>CM055118.1:622884389-624234389 GCA_029206835.1 Rana muscosa
AACCCTGCTTTAAACTTCTCCACAACTTTATCCCTGACCTGTCTGGTGTGTTTCTTGGCCTTCATGATGCTGTTTGTTCACTAAGGTTCTCTAACAAACCTCTGAGGGCTTCACAGAACAGCTGTATTTATACTGAGAATAAATTACACACAGTTGGATTCTATTTGCTAATTAGGTTACTTCTGAAGTCAATTGGTTCCACTAGATTTTAGTTAGGAGTATCAGAGTAAAGGGGGCTGAATACAAATGCACGCCACACTTTTTTCCCATATTTATTTGTAACAAATTTGGAAAACCATTAATCATTTTCCTTCCACTTCACAAATATGTGCCACTTTGTGTTGGTCTATCACTTAAAATCCCAATAAAATACATTTACGTTTTTTGGCTGTAATATAACAAAATGTAGAACATTTTAAGGGGTATGAATACTTTTTCAAGGCACTGTATATGTGCTTAGTTCAGTTTTTATGAGTGCGGTTTACAACCACTATTAGTTAGTGCATATTTAGTGCAAGTGGATGACTCACAATATATTGAAGCTAATGGATTAGCATGAAAGCCAGAGAAGTCTAGTGTTTTTTCCAAAAGAGGTTGGCAATTGCACCCATGTAGTAAGCACAAGTTTCCTATAAGTCAAGACAGCAGCCAGCTCTAGCAATTTAACACTCCTTTAGTCTAAAAACCAGAGCACTTTCAAGCTCTGCAGATGCTGCTGCCTACGCTCCCTTTGGCTCAGTCTGCCTTGCCTTTTATTTATGGCACTTGTAAGTGGCTCTCACTTTCAGAAGCACAACTCATCTTAAGATGCTGCTGTCTTAAACAGGTTGTGTGCATGCAAATCCTTACATTACTCTTCTTCAAAAACATTTTTTTCCTAGCTTGTTTTAGACTTTAATATAGTGGGATTTTTTGGAAGATAATAAAAATGCTGTATATATTATCAGCTGTGTATATTTGTTTTAGTTGTTTTATGCCATAAATATGTATGCTTATATATCCAAAGTTATCATTATATATACTGAAAATATTACTGTAACATTTGATAAATACAAATCTCAGATTTACTTAGAATTTCTATTGTAGATTGGTGTGCATGGCAGACCTAAACTGGGCAAGACCGATGACTAGTGTTGTCAGCACTTGAGTATGATCTGGATGAGTGAGCCCTTTTACACCTGTTTAATTTAAGGCATATCGTATATACTCGAGTATAAGCCGAGTTTTTCAGCACTTTTTTTTTGTGCTGAAAATGCCCCCCTCAGCTTATACTCGAGTCACCTTTTTGTGCCTGATCTTTTGGACTTTGGGGGCTCGGTTCCAGCCGGCTGCAGCCACTCTTCCTCTATGCGTGTGCAAAGTCTGTTAACCGGGGGACCTATGGCCGGGGAGCACCGATTTTTCAAAGCCGGGCAGCCCTTCCATAGACTCCCATGTTAAATGGTAATTTCTCTGGTGAATTTGGGAACCCGTTACCGGTCGTAGGTCTCCTGGACCCAGAACTTGGCACACAAGTAGCCCTCTATAAGTGTGCAAAGTTTGTTGTCTGGGGAACCTACGGCCAGGGAGCACCAATTTTTCAAACTCGGGCACCCCTTCCATAGACTCCCATGTTAAACGTCAGTCTAGTCATGGGCACAGTGAGGCATGGGCACAGTGAGGCATGGACACAGTGAGGCATGCAAATGGACACCCTAGGCTTATACTTGAGTCAATACGTTTTCCCAGTTTTTTGTGGTAAAATTAGGTGCGTCGGCTTATATTCGGGTCGGCTTATACTCGAGTATATACGTAATCACCATTGACAACTTATTGCATCTTTTGGAAATATTTTTGGCTGACCCTTGGTCTCGCCACTGGTTCGATAGTTAACATAATTTTTATTGTCCATTGTTTTAACCTTTCATGCTGCTCCTATGTCTACCTGGTGAGGATTTTGGTCCCTTGGTTGGCCCCCAGTGATGTGTGCAAATCTCTCCAGTGATTCTAGAGATAATGTGTTATGCTATTGCCTAAGAGAGTAATATAAGAACTGGTTACTTGAGAATCCTGTGATAGCTGAACATTGCCTTAAATACTGATATGACAGCAACAATGCACATTACTTCATAGGAGGCTATATGAGGTTTGTACAGTAGCCAGCCTATGAAGAGCACACCTATTCAGGTCTGCAGTGAGTTTAGAATGACAATATCACACAGGACGGTCTCAAGACTGGTACACACGATCAGAATTTCCGCAGACAAATCGTAGGACTTTTGTCCGAAGGACGTTGGCCATGCACTTGTCTTGCATACAAACGGCAAAGAATTGTCTGCCAAAAAACCTGAAACAACTTGGTTTTTCAGCTCTTTAGCACCACCCTTCGGGCAACTTCTGCTAATGTTGTGTTATGGTTAGCATTGCTTCTGAGCAGGCGTGTTTGTACTTTGGATTTTTTGTCTGAAGAACTTCTGTACACACAATCGGATAATCCGACAACACACATTTTTTGTCAGAAAATTTTGAAGCATGCTATCCAAAATTTGTTGGCAGAAAATCCGACAACAATTGTCCGATGGAGCATACAAACGGTCGGATTTTCTGACAACAGCCTGCCATCACACAATTCCCGTCTGCAAATCCGATTGTGTGTACGGGTCTTTAATGTCATCAAACTATACCACTGTGATGGCTAAAAAATGCCACCCAAGGAACTGAAACCTCTTTGTTTATTTTAGGGTTTTATTCTTTTTTTTTTTTAAAGGGTTAGAAAAAGGCAGCATTCAAGCAGAATGTAAGGTGATCATGCAATTGGTACATAATGGGAGAAGCAGGTACAGTTTGCACTTTTTGCCATATGACCATTGTATAGCTTTAGGGGGGGTTGCTGTGGAAATGGCTGTTATAAATTGCCAGTGTGTTACTGCGTTTCTTCCAAGTAGATTCGACAAGATGACCCTGCAAAAGATAATTAGCTCTTATGCTTGCATTTTCATTTTCAGTGTCTGAAATTGTGTTTTACCTGTCAAGGGTCCTTCATACATTGTAAATCTAAATCTCAGGGTTTGAAACATTCACTATTGCAAAAATCAAAGCTTTAATCAGCAGACAGTCGAATGAAAGCATCTGTGATAGGTGGTTCATTCATTTTATCTGTGTATTTTATAATCCCTCCTGTACTGAAGGGGTAAGCTGTAAGTGCTTAGCAATGAAGGTTGAATGAAGACTGAAGGACTGAAAGGATTAAGATTATTATGCATTCCCCCTCTGTCCTCTCTTGTTCTTGTAATAAAATTTATAAAAATTGCTTGCCAAGACTGAGAAGCAATACTAATAGAATACAATACTTTTTTTCTATTTAGAATGTTTCAAAGCATAATTGTAGGGGGCAGGGTGCTGTTTTAGTTTAGACACAATTGTCTGCAGTGCGTTTTGATAATTTGATTTAATGAGCATTAACAAAAGCTTTTTAAAAATAATTAATACTTTTCATTACATAGATGGAGAGATGGCCCTAGTGTGCATGCCCACATTTATTATTTTATTAACCTTTACCCCCCCTCCCCCCCCCCCCGTTCACACTGATGCAATGCAAGAAACGCACAAGATTTGCTGCGTTTAACTGCATTGCATCGTACTGCATAGCAATCACATGGCGTCCCATGTGATCTGCTGCAGGTGTCAATGTTAGATTAAGGACACCCCCAAAACAGATCGCAAAATGCAGTGCTTATGCCAGAATCTCATGGCATGGGTTTGAACTCCCATACAATGTAAATCAGGTGTAGGAAAAAAAAGGATCCTGCATCCTTTTGATGCGGATGCAATTTGAGCCATACAAAATGTTTGGCTCAAATTGCACCACACAGACGTCGCATGTGATGTGCACAGGAATGGCGTGCGATTCCTGTGAGAATCACATGCGGTGTCTGCAACGCACAAGTGTGAACTCAGGCTTAAACTCTGCACCTGGTTAGGCAGCATGTTGTTTCTGCCCATTTAAATTAACTATTTACCAAATCTGTTACAAATATACACAAGTAGGGGTATGTTTTATTGGTGACATACAGTAACTATATGCTGTTTCAGTGAAAAAAGTGCACAATCCCCTCCAAAAAAATCCAGGCAAATCAAATCTATTTCCTGGAAATGTGTAAAGTCAGATTACCAGTACCCAGAATATACCAAGTATACAACATAAAATATGAAATATATTTAGTCACTATCGCTACGTTCAGGTACTTATCTAATATTTTTTTTAAACTGTCGATGCCCCCCCCCCCCCCGCTGAAACCACTGCCTGTGGAAGGGAATTCCACATCCTTGCCGCTCTTACAGTAAAGAACGCTCTACGCAGTTTAAGGTTAAACCGCTTTTCTTATAATTTTAGTGAGTGGCCATGCGTCTTATTAAACTCCCTTCGGCAAAAAAGTTTTATCCCTATTGTGGGGTCACCAGTACGGTATTTGTAAATTGAAATCATATCCCCTCTTCTCCAGAGAGAATAAGTTCAGTGCTCGCAACCTTTTTTCATAACTAATATCCTCCAGACCCTTTATTAGCTTTGTTGCCCTTCGTTGTACTTGCTCCATTTCCATTAGGGATAAGCCGATTCGGTTCGCAGCAGAACATGTGAACAGGCAAAAAATTTGTTCGAACACGCAAACACTTTTAAAGTCTATGGGACACGAACATGAAAAATCAAAAGTGCGAGTTTTAAAGGTTAATATGCAAGTTTTTGGCCAGGGAAAAGTGATACTGACAGTGGGTATTGGTGCTGCACACCCCAAATTTTTATAGATAGGAAAAGTTACCCCAGGGGGCTTTGTGTTGCAGCAAATAATAATACAATAGTAATATAAAAGCGTATCATTTATTGAAAGAGATATGCCATGGGGAGAACAATGTTAGAGATATAACAAGAACTCCAAATGGGTACATAAAACATATACATAAAAATAGTTAAAATACAGCCATATGGGTACATGTACAATACATAACATTGATATCCTGTAATAAATTGATCCCTGACGCGTTTCGACCTTAGGGTCATCATCAGGGGGAAAGGAAGAGATGCTCTGAAATGAAAACACTGTATAGGTGAAATTGTTATGGACAACAAGAACCCTATCAACAATGGAACATCTACAATACGTGTACTTATTATTAATGGTATTATTACCAATTTACGGCTGGGGGAGAGGGCTCCCCTTGTGTTGAGTTTTGAAAAACCGCGGATCCCATGGCCATGGCTAGCACCTTAGGCGGCCCACATGGAGGGGGGGGCAGTGTGGAAATGCCCCCGGCCGCAGATGCATGGACAGGCTCCAGGCCTACGAGAGGTTGCACTAATGCCCCACACGCACCAAGGCAGGGAGGAGTGGGAGAGAAGCTGGGTGAGCAGGAGCCGAAGCCAAGAAAATGAAGCCAAACCAGGCGCCCATAGCTGTAAGAAAATAAATAATAAAGAAAGGAAGGAGTATTAAGGTGAATGTTCCAATATAGGTGACTTAATTGTGTAGAGCAGTGTGTGATGTGTGAGGTGTGCTAGTGGGGTATGGGCATAAAAAAGGTTAAAAAGAAAATAATAAAATGTGTGTGAAAAACAAAAAGGGGAATGGTGTGGTGAAAGGCACTGAGAATGTTGTGATAATGTGTGTGTGGTACAGGTGTGGTGGAGAGATATAATGGAAGAGGAATGTGTGCAAAAACATGAGTGTGTTATGTGTATGGTGCGAATGAAATAATGAATGTGCTAAACACAAAACAATTACCTGTGATGTTGGGTGGTAAATAGTAATTCCTCAAGTCATAGGGGAAAATAATGACAGGTGTGCTGGAGAAAACCCATGATGGGATTCTAGAGCTCATGTGGTGAAAAGTACCTAGGACTCACAGGATCCGGGGAAAATAAAAAGGTAATTGCTATTAGAGTCAGAATGAAAGCAGAATTCCGGTGAATAGCCATATATGGTGTAGGGCATTACTTACTTTCAACCGGAAAAACTTCAAGATCTGTTCACTCCTATGGCTGCATGGGCTTTGGGTTGGGTTCCCATGGGGCCACCTGTTAATATGTAGGTAAGATGTGAGTGGGCGTGCCTGATTGGTCCCAGATTGGTTTGTACAGTAAACGTTTATGGGAAACTGTGTCAAATGCTTTTGCAAAATCCAGATACACCACGTCTATGGGCCTTCCTTTATCTAGATGGTAGCTCACCTCCTCATAGAAGGTTAATAGATGGTTTGGCAAGAACGATTTGATTACTGCTAATGATACCGTTTTCATTACTAAAAACTTGTATATAGTCCCTTATCATCCCCTCCAAGAGCTTGCATACTATTGATGTTAGGCTAACTGGTCTGTAATTCCCAGGGATGTATTTTGGCCCTTTTTTAAATATTGGTGCTATGTTGGCTTTTCTCCAATCAGCTGGTACCATTCCAGTCAGTAGACTGTCAGTAAAGATTAGGAACAATGGTCTGGCAATGACTTGACTTAGTTCCCTAATTACCCTCGGGTGCAAGCCATCTGGTCCCGGTGATTTATTAATGTTACGTTTCCCAAGTCTATTTCTAATTCTGTCCTCTGTTAGCCATGAGGGTGCTTCCTGTGATGTGTCATGAGGAAAACACTGCAGCTTTGGTTACGGAAGCCCCCCGATTCCCTCGTGAAGACTGAGGAGAAGAATAAATTCAATACTTTCGCCATCTCCCCATCCTTTGTAACCAGATGTCCTTCCTCATTATTTGAGGGGCCAATATTGTCTGTCCTCCCTATTTTACTGTTTATATACTTAAAGAATTTCTTGGGATTTTTTTTTGCTCTCCTCCACTATGTGTCTTTCGTGTTCTATCTTAGCCACCCTAATTGCACCCTTACATAACTTGTTGCATTCTTTGTAAAGTCTGAATGCTGATGATGATCCCTCAGCCTTGTATTTTTTGAAGGGCTTCTCTTTTGCTTTTATATGCATTTTTACATTAGAGTTAAGCCATCCAGGACTTTTGTTCGCTCTTTAAATTTATTTCCCAATGAGATGCACTGGCTAATGCCCTTATTTAATGTGCTCTTAAAGCGAACCCATCTCTCCTCCGTGTTCCTTGTTTCTAGGATTTTATCCCAATTTATATCTTCTAGCAAGGTTCGTAGTTTAGGGAAGTTGGCTCTTTTGAAATTCAGTGTCTTTGTGTTCCCCTTGTGTTTCCTATTTGTGTGATTTATACTGAAGTCAATTGATCTGTGATAGCTGTTTCCTAAATTGCCCCATATTTACACATCCGTGATCAGGTCTATATTGTTGGTAATCAGTAGATCTAGTAACGCCTTGTTTCTAGTTGGTGCGTCTACCATCTGACCCATGAAATTGTCCTGCAAGACATTTAGGAACTGGCGAGCCTTAGATGAATGCATGGTTGCCTCTGCCCAGTCCATGTCTGGATAATTAAAATCCCCTGTTATGATAACACTTCCCATCCTTGCTGCTAATCCAAATTGTGATAGGAGCTCCGTCTCCCCCTCCTCCCTCAGGTTAGGGGGCCTATAGCATACTCCCAGTATTATTTTCCCCTTAGCTTCATCCCTTTTCCTCAATTTAGCTCCTAAGTCCCTAAAATCGTTCTTTAGGACACTCCATCTGCCTCTGACTTTGTCATTGGTGCCAACATGCTCCATGACAGCCAGGTCTTAGCCAGCCCCTCCCAGAAATCTGTCCACCAGATCCATGATGTGCCAAACCCGAGCGCCCGGTAGACAGCATACAGTTCGGTGCTTCAGGTCTTTGTCACAGATTGCCCTTTCTGTTCTTCTAAGAATTGAGTCCCCTACCACCAGAATCTGTCTATTCTTTCCCTTTGCCCACTCTCACTGGAGGAGTTCTTTCCCTGGCAGCTAGGAGAGTCCTCCAGCTCCAGCAGTGCTGATCCCTGACCGGTTACCCCAATGTCTCTCAATGGAGCGTACTTATTGGGATGCTCCAGCCAAGCATCGGCCTCCCTGGTACTTCCCCCTCTATCCTTCCTGACTGTCACCCATATACTTGTTTCTAGTGCCTACACCTCTTTGTCTCCACCCGCCTCTGTGCTGGCCCAGTTAGTTCATTTAGAATTTCTAAAATATGTAATGAAGGTAATTTTGGCTATCCACTCGCAAGCAAAATGCATTTGGCTTCCTGGCTTTCATATCTGCAACTCCACTGATGATTTCTCCCTGCTGGTTAAACCATTCAAGAAGTCCAGAATTAATAGACATGGAAGTGATATAGACACATTTGAATTTACATCTCCTGTGGTGAGAAAATTTAACATCATAACCCATCACACTTACTAAAAAAAGTAACCAAAGTCAAAGCAGGTGGTGATTTCCCTGAGAGAGGGAGCTCACGTAGATATACAAGTTATATATATTTCAGCTTAATGCTGAATGTGTACCTCTGCCTTTTGTGCTTTCTTATTCCAGTGTTGTTGTGCCCCACATGTCTGTACTATCTACCCTATTCTCATAGTTGCCAACATTGGAAAAAAAACATCTGGGACACTTTTTTTGTATTGAGGCGGAGCCTTGCTATAATTAGGGGGCGGGGCATTCGTTTGTAGGCGTGTCATGCTGAAATGAAAAATGCGGCGCACGACAGTGGGTGTGGCTTAAATGGGCGTGGTTCAAAGGGGTGTGGCTACAGTCCGAGGTGAGAGAAAGAGAGAGAAAGAAATAGAAAGAAAGAAGCCAGATCCTACACCACAATAGAAATGTGTAACAAAATTGGCAGATAAGTATACTCCAAAACACCTGTTGGCGCTTCAATCATCCCGACACCATGTTTGTTATGGTGTCAGGATGATTGAAGCGCATTATTTCTATTATTACATTGTAATATAAAATTAAATCATTCAACTCACCATATTGCCGAATCACTGTAAGCCCCAAGTGTGTCACCTGCCACGTCGCCTGCCACCAGATGCCATCAGGTGCCCCCAATGGAGTCCGTCCTTACATCAGCTTTACCCAGCGGAGTCCTTCCTTACATCAGGCGTACCCAGCGGAGTCCCCCCTTACATCAGGTGTCCCCAGCGGAGTCCCCCCTTACATCAGGTGTCCCCAGCGGAGTCCCCCCTTACATCAGGCGTCCCCAGCAGAGTCCCCCCTTACATCAGGCATCCCCAGTGGAGTCCCCCCTTACATCAGGCATCCCCAGTGGAGTCCCCCCTTACATCAGGCGTCCCCAGTGGAGTCCCCCCTTACATCAGGCGTCCCCAGTGGAGTCCCCCCTTACATCAGGCGTCCCCAGTGGAGTCCCCCCTTACATCAGGCGTCCCCAGTGGAGTCCCCCCTTACATCAGGCGTCCCCAGTGGAGTCCCCCCTTACATCAGGCGTCCCCAGTGGAGTCCCCCCTTACATCAGGCGTCCCCAGCGGAGTCCCCCCTTACATCAGGCATCCCCAGTGGAGTCCCCCCTTACATCAGGCGTCCCCAGTGGAGTCCCCCCTTACATCAGGCATCCCCAGTGGAGTCCCCCCTTACATCAGGCGTCCCCAGTGGAGTCCCCCCTTACATCAGGCGTCCCCAGCGGAGTCCCCCCTTACATCAGGCATCCCCAGCGGAGTCCCCCCTTACATCAGGCATCCCCAGTGGAGTCCCCCCTTACATCAGGCATCCCCAGTGGAGTCCCCCCTTACATCAGGCGTCCCCAGTGGAGTCCCCCCTTACATCAGGCGTCCCCAGTGGAGTCCCCCCTTACATCAGGCGTCCCCAGTGGAGTCCCCCCTTACATCAGGCGTCCCCAGTGGAGTCCCCCCTTACATCAGGCGTCCCCAGTGGAGTCCCCCCTTACATCAGGCGTCCCCAGTGGAGTCCCCCCTTACATCAGGCGTCCCCAGTGGAGTCCCCCCTTACATCAGGCGTCCCCAGCGGAGTCCCCCCTTACATCAGGCGTCCCCAGCGGAGTCCCCCCTTACATCAGGCGTCCCCAGCGGAGTCCCCCCTTACAACAGGCGTCCCCAGCGGAGTCCCCCCTTACATCAGGCGTCCCCAGCGGAGTCCCCCCTTACATCAGGCGTCCCCAGTGGAGTCCCCCCTTACATCAGGCGTCCCCAGTGGAGTCCCCCCTTACATCAGGCGTCCCCAGTGGAGTCCCCCCTTACGTCAGGCGTCCCCAGCGGAGTCCTTCCTTACATCAGGTGTCCTCAGCGGAGTCCCCCCTTACAACAGGCGTCCCCAGCGGAGTCCCCCCTTACATCAGGCGTCCCCAGCGGAGTCCCCCCTTAACCAGGTGTCTCCTGTCTCGACCGCCATTACTGTTTCCCCTTCCCCGAGGGGGAACAAAATAGAGGCGGAGCCGACCGCGTGGCTGCACAAAAAATTAAGCTGTGGCGCCGCCCACCCCCGCCCCTTTCCATTACAGACAGACCTGCAGCGGGGCGGGGCGGGGCGGGGCGGGGGGTGGCCGGCCGGCCAGCCAAAACACGGATGTAGTACAATAGAAGATAAAGCTGCTGCGGCGCCGCCCACCCACGGGGAGACGCGGGGTATGGGCGGCGCCGCAGCAGCTTTATTTTCTATTGTACTACATCCTGGTTTTGGTCTTCTTTAAAATGGCGGCCGGCGGAGACATTGTCTCCGCCGGCCGTGGACCTCTAGCGGCGTTGGCCCGCGGCGGCCAAAGTCGTGGAAACCGGGAAAAAACGGATTGGCCGGGACATTGGCCGGGACAAAATAAATCCGGGAAAAGGGTTTGAATCCCGGGAATGTCCCGGCCAATCCGTGACTGTTGGCAACTATGTATTCTGTCTGGCTGCAGCCCATTTGGCTGTCAGAAAACCTGGTTGACATTGGCTCTGGTCCTATCTCACCAGAAGTGGTATGTTGCTTGCTGTGAAGTTACTTTCAGCCTGAGGGAGTCTGTAGCTTTTTAAGGGGACTGGGGGCTGCCACCAACAGGTCTCATCTGCATCTGCAGAAGTTTTTTTTGTCATACGTTTTTGTGAAACCTCATCCCTCCCTGCCTTGTATCTGGATGCCTCTTTCAGGGTAATCTGCTCATTCATGCTTTTTTTGCACTTGTATGATTTGAATGATATGAATTTGTATGATATTTTCACTTTTATACCTATCTATTGGACTTGTGTGCATTTTTAGGTTACTTCTTATGGGATTTCTTAGGATAGAATCTCTGTTTGGTGTCTTTAGCACCCAATTCCCTGAGATCTCTTGTGCTAGTCCTTTTAGGTATGCTAGGATATATCTATTTCCTGGCAGTGTCTGGGCTGATATGCACATGAAATAGAATTTTGCTAACTATGGGGAGGTAAAATTATTTTTGTTTATTTTATAAGTATAGCGCACCCACCCCAGACTTTACCTGCTTTTCTTAATTTGGCTCCACCACAGGAAAGACTGAGGAACACCGCACTACAAGCCCATACCCTCCTGGATGGGGAGGTTGAGCGGTGTTAGTTTTCTCGGGCCTGCCTGCGGCTGGTGTTTGAATCCACCCGAGCTGATCTCACTTCTGGCTTGGCCAGAAACAAGTCCTTGATTCTCCCCAGTAAAGCCACTGTCCACACCAACTTTAAGTCCAACTTCTGTATTTATTTCACATGGATAATAAATAGTCCCTTCAAGAGCAGACAGGTTGAGATGAGACACAGGTCAGATAAGGTGGGAGAGAGGTCCAGGCACAAACTCAAATCTTGGTTCTCTTACTGATCTGATATGCACGAACAGGTTTGGCGTGCAATCTTTATCACAGACCTAATGAATATGAAAGTCACTGCCACTGACTTGTTGAAGATGGTCACTGCCACTGACCGAGTGAATAGGGCCTTGCCCTATTTGGTCACTGCCACTGACCTGGTGTGCGTAGAGTCACTGCCACTATGACCTACAGAACATGCACTGCCTTCTTGGAGAACTTGGCCCATGTCAAAGAGAAAAACATCCCTTCCGGAGAGTTACCAGAGGCCCTCACTGTCACCACGACTCTGCACTGGGTCTTCAGAAAGGGTCACCTCCCTGGCCTCCTCAATCCAAGATACGGGTCCCCTCGCAAGGCGGTACCCTGGGGGCTCCCGATCCTTAGCGGACCCCAGCCGAAGGTTACTGGGCCCTGGGCCTCCTATTTAGTACCTCACCCCAGACTGAAGGCGTCTGGGATGGAACAGCAACTCCGCCTCCAGGCCTAGGGCACCCGGAGGCAACACACACACCCAGGCCTCCGGGCCTAGGGCACCCGGAGGCGACACACACACCCAGGCCTAAGGTGCCTGGGCGCCGACCGACCGACCTGGAAGATGGCCACCCCTTTTTATACCCTCTCCCGACAGGCAGAGCAGGTTCCCCGCCCCACCGCACTGCTGTGAAGAGGGGACAAGAAAAGGCACAACCCTGTACTGTGGTTCAACCCGGGCCCATGGCAACAGCGCCACCTATAGGCCCCAGGCAACTGCACATTAGTACTATCTCCCAGGGACATAAATGGTCCATGAACCCTAACAATTTGTGTATCTGAGCCTTATTACCACTCAGATACTTCCCTTAAATATAGCACCCCGCTGCACAAGGCTATTTCATCACCTAGTAACTAGATTTGAGACCTGTTTAGACGGCCACACAGGAGACTTTAGATGTACTTCAACCACTTTCCTACCACCCGCTCACAATGTACTGTGGGCGAGCATTCGGTGTAGGCAAAGCAAAATTCCCATATGCCACTGCTTACTTCTGGGCTCAGGACATGTGCATGCACGCTCCCCACCTGGTGCACACTGTCAGCAAATCCCAGGCAATAAATCATGTTCAGGACCTGCTGGTCGACTATGTACAATCACAGCCCGGAGCTCTGTGTTGATCAGACCAGGCTACATTTTTTCAAGTTGTCCCATTTTTGTTGGTGTGTGCCCTCTGTAGCCTCAGAATTCTGTTCTTAGCTAACATGAGTGGAACTCGATGTTATCTTCTGTTGTTAACAGGGCCGGCACTACCTATAGGCAAAGTAGGCACCGGCCTAGAGAGCACATCAGTGGGGGCGCCGTGGCAGCACCCCCCGTTAGTGAAGCAGTGACAACGGGGTGGGCTCTTTTCCCCTGCTCAGTCCGCCAAAGAACTCAGGCAGCGACATGGTGAGACAGGGGAGATGCGGGCTGTGGACTGTCCTTCCACCCTGCCACTGGAGCCGCTGCTCTACAGAGTGGCTATTGTGGGTTGTAACTGGGCAGGCTGTGACACTGCGGGCTGTGACAGGGTAGGTTGTAACTGGGTGGGCTATGACACGGGTTGCGCCTCTCCTGTGTCCGAACCCATGGCTGTGTTTTTGGAAAGCAGGCTGAGCTCCGGTGCCTGCTCTCTCTTCCTCCAAGCACTGCATAAGGAACACAGAATTCCAACATTCTATTTACTCCCGAAACTACACAAAAGCTTAAAAAAACAACAGGTAGGCCAATAGTGTCCGGGAACGGTTGCCTTACGGAAAACCTCAGTACTTTTGTGGACGCTCATTTACATCCTTTTGTGATCGAGATACCCAGCTATATCAGGGACACTCTCCACCTCTTGAAAATCCTGGATGGACTATGCATTGACTCGGCGTCGATCCTTGTGGCTATCGACATTGAGGCACTGTACAGTTCCATCCCTCATGACAAGGGGATAGCATGCGTGAGACACATTTTGTCTCAGAATAGCCATTTTGAGCGCAAGACAAACGAGTTCTTGCTCAGTGCATTGGATTTTATTTTACACCACAACCACTTTATGTTCAATGGTTCCCACTACCTCCAGGTGCAGGGTGTTGCGATGGGGACATCATGTGCCCCATCGTACGGCAATCTGTACCTGGGGGAGTGGGAACGTATGATTGGACAATCTGAAGACCTGGCTTCGTTCATGTGCAATATCAATCATTGGTACAGGTACATTGACGATGTTTTGCTGTTTTGGGATGGGCCAATAGATCAATTGGATCACTTTCTGACTCGTTTGAATCAAAATGACTTCAATCTTAGATTCACAATGACTTGGAACGAGTCTTTTATCAACTTTTTGAATGTAACCATCCATAAAGATTCTACGGGCCATTTGAGTAGTAGCCTCTATAGGAAACAAACTGCTGGCAATTCTATTTTGCACGCCAGCAGTTTCCATCCCAAAAATCGTATAGCTTCCATTCCATACAGTCAGTATCTCAGGATACGCAGGAACTGTACTGAAGAGGACATTTTCAAGAGGGAAGCAGTCCTTCTGAGAGAAAGGCTATCGTTACGGGGCTACTCTAAGAGTATCTTAAAAAGGGCCTACAAGAGAGCCATCTCAAAAACTCGGAATGATACGCTATACAATCCAGCATCAAAAATCAACAAAGTGAATCCAATCTCTATCATCACAAAGTTTTCCAACCAGCATGAGGCCATGAAGAAAATCACTAAGAGATACTGGCACGTCCTCATCATGGACCCAGTTATCGGTCCATATGTAACAAAAAAACCCTCCTTTACTTTCAAAAGGGCAAGATCCCTTTGAGATCTATTGGTCTCGAGCGAATTTAAACCAGCGGGCAAACGATGTTCCTGTAAATATCCAGGGACCTTTACATGTGGAGGATGCAGACACTGTCGGTATATGAACACCTCTCGGAACATAACTCTACCCAATGGTGATCGCTATACCCCGAAACACTATGCCAACTGTCAAACAACATCTGTGGTCTACTTACTTATGTGTGAGTGTTCCTGTTTCTATATAGCAAAGACCATACAACAGTTTTGGCAAAGGGCTTACCATCACATTTTGTCCATGATGGTGGTGTGAAGTTTGGTGAGGAGAAACGGGAAGTGAGAAATTCAGACAGGGAAAAAAAACATTTAGAAGGTAAATCAAAGGAAAAGGTAATCGGAAGCCCTTCTCTCCACGGCACTTCAAAACTCCTGGGGAATCTGCATTGCTGACATCTCTCCATGCACGTGTGACCGGGATATCTCTTCACGCTGTTTACCCCTGTGGGGGTGAAAGGAGCTGGTGAGTGGGGACACATGTGGGGGATGAACTGCATGCCTAATTGAGGATCAGAACGTTACCTGCCAGTTTTATGAAGAGGACTGTTTATCTTATCATCACTTTCAATCTTATTTAGACTCATGCCAAGTGGCACAGTTTGGCAATCTGTAGCCACAGACTATTGCCTCACTTTGGAGATATAGCAACTTGCACTGTCATACTTGCACTGTTACAATTGGACTTATTATTACTTTATTTATTTATTTTTATTTTTATCCTTTGATGCACTTGATGGTTATGGTTATGTGGTGTCATAGATGGGACACTTGGTCATTTTAGTTTATTTCTATTTAGCTTTATGATCACTTGTGTTGTATACTTGGTACCAATTTCCTTTGGTTTAAGGAACACAGCGGCACTATTCTCTTCTGATGTCTCTTATCAACAAGGCCTTCTGTTCACAGAACTGCTTCTCACTTGATTTTTTATATATTTTTGCAGACACTTTTGTGTGTGAAAATATAAGGAGAATAGCAGTTACAGCATTACAGACCAGCCAGTCTTTGGCACCTACATTCATGCCATGGTCAAGATCACAGTTTTCCCCGTGTATTTCATGAAGATGCTTGTATTGACAATAAAGAAACAAATTATATAAACAAGAAGCTTTTGGAGTGGGGTATCTATTTGAAACTGAAACCGGTAAGTAAATAACAGAACCAAAACCTTTGCTAAGTGGAAGATTGGATTTGCTAAAAAAGTTGGTGGTGCCTCCAATCAGGACAGGGCCTCTGTGAACAGATGGGATTCTCTTCCTGGGAAATTACTCAGTAATCCAATCAAAATAATTGGGAGCACAGGAACTTCTGCAGCCAGCATATAACATTACCTAGTATTTGGATGGACACGAGTATGGAGATAATATAAGCTTTATATAAGAACAGATTAATAATAGTACATACAGTACATCCAATGTACAAGCAGGTATTATCAGCAAAGAGCCCAACAAGAATCCTGGTGGAATTGTGCACATATACCCGGGTATAGTTATATATAATAGTTATTAATAGAGGTACCTCAAAATGAATGTTGCAACAAAGTCCATTTGAGGGGACCGCTGAGAATGATCATGATGCAGCATTTAGCTTGGTGTCAAATACCTATAGACAAGATCTACGGTGATGAGTTGACCCTCTGGCTGTTGTCCAACCAGCCTGGAATGCAGCTTTTCACCAGTGGAAGCTTAGTCCCTAGTAGCATCTAATCTGTCATGCAACCAGACCTCTAACTACCAGAAGTAGCCGTAGAATGCCTAGCTATGCTGGTTATTGAGCTCTAAGCTAAAAATAGCTATACAATCCCAGGCCAGGGACAGGATTACCTAGATAAATGGGAGCTGCAGATAAACTCTTTTACAATAGACATATTCACCTACTAATATACTGGAAGGTGACATCTACACACAAACAGTAGCACAGACCTAGCTATCTGGCATTGTGCATCTAAGCTAATAACAATAGGACAGGAATGCTTCTGTAACCAGTCTTGTGGTTGTAAACAAACAGATTTTTTTTGCCTTAATGTATTTTTTGCATTAGGGTTAAAAACCCTCTGTGTTCAGCTTCCCCCGCCCACCCTAAATACTTAATTGAGCCCTATCGCAATCCCTCCCTTTGCCAGAGAGCAGCAGCACTCTTTTCTCTCTTTCCTCATAGGACATGGAGGCAGCAGCATTGGCTCCTGCTGCTGTCAAGCAATTCATGTGAGTGAGGGGCGGAGGGGGGGATGCAGGGTTAAGCCATGTTGTATGTGTGGATATGTGGGCAACAATAATAAGCTAGTAAACAGAGGAGCACTTGACTAGTAATCCCTTAATCCTGTATTCTGGTTTGGGTTCAGCAACAGCTCTCCCGTAAACAGGACATGTGTCTCAGACTTTCGCTCTCTCCCCACTGCTCCCCGTGTTCTCTGTGAACATTAAGCAGTACAGCTATAGAGATGCTATTTTCTCATACAGAACAAGCAAGTTAAGGTGACAGAGAGAATTTTATTACTTTTCCAGGCTAAAAACATTTTGTGAAAGTTTAGGTTTTCTGACAGATTGAATATTTAAAAGGGTTGTAAAGGCAGAAGGTTTGTTTATCTTAATGTATTCTATGCATTAAGATAAAAAGCCTTCTGTGTGCTGCAGCCCCCCTTAGCCCCCATAACACTTACCTCTCTCTCAGCCGTCCGAGATTCTCCTTCCTGATTGGCTGAGACACAGCAGTGGCGCCATTGGTTCCCACTGCTGTCAATCAAAGTCAGCTAGCCAATCAGGGGGGAGATGGGGCGGAGCCAGGTCAGGGCTCTGTGTCTGAATGGACATAGGGAGCTGTGACTCAGCTCAGGTGCCCCCATAGCAAGCTGCTTGCTGTGGGGGCACTGAATAGGAGGGAGGGGCCAGGAGAAACAAAGAGGGTCCCGAGAAGAGGAGAATCTGTGAAAATCCACTGAACAGAGGAGGCAAGTATAACATGTTTATTGATTTTATAGGAAAAAAAAACAAGCATTTACAATCACTTTAGGATTAAAAGCAGACTGAATAGCAATCCACACAGCATATACTCCTGTATGTTGTTGGACCCCTTCGTTTATCTGTTATTCTTTTTTGAAAGTTTAAACTTGCCACATCAAAATGATACTCTGCTTCACTTAACAACCAAATAACACATTACACACTGACTGATAGACCGTTTTGTCTGTATTGTATTTCAATACAATGTCCGGTAATGAGATTATGTGGTTGTTTCTCATTGTGGAGTAATCGCTTCTAACTGTATTGTGAATGATTTGGTATCTAGTCAGCAATAAAATATAAAATATCTACAGAGACACGTATCTTATACACAACCCACTCACAATTTACGCTACATCTGTCATGTCTATGTTTTGTATTTTGACTTTTCCATATTTTGTGGGCAACAGCTATATCATTTTATATATTTTTTTTCATATAAAATAGAGGTACTTGTTTGTGTGCCTTTGCTTCTTAGCATTTAGTGTGTGAAAGATTTTTGACAGCAAGCATAGACATGTTTTTTGCTTTAATAAACTGCTCCTTGGCACAAGATGTTTGAGTGACTTGTGACCTTATCACGTATTAGTAACTTTTCTACTATGCCATTGTAATTTATATTGATCCTGCAAGTGCAAATTATTCATTTGTATTAAAAAATAAAGTTTAGCTACATATTTTAAAGTTCACTACAGCTACTGGCTGCTTTTTAAAGGAAAACTATCATAAGAAAAATACACGGGCTATCAATTTCAAACCCCTTCTGGGAATGCTAGTTGCCAAGCTGTTGTTCTAGTACTCTGGCTTTACTTCTTAGTACATTATTTGACCGGAACATTAATACAGTTTGAAACTTTAGTAGCATACTTGCAGGCTGTAGGTCAGTAAAACAGTAAGTAGTGGATCTGTGGTGGTCAACTTAAAAATTAGAGAGGTCCTCAAGTGCTGTCCTCAACATAGGTTGAAATGCATTGCATCGACTTAGGCAGCCCTTTTAAAATAAATGGTCTGTGATGCACCCTAACAACAACAAAATAAAGCAAATCACATGGAACAGAAATTGAGAATAAAATATGTCCCATTGTTGGTGTCATTGTAGGTATTGATAGTTCCCAGCATTGGTGTAAATAGCAGCAATAATAACCCCCAACATTAGTGTCAGTATTTGCAATAATAGCCCTCAGCATTAGTGCCAGCGGCAGAAATAATAACAATCAGCATTGGTGTCAGTAGTAACAATAATAAACCCCAGCATTGGTGTCAGTTGACACAACAACAAGCCCCAGCACTGATATGTTAGTAACTGCAATATTAACCCTCAGATTTGATGTCAGTGGATACAATAATAACCCTCAGCATTGGTGTCAGTGGATGCACTAATAGCCCCCAGGATTGGTGTCAAAGACTGCAATAATAACCCCCAACATTGTTGTCAGTCAATGCAAATATAACCCCCAGCATTGGTGTTAGTGCATGCAATAATACTAAACTCCAGCATTGGTGTCAGTCGCTGCAATAATAACCTTTAGCACTAGTGTCAATGGCTGCAATAATAACACACAGCATTGGTGTCAGTGACTACAATATTAACCATCAGCATTGGTGAGCGTTGATGTTAGTAGTAACACCACATGCCCTATGATACTTTAAGCAATTTCGTTTATTGCAATGATGTTTCTTTTAAAATGTAACTGTAATATTTTTTCAATAAATGGGAGTTTTTAAGCAAGTTTAACCACTTGTCTACCGCCCACCGTCAAATGGCGGGTGGAAGACTCTTTAGTTCTGACAAGACGTCATATGACGTCCTGCCTTTAAATGGAGCTAGGGGGCGCGCACGCGCACCCGCCGCGTTGCTGGGGACCCGATGCGCGTGCCCGGCGGCTGTGATGGCCGCCGGGCACCCGCGATTGCCCAGTACCCGAGCAGGAAAGTGGATCTGTGTGTGTAAACACACAGATCCACGTCCTGTCAGTACATAGGGACAACCATCGGTCACCTCCCCCCAGTCAGTCCCCTCCCCCCCACAGTTAGAACACATCTAGGAAACACATTTAATACCTTCCTCGCCCCCTAGTGTTAACCCCTTCCCTGCCAGTCACATTTATACAGTAATCAATGCATTTTTATAGCAGGGATCGCTGTATAAATGTGAATGGTCCCAAAAATGTGTCAAAAGTGTCCGATCTGTCCGCCGCAATATCGCAGTCACAATAAAAATCGCAGATTGCCGCCATTACTAGTAAAAAAAAAAAAAAAAATGCTATAAATCTATCCCCTATTTTGTAGACGCTATAACTTTTGCGCAAACCAATCAATATACGCTCATTGCGTTTTTTTTTTTACCAAAAATATGTAGAAGAATACGTATCGGCCTAAACTGAGGAAAATTTTTATTTTATTTTTAAAAAAATGGATATTTATTATAGCAAAAAGTAAAAAATATTGTGTTTTTTTTCAAACTGGACGCTCTTCTTTTGTTTATAGCGCAAAAAATAAAAACCGCAGAGGTGATCAAATACCACCAAAAGAAAGCTCTATTTGTGGGAAAAAACGCAAATTTCGTTTGGGAGCCTCGTTGTATGACCGCGCAATTGTCATTCAAAGTGTGACAGCGCTGAAAGCTGAAAAATAGCTTGGGCAGGAAGGGGGTTTTCGTGCCTGGTAGGGAAGTGGTTAAACTATGGGAGATAATTTTCCATTTGCATGAATATACCATATGAGGTATTCTGGGAGAGGTGGGAGAATGGAACAGAGGAGTTTGGAAGTAGAAAGGACCCCCAAAAGAGTTAATACACCAAAGGCTTTGTAGACCTGTATGGAGATATAGGTCTAGCAGTCTGCACATGGTGTGTGAAGCACAGTGGGAGCACTTAAATTATAGAAAAGGCAAATAAAAGTGGAGTGAACAGCTTATATATGTCACTAAACAGTGTGGAAATCACCAGTATTATGTTCTATGGACACTTATTTACTATAATATTTATCACAGTTCATTTAAGTAACTTACACATTTTAATATACTTGGCTTTCAATTTACAGCAGTGCTATATTGAGATTACTTACCATATTTATTTTTTTGTTTTTGCGCATGTTTAATCAATGTATGAGACTTCAGCATTTTACAACAATTTTTATTTGTTTTTACTGTTAAGAATACTATGCATGTAGATTCATGAATTATTATGTATACAGAATCTCTAGAGGTATTTTAAATACACACTGTATAGAAAGTACACATTTTGTATAGATAGTATAATTTATTTAGTATGATGTATTGTACTTAGCGCTACATTACCTTTTTCACAATTGTCAAAAACATGTGGGGACACACAACCAATGTAAGCAGCCACTCCTCACCATATTAAAATACAGTTTGACTTTATTTTATGGTATCCCATTTATTTTATGGTATCCAAAGTATAACCCTAGGATAGTCCCACTAGTAGAAGTGGTAGAGCCTAGGAAATTCTAAGTTACATAGTTACATAGTAGGCAAGGTTGAAAAAAGACACAATTCCATCAAGTCCAACCTGTGTGTGTGTGATTATATGTCAGTATTACATAGTATATCCCTGTATGTTGTGGTCGTTCAGGTGCTTATCTAATAGTTTTTTGAAACTATCGATGCTCCCTGCTAAGACCACCGCCTGTGGAAGGGAATTCCACATCCTTGACGCTCTTACAGTAAAGAACCCTCTACATAGTTTAAGGTTAAACCTCTTTTCCTCTAATTTTAATGAGTGGCCACGTGTCTTGATAAACTCCCTTACACGAAAAAGTTTTATCCCTATTGTGTGGTCACCATTACATTATTTGTAAATTGAAATCATATCCCCTCTCAATCGTCTCTTCCCCAGAGGGAATAAGTTCAGTGCTCACAGCCTTTCCTTATAACTAACATCCTCCATACCATTTATTAGCTTTATAGTTATAGTAGTTACAATGATAACCTCCATGTCATAGAAGGCTAGCAAACCAGACTGCGTGACTGCACAGAGGAGACCAAACGGGTGTAAGTAAAAGTATAACAGTTTATTAAGATAAGTGGACAGACAAATAACCACCTCCAACAGAACACAGTGCAGCAACCTAACCAAATAACAATGACTATAGAAAATATATACAATAATGGGAGATACCGGAATCGTAGTACAAACCAGGCCGGGGTCATACAAAAGGGGATGGAAGCAGATGGGTATGGACGGGAAACAGACAGGAACAGAGAAGGGATGGATGGATTGGCTGCAGAGCAGGAATCCAAGAATCCAGGAAACAGGAGGACAAGGGACCGTGGTAATCAGGAGACAGGAGGGACAGAAGTAGGATGGGCTAAAGATAGGGATCAGGTCGGATCGGGTCAGGCAGGATGCAGGTTCAAAGTCCAGATCACAGGTCCTAGGTCAGGGAGAGAGATACCAGGGCAAGGAGTGTTTGTACTTGCCGGGTATTTATAGGAAGGCTTGTAATTAGCTTCAGGTCACAGCTGAGTGCTGAAAGATCAGTTTGCTCCACACTGCCAGGATCCATCCGCTGGTGGAGACCAGTACTGCGTCCAAAGGATAACATGATACCAGCAGGGAGAAATTCTCCTGACAGTTCCACACTGCCAGGAGACACCTGCTGGTGGACCACAGTACTGCAAGCCAAATAATAAATAACACCAGCGGAGGGAACCTTTCCTGACACTCCAGCTTTGGTGTCATTAAACACAACCTCAGCATTGGACACAATAATAACCCTCAGCATTGCTGTCAGTGTATGCAATAATAGCCCCCAGCTTTGGTGTCTAGGACTACAATAATAACCCCCAACATTGGTGTCTGTAGACGTAATAATAACCCCCAGGATTGGTGTCAGTGCTTGCAATAATCCTAACCCTCGGTATTGTGTCAGTGGCTGCATAAATAACCTCTAGCACTAGTGTTAGTGGCTGCAAAAATAACACTCAGCATTGGTGTCAGTTACTACAATATTAACCATCAGCATTAGTGTTGCATTAACCATTAGGGCATTAGGGCCTCACCCTCCCTTCTGTATTGAACTGCATTGTAATTGTACTCTACATTGTAACGCGCTGTGCAAACTGATGACGCTATATAAATCCTGTACAATAATAATAGTGTTATGTTAACCTTTAAAATCTATATTTAAGATTTAATATCTCAAAGATATGAGGTGGGTTAAATGAGAGTTATTTTGACCAGAAGTGAAAACGTTAACATAAGAACATTTTTTATGTATTGTTAAAAAGTCTATCTAATACACAGAAAATATCTATATAGTCTTAATCAAGAAGGAAATAGTAGGTTAAAATACAATATTTACATGGAGGGATACAGAGCATATTCCTCTAAAACATTAAAGTACAGACATATTCAGTTACATGTAAGACAGACCTTTTCCCATAATTACCCTTTAGAACCATCCTGCAGGCTGCCCTTCTATCAAGAGAGTTCTTTCTCCCATCTGCTCTGAGTATATCCCTCCATGCCGATGCCCCATAGGTTGACCTAGCTTGGATCATGATTGGAGGGCTTACTACATAAGTCAGCCCCTTTAATGCAAATCCTGGTGACTATTCTGGCCAGCAGATTTAATTTAATTTTCCCAGGAAGTTAGGTATTGATTACAGGTTGGGCTCCCTTCATTGCATATCCTAGCATGGGATCCTTTGAACAGAGTAGGTGTAAAACAATGGAATTGTCTCTCCATGGTTTGTATATACAAGCTTGGGCTCTGCAATGTCTGTTCTACCAGGCACTTCTGTGACGCCATATTGCCCACCTTCTATAGATGCAAGCTAAATGGAATATATTCATAATTACAATTTTTAACAGCTATTAAAGATTTCACATAAACCCCTAAGGCAGCAGTTAGTAACAACAATAACCCCCAGGATTGGTGTTAGTGGGAGTAATAAATAAACACCAGCACTGATGTCAATGGCAGTAATAATAACTCCCAGCTTAGTGTCAGTGAGTGCAATAATAACCCCCCGACTGTGTAAGAACCCCACTCTAATACTTTTGATTCTTTTAGGTCAAGCTGCAGTGCAAAGTTGTAGTGCAAAGTAAATTATGTACTAAACTGTAGACTGACACATTTTTAAAAGGTCTCCGAAGTAGTTCATGATGAAGACAATTAGTATCATAATAAAAGTTTTATATTATTATTGCCATTAGCATCCAGAGGCTACTTTATTTTGGGAAGAACAACAAAAAGCACCACTCACCTCAAAAAGAAAGTGGGGGAAGAAAAACTATCTATCCCTGAGTTACTTAGAAGTCAGCTCCAGATGGAGCATGCGGTGTTGCACTTGTAAGTAACTCAGGAATAGGGATGAGCTCGGTGTTCGAGTCGAACATACGTTCGACTGGAACATCGGCTGTTCGATCGTTCGACGAAGATCGAACGATTTGGGCCGTTCGCGCCTAATTCGAGTGACGCGAACGGCCCACAATGCACTACGCCATCGCAGTGTCATCCAGGCGCTGTGATTGGCCAAGCATGCACTGTGACCCCGCATGCTTGGCCAATCACAGCGCCGGCAGCGAGGAGAGCAATGATTGGCCACAGGCAGGATGCCTGTGGCCAATTATTGCTGAGGGTGTTTAGTACACGCCCCACACTATAAAAGGCCGCCAGCACGGCGGCCTAGTGTAGTGTGTTCCGGAGCAGGGAAAGAGAAGCATAGGCAGGGACAGTGACATTTATTTTTTCTTGCTTAACCTGGATTCCTTTAGTTTAGGGAAAGAGAAGGATAGGTAGGGAGAGTGTCAGTGTGTTTTACTGTGCGAATCCTTGTTTCTAGGGACAGGGAAGGACAGTGAGGGAAATTCTCCTTGTGCTATAGTGTGCTTTAAAAAAACATTTTTTCTAGGGACAGAAAACTATAGGTAGGGAGAGTGTCAGTGTGTTTTACTGTACGAATCCTTGTTTCTAGGGACAGGGAAGGACAGTGAGGGAAATTCTCCTTGTGCTATAGTGTGCTTTAAAAAAACATTTTTTCTAGGGACAGAAAACTATAGGTAGGGAGAGTGTCAGTGTGTTTTACTGTGCGAATCCTTGTTTCTAGGGACAGGGAAGGACAGTGAGGGAAATTCTCCTTGTGCTATAGTGTGCTTTAAAAAAACATTTTTTCTAGGGACAGAAAACTATAGGTAGGGAGAGTGTCAGTGTGTTTTACTGTACGAATCCTTGTTTCTAGGGACAGGGAAGGACAGTGAGGGAAATTCTCCTTGTGCTATAGTGTGCTTTAAAAAAAAAAATTTTCTAGGGACAGAAAACTATAGGTAGGGAGAGTGTCAGTGTGTTTTACTGTACGAATCCTTGTTTCTAGGGACAGGGAAGGACAGTGAGGGAAATTCTCCTTGTGCTATAGTGTGCTTTAAAAAAACATTTTTTCTAGGGACAGAAAACTATAGGTAGGGAGAGTGTCAGTGTGTTTTACTGTGCGAATCCTTGTTTCTAGGGACAGGGAAGGACAGTGAGGGAAATTCTCCTTGTGCTATAGTGTGCTTTAAAAAAACATTTTTTCTAGGGACAGAAAACTATAGGTAGGGAGAGTGTCAGTGTGTTTTACTGTACGAATCCTTGTTTCTAGGGACAGGGAAGGACAGTGAGGGAAATTCTCCTTGTGCTATAGTGTGCTTTAAAAAATCATTTTTTCTAGGGACAGAAAACTATAGGTAGGGAGAGTGTCAGTGTGTTTTACTGTACGAATCCTTGTTTCTAGGGACAGGGAAGGACAGTGAGGGAAATTCTCCTTGTGCTATAGTGTGCTTTAAAAAAACATTTTTTCTAGGGACAGAAAACTATAGGTAGGGAGAGTGTCAGTGTGTTTTACTGTACGAATCCTTGTTTCTAGGGACAGGGAAGGACAGTGAGGGAAATTCTCCTTGTGCTATAGTGTGCTTTAAAAAAACATTTTTTCTAGGGACAGAAAACTATAGGTAGGGAGAGTGTCAGTGTGTTTTACTGTACGAATCCTTGTTTCTAGGGACAGGGAAGGACAGTGAGGGAAATTCTCCTTGTACTATAGTGTGCTTTAAAAAAATTTTTTTTCTAGGGACAGAAAACTATAGGTAGGGAGAGTGTCAGTGTGTTTTACTGTGCGAATCCTTGTTTCTAGGGACAGGGAAGGACAGTGAGGGAAATTCTCCTTGTGCTATAGTGTGCTTTAAAAAAACATTTTTTCTAGGGACAGAAAACTATAGGTAGGGAGAGTGTCAGTGTGTTTTACTGTATGAATCCTTGTTTCTAGGGACAGGGAAGGACAGTGAGGGAAATTCTCCTTGTGCTATAGTGTGCTTTAAAAAAACATTTTTTCTAGGGACAGAAAACTATAGGTAGGGAGAGTGTCAGTGTGTTTTACTGTACGAATCCTTGTTTCTAGGGACAGGGAAGGACAGTGAGGGAAATTCTCCTTGTGCTATAGTGTGCTTTAAAAAAACATTTTTTCTAGGGACAGAAAACTATAGGTAGGGAGAGTGTCAGTGTGTTTTACTGTACGAATCCTTGTTTCTAGGGACAGGGAAGGACAGTGAGGGAAATTCTCCTTGTGCTATAGTGTGCTTTAAAAAAACATTTTTTCTAGGGACAGAAAACTATAGGTAGGGAGAGTGTCAGTGTGTTTTACTGTACGAATCCTTGTTTCTAGGGACAGGGAAGGACAGTGAGGGAAATTCTCCTTGTGCTATAGTGTGCTTTAAAAAAACATTTTTTCTAGGGACAGAAAACTATAGGTAGGGAGAGTGTCAGTGTGTTTTACTGTACGAATCCTTGTTTCTAGGGACAGGGAAGGACAGTGAGGGAAATTCTCCTTGTGCTATAGTGTGCTTTAAAAAAACATTTTTTCTAGGGACAGAAAACTATAGGTAGGGAGAGTGTCAGTGTGTTTTACTGTGCCAATCCTTGTTTCTAGGGACAGGGAAGGACAGTGAGGGAAATTCTCCTTGTGCTATAGTGTGCTTTAAAAAAAAAATTTTCTAGGGACAGAAAACTATAGGTAGGGAGAGTGTCAGTGTGTTTTACTGTACGAATCCTTGTTTCTAGGGACAGGGAAGGACAGTGAGGGAAATTCTCCTTGTGCTATAGTGTGCTTTAAAAAAACATTTTTTCTAGGGACAGAAAACTATAGGTAGGGAGAGTGTCAGTGTGTTTTACTGTACGAATCCTTGTTTCTAGGGACAGGGAAGGACAGTGAGGGAAATTCTCCTTGTGCTATAGTGTGCTTTAAAAAACATTTTTTCTAGGGACAGAAAACTATAGGTAGGGAGAGTGTCAGTGTGTTTTACTGTACGAATCCTTGTTTCTAGGGACAGGGAAGGACAGTGAGGGAAATTCTCCTTGTGCTATAGTGTGCTTTAAAAAAACATTTTTTCTAGGGACAGAAAACTATAGGTAGGGAGAGTGTCAGTGTGTTTTACTGTACGAATCCTTGTTTCTAGGGACAGGGAAGGACAGTGAGGGAAATTCTCCTTGTGCTATAGTGTGCTTTAAAAAAACATTTTTTCTAGGGACAGAAAACTATAGGTAGGGAGAGTGTCAGTGTGTTTTACTGTACGAATCCTTGTTTCTAGGGACAGGGAAGGACAGTGAGGGAAATTCTCCTTGTGCTATAGTGTGCTAAAGCATTCCTCATCAACCATCTTTGAAATCCTTGTTTTTTGGACAGTCAGGGAAATTGTCGTTGTGCTATTCTGTGCAAAAGCAATCATCCTCAACCATATTTAGAAATCCTTAAGTAAAGGGACAGAGAAGGACACCTGAAGGTAGCCCTTATTGCTTTTTTCCCATCTCCCTGCAGGCCATCTATTAGAATGTCTGGAAGGCAAACAAGGAGAGGCAGACAGTCAGGAGGCAATAAAAAAGGGCAAGCAGGCTCTGTGTCTGGGGACAACAGTGCTGGTCGTGGACGCGGTGCATTGTCATCAGCACATGGCCATGGGACACGCTTGTCCTTCTTTTCGGCAGCTGGGCATGTTGAGCCATATCATGCCGAAGACTTGGTAGAGTGGATGACCAAGCCCTCCTCCTCCTCCTCATCCTCTCTCACCCAGGCTCAGGGTACTGGCAAAGCAGCTGCCAAAGCGTCCTCTTCCCTGGTATCAATGTCAGACTCATCATCAGTCACTCCTTCCCTAGACCCACCATGTCCTCCTCCTGAGGAGTCCCCCGAACTGTTTGAGCACAGTGTTGGGTACATGCTCCAGGAGGATGCCCAGCGTTTCGAAGGGTCTGATGATGAAACCCAGCTACAGGAAGGCAGTAGCGTGAGAGCAGACAGAGGGGATGCTCAAGAAGGACACCAATCTGGCAGTCATGTTCCAGCAGCTGCAGCATACTGCCAGATTGGCTCCAGTGATGAGGAGGGAGGGGATGATGAGGTCACTGACTCCACGTGGGTGCCTAATAGGAGAGAGGAGGAGGAGGAGGATGAGGAGGAGGCACATCTCCAATGAGGCAGGATGCCCTTTGGTGGCCAGCGTAAGGGCAGTACACCGACGGAATCACACCGCAGAGCTCCGCCTGTGCAGTGCGCTGCCTCTGCCCGTCATTCAAAAAGTTCTTTGGTGTGGGCCTTTTTTGAGGCTAGTGCATCAGATCGCACAGCTGCTGTTTGCAACATATGTCTCAAGCGTATATCGCGTGGCCAAAACATCAGCCGCTTGGGTACCACATGCCTGACCAGACATATGTTGACCTGCCATGCAGCTCGTTGGCAAGCCTACCTCAAAGACCCACACCAAAGAACAAAGCGGACCTCTCCTTGCACCGCATCAGCTGGGATCTCCAACCCCACTATAACTTCAGTCCTCTCTGAAACATGCACTGAGAGGAATGAAGGTGTAGAATTAGGTGTGTCACAGCCAAGTACTTGCGGCCACTCTGCTAGCAGTACACCGACGTCCGATTCTAGCAGGCAAATTTCCCTGCCCCAGCTGCTGGACCGTCGAAAGAAGTTCACTCCCAGCCATCCACATGCCCAGCGGTTGAATGCTAGCTTGGCTAAATTGCTAGCGCTTCAACTGCTGCCTTTTCAGTTGGTAGACTCGGCCCCCTTCCGTGAGTTTGTGCAATGTGCGGTTCCTCAGTGGCAGGTTCCCAAACGCCACTTTTTCTCACGGAAGGCTATTCCGGCTCTCTACCGGCATGTGGAAGGCAATGTCTTGGCCTCGCTGGACAGGGCGGTCAGCGGTAAGGTGCATATTACCGCTGACTCATGGTCCAGCAGGCATGGACAGGGACGTTACCTTTCTTTCACGGCCCATTGGGTCACTCTTTTGGCAGCTGGGAAGGATGCAGGACAAGGTGCAGTAGTGTTGGAGGTTGTTCCACCGCCACGCCTCCAAAATGCTACTACTGGTTGTGACACACCTCTCTCCTCCACCCCCTCCTCTTCTTCTTCCTCCATGGCCTCTTCCTGTGGTTTGTCCTCTGAACCAGCGGTGCTCCGTAGCCGTTCAAGGGGCTACGCAAGTACGCAGGCAAAAAGATGCCATGCCGTGCTTGCGCTGGTGTGTTTGGGGGACAGAAGCCACACTGGGGCAGAGGTCCTGTCTGCTCTGCAGGGCCAGGCCGAGAGGTGGTTGACGCCACGCCAGCTTAAGCCAGGAATGGTGGTTTGCGACAATGGCACCAACCTCCTCTCCGCCCTCCGACAGGGACAATTGACCCATGTGCCCTGTGTGGCTCACGTCCTTAACCTGGTGGTGCAGCGGTTCTTGGGCAGGTACCCGGGCTTACAGGATGTCCTGAGGCAGGCCAGGAAAGTCTGTGTGCATTTCCGCAGATCTTATAATGCCAGTGCTCACCTGGCTGAGCTGCAAAAGGAGTTGAACCTGCCCAAGAACCGCCTTATATGTGACATGCCCACCAGGTGGAACTCAACGTTGGCCATGCTGCAGCGGCTGCACACGCAGCAGAGGGCCATCAATGAGTACCTGTGCGACTACGGCACCAGGACAGGGTCAGGGGAGCTTGGTTTTTTTTCTCCACGCCAGTGGGGCATGATCAGGGATGCATGCACTGTCCTGGCACCATTTGAGGAGGCCACGAGGATGGTGAGCAGTGACAGTGCATGCATCAGTGACACTGTACCTCTTGTCCACCTGTTGGAGCACACGCTGCGTGGAATAATGGACAGGGCACTTGAGGCAGAACAGAGGCAGGAAGAGGAGGACTTCCTTGCCTCTCAAGGCCCCCTTTACCCAGACAGTGTTCCTTCTGTCCCACCCATCGCACAGGAAGAGGAGGAGGAGGAGGAGGAGGATTGTGTCAGCATGGAGGTGGAGGCTGGCACTCAGCATCATCAGCAGCAGTCTTTTAGGGATGATTTACAGTCCCAAGAAACCAGTGGACTTGTACGTGGCTGGGAGGAGGTGGCTGCGGATCATGTCGTCCTTAGTGACCCAGAGGACTCCGGAGCGAATGCCTCAGCAAACCTACGCTGCATGGCCTCCCTGATCCTGCAAAGTCTGCGGAAGGATCCTCGTATTCTTCGGATCAAGGAGAGGGACCATTACTGGCTGGCCACTCTCCTTGATCCACGGTACAAGGGTAAGGTTGCGGACCTTATGTTACCATCGCAGAGGGAGCAGAGGATGAGACAACTCCGGGAGGCCTTGCAGAAAGGTCTGTGCAACGCGTTCCCAGAGACTGGGAGGTTACAAACTCCTGGTCCTGGACAACGAGTTGCTGAGGCTTCGGCCAGTCAAAGAAGGAGCGGTGGGGAAGGTGGCCGTCTGACCGATGCGTTCAGACAATTCTTTAGTCCGCAGCCCCAAAGTATGATCGGTTCCAGCAACCATCACCAGCGTCTGATAAACATGGTGCAGGAATATCTAGGGGCAAGGTCAGACTTGGACACCTTCCCCACCGAAAATCCTCTGGCTTACTGGGTCTTGAGGATGGATCACTGGGCAGAGCTTGCACAGTATGCAATTGAGCTACTGGCCTGTCCTGCATCCAGCGTTCTTTCGGAACGCACATTCAGTGCTGCTGGAGGATTTGTCACGGATCACAGGGTGCGCCTGTCCACCGACTCGGTTGATCGACTGACTTTCATCAAGATGAACCAGTCTTGGATCACCACCAGCTACCACACACCTGATGCTGATATAACAGACTAATTGATTTTAACATGTCACATCCCTTCAAGACTGATGCTGATGCTGAGTGTCTGTGCTGTTATGTTGACTGGCTATCCTCCTCCTCCGAGTCCTCAATGATACGATTGATGATGATAGCTTGGAAGGTCATTTTTGTTTATGGGTGCCGCCACCAGTGGCTAAGGCCCAATTTTTCAGCCCCTGTTTTACAGGGGCGTGTCATTACAATTTTTGAAGCAATACTTTGCAACAGGGCTCATTGCTGTGCTCCAAGTACAGTATCTGTGAGGGGTTGGAGTGTTGTGCCACCAGTGCCTAAGGCCCAATTTTTCAGCCCCTGTTCAACAGGGGCATGTAATTACAATTCTTGATCTAATAATTCACAGCAGGGCCCATTGCTGCACCCACCAAGAGTAACTCTGAGGGCTTACAGTGTTGTGGCAATGCCACCACCACCACCACCACGAAAGGCCCAATTTTTCAGCCCCTGTTCAAAAGGGGCATGTAATTACAATTCTTGATCTAATAATTCACAGCAGGGCCCATTCCTGCACCCACCAAGAGTAACTCTGAGGGCTTACAGTGTTGTGGCAATGCCACCACCACCACCACCACGAAAGGCCCAATTTTTCAGCCCCTGTTCAACAGGGGCATGCAATTACAATTCTTGATCTAATAATTCACAGCAGGGCCCATTGCTGCACCCACCAAGAGTAACTGTCAGGGCTTACAGTGTTGTGGCACCAGCACCACCATCAAAGGCCCAATTTTTACTACCACTGTTCAACAATTATATGTAATTACAATTCCTGATATAATAGTTGACAGCAGGGCGTTCCAGCACCAACCAAGAGTAACTGTGAGTGCTTACAGTGTTGTGCCAACACCAACAACTAAGGGGCCTATTTCTGCAGAGTATATACGGCAGGTCCCTACTTTCAAACATCCAACTTACAAACGACTCCTACTTGCAAACGCAAGAAGACAACAGGAAGTGAGAGGAAATCTACCCCTTGGAAGGAAAATTCTCTCCTGTAAGAATTAATATGGGAGAAAGGTGTCTCCTCTGTACTGATGCTTTATCAGCAATCCTTGTTTCAAGAAAAACACCACATTTCAAAAACAGTTGTCATTGGGACGGAAAGTGAGGTGAAATGTTCTGAACAGGGGCACAGACAGCAAAACAAATGTTACAGGGGTGATAACCCTTACCTATGTTTTCCAAAAAGTTTAAAAATAGATTTTTGGGCTGGAGCTACACTTAAACAATGTACCTGTTCAAAATTACAAACAGATTCTACATAAGAACAAACCTACAGTCCCTGTCTTGTATGCACCGCCTGTATACGGCTGTTCAGAGTATATAGGGCCTTTTTTATTTTATGTGCGGGGTTCCCCTTAATATCCATACAATACCCAAAGGGGCTGGTAATGGGCTGGGGTAGGGGGGGGGGGGTCATGGGGTAGCTATGCCATTTTTCTTAAAGATTTTCATCCATATTACCGGGACCAGACATTACATTAAAGCCGCAAGCAGTTTTAAATGGCTTTTTTTTCCTTTAGAAGTGTCATTTTGTGCAGGGACAGTTCTAAACACGGGAAACACGTGGCACTTCACAGGCATACTTTAGACACCCCCCAGGTACGATATTTAAAGGAATATTTGACTCTTTTTTTTTTCACTTTATGCATCATTAAAATGACTGCTCCCGAAAAACGACCGTTTTTAAAACTTCTTTTTGCATTGATACATGTCCCCTGGTGCACAACCCGGGTTCCCAAACCCTTTTTAGGACAATAACATGCATAATAGTTGTTATAATTAGCACTTTAGAATTCGAATGTTCGCATCCATTGTATTTAATAGGGTTCTAATGTTCGTACGAACTTTCGGTCCGTTCGCGGGTTCTGGTGCGAACCGAACCCGGGGGTGTTCGGCTCATCACTACTCAGGAATGAATACTTTTTCTTCCCCCTCTTTATTTTTTGAGCTAACCATCAAACTACATTGGAATCTATATGTTCTTTTGCAGATATGCTTCTTGCATCCACTCCTGAAGAAGTGGAGTGAATTCCACGAAACGCACGCGTTAAGATTTTTTAGATGCATTTTAATCATGCTTTTACAGCTTAGATTATTATGAACTTCCTGCAATCATTACTTGATTTTAATATATATCTTTTGATATGGATTACAAACCAGCTCACAATAATTTTACTTTATACTGTAATGTGTTATTCATGACATCTTCGTATATACTGTATATGAATTATAATATGCCATCATAATATCGGTATATATATGAAAGAATAAATTTGCCATCATGCATTTGAGCACTTTACCAGCTATGTGTCACGTACCTCATTTAAAGTCTAAAAACGTTTTCCTTTAAAAAATAGAAGCCATCTCCAGGGGATCCAATTATATTGCCCAATCTCCAGTGTAAGTCTAGGCTCACACCTATGCAGCTGCGATTGATGCATTTTTCATGCACGTTTTGTAGTGCGTTTTTAAACCCTTGTTTTTTTATGCGTTTTTGCATGCAGTTTTCATGCATTTTGCGAGGAACGGTGCGGCTCTCATTCTGGGTGGACGTCATATGATGGCGCACACGAATGGCCACTCCTGAGTGCCCCCGGGGGCACGCAGTACGGTACTTGCGGCCGCGCCGTGTTGCTAGGACACGGCGCGACCCTGATCTCTGTAAAGGTCACTTTAGCCATGTGATCGGCTGTGTCCACAACCCCACATCATAATCCCCCCTCCACCACATGATTTGGACCAGTGCACAAAGCAAGGTCCATAAAGACATAAATGAGTGTGTTTGGGGTGGAGGAACTTGACTGGCCTGCACAGAGTCCTCACCTCAACCTGATAGAACACCTTTGGGATAAATTAGAGTGGAGACTGCGAGCCAGGCCTTCTCGTCCAACATCAGTGCCTGACCTTAAATGCGCTTCTGGAAGAATGGTCAAACCTTCCCATAGGCACACTCCTAAACCTTGTGGATAGCCTTCCCAGAAGAGCTGAAGCTGTTATAGCTGCAAAGAGTGTGCCAACTCAATATTGAACCCTAAAAAAACAAAAGCCTCGTACACACGGTTCGATTGTTGGACAACCGAGCGTCTGATATTTGTCAAAAGGGCGTGTGCCAGGATCTTGTCCTGCATACTAACGTTACACAAATTGTCGTGTGACAAACACGAACGTAGTGACGTACTACGATGAATTTCAGCTCTTGAGCATCACCCTTTGGGCTCCTTCTTCTGCTAATTTTGTGTTTGGGGAACATTGATTCCGAGCATGCGTGTTTGTACTTTTGACTTTTGTGTGACGGATTTGTGTACTAACCATCTGAAGATCTGACGTGGAGCTGTCTTTTGACAAAAATTTACTAGCCTGTCATCCAACATTTGTTGTCGGAAAATTGGAAAACAATTGTCAAAAGGAGTGTACTAACAGTAAGAATTTCGGACAACAGTCTGTCAACAGACAATCCCCATCCGAAAATATTACCGTGCGTAGGAGGCTTAAAGCCTCGTACACACGGTTCAATTGTTGGAAGGGGATTGTTTGTTGACAGACTGTTGTCCTAAATTCTTACCATTAGTACGGTCCTTTAGGCAATTGTTTTCCCATTTTCGGCCAACAAATGTTGGATGACAGGCTAATAAATTTTCTACGGTTCCACGTCTGATTTTCGTAAGGTCAGTACACAATCCGTGACACAAAAGTCGAAAATAGAAACACACATGCTCGGAATATATGCTTACCAAACATGAAATTAGCAGAAGGGGCCCAAAGGGTGGCGCTCAAGAGCTGAAATTCCTCGTAGTACGTCACTATGTTCGTGTTGTTGAACGACAATTTGCATGCCGTTAGTATGCAAGACAAGATCCTGGGACACTCCCTTTTGACAAAAATCAGACGCTCGGTTGGCCAACATTCGTACCGTGTGTACAAGGCTTAAGACTGGGATGCCATTAAAGTTCATGTGCGTGTAAAGGTAGGCGTCCCAATACTTTTGTCAATATAGTGTATATAGTAGGGATGGGCCGAACTCACCCCTGTTCGGTTCGCACACGAACTTTCGAACATCGCAAAAGTTCGGACCCGAATAACAAACCCCATTGAAGTCAATGGGACCCGAACGTCAAATATCAAAAGTGCCCATTTTGAAGGCTTAAATGCAAGTAATTGGACATACAATGGTTATAGGGATCTGGGTTCGGCCCTGGGGGACATGTATCAATAATTTCTTTTTGTGAAAAACGTAATTTTCAAATGAGCAGAAATTTTTAGATTTTTAAAGTGAAAGCCTAAAAATGAAAAAGTAAATGGAAGTTTTGGGACTTTGAGTGAGACTGTAGACATGGTGTTGGTAAAAAAGGTACATGTTTATTCAAAATAAACGCATGACACATCTTTAAACAGAAATGACATGGAAGGAAAAACATTCTGGTTGATGCGATTCCCTAGAGTTACACACACATAAGTATGGGTATGCACAATATAAGCAACAAGGTACATCAGTGTGTGACCAGGTGCCACATAGTGATCCGTATGAATAATGGAATACATTCAGTGAATTACATATGTACAGATATCACATGGCAACAAGCTCTAAAAACATGAAAAAGATTTGGCATATAAAACCAGTAAAAGCATAAGTAAATGACTATGTTGTCAACTGAGTTGATGCGTTTTCTAATGCCCGACGCGTTTTGTGTATAAGTTACACTCTTCAGGGGCTAGTGCTCAGGACATCTAAAAAATATATAATTACGTGTAAATAACTAAATCTGGTTGCTGGTCAAGGAAAATAGATGATGGAACACAAAAGCCCATCTTGAGTACTTACATGGAATCTGGTACAATGGGTATGGTGCATATGGAGCCCTGACCAAAGATAGGTTTTCCCCTGCCACCCAGGTGTTAGGTTGCTAAGCCCCATTAGGTAATGTGCCTGATTGAGGCTGTGTTCTCTCAGGACATGGTTCATCCATGTCCATGAGAATGGGCAGCATACATGCGTTTTACCATGGTTCTGGGATTGGGGTTTGGTCTTATGCATGTCCCTGGCTTTTTTATGTCTGTCATTTGGGAGCTGCGATGCGCTCTGCGCGTCCGCTTCGCTGTCCCCCTTCCCCCGCCCATATGGGCGGTGGGTTGTGTGATAGTGGGGCCCGGGCACACAGCGAAACCATGAAACCTATACCAAAAACATTCTTCCAGATGAAATGATTGAACACCCTCAAAGCTAGGCAGCCTCGAAGTCCTGAAGGGATTCCACATCCCAAAAAGACTTAATCAGTGACATCAGCATCAGGGGCTTCATAGATGGTAATCCAGGACTTATAAAGTCCTGGATTAAAAAGTCAAACGGTCCACGGAGTCTGTGGACAGACGCGTTCTATGATCAGTAACGAAACCTCCTGCAGCACTGAATGCCCGTTCTGAAAGCACACTGGATGCAGGGCAGCTCAAAAACTCAATAGCATACTGGGCAAGTTCTGGCCAGTGGTCTAATCTCATGACCCAGTAAGCCAGTGGATCGTCAGCTGGAAATCTCTCCATCTCTGATTTGGCCCCGAGGTAATTGTCTACCATGTAATGCAGACGCTGCCGATGGGATGTGGAAGCTGACAGCCCTGGATGGCGAGGACTAAAAAAATTCAAAAATGCCTCACTTAGGTGGATGCCTTCTCCAATGCTCCTTTCTTGACCAACGGAAGACTCAAAACAATGTTTTCCACCACACCGTAACCTGCTAGAGTCAGGAAAAATGTTCAATAAAATCCTCTTTAATGTTTTCTCAAGAGATTTTATCCTCTGCACTCTCTGTGGGGACGGGATGAGTTCAGAGACCTTCCCCTTATAACGGTGGTCAAGGAGGGTTGCCAACCAGTAATCATCCTTCTCCTTTATGCAACGTATTCTTGGGTCCTTTCTCAGGCTTTGAAGCATGAGGTTTCCCATGTGCCTCAAATTTGCAGAGGCTTGAGAAGCAGACTCCTCGGGGTCACTCAGGATGACAGCATCTGAAACTTCCTACTCCCAGCCACGTACTACTCCCAAGGGTCCTGGGGTTGGAAAGCCATCGCTTACAGATTGACGCATGTCTTCCTCTTCTTCAAAGCCTATGAAAGTGCCAGAACCCTCCTCCTCATCCTCCCCCCCCTCTCCTCCTGTGTGTTCTGTGACATAGGAATGATGGTGTCTGGATAAAGTGGGCCTTGAGAGGAAAGGAAGTCCTCCTCTTTCTCCTGCTGCTCTGCCTCCAGTGCCCTGTCCATGATGCCAAACAGAGTGTGCTCCAGCAGGAACACAACAGGGATTGTGTCACTGATGCATGCACTGTCACTGCTCACCATCCTTGTGGCCTCCTCAAATGGTGACAATACAGTGCATGCATCCTTAATGATCAGCCATTGGTGTGGGGAAAAAACAGCCAAGGCGACCTGAGCCTGTCGTCGTGCCGTACTGACACAAGTGCTCGTTGACGGCCCTCTGCTGCATGTATAGCTGCTGCAGCATTCCTAAAGTTCAGTTCCACCTGGTGGGCATGTCACAAATCAGGCGGTTTACGGGCAGGTGGAATTCCTGCTGAATTTCAGCCAACCGAGTACTGGCTGTGTATGACCGCCTGAAATGGCTACAGACTCTTCTGGTCTGCTTTAGTACATCTTGCAACCCTGGGTACGTACTTAGGAAACGCTGCACCACCAAATTGAGGACATGTGCTAGGCATGGCACATATGTCAACTTTCCCTGTCTAAGAGTGGACAGGAGGTTTGAGCCATTATCGGACACCACCATTCCTGGCTCCAGCTGATGTGGTGTGAACCACCTCTGGGCCTGTCCTTGCAGAGCTGAAAGAATCTCTGCTCTGGTGTGGTTCCTGTCCCCTAAACACACCAGCTGAAGCACTGCATCGCACCTTTTAGCCTGACTCTGGAAAAACCCCTTTGAACGCTTAGGGGGTACCTGATGTTCATAGGACAATTCTGCATAGGAGGGCATGGAGGCGGTGGAGGGGGTAGAGCTCACAGGTCTGGCATCATCACCCCCAGCTGTATGGAGATGTGGGGGCACAACAAGCTGCAGTACTGAGCCCTGTCCTGCATCCTTTCGAGTTGCAAGCAGCGTTACCCAGTGTGCTGTGAACAGAATATATCGTCCCTGCCCATGCTTGCTGGACCACGTGTCAGCAGTAAGGTGGATTTTACGGCTGACTGCCTTGCCCAATGATGCCAGAACATTCCCTTCCACGTGATGGTAGAGAGATAGAACGGCCTTACGTGAAAAGTAGTATCGACTGGGAACCTGCCATTGTGGTACAGCACATTGTGCGAATTCACGGAAGGGGCAGAATCCACCAGGCTGAAAGGCAGAAGTTGGAGAGTCAACCGCTTTGACAAGCTTGCATTCAGGCGCTGGGCATGTGGGGGGCAGGGCCTGTATTTATTTTCCGCTGCAGAAGATGGGGCAGAGAAATTTGCCGGCTAAAGTCTACAGATACTGGTGTGCTGCTGGCAGATGAGCTGCTAGGAACTTGGACACCCTGTGCTATACCATCATCCCTGTCAGTGGAGGCTGCTGAAAGGTAATGACTCAGTATCGCAGGGGCAGACTGAAGTGGGTAAGGAGGAGGAGGAGGAGGGACAGATTTGTGCCCCTTTTGTGTGGCTTTTAGGTGCTCTTGGACGTTAAATGCCTTGTTAGGCATGTGGCACCCAAATGGTTGGTGTTTTTGCCACGTTTGATGTGCCTGTGACACAGTTTTCAGATAGCAACAGTGCGATCTGCTGCAGATGTGCTGAAAAAGGCCCAGACAGCTGAGCTGTGGGGAGTGGGCGGGAGATAACAGCTACAGAACGTGATGGGATAGGGTGGCTGCTCTCTACTCATTCTTGATGTCGACCTCCTTGGGGTTGTGCTGCCTCACCTTCAGTTTCCTTCTCTGCTCTATCTGGTGACCAAGTCACATCAGTGACCTCATCATAATCATCATCATCTCCATCTCCTCCATCTTCATCATTACCACTGGAGACAACTTGGTAAAACGCTGCGGCTTGGGGAACATGAATGCCAATTTGTCTACCAGTGTTCCTCCCTCTCTCTAGGCTCATGTTCTGTCATACTCAACCTCAGAACCAGCATCTGAATCCAGTAATGGCTGGGCATCATCAAGGAGCATATGTCTGACGCTGTGGTCAAATAACTCAGCTGACTCCTCAATGACTGATGTTAGGGCTATGGCAGGAATAGATGTGGACAAGGAGGCAGGTTTATCCACTCTGGCAACTGCAGGGGGCTGCACACTTGTATCTGCTTGTGTGACAGAGGATGAGGAGGATGAGGAAGGCTTAGCAAGCCAGTCCACCACCTCCTCTGCATGCTGTGGCTGGATAGCACGGGTAAACTCATTAAACAGAGGAAATTATGCCCTGCCTGAGGACTGACCACCACGTCCACCTTTGACTGTGGACACATTTGTTGCTGGCCCCCTTACAGTGCCAAGGGAACGTCTGCCTCTCCTTGTTGTCCTCCCAGACATTATTGGGAGGGAGGGGGCGGTGCTTATAAGCAAATGTAAAGGAGAAATCTGTACGCGGATGCGCTTTAACCACTTCCATACAGGGCAATTATACACCTTCCTGCCCAGACCAATTTTCAGCTTTCTGCGCTGTTGCACTTTAAATGACAATTGCGCGGTCATGCTACACTGTACCCAAACTAAATTTTTATCATTTTTTCCCCACAAATTGAGCTTTCTTTTGGTGGTATTTGATCACCTCTGCGATTTTTATTTTCTGCAAAAAAATAAATAAAAAAAGACCAAACATTTTGAAAATTATTATTTTTTTGTTTCAGTTACAAAACTTTGTAAATAAGTACGTTTTCTCCTTTACTGATGGGCACAGATGAGGAGGCACTGATGGGCACCGATGAGGTGGCACTGATGGGCACCGATAGGCGGCACAGATGGGCACCGATAGGCAGCACAGATGGGCACTGGTAGGTGGCACGGATGGGCACTGATAGGCAGCACGGATGGGCACTGTAGGCGGCAAGGATGGGCACAGATAGGCGGCATGGATGGGCACAGATAGGCAGCACAGATGGGCACAGATAGGCGGCATGGATGGGCACGGATAGGCAGCACGGATAGGCGCCACGGATGGGCACTGATAGGCGGCATGATTGGGCACTGATAGGTGGCACGGATGGGCATGGATGGGCACTGATAGGTGGCATGGATGGGCACTGATAGGTGGCACTGTACTGTAATGTGTTGTACTAATGGATGCCAATCAGTGCCAAACAATAATGCCTGCCAATCAGTGGTGCCCATTGTGGGCACTGATTGGCATCCATTGTGGGCACTGATTGGCATCCATTAGGCATTTCTAATTGGCATCCCTGGTGGTCTAGGGTGGCATACCTTATGGTGGGCATCCCTGGTGGTCTGGTGGCATCCCTGGTGGTCCAGTGTGGGCATCCTCGGGGGGGCTGCGCTGATAATCGATCAGCACAAACCCCCCCTGTCAGAGGAGCAGCCAAACGGCTCTCCTCTACTCACGTCTGACAGACGCGAGTGAGGAAAAGCCGATCACCGGCTTTTCCTGTTTACATCGTGATCAGCCGTAATTGGACACGGCTGATCACGTGGTAAAGAGTCTCCGTCGGACTGACATCCTGCAAAAATGATCGCTGCAATGCGCGCCCCCGTGGGTGCGCAGCGGCTCAATATCCTGAAGACGTCATATGACGTCTAGTCAGGATATTGAAACCACTTTGCCGCCATCATTTTGCAATAGGGCGGGCGGCAAGTGGTTAATCAATGTAAAGAGGTGTTTGGTGCCCTTTAATTTGTACTCACACTACACAGACACACTCCATGGATACAAATATAATATACTGCAATATAATGCGCCAAACTGGCAGTAACGCACACAGAACTATATGGCGTTAAACTGGCAGTAACGCACGCAAACTATATGCAAAACTATATGGCGTTTAACTGGCAGTAACGCACGCAAAACTATATGGCGTTAAACTGGCAGTAACGCACACAGATCTATATGGCGTTAAACTGGCAGTAATGCACGCAAAACGATATGGCGTTAAACTGGCAGTAACGCACACAAAACAATGTGGCGTTAAACTGGCAGTAATGCACACAGAACTATATGGCGTTAAACTGGCAGTAACGCACACAGAACTATGTGGCGTTAAACTGGCAGTAACACATGCAAAACAATATGGCGTTAAACTGGCAGTAACGCACGCAAAACTATATGGCGTTAAACTTGCAGTAACGCACGCAAAACTATATGGCGTTAAACTGGCAGTAACGCACACAGAACTATATGGCGTTAAACTGGCAGTAACGCACACAGAACTATATGGCGTTAAACTGGCAGTAACGCACGCAAAACAATATGGCGTTAAACTGGCAGTAACGCACACAGAACTATATGGCGTTAAACTGGCAGTAACCCACACAGAACTATATGGCGTTAAACTGGCAGTAACACATGCAAAACAATATGGCGTTAAACTGGCAGTAACGCACGCAAAACTATATGGCGTTAAACTGGCAGTAACGCATGCAAAACTATATGGCGTTAAACTGGCAATAACGCACGCAAAACTATATGGCGTTAAACTTGCAGTAACACACACAGAACTATATGGCGTTAAACTGGCAGTAACGCACGCAAAACAATATGGCATTAAACTATATGGCGTTAAACTGGCAGTAACGCACACAGAACTATATGGCATTAAACTGGTAGTAATGCAATCAAATAGACTGTGTTCAACCGTCACTACACTGACGTTATCTGAACTGTCCCTACTCTAGCTATACACCAATGCCAAGATTACTGACACGGTCTCATTACATTACACTACAGTGAAACTGTCTGAGCTGTCCCTACTCTACACTAATGTATGTATACATGACACGGTCTCACTACACTACAGTGAAACTATCTGAGCTGTCCCTATTCTAGCTGAACACTATGCAAAGCTGAATGATGGTCCTCCTCACTACACTCACACTATCCCTAGTCTGACACTAAACTAATATTCTTCACTGACAATTGAAGCAAAATAGCACAGTATAGCACAGCACACTAACTAATAGCACTGAACAGAGCCCTGTTCTATCTCTCTCCACGCCAAAATCACACTGAAAATGGCTGCCATTGAAAGAACACTTTTATACTGTGGAGCGGGAATGAGCCATGATTGGATAAAGTCATGATGACAGTGTCCAATCATGACTCTGACAGTGCTCTGTGCCCTGATTGGCTGAAGCTTTCACTGCTTCAGCCATTCAGGGCTTGCAATGCACTGTTCAGCGCCACAATGCATTGTGGTCGGTTCGGGGGGGCCGAACAAATGGTCGAACGTCCCGAAAGTTCGGCTGTTTCCCGAACGACCGAACAGCGAAAGTTCGGCCCGAACTTATGCTCGGGCTGAACCGTTCGCCCATCCCTAGTATACAGTAGTATTTGTGTTATATTGTTTAAAAGTAACATCTAAAACCACATCTGTAGAAGGACAGAACACAAGAGAGCTTTCTGCCCAAGTAAATACAGTTTGTAAAGCAAGCAATTGCCTTTCGAACACCATTCGCCTCAGACAATTATGTAAAACGTTGATATTGTAGTTTAATCACAGGCTACAAAGAAACTGTGTGGAAGCCAGGTTCAAAGATAATTTGCATTTGTACCGCCTATGGTACATTTTATTTCCTTGATGAATTACGTACTTTAATTCTTAAGTCTGTTTTGTGGGGAAAAAAATCAAGTGCATTTACTCGACACACAAATCTAAAGCTGTAATTGTTTAGGCTTTATAAACTGTCATTCCCTGTAGACAAGTCTTTCCTCATTCTTTTCCTGCATTGGAGTACATTTAGGTTGTGAAGCTGCTCAGAATAGCCACAGCAATAAATCAAACCTCTCATCTTCCCTTTAGTGTTACTGCTTTTTTTCCATTTTAATTCCATGCACAACATGATATTTTATAGACTACACTGGGATTATTCTCTTTAAAATGGCTGTCAGAGAAAGAGATTTAGTTGAAGATTTTAAAGTCATTCTCTTGTGGGATTTGCTACATAAAATCTAAGATCGTCTATGATCTGATCATGTTGATGCACACAACTCCTTGTCTACAATGAGCAACTTCTTAGAAGCTAAGCTTTGTTTATAAAATAAAGATTTGTGACTGAACTATGTGACAGAAGGTTTACACATGTATATTTAAGGAAAGATAGAAAGTCCCTTTTTGCTTGTAATGTTTAGCATTCAATGATTTTCACAACCTTCAACCGTATTGTAAACACTAATGGGTATTCCAATATTTTTTCCTGTTCTTGAATGTCAAGAAACATGCCTGTGTAAAGCTGCCACTTGCCAGCTGCATGTAAGCATTCAGAAGCATGTTTATCTTTTACAGTTGCACCTACTGTAGGTGTCCTCAGGACCCTAGGCATCTTATTTTTGTCTTTCTTAAGTAATGGGTGCTGCATTCCTGTTATCAGTGCCGAGACAAGGTAATATAACTCCCAGGGCAAAGATGCCAAAATGTGCCCACCTAAGATGTAGGATGTGAATTGTGTGTCAGCAACCCCCGCCCCCCTAAAAAAAAAAAAGTAAAGCACTAATCTGCACAGTAACCCCCTAATCATATCTTCCCTAAAACAAAAATTCATTTTCTTCCTAGTAGAAATCCCCCCTCCCAGCACAAATCTCTGGCCCACATCCCATCTCCCAACCTAGATTTCCCCACAAGCACAAATCCTCCCCCTCAGCACAAACCCCTTCAAATCCCTCCTTCTAACACAAATCCCCCCTCCTCCAATTTCACCCCCTAGCACAAATCTCCCCACAATCATCCCTACCAGCACAAATCCCTCCCCCCAATTTCCCCTAACATAAATCCCCCCAAAACAAAATTCCCTTCCCCCAAACCTCTTCCAACCCCCTCCCCCCTTCTGGCACAACCCCTCCAAACCCCCCTCATAGCACGAATCCCCCCCATGTACAACGCCCTCTCTCCAAATATCCACTCCTAGCACCCCCCCCCAAATTTCCGCTCTTAGCACAAATACCCTCACCCCAGTCATCCCTGTTAGCACAAATCCTCCCTCCAATGCCAATTCCTCCTTCTTAGCACAATTCCCCCCTCCCAAAAAATTCCCTTACTAGCACAAATCAGTCCCAAATCACCGCCCAAACACCCATTGCCCAAAAATTCTTAAAGTTTGAGGTGATCAAGTAATTTTGGTATGGATATTTAGAAATGTTCAGAACCTGTTTTTGCTTTAGTCAAAAACTTGGTTAGTCTACTTTGCATCATTTTTATAAAGATAACATCTATATTATTATTAACCATAGTAGAAAATCCACTAATACCCTAAAAACTTTGCATAGCGTTATTTTGGTCATTTGTAATAATATAATATGACGAAAATGTAATAGTTAAAAATATTAACATATAATACTAACAGTTAATAACGACACAAACTTGTGAAAATATAAAAATCTTCATCATACCGAATAACAATTGGTAATAACATTTTCTTTTTTATGCTTTTTGTTATTAATGGGCTTCATGTGTTTGTGTTACATTGCGTTTGTCTGTCCTTTTCATTTTTCTATGTGGCTGTTATTCCAGCTACAGCAGTACAATTCTTCATATTAAGATTGCAGTCTCATATAATTTCGGCATCTGAATCAATCTAGATAGGATTCGTTTGAATTTCTATGAAAGAATAATTTAATATTTGGGACTAGTAACATTCTAAATTGATTATTATTTGTATTTTGTACATAGAGATGTACAGCCTTCATTAAACAGTATGAATAAACAGTAGAAATATATGGCATCTACAAAATGGTATTGAACTGCTAGTTACATAAAGACATTAATCATTACAGAAGCTGTATGCTAAAAAACTGAATATGTAAATTATGAATGCAGCCATACAGTCAAACAGTGACAATGATCTGTTATTTGACTATAGAAAGACAAGTTTACTTATAGAAATGGTATTTCATATTATTGTATAGTTCATAAAACAAGAAATCTAAGTTGTTTATAAAAGTATGTTTTAAGTTTCAATAAGAAGGTCAATTTGAACGGACAGTAAATATCCAGCTTTGAAAAAAAAAAGTTCTATATTGTCATTATAAATTACTACCTGCTTGTGTTCTGAGTGTATCAGGCATTCTTTCTTGTTGTATCCACTGATTTAGAAAATCAAACCAACCTGTGTGAATCAATTGCCAATGTGCTGGTTCTCGTGAGGCATCTACTCCACTATAATGAGTAATCAGCATCACATCTGTTCACATCACTTGTTTGCATTTGCTGTTACATTGGTGAGCCTTATTAAAATTTTTAGAATCTTCCCAGTCAGCGATGATAAGGTACATGGGTAGTCCACCCTTCCCCCTTTCACAAAAAAATAAATAAAAAATTAGCATGAAAAAACAGGTAGTCTACAAAAATTCTGTTTCTGTTCTGTTCTTTCACTGCTATTTCTATTTTTACTTTCAAAGATTTTTATTTGTTTAAAACAGACATACATGGAATAGAAAAATCTCATGAGGCATTAAAAGGGCCTACATTCTTACAGATAAGAAAAACAGTAGAGGTATGATAAGGCTTAAAATTCTAATGCGGTACTGCAACCTCCGCAGAACACTCATGCTGCTAGAATACCGGTTCCAGGAGCCCGGTGAGGCTCTCCTGGCACCCCAAAAGGGGGCATACTGTGTCCAGAAAGCCACCCCCGAGCACCCGGAGTGTGACCGTTACCATGGATAGGCAATGAGTTTTGCGTTTGGTAGAGTGGTTTAGGTACCTAGCCTATATCCCCCGAGGGGAGGGTGCTATTTCTATTTTTAAGACAGCTGACAATTGTAGGCTCCATTCACACTTGCGCGACTTGTCAAAGTTGTATGACAAGTCGTTCCCCATGTTTTCCAATAATATCCATTCATATATACGCATCTTGAAGTTGCAGTAACTTCAAAATAGTTCATGTACTACTTTGGTCTGACTTTCATGCAACTTGAGGGCCATAGACATCAACATCTACCCTCAGAAGTTTCATGAAAGTCATACCTAAATGTTATACAATGCAACTTGTGTGCAACAGTTGTCCATTATCACGGCTCAAAGCCAAAGTCGTATACAAGTTGCACCCATCCAAAGTTGCATCAAAGTTGTACGCAACTTTAAAGTCATACAAGTGTAAATGAAGCCTTGTTGTAAAGGCTAAGGCTGGATTCACACTTAGTGTGGACGCAGTTCACAGCAGGGGTCTGTTGAGCCCCTATTCTCCATTTTAGGGACAAATCAGGCCTGAATTTTTGCCTGAATTCGGACCTGAAATGAAGCCTTAAGCCTCGTACACACGACCGAGTTTCTCATCCAAAACCGACAAGAAAAGTGCAGAGAGAGCTTTATTGTCGAGAAAACCGTTCGTGTGTATGGTTTTACGACGAGAAAACTGCCGTGAATCTCGACGAAAAAAAATAGAGAACCTGCTCTCTATTTTCTCGTCCGGATTCTAGATTTTCTCGTTGTGTTTCTCGTCGGCCTATTTTGCGACGAGAAAATGGTTCGTGTGTATGTTTTTACGACTCTTCAAAAAGCGCGCATGCTCAGAATCAAGTATGAGACGGGAGCGCATCTTCTGGTAAAACAAGCCTTCGTAGTGGAGAAAGCACATTCGTCACGCTGTAACGGACTGAAGAGCACAAAGACTGAAAAGCGCAAATCGTCTCTTCCCAAACTTTTACTTCACACGCGGTAACACGAGATCAGCAAAAGCAGCCCAAGGGGTGGCGCCAGGGAAATCGATCTTCCCCTTTATACTGCCGTCGTACGTGCTGGACGTGACCACGCAGAACAACGACGAGATTTGGAATTGTCAGTGTGTACGCATGGAAAGCTTGACGAGAAACTCGTCAAGGTTAACAAGAATCTCGTCGAGAAAAACAACGTGTTTTTAACGACGAGAAACTTGGTCGTGTGTACGAGGCTAAAGCCTGTGCAATCTGCTCCACGGCCACCACGGAGATATGTGAACCAGGCTCTATTGAGAGCCGGGGACACTCTCCTGTCATGCAAATTGGAATTAGCACTAGTGTGAACCCAGCCTTTTACCTTTATGTATTCTATTCATGATGGTAAAAAACCTAAAGCATCCCCCGAGCCTCCCCTAATACTTATGCAATAGAAAGAGACGGTACCTGTGCTGGGACACAATATAAATACAAACAGCAGCTAACATAATTTGCAGGCAGCAAACAAAAGCAATATAAAAAGAGAAGTTTCTATCCTTATTTAAAGCACAGATATAAGGTAAAATCCCACCAAGGTGAGTTATAATGTGCAAACATCAAATAAGTCCATTCATAATCCACATGCAGTGACTGGTGAATGATAGGTGTTATAAAAATACAGCCAGGAAAGATCCTCTGCCTCCAGGGAGTCACACACGGCCTCTTACCAGATAGCTTTGACCACCTAATTACAAGCCGTCAAAAAGTGCAAATATACGCCAAATGGTTATGGTTCCACTTCCAGAGGGCATGATCTGCCAGCTTACACCATCAGCACCAGTTTCCTCAACATCAAGGCAATTCAACCACAATGATTCACTAGGGAGTAAAACCATGACTCCAATTTATTAAATAGTATTGGACATTGATCAGTATAAAAACAGTATTACAAAATGATGTTTCAAACCAACAAGATGGCCGTGATCCACTCCAGTGAGTGATGACGTCACACGCCGATGCTCCACCCTATGTGTTTCGTCTTTATAAGATGTTGCCAGGGGCGTGGCTAATGACATATGATCATGCTATAAATACCCAGCCAGTGGAAATTACCCACCCAATCTTTCCCATGTGCTCCAAATACCAGAAATCAATCGGAAACCGAATGTAATGCAACCCAGGTATTCAGGAAAGTGCAATATAAATAAGGGCACACAAAAAAAAAATGCAAAGGCGGCCATAATAAAAACTACTATCATGGATATCAAAAAAATACATAAAATATGTAAGACTCTCCTGGGTCTCTCCTTCCACATTGGCTGAGACACAGCAGCAGGATCATTGGCTCCTGCTGCTGTCAATCACAGCCAGTGATTTGGGACATGTCCACCATTCATGTAACATTGTACCTTTCTGTCCACAGGTACAAAAGTGGTGCAATGTCATAGGTTGCATACCTGATGTTAGCCAGAGCAAAGACAATAAGGCAAAAGAGTCACAATTGATTATGGTAAGGAGGACGCAGATAGGGGATTTCTGGCTAGCATATTAAAGTGCCAAAAGAGTAATATGAACTGCCTTATAATAATTTGCTAAGAGTGGAAGGCCTACAATTACCTTGTGTTGATAAAGGATAGGCATTTTTCTCTGGGGTGTGTAGAACCCCATATAAATTGTAACACCTTTATTTTGTAGAGAAAAAAAGTACAAAACTTGGTCTATAGTAAAACCTGGGTATATATCACTAAACCACCTATTCCTGGGGAAAATGTTTTTTACCATGAAGATATTGCATACAGTGTCTTGAAAAAGTATTCACACCCCTTGAAATTTTCTGCATTTTGTCATGTTACAACCAAAAGCGTAAATGTATATTATTGGGATTTTATGTAATAGACCAACACAAAGTGGCACATAATTGTGAAGTGGAAGGAAAATGATAAATGGTTTTTAGTTTAGTTTAGGTTTTAGATATTTCGTTGTAAAAAATGTTGAAAACCATTTATCATTTTCCTTCCACTTCACAATTATGTGCCACTTTGTGTTGGTCTATCACATAAAATCCCAATAAAATACATTTAAGTTTTTGGTTGTAACATCACAAAATGTGAAAAATTTGAAGAGGTATGAATACTTTTTCAAGGCACTAATTAATGTTCTTTTGAACCCGGCAATACCAGAAAGCCTTTAATACAGGGACCTCCATTTGGGTGGGAAGTCACCCCATAAAACTCCCCAATCTGCATAAAGTGATATTGTGATTTTGCAGTGGGGAGCTTTTTTTTTTTTTTCTGCACAATCATTAACCATTAATTTTTCGTTGTACAGCACGTTTGGGGACACCCCCCCAAAGTGAAAAAGCATATACACAGTTATCCATATACATTTTATAAAAAATCCTTAATAAAGGTTACGTTTTGTACCAGTGACTTCGGGTGCACATGGAAATGCACCCTCGTTCTGTAGTAGTAAACAATTGTCACATTGGTAAATATTGTATAAATTCTTTAAGGCTTGTGTTAATAGATTTACTTCAGACTTATTTAATACAATATAGGCCTTATAGGACCAGTCTATATATGGCTGACCCTCCTAATTTGATGCCTTTTTATGATGCTTACTTGCTATATTACTATTCACAAGCTCAATATTTCTTGACATATCTGGTGTGTTTTCATAATATGCATACTGTACTGGTAGTAGCTACATTATGCTTTTTTTCCCGTTAACTCTGGGATTGACCCAGACTTGTTTGCTTACTATATCTTAGTTCCTTTACTACTGCTCCACATTAACAGTTACAAAATGATATGACCTGAATTAAGCTACAGTTTATTTGTGGATCATACTTAGATAATGTAAAGACTCTGTATAGAGTTGAGCGAACCCGAACTGTAAAGTTCGGGTTCGTACCAGACTTTTGGGTTTTTGGGTCCCGGACCCGAACCCGAACCTGAACAATTGACTGTATGTTCGGGTTCGGGTCCGGTGTTCGGCGATGTAATGGCACATTTTTAAAAGCTGCAGGGCAGCCAATCAACTTTAGTTTAACTGGTGTGCCCTTAGAAGCCATCACAGCCATGCCTACTAATGGCATGGCTGTGATTGGCCAGTGCAGCATGTGACCCAGCCTCTATATAAGCTATAGGCACACAGCACAGCATGTCACTCTGCATTAAACAATGTAGGGAAAGGTTCTTGGCTGCTGTTGCTGTGAAGAAGAGAATTACATGATAGGAGTCAGTCCTGATTGTGAAATAGAGTCTAATTAGTCAGCGATCTACAGTACATCACATTTAATTGTGTGGGTGCAGTGCACAAGCTTTTTACACTGCACTGAGAGAAAAGATAGACAGTGTAGGGCAATGTTCCTGTTGCTGCTTTTAGGGAGAGAGAATTATCTAGGAGTCCAGATTCAGAAATCTATTCTAATAACTCAGCGATCTACATAGATTTACCTGGTTGGGTTGCAGCGCACAGTCTTTTTACACTGCCATGAGCCCAGTGCCAGAGGAAATATAACTTTTATCTGCAAGCTCAGTGCACCAGCACTGCATATGTTACTGTGAGATACACCCTGTATATACTGTGGGTGTATTCTGCTCTTCCAAAAACACCCATTTAGGGCAAAAAAAAATATTTTGCAGTGTTTTCTGCATATATGGAGGTGTGTGATATACAATTTATATATTTTTCTTCTATTGTGCTATTAAAAAAAAAATTTTTTAGGGCAAAAACATTTTTTTGGAATAGCATTTTCTGCATTTCTGTAGGTTTTGAGATACACTGTTTACATACTCTGGGTGTATTCTGCCATTGCAAAAACACACATTTAGTGCCCAAAAAATATTTTGCAGTGTTTTCTGCATAATTGGAGGTGTGAGATACCCAATTTATATATTTTTCTTCTATTGTGCTATTCAAATAATTTTTTTTTAGGGCAAAAACATTTTTTTTGAATAGCATTTTCTGCATTTCTGTAGGTGTGAGATACACCGTTTACATACTCTGGGTGTATTCTGCTATTGCAAAAACACCCATTTAGGGCAAGATCCTAAATTTGGAAAATATGAGGAGAACGTCAAAGAAGGGACGTGGCCCCGGTCGTGGTGCTGCTGGTGGAGCTCCTGCTGCAGTCTCGGCCTCTTCATCCACCTCTGTAGTGACAGTGGCACCTGCCAACCCGCAAACAGAGGATCTCCCAGCAACACTAGCACCTGGGTCACCAACCATCTCCACAATGTCCCATGGAAGCGTTCAGCTCTCTTTCTCCCAAACACTGGAGTGGAAGAGGAAGTACCCCCCTAGCCACCCGCGATCCCTGGCCCTGAATGCCAGCATTTCAAAATTCCTCGCCTTTGAAATGCTGTCATTCCGTCTGGTGGAGACGCAGAGTTTTAAAAGCCTGATGGCATTGGCTGTCCCACAGTACGTCGTGCCCAGTCACCACTACTTTTCCAGGCGAGCCATCCCTTCCCTGCACAACCAAGTGGGGGACAAAATCACATATACTCAGTGAAGTGAACAGCCTCAGATGATACACAGAGATAAAACAAATCTCCCTACATAAGTTTTACATGTATATCTGCTGTCTTCCCCTTTCTAGACTCTTTAGAAAGTGCACATTGTGTTAGAAAATTTTCTTCCTGTTTCAGCAGTGGGAGGGGAGTCTGGGCATTTACTGCGTGTGAGCTGATTGGAGGAAAGGCACACACCCCCACTCCACATAGGCAGAGGAATAAAGAAACATGCAGAGTTGTGCTGTAAACAGACCAGCTCTCTGCTTATCTATCTCTAAGTTACTTCCCCGACACAAATTTCCAGCTGCTTTTCTCTCCTGTGTCAGAGAATTTGTCTGAAGTTCTCATGCTGATAACAGTGGAATGGAGCAGCAGAAATACATGGGACTTAGGGCTTTGGAGAGAGTTAAGTAAACACTACACATATATGTGTCCAGATCAGATTTCATCAATGGGGTTTACATCCACTTTAAGCTTTTTTTTTATCTAGTCCTGTTTTTTCCAGTCCTTTGATAACAGGTTTTATTGCACATATTGAGCCAGTGGCTTAATAGCTTCATAATGTAGCTAGGTGATATAAACGCCATAGAAATCAAAAGTAAACAGCAGAGGGGAAGCTTCAAAGCATGCAGGGGATCCAGGAAGTTGTGGGAAGAGATGGTCAGCAGACAAGCAGAACTCACAACAGTAAAGGAGATTTCATGTATGTTTAAAGAGGAAGTAAACCCTCCTCAACTTTTTTGGATAAACATAGGACCTGCAAGAGAAAGGCATAATGGGCTAGTATGCATAGCATACTAGCTCATTATGTGGCACTTACCTCAGATAGAAGCCTCCGAAGCGCTCCTCGTCCCCTCCGCCGCCATGTCAGCTCCGACCGTCTTCCTGTTTTCACCGCTCCGGCGCTGTGATTGGCCGGAGCGGCGATGACGTCACACGCATGCGCGCAGGGCCATCATTCTCCATTGAGAAAATCCGGCTATCTACATTGAAAAACTGGGAACGCTCAGTGCGCATGCGTGTGACGTCATCGGCGCCGGTTTTAAAAGCAAATATCTCATTAACCGTGTAGGTTAAGGCGATATTTCTTGCACCTACAGGTAAGCCCTAATCTAGGCTTACCTGTAGGTGTTTTTTTTCAAAGTGGGTTTACAACCACTTTAAGCTGGCTATGCTAAGTTGGGGTCTGTTCTTATTCTTTCTAAAGTTAGTAGCAGAGGAGTTGGATTCAAATGTTATGGAAGCCAGTGATGTCATGCTATATAGTTTTGTAATAAGAGCGGTACTAGAGGAAAGCTGGATAATGTCGTCATGCCCATAGACTAGAATGTGAAGACGTCAGGAACAGTCCACTGCTGGACATGAGGGCAGCGCAGTGCCGGCACAGCCCCACTGCATTGAAAAAAAATTATTGCTCAGATTTAAATAATTTAACCATCTTTGTTGGGGATAAAAGATCCTGCAGATTAATTATAATACGATTTCGAGCCATGGGTAAAGCTGGATAGACAGGGGGTGGGTTGGGTTAGAAGGGGATTAAAAATGAGAAAGGGAAAGGAGAAGGAGGAAGTAAGAGAGATGTGAGAAGGAGACGTAAATAAACACGCAGAAAAAAAAAAATTAAATAACAGAATGTACTAAAAAAAAAAAAGATAATAGCATGTCTGTTCCTTTTAAGTGTTTGTGGGAGGGCCCCATCAAGACAAAATGTGTTTCTTGGGGTCAAGTGGGGCATGTATATATCTGGATTGGGAGAATAGGACAGAACAAGAATACAAATATTTATGCTCAAATTATGCCAAAATATGGCAAGACTATCAATTCTAAGAAAAAGTCCAGTATTATAAACAGCTTTCCCATAAAAAATGGGAAAGTGAAAAACCACAGTCATAACTAGAACACTATAAACTATATGTATAATAAACATATATTAATAATGAAAGTCAGATGAAAGAGGAGATCCAGTCATATTTCTGAAAATTAAAAGTCAGCAGCTACAAAAAACTGTAGCTGCTGAGTTTTATTAAACAGACAGAAGATAAAAAAATACCCTTTTTGTTACGGGACTATTAGAACGTCAACACAGACAAGAATGCTCCAAATAGTATAAAAGAGTATAAAACTTTATTACAACATCAAAATTTATAAAAAAAGTGTTAAAAAGCATTGCGGCTAAAACAGTCTACAGTGACCACAGCATAATCGTGGGAACATAGCCTTATATTATGTATGAGTTACAGAGACAGCCGATGCGTTTCGAATAATGAGATATTATAGGTCTTCTTCAGGGATGCTTTTATGTAGATAAAGAGATCTTCCAGCTGTGTGTGATGATAAGCATAGCCACAAGTAGATACAATAAAAACAGAGTAAAGATACAGAGCTGTCTCTCGATAAACACCACAGAGGGCACAGTAGGCCCGACCGGACCAATCAGTAGGCTTAATGGGGATGCCTAAGAGGTTGGAGAATGCAAGCAACTGGCCAAACCACTAATAAAAAATAAAAAGGTCCAATGGATTGTAGATGCAGTCAAGCAGGTACTAAGCCGCTATGAGCAAACTAATGCTGAGATAACTGCTGGTTGGTAGTATATTGTCACGTAATGGCTATGAGTCAGTAGCAAGTCTTACACAGCACACAAGGCAATCTGAACACCTTTAATAAACAGACACTCCCAGGATCCAGCGCTGTGCTCAACCAAGCTGTTTTTTCCACCGGTCTTTGGTCCCTGGTGTTGGTATGTTAACTATGAGCACCTGGCTGTGGCAGCTTATGGCTTTACAGCCAGCTGCTCACTGCGCATGCTCAAGCCTTGCTGTGCTTTGTGAATGGATCCACAATCTTCTGGGACCTGTTACGTGTCTGAGAAGATTGCAGGGAGGGGGGGGACGTCCACTAGGCAATCTGAACAGAAGTAGGAGTGGGTACTTGTCAGGACCAGGTACCTGCCCCCTCCCCAAAAAAAAAAAGTGCCAAATAATGCAGAGGAAGAGGGAAGAGGAAGAACTTCCCCTTCTGGGTGAAGTTCTGCTTTAAGGTTTTGGGTCAGCAGAAAGTGACCATCAGCTGCAATGGCACCCAACCACAAACCCATAGTAATCTTTAGAGAAGGTGTGAAAAAAAAAACGTAAGTGTCTGTTGAACTAGATGTGCTATTCACTTTTTCTGTCCACAACATTGGGTACACAACAAAAAAAGTCAGCTGCACATAACTGACATTGTTTCTCTTTTACAGGGAATGCAGTAAAGTTAACAATGTTCTGTGTTGAGCTACACATGAAGTAATGCCGCGAACACACGATCATTTTTCCCGTCGGGAAAAATGACATTTTTCCCTTTGGACGAGAAAAACAATCGTCTGTGGGCTTTTTGCCGTTTTTCCCGACGGGAAAAACGGCATTAATCACAACGAGAAAAATTAGAACATGCTTTAATTTTTCTCGTCGTGATTCCCGTCGTTTTTTTCCGCGCCAGTTTTCCCATAGGGAAACACTGCCACGGAGCCCATACACGGTCGTTTTTCTCAACCAAAAAAAAAATGGCGGGAAAAACGGACGTGTGTAGGGAACCAAGCTGTTCCTTCGTTTTTCCCGTCGATTTTCTCGACGGTGTTTTCACCGTCGAGAAAATCGATCGTGTGTACGCGGCATTAGAATTGGAAAGTTGCAATATAATATTTTTGCTTTTGGATTTAATACGACTTTAACACCCACTCTGGCCTGCTGTAAAAAAATTGTGTATGTATGGGGTTCTACTGAATTTCCTGTACAATAGCTGTGCCAGAATGGTCTGGCTGACAGGATGGAAAATGTGATGTAAAATGGGCTGCATCATTGCATTTAAAAAAATAAATAATTGTGTCCCCACAAGGTATAGTTATTCTGCACCTGCCTGGACTACACATATTAGTCATATTTGATCATTGGTGTAGATAGTCCAATCAACTATGAATATAGCTAGCTTCCTGCAAAACTGAGCATTAGCTTGAGGTTTGATCAGCAAGTATATACACATTTAAAGCCAGATCTAGAGATTAACTGGGAGTCTTGGGTTTCCCGCCCCTGATATTGTGGCAATGTTAGGGTGGCATGGTGCAACCGCTCAGGTTTATAGAGGCTTTGAGCATGTGTACCTCCAGAGCCCAGGGCACAGATGATGTCAGACGCAAGCAGTGTCGTGACATTACAGGATGGAGGCCAACCGCTGGCGATGTGGGCAGGAACCACCAATTGCTGGCCACCATTCTGTGATGTCATGACTCTGCTTGCATCCAACCTTATTAAGTTTGAGCTGAGTGTGCGCACAGCGCTGCCCAAACACTGCCCTGCTATCTTTAGCCCTTCTGGGCACCGGCTGGCATTTTCAGGTGGCTTCAATCTGCAGCCAATTTGGGGGTCATATATGTAAGGGCAATAGCCCCCTGCACAGCTGCACATCCAGGTGAAGCATCTGATGACATTGGCACTGAGCAACCTATGGTTAATGGTTATTTATAGACAATCTCTTCCAGGCATGGGATCGATGCATGTGTAGTGATTTGTTTGGAGTTGCTTGTTTGAACTTAGCCTCCTGTTCTGACAGCAAACTCTGTTTTTCTCTTTTATAGACCACTTTATTTTTTCAATGGGCCCTTATACCTTTGCTCAGTATTTGGAAGTGAATTTTTACATGACTATGATCTATTCCATGCATGGTTACATCCTTATGGACGTTTTAAAGGGAACAGTAATTTTATATACCCCTTTTTCATAGACAGTCTAAACAAGATTAGCCATAAAAAAAGCTGTTGTGGATGGTTCTTTGGGTAGCTTGCTGTCCAGGGATGGTTGGTTGGTTCCTACTTATATTGGCCCCCTTTCTGGCCCTATTTCTGGCACAAGGTTTCTATCTCTCCCTCTTGGGGACTCAGAGTAACTACAGTTTTGCAGGTGCATTAGCACATGGATATATGTAGTATAAGGTAATTTTTGTTCTAAGCATGCTTTCTTTACAATTTTTTTTTTGTTTAAATTCTATATTTTATTTTGAACAATATATATACAGACATACAAACATAATTCAATTGCATGCGCATCTCCAGAAAATAACATACCACAGTTCGGCTCTAATTTGGAATAAGTATACAAAGTCTTTAGGATCACCATTCATATTTTATTGTCCTAGTAATGGTATAAACTTTGACTTCTTAAGTGTTCACACAGAGAGAAAAAAATAAAAGAGAAAAAGAAAGCAACAAACTCCTCTATTCCCCCTCTAGCGCACAGCCATATTCCCAAAGCAGACAAAGAGGGACCATCATATCAATTTTTTATTAAATTTCTCCTCTCTACCTTGCATAATTGCACTACCCTTTTCCATAGCATGTATATCGGCTATTTTGTTAAGCCACAGCGAAATCGAGGGACGTGATTCCTGCTTCCATAGGGCTGGGACACATGCCTTAGCTGCATTCAGAAAATTAGCGATCATTGAATTTCTACATTTGCGCTTCAATAGATCTGAAAGATGGAGGAGGTAGCTGACAGGATCAGATCCCAAATAATGATCAGTGATCTATCCTATAGTAACTCAAACTTTAGACCAGAATTCCTTCAATTTCCGACATGACCAAAAAATATGAAGCATATTACCCTCCGCCTCTCCACAACGCCAACACAGGTTAGTCCTTTCCGGATAGATTTTATTCAGCAATGATGGAACTCTGTACCACCGTGTTTGAATTTTATAACACAGCTCTTGATACTTACTGGCCTTTGAGGAGTAGTGGGCAAAGTATAGAATATAGCCCCACTGCTCTTCAGAGAGTGTAATATCTAAGTCCCTTTCCCATTTCTGGAGAAATCCTGGAACAGAGCCCACAGGTGTATGAATTAACAATTTATATACCTCGGATACCCCATGGGCAGAAGGTGCTTTCACCATGCATAGATTTTCCAGAGACATATTAGATCGATCTGACCAGTCTCTGCGGAGAAGGGAGCTAAGAAAGTGGGTAAGTTGCTGCATCCGTCATGGGTCCATTGGCATATTAAACATTGACTGTATTTCTGCCCTGGTCTTCAGCCTCAATTCTTCAGGATAATCGCCAAGGTGAAATTTACCTTGTCTTAAAATTTGTTTGAAACCCCTGTCTGTATAGCTCGGGGGAAATGACGGATTCCCCAATAATGGTTAAAGGTGAGTAATTTCCCCTTCTGTCTTATAAAAGAGATGGCTTGTTGCACTACTCTCATGCCTAGTACACACGACCGGTTTTTTAGTCGGATAAAAAAACGACAGTTTTCCCAACGGAATTCCTGTCAAGCCTGCCTTGCATACACACTGTCACACAAAAGTCCGATGAACTTTTGACTGCCAAGAACGTAAAAGATTACGACGAGCTGACAAAATAAAGTTCTATGCTTCTGAGCATGCATGTTTTTTTACCCGTCGGAAAACCATACAGACGAATGGTTTTCCTGACGGGAAAAAAGAGATCCTGCTCTCTTTTTTTGTCCGGCAATTTTCCCGTTGGAAAAACTGCGATGGAGCATACACACGGCTGGGATTCCCGACGAAATGCTCTCATAGCAGTTTTCCCATCGGAAAAAACGGTTGTGTGTACAAGGCATCAGAGTAGCCCCTATAAGGGGATGATGTCGTAGGGTTCCAAGTGATCTTAGACTTAGCCATGGCACACATTGAAGTGGGACCTGAGTGCAGGATTGTTGAATCTCTACCCAGGCTTTATATCCCCCATCTCTACACCAGGCTGGTACCCTAGCAAGGCGCACTGCCTGGTAGTATAAAATCGGATACGGAAAGGACATACCTCCCTGGGTTTTAGGCATAGCGAAGAGATGATAGGATAAGTGTGGATGCTTTTTTGCCCAGATAAATCTGATAAAGGCACTTCGTAATGATTTCAAAAAGGCCCACGGGATAACTATTGGTAAAGTCTGGAAAAGATACAATAATCTTGGCAGGATATTCATTTTAAGGATAGCATTCCTGCCCATCCATGTATAGGGACCTTTATTCCATCTCTCCAAGTCGGAGGTAAGATCCCGCAGAATCTGTGGAAAATTAGCTGGAAAGATTTTTTCTACTGAGGGAGTTAATTTGACCCCTAGGTATGTCAGGTGAGAGGATGCCCATGGAAAAGAAAATTAAGATTTAAGAGCTTGGACACGAGCAGGTGCCAACGTAATGTTAAGAAATTCTGATTTTTGAATATTAATTTTGAAATTTGAAAGTACAGAGTAACGATTAAACTCACTTAACAAATTTGGCAACGTGGTTTCTGGAGATGTAATAAAAAACACTATATCATCCGCAAAAGCCGCAGCTTTATGGTCTGTTTTGCCTATATCTTTACCATTTGTTTTCTGTTTAGAGACACTTCTTCACCCCCTCACTGGCTCCTGGGGAAGTGGATAATATCCAGGAAATGTGTTGAACCTTCTATCATTAATACACAGCGTTGCTGTCTGAATGAGGTGGTTTCCCACCAAGTGTATAATGAAAGGGTTTATGGGGGTACAAAATTTGTGAACCATGGTATTTTTATGGAAATCGCTTTTTGTTCTTGATTTTAAAAGGATATTATTAAAAATAATTGTTGGATTTAAATAAGTTTGTGTGAATTGTGCCTCAAATATCCAGTGAATGCCCTTTTTGGCCTTTACTTTAAACAAGTATATACACAGTTTGTCAAACCAACTTACAAACATTATATTATTTTAATGTTATGTAGCGGGACCCCCAAAAATGGGGTCGCTATGCTGTAAATTTCGGGGCAGCCTGAGCAATAGTATGGCTCAGATTCTACAATTCTGTTTAATATGGACTCTGCTCTGCCATGTTGTTGCCTGGTGTATAGTTCCCCTGGGTCTATGGTGGCGCTGTTGCCCAGGTCTCGGGTTGAACCACGGGTGGCATTGTGGTGTGATTGGGTGTCCTCTCTCGGCTACCGTGCGGTGGGCGGGTTCTGCCTGCTGTGCATGCCGGGAGAGGGTACATAAAGGGCAGACGCCATGATCTAGGGAGGAGTTTGCCCCATTGGGGTGGTGTGCCGGGGGGGAATTCCAAGGAGGACCCCTGGTGGCGAAGTCGCGCCCATTAACCTTGCTGGCCTGGGGTGTGTGAATTGGCAGAGGAGTCTTGGGCACCTTTAGTCCGAGGCTGCAGAGTTCCAGGTAGGCCCAGTACCTTCAACTGGGTCTATAACCAACACACTGGAGTTCCAGGGAAGCCGTGTGAGGGTGGCCCGCTCTGAAGGAGAGGAAACCAGGGGAGGACCTGTCCGATGGATCGGTGAAGGAATTCACGGTGAAGGAGAGGCCTGGTTGCCTATCAGAGGGAAGGATTTGTGAGATGCAGTATAGCTCCTGTATTGTGTCTCATTGGCACCTATGGTCTCTAATAATCTATGGCGATTTCAAAGTTCTAATTCAGTAACTAAAGGATTCTGTGGCAGAGGATCTCTTGGACTTGTCCGTGAAGGGGACTAAATTAAAGAAACTGTTCGTGCTTCACTCCGGCTGCTAGAACTGTGAGAGGGATCTATCCGGGTGAGCAATTCACACTCAGGCTTGAGTGAAGAATAGGGTAACTGGGTGCCGCATGCCTGAACCTGTCTCCCTACCTGCTTTTGTTGCTATCTTCAACCTATATCAAATCTGTTTCAAGCAAGATAAAATAAACTTGTCGTTTGGAGTTTAAACACTGTGTGGACATTGGCCTTCTTTCGGGGAAAAGAGAAGACTTTTCCCTATATTCTGGGGACGAGAACCAATGGACGGGAGGTAACTCCCTGCAGGACCCAAAATTGTAAGAACACCGCTCAACCTCTTATACCGGGAGGACACGGGCATGTGACATGGTGTGCCTTTATCCCTGCAAAGTGAAGGTAAGCAGGAGAAAAGGGTCCGTGTGCTACAGTTAAAAAAAATTTTTTTTGTTATATACATATTTTAGTAAAAAATGACTTTAAAAACCGCTAAATGAACAGATGAAATGTTTTTCCTACCAAAATACTTGTTTTCAGCCATGCTTGTGATTTGCACACTACATAGGAGCTGATTTGGGACACCACTTCTCATCATATACAGCTTTACAGCTCTTTTGGCACCTGCCATCTGATTGGTCTATGAAACAGAATTACCACAATGCTCCTCCTTGTTCTCTTATCCTTCGATCTTCCTACTCTCACCTTGCCTTCTTTTTCAGCACCCAGCATTAGAAACAGTATTGTTCAATGCAATGGAGCTTGAGAAAGCATATAGACTATACCATTCTAACTTAAAATTTCTGGTGTGCACGGGATTGTGGTAAAATCTTATTACAATATATTTGAGGCAGTTTTAAAAATTCAGATAATATTTTTGATGGATATATTAGTGGACTACAAGGTGCTTTTTTGATACTTACTCAGAATTTTGCTTTACCATAGTTTTTACACAGCAACAAAATGTGTTTGTATTCTCTAAAGGAAAGGTTTATCTAAAACTAACATATGGAAAAGGTATATCATTTAATTTTTTTTTAACATCTTGATTATCCCTATGTTAGTTTCTGATTATTGCTTTATTGTAAAAAATGAAAAACATGCTGCTTTTTGGAAAGCATACCTGTTACGGTTATTGTGAAAAGTATGCCCAAAGCTCCTCAGAAGATGGTGCTGTTAATGCAACATAAATTGTCACAGAATTATTTTGAGTTTACTTTAAAAGCCCAATTTGCCTAATTGTGATAATAAAAAACATTGTGTACAGATGTCTTGCTAGTTTTAGCCCAACATGTGTTTAATTAAGTTTTGATTCAATGTGGTGAGCTAGATTGTAGAGAAAGAACTTTACTGAATCTGATAATTTGCTATACTAGAAAAAGTGTCAGGTTTGCTTCACAGTAAACACTAAATGCTGCTTTTACTTATTTTGCCCCTGGTGCACCAATCTGCTAATGGAGCCCTTAGAAAAACAATAGTGCTTCTTTTATGATGCTCCCTCCTGCAACTAACCATTCAGGGCTTAGTGTCTGTACAGCCAGATGAGGTGGTAGAGGAGGCAGGTGGGGGGGATTGCTTAGCAATATACAAGTTCTGACTTTCATATGAGGAAACTAATTTGATTGAAAGCTCTCACATGCAGGATCCTCGAAAAGCCGGCCATTACCGATTCAAATCTTGGCTGGTTCAACAGGAACCGGACGAGATTCGAACCATGTATGGACCGGCTCACTGTACTCAAGTTGATCAAGATGCTAGCAATAATCACTGTGTGTTGATAGTGTTGACTTTGTCAAGTTATTTTCTTTAATGCAAACCATAGTTGCAGAGAAGAAAATTGCACCATCTATGGCCAGCTTTACCTTCTTGTTGTTTTGAATTGTACAATAACTGTACTGTCTCCCTTTATATTGTAAAACTCTGTGCAAACTGTTAGCTCTTTGTAAATAATAATAATAACTTGCATTTTGAACAGCTCTGGTAGGAGAGCAGTAAGGTAATTTGCTTAATATTTGCTTACTATGGACAATATGGACAGATTTTCTCAAAATGATAAACCTTTAAAATATAAGGAAGAAAACATTTTACTCCAAGGTTTACAAAACTAAATGTACAAAAATGCACTGTCACAGTATAAATGACACTCGCAGGGAAGGGGTTTACACCAGGGGCGATTAAAGGGTTAAGTGTGTCCCTGGGAGGTGCTTACTAACTGTTTAGAGGATGGATACACTGGAGGAAAAGAGAGATCTGTGTTTCAACTTAGCTGAAACACAAGATCTCTCTTTTGCTCCCTAACAGATCAGCAGTCTGTCTTGTTTACATAAGCAGACCACTGCTCTGTCTCTCCACTGAACGATCAGTGGGTTGAGGGCCCATCGTGGCCGCTGGACCCGCTGATTGGCATCCGCTGAGTCCAATCACAGCGGGAGCGGCACTTCGGCAGCGTGCGCATGCCCCCTACACCGCATGCACAAAATCACGTACAGGTCCGGAAGCCGTTAAACACATCTTAGTCTTCAGGAAATCTACCGGGCTGCTGATGCAAATTTAAAATTTAAATAGGGCCATGCAATATCTCATTTAAAAAAAAAAACATGCACATAAATTACACAAAAAAAACATGTAAGCATGAAAAGGCCTTATAACTTCTGAATGTGGCATAACAATGTTTCCATTGCAGCCATGTATGTCAAGGAAACAAACAGTTGGTCCTTCCAGGCTATGGGCCTCATCAGGAGTGGATACTGCTGTAATCTCTTTTACTATGTCACTGAGGACTAGTGAAAATAAATCGTACACTAAATTGTATTAATTTCAGATATGCCGTAGTATAACGTAATAACCAAACAACACACATGACAATTTCATAGAGTATCTGAAAATTACCTTTCTACTACATGGAATGTATTCACTGTTATGTGTGAAAATTAGTAGTGTTAAACCAGTGTAGGCTCTCTATTTTGTCCATGACCCTTCTACTTAACAGTGCCTTCACTCAAAGGTTATCTTGTTGGGAGAAGTGCCTTCATCACATTGACATCAAAATGATGGTGGCCTTGTCAGGGGACAGTGATTCTAGCATGTTGGAAGGTGATTCACACAGTTACTACTGTGAGCATCGGCTCTACTAATAATTCTAATAATAATGCAGTAATTCAACATCATGGCCACAATGTCTGTTATATGTGTGGATTAGCTGGTTTTTGGACTATTGGTTTTGTGCTTCTGTAGTGCATTAGGCAAAAGAGCTAATTATTAGGCAAAATATTGGCAAAATATAAAATATTAGGCAAAAAATAGGCAAAAGAGCAAAATAAACAGTTCCCTTTCTAGATCTGGAAATCAGGTCTGAATGAACCCTGTTTCTTTTTTTTCTTCAGCTATTATTAAATTTTTTTAATTTGCCCTACAAACCTGACTTTGAACTAAGCCTGCTTGGACCAATATCCAAATTGCTAAAATGTCAGATAACACCCAATTCATTACATAACGGAGTAGCTTTTTCCCAGAAAGTTACCGTGCCTTGCAAAAGTATTCACCACGCTTGGCTTTTTTAACTTATCTTGTTACATTACAGCTCTTAGTTCAATGTTTTTTTAATCTGAATTATATGTGTTGGATCAGAACACAATAGTCTAAGTTGGTGAAGTAAAATTAGAAAAATATTTACATAAAACTATTTTTCAGAAAGAAAAAAATGATAATTGGCATGTGCTTATGTATTCACCCCCTTTGTTATGAAGCCCATAAAAAGCTCTGGTGCAACCAATTACCTTCAGAAGTCACATAATTAGCGAAATGATGTCCACCTGTGTGCAATCTAAGTGTCACATGATCTGTCATTACATATACACACCTTTTTGAAAGGCCCCAGAGGCTGCAACACCTAAGAAAGAGGCACCACTAACCAAACACTACCATGAAGACCAAGGAACTCTCCAAACAAGTAAGGGACAATGTTGTTGAGAAGTATAAGTCAGGGTTAGGTTATAAAAAAATATCCAAATCTTTGATGATCCCTAGGAGCACCTTTAAATCTATCATAACCAAAAGGAAAGAACATGGCACAACAGCAAACCTGACGGCCGCACACCAAAACTCACGGGCCCGGCAAGGAGGGCATTAATCAGAGAGGCAGCACAGAGACCTAAGGTAACCTTGGAGGAGCTGCAGAGTTCCACAGCAGAGACTTGAGTATCTGTACATAGGACGTCAATAAGCCGTATGCGCTATAGAGTTGGGCTTTATGGCAGAGTGGCCAGAAGAAAGCCATTACTTTCAGCAAAAAACAAAATGGCACGTTTTAAGTTTGTGAAAAAGGCATGTGGGAGACTCCCAAAATGTATGGAGGAAGGTGCTCTGGTCTGATTAAACTAAAATTTAACTTTTTGGCCATCAAAGAAAACGCTATGTCTGGCGCAAACCCAACATATCACATCACTCAAAGAACACCATTCCCACAGTGAAACATGGTGGTGGCAGCATCATGCTGTGGGGATGTATTTCAGCAGTCTGGACTGGGAAACTGGTCAGAGTTGAGGGAAAGATGGATGGTGCTTTATGCAGGGATATTCTTGAGCAAAACCTGTACCACTCTGTGTGTGATTTGAGGCTAGGACAGAGGTTCGCCTTCCAGCAGGACACTGACCCCAAACACACTGCTAAAGCAACACTTGAGTGGTTTAAGGGGAAACATTTAAATGTGTTGGAATGGCCTAATCAAAGCTCAGACCTCAATCCAATAGAAAATCTGTGGTCAGACTTAAAGATTGCTGTTCACAAGCACAAACCATCCAACTTGAAGGAGCTGGAGCAGTTTTGCAAGGAGGAATGGGCAAAAATCCCAGTGGTAAGATGTGGCAAGCTCATAGAGACTTATCCAAAGTGACATGGAGCTGTGATAGCTGCAAAAGGTGGCTCTACAAAGTATTGACTTTAGGGGGGGGGGTGAATAGTTATGCACATTTACTTTTTCTGTTTTTTGTCCTATTTCTTCAAAGTTGTGGGCATGTTCTGTAAATTAAATGAGGCAAATCCTCAAACAATCCATGATAATTCCAGGTTGTGAGGCAACAAAACACTAAACTTTTGCAAGACACTGTATATATAGCATTTATTTCACACCCATTTTGGCCTACTGTTAATAACCTATTTTTTTTTAAGTCTGAGTGCCAGCTTTGTAAGTGTAATATTTAGGTGCCTAGATTGTTACAACTTTAACATTCTGCTCATTTTATGTAAATAAGATGGTAATGTAGACCATAATTCCTGGCTAGCAACTGCAAAGCTACAATTGATTGATTTATACCCCCAGCAGTGAATATAAAGAACACAGATGTTATGCATTTAAAGAAAATTTGTGGCGATTAAAGTAGATAGCATATGGCCAGAAAACTGCACTTTAAATGAAACTTAAATTATCTGCAAGCATAATACAAGTGCATTGCGGCTGTTAGGATGCTGTTTTAGGCAATTAACCCTCAGTAAGAGAAAGATTCATGTCTTAGTATTGACAGAGCTATTTATTGCTTGACTTAAATACTTAATTAGGATGTGAAACAATCATAAAAGTACCTGTGGGGAGTGTACAAAGTTTGATGCCTTTTGCCTGCGTACTAATGATTCTCAGTAAGGGGTTTGTAAGTTATGCGTCTTAATCTGGAACATTCTTTATAAACTTTTCCTCTGAGATAGTACAATATAGGTACGTCCTTTAGAAGACCTTGTGTTAAGAACAAAAGGAAGGATATCTTTAAAGTTTCATCAAACATATGCAATATAAAAATACTGAAAGTTTTACATTATTTACATGTGAGCAATTGTTAACATCAGAAATCTACTGCCTTCAAAAAAGTCTACGTGTAGATTTCTTTATGGTGTGCTATATTACTTTTCAAAATAAAGATCAAAAAAATAAAAATAAAACAATACTGTGGAGACATACACTTTTTTGAGAATATGTGTGGATGTGTTATGTCTTTATCAAGGACAATCCCTTGATGATTTTAACATTGTACATTTAAAAGAGAAGTATGTTTTGTTTGTTTTTTGGCCCATTTATACTTACCTAGGTGGATGCAGCATCGGTCCGATGCTGCATCTGTCCCCCGCCACCTCTACACTGGAAACTGAGCGATCGAACATCGCAGATGGCTCGGTTCTCACTGCTCCTCCACACTCTGTGGAGCGCTGAGCTGTGGAGGGGAAGGGAGCTGCCATCTCAATCTCTCAGCGGCTCGCTGAGGGGCTGAGACAGGCATCAGTCCAGGCACCTGGTGGATCCAGACTTTATTGTCATGATGAGGTGGTGCCTGGACTGATTCCAGTCATGTCAGCAGAGAGCGGACTTCAAACTGATCTCTGCTGAAAACGGGTCACAGGAGTGCAAAACAAATTGCACTCCTGTGACCCATAGGAGAAGCCCAGCCAAACAAGCTCAGGCTGGACTTCTTCTTTAACAAGTATCAGAAGGTATCCCAAAAAGTAAAGTTTTCTACAAATCCAGGTAGGAAAATAAATAGTTAGTAACACACTAAGGTACTAAGGACTAAGTATTTCACTGGTAACTATATAAAAAGAACTGTCAATCTAAATTGTGAAATTGATAATAGGACACACTATCATAAAGCATAATAAAACCATTTACATAAATGAAGGGATGAGAACAATTTGAAATCAAGATAGCAAAAGATATAAAATTTAATTTTTACTATGTTTTTATTATCTTCTTAAACATAATGTATACTGTGGAAGCTGTGGTTCAAAAAAAATCAAAGGGCAGCTAGTCACCAACATTGCCTGTAGGCTCTCTTCAGGAGATCCTTCCTCCAGGACCGACTTACCCTGCCCCACTCCATGCTGTGTCTCTGTGTGGCAGAGGTGCAGGGCTTTACTTACTGATGATAGACCTACCCCCCGGTGACTGATGGGTAATGATCAAGATGCAGCAGGAGAGGTGGAAATTCAAATTTCCATTGACTGAATGAAGCAACAACAGGGAGATTTTTGTACAGCAGGTCCTCAGGTAGAGCCATATGGCAGGAATGCAATGCTACATCTCAGCAGGGAAAGCAGACATAACCAACGTTTCAAAAACATGATAAGACAATATCCAGACTAAGGCCCCTTTCACACAGGCTTTCCTATCAGGTCCGTCTGTCGGTTTTTCAGTGGGACCTGACCAGTAGCTCCATACAGTTCTTTGGGCAGGTGGATGTAAACAGACTTATATCCACTTACATCTGCCAAATCTGAATCTTTCCATGTCCAGAAAAAAATAGAAAATAACTGAATAGGAGGTAGACATAAGTCTACCTCCTATCCATAAGTCTGTTTACAAATAGCCACCCATAGAGCCATCACGATTCCCCAACAGGCTATTGTCTAAATCTGGACACAAATTGAATGGGTGTGGATGTCACAAAACTGACATATATCCGATTAAGCTCTGATTCAGCAAGGGATCTGCTCATGGATCCCTTGCTGAATGGAGCAGATTGGTACCATGTGAAATGACCCAAATTGCTGGTCTCGGAAGAGATAAATCATGACAACTAGTATTACTGGTTTTGGTGACTTAACCAGTGGCATGAGCTGACCCAGTTTGCTATAAAGATCCTCACAAGCCTAACCCATTTGCTCATTTATGTAAATAAATTTGTGCGAAAAGTAGAAATCAAAGATAAAGAAGAATGTAAATAAAGGCCCATACACACAATCTGACTTTTTGACAACAACGGTCCGACGGATGTGTTATATCAGACAATCCGACCATCTGTATGCTCCATCGGACAATTGTTTTTGTTTTTTCAACGGACAAATGTTCACTGTGCATGCTCTCAAACTTTCCGGCAACAAATGTCCGATGGAGGATCATCCGATCGTGTGTACACAAGTCCATCGAACTAAAGTCCAAAGTACAAACACGCATGCTCGGAACCAATGCTAAACATCAGACAAAAATAGCAGAAGTTGTCCAAAGGGTGGTGGTAAAGAGCTGAAAAAACACGTGATTTGGTGAATGTTGGCTGAGAAAGTTCTGCCGTGTGTATGCATACCAATTTCACGGCCAACGCCCCTTCAGACCAAAATCCACGGTAAAGTCCTTTGGAAGTCCGATCGTCTGTATGAGGCTTTAGAGACGCAAAAAAAAAATCCTCAACTTCTGATGTCTGTGGGTATTCCTAATTTGTGTAGTCCAAAAAAATCCTATGTACATCTACAGGTTCTAACTGTGATTATGTGTACATATACTGTATGTGTTGTGTGTGTCTGTAGGAGGGGCAGGTGGGTGGTGATGTGTTTTTATAGTTTCACTTGTTTCCACTTTTTATGTAACTTTATCATTGTTACAATGGGCTGTAAATCTTTGTTTTCTACCTACTTAATACCAGTAATTAACCTGTTATCTTTCATTTATTCCATATGTACATGTATAAGTAAAGTGCTGCGTAAATTGACGGCACTATATAAGTACTAATAATAATATACACAGTACAGTTTGCTCAACACTTTCAATGCAAAATGTTTATGTAAAATTTCAACAAACAAAACAACATGGGCTATACAGGAAAGTGTTAATTGCTTTGAATGCCAAATGTGCTTTCTAACTAAGCCAATTACACACTGTGATCTCAAGTAAATCACTTTATCTCCCTGTGCTTTCCCTCGGCATATACTTGAAAATGAGATGTATATCTCATGCCTCAACAAAGAAAAAGATGAGAAATTTTGATAGCAAAACTTATTGATGTATAAAGAAATTCAACACAAAGACCTAATTTTCAAATAAGTAAAGGCAATGTTTTCATCACTTTGATCATTCATGGTGTAATTTGGAGGGAACTTTGTTTTTTTGCAGTGTCCTTACTGATCCTTTCACAGGTGGCGAAAAAAAACAAAAACAAAGAAACTCAAAAGAGTATTTTCTATAAATGAAGTCATAAAATGCCCAAAATAAGTAGGAAGTGACGTTAACCTTTTTTCTTTTATTATTGTTATTAAAGTAACTTGGGATAAAGCTCCAAGAAATATCCAGCATGTTTTCAAAGTCTGGGCATTGCTGATTCTACTCGCATTTATAGAAAATAAGTGCACAAGGAGAGAATGGAGCAATGATTGGCCCCTTACAAGTACATGTAACTCTTTATTGGATAACATTTGGTTTGATACTGCATTGTGTATCATAATTGCTTCTTTTCTACATGCACATACTCCTCAATTGGCTGCACATAATTACTCCAGCTTTCTGATAAGGATATCAGTAGACCATGCCTTTGTAATGTGATTCAGCATGGTCACTAAGACCCCTTTCACACTGGGGCGGTTTGCAGGCGCTATTGCGCTAAAAATAGTGACTGCAAACCGACCCTAAACAGCAGCTGCTGTTTCTCCAGTGTGAAAGCCTGAGGGCTTTCACACTGGAGCGGTGCGCTAGCAGGACCGCTACAAAAGTCCTGCTAGCAGCATCTTTGGAGAGGTGAGAGGAGCGGTGTGTTTACCGCTCCTACACCGCTCATTCCCATTGAAAGCAATCGGAAACCGCGGCTATACCGCCGGCAATGTGCCTCTGCAGAGGCACATTGCCGGCAGTTTTAACCCTTTTTCATCCTCTAGCGGGGGTTAAAGCCGCACCGATAGCAGCCGAATAACGCAGCAATTCCGCTGCAATTCCGACGGTATAGCGCTGCTAAAAATAGCGGCGCTATACCAACAGTGCACCTCCCGCCCCAGTGTGAAAGGGGCCTTATAGTCTGTAACAAGGGATTGTGTAGCAGGGTGATAACAAAGGAGAACAATTGGGAGACATGACTGAGTTTTGACTAAAGCTTCGTACACATTAGTGTTCTTTTTTCGCTCAACCCAGCAGGGCTCAACAAAAAAATACTGACAGCTCAGGAGGAACCGCTGTACTAAATATTCAACTTTAGTATAGCGATCTCCCTTGCCATTCTATTGTGTTCAGACAGGGAGACAACAGCCCCCCTGCCAGAACACTCCAGTCAGCACTCTTAGCCATTCAGGAGCCGATTGGCAGACCTTTCTCGGTCATGCCCCTACAACAGAAGATGGTCGTTCGGACTGACTCCAGTCAATACAGGCCGAATGTCGCCTGACATTCGGCCCATGTGTACAAGGCTTTAGGCTCTTTCACATGGAACCGCCCAGATCAATTCAGCAGGGGATCCTTGAGTGGTTCCCATGCTGAATAGGCGCTGACATGGATGGATGTCACTGCTGATATAAGCCTGGCCTCACAGCTGCATTCTGGGAGATTCCCAATACATGTACCAGGAAGCAGACACAAAATTCTATAAAGAGTTCCAGGAAGAAATCAGAGATTGATTAATCTGCCCTTAGTAGAAATGACTACCATAGGAAGAATTTAAAGGAATTTAAAGGAACAGGCATATAGATTCTTTTCACTGCACCCAAATAATGTAATCCCTAAAAAATCATGCTCATAAATTTAACATAAACAATTACACATTTCTATGATTTCTGTTTCACATTATTGATCTATTCAGTTGAAGCCTTTATGGACAATAAGTTACACCAAATTATTCCACAAACAGACCATCACACCATGAACCCATATACACATTCAGCACAACGCACTCTCCACCAAAATAAAATCAACACACCACATTATTCATCACAATCAGCACACCACTCATCACAATACACTAATGCTGCGTACACACAATCAGATTTTCTGTCTGAAAAAACTTGGATGGTTTTTCAGACGGAAAGCTTTGCTTGCATACACACAGTCACACAAAAGTTCTCTGAACTTTCGACCGCCAAGAGCGCGGTGATGTACAACACTACGACGAGCCGAGAAAATTAAGTTCAATGCTTCCGAGCATGCGTCAAATTGTTTCCGAGCATGCGTCGGAATTTTGCTCGTCGGAATTGCTACAGATGATCGGAATTTCCGATCGGAATTTTTTCCATCGGAAAAATTGAGAACCTGCTCTCAAACTTTTGCTGGCAGAAATTCCGACAGCAAAAGTCCGATGGAGCATACACACGGTCGGAATTTCCGCCGAAAAGCTCACATCGGACTTTTACTGGCGGAAAATCCGACCGTGTGTACGTGGCATTAGACTACTGCCCCTTAAGGGCGGGCTCTCTCGGTGATATCATCGGAAGGCCATGCTCCATGGCTATATAAGATATGTCAGACAGCGGGCGACAACACAACAGAAGAAGACAGGCACAGAAGAAGACCAATTTTTTTTGCGGGTAAGAAAAAGATGGCAGCGGGAGAAGATGGCACCGGGAGAAGACAGCTCGGGGAGAAGACAGCTCAGAGCTATTTTTTAATAAAGGACTTGTCAAAAACCGGCTCTTGTTTTTTTTTTATATCTCGCTGCTTTTTGGGGTGAATCGGTATAGGTATGGGTAATATATTTAGCTGATGACTCATCGGTTGTTAAGGACGTGGCGGCCTGATTCCCAGCCCCCTCCTTAGCAACCAGCTATATACAGTGTTTGAAGTTCAGTTCAGTCACTTTTTTTTTGTGAAAAACTGATGTCAGTGGACATGAAAACAGATGTAAAGATTTACATCTGTATCCATTTTGATCCGTTTTTTTTTTTTACAAAAAAAAAAAGGGACTGAACTAAAAAACTGAACGCCCGTGTGAAAGGACCCCACAGTGCAATCAGCACACCTGTTATTCACCTTATTAGAATTAGTACACCATTCACCACAATTCATCTAGCACATTGCAACATTCAGCACAATACGCAAAGCACACCACACCATTTATCACTAAATACTCTGCAGACTATTCAGCATAATACACACAATATGCTCAACACTATCCATTCTGCATCTTATTAAACTCATGCATTTATAATGTAGCATTAAAATGTAGCTTGTACTAGACATGTGCACTGTCAAAAAATTTGTTTTAGTTTCATTCGTCTTTTGCTTTTTTCGGAAATTCGGGAAATTTGAAAATTTGGAATTCGAAAATTCTGAAATTCAACTTTCCAAATTTCCCATTTTCGAATTTTATATTTTCAAATTTTATATTTTTGAATTTTATATTTTCGAATTTTATATTTTCGAATTTTGCAAATTCGGATTTTCAAATCTTCGAATTTTGGAAATTTTGGAAATTTTGAAATTCGTAAATTCGTAAATTCTAAGTTTCGGAATTTTGTAAATTTCGAAAATTCGAAAAATTCGGAAATTGAAAAATTCAGATATTCGGAAATTTCGGAATTAACCAATTTGTCAAAATTCATAAAAAAACTAATTCGGAACTAAACAAATTGCACATGTCTAGCTTGTACCATGTGTGACAGCAGGAAGGTAAAGTCACCTGGTTGCATCCAGGGGGGTAGATATATTTCGCCCAGATTCAGGCTTTACGCCGACTTATACAACTAGGTGGAGAGTTGTATAAGGCTAGTGGGCTCATGGATGACTCATACCTCTAGGGAGAGTGTGGGGCGTCGTGCAGACAGGGAGTTGATGAGACCAGCTGAAGCTTGTCAGCTCATTTAGGCCTCTATAAGAACTCCCAGCTTCATTAGATGTTAGCTCATGCCTGGAACCAGACCTGTGTGGACTGTCTAGGGAGAGTGAACTCCTGTGCGGTGAGACAAAGCCTGTGTGGCTATTTGCTTGGACATTTAAAACCAGGGACTTAGGGACTAGGACAGCACTAGGCTGATCCCAGTTGTTAGTTAGGAAACCTGTATGTTTAGTCAGAGGTCAAGTTGACCAGGATTTATTTTGTTTATGTTTCTTTTGCTTTGCTGTGTTTTGTCACTGTAAATAGAAAATAAACCGCACCTTTTTGATTTTGAAAACCACAACCTCCGTTTGCTGGGCCTGTTTTTGTGTGGGGAGCCCATCTCGGGGGTCACACACACCCGCTGCCGAGCTAACCCCCTCACAGTTGGTGGAGAATGCGGGCAGTTTTTTTTTTAAGCCAGCATGGAGGAGATACTGAAGCAGCTGGCTCTAGCAAATGCCAATCAACAGCAGACAAATGCAGGTTTGCAAAAGAACTTTGCAGCCCAGCAGCAAGCTCATCAACAGAGCCTTGCAGCCCAGCAGCAGACAAACGCAACTTTGCAACAGAGTCTGGAGGCTCAGCAACAAGCCCAGCAGCAATCTGAGGCCCGCTTCATAGACCTGTTGCAGAAGCAAGAGCAGAGACTACAACAACAGATGGAAGCAGTAATGCAGCAACGTCCGCAGACCAGTGAGGAAAGCCGTCCCACTAATACCGCGTCCTTTGGGGTGAGTCGTTTATTGACAAAAATGACTGGAGAGGATGATCCAGAGGTATTTTTGACCACATTTGAAAGGACCGCTGAAAGAGAAAAGTGGCCTGAGGAGCAGTGGGCTGGACTGGTGGCTCCTCTGTTAACTGGTGAATCGCAGAAAGCTTACTATGACCTAGAGCCTAACCAAGCAAAAGACTATGTGATGCTAAAAGCTGAAATATTGGCAAGGCTGGGTGTCACCCAGGCTGTCCGGGCTCAGCGTGTGCATAACTGGACTTTCCAGCTTGGAAAACCCCCCAGGTCTCAAATGTATGATCTCATTCACCTGAGCAGAAAGTGGCTACAGCCAGAGACTTTGTCCGCACCAAAGATTGTGGAACGTGTTGTAATGGATCGGTTTTTGAGAGCTCTTCCTACTGCCATCCAAAAGTGGGTAAGCCATGGAGACCCAGAGACGGCCGATGGTCTTGTGGATCGTGTGGAGAAATACTTGGCTACAGAGAACCTGACGGCCTCTTCCAGAGACACTCGGACTTTCCACCCTAAGACCAGACCATCCCCAGCGGCGGATAAGAGGATTCCAAGGGGTGAGGGTGGAGAGAGTGAGAGGGTGGGAGCTCTACCCCAAGTTTGGCGAGAACAGCCTGGGAAATCAGCGGCTCAAGAGGCCGCAAGAAGGATCGTTTGCTACCGCTGCCGGCAAGCGGGACATATTGCAGCCAATTGCCCGGTTGTGGAGGAACCCATGCAGTGTGACTTTCTGATGGGCAGACGTCAGTCGCTGTGTTCGACAGTCGCATGCACTGCCATTCGAGGAACTGAGAAACATTTATGCAAAATGTGTGTTAATGGTAGAAATGTTGTGGTATTGTTGGATTCAGGTAGCCTTGTGACCCTGATAAAGGCTGAGTTAGTTAAAACAGAGGTCTCTGGGAATAGCAAGGTAGCTGTTATTTGTGTGCATGGGGACACCCGAGAGTATCCAGTGACTACAGTGTGTTTCGAGACCCCCAAAGGTACCCTCTCTCATCCAGTGGGCTTAGTATCTCAGTTACCGCATGACGCCATTGTGGGAAGGGATTTTCCAAAGTTCTGGGAACTGTGGGATGATCCTGAGCCCCCCACTGGTGCCCCTATGTACCAGGAATGTGATAGCCAGAACTCCCCTGAGAGTGGTGAGGACTCTCCGGAATTTCCCTTATCAGTATTGGCAGGGGAGACTCAAGAAACTGGAGAGGAGCCCACCTCCTCAGACGAAAACCTACCGTCTGTGGAGTTTTCTGATCTTGAGGTTCACAGGGAAAACTTTGCCACAGAACAGTTGAAAGACCCCGCCCTAATAAAGGCACGGGAAAACGTAGTGAAAATAGATGGCGAGTTAGTGAACCCAGATAATACCTGCACTTACCCATACTTCAGCGTAGAGAAGGACCTACTGTATCGGGTGGCAAAAAGGGCAGAAGAAACCGTTGAGCAGCTTGTGGTGCCCAAACCTTACAGGAAGTTGGTGTTGGAGTTGGCCCATGGGCACATTCTTGGAGGTCATCTGGGGACAGAGAAAACCCGAGAGAGGGTATTACAGAGATTCTATTGGCCGGGGGTGATGAAGGACATAGAAAATTATTGTTCCTCCTGCCCTGTGTGTCAGAGGTCGGCCCCGATGCCACATTTCCGTAGCCCGCTGGTCCCTCTACCCATCATTGAGGTCCCATTTGAGAGGATCGCCATGGATTTGGTAGGTCCTATAATCAAGTCCGCTAGGGGGCACCAGTACATATTAGTTATAATGGACTATGCCACCCGTTATCCAGAAGCGATCCCTCTCCGAAATACCTCGGCCAAAACCATAGCCAAAGAGCTATCTCTTGTGTTTAGCCGGGTGGGTATTTGTAAAGAACTGCTTACGGACCAAGGTACACCCTTTATGTCCCGGGTTATGAAGGAGCTGTGTAAATTGTTCAAAGTGACGCAATTACGTACATCTGTGTATCACCCCCAAACCGATGGGCTGGTTGAAAGGTTCAACAAAACCCTAAAACAAATGTTGAAGAAAGTGGTGGATAGAGATGGAAAGGATTGGGACTGTCTACTTCCTTATCTGATGTTTGCTATTAGGGAGGTGCCCCAATCCTCTACGGGATTCTCCCCCTTTGAGTTACTGTATGGGAGACACCCAAGAGGGCTGTTGGATATTGCCAAGGAAACTTGGGAAAGTGAGAGTTATCCCCACAGGAGTGTGATTGAGCATGTCGCCCTGATGCAAGACCAAATTGCACAGGTAATGCCCATCGTGAAGGAACATTTGGCCCAAGCGCAGTTAGCACAGCAGAGAGTGTACAACCGTGGAGCCAAGACCCGTACCTTTTCCCCGGGGGATAGGATACTGGTACTTGTCCCTACGGTTGAAAGTAAATTCCTTGCCAAATGGCAAGGCCCCTACGAGATAATGGAAAAAGTGAGCGAAGTGAATTACAAGGTCAGACAACCAGGAAGGCGAAAGCCCGAACAGATCTATCACGTTAATCTGTTGAAAGCCTGGAGGGATAGAGAGTCCCTAGTCGCAGACACTTGGTCACCAGCTCAAACTGGTTGCGTGATTCCTGAGGTTGGAATAGCAGCCACCTTGTCACAACCCCAACAACAGGAGGTTAAGGAGTTTGTGCTTCGCAACAAGGAGGTATTCTCTGAGCTGCCGGGACAAACATCTGGGGTAGAGCATGACATCATTACCCCGCCCGGTGAAAGGGTGAAGTTAAAACCCTATCGGATCCCAGAGGCCCGACGGGAGGCAATACGGGAGGAAGTACAGAAAATGCTGAACTTAGGGGTGATAGAGGAGTCCCAAAGTGATTGGTCTAGTCCCATTGTGTTGGTGCCTAAACCGGATGGGAGCTGGCGATTTTGTAACGATTTTCGTCAGTTGAACAAAGTTACAAAATTTGACACCTACCCCATGCCACGTATAGATGAGTTGATCGACCGGCTGGGAACAGCCCGATACATGACGACTCTTGACCTCACAAAAGGGTATTGGCAAATCCCCCTGGCCAAGTCGGCCAAAGAGAAAACCGCATTTGTAACCCCAGACGGGGCGTTCCAATATAAAAGAATGCCGTTCGGGTTACAGAATGCGCCGGCCACATTCCAGCGGAAAATGGACCAGATGCTGAGGCCCCATCGGAAGTATGCTGCGGCTTACCTGGATGACATAATTGTCCATAGCACAGATTGGGCCTCACATCTGCCAAAAGTGCAAGCAGTCCTGGACTCTGTTCGGGAAGCGGGGTTTACGGCTAACCCCAAGAAGTGTACCATTGGGCAGGAGGAGGCCAAATATCTTGGGTACACCATTGGGAGGGGAGTAATAAAACCCCAACTCAACAAAGTCGAGGCCATCCAGAGTTGGCCACGTCCCAACAGCAAGAAGCAGGTACGAGCCTTTCTGGGAATCGCTGGGTATTATCGGCGATTCATTCCCCACTTTGCTTCTAAGGCTGTGCCCCTAACCAACCTGACGAAGGGGAAAGGGTCGGTCATGATTAAATGGACCCCCGAGGCTGAGGCAGCATTCCAATTCTTGAAACAAGCCTTATGTAGCCAGCCAGTGTTGTACTCACCCGACTTCTCTAAAGACTTTGTCGTACAAAGTGATGCGTCAGATGTGGGGTTAGGAGCAGTATTGTCCCAGGTCTGGAACGGGGAAGAGCATCCAGTCATTTACCTCAGCAGGAAGTTGAAGTCCCATGAGGTAAATTACGCCACCGTTGAAAAGGAGTGTTTAGCGGTGAAGTGGGCTCTAGATTCCCTTCGGTACTAGCTGCTAGGTAGGCACTTTGACATGGTTACGGATCACGCTCCGTTAAAGTGGATGGCTCAAAACAAGGAAACAAATAGAAGAGTGAATAGGTGGTTCCTGGCCCTCCAGGAATTCAACTTCACAGTAAAGCATCGCCCTGGCGTTCAAATGGGGAATGTGGATGCTTTGTCTCGAGTACATGAATGCCTGATTGCTGGTGTTCCAACCCCGAGGTTAAAACAAGAGGGGGGGGTATGTGACAGCAGGAAGGTAAAGTCACCTGGTTGCATCCAGGGGGGTAGATATATTTCGCCCAGATTCAGGCTTTACGCCGACTTATACAACTAGGTGGAGAGTTGTATAAGGCTAGTGGGCTCATGGATGACTCATACCTCTAGGGAGAGTGTGGGGCGTCGTGCAGACAGGGAGTTGATGAGACCAGCTGAAGCTTGTCAGCTCATTTAGGCCTCTATAAGAACTCCCAGCTTCATTAGATGTTAGCTCATGCCTGGAACCAGACCTGTGTGGACTGTCTAGGGAGAGTGAACCCCTGTGCGGTGAGACAAAGCCTGTGTGGCTATTTGCTTGGACATTTAAAACCAGGGACTTAGGGACTAGGACAGCACTAGGCTGATCCCAGTTGTTAGTTAGGAAACCTGTATGTTTAGTCAGAGGTCAAGTTGACCAGGATTTATTTTGTTTATGTTTCTTTTGCTTTGCTGTGTTTTGTCACTGTAAATAGAAAATAAACCGCACCTTTTTGATTTTGAAAACCACAACCTCCGTTTGCTGGGCCTGTTTTTGTGTGGGGAGCCCATCTCGGGGGTCACACACACCCGCTGCCGAGCTAACCCCCTCACACATGTTACACTTGAATAACTGTAGCATGCACCCTAATGCACCTAGCCGTATGCACCATTCACCCTGTTACTAGCCTACTCCCCAATACACAGAGCAGACCGCATCATGAACCCCATTACACACAGTACACCCCAGCATGCCTCCAATGCACTTGGCACATGCCACTATGCACCCCAATATGCACAGCATAAATACCCACCACATCTCATACTTACTCATTACTTGGCAGTAAATCATAAAATTTGCCAGAAGTAAATCATCAGAGCTCCCAGCAATTAATCAGAAGGATAGCAGAATTAAGGCTGCATAGATCCGCATCCCTATACCAGCAGACTTAATTTTCTGCAAACTTTTCACTGAAGCGGAACTCTGCCCACCTTTTCCACATCACTTCCCTCTAGAACCTTGCCTGCAGTTCTTATGAAAGATTCTGTGTTGGGTGTTGAACCAACAACAGCCTGTGCTAAATAATAGCCGTAGCTTTCATGAAAACATGGTTGCCTCACCGAGGATGGCGGTGGGGGCGGCAGAGTGACGAGCGATTGCTCGTCTTCTGCTGCCGACGTCGCTGGACTCCAGGACAGGTAAGTATCCTAATATTAAAAGTCAACAGCTGCAGTATTTGTAGCTGCTGGCTTTTAATATTTTTTTTTTCAGGGGAGCTCCGCTTTAAAGTGTAATATAAATAAATAAAAAAACAAAAAAAAAACAAAAGTGCAAATAGCAAGCGCAGTTTCTTCAGCCTGGAGTAAGTCCGTCTCATACAGAGCTAGACCTTGCAGCCTTAGCCACCACTGATTTGTCAGCACACTAGATTGTTCCTTTTCCATGAAAACTATTGTTCTTATTTCAAAATGAAAAAAATTAATGCAGTCAATTTCTTGAACGTATGATTCTTTAATCGAAACAATCCTTGGAATAAATGTGTTTATTGTGAAGTGTATCTTCGGCACTAGACATTCCCTAATTATTTCTAATTCTACAGGCACTTTGAAAACTTACAGAAACTGCTCTATAGGAAATCACCAAGACGGTATGCTAATGTTTTCATTTTGTTAAAAGTTATGCAAAAATTAAAAAAACAGATGGTAAATTAACTTTTTTTCTTACATGGAAAAAATTATTTGGATTCTTAACATACTTTCTAGCAACATCTATAACTTGTTGACAAAACATGACAAATTCTACATGCAAACTTTTCATATAGCAAATTAATTATATACTTCTGGCTGTTTTTTATTGAGGCTCGAGACTGTAATTTTATTTCATGAGGAATTTAGACCAGTAATAGAATACATTTCCATATTTTTGGTTAGAAGAAGATAAATAAAAACTGTTCCAAAGCTTCCAAGTTTATTTAATTTTTTCTTGCAAAATTTCGTACAAAACAGGCAAAATACTATTTTCTACATATTGTAATAAAAAATGGGAAAATAACATATGCATCAAAATGACTGTGTCATGGACATTTTATCTCCTGAATTGTTTGCTCGGATCTGTACTTGTGAAGGAACAAAGTTACCATCCACTCTTCATGGGAAAAACCATGGGAATTGTTGAAGCGTTCCCACTTCCTCCCACCTCCCCCACATTCCTGTTGACCTGTGGCTCCAATGAGCTGTTTTATGTGCCAGTAGAAATGTGTGAGCTGTTGGAGGGAATGGGCAAGCTTTCTCACTACTGGAAGTGCTGGTGCATTGCATCAGATTTTGAGAGCGTTCAGGGGTGTTTTTACATACAGGGCTTTTTTTCAGTTACATGTTTGCTGTAAGGTCCACAATTAACTTCAAATCTGTGCACCTTCAGTCCCAACCACTCCAAGTTTAGTGATGTACACCTCTATCAGTTTTACATTTTGATTGATTATCATATATAAAGATTGTGCCAAAAAGTGTTAAGGAATGGAATCAGTCGACACTGAAAATATGTAAATCATTCCATATATTCTTTTTAGGTAAAATAACAGCCATAAAAATGTCAATTCTACCAAAGTTATTATACCTATTTAGGGCACTCCCAATTAGACTAAATAAAATGCTGATAACCAAATTCCAATCAGATGTCAATAAGTTTATATGGTCAGACTCCCACCCACGAATATCAAAAACAGTGTTATACAAATCCTCAAAAACGGGCGGTTTGGGACTCCCAAACTTTTGGTCTTACTATTTAGCAGCAAGATGGTCCCAAATAGCTCAATGGCACATACACAACCCGAAAATCCCATGGGTCATATTTGAAAAAAAATCGGTTTTACCCTATTCTATAACCGGGTTATTATGGGGCAATAAAGTTTCTATTCCTATCTTAGAAAAACTGAACCAATTAGTTGCTCACTCATAGCATTTATGGAAACTACATAATAGGAAATTCATAATGACTTCCCTCACACCTCCCCACGCTTCTTTTATAGGAGACCCCAAATTCCTAACAAACTATCAAGACATGGGAGAATTCACATGGTGGATTAATAACAAAATAATCACCCTCAATAAATGTATAGAAAATGCCTCTTTCATCTCCTTCTCGTCATTAAAACTAAATATAATATTCCCAATAGTGAACTTAGAAGATTCCCCCAAAAAAGAGACGTCTACGCCTCATTTTTTCCAATATCAGACACTGGTTCACCTTCATTTTATGAAAATATTTGTTCCAAGTTCCCAAGAGGAGCAGGCTTAATTTCAGAAATGTATTAAAACCTGATCAATACAGACAACCAAGCCAAACTACCCTACATGCTCAAATGGGAACAAGCATGTAATTTTTCACTCCCTCCCGAAAAATGGTTTGATTGTATAAATAATCTACTCAAGTGCACAAGATCTCTCACCATCAGAGAAACTGCAATAAAGATATTTACTAGATGGTACTATACACCAGCAAAACTTCACTCAGACATGCTTTAGAGATTGCATTTCCATTGGATCATTCCCTCACATTTTTTGGGAATGTAAGAGGGTATCTCTGATATGGAGACAACTTGAAGAATTTTCTTCCAGAATTTCAGATAATAACATTAAACTTATGCCCTGTACACACGATCGGTTTTACAGATGAAAACAGTCCGATGGACTTTTTTCATCGGACAAACCGATCGTGTATGGGACCCATCGGTCCTTTTTCCATCGGTTTTTAAAAATAGAACATGTTTTAATTTTTTCCGATGGATCAAAAAACAATAGCAAATTCCGATCGTATATGGGCAAGTCCATCGGATAAAAAACCCACGCATGCTCAGAATCAAGTCGACACATGCTCAGAAGCATTGAACTTAATTTTTCTCGGCTCATCGGAGTGTTTTACGTCACCGCATTTGGAATGGTTGGTTTTTTGACTGATGGTGTGTAGGCAAGACTGATGGAAGTCAGCTTCATCGGATTTCCGATGGACAAAACCATCAGATTAGAATCCATTGGATATCCAATCATGTGTACGGGGCTTTACTCTCCCCAATTGCCTCTTGTTCACCTCAATCATAGGTTTATCCCCTCATCACTTAAGATTAGTTCACACAATTTGTGTTTCCATTTACTGGCTCATAGCTTACAATTGGAAATCTGCAATATTACCAATAACCCAACTGAAAACTACCATATATAGGTATATCATGCAGAATAAAATAGAGTGATTAACCACTTAACGACAGCCCCATGTACATATACGTTGGCAAAATGGCACAGACAGGCACAATCACGTACCTGTACGTGACTGCCTTCGTATGGGTGGGGGGTCCGATCGGACCCCCCTCCAGTACATGGAGTGGTCGTTTTCCATGCAGGAGCGATCCGTGATGAGGGGGCCACCATTGGTTTCTGGCCACCCCCTCGCGATCACTCCCGGAGAATCGGATGCTTCCTCTGCCTGTGTAATGTAAACACAGGCAGAGGAAGTGATGTCATCTCTCCCTGCGGCGCTCTATTCGTCCAGAGCGCCGTGGAGAGAAGACATCAGGTTAGTGCACAAACAGTACACTGACACCAGGACACATAGGCACACAAATCGCCCCCCCCAGTCACCCCCAGATCACCCCCCAGCCCCCAGTCACAGTGTCACTGATTGCAGTGATCAGTTATTTACTGATCACTGCAAACAGTGTCATCTGTGATAGTAAAAGTGTCAGGGCAGTTAGTGTTAGGTCCAGGGTAGCCCCCAACCCCCCCTAATGAATGTTTAACCTCTTGATCCCCCCCAAGTAACCCTTTCACCCCCTATCACCACTGTCACTAAGCGATCGTTTCTCTGATCGCTGTATTAGTGTCGGTGCTGTCGATAGGTAGTCAGTTATTTTTTTAGGTTCGCCGCCAGGTTTTTATAGCGTCAGGTACCCCCATATATTGAAATAACTAAAGCTAAAGCTAGAATTGGGACTTTACATGAGGCAGTAACTAATTGTGCCTCCATCCCCGGTAGTTTGAGAAAGAAAACTAAAGGGTGGGACTTTAAATGAAGCATACTGTAATATTAAAGGAGCCAATCACTGTAAACATGGTTTATTACTGCAAGAGAGGCATACATGCACATGTAAAATATTAACACTTTATAATAATAGGTCACAATGTAAGAGGCTGGACAATGCATGGTAATACATAAATATCTCCACATATATACAAAATGACAGTTCTTGAGCATGTAGACCAAAATTGCATAGGTAACATATAAATAAAATAACCATGTTGGATTGGTTCATTAATAATAAATACAGATAGTAAGATTAAAATTGTGACGTGGCATCATCATATCGAAGCTCTACGCGTTTTGTGGTTTAAACCACTCGTCAGGAGCAGATGCATAGTAAAGGGGTATCTATAAGGAAAATAAAAATGCCACAATGATATAATAGTATAGAGAAGGTATAAACTTATAGAACAACAGAAGAAAGAGGGGGAACAAACTAGGTCCCAAGCACTCTCACCTATCTGTGTTGTAAGAGTATAATTGTAGAATGATATCAAAGGTAGCGGGCAAGTGTATAGACAACATCCTCCCCGGGAGCTAAGACGGTAATACCCATAGCACGGCAATGGGACCAGCAGCCAGTTGTAGGGATAGGAAACATATGGCCAGTGATCAACTGGGGTAGACATAGTGGATGGTGTCATTCAATTAGTAAACGTGTTCCCAGGGGTATCTGTGAAATTAAAAAAGAATCATAAGTTGGTAGACCAGTTGGTAAACTGGAAGGGAATGAAGGTGATGAGGGTGAGGGTATCAAATAGCTAGATAGACAAATAAAGGTGACCATGGGAATAGTGCAATAAAAACCGAAGGAGTGTTGTAAATAACAAAATACGGGCTAAGTACCTGCTAGGGTATATAAGGGAGAAAGTCCAAGTACAAACGTGTCAGCCGGGTAGAACAAACTGAGGTGATGGCGCTGGGCTGGAAAGATGTATATATAGCAGCCGTGAATGGAGGGCAGCCGTCCACGTCACGCAGCGTCACGGAGGGGTGGAGCCAGCTGCCTGAGCAACGTAGCATGCTCAGGGTTTGGCGCCAAAACGTCCCTCGTGGCAGACGCAAGATAAACAAACATGTCGACGGCATGGCGTCAAGAATGACGTCAGCCGATTGGCATGTGGGCGTGGCGTCGACGCGCAACGTACGCCTAACCCATCCCCTCACAGAGGGAGGGGAGTGGGAGGTAACGGAGTGCGTCGCAACTCCCAGGGATGATGGGGCAAATGCCTAACCCCACTGCAGGACCTGGTACCTATAGTTGAAGGTGAACCATATGGGCAGATGGTGGGTCACAATTATTAGTAGAAATGGTAGCTTCCATCCCCGGAAGATGTTGAAATAACTAAAGCTAAAGCTAGAATTGGGACTTTACATGAGGCAGTAACTAATTGTGCCTCCATCCCCGGTAGTTTGAGAAAGAAAACTAAAGGGTGGGACTTTAAATGAAGCATACTGTAATATTAAAGGAGCCAATCACTGTAACTATGGTTTATTACTGCAAGAGAGGCATACATGCACATGTAAAATATTAACACTTTATAATAATAGGTCACAATGTAAGAGGCTGGACAATGCATGATAATACATAAACATCTCCACATATATACAAAATGACAGTTCTTGAGCATGTAGACCAAAATTGCATAGGTAACATATAAATAAAATAACCATGTTGGATTGGTTCATTAATAATAAAATACAGATAGTAAGATTAAAATTGTGACATGGCATCATCATATCGAAGCTCTACGCGTTTCACGGTTTAAACCACTCGTCAGGAGCAGATGCATAGTAAAGGGGTATCTATAAGGAAAATAAAAATGCCACAATGATATAATAGTATAGAGAAGGTATAAACTTATAGAACAACAGAAGAAAGAGGGGGAACAAACTAGGTCCCAAGCACTCTCACCTATCTGTGTTGTAAGAGTATAATTGTAGAATGATATCAAAGGTAGCGGGCAAGTGTATAGACAACATCCTCCCCGGGAGCTAAGACGGTAATACCCATAGCACGGCAATGGGACCAGCAGCCAGTTGTAGGGATAGGAAACATATGGCCAGTGATCAACTGGGGTAGACATAGTGGATGGTGTCATTCAATTAGTAAACGTGTTCCCAGGGGTATCTGTGAAATTAAAAAAGAATCATAAGTTGGTAGACCTATAGGTACCAGGTCCTGCAGTGGGGTTAGGCATTTGCCCCATCATCCCTGGGAGTTGCGACGCGCTCCGTTACCTCCCCCTCCCCTCCCTCTGTGAGGGGATGGGTTAGGCATACGTTGCGCGTCGACGCCACGCCCACATGCCAATCGGCTGACGTCATTCTTGACGCCATGCCGTCGACATGTTTGTTTATCTTGCGTCTGCCACGAGGGACGTTTTGGCGCCAAACCCTGAGCATGCTACGTTGCTCAGGCAGCTGGCTCCACCCCTCCGTGACGCTGCGTGACGTGGACGGCTGCCCTCCATTCACGGCTGCTATATATACATCTTTCTAGCCCAGCGCCATCACCTCAGTTTGTTCTACCCGGCTGACACGTTTGTACTTGGACTTTCTCCCTTATATACAATAGCAGGTACTTAGCCCGTATTTTGTTATTTACAACACTCCTTCGGTTTTTATTGCACTATTCCCATGGTCACCTTTATTTGTCTATCTAGCTATTTGATACCCTCACCCTCATCACCTTCATTCCCTTCCAGTTTACCAACTGGTCTACCAACTTATGATTCTTTTTTAATTTCACAGATACCCCTGGGAACACGTTTACTAATTGAATGACACCATCCACTATGTCTACCCCAGTTGATCACTGGCCATATGTTTCCTATCCCTACAACTGGCTGCTGGTGCCATTGCCGTGCTATGGGTATTACCGTCTTAGCTCCCGGGGAGGATGTTGTCTATACACTTGCCCGCTACCTTTGATATCATTCTACAATTATACTCTTACAACACAGATAGGTGAGAGTGCTTGGGACCTAGTTTGTTCCCCCTCTTTCTTCTGTTGTTCTATAAGTTTATACCTTCTCTATACTATTATATCATTGTGGCATTTTTATTTTCCTTATAGATACCCCTTTACTATGCATCTGCTCCTGACGAGTGGTTTAAACCACGAAACGCGTAGAGCTTCGATATGATGATGCCACGTCACAATTTTAATCTTACTATCTGTATTTTATTATTAATGAACCAATCCAACATGGTTATTTTATTTATATGTTACCTATGAAATTTTGGTCTGCATGCTCAAGAACTGTCATTTTGTATATATGTGGAGATATTTATGTATTACCATGCATTGTCCAGCCTCTTACATTGTGACCTATTATTATAAAGTGTTAATATTTTACATGTGCATGTATGCCTCTCTTGCAGTAATAAACCATGTTTACAGTGATTGGCTCCTTTAATATTACAGTATGGTTCATTTAAAGTCCCACCCTTTAGTTTTCTTTCTCAAACTACCGGGGATGGAGGCACAATTAGTTACTGCCTCATGTAAAGTCCCAATTCTAGCTTTAGCTTTAGTTATTTCAACATCTTCCGGGGATGGAAGCTACCATTTCTACTAATAATTGTGACCCACCATCTGCCCATATGGTTCACCTTCAACTATAGGTACCAGGTCCTGCAGTGGGGTTAGGCATGTGCCCCATCATCCCTGGGAGTTGCGACGCGCTCCGTTACCTCCCCCTCCCCTCCCTCTGTAAGGGGATGGGTTAGGCGTACGTTGCGCGTCGACGCCACGCCCACATGCCAATCGGCTGACGTCATTCTTGACGCCATGCCGTCGACATGTTTGTTTATCTTGCGTCTGCCATGAGGGACGTTTTGGCGCCAAACCCTGAGCATGCTACGTTGCTCAGGCAGCTGGCTCCACCCCTCCGTGACGCTGCGTGACGTGGACGGCTGCCCTCCATTCACGGCTGCTATATATACATCTTTCCAGCCCAGCGCCATCACCTCAGTTTGTTCTACCCGGCTGACACGTTTGTACTTGGACTTTCTCCCTTATATACTCTAGCAGGTACTTAGCCCGTATTTTGTTATTTACAACACTCCTTCGGTTTTTATTGCACTATTCCCATGGTCACCTTTATTTGTCTATCTAGCTATTTGATACCCTCACCCTCATCACCTTCATTCCCTTCCAGTTTACCAACTGGTCTACCAACTTATGATTCTTTTTTAATTTCACAGATACCCCTGGGAACACGTTTACTAATTGAATGACACCATCCACTATGTCTACCCCAGTTGATCACTGGCCATATGTTTCCTATCCCTACAACTGGCTGCTGGTGCCATTGCCGTGCTATGGGCATTACCGTCTTAGCTCCCGGGGAGGATGTTGTCTATACACTTGCCCGCTACCTTTGATATCATTCTACAATTATACTCTTACAACACAGATAGGTGAGAGTGCTTGGGACCTAGTTTGTTCCCCCTCTTTCTTCTGTTGTTCTATAAGTTTATACCTTCTCTATACTATTATATCATTGTGGCATTTTTATTTTCCTTATAGATACCCCTTTACTATGCATCTGCTCCTGACGAGTGGTTTAAACCACGAAACGCGTAGACCTTCGATATGATGATGCCACGTCACAATTTTAATCTTACTATCTGTATTTTATTATTAATGAACCAATCCAACATGGTTATTTTATTTATATGTTACCTATGCAATTTTGGTCTACATGCTCAAGAACTGTCATTTTGTATATATGTGGAGATATTTATGTATTACCATGCATTGTCCAGCCTCTTACATTGTGACCTATTATTATAAAGTGTTAATATTTTACATGTGCATGTATGCCTCTCTTGCAGTAATAAACCATGTTTACAGTGATTGGCTCCTTTAATATTACAGTATGCTTCATTTAAAGTCCCACCCTTTAGTTTTCTTTCTCAAACTACCGGGGATGGAGGCACAATTAGTTACTGCCTCATGTAAAGTCCCAATTCTAGCTTTAGCTTTAGTTATTTCAACATCTTCCGGGGATGGAAGCTACCATTTCTACTAATAATTGTGACCCACCATCTGCCCATATGGTTCACCTTCAACTATAGGTACCAGGTCCTGCAGTGGGGTTACGCATTTGCCCCATCATCCCTGGGAGTTGCGACGCGCTCCGTTACCTCCCCCTCCCCTCCCTCTGTGAGGGGATGGGTTAGGCGTACGTTGCGCGTCGACGCCACGCCCACATGCCAATCGGCTGACGTCATTCTTGACGCCATGCCGTCGACATGTTTGTTTATCTTGCGTCTGCCACGAGGGACGTTTTGGCGCCAAACCCTGAGCATGCTACGTTGCTCAGGCAGCTGGCTCCACCCCTCCGTGACGCTGTGTGATGTGGACGGCTGCCCTCCATTCACGGCTGCTATATATACATCTTTCCAGCCCAGCGCCATCACCTCAGTTTGTTCTACCCGGCTGACACGTTTGTACTTGGACTTTCTCCCTTATATACCCTAGCAGGTACTTAGCCCGTATTTTGTTATTTACAACACTCCTTCGGTTTTTATTGCACTATTCCCATGGTCACCTTTATTTGTCTATCTAGCTATTTGATACCCTCACCCTCATCACCTTCATTCCCTTCCAGTTTACCAACTGGTCTACCAACTTATGATTCTTTTTTAATTTCACAGATACCCCTGGGAACACAAAAATTAAAGTGAAGTTCCCCTGGCCTTCTTTCACTATCCCAGCGCTAAAGAAGCTCACAGGTGACTTATAACAGACTACAATGAATACGTGACCGTATTCATTAACCCAAATGTTCACTATATGTATCTATATCAGCAGCCGCTTAAACACAACAAATATTTTGCAGAACATAAAACTATAAAACTTATAAAAAAACACAATCAAATCCCTGGGTAGGATAATGAAAGTTTTCTATAGCAGCGCTCAGGTGGTCAATAGACTCCCTTGTCCACTCACTCTTATTTACAGTTCATAAGAGTACATATAGAACTTATGAAAAAAATGTTGTTGTAAATGACATATAGCTCCAGATGTCTTCTTAATATGATCCACTTTAAATCATCAGTTGTATCCCCTTTCGGGTGGGTACTCACCACACACAGGATTTAAACAGGCACCTCACAGATCCCATCCGATGGTCATCCGATCATCCTAATCCTGGTTCTGATTACTCCTTCTAAAGCCTCCAGAGATCACCCAATAATCACCAGCAGATGTTCAAAGTGAAAAGAAAGAGAAGCCACCAATAGTGTAATCCCGTAGAGTATCTTTTAATCAGTCTATAAAAATTGTTTCCACAACATATCTTCCATATGGTAAAAATCAAGCAGTAAAATAGCAGCAGTGTAATTCAAAACCGCCGTGCTGTTCCCCCAGGCTCCTAACAGGTGCAGTGTATCGGCTGGTACAGCTTGTGTTTAACCAGACTTACTGCCGCTTCCTGTGTTTGGAGCGCACCTGGAACGCACCAACGTCACTTCCTTTCAGCCGCAAAGTCACACCCTGACGTTTCGTCTTCTCGACTTCCTCTGAGGGCGTGACTCTGCAGCACGGCTCACAGGAATATATACACACACAAGTGATTGAGAGACAAGTTTAACCCCTCCTATATGCTAATCAATGCCATTTAATTACTCAAATTGGCAGAACGCATTGTAGTCACAGGGGTCTCGTCATTTTAAATCACTTAACACATTAAATCAACAATAACCTCTTATACATTGATCTTGAAAAGCGTTATTAAGATAATAATAACATAATCGAATAGTTAAAATAAATCAATAAAAGCTGAGTCTCCATAATATTATTCATTATCACAGATAAGCACCCAGCACTAGTGCCATCTTGAGTATGAATACCAAACAGCAGTCCAAATTTCTACAAAAACAGGAACAAACCATATACATATACATATACATATATATATATATCTATATCTCCCAACACCCAACGCCAAAATCCAATATTAAAATTAAATATATAAAATTTACTTCTAAAAAATCCTAAAACATACTAATTAAAATGCTAATTGTCAAAATTGTTTCATAATTATGTTATTAATACCTAAAGGTTTATAAATAAATTCCACATATATATAATATAAACCTACTAAACGGTAAAACAAATAATAACACTAAAAGTCACTAATGAAACAATTTATATCTAACTCGACGTTTAACCCTTTGGGGGTGAGGGTATCCAAGGAATAAATCCAAAAAGTTTCTCGTTTGGATAATTCCCTTACCAAATTACTTCCTCTCCATGTAGGTTTAATATGGTCCACCCCCCCAAAATTTCAAACCTATAGGGTTTTGATCATGATGTAGCTTAAAATGGAGAGACACATTATGGTCTTTAAACCCCAATTTAATATTCTTAATGTGTTCTCCAATCCTTACTTTAAGGCATCTTTTTGTCCGTCCCACATACATTAACCCACATGGGCATAATAACACATATACCACATGTGTGATATTACAAGTTATGAACTCTTTGATGGCGAATTCTTTTTTATTTACTGTGGATGTAAAGCAGTCAATACCTCTTATGGGTTCAGCTATTTCTCTACACGCCTTACACTTACGGCAAGCAAAAAACCCTTTTTTGTCCCAAAAGGACAATGGTCTTCTTGGTTGATCCAGCACCTTTTTTACCACCTTGTCTCCTACATTAGGTGCCTTTCTATAAATAAATTTAGGAGCTTCTGGCAACACTGGTTTCAAACTTTTATCTAGACAGAGTACATGCCAATGATTTTTTAACACTGTCTCAACCTCTCTATATTGTGCATGGAATGATGAAATAAAACTCCACTCATGGCAGGTTGAAGTTCGAATCCTCACACCTTCTCCTACTACTTGTTCTCGTGGTATCGCTCTAATCTCCTCTGAGATTCTATCCAATTCTTGGGGTTTATACCCCTTCTCTCTGAATCTGTTTTTCAATATTACAGACTGAGACAGATAATTCTCTTCTGTAGAGCAATTTCGTTTCACCCGCATAAATTGTCCTTTTGGTATATTTTTTAACCAAACCGGGTGGTGGCCACTTTGTATAAGTAGGAAACTATTCCGGTCTGTTGGTTTGAAAAATACTTTTGTGTCTAATTTATCACCATTTCTATAGATGCTGACATCCAAAAAATCTATTTGATCTTTACTCCATGTACTCGTCAATTTAATATTGTTGGAGTTATTATTGAGATATGTTAAAAAATTATTAAGAGATATTTCAGATCCTTCCCATATAAAAATAATATCATCAATGAATCGTCTGTAAAACAGGAGTTCCCGTCTTTTATTCACAAAAATATACTTATTCTCCCACTCCCCCATAAATAAATTTGCAATACTAGGTGCAAATTTTGCGCCCATTGCCACGCCTCTCTTTTGGATAAAAAACTCATTGTTGAACCAAAAATAGTTATGTGACAAACAAAAATCTAAAACCTCTTTTAAAAAAACTTTTTGATGATGGGGAAGATCATTAGAGCGATACCACGAGAACAAGTAGTAGGAGAAGGTGTGAGGATTCGAACTTCAACCTGCCATGAGTGGAGTTTTATTTCATCATTCCATGCACAATATAGAGAGGTTGAGACAGTGTTAAAAAATCATTGGCATGTACTCTGTCTAGATAAAAGTTTGAAACCAGTGTTGCCAGAAGCTCCTAAATTTATTTATAGAAAGGCACCTAATGTAGGAGACAAGGTGGTAAAAAAGGTGCTGGATCAACCAAGAAGACCATTGTCCTTTTGGGACAAAAAAGGGTTTTTTGCTTGCCGTAAGTGTAAGGCGTGTAGAGAAATAGCTGAACCCATAAGAGGTATTGACTGCTTTACATCCACAGTAAATAAAAAAGAAATCGCCATCAAAGAGTTCATAACTTGTAATATCACACATGTGGTATATGTGTTATTATGCCCATGTGGGTTAATGTATGTGGGACGGACAAAAAGATGCCTTAAAGTAAGGATTGGAGAACACATTAAGAATATTAAATTGGGGTTTAAAGACCATAATGTGTCTCTCCATTTTAAGCTACATCATGATCAAAACCCTATAGGTTTGAAATTTTGGGGGGTGGACCATATTAAACCTACATGGAGAGGAAGTAATTTGGTAAGGGAATTATCCAAACGAGAAACTTTTTGGATTTATTCCTTGGATACCCTCACCCCCAAAGGGTTAAACGTCGAGTTAGATATAAATTGTTTCATTAGTGACTTTTAGTGTTATTATTTGTTTTACCGTTTAGTAGGTTTATATTATATATATGTGGAATTTATTTATAAACCTTTAGGTATTAATAACATAATTATGAAACAATTTTGACGATTAGCATTTTAATTAGTATGTTTTAGGATTTTTTAGAAGTAAATTTTATATATTTAATTTTAATATTGGATTTTGGCGTTGGGTGATATAGATATATATATGTATATGTATATGTATATGGTTTGTTCCTGTTTTTGTAGAAATTTGGACTGCTGTTTGGTATTCATACTCAAGATGGCACTAGTGCTGGGTGCTTATCTGTGATAATGAATAATGTTATGGAGACTCAGCTTTGATTGATTTATTTTAACTATTTGATTATGTTATTATTATCTTAATAACGCTTTTCAAGATCAATGTATAAGAGGTTATTGTTGATTTAATGTGTTAAGTGATTTAAAATGACGAGACCCCTGTGACTACAATGCGTTCTGCCGATTTGAGTAATTAAATGGCATTGATTAGCATATAGGAGGGGTTAAACTTGTCTCTCAATTCACTTGTGTGTGTATATATTCCCGTGAGCCGTGCTGCAGAGTCATGCCCTCAGAGGAAGTCGAGAAGACGAAACGTCAGGGTGTGACTTTGCGGCTGAAAGGAAGTGACGTTGGTGCGTTCCAGGTGCGCTCCAAACACAGGAAGCGGCAGTAAGTCTGGTTAAACACAAGCTGTACCAGCTGATACACTGCACCTGTTAGGAGCCTGGGGGAACAGCACGGCGGTTTTGAATTACACTGCTGCTATTTTACTGCTTGATTTTTACCATATGGAAGATATGTTGTGGAAACAATTTTTATAGACTGATTAAAAGATACTCTACGGGATTACACTATTGGTGGCTTCTCTTTCTTTTCACTTTGAACATCTGCTGGTGATTATCGGGTGATCTCTGGAGGCTTTAGAAGGAGTAATCAGAACCAGGATTAGGATGATCGGATGACCATCGGATGGGATCTGTGAGGTGCCTGTTTAAATCCTGTGTGTGGTGAGTACCCACCCGAAAGGGGATACAACTGATGATTTAAAGTGGATCATATTAAGAAGACATCTGGAGCTATATGTCATTTACAACAACATTTTTTTCATAAGTTCTATATGTACTCTTATGAACTGTAAATAAGAGTGAGTGGACAAGGGAGTCTATTGACCACCTGAGCGCTGCTATAGAAAACTTTCATTATCCTACCCAGGGATTTGATTGTGTTTTTTATAAGTTTTATAGTTTTATGTTCTGCAAAATATTTGTTGTGTTTAAGCGGCTGCTGATATAGATACATATAGTGAACATTTGGGTTAATGAATACGGTCACGTATTCATTGTAGTCTGTTATAAGTCACCTGTGAGCTTCTTTAGCGCTGGGATAGTGAAAGAAGGCCAGGGGAACTTCACTTTAATTTTTGTATACTTTGTGTTTAATCTCTGGCTTTGCAATGGATGCGATCAGATTTCTGAATAACAGACAATTAGATATAGCTAACTTGTTCTCTGTTAATGAACAAGTCAGACTAGAGGAAAATTATAGCGGTATTATTACAGCACTAGGAAGCGCTTTGGAAAAGCAGGTTAGGACGTGGTGGGACATCTGTACTATTGAACATTATTTGAAAGAAAAAATTATAGTTCGCAGTCTGAGGTGGGAAGTAGCACCTCAAGACGCTTTGGATGATCCTGAATCAATGTCTGAGTGGCTAAAGTTTTTTAATGGAGTTGGTTTACAGTTGCAGGAACTTATTCTGCAAAGAAAAAAGAAGAAAATGATTAAATTGGAGAATAGGATCAACCAACTTCAAGCACAGTTGGATCCAATTAAAGATACACAGCAGATAATTGATTTCAATAATAGGATTAAAAAGAGACTTGAGAAAGTCGATAAAGATACTCAAAAGAAAAAAACTAAGAAATTTTATCGAGATTTAAATGATTTTAAAAATAATACCATCTATTACTGGCAAGATGGAACGCATACAAATGATTTGGCGAATAATGATATACAAATTGAAGTGGATCCAGTTCCTAGTCAAAATGGAACATCCATGCCTAGTACTCCTAGACAAACACAAAGGATGAATAACCCCAGTAGGACTAATACCACTGCCCCACCCTTCAATCACCTCACCCCTAGGAGAGATAATCAAGGGAGAGGGAGAGGAGGAAAGGGTCGTGGGAACACAAGTGTGAACCAACAGTATATGGCTCACAATGAAACCTACAATGTCCCGGTGGCTAATAGATATGAGACCTTGAGGGATGGAGTAGATAGGAATGAGGCCTATCATCCAAGTCCTTTTCAGTGGAGAGGAAGGGGAAACAGGAGGAGAGGAAGGGGTCAACCACCACAAAGGGGGAGACCACCAACCCAATACTCACAGTATTACCCTCAACAAGTACCCACGCATTATCAAGTACCCTCACATCAACAATATGCACCCGAGTACAGAGACCAACAGTGGAGGGACCAACAGAACTGGGATCATACTCAACAACAAAGTTTAAGGAGAACAGAAAACGAGGATGTAGAGCAGGAGCACGAATCCAGCAAAAAAAGGAGGCTGGAAAAAGACTAACTGGTATCTATAACCTCAGTGGGGTTGATTTGACACACAAAGAGACCAATATCCTACAATTAGGTCTGAAATGTGGTTTGAAAAGATCGATAAACAAATTCGATGTATATATTGATATTCATAGATACATGAGGAAACTCAGTATCAAGAAATATTTCTTGAATAAAATGTCAAACCCCGTGAGTGGAAACATTGGATCATCAGTGGCGGTTGATAGTGGACTTAAAAATAAGTCTCTATTTAACCCCCCAAATATGGCAATTCATCACCTTGAGGTGTTTAAAAGTTTAGTATTACGAGATATGGAGAAAATTATTCCCAAAAAAAGGAGTTAATCCTCGATTTATTTGTGATGGCATAGAAATGTTGGAGAAAAGAAATGATGTAGTAGTCAGACCAGCAGATAAAGGAGGAGGTGTGGTGGTCTTGTCGAAAGATTATTATGTTGGCCAATTAACAGAAATGTTGGCTGACACTGATACATATAAAAAATTAAGTCACGACCCTACACCTCAATATAATGTAGAATTGGGCCACTTGGTGGAGTATGGATTTAAAGGACATACTTTAACAGTTAAAGAGAAGCGTTATTTGACACCAAGCAGTACAAGGTTTCCTACAATTTATACGCTACCCAAAATACATAAAGACTCCCAAAATCCCCCAGCCAGGCCAATTGTGAATGGGATTGGCTCTGTAACCTCAAGGATAGGGGAGTACTTGGATCGGTTTTTGCAGAGTAGTGTCAAAACAACAAAAGCGTATCTGAAGGACACCAAGGATTTATTACAATCCCTGCAGAATATACATTTAGAAGACCGAGGAGAAGTATTTTTTGTGACGTCTGACGTATCCTCCCTGTATACAATAATACAGCATGACGACGCCCTACTCGCCCTCAATTGGGCTTTGAGCCAAAGAGATGATCTTCCCCATCATCAAAAAGTTTTTTTAAAAGAGGTTTTAGATTTTTGTTTGTCACATAACTATTTTTGGTTCAACAATGAGTTTTTTATCCAAAAGAGAGGCGTGGCAATGGGCGCAAAATTTGCACCTAGTATTGCAAATTTATTTATGGGGGAGTGGGAGGATAAGTATATTTTTGTGAATAAAAGACGGGAACTCCTGTTTTACAGACGATTCATTGATGATATTATTTTTATATGGGAAGGATCTGAAATATCTCTTAATAATTTTTTAACATATCTCAATAATAACTCCAACAATATTAAATTGACGAGTACATGGAGTAAAGATCAAATAGATTTTTTGGATGTCAGCATCTATAGAAATGGTGATAAATTAGACACAAAAGTATTTTTCAAACCAACAGACCGGAATAGTTTCCTACTTATACAAAGTGGCCACCACCCGGTTTGGTTAAAAAATATACCAAAAGGACAATTTATGCGGGTGAAACGAAATTGCTCTACAGAAGAGAATTATCTGTCTCAGTCTGTAATATTGAAAAACAGATTCAGAGAGAAGGGGTATAAACCCCAAGAATTGGATAGAATCTCAGAGGAGATTAGAGCGATACCACGAGAACAAGTAGTAGGAGAAGGTGTGAGGATTCGAACTTCAACCTGCCATGAGTGGAGTTTTATTTCATCATTCCATGCACAATATAGAGAGGTTGAGACAGTGTTAAAAAATCATTGGCATGTACTCTGTCTAGATAAAAGTTTGAAACCAGTGTTGCCAGAAGCTCCTAAATTTATTTATAGAAAGGCACCTAATGTAGGAGACAAGGTGGTAAAAAAGGTGCTGGATCAACCAAGAAGACCATTGTCCTTTTGGGACAAAAAAGGGTTTTTTGCTTGCCGTAAGTGTAAGGCGTGTAGAGAAATAGCTGAACCCATAAGAGGTATTGACTGCTTTACATCCACAGTAAATAAAAAAGAAATCACCATCAAAGAGTTCATAACTTGTAATATCACACATGTGGTATATGTGTTATTATGCCCATGTGGGTTAATGTATGTGGGACGGACAAAAAGATGCCTTAAAGTAAGGATTGGAGAACACATTAAGAATATTAAATTGGGGTTTAAAGACCATAATGTGTCTCTCCATTTTAAGCTACATCATGATCAAAACCCTATAGGTTTGAAATTTTGGGGGGTGGACCATATTAAACCTGCATGGAGAGGAAGTAATTTGGTAAGGGAATTATCCAAACGAGAAACTTTTTGGATTTATTCCTTGGATACCCTCACCCCCAAAGGGTTAAACGTCGAGTTAGATATAAATTGTTTCATTAGTGACTTTTAGTGTTATTATTTGTTTTACCGTTTAGTAGGTTTATATTATATATATGTGGAATTTATTTATAAACCTTTAGGTATTAATAACATAATTATGAAACAATTTTGACGATTAGCATTTTAATTAGTATGTTTTAGGATTTTTTAGAAGTAAATTTTATATATTTAATTGTAATATTGGATTTTGGCGTTGGGTGTTGGGAGATATAGATATATATATGTATATGCATATGGTTTGTTCCTGTTTTTGTAGAAATTTGGACTGCTGTTTGGTATTCATACTCAAGATGGCACTAGTGCTGGGTGCTTATCTGTGATAATGAATAATATTATGGAGACTCAGCTTTGATTGATTTATTTTAACTATTCGATTATGTTATTATTATCTTAATAATGCTTTTCAAGATCAATGTATAAGAGGTTATTGTTGATTTAATGTGTTAAGTGATTTAAAATGACGAGACCCCTGTGACTACAATGCGTTCTGCCGATTTGAGTAATTAAATGGCATTGATTAGCATATAGGAGGGGTTAAACTTGTCTCTCAATCACTTGTGTGTGTATATATTCCTGTGAGCCGTGCTGCAGAGTCACGCCCTCAGAGGAAGTCGAGAAGACGAAACGTCAGGGTGTGACTTTGCGGCTGAAAGGAAGTGACGTTGGTGCGTTCCAGGTGCGCTCCAAACACAGGAAGCGGCAGTAAGTCTGGTTAAACACAAGCTGTACCAGCTGATACACTTCACCTGTTAGGAGCCTGGGGGAACAGCACGGCGGTTTTGAATTACACTGCTGCTATTTTACTGCTTGATTTTTACCATATGGAAGATATGTTGTGGAAACAATTTTTATAGACTGATTAAAAGATACTCTACGGGATTACACTATTGGTGGCTTCTCTTTCTTTTCACTTTGAACATCTGCTGGTGATTATCGGGTGATCTCTGGAGGCTTTAGAAGGAGTAATCAGAACCAGGATTAGGATGATCGGATGACCATCGGATGGGATCTGTGAGGTGCCTGTTTAAATCCTGTGTGTGGTGAGTACCCACCCGAAAGGGGATACAACTGATGATTTAAAGTGGATCATATTAAGAAGACATCTGGAGCTATTTCTTGTTCATACATCACGGGACACAGAGCGGCATAGTCATTACTATGTGGGTTATATAGAATTACCTTCAGGTGCTGGCACTGGCAACTTCCAAAACAGGAAGTACCCTCCCCTATATAAGCCCCTCCCATCCGGGAGCACCTCAGTTTTTTGCCAGTGTCTAAGGTGTTGGCCAAGGTTAACATGTATTCATCTGGGCTTGTGTACAGGTTCTCTGGGCCTTAGCAAGCTATTCCGGATCCGACCAAAAAAGCTTCATAGCTAAACGGTCGGTACCCGGGCCTTGCAGAGAAGAGCAGGGTTTTGCCTGTAATGCCTCTCTTAGGAGGGCTGGACCCTGGGATCCAGAGCTCTGGTCATACCCAAAACCAAGAGGCTATCTGTGCAGGGTGCTATACAGGTCCAGGGGAGTGGAATCCTTGGGAACCCGGTCCCTGAAGGTCTAGTACAATGCCTGCCGTGAGAGGTGAAGTTTGGGCTTCTGTGGACCAAACAAAGTCCTGCGGCGGGGAAAAGGTAAGTGGGGGCCCCTCAGGAACTTGGTTCTATTGAGGGGACCCCCAAGCCTAATATGTCTTTCTGCCTGTTACCTAAAGGTATTCCCGCTAATAGCTGTATATGCCTAAGAAATCCTAGAAATGTCTTTTCACAAAGGAAGTTTTAAAAACTGTAAACCTAGAAATGTTTTTCATGAAGGAGGTTTTAAAAAAAAAAAAAAAAAAAAAGACAAAAGTGCGGTACCTGTGTTTGTCCACTAGAGGCCGCTGTGGAACGTATTTTTTTCTTGGGACTATTCCTTCCATGGTGAAAGTCCAGGCAGATGAGTGAGCTCTCTATCAGGGAAGCTGCATTCCTCTGTCATGCTGCCAAGTAGTTTCCTTTCATCCCCGAGTCCTGGTGAAACAGGGACCCTGGCTCCTCTCCCTACATGGCGCCAAGAGCGCACACGTGCATGCGCGCGCGTGCGCGCACACACACGCTTTCTTTTTATAGATTTAGCTTCAAAAAAGGGGGCGGAGCCTGGCGGATGACGCGCTCTGTGCGCCCAGTGCTTCGGCGCATGTGCGGGCGTCCCAGCAAGATAAAAGGACTCAGTCCACGCTGCTTGCTATGGACACAGAGCATGAAAAGGAGCTGGTAGCATGGTATAGGGGCTTACAGCGGACGGTTGATACAGGCATCCCCAGAAGGACGCATTAGTAGACACCCACTGATGTACATAGCAGCAAATTGCATTAGACTATTTCAGTAAAGGGGTGTATTGCAGCTGGAATACCTCAGCTTTGAACTAAGGAATATGCCGCCTAAAAAACTCCGAGATATACCTCTCAGGAAGTGTAGGGGGTCTCCATCGGGCTCTGAGGATCTGGAGCAGTCATCTGCACCTTCCTCCCCTGAGAAATCAGAGGTTAATACCCATAAGGAACCCCCGGGAGTGCCAGGTACTGTGGCTGTCCTCAGTCCACCTGCTCCTGCATATATAACAGAGGAGGTTTTTGCCTCAACTCTGGAGGGATTGGAGCAGAGATTGGCAGCATTGATCGCTTCTTCTCTACAGGAAAGAAAGCGCGCCAGATCTCCATCCCCTCCATTAGAGTGCCTGTTGGCAGAGCAACAGTCCCAGGAAGGGACTGACCTACCTGAAGGGGATCAGGAGGAGGTTAACTCTGTTTTTGAGGAATCGACAGTAGAAGAACCATTTTCAGCATCACAGACTGAAAGATTGTGGGTCCAGACCCTAACTGACATGGTTCGATCTGCATTTAAAATGCCTCTTGTTGAACCATCAACTACTGCTGTCTCCTCATTGGGGTCGCTAAAAGCTCCCCAGATTAATTGCTCCTTTCCAATTCATCCATTATTGGAAGGACTTATATACCAGGACTGGGAACATCCTGATAAACTATTTGTTCCGCCTAAGAAATTTCCGGTGATCTATCCCATGGAGGAAAGATTCACCCAGAGATGGAATGTTCCTACGGTGGACGCAGCCATTTCTTCTGTGAACAAATCACTGACATGTCCAGTAGATAATGTTCAAATGTTCAAAGATCCAGTAGATAAAAAATTGGAGTCTTTATTAAAATCTGCTTTTTCCACAGCAGGGGCTGTTACACAGCCAGCAGTGGCAGCTATTGGGGTCTGCCAAGCTTTAAAGGATCAAATGAAAATGGTCCTGAGGGATTTGCCAGACCAGCAGGCCCAGGCTCTGGCTGATCTGCCTAGAGCATTATGCTTTGCGGTTGACGCCATCAAGGATTCTATCCTCAGGCCTCCCGCCTCACGCTGTCTTTGGTACATATGCGTAGGCTTCTGTAGCTCAAGAACTGGTCTGCTGAGGCTCCCTGTAAGAAGCTCTTAGTTAGCTTCCCATTTCATGGAGAACGCCTTTTTGGCGAAGACCTGGATAAATATATCCAGAAGATTTCCAGTGGTAAAGTACTCTCTTACCAATTAAAAAGAGGTCTAGGGGTCCATCTTTTAAGAGGACTACCTCTCCTATCCCTGGGACGTCTGCTACTAAGCAGTTCCGACGGCCTCCTCGGTCAAACTCAGGAGGTAAAAATCAGGGACAGACACAGGGTAATAAAAAACCCTGGATCCGAAGAGGTACTAAACCAGCCTCCAAGTTAAGCCTATGAAGGGCTGCCCCCACTCAAACGGGTGGGGGGAAGACTTCAGTTGTTCACAGAGACCTGGCGGGAGACGATCAAAGACAGATGGGTGCTCTCCGCAGTAACTCGGGGATACAAGTTGGAGTTAAAAGAGTCTCCTCTTCCCATTTTATGTGGTCAGGCATGCCAAAAGACCCTCTGAAAAGAAGGTGTCTCCTAGTGGCGTTAGAACAACTATTGCTCCAAGGAGTAATTATGGAGGTTCCTATTGAAGAGTGGGGGTTGAGTTTCTACTCAAACCTTTTCACAGTCCCGAAACCAAACGGGGACATAAGACCCATATTGGACCTAAAGAGTCTAAACAAATTTCTAAACGTCCGGTCCTTCCGGATGGAGTCGATCCGATCGGTCACCGCTGCCCTACAGGGGGAGGAATGGTTAGCCTCGATCGACATCAAAGATGCTTACTTGCATGTTCCCATCTTTCCAGGTCATCAAAAATTTCTACGCTTTGCAGTAGAAGGGCGCCATTTTCAGTTCAGAGCCTTACCATTCGGTCTGGCCACAGCACCACGAGTGTTCACAAAAATTCTGGCCCCACTGTTGGCCGATCTAAGAACACGAGGTGTAACGATAATGGCATACCTAGACGACCTGTTGTTGATGGACCACTCAGTTGCCAAGCTAGAAGTGGTAATTGTCGATACAATCAAGTATCTAGAATCTCACAGTTGGGTCATCAACCTGGACAAGTCAGCCCTACAGCCAGTGAAAAACCTGGTATATCTAGGGCTACGGCTGGATTCAGACCAGAGGAGGATTTTCCTACCTCAAGACAAAGTATCCTCTTTGAGGGACTTGGTCCGCCTACTTTGTGCAAAAAGACAGCCGACCATATGCCTGTGCATGAGGCTGCTAGGAAAGATGGTAGCATCATTCAAAGCTGTGCCATACGCCCAATTCCACTCAAGGAATTTACAGAGGGCCATATTGTCAGCCTGGAACGGAAAAATTCAGGCTCTAGACTTCCCGATGGCTTTGTCCCCTTCCGTTCGGAAGAGTCTCTGCTGGTGGTTGATCCCCCAGAATCTCCAGAAGGGAAAACCCTTCAGTCCGATATCCTGGAAGGTGGTCACTACAGATGCCAGCCTTATAGGCTGGGGGGCAGAACTGGAGCAATGGTCTCTCCAGGGCAGATGGTCAAATGTAGTAAAAACCCTGCCCATCAATCTCTTACAGATACGAGCAGCCCGGTATGCCCTAGTATCCTGGGCATCCAGACTCCAAGGGTCCCCTGTCAGAATTCAATCAGACAATGCCACAGCAGTGGCATATATCAATCATCAGGGAGGCACCAGGAGTTGTGCAGCCCAGAGGGAAGTAAGTCACATCCTGGAATGGGCAGAAAAGCATGTCCCATGTATGTCAGCTGTCTTCATTCCAGGGGTGGAGAATTGGAAGGCGGACTTTCTAAGTCGCCAACAGTTATGCCCAGGGGAATGGTCCCTTCATCCCGAGGTCTTCCGAGCAATATGTCAGCGGTGGGGAACACCGGATGTAGATCTGCTAGCATCCAGATTCAACGCAAAGGTGGACAGATTTGTCTCCCGGACAAGGGATCCCCTCGCTTGCGGCTCGGATGCTCTGGTGTTCCCTTGGAATCAGTTCAGACTGATATATGCATTCCCTCCGCTACAATTGTTGCCTCGACTCCTTCGCAGAGTCAGGTTGGAAAAGAAGCCGGTGATCTTGGTGGCTCTAGCGTGGCCCCGAAGGGCCTGGTACGCGGAGATCATCAAAATGTCTGTGGGGAGTCGTTGGACCCTTCCACGTCGTCCGGACCTGCTTTCGCAAGGGCCGATATACCACCCTTCCTTACTAACTCTAAGTTTAACGGCCTGGCTATTGAATCCCACATCCTAAAGAAGAGAGGTCTCTCTAACTCTGTGGTATCAACTATAATCAATGCCAGGAAGCCTGTATCCAGGCAGATCTACTATAGAGTTTGGAAGGCGTACATCACTTGGTGCGAGGCCAGAAACTGGCATCCACGTAAGTACGTTATAGGCAGAATTCTGGACTTCCTACAGTGGGCTGTAGACAGGAAGTTTGCCTTAAGTACTATCAGGGGTCAGGTTTCGGCCTTATCAATACTATTTCAAAGGCCCCTGGCTATGCATTCACTTGTCAAATCCTTTATGCAAGGGGTGACTCGTATTATTCCACCGATTAAAGCTCCCATATGTCCATGGGATCTAAATTTGGTTCTGTCGGTTCTGCAGAAGCAGCCATTTGAACCTTTGCGGCACATTTCCTTGGTTCTACTCACCAGAAAATTTATATTTTTAGTAGCCATATGCTCGGCTAGAAGAGTGTCGGAATTAGCCGCCATGTCCTGTAAAGAGCCATGTCTGGTTATTCATGAGGACAGAGTAGTATTACGTCCTCACCCAGCCTTTCTTCCTAAGGTGGTATCGAGGTTTCACTTTCACCAGGATGTGGTTCTTCCTTCTTTTTCCCCAAACCGAGCTCGGTAGAGGAAAAGTTATTGCATTCTTTGAATGTAGTAAGAGCAGTTAAAGCTTATCTAAAGGCCACTGCTCAGATTCGTAGAACGGATTCTTTGTTTGTTCTGCCGGAAGGCCCCAGAAAGGGTCAGGCAGCATCAAAATCTACTTTAGCCAAGTGGATTCGACAGGTCATAATACAAGCCTATGGCTTGAGAAGTAGACCGCCTCCGTTCAAAGTTAGGGCGCACTCCACGAGAGCAGTTGGAACTTCATGGGCAGTGCATCACCAGGCCTCCCTGGCTCAAATTTGTAAGGCCGCAACATGGTCTTCAGTACACACGTTTACTAGGTTCTACCAGGTGGACGTTAGAAGTCAGGAGGATGTCGCCTTTGGGCGCAGTGTGTTGCAGGCCGCAAAAGATCCTCATGCCTGATGGCGCCCAGCTTATGTATGGTGTATCCCCCCCCTCATTTGGCATTGCTTTGGGACGTCCCACATAGTAATGACTATGCCGCTCTGTGTCCCGTGATGTATGAACAAGAAAGTAGGATTTTTAAAACAGCTTACCTGTAAAATCCTTTTCTTGGAGTACATCACGGGACACAGAGCTCCCACCCCTCTTTTGGGGACACGTATTGCTTTGCTACAAAACTGAGGTGCTCCCGGATGGGAGGGGCTTATATAGGGGAGGGTACTTCCTGTTTTGGAATTTGCCAGTGCCAGCACCTGAAGGTAATTCTATATAACCCACATAGTAATGACTATGCCGCTCTGTGTCCCGTGATGTACTCCAAGAAAAGGATTTTACAGGTAAGCTGTTTTAAAAATCCTACTATGTCATTTACAACAACATTTTTTTCATAAGTTCTATATGTACTCTTATGAACTGTAAATAAGAGTGAGTGGACAAGGGAGTCTATTGACCACCTGAGCGCTGCTATAGAAAACTTTCATTATCCTACCCCTGGGAACACGTTTACTAATTGAATGACACCATCCACTATGTCTACCCCAGTTGATCACTGGCCATATGTTTCCTATCCCTACAACTGGCTGCTGGTCCCATTGCCGTGCTATGGGTATTACCGTCTTAGCTCCCGGGGAGGATGTTGTCTATACACTTGCCCGCTACCTTTGATATCATTCTACAATTATACTCTTACAACACAGATAGGTGAGAGTGCTTGGGACCTAGTTTGTTCCCCCTCTTTCTTCTGTTGTTCTATAAGTTTATACCTTCTCTATACTATTATATCATTGTGGCATTTTTATTTTCCTTATAGATACCCCTTTACTATGCATCTGCTCCTGACGAGTGGTTTAAACCACGAAACGCGTAGAGCTTCGATATGATGATGCCACGTCACAATTTTAATCTTACTATCTGTATTTTATTACTAATGAACCAATCCAACATGGTTATTTTATTTATATGTTACCTATGCAATTTTGGTCTACATGCTCAAGAACTGTCATTTTGTATATATGTGGAGATATTTATGTATTACCATGCATTGTCCAGCCTCTTACATTGTGACCTATTATTATAAAGTGTTAATATTTTACATGTGCATGTATGCCTCTCTTGCAGTAATAAACCATGTTTACAGTGATTGGCTCCTTTAATATTACAGTATGCTTCATTTAAAGTCCCACCCTTTAGTACCCCCATATATTACAAAATAAAGGTTTAACCCCTTGATCGCCCCCCAGGTAACCCTTTCACCCCCTTTTGCCAGTGTCACTAAGCAATCGTTTTTCTGATCGCTGTATTAGTTATGCTGGTGCCGCTTGGTAGTCAGTTATTTTTTTTAGGTTCGCCGCCAGGTTTTTATAGCGTCAGGTACCCCCATATATTATCTAATAAAGGTTTTACCCCCTGATTCCCCCTAGAGTTAACCCTTTCACCAGTGATCACTGTATAAGTGTCACTGGTGACACTGGTTAGCCAGTTAGTTATTTGTTATTTAGGTTCCCCGTCAAGTTTTTATATAGCGTCAGGTACCCCCATATATTACCTAATAAAGGTTTTAACCCCCTGATTGCCCCTAGTTAACCCTTTCACCAGTGACCACCGTATAAGTGTTACGGGTGACGCTGGTTAGTTAGTTTGCTTTTTATAGTGTCAGGGCACCCGCCGTATATAACCCAATAAATGTTTAACCCCCTGATTGCCCGGCGGGTGATATCAATTAGGTTTTGGGTCAGTTAGGGTCTGCGTCGCCCCAGGCAGTGTCAGGTTAGTGCCAGTAGCGCTAACACCCACGCGTGAAGCATACACCTCCCTTAGTGGTATAGTATCTGAACAGATCAATATCTGATCTGATCAGATCTATACTAGCGTCCCCAGCAGTTTAAGGTTCCCAAAAATGCAGTGCTAGCAAGATCAGCCCAGATATCTGCTAGCACCTGCGTTTTGCCCCTCTGTCCAGGCCACCCAAGTGCAGTATCGATCGATCACTGTCACTTACAAAACACAACACACATAACTGCAGCGTTCGCAGAGACAGGCCTGATCCCTGCGACTCCAGTGCTGTAGGAGGTGATTTCACCACCACAGTTAAAAAAAGGAGCATATATGCCAAAGCATGCGGGCAGCAGGGGCGGAGGAGCGATTTTTCTCCTACTGCCGCGTACATACGGTCGAAATTCCGACGGAGGCTTGCCCATGGAAAAGTCAGACCGCGTGTACGCGGCATAACTTTTGCGGGAGGATGCCCCCATGCTTCGGCATATATAAATGGTGCATGTATGCCCATCATTAGAAGTCAGTGGATGAAGGGAGGTATTCTAATGGTGGGCATACCCACCGATTAATCTCTTTTTTTTCGTTCAGCCAACAGGCTGCATGAAAAAAAAGATTACAATACATGTCCAACAAGGACCAGCAACGTACTGGTATGTTGCTGGATTTTGAATGGTTATACCAGAATGATGCCTGCGGGTTTAGGTATCATCTTGGTATCATTCTTTTCAGCCAGCGGCCGGCTTTCATGTAAAAGCAATCTTAGCAGGTAATTTTTCAAAAAAAGAGTACCTGTCACTACCTATTGCTATCATAGGGGATATTTACATTCCCTGAGATAACAATAAAAATGATAAAAAAAAAAAATACGGAAGAAAACGGTTTAAGAATAAAATAAAAAAGCAAAATTAGTAATTAAAAAAAAAAAAAAGCACCCCTGCACGCAAACGTCGGTCTGGCGTCATATGTAAACAGCAATTGCACCATGCATGTGAGGTATCACCATGAAGGTCAGATCAAGGGCAGTAATTTTAGCAGTAGACCTCCTCTGTAAATCTAATGTGGTAACCTGTAAAGGCTTTTAAAGGCTTTTAAAAATGTATGTAGTTTGTCGCCACTGCGCGTTTGTCCGAAATTTTAAAGCATGTCGTGTTTGGTATCTATGTACTCGGCCTAAGATCATCTTTTTTATTTCATCAAACATTTCGGCAATATAGTGTGTTTTAGTGCATTAAAATAAAAAAAGTGTATTTTTCCCCCCAAAAATGCGTTTGAAAAATTGCTGCACAAATACCGTGTAGAAAAAAAAAATGCAACACCCACCATTTTAATCTGTAGGGCCTTTTCTTTAAAAAAATATATAATGTTTGGGGGTTCAAGGTAATTTTCTTGCAAAAAAAAAATGTTTTCATGTAAACAAAAAGTGTCAGAAAGGGCTTTGTCTTCAAGTGGTTAGAAGAGTGGATGATGTGTGACATAAGCTTCCTAATGTTGTGCATAAAATGCCAGGACAGTTCAAAACCCCCCAAAATGACCCCATTTTGGAAAGTAGACACCCCAAGCTATTTGCTGAGAGGCATGTCGAGTCCATGGAATATTTTATATGTTGACACAAGTTTCGGAAAAAATAAAAAAAAATTTGCACAAAGTTGTCACTAAATGATATATTGCTCAAACATGCCATGGGCATATGTGGAATTACACCCCAAAATACATTCTGTTGCTTCTCCTGAGTACGGGGATACCACATGTGTGGGACTTTTTGGGAGCCTAGCCGCGTACGGGACCCCAAAAACAAAGCACCGCCTTCAGGCTTTCTAAGGGTGTAAATTTTTGATTTCACTCCTCACTGCCTATTACAGTTTTGGAAGCCATGGAATGCCCAGATGGCACAACCCCCCCCCCCAAATGACCCCATTTAGTGACAACTTTTTTTTTTTTTGTCATTATTCAATCACTTGGGACAAAAAAAGAAATATTCAATGGGCTCAACATGCCTCTCAGCAATTTCCTTGGGGTGTCTACTTTCCAAAATGGGGTCATTTGGGGGGGGGGGGTTTGTACTGCCCTGCCATTTTAGCATCTCAAGAAATTAGTCATAAATTAAAAGCTGTGCAATTTCCAGAAAATGTACCCTAGTTTGTAGACGCTATAACTTTTGCGCAAACCAATAAATATACGCTTATTGTTTTTTTTTTTACTAAAGACATGTGGCTGAATACATTTTGGCCTAAATGTATGACTAAAATTGAGTTTATTCTGGTCTTTATGCTGCGTATTGTTCCGGGGCTTAAGTGGTTAAACCCCAAACCACCCTCACAGGCCAAGCTGCTGATAAATGAAAATCCATGGACAGAAAATTGCGTATTCCCTTTTCCCCATGTATAGGAATGTGCAAGATACTCAGCATGTGTTCTGCAGCTCTTTACTTTGGGGTTATGTTTTAAGTCAAGTTAATGTTTGATGAGTTTTGCCTTAGCAGGCCACAGTAGTGGAAATAATAAAAACTGTGCAATTTAATTTCTAATAAAAGAACATATGAAGCAATGACATCAGTATATTCTGTTTAGGCAACATATAATATTTTTCTTTATGCATTTTAAGTTATTTTTTCTTTACTATGAACTGCTTTGTAACTGAAGCAATGTGAAAGGAAAGCAGAATCATAGTGATCCATAATTTCATTAGAAGGGAAAGGAGACCATCTGTGTGCCAATATATTGAGAGTTGGCAGTTTGAACAGTTATACACCTCAATTTCTGTAGAGAGGGCTCATATGGTAACCTCCAGACCACCACCCTCAGGAGCTCCTCCCAGGCCATTTCTTCTAAAGATGCTGAATGATAAAGATCAGGACTAGAGTTGAGCGGGTAGCTGGATATTCGGGTTCGGCCGAACTTCGGAAAAAAGTTCGGATTCGGGACCGAACTTTAACCCGAACCCGGACCCGGACCCCATTGAAGTCAATGGGGACCCGGACTTCTGACGACTAAAAAGGCTCTAAAAAAGTAATGGAAAGGGCTAGAGGGCTTCAAATGGCAGCAAAATGTTGTTAAGAACATGGCAAGTGCTCTGCAAACAAATGTGGATAGGAAATAACTTAAAAGAACATAAAAAAAATTAAAAAATAAAAAATAATGCTGGAGGCCCCCTTTTCAGCAGAAGAGGTACAGGAAGTCATTAAGAACCTCAGAAACTCAACGGCACGATGCCACACATATGGTGGGAATGCCCCAGAATACGCCCTTTCTGGAATAAATTATTTAATTTAATGGATAAGCTAGTGGGAAAATAAAATACTTTGAAATAAAAATGTAGCGGGGTGCTAAATTTAAGGAAAGTGTTTGAGTGGTAAATAGGCTCAAATACCCTAATTCTGTAGGATTCATGGACCATTTTGTCCTCGGGGGACAGTATTGGTGTGCAGTTCCCTGCGGCCTACAGGTGGCGCCTTTTGTGTCCCCTCTTGGCAGTAGTACAGGGGTGCGGGGAACCTGCTGTGCATGCCGGGAGAGCATATAAAAGGGGCAGACCTTTGGCCTGGGGGCTGATGTCCAGTGGGGTCCGCGCCCAGGTGCCTTCGGCCTGGGTGCATGTGTTCCTGTTCCATCTCGGGCACCTTAAGCCCGGGGTGAGGTACTATCCTGGAGTTCTTGCTGCCCTGGGTATGGAGGCCTAGGGGCGGGAGTAAAGCCTGGAGTCCAGAGCCGCCTCGTGTAGGGGACCCTGTTCCAGGGAAGGGAGGATCATTCTGATGGACCGATGCGGGAGTCACGGTGAAGGAATGGTCTGTTGACTCCCTGGAGAGATGTCTTCCCCTTGATATGGGCTAGGTTCGTAGAAGGAGAAGCTCAAGGTCACATTGACTGTATCAGAGGCCTTATTCAACCGGCCCGTGGCAGGGGCCTTATACACCCTGGTCTGTGGCTGAGACCAAAGTTCTCCAGGCCCGTGGCAGGGGCCTTGTACACCCGGTCTGTGGCAGAGACCAACCTCAATGTCTGTGGCAGAGACCGTGCGCCAAAAACTGTTTGAGAAACCTAAGCAGTGAAGTGAATGTGCTACGTTTGTGCCTGGACCTCCTCCACACCTTAAGCTGTCCTGTTTCTTTGCTCTAACCTTTTCTATCTGAGTACAGTTTATTTTGCCATGAGAGAATAAGAGTTGGAGTTTCAGCTGGTGTGGACATTGACTTTACTGGCAATTAAAGGACTTGCCTCTACCTACAGTAGAGGTGAGAATCATCCTCTGGAGGAGTTTTGACTCCGGCTGTGGACACGGCCCGTCAAGTACACCGCTCAACCTCTTTATATAGGAGGATACGGGCTGGTAGTGCGGTGTGCCTTTCTCCCTCCTGCGAAGAGCCAACAACATAAAGGCAGGTAAGGGGGAAAGGATCTGTGCGCTACAAAAAAATAAAATAAAATTTTTAATCTTGGCCTAGCAGGACGAGGTCCATATGGAGTAGGAGGTTGAGGTGGCGGTGGATGTGGCTGTGTAGGTGGAAGCGGCGGTGGAGGAGGACGAGGTAGCCAACACTGGTTCAAAAATACAACAATGGCTGGGTAAGGCCGGTGATGTGTCGAATTCTGTCCCCTGTCGAATAGTGTCCGCCCTGTACTGCGCTTGCTGAGTATGTAGGACAAGGGGATTTCAAAAATCTCCCAAGACTAACGGCGCCTGCGTGTTGAGTTCAGGTGAAGGCCACACCATCCGTGGTTCAAGCCGAGCCAAGCAAGGCCGCGATCGAAGCGAGCCCGTGAGGGGCCCTGTTACTATGTGCTACCGTATGTCCTCTTGGATGGTGGGGCTTGAACCTGCACTCACAGCGCAGGCGCCGTTCATCTTCGGAGATTTTGTGAATCTCCTTGTCCTCTGTACTGCGCAAGCGCTGCGCCTGCGCAGTACGGGCCGGGCACAATCCGATGGCCGGACAGTTTTTGTCACAACACCGGTATACATGTCTATTCTGCACAAGGTACGGACAAGTCCTGTGGGATCCATGCCTGGTTCATTTTAATGAACGTGAGCTTGTCCACATTGGCTCTGGACAGGCGGCTGCGCTTGTCTGTGATAACGCCCCCTGCCGTGCTAAATACACGTTCAGATAATACACTGGCTGCAGGGCAGGCCAGCACCTCCAAGGCATAAACGGCAAGCTCAGGCCATGTGCCCAATTTGGGGACCCAGAAGTTAAAGGGGGCAGACCCGTCATCCAGTACGTGTAGGCCTGTGGACACATACTGCTCAACCATGTTGGTGAAATGCTGCCTCCTGCTAAGACGTTCCATCTCAGCTGGTGGTGCTGGTTGTTGTGGCGTGCTGACAAAGCTTTTCCACATTTCGGCCATGCTAACCCTGCCTTCTGAGGTGCTGCCGGTGCCCCGGCTGCGTTGGCGACCTCTTCCTCCTCCTCTGCCTTCGCTTTGTGCTTCCACCGTACGCCCGCTGTCAGGTGGGAATGCCACCAGCAGCGCGTCTACCAGCGTGCGCTTGTACTCGCGCATCTTATGATCCCGCTCCAGTGAGGGAATTAAGGACGGTACGTTGTCCTTGTAACGGGGATCCAGCAGGGTGGCCACCCAGTAATCAGCACCAGTTAAAATGTGGGCAACTCGGCTGTCGTTGCGGAAACACTGCAGCATGTAATCGCTCATGTGTGCCAGGCTGCCCAGAGGCAAAGAAAAGCTGTCCTCTGTGGGAGGTGTATCGTCTGTGTCCTCTGTATCCCCCCAGCCACGCACCAGTAATGGCCACGAGCTGGTCTGAGTGCCACCCTGCTGTGAACATGGCTCCTCCTCCTCCTCCTCCTCCTCCATCTCCTCCTCCACCTCGTCATCCTCCAGAACTGTGCCCTTTCTGCCGGACAATTGTGTACCTGGCGTTTGTTGGTGCAGGAACCCACCCTCGTAGCCACTTGTGAAAGACTGCCCTGAAAGCCTTTGAAATGATCCCGCTTCCTCCTCCTCCTCCTCATCCTCCTGTGCCACATCCTCTTCCATCATCGCACGAAGCGTTTTTTCAAGGAGGCATAGAACTGGGATAGTAACGCTGAGAACGGCGTCATTGGCACTGGCCATGTTGGTGGAGTACTCGAAACAGCGCAACAAGGCACACAGGTCTCGCATGGAGGCCCAGTTATTGGTGGTGAAGTGGTGCTGTTCCGCAGAGCGACTCACGCGTGATTGCTGCAGCTGAAACTCTACTATTGCCTGCTGCTGCTCGCACAGTCTGGCCAGCATGTGCAAGGTGGAGTTCCACCTTGTGGGCACGTCACATATGAGGCGGTGAGCGGGAAGGCCGAAGTTACGCTGCAGCGCTGACAGGCGAGCAGCAGCAGGGTGAGAACGCCGAAAGTGCGCACACACAGCCCGCACTTTCTGCAGCAGCTCTGGCATATTGGGGTAATTTTTAAGGAACCTCTGGACCACCAAGTTCAGCACATGCGCCAGGCAAGGGATGTGCGTCAAACCGGCTAGACCCAGAGCTGCTACGAGATTTCGCCCATTATCGCACACCACCAGGCCGGGCTTGAGGCTCACTGACAGCAACCACTCATCGGTCTGTTGTTCCATGTCCCTCCACAACTCCTGCGCGGTGTGGGGATTTTCCCCCACACAGGAAAGTTTTAAAACTGCCTGCTGTCGTTTACCCCTGGCTGTGCTGAAGTTGGTGGTGAAGGTGTTACGCTGAATGGATGAGGAGGCGGTAGAGGATGAGGAAGCGGAGAAGGAGGAGTTAGCAACAGGAGGCAAACTGAAGCGCCCTGCAATCCTCGGTGGTGGAAGGACATGCGCCAAACCGCTATCTGCCTCAGGCCCAGCCGCCACTGCATTTACCCAGTGTGCTGTTAGGGAGATATAACGTCCCTGACCGTGCTTACTGGTCCACGCATCCGTAGTTAGGTGGACCTTGCCACAGATGGCATTGCGCAGTGCACACCTGATTTTGTCCCCCACCTGGTTGTGCAGGGAAGGGATGGCTCGCCTGGAAAAGTAGTGGCGGCTGGGCACGACATACTGCGGGACAGCCAATGCCATCAGGCTTTTAAAACTCTGCGTCTCCACCAGACGGAATGACAGCATTTCAAAGGCCAGGAATTTTGAAATGCTGGCATTCAGGGCCAGGGATCGCGGGTGGCTAGGGGGGTACTTCCTCTTCCGCTCCAATGTTTGGGAGATAGAGAGCTGAACGCTTCCATGGGACATTGTGGAGATGGTTGGTGACCCAGGTGGTAGTGTTGCTGGCAGATCCTCTGTTTGCAGGGTGACAGGTGCCACTGTCACTACAGAGGTGGATGAAGAGGCCGAGACTGCAGCAGAAGAGGAAGCAGGAGGAGCCAGAGACCTTTCTTGGTTTTTGAGGTGTCTACTCCACTGCAGCTCGTGCTTTGCACTTAGATGCCTGGTCATGCAGCTTGTGCTCAGGTTGAGAACGTTTATGCCTCGCTTCAGGCTCTGATTGCACAGCGTGCAAACCACTCGTGTCTTGTCATCAACACACTGTGTGAAGAACTGCCACGCTAGGGAAGTCCTTGGACCTGGCTTTGGTGTGCTCGGTCCCTTGCTGCGTTGGGCAGTAGCAGATGTACTGTCTAGGGGACGAATGCTCCGTTTTTGCACCCTGCTCCCTCTTCTGCTGTGCTGGTGGCTCTGTGCGACCACCGCCTCTTCCTCCGAACTACACTGGTCACCTGCATAACGTTGATTCCATGTGGGGTCGAGGACCTCATCGTCCTCCACATCATCTTCCACCCAGTCTTCACCCCTGCCCTCCACGTCTGTCTGCACAATTGCGAAAGCAGCAGCAGTTGGCACCTGTGTTTCGTCATCATCCGAGACGTGCTGCGATGGTCCTCCCATGTACCCATCATGAAACATAAGTGGTTGGGCATCGGTGCACTCAATCTCTTCCACTTCTGGGGCAGGGCTAGGTGGATGGCCCTGGGAAACCCTGCTAACAGAGTCATCGAAAAGCAGAAGAGACTGCTGCATGATTTGGGGCTCAGACTGCTTGGCTGATTTGCAAGGGGGTGAGGTGAAAGACTGATGGACATGGGCTTCAGGTGCCAACTCTGATCTTTCATCAGAAGAGTGGGTGGGAGACAATGTGAAGGAACCCGAGGCACTGTCAGCAACCCAATCTACTATCGCCTGTACTTGTCCTGGCCTAAACATTGGTACAGCCTCATTAGGCACGACAAAATACCGCCGCAGGCTCGGTCGCCTACTCGCACCTGAGGAAGGTGCTTCACTTGTGCGTGTAGCTGGCACAGATCCACCACGTCCTCTCCCTGCAACAGGAGCTCCACCAGCAGCACCACGACCGGGGCCACCACGTCCCTTTGACCTTCCCCTCATATTTTCCAAATTTAGGATCTTGCCCTAAATGGCGTTTTTTGGAAGACCACAACACACCCACAGTACGTAATGGCTGAAACGCACAGCTACAGAACTGCAGAAAATGCTATTCAAAAAAAAAAAGGTTGTTTTTTTTAGTATAGCACAGTACAAGGAAAATATATAGAAATTGTTTATTTCACACACCTCCAGATGTGTATTTCACACTGCAAAATATTTTCTGTGGCCCTAAATGGCGTTTTTTGGAAGAGCACAACACAACCACAGTATTTAACCACTGAATCGCACAGCTATAGAAGTGCAGAGAATGCTATTCAAAAAAAATGTTGTTTTTTTTAGTATAGCACTGTACAATATATAGAAATTGTTTATTTTACACACCTCCAGATGTGTATTTCACACTGCAAAATATTTTCTGTGGCCCTAAATGGCGTTTTTTGCCAGACCACAACACACCCACAGCACGTAACCGCTGAATCGCACAGCTACAGAAAATGCTATTCAAAAAAAAGGTTGTTTTTTTAGTATAGCACTGTACAAGAAGAATATATAGAAATTGTTTATTTTACACACCTCCAGATGTGTATTTCACACTGCAAAATATTTTCTGTGGCCCTAAATGGCGTTTTTTGGAAGAGCACAACACAACCACAGTATTTAACCACTGAATCGCACAGCTATAGAAGTGCAGAGAATGCTATTCAAAAAAAATGTTGTTTTTTTTAGTATAGCACTGTACAATATATAGAAATTGTTTATTTTACACACCTCCACATGTGTATTTCACACTGCAATTTATTTTCTGTGGCCCTAAATGGCGTTTTTTGGAAGAGCACAACAACCCCAACAGTATATAACCGCTGAATCGCACAGCTGCAGAGGCCAGAGAATGCTATTCAAAAATAATGTTGTTTTTTCACACACCTCCAGATGTGTATTTCACACTGCAAAATATTTTCTGTGGCCCTAAATGGCGTTTTTTACAAGAGCACAACAACCCCAACAGTATATAACCGCTGAATCGCACAGCTGCAGAGGCCAGAGAATGCTTTTTAAAAATAATGTTGTTTTTTCACACACCTCCAGATGTGTATTTCACACTGCAAAATATTTTCTGTGGCCCTAAATGGCGTTTTTTGGAAGAGCACAACACAACCACAGTATTTAACCACTGAATCGCACAGCTATAGAAGTGCAGAGAATGCTATTCAAAAAAAATGTTGTTTTTTTTAGTATAGCACTGTACAATATATAGAAATTGTTTATTTTACACACCTCCAGATGTGTATTTCACACTGCAAAATATTTTCTGTGGCCCTAAATGGCGTTTTTTGCCAGACCACAACACACCCACAGCACGTAACCGCTGAATCGCACAGCTACAGAAAATGCTATTCAAAAAAAAGGTTGTTTTTTTTAGTATAGCACTGTACAAGAAGAATATATAGAAATTGTTTATTTTACACACCTCCAGATGTGTATTTCACACTGCAAAATATTTTCTGTGGCCCTAAATGGCGTTTTTTACAAGAGCACAACAACCCCAACAGTATATAACCGCTGAATCGCACAGCTGCAGAGGCCAGAGAATGCTTTTTAAAAATAATGTTGTTTTTTCACACACCTCCAGATGTGTATTTCACACTGCAAAATATTTTCTGTGGCCCTAAATGGCGTTTTTTGGAAGAGCACAACACAACCACAGTATTTAACCACTGAATCGCACAGCTATAGAAGTGCAGAGAATGCTATTCAAAAAAAATGTTGTTTTTTTTAGTATAGCACTGTACAATATATAGAAATTGTTTATTTTACACACCTCCAGATGTGTATTTCACACTGCAAAATATTTTCTGTGGCCCTAAATGGCGTTTTTTGCCAGACCACAACACACCCACAGCACGTAACTGCTGAATCGCACAGCTACAGAAAATGCTATTCAAAAAAAAAGGTTGTTTTTTTTAGTATAGCACTGTACAAGAAGAATATATAGAAATTGTTTATTTTACACACCTCCAGATGTGTATTTCACACTGCAAAATATTTTCTGTGGCCCTAAATGGCGTTTTTTGGAAGAGCACAACACAACCACAGTATTTAACCACTGAATCGCACAGCTATAGAAGTGCAGAGAATGCTATTCAAAAAAAAATGTTGTTTTTTTTAGTATAGCACTGTACAATATATAGAAATTGTTTATTTTACACACCTCCACATGTGTATTTCACACTGCAATTTATTTTCTGTGGCCCTAAATGGCGTTTTTTGGAAGAGCACAACAACCCCAACAGTATATAACCGCTGAATCGCACAGCTGCAGAGGCCAGAGAATGCTATTCAAAAATAATGTTGTTTTTTCACACACCTCCAGATGTGTATTTCACACTGCAAAATATTTTCTGTGGCCCTAAATGGCGTTTTTTACAAGAGCACAACAACCCCAACAGTATATAACCGCTGAATCGCACAGCTGCAGAGGCCAGAGAATGCTTTTTAAAAATAATGTTGTTTTTTCACACACCTCCAGATGTGTATTGCACACTGCAAAATATTTTCTGTGGCCCTAAATGGCGTTTTTTGGAAGAGCACAACACAACCACAGTATTTAACCACTGAATCGCACAGCTATAGAAGTGCAGAGAATGCTATTCAAAAAAAATGTTGTTTTTTTTTAGTATAGCACTGTACAATATATAGAAATTGTTTATTTTACACACCTCCAGATGTGTATTTCACACTGCAAAATATTTTCTGTGGCCCTAAATGGCGTTTTTTGCCAGACCACAACACACCCACAGCACGTAACCGCTGAATCGCACAGCTACAGAAAATGCTATTCAAAAAAAAAGGTTGTTTTTTTTAGTATAGCACTGTACAAGAAGAATATATAGAAATTGTTTATTTTACACACCTCCAGATGTGTATTTCACACTGCAAAATATTTTCTGTGGCCCTAAATGGTGTTTTTTGGAAGAGCACAACACAACCACAGTATTTAACCACTGAATCGCACAGCTATAGAAGTGCAGAGAATGCTATTAAAAAAAAATGTTGTTTTTTTTAGTATAGCACTGTACAATATATAGAAATTGTTTATTTTACACACCTCCACATGTGTATTTCACACTGCAATTTATTTTCTGTGGCCCTAAATGGCGTTTTTTGGAAGAGCACAACAACCCCAACAGTATATAACCGCTGAATCGCACAGCTGCAGAGGCCAGAGAATGCTATTCAAAAATAATGTTGTTTTTTCACACACCTCCAGATGTGTATTTCACACTGCAAAATATTTTCTGTGGCCCTACATGGCGTTTTTTGCAAGAGCACAACAACCCCAACAGTATATAACCGCTGAATCGCACAGCTGCAGAGGCCAGAGAATGCTATTCAAAAATAATGTTGTTTTTTCACACACCTCCAGATGTGTATTTCACACTGCAAAATATTTTCTGTGGCCCTAAATGGCGTTTTTTGCAAGAGCACAACAACCCCAACAGTATATAACCGCTGAATCGCACAGCTGCAGAGGCCAGAGAATGCTTTTTAAAAATAATGTTGTTTTTTCACACACCTCCAGATGTGTATTTCACACTGCAAAATATTTTCTGTGGCCCTAAATGGCGTTTTTTGGAAGAGCACAACACAACCACAGTATTTAACCACTGAATCGCACAGCTATAGAAGTGCAGAGAATGCTATTCAAAAAAAATTTTTTTTTTTTTAGTATAGCACTGTACAATATATAGAAATTGTTTATTTTACACACCTCCACATGTGTATTTCACACTGCAATTTATTTTCTGTGGCCCTAAATGGCGTTTTTTGGAAGAGCACAACAACCCCAACAGTATATAACCGCTGAATCGCACAGCTGCAGAGGCCAGAGAATGCTATTCAAAAAAAATGTTGTTTTTTCACACACCTCCAGATGTGTATTTCACACTGCAAAATATTTTCTGTGGCCCTAAATGGCGTTTTTTGGAAGAGCACAACAACCCCAACAGTATATAACCGCTGAATCGCACAGCTGCAGAGGCCAGAGAATGCTATTCAAAAATAATGTTGTTTTTTCACACACCTCCAGATGTGTATTTCACACTGCAAAATATTTTCTGTGGCCCTAAATGGCGTTTTTTGCAAGAGCACAACAACCCCAACAGTATATAACCGCTGAATCGCACAGCTGCAGAGGCCAGAGAATGCTTTTTAAAAATAATGTTGTTTTTTCACACACCTCCAGATGTGTATTTCACACTGCAAAATATATTCTGTGGCCCTAAATGGCGTTTTTTGGAAGAGCACAACACAACCACAGTATTTAACCACTGAATCGCACCGCTATAGAAGTGCAGAGAATGCTATTCAAAAAAAATGTTGTTTTTTTTAGTATAGCACTGTACAATTTATAGAAATTGTTTATTTTACACACCTCCACATGTGTATTTCACACTGCAATTTATTTTCTGTGGCCCTAAATGGCGTTTTTTGGAAGAGCACAACAACCCCAATAGTATATAACCGCTGAATCGCACAGCTGCAGAGGCCAGAGAATGCTATTCAAAAATAATGTTGTTTTTTCACACACCTCCAGATGTGTATTTCACACTGCAAAATATTTTCTGTGGCCCTAAATGGCGTTTTTTACAAGAGCACAACAACCCCAACAGTATATAACCGCTGAATCGCACAGCTGCAGAGGCCAGAGAATGCTTTTTAAAAATAATGTTGTTTTTTCACACACCTCCAGATGTGTATTTCACACTGCAAAATATTTTCTGTGGCCCTAAATGGCGTTTTTTGGAAGAGCACAACACAACCACAGTATTTAACCACTGAATCGCACAGCTATAGAAGTGCAGAGAATGCTATTCAAAAAAAATGTTTTTTTTTTAGTATAGCACTGTACAATATATAGAAATTGTTTATTTTACACACCTCCAGATGTGTATTTCACACTGCAAAATATTTTCTGTGGCCCTAAATGGCGTTTTTTGCCAGACCACAACACACCCACAGCACGTAACCGCTGAATCGCACAGCTACAGAAAATGCTATTCAAAAAAAAGGTTTTTTTTTTAGTATAGCACTGTACAAGAAGAATATATAGAAATTGTTTATTTTACACACCTCCAGATGTGTATTTCACACTGCAAAATATTTTCTGTGGCCCTAAATGGCGCTTTTTGCCAGACCACAACACACCCACAGCACGTAACCGCTGAATCGCACAGCTACAGAAAATGCTATTCAAAAAAAAAAGGTTTTTTTTTTTAGTATAGCACTGTACAAGAAGAATATATAGAAATTGTTTATTTTACACACCTCCAGATGTGTATTTCACACTGCAAAATATTTTCTGTGGCCCTAAATGGCGTTTTTTGCCAGACCACAACACACCCACAGCACGTAACCGCTGAATCGCACAGCTACAGAAAATGCTATTAAAAAAAAAAGGTTGTTTTTTTTAGTATAGCACTGTACAAGAAGAATATATAGAAATTGTTTATTTTACACACCTCCAGATGTGTATTTCACACTGCAAAATATTTTCTGTGGCCCTAAATGGCGTTTTTTGCCAGACCACAACACACCCACAGCACGTAACCGCTGAATCGCACAGCTACAGAAAATGCTATTCAAAAAAAAAAGGTTGTTTTTTTTAGTATAGCACTGTACAAGAAGAATATATAGAAATTGTTTATTTTACACACCTCCAGATGTGTATTTCACACTGCAAAATATTTTCTGTGGCCCTAAATGGCGTTTTTTGGAAGAGCACAACACAACCACAGTATTTAACCACTGAATCGCACAGCTATAGAAGTGCAGAGAATGCTATTCAAAAAAAATGTTGTTTTTTTTAGTATAGCACTGTACAATATATAGAAATTGTTTATTTTACACACCTCCACATGTGTATTTCACACTGCAATTTATTTTCTGTGGCCCTAAATGGCGTTTTTTGGAAGAGCACAACAACCCCAACAGTATATAACCGCTGAATCGCACAGCTGCAGAGGCCAGAGAATGCTTTTTAAAAATAATGTTGTTTTTTCACACACCTCCAGATGTGTATTTCACACTGCAAAATATTTTCTGTGGCCCTAAATGGCGTTTTTTGGAAGAGCACAACACAACCACAGTATTTAACCACTGAATCGCACAGCTATAGAAGTGCAGAGAATGCTATTCAAAAAAAATGTTTTTTTTTTTAGTATAGCACTGTACAATATATAGAAATTGTTTATTTTACACACCTCCAGATGTGTATTTCACACTGCAAAATATTTTCTGTGGCCCTAAATGGCGTTTTTTGCCAGACCACAACACACCCACAGCACGTAACCGCTGAATCGCACAGCTACAGAAAATGCTATTCAAAAAAAAGGTTGTTTTTTTTAGTATAGCACTGTACAAGAAGAATATATAGAAATTGTTTATTTTACACACCTCCAGATGTGTATTTCACACTGCAAAATATTTTCTGTGGCCCTAAATGGCGTTTTTTGCCAGACCACAACACACCCACAGCACGTAACCGCTGAATCGCACAGCTACAGAAAATGCTATTCAAAAAAAAGGTTGTTTTTTTTAGTATAGCACTGTACAAGAAGAATATATAGAAATTGTTTATTTTACACACCTCCAGATGTGTATTTCACACTGCAAAATATTTTCTGTGGCCCTAAATGGCGCTTTTTGCCAGACCACAACACACCCACAGCACGTAACCGCTGAATCGCACAGCTACAGAAAATGCTATTCAAAAAAAAAAGGTTTTTTTTTTTTAGTATAGCACTGTACAAGAAGAATATATAGAAATTGTTTATTTTACACACCTCCAGATGTGTATTTCACACTGCAAAATATTTTCTGTGGCCCTAAATGGCGTTTTTTGCCAGACCACAACACACCCACAGCACGTAACCGCTGAATCGCACAGCTACAGAAAATGCTATTCAAAAAAAAGGTTTTTTTTTTTAGTATAGCACTGTACAATATATAGAAATTGTTTATTTTACACACCTCCAGATGTGTATTTCACACTGCAAAATATTTTCTGTGGCCCTAAATGGCGTTTTTTGCCAGACCACAACACACCCACAGCACGTAACCGCTGAATCGCACAGCTACAGAAAATGCTATTCAAAAAAAAAAGGTTGTTTTTTTTAGTATAGCACTGTACAAGAAGAATATATAGAAATTGTTTATTTTACACACCTCCAGATGTGTATTTCACACTGCAAAATATTTTCTGTGGCCCTAAATGGCGTTTTTTGCCAGACCACAACACACCCACAGCACGTAACCGCTGAATCGCACAGCTACAGAAAATGCTATTCAAAAAAAAGGTTGTTTTTTTTAGTATAGCACTGTACAAGAAGAATATATAGAAATTGTTTATTTTACACACCTCCAGATGTGTATTTCACACTGCAAAATATTTTCTGTGGCCCTAAATGGCGCTTTTTGCCAGACCACAACACACCCACAGCACGTAACCGCTGAATCGCACAGCTACAGAAAATGCTATTCAAAAAAAAAAGGTTTTTTTTTTTAGTATAGCACTGTACAAGAAGAATATATAGAAATTGTTTATTTTACACACCTCCAGATGTGTATTTCACACTGCAAAATATTTTCTGTGGCCCTAAATGGCGTTTTTTGCCAGACCACAACACACCCACAGCACGTAACCGCTGAATCGCACAGCTACAGAAAATGCTATTCAAAAAAAAGGTTTTTTTTTTTAGTATAGCACTGTACAAGAAGAATATATAGAAATTGTTTATTTTACACACCTCCAGATGTGTATTTCACACTGCAAAATATTTTCTGTGGCCCTAAATGGCGTTTTTTGCCAGACCACAACACACCCACAGCACGTAACCGCTGAATCGCACAGCTACAGAAAATGCTATTCAAAAAAAAAAGGTTGTTTTTTTTAGTATAGCACTGTACAAGAAGAATATATAGAAATTGTTTATTTTACACACCTCCAGATGTGTATTTCACACTGCAAAATATTTTCTGTGGCCCTAAATGGCGTTTTTTGGAAGAGCACAACACAACCACAGTATTTAACCACTGAATCGCACAGCTATAGAAGTGCAGAGAATGCTATTCAAAAAAAATGTTGTTTTTTTTAGTATAGCACTGTACAATATATAGAAATTGTTTATTTTACACACCTCCACATGTGTATTTCACACTGCAAAATATTTTCTTTGGCCCAAATGGCGTTTTTTGCAAGAGCACAACAACCCCAACAGTATATAACCGCTGAATCGCACAGCTGCAGAGGCCAGAGAATGCTATTCAAAAATAATGTTGTTTTTTCACACTCCTCCAGATGTGTATTTCACACTGCAAAATATTTTCTGTGGCCCTAAATGGCGTTTTTTGCAAGAGCACAACAACCCCAACAGTATATAACCGCTGAATCGCACAGCTGCAGAGGCCAGAGAATGCTTTTTAAAAATAATGTTGTTTTTTCACACACCTCCAGATGTGTATTTCACACTGCAAAATATTTTCTGTGGCCCTAAATGGCGTTTTTTGGAAGAGCACAACACAACCACAGTATTTAACCACTGAATCGCACAGCTATAGAAGTGCAGAGAATGCTATTCAAAAAAAATGTTGTTTTTTTTAGTATAGCACTGTACAATATATAGAAATTGTTTATTTTACACACCTCCACATGTGTATTTCACACTGCAATTTATTTTCTGTGGCCCTAAATGGCGTTTTTTGGAAGAGCACAACAACCCCAACAGTATATAACCGCTGAATCGCACAGCTGCAGAGGCCAGAGAATGCTATTCAAAAATAATGTTGTTTTTTCACACACCTCCAGATGTGTATTTCACACTGCAAAATATTTTCTGTGGCCCTAAATGGCGTTTTTTGGAAGAGCACAACAACCCCAACAGTATATAACCGCTGAATCGCACAGATGCAGAGGCCAGAGAATGCTATTCAAAAATAATGTTGTTTTTTCACACACCTCCAGATGTGTATTTCACACTGCAAAATATTTTCTGTGGCCCTAAATGGCGTTTTTTGCAAGAGCACAACAACCCCAACAGTATATAACCGCTGAATCGCACAGCTGCAGAGGCCAGAGAATGCTTTTTAAAAATAATGTTGTTTTTTCACACACCTCCAGATGTGTATTTCACACTGCAAAATATTTTCTGTGGCCCTAAATGGCGTTTTTTGGAAGAGCACAACACAACCACAGTATTTAACCACTGAATCGCACAGCTATAGAAGTGCAGAGAATGCTATTCAAAAAAAATGTTGTTTTTTTTAGTATAGCACTGTACAATATATAGAAATTGTTTATTTTACACACCTCCAGATGTGTATTTCACACTGCAAAATATTTTCTGTGGCCCTAAATGGCGTTTTTTGCCAGACCACAACACACCCACAGCACGTAACTGCTGAATCGCACAGCTACAGAAAATGCTATTCAAAAAAAAAGGTTGTTTTTTTTAGTATAGCACTGTACAAGAAGAATATATAGAAATTGTTTATTTTACACACCTCCAGATGTGTATTTCACACTGCAAAATATTTTCTGTGGCCCTAAATGGCGTTTTTTGGAAGAGCACAACACAACCACAGTATTTAACCACTGAATCGCACAGCTATAGAAGTGCAGAGAATGCTATTCAAAAAAAAATGTTGTTTTTTTTAGTATAGCACTGTACAATATATAGAAATTGTTTATTTTACACACCTCCACATGTGTATTTCACACTGCAATTTATTTTCTGTGGCCCTAAATGGCGTTTTTTGGAAGAGCACAACAACCCCAACAGTATATAACCGCTGAATCGCACAGCTGCAGAGGCCAGAGAATGCTATTCAAAAATAATGTTGTTTTTTCACACACCTCCAGATGTGTATTTCACACTGCAAAATATTTTCTGTGGCCCTAAATGGCGTTTTTTACAAGAGCACAACAACCCCAACAGTATATAACCGCTGAATCGCACAGCTGCAGAGGCCAGAGAATGCTTTTTAAAAATAATGTTGTTTTTTCACACACCTCCAGATGTGTATTGCACACTGCAAAATATTTTCTGTGGCCCTAAATGGCGTTTTTTGGAAGAGCACAACACAACCACAGTATTTAACCACTGAATCGCACAGCTATAGAAGTGCAGAGAATGCTATTCAAAAAAAATGTTGTTTTTTTTTAGTATAGCACTGTACAATATATAGAAATTGTTTATTTTACACACCTCCAGATGTGTATTTCACACTGCAAAATATTTTCTGTGGCCCTAAATGGCGTTTTTTGCCAGACCACAACACACCCACAGCACGTAACCGCTGAATCGCACAGCTACAGAAAATGCTATTCAAAAAAAAAGGTTGTTTTTTTTAGTATAGCACTGTACAAGAAGAATATATAGAAATTGTTTATTTTACACACCTCCAGATGTGTATTTCACACTGCAAAATATTTTCTGTGGCCCTAAATGGCGTTTTTTGCCAGACCACAACACACCCACAGCACGTAACCGCTGAATCGCACAGCTACAGAAAATGCTATTAAAAAAAAAGGTTGTTTTTTTTAGTATAGCACTGTACAAGAAGAATATATAGAAATTGTTTATTTTACACACCTCCAGATGTGTATTTCACACTGCAAAATATTTTCTGTGGCCCTAAATGGTGTTTTTTGGAAGAGCACAACACAACCACAGTATTTAACCACTGAATCGCACAGCTATAGAAGTGCAGAGAATGCTATTCAAAAAAAATGTTGTTTTTTTTAGTATAGCACTGTACAATATATAGAAATTGTTTATTTTACACACCTCCACATGTGTATTTCACACTGCAATTTATTTTCTGTGGCCCTAAATGGCGTTTTTTGGAAGAGCACAACAACCCCAACAGTATATAACCGCTGAATCGCACAGCTGCAGAGGCCAGAGAATGCTATTCAAAAATAATGTTGTTTTTTCACACACCTCCAGATGTGTATTTCACACTGCAAAATATTTTCTGTGGCCCTACATGGCGTTTTTTGCAAGAGCACAACAACCCCAACAGTATATAACCGCTGAATCGCACAGCTGCAGAGGCCAGAGAATGCTATTCAAAAATAATGTTGTTTTTTCACACACCTCCAGATGTGTATTTCACACTGCAAAATATTTTCTGTGGCCCTAAATGGCGTTTTTTGCAAGAGCACAACAACCCCAACAGTATATAACCGCTGAATCGCACAGCTGCAGAGGCCAGAGAATGCTTTTTAAAAATAATGTTGTTTTTTCACACACCTCCAGATGTGTATTTCACACTGCAAAATATTTTCTGTGGCCCTAAATGGCGTTTTTTGGAAGAGCACAACACAACCACAGTATTTAACCACTGAATCGCACAGCTATAGAAGTGCAGAGAATGCTATTCAAAAAAAATTTTGTTTTTTTTAGTATAGCACTGTACAATATATAGAAATTGTTTATTTTACACACCTCCACATGTGTATTTCACACTGCAATTTATTTTCTGTGGCCCTAAATGGCGTTTTTTGGAAGAGCACAACAACCCCAACAGTATATAACCGCTGAATCGCACAGCTGCAGAGGCCAGAGAATGCTATTCAAAAAAAATGTTGTTTTTTCACACACCTCCAGATGTGTATTTCACACTGCAAAATATTTTCTGTGGCCCTAAATGGCGTTTTTTGCCAGACCACAACACACCCACAGCACGTAACCGCTGAATCGCACAGCTACAGAAAATGCTATTAAAAAAAAAAGGTTGTTTTTTTTAGTATAGCACTGTACAAGAAGAATATATAGAAATTGTTTATTTTACACACCTCCAGATGTGTATTTCACACTGCAAAATATTTTCTGTGGCCCTAAATGGCGTTTTTTGCCAGACCACAACACACCCACAGCACGTAACCGCTGAATCGCACAGCTACAGAAAATGCTATTCAAAAAAAAAAGGTTGTTTTTTTTAGTATAGCACTGTACAAGAAGAATATATAGAAATTGTTTATTTTACACACCTCCAGATGTGTATTTCACACTGCAAAATATTTTCTGTGGCCCTAAATGGCGTTTTTTGGAAGAGCACAACACAACCACAGTATTTAACCACTGAATCGCACAGCTATAGAAGTGCAGAGAATGCTATTCAAAAAAAATGTTGTTTTTTTTAGTATAGCACTGTACAATATATAGAAATTGTTTATTTTACACACCTCCACATGTGTATTTCACACTGCAATTTATTTTCTGTGGCCCTAAATGGCGTTTTTTGGAAGAGCACAACAACCCCAACAGTATATAACCGCTGAATCGCACAGCTGCAGAGGCCAGAGAATGCTTTTTAAAAATAATGTTGTTTTTTCACACACCTCCAGATGTGTATTTCACACTGCAAAATATTTTTTGTGGCCCTAAATGGCGTTTTTTGGAAGAGCACAACACAACCACAGTATTTAACCACTGAATCGCACAGCTATAGAAGTGCAGAGAATGCTATTCAAAAAAAATGTTTTTTTTTTTAGTATAGCACTGTACAATATATAGAAATTGTTTATTTTACACACCTCCAGATGTGTATTTCACACTGCAAAATATTTTCTGTGGCCCTAAATGGCGTTTTTTGCCAGACCACAACACACCCACAGCACGTAACCGCTGAATCGCACAGCTACAGAAAATGCTATTCAAAAAAAAAGGTTGTTTTTTTTAGTATAGCACTGTACAAGAAGAATATATAGAAATTGTTTATTTTACACACCTCCAGATGTGTATTTCACACTGCAAAATATTTTCTGTGGCCCTAAATGGCGTTTTTTGCCAGACCACAACACACCCACAGCACGTAACCGCTGAATCGCACAGCTACAGAAAATGCTATTCAAAAAAAAGGTTGTTTTTTTTAGTATAGCACTGTACAAGAAGAATATATAGAAATTGTTTATTTTACACACCTCCAGATGTGTATTTCACACTGCAAAATATTTTCTGTGGCCCTAAATGGCGCTTTTTGCCAGACCACAACACACCCACAGCACGTAACCGCTGAATCGCACAGCTACAGAAAATGCTATTCAAAAAAAAAAGGTTTTTTTTTTTAGTATAGCACTGTACAAGAAGAATATATAGAAATTGTTTATTTTACACACCTCCAGATGTGTATTTCACACTGCAAAATATTTTCTGTGGCCCTAAATGGCGTTTTTTGCCAGACCACAACACACCCACAGCACGTAACCGCTGAATCGCACAGCTACAGAAAATGCTATTCAAAAAAAAGGTTTTTTTTTTTAGTATAGCACTGTACAATATATAGAAATTGTTTATTTTACACACCTCCAGATGTGTATTTCACACTGCAAAATATTTTCTGTGGCCCTAAATGGCGTTTTTTGCCAGACCACAACACACCCACAGCACGTAACCGCTGAATCGCACAGCTACAGAAAATGCTATTCAAAAAAAAAAGGTTGTTTTTTTTAGTATAGCACTGTACAAGAAGAATATATAGAAATTGTTTATTTTACACACCTCCAGATGTGTATTTCACACTGCAAAATATTTTCTGTGGCCCTAAATGGCGTTTTTTGCCAGACCACAACACACCCACAGCACGTAACCGCTGAATCGCACAGCTACAGAAAATGCTATTCAAAAAAAAGGTTGTTTTTTTTAGTATAGCACTGTACAAGAAGAATATATAGAAATTGTTTATTTTACACACCTCCAGATGTGTATTTCACACTGCAAAATATTTTCTGTGGCCCTAAATGGCGCTTTTTGCCAGACCACAACACACCCACAGCACGTAACCGCTGAATCGCACAGCTACAGAAAATGCTATTCAAAAAAAAAAGGTTTTTTTTTTTAGTATAGCACTGTACAAGAAGAATATATAGAAATTGTTTATTTTACACACCTCCAGATGTGTATTTCACACTGCAAAATATTTTCTGTGGCCCTAAATGGCGTTTTTTGCCAGACCACAACACACCCACAGCACGTAACCGCTGAATCGCACAGCTACAGAAAATGCTATTCAAAAAAAAGGTTTTTTTTTTAGTATAGCACTGTACAAGAAGAATATATAGAAATTGTTTATTTTACACACCTCCAGATGTGTATTTCACACTGCAAAATATTTTCTGTGGCCCTAAATGGCGTTTTTTGCCAGACCACAACACACCCACAGCACGTAACCGCTGAATCGCACAGCTACAGAAAATGCTATTCAAAAAAAAAAGGTTGTTTTTTTTAGTATAGCACTGTACAAGAAGAATATATAGAAATTGTTTATTTTACACACCTCCAGATGTGTATTTCACACTGCAAAATATTTTCTGTGGCCCTAAATGGCGTTTTTTGGAAGAGCACAACACAACCACAGTATTTAACCACTGAATCGCACAGCTATAGAAGTGCAGAGAATGCTATTCAAAAAAAATGTTGTTTTTTTTAGTATAGCACTGTACAATATATAGAAATTGTTTATTTTACACACCTCCACATGTGTATTTCACACTGCAAAATATTTTCTTTGGCCCAAATGGCGTTTTTTGCAAGAGCACAACAACCCCAACAGTATATAACCGCTGAATCGCACAGCTGCAGAGGCCAGAGAATGCTATTCAAAAATAATGTTGTTTTTTCACACTCCTCCAGATGTGTATTTCACACTGCAAAATATTTTATGTGTCCCTAAATGGCGTTTTTTGCAAGAGCACAACAACCCCAACAGTATATAACCGCTGAATCGCACAGCTGCAGAGGCCAGAGAATGCTTTTTAAAAATAATGTTGTTTTTTCACACACCTCCAGATGTGTATTTCACACTGCAAAATATTTTCTGTGGCCCTAAATGGCGTTTTTTGGAAGAGCACAACACAACCACAGTATTTAACCACTGAATCGCACAGCTATAGAAGTGCAGAGAATGCTATTCAAAAAAAATGTTGTTTTTTTTAGTATAGCACTGTACAATATATAGAAATTGTTTATTTTACACACCTCCACATGTGTATTTCACACTGCAATTTATTTTCTGTGGCCCTAAATGGCGTTTTTTGGAAGAGCACAACAACCCCAACAGTATATAACCGCTGAATCGCACAGCTGCAGAGGCCAGAGAATGCTATTCAAAAATAATGTTGTTTTTTCACACACCTCCAGATGTGTATTTCACACTGCAAAATATTTTCTGTGGCCCTAAATGGCGTTTTTTGGAAGAGCACAACAACCCCAACAGTATATAACCGCTGAATCGCACAGATGCAGAGGCCAGAGAATGCTATTCAAAAATAATGTTGTTTTTTCACACACCTCCAGATGTGTATTTCACACTGCAAAATATTTTCTGTGGCCCTAAATGGCGTTTTTTGCAAGAGCACAACAACCCCAACAGTATATAACCGCTGAATCGCACAGCTGCAGAGGCCAGAGAATGCTTTTTAAAAATAATGTTGTTTTTTCACACACCTCCAGATGTGTATTTCACACTGCAAAATATTTTCTGTGGCCCTAAATGGCGTTTTTTGGAAGAGCACAACACAACCACAGTATTTAACCACTGAATCGCACAGCTATAGAAGTGCAGAGAATGCTATTCAAAAAAAATGTTGTTTTTTTTAGTATAGCACTGTACAATATATAGAAATTGTTTATTTTACACACCTCCAGATGTGTATTTCACACTGCAAAATATTTTCTGTGGCCCTAAATGGCGTTTTTTGCCAGACCACAACACACCCACAGCACGTAACTGCTGAATCGCACAGCTACAGAAAATGCTATTCAAAAAAAAAGGTTGTTTTTTTTAGTATAGCACTGTACAAGAAGAATATATAGAAATTGTTTATTTTACACACCTCCAGATGTGTATTTCACACTGCAAAATATTTTCTGTGGCCCTAAATGGCGTTTTTTGGAAGAGCACAACACAACCACAGTATTTAACCACTGAATCGCACAGCTATAGAAGTGCAGAGAATGCTATTCAAAAAAAAATGTTGTTTTTTTTAGTATAGCACTGTACAATATATAGAAATTGTTTATTTTACACACCTCCACATGTGTATTTCACACTGCAATTTATTTTCTGTGGCCCTAAATGGCGTTTTTTGGAAGAGCACAACAACCCCAACAGTATATAACCGCTGAATCGCACAGCTGCAGAGGCCAGAGAATGCTATTCAAAAATAATGTTGTTTTTTCACACACCTCCAGATGTGTATTTCACACTGCAAAATATTTTCTGTGGCCCTAAATGGCGTTTTTTACAAGAGCACAACAACCCCAACAGTATATAACCGCTGAATCGCACAGCTGCAGAGGCCAGAGAATGCTTTTTAAAAATAATGTTGTTTTTTCACACACCTCCAGATGTGTATTGCACACTGCAAAATATTTTCTGTGGCCCTAAATGGCGTTTTTTGGAAGAGCACAACACAACCACAGTATTTAACCACTGAATCGCACAGCTATAGAAGTGCAGAGAATGCTATTCAAAAAAAATGTTGTTTTTTTTTAGTATAGCACTGTACAATATATAGAAATTGTTTATTTTACACACCTCCAGATGTGTATTTCACACTGCAAAATATTTTCTGTGGCCCTAAATGGCGTTTTTTGCCAGACCACAACACACCCACAGCACGTAACCGCTGAATCGCACAGCTACAGAAAATGCTATTCAAAAAAAAAGGTTGTTTTTTTTAGTATAGCACTGTACAAGAAGAATATATAGAAATTGTTTATTTTACACACCTCCAGATGTGTATTTCACACTGCAAAATATTTTCTGTGGCCCTAAATGGCGTTTTTTGCCAGACCACAACACACCCACAGCACGTAACCGCTGAATCGCACAGCTACAGAAAATGCTATTAAAAAAAAAGGTTGTTTTTTTTAGTATAGCACTGTACAAGAAGAATATATAGAAATTGTTTATTTTACACACCTCCAGATGTGTATTTCACACTGCAAAATATTTTCTGTGGCCCTAAATGGTGTTTTTTGGAAGAGCACAACACAACCACAGTATTTAACCACTGAATCGCACAGCTATAGAAGTGCAGAGAATGCTATTCAAAAAAAATGTTGTTTTTTTTAGTATAGCACTGTACAATATATAGAAATTGTTTATTTTACACACCTCCACATGTGTATTTCACACTGCAATTTATTTTCTGTGGCCCTAAATGGCGTTTTTTGGAAGAGCACAACAACCCCAACAGTATATAACCGCTGAATCGCACAGCTGCAGAGGCCAGAGAATGCTATTCAAAAATAATGTTGTTTTTTCACACACCTCCAGATGTGTATTTCACACTGCAAAATATTTTCTGTGGCCCTACATGGCGTTTTTTGCAAGAGCACAACAACCCCAACAGTATATAACCGCTGAATCGCACAGCTGCAGAGGCCAGAGAATGCTATTCAAAAATAATGTTGTTTTTTCACACACCTCCAGATGTGTATTTCACACTGCAAAATATTTTCTGTGGCCCTAAATGGCGTTTTTTGCAAGAGCACAACAACCCCAACAGTATATAACCGCTGAATCGCACAGCTGCAGAGGCCAGAGAATGCTTTTTAAAAATAATGTTGTTTTTTCACACACCTCCAGATGTGTATTTCACACTGCAAAATATTTTCTGTGGCCCTAAATGGCGTTTTTTGGAAGAGCACAACACAACCACAGTATTTAACCACTGAATCGCACAGCTATAGAAGTGCAGAGAATGCTATTCAAAAAAAATTTTGTTTTTTTTAGTATAGCACTGTACAATATATAGAAATTGTTTATTTTACACACCTCCACATGTGTATTTCACACTGCAATTTATTTTCTGTGGCCCTAAATGGCGTTTTTTGGAAGAGCACAACAACCCCAACAGTATATAACCGCTGAATCGCACAGCTGCAGAGGCCAGAGAATGCTATTCAAAAAAAATGTTGTTTTTTCACACACCTCCAGATGTGTATTTCACACTGCAAAATATTTTCTGTGGCCCTAAATGGCGTTTTTTGGAAGAGCACAACAACCCCAACAGTATATAACCGCTGAATCGCACAGCTGCAGAGGCCAGAGAATGCTATTCAAAAATAATGTTGTTTTTTCACACACCTCCAGATGTGTATTTCACACTGCAAAATATTTTCTGTGGCCCTAAATGGCGTTTTTTGCAAGAGCACAACAACCCCAACAGTATATAACCGCTGAATCGCACAGCTGCAGAGGCCAGAGAATGCTTTTTAAAAATAATGTTGTTTTTTCACACACCTCCAGATGTGTATTTCACACTGCAAAATATATTCTGTGGCCCTAAATGGCGTTTTTTGGAAGAGCACAACACAACCACAGTATTTAACCACTGAATCGCACCGCTATAGAAGTGCAGAGAATGCTATTCAAAAAAAATGTTGTTTTTTTTAGTATAGCACTGTACAATTTATAGAAATTGTTTATTTTACACACCTCCACATGTGTATTTCACACTGCAATTTATTTTCTGTGGCCCTAAATGGCGTTTTTTGGAAGAGCACAACAACCCCAATAGTATATAACCGCTGAATCGCACAGCTGCAGAGGCCAGAGAATGCTATTCAAAAATAATGTTGTTTTTTCACACACCTCCAGATGTGTATTTCACACTGCAAAATATTTTCTGTGGCCCTAAATGGCGTTTTTTACAAGAGCACAACAACCCCAACAGTATATAACCGCTGAATCGCACAGCTGCAGAGGCCAGAGAATGCTTTTTAAAAATAATGTTGTTTTTTCACACACCTCCAGATGTGTATTTCACACTGCAAAATATTTTCTGTGGCCCTAAATGGCGTTTTTTGGAAGAGCACAACACAACCACAGTATTTAACCACTGAATCGCACAGCTATAGAAGTGCAGAGAATGCTATTCAAAAAAAATGTTTTTTTTTTAGTATAGCACTGTACAATATATAGAAATTGTTTATTTTACACACCTCCAGATGTGTATTTCACACTGCAAAATATTTTCTGTGGCCCTAAATGGCGTTTTTTGCCAGACCACAACACACCCACAGCACGTAACCGCTGAATCGCACAGCTACAGAAAATGCTATTCAAAAAAAAGGTTTTTTTTTTAGTATAGCACTGTACAAGAAGAATATATAGAAATTGTTTATTTTACACACCTCCAGATGTGTATTTCACACTGCAAAATATTTTCTGTGGCCCTAAATGGCGCTTTTTGCCAGACCACAACACACCCACAGCACGTAACCGCTGAATCGCACAGCTACAGAAAATGCTATTCAAAAAAAAAAGGTTTTTTTTTTTAGTATAGCACTGTACAAGAAGAATATATAGAAATTGTTTATTTTACACACCTCCAGATGTGTATTTCACACTGCAAAATATTTTCTGTGGCCCTAAATGGCGTTTTTTGCCAGACCACAACACACCCACAGCACGTAACCGCTGAATCGCACAGCTACAGAAAATGCTATTAAAAAAAAAAGGTTGTTTTTTTTAGTATAGCACTGTACAAGAAGAATATATAGAAATTGTTTATTTTACACACCTCCAGATGTGTATTTCACACTGCAAAATATTTTCTGTGGCCCTAAATGGCGTTTTTTGCCAGACCACAACACACCCACAGCACGTAACCGCTGAATCGCACAGCTACAGAAAATGCTATTCAAAAAAAAAAGGTTGTTTTTTTTAGTATAGCACTGTACAAGAAGAATATATAGAAATTGTTTATTTTACACACCTCCAGATGTGTATTTCACACTGCAAAATATTTTCTGTGGCCCTAAATGGCGTTTTTTGGAAGAGCACAACACAACCACAGTATTTAACCACTGAATCGCACAGCTATAGAAGTGCAGAGAATGCTATTCAAAAAAAATGTTGTTTTTTTTAGTATAGCACTGTACAATATATAGAAATTGTTTATTTTACACACCTCCACATGTGTATTTCACACTGCAATTTATTTTCTGTGGCCCTAAATGGCGTTTTTTGGAAGAGCACAACAACCCCAACAGTATATAACCGCTGAATCGCACAGCTGCAGAGGCCAGAGAATGCTTTTTAAAAATAATGTTGTTTTTTCACACACCTCCAGATGTGTATTTCACACTGCAAAATATTTTCTGTGGCCCTAAATGGCGTTTTTTGGAAGAGCACAACACAACCACAGTATTTAACCACTGAATCGCACAGCTATAGAAGTGCAGAGAATGCTATTCAAAAAAAATGTTTTTTTTTTTAGTATAGCACTGTACAATATATAGAAATTGTTTATTTTACACACCTCCAGATGTGTATTTCACACTGCAAAATATTTTCTGTGGCCCTAAATGGCGTTTTTTGCCAGACCACAACACACCCACAGCACGTAACCGCTGAATCGCACAGCTACAGAAAATGCTATTCAAAACAAAAAGGTTGTTTTTTTTAGTATAGCACTGTACAAGAAGAATATATAGAAATTGTTTATTTTACACACCTCCAGATGTGTATTTCACACTGCAAAATATTTTCTGTGGCCCTAAATGGCGTTTTTTGCCAGACCACAACACACCCACAGCACGTAACCGCTGAATCGCACAGCTACAGAAAATGCTATTCAAAAAAAAGGTTGTTTTTTTTAGTATAGCACTGTACAAGAAGAATATATAGAAATTGTTTATTTTACACACCTCCAGATGTGTATTTCACACTGCAAAATATTTTCTGTGGCCCTAAATGGCGCTTTTTGCCAGACCACAACACACCCACAGCACGTAATCGCTGAATCGCACAGCTACAGAAAATGCTATTCAAAAAAAAAAGGTTTTTTTTTTTAGTATAGCACTGTACAAGAAGAATATATAGAAATTGTTTATTTTACACACCTCCAGATGTGTATTTCACACTGCAAAATATTTTCTGTGGCCCTAAATGGCGTTTTTTGCCAGACCACAACACACCCACAGCACGTAACCGCTGAATCGCACAGCTACAGAAAATGCTATTCAAAAAAAAGGTTTTTTTTTTTAGTATAGCACTGTACAATATATAGAAATTGTTTATTTTACACACCTCCAGATGTGTATTTCACACTGCAAAATATTTTCTGTGGCCCTAAATGGCGTTTTTTGCCAGACCACAACACACCCACAGCACGTAACCGCTGAATCGCACAGCTACAGAAAATGCTATTCAAAAAAAAAAGGTTGTTTTTTTTAGTATAGCACTGTACAAGAAGAATATATAGAAATTGTTTATTTTACACACCTCCAGATGTGTATTTCACACTGCAAAATATTTTCTGTGGCCCTAAATGGCGTTTTTTGCCAGACCACAACACACCCACAGCACGTAACCGCTGAATCGCACAGCTACAGAAAATGCTATTCAAAAAAAAGGTTGTTTTTTTTAGTATAGCACTGTACAAGAAGAATATATAGAAATTGTTTATTTTACACACCTCCAGATGTGTATTTCACACTGCAAAATATTTTCTGTGGCCCTAAATGGCGCTTTTTGCCAGACCACAACACACCCACAGCACGTAACCGCTGAATCGCACAGCTACAGAAAATGCTATTAAAAAAAAAAAGGTTTTTTTTTTTAGTATAGCACTGTACAAGAAGAATATATAGAAATTGTTTATTTTACACACCTCCAGATGTGTATTTCACACTGCAAAATATTTTCTGTGGCCCTAAATGGCGTTTTTTGCCAGACCACAACACACCCACAGCACGTAACCGCTGAATCGCACAGCTACAGAAAATGCTATTCAAAAAAAAGTTTTTTTTTTTTAGTATAGCACTGTACAAGAAGAATATATAGAAATTGTTTATTTTACACACCTCCAGATGTGTATTTCACACTGCAAAATATTTTCTGTGGCCCTAAATGGCGTTTTTTGCCAGACCACAACACACCCACAGCACGTAACCGCTGAATCGCACAGCTACAGAAAATGCTATTCAAAAAAAAAAGGTTGTTTTTTTTAGTATAGCACTGTACAAGAAGAATATATAGAAATTGTTTATTTTACACACCTCCAGATGTGTATTTCACACTGCAAAATATTTTCTGTGGCCCTAAATGGCGTTTTTTGGAAGAGCACAACACAACCACAGTATTTAACCACTGAATCGCACAGCTATAGAAGTGCAGAGAATGCTATTCAAAAAAAATGTTGTTTTTTTAGTATAGCACTGTACAATATATAGAAATTGTTTATTTTACACACCTCCACATGTGTATTTCACACTGCAAAATATTTTCTTTGGCCCAAATGGCGTTTTTTGCAAGAGCACAACAACCCCAACAGTATATAACCGCTGAATCGCACAGCTGCAGAGGCCAGAGAATGCTATTCAAAAATAATGTTGTTTTTTCACACTCCTCCAGATGTGTATTTCACACTGCAAAATATTTTCTGTGGCCCTAAATGGCGTTTTTTGCAAGAGCACAACAACCCCAACAGTATATAACCGCTGAATCGCACAGCTGCAGAGGCCAGAGAATGCTTTTTAAAAATAATGTTGTTTTTTCACACACCTCCAGATGTGTATTTCACACTGCAAAATATTTTCTGTGGCCCTAAATGGCGTTTTTTGGAAGAGCACAACACAACCACAGTATTTAACCACTGAATCGCACAGCTATAGAAGTGCAGAGAATGCTATTCAAAAAAAATGTTGTTTTTTTTAGTATAGCACTGTACAATATATAGAAATTGTTTATTTTACACACCTCCACATGTGTATTTCACACTGCAATTTATTTTCTGTGGCCCTAAATGGCGTTTTTTGGAAGAGCACAACAACCCCAACAGTATATAACCGCTGAATCGCACAGCTGCAGAGGCCAGAGAATGCTATTCAAAAATAATGTTGTTTTTTCACACACCTCCAGATGTGTATTTCACACTGCAAAATATTTTCTGTGGCCCTAAATGGCGTTTTTTGGAAGAGCACAACAACCCCAACAGTATATAACCGCTGAATCGCACAGATGCAGAGGCCAGAGAATGCTATTCAAAAATAATGTTGTTTTTTCACACACCTCCAGATGTGTATTTCACACTGCAAAATATTTTCTGTGGCCCTAAATGGCGTTTTTTGCAAGAGCACAACAACCCCAACAGTATATAACCGCTGAATCGCACAGCTGCAGAGGCCAGAGAATGCTTTTTAAAAATAATGTTGTTTTTTCACACACCTCCAGATGTGTATTTCACACTGCAAAATATTTTCTGTGGCCCTAAATGGCGTTTTTTGGAAGAGCACAACACAACCACAGTATTTAACCACTGAATCGCACAGCTATAGAAGTGCAGAGAATGCTATTCAAAAAAAATGTTGTTTTTTTTAGTATAGCACTGTACAATATATAGAAATTGTTTATTTTACACACCTCCACATGTGTATTTCACACTGCAATTTATTTTCTGTGGCCCTAAATGGCGTTTTTTTGAAGAGCACAACAACCCCAACAGTATATAACCGCTGAATCGCACAGCTGCAGAGGCCAGAGAATGCTATTCAAAAATAATGTTGTTTTTTCACACACCTCCAGATGTGTATTTCACACTGCAAAATATTTTCTGTGGCCCTAAATGGCGTTTTTTGGAAGAGCACAACACACCCACAGTATATAACCGCTGAATCGCACAGCTGCAGAGAATGCTATTCAAAAAAAAGTTTTTTTTTTTTTTTTAGTATAGCATAGTACAAGAAAAATATATAGAAATTGGTTATTTCACACAACTAGAGATATACACTGCAAAATATTTTTTTTGCCCAAAAATAGGTCTTTTTTGCGCACAACAAAGTGCCTTTTTTTTGCAACAGCACAATAAAGTGCCTTTTTTTTGGGGGGGGGGCCCAAAAATGGGTCTTTTTAGCAAAATCACAATAAAGTGCCTTTTTTTTTTTTTTCTGCCCGAAATGGGTCTTTTAGCAAGAGCACAATACAGCCACAGTATGGAATAGGTGTATCACTCAACGTAATGCAGTGCTGGTGCACTGAGCTTGCAACACAAACAGATAAACCTATGCAGATCGCTGAGCTATTATATCTCTCAATCTGGACTCCTATCTAAATCTCTCTCCCTGAAAGCACAAACAGGATCCTGCCCCTACACTACACTACACTGTCTCTCTATCTTTTCTATCAGTAGATTGCAGAATCAGGACTAACTCCTATCATATAATTCTCTCCCTCACAGCAACAGCAGCCAGGATCCTTTCCCTACACTGTCTAAAAGCAGAGTGACGATCTGTGCTGTGTGCCTCTTGCTTATATAGAAGCTGGTCACATGCTGGGTCACATGTTGCACTGACCAATCACAGCCATGCCATTAGTAGGCATGGCTATGATGGCTTCTAAGGGCACACCAGCTAATCAAATGGTGATTGGCTGGCCCCTGAAGCATTTCTAACTGCGCCATTAAATTCCCGAATCCGGACCCGAACCCGGACTTTAGCGCAAAATCCGGGTCCGGGTCCGGGGTCGGGAAAATGCCAAAATTCGGTACGGACCCGAACTTTACAGTTCGGGTCCGCTCAACACTAATCAGGACATCATCCTGCAGAAAGCTAGGCAGTATCCGAAACTAGAAGTGGCAGGATCCAAGTTATCCGACTTCCTAGATTTTACCACTTAGAGACAGCAGGCAAAATTTTTTGATGTAAAAAAATACATTTGTCAACATGAAATCTCCTATACTACTCTTTACAATGCAAAATTACACATTGTTGTACAAAGCAATACTCGTGTTTTCGATACCCTTGTGGCAGCTGCCAAATGGCCGGCTGAACATGAGCAACATCCCTGTCCCGCTGCAATTCCCTGAGTTCTGCAATTCATTTCTTCCTCCTATGCCTGTGATGCATAGCTTCTCTTGAAGATTGCACCAGGAACCCTGCATTTGAATTCTATCAGAATTTTTGTCTCTGTGGGGGTGATTTAAAAAAACTGAAGCATGCAAATTCTGGTGCAGCTCTGCATAGAATCCAATCAGCCTCCAGGTTTTATTGCCAAAGCCTAATTGTGCAAGCTGAAGTTAGAAGCTTATTAGCTACCATGCACAGCTGCAACAGATTCTGAGTGCACCTGTCACTTCAAATGATATATTCTGTACTCTCTACTTGTGTACAACTACACTGATGCCCCTTGGCATTAGCTCCTGCATGGATCCTGTTTGATTGATCTTTGGTATGGTTTTTAGTGTTGTATTGGTTTTTTTTTGTTTGTTTTTTTCCATAAATTGTATTGTTGCTTATACACTGGTTATCTTCTTTTTTTTGTTTTTTTAGTCAGATGTTTCAACATAAAATGTTGCTTCTACTCACCTTAATGCCATTACAGAGGCAAACTAAACTCTAGGACTGGGTAACTCACGAGTTTCTAATTTTTCTTATTTTTTCACAATATTAGCTGGCCAGACTTATGCTACATAGTCCTGAATCTTATAATAACCATAATGTTATGGCTAATACTAAAACTATTGTTTCCTGGAATGTAGGAGGGCTGGATGATGTTAATAAGAGACAAGCCATGTTTACTTCCTTGAAACAATTTGCTCCGTCAGTGGTCTGTTTGCAAGAGACCCACCATCATGTAGATGTTCACTTTTTGAAACGATGTCAATGCTGTACCCAATTTCACTCTACTTATACATCTTCTAGTGAAATGCCCATTCTAACTGCACATGAAATGCAATTCTCCTGCAGACAGGTCAAAGTGGACATAGCAGGTGAAATATTTTTTTGTATTGTGTCAGAAATAAGGTGACCTGTATTATAGCTGCATATTCTCCCACCACACTCCCCACCTCTGTGAGTTGTTGCATTTCTTTTCTCATAAACCTGAGGTTCCCGTTTTTAGTTATTGCAGTGGTTCACAGAGTTGTGGCAGCGAGCAGAGGACCCATCATACTGAACAGCTCCTTTGGGGATAAGTGCTACATAACATGTTAGATACCTTTGTCTTGATTATCTTATTGTTAAAAGATGAAAACGTGAGCCTTATGCCTCGTACACACGACCGGTTTTCCCGGCAGGAAAACTGCCACGACAGTTTTTCGCCAGGAAAAACAGCCGTGTGTATGCTAAATTGCAGTTTTCCCGGCAGGAAAACTGCCGCGAATCGCGGCAGAAAAAAAGAGAACATGTTCTCTATTTTCCTGACGCGATTCCCGGTGGTCTTTTTCCCGGCAGTTTCCCTATGGGAAACACTGTGAGGGAGCATACACATGGCCGGGATTCCCGGCCAAAGCTGTCATGGCAGTTTTCCTGCCGGGAAAACCAGCCGTGTGTACAGGGGATGAAAGTTACCGAGTAGGTTCTCGGTTTTCCCCCTGGTCTTTTTACCGCCGGGAATCCTGATCGTGTGTACAAGGCATCACACATATCAAGCATGAATGAGGAATTACAAGCCTGGGCTTAAACACAAAAACATCTGTGTCTATAGAATATCACTTGGGATCTTCTCAGATTTCTTTCTGGAACATTGAAATGAACGCTCCAAAAAATGTAAGAGTTAAAAGTTGTTTTTTTCTATTTTCTGAATGTCATTTAAATTGCCCATTGAAGGCCTGTAAGATATAATTTATTGTTCAAAAAAATGAAAAAGAAAATCTCCTGTATAAGTCATCCAGGGAGCCAGGGCCTGTATAGGTCTTTAAAAGGATAAAAAGTATAGCATTTGTTGAAGTATGACTTATGCTGAATTTGGAGCAATCAATGGATATAGAAATGACTGATGTTCAGATGCTCTATTGATTTTAAAAAAAGACTTGAGTGCTGAGTTCTGAATTGACTTTTAAAGCTCTTGGTAAATGCAGTTTCTACATTTCATCTATAGCAAGTTTCCTGTGCGAGGGGGTGCTAAACATATTATTTTTCTAAGCTATAATAAATTTCACAAATATGGTTGCTGTCGCTGATTTCTCACTGGGTGAATAGATTCACTTATAGTCATTATAAATTGTAAGAATGGCACTAACATTGATCCTTTCTTTCAGCAATCAAACGGCCATTTTAAAATAAAACAACTATCATATCTTCCTTAAGCAATTATCTAGAAGTGTGTGTGTATGCGCTTTTCTTCATATTTTAGTGGTACTCACAGTACAAAATAGTCAAAGCATTTGACTGAATACATTAAAATATACTGTATAAGGTTTAGGTTATTTATTTCCAATTGTCTCAATTATAATCTTCACATGCTTTAAAGTAATTATATTAATAATATATAATCAAACTACTTAAAAATGTAAAATAATGTGTAGTAATATATAGCAACAAATTTATTTTGCTAAAACCAGTAAAATAAGGATTTGGCTCTGGGTTCTGCACTTTGCAACTTACTCCTGGGTCTAATTTGTTAAACAAGGTCAACTGTGGTTATTATTCTGCTCAGTGTTGTTTTCAAGCATATATTTACATAAGTTGTTTGATAATATAGCTTTATGCTGTGTAATGTTATGTAGAGAATTTAGTGTGGGAAAATAAAAACCTGGCCACGCATTTCTACCCTTGGCATTAATTACCTAACACACTGCACCCTATAGTAGTCCTGGCATGAGGGAAAGGAACATTTGGGCATTGTCCCTATTATGTACATTAAAGACTACAAGTCCCATCCACGCTTAAAGCCCTAAAACAGGAAGAAGTTCTGTACAGCCGCACTCCAAAAAGTTTTTGCCTTTTATTCAAAAAATGAAATCAAAAATACATGCCACAGCAGAACGGACAGAAGGACTGACGCGTTTCACACTAACAAACAGTGCTTAGTCATAGCTTGAAGCCCCTGCTTCAGAGAAATGTTGCGCTGTCTGCCTGCCCACCCTCTTCTGCTCTTTCCACCATTCACAGAACGCATAATATTACACTCCCACAATGCATTGCAGAGGGGCAATTGAATGGCAGGTCACCTATGCAAGTAACCTTCTCACAGTGTATCTGGCGATTGTGAGGAGACACTAAGGGGAAGACTTTTATCAGAAGCAGACACCTGCTGGTAATGAAATTTGCACACTATTACAGAGAACGAATGTGCATGGTGCTGTATCACAAAAAAGATGTACTAAACTTGCTGCACTAAAACATGCTGCATGATCACTGCATGGCAGGATGATAGACAATGCATTGCATGATTACCACTAGGGATGAGCCGAACACCCCCCGGTTCGGTTCGCATCCAGAACATGTGAACGGACGCAAACTTTCGAACACCGTTAAAGTCTATGGGACTCAAAAGTGAGAAATCAAAAGTGCGACTTTTAAAGGCTAATATGCAAGTTATTGTCCTAAAAAGGGTTTGGGGACCCGGGTCCTGCCCCAGGGTACATGTATCAATGCAAAAAAAAGTTTTAAAAACTGCAGTTTTTTCAGGAGCAGTGATTTTAATGATGCTTAAAGTGAAAAAATAAAAGTTAAATATTCCTTTAAATATCGTGCCTGGGGGGTGTCTATAGTATGCCTGTAAAGTGGTGCATGTTTTCTGTGTTTAGAACTGTCCCTGCACAAAATTACATTTCTAAAGGAATAAAAGTAATTTAAAACTGCTTGCGGCTTTAATGTAATGTGTGGTCCCAGCACTATGGATGAAAATCATTGAGAAAAACGGCATTGGTACCCCCCCAGCCCATTACCAGCCCATTTGGGTCTTGTATGGATATTAAGGGGAACCCCGCACCCAAATTAAAAAAGGAAAGGCGTTGGGCCCCCAGGCCCTATATATATACTCTGAACAGCAGTATACAGGCGTTGCAAACAAGATAGGGACTGTAGGCTTTTTCTTAAGTAGAATCTGTTTGTAATTTTGAACTGGTACATTGGGCCTTAGGCACTGGTGCCACAACACTGCAACCCCTAACAGATACTATAGTTGGAGCGCAGGAATGAGCCCTGCTGCAAAGTATTACAGCAAAAATTGTAATTACACGCCCCTGTTAAACAGGAGCAGAAAAATTGGGCCTTAGCCACTGGTGGCGGTGCCCAGAACCAAAAATGTTCTTACAAGCTATCAACATTAACATTGAGGAGGAAGAGGATAGTCACTCAGCATAACAGGATAGTCACTCAGCATCAGCATAGGCAGTCTTGAAGGGATCTCACATCCCAAAAGAAATAATTTGGTTACATCAGGATCAGGTGCTTGGTAGCTGGTGATCCAAGACTGATTCATTTTTATGAAGGTCAGCCGATCGACCGAGTCTCTTCTGCATGTTGCGGCTCAACACGGCCAGCTGCTGAAAAAAAGGACAAGCGTGCCTCTAGACACAGAGCCTACTTGTCCTCTTTTATTGGCCTGTGAGTGTCTGCCTCTCCTTGTTGGCCTTCCAGACATACTGTATTTGATGTATTGGAATAGGTACACAAGGAATGGCCTGCACACTGTGCCCAGTATACAGTACAATTAATTAATATACTGCAGCTTAGCTCAATCAACTGCCTGCCTGTATAATTAGGAAGAGAACAGGAATGGTCTGCAGTCAAATTTACCAACACACTGTGCCCAGTATACAGTACACTGACTTACTATACTGCAGCTTAGCTCAATCAACTGCCTGCCTGTATTATTAGGAAGAGAACAGGAATGGTCTGCACTCTGCAGTCAGCTTTACCTGCACACTGTGCCCAGTATACAGTACACTGACTTAATATACTGCAGCTTAGCTCAATCAACTGCCTGCCTGTGTAATCAGGAAGAGAACAGGAATGGTCTGCAGTCCGCTTTACCTGCACACTGTGCCCAGTATACAGTACACTGACTTAATATACTGCAGCTTAGCTCAATCAACTGCCTACCTGTATAATTAGGAAGAGAACAGGAATGGTCTGCAGTCAGCTTTACCTGCACACTGTGCCCAGTATACAGTACACTGACTTAATATACTGCAGCTTAGCTCAATCAACTGCCTGCCTGCCTGTCTGTATTATTAGGAAGAGAATAACAGGAACGCTCTGCAGTGAGACCTAGCTAAACTGTATACAGTGTATATATATATATATATATATATATATATATATATATATATATATATATACACATACACAAAGCGTGCAATGTATATATATACTAAATATACTGATCTAACTAGCTGAATCAACTGCCTGCTCAATCTAGCTAAAAAACGACAATCTCTTTCTGTGAGCCACCGGAACACACTACACAAGGCCGACACGCAGGCGGCCTTATATAGTGTCGGGCATGTACTTAGTCCCCCTAAACCATGATATGGCTCTCTGTGCTGACGGCGCTGTGATTGGACAAATCATGCGGGTCATAGTGCATGCTTGGCCAATCACCAGCCAGCAATGCACTGCGATGACACAGTGCATTATGTGCCGTGGCACGCAACTCTAATTTGGCGCGAACGCCCCATAATGTTCGAAATTCGGCGAACGAGCGAACAGCCGATGTTCGAGTCAAACTCATGTTCGACTCGAACTCAAAGCTCATCCCTAATTACCACATGACATTTAAAAGTGTGTTCTTAGCTATACCTTGTTTGCTTGCTTTAATTGGTGAGCCAATATGGACTTTGAACCATTATCCATTTATTGCAAACCCTGGCTTAAAGTGATTCTAAAATAGAAGGTTTATTTTTTATTTTTTGCAATCTCTGCATTAAAGGCTTAGTTCACCATTGTTCACCCTTTTTTTTTTCTAAATTCCAGCTCCACATGTACCAATATAGCAAAAAAGTACTTCTTTTGCCAAAATAAAACAGCTTTCCATTTATTCTACACACGCTTACTTCACTCTCTTCATGGCTGTTTAAAAACACTGCTCAGTTACTTCTGCCTTACTGCCTGGACAGACTTTAGGTCATGACACAGGAAGGAGTTGACCAGCTGAGGGTAGATGATGCAGGGTGTGTGCTAATGAGATCAGCTGGTCAACTTCTTCCTGTTTCATGACCTAAAGTATGTCCAGGAATTAGGGCAGAAGTAACGCATAAGTGTTTTTTAAATAGCCATGAAGAGAGTAAGGTAAGCGTGTGTAGAATAAAAGGAAAGCTGTTTTTTTTTTTGCAAATGAAGTACATTAATGCTATATTGGTACATAGAATTTAGAAATGAGGAAAAAAAATAAAAAGGGGAACAAAGGTGAAAAAACGTAAAAAAAACTTTCTGTATGCAGCCCCCCCCCCTCCAGCACCCCCTTATACCTACCTGAGTCCAATTTTGATCCCGTTCTGTGCATGAGAGCAGTGTCTCTCTTGTCTCTCTCTGTCTCCTCCCTGGACAGAGAGGCAGCAGGTGGAGCCACTGACTGTCAGTCAGAGCTTGTGAGCAAAGAGTGCGGCTGAGCTAAGCTCTGTGTGTCAATTGACACACAGAGCAGAGCTCAGGATCAAGCCTGTATGAGTGCCCCTATTGCAAGCAGTTTAATATGGGGCACACTCGACGGGGGGAGGTGCTAGGAGTGCCGGAGGAAGACCTGAGAAGATGTGGATTAGGACTGCTTAGTGCAAAGCAATTGCACAGAGCAGGTAAGTATAACACATGTTGTAACATAGATTTACAAATATATGTAAGGTAAATTGCCTTTTGTGATGCCTCTCTACCCTTCTTCAACACAAAGGGGATAAATTAAATAATGGTTATCACATGCAATATTTGTGTGTTTTTAGAAATATTGGTAATAATAAAAGAGTCATATCAAGTAAAATATCAAGTTTTCGTTACATACCACAAAATCAATAAATATGGAAGGAATTCACTTGATTTTTTTTTATGGTTGAACTGGATGGACTTGTGTCTTTTTTCAACCTGACTAACTATGTAACTATGTAACTACATTTATCGCATGCAATATTAATGTCACATGACTAATTTTCGTAAATTAGAACATGCAATAATTTAAGGGGAAAAATATAAAATATGCGATAAATAACAACAAAGCTTCATTAAAGTCAATTCACTAAATAAGAAATATATATATATTTATCTCAATTTTTTAGGAGTGTAGAAAATAAATAACAGCCAGGGGAACTCTGCATTGTCAATAAGTGAAAAGAAAACAATGTATCGGTGTGGGAAAGCAATAATGTTAGATCAGGAATGTAGATAGTTTGTAACATTGCACCAGAGACATTATTCTGTGAATAAAGCCACACTAAAGCCTCATACACACGATCGGACTTCCATCGGACTTTTCTGTGCATTTTGGTCTGAAAGGGCGTTGGCCGTGAACTTGTTCTGCATACACACGGCAGAACATTTTCAGCCAACTTTCACCAAATCAGGTGGTTTTTCAGCTCTTTACCGCCATCCTTTGGGCAACTTCTGCTATTGTTGTCTGATCTTTAGCATTGTTTCTGAGCATGCGTGTTTGTACTTTGGACTTTAGTCCGATGAACTTGTGTACACACGATCGGATTATCCTCCATCTGACATTTGTTGCCGGAAAGTTTGAGAGCATGCACAGCGAACATTTGTCTATTGAAAAAATGAAAACAATTGTCCGATGGAGCATACACACGGTCGGATTGTTCGATAAAACAGGTCCGTCGGACCGTTGTTGTCAAAAAGTCTGATCGTGTGTATGGGCCTTAAGAATGTTTTCAAAGTCTCATAATTCAATTCTTCAAAAAATGTATATAAAAAAAATAAAGTCAATTCATAAAAATAAAAAAAAACACATTCTTTATTTCATTCATGGCATAGGCAGTCAATATTTTAGGAATGCACAAAATAATGAGTGGAAAATTTAAGAGAAAAAAATGTGTCAGTGAGGAAATGTTATGCCCTTAGCTCAGGAATGTAAATAATTTGTAACATTGCACTACAGTTATTACGTTCATGTGGTATTTACCTTAGTGAATTGACCCCAAAAATTCTGTATGAAACATGTATACATGTGCTCCACTCCTTGGTGGCCCAGGTGTGATGGAAGTCATGTGAAGAGAAAAAAAATCTTTATTTATGCCAAAGACAATCATTGCCTCTAATGAAAAAAAGGATTGTTGCCTGACACAGATTTTCAGAATTTATTGTAGCAAATTGCAATAGTAGGATTTTTAAAACAGCTTACCTGTAAAATCCTTTTCTTGGAGTACATCACGGGACACAGAGCAGCATAGTCATTACTATGTGGGTTATATAGAATTACCTTCAGGTGCTGGCACTGGCAACTTCCAAACAGGAAGTACCCTCCCCTATATAAGCCCCTCCCATCCGGGAGTACCTCAGTTTTGTAGCAAAGCAATACGTGTCCCCAAAAGAGGGGTGGGAGCTCTGTGTCCCGTGATGTACTCCAAGAAAAGGATTTTACAGGTAAGCTGTTTTAAAAATCCTACTTTCTTGTTCATACATCACGGGACACAGAGCAGCATAGTCATTACTATGTGGGACGTCCCAAAGCAATGCCACATGAGGGGGGGGATACACCATACATAAGCTGGGCGCCATCAGGCATGAGGATCTTTTGCGGCCTGCAACACACTGCGCCCAAAGGCGACATCCTCCTGACTTCTCACGTCCACCTGGTAGAACCTAGTAAACGTGTGTACTGAAGACCATGTTGCGGCCTTACAAATTTGCACCAGGGAGGCCTGGTGATGCACTGCCCATGAAGTTCCAACTGCTCTCGTGGAGTGCGCCCTAACTTTGAACGGAGGCGGTCTACTTTTCAAGCCATAGGCTTGTATTATGACCTGTCGATTCCACTTGGCTAAAGTAGATTTTGATGCTGCCTGACCCTTTCTGGGGCCTTCCGGCAGAACAAACAGAGAATCCGTTCTACGAATCTGAGCAGTGGCTTTTAGATAAGCTTTAACTGCTCTTACTACATCCAAAGAATGCAATAACTTTTCCTCTACCGAGCTTGGTTTGGGGAAAAAAGAAGGAAGAACCACATCCTGGTTCAAGTGAAACCTCGATACCACCTTAGGAAGAAAGGCTGGGTGAGGACGTAATACTACTCTGTCCTTATGGATAACCAGATATGGCTCTTTACAGGACATGGCGGCTAATTCCGACACTCTTCTAGCCGAGCATATGGCTACTAAAAATATCAATTTCCTGGTGAGTAGAACCAAGGAAATGTGCCGCAAAGGTTCAAATGGCTGCTTCTGCAGAACCGACAGAACCAAATTTAGATCCCATGGGCATATGGGAGCCTTAATCGGTGGAATAATACGAGTCACACCTTGCATAAAGGATTTGACAAGTGAATGCATAGCCAGGGGCCTTTGAAATAGTATTGACAAGGCCGAAACCTGGCCCTTGATAGTACTTAAGGCAAACTTCCTGTCTACAGCCCACTGCAGGAAGTCCAGAATTCTGCCTATAACGTACTTACGTGGATGCCATTTTCTGGCCTCGCACCAAGTGATGTACGCCTTCCAAACTCTATAGTAGATCTGCCTGGATACAGGCTTCCTAGCATTGATTATAGTTGATACCACAGAGTTAGAGAGACCTCTCTTCTTTAGGATGTGGGACTCAATAGCCAGGCCGTTAAACTTAGAGTTAGTAAGGAAGGGTGGTATATCGGTCCTTGCGAAAGCAGGTCCGGACGACGTGGAAGGGTCCAAGGACTCCCCACAGACATTTTGATGATCTCCGCGTACCAGGCCCTTCGGGGCCACGCTGGAGCCACCAGGATCACTGGCTTCTTCTCCAACCTGACTCTGCGAAGGAGTCGAGGCAACAATTGTAGCAGAGGGAATGCATATATCAGTCTGAACTGATCCCAAGGGAACACCAGAGCATCCGAGCCGCAAGCGAGGGGATCCCTTGTCCGGGAGACAAATCTGTCCACCTTTGCGTTGAATCTGGATGCTAGCAGATCTACATCCGGTGTTCCCCACCGCTGACATATTGCTCGGAAGACCTCGGGATGAAGGGACCATTCCCCTGGGCATAACTGTTGGCGACTCAGAAAGTCCGCCTTCCAATTCTCCACCCCTGGAATGAAGACAGCTGATATACATGGGACATGCTTTTCTGCCCATTCCAGGATGTGACTTACTTCCCTCTGGGCTGCACGACTCCTGGTGCCTCCCTGATGATTGATATATGCCACTGCTGTGGCATTGTCTGATTGAATTCTGACAGGGGACCCTTGGAGTCTGGATGTCCAGGCTACTAGGGCGTACCGGGCTGCTCGTATCTCTAAGAGATTGATGGGCAGGGTTTTTACTACATTTGACCATCTGCCCTGGAGAGACCATTGCTCCAGTACTGCCCCCTAGCCTGTAAGGCTGGCATCTATAGTGACCACCTTCCAAGATATCGGGCTGAAGGGTTTTCCCTTCTGGAGATTCTGGGGGATCAACCACCAGCAGAGACTCTTCCGAACGGAAGGGGACAAAGCCATCGGGAAGTCTAGAGCCTGAACTTTTCCGTTCCAGGCTGACAATATGGCCCTTTGTAAATTCCTTGAGTGGAATTGGGCGTATGGCACAGCTTCGAATGATGCTACCATCTTTCCTAGCAGCCTCATGCACAGGCGTATGGACGGCTGTCTTTTTGCACAAAGCAGACGGACCAAGCCCCTCAAAGAGGATACCTTGTCTAGAGGTAAGAAAATCTTCCTCTGGTCTGAATCCAGCCGTAGCCCTAGATATACCAGGTTTTTCACTGGCTGTAGGGCTGACTTGTCCAGGTTGATGACCCAACCGTGAGATTCTAGATACTTGATTGTATCGACAATTACCACTTCTAGCTTGGCAACTGAGTGGTCCATCAACAACTGGTCGTCTAGGTATGCCATTATCGTTACACCCCGTGTTCTTAGATCGGCCAACAGTGGGGCCAGAATTTTTGTGAACACTCGTGGTGCTGTGGCCAGACCGAATGGTAAGGCTCTGAACTGAAAATGGCGCCCTTCTACTGCAAAGCCTAGGAATTTTTGATGACCTGGAAAGATGGGAACATGCAAGTAAGCATCTTTGATGTCGATCGAGGCTAACCATTCCTCCCCTTGTAGGGCAGCGGTGACCGATCGGATCGACTCCATCCGGAAAGACCGGACGTTTAGAAATTTGTTTAGACTCTTTAGGTCCAATATGGGTCTTATGTCCCCGTTTGGCTTCGGGACTGTGAAAAGGTTTGAGTAGAAACCCAACCCCCACTCTTCCATAGGAACCTCCATAATTACTCCTTGGAGCAATAGTTGTTCTAACGCCAATAGGAGAGACCGTCTTTTCAGAGGGTCTCTTGGCATGCCTGACCACATAAAATGGGACGGAGGAGACTCTTTTAACTCCAACTTGTATCCCAGAGTTACTGCGGAGAGCACCCATCTGTCTTTGATCGTCTCCCGCCAGGTCTCTGCGAACAACTGAAGTCTTCCCCCCACCCGTTTGAGTGGGGGCAGCCCTTCATAGGCTTGACTTGGAGGCTGGTTTAGTACCTCTTCGGATCCAGGGCTTTTTATTACCCTGTGGCTGTCCCTGATTTTTACCTCCTGAGTTTGACCGAGGAGGCCGTCGGAACTGCTTAGTAGCAGACGTCGCAGGGATAGGAGAGGTAGTCCTCTTAAAAGATGGACCCCTAGACCTCTTCTTACTCGGTAAGAGAGTACTTTTACCACTGGAAATCTTCTGGATATACTTATCCAGGTCTTCGCCAAAAAGGCGTTCCCCATGAAATGGGAAGCTAACTAAGAGCTTCTTACAGGGAGCTTCAGCAGACCAGTTTTTGAGCCACAGAAGCCTACGCATATGTACCAAAGACAGCGTGAGGCGGGAGGCCTGATGGATAGAATCCTTGATGGCGTCAACCGCAAAGCATAATGCTCTAGGCAGATCAGCCAGAGCCTGGGCCTGTTGGTCTGGCAAATCCCTCAGGACCATTTTCATTTGATCCTTTAAAGCTTGGCAGACTCCAATAGCTGCCACTGCTGGCTGTGTAACAGCCCCTGCTGTGGAAAAAGCAGATTTTAATAAAGATTCCAATTTTTTATCCACTGGATCTTTGAACATTTGAACATTATCTACTGGACATGTCAGTGATTTGTTCACAGAAGAGATGGCTGCATCCACCGTAGGAACATTCCATCTCTGGGTGAACTTTTCCTCCATGGGATAGATCACCGGAAACCTTTTAGACGGAACAAATAGTTTATCAGGATGTTCCCAGTCCTGGTATATAAGTCCTTCCAATAATGGATGTATTGGAAAGGAGCAATTAACCTGGGGAGCTTTTAGCGACCCCAATGAGGAGACAGCAGTAGTTGATGGTTCAACAAGAGGCATTTTAAATGCCGATCGAACCATGTCAGTTAGGGTCTGGACCCACAATCTTTCAGTCTGTGATGCTGAAAATGGTTCATCTACTGTCGATTCCTCAAAAACAGAGCTAACCTCCTCCTGATCCCCTTCAGGTAGGTCGGTCCCTTCCTGGGACTGTTGCTCTGCCAACAGGCACTCTAATGGAGGTGATGGAGATCTGGCGCGCTTTCTTTCCTGTAGAGAAGAAGCGATCAATGCAGCCAATCTCTGCTCCAATCCCTCCAGAGTTGAGGAAAAAACCTCCTCTGTTATATATGCAGGAGCAGGTGGACTGAGGACAGCCGCAGTACCTGGCACTCCCGGGGGTTCCTTATGGGTATTAACCTCTGATTTCTCAGGGGAGGAGGGTGCAGATGACTGCTCCAGATCCTCAGAGCCCGATGGAGACCCCCTACACTTCCTGAGAGGTATATCTCGGAGTTTTTTAGGCGGCATATTCCTTAGTTCAAAGCTGAGGTATTCCAGCCGCAATACACCCCTTACTGAAATAGTCTAATGCAATTTGCTGCTATGTACATCAGTGTGTGTCTACTAATGCGTCTTTCTGGGGATGCCTGTATCAACCGCCCGCTGTAAGCCCCTATACCATGCTACCAGCTCCTTTTCATGCTCTGTGTCCATAGCAAGCAGCGTGGACTGAGTCCTTTTATCTTGCTGGGACGCCCGCACATGCGCAGAAGCGCTGGGCGCACAGAGCGCGTCATCCGCCAGGCTCCGCCCCCTTTTTTGAAGCTAAACCTTATAAAAAGAAAGCATGTGTGTGCGCGCGCGCGTGCACGTGTGCGCTCTTGGCGCCATGTAGGGAGAGGAGCCAGGGTCCCTGTTTCACCAGGACTCGGGGATGGAAGGAAACTACTTGGCAGCATGACAGAGGAATGCAGCTTCCCTGATAGAGAGCTCACTCATCTGCCTGGACTTTCACCATGGAAGGAATAGTCCCAAGAAAAAAGACGTTCCACAGTGGCCTCTAGTGGACAAACACAGGTACCGCACTTTTGTCTTTTTTTTTTTTTTTTTAAAACCTCCTTTATGAAAAAACATTTCCAGGTTTACAGTTTTTTTAAAACTTCCCTTATGAAAAAACATTTCTAGGATTTCTTAGGCATATACAGCTATTAGCGGGAATACCCTTTAGGTAACAGGCAGAAAGACATATTAGGCTTGGGGGTCCCCTCAATAGAACCAAGTTCCTGAGGGGCCCCCACTTACCTTTTCCCCGCCGCAGGACTTTGTTTGATCCACAGAAGCCCAAACTTCACCTCTCACGGCAGGCATTGTACTAGACCTTCAGGGACCGGGTTCCCAAGGATTCCACTCCCCTGGACCTGTATAGCACCCTGCACAGATAGCCTCTTGGTTTTGGGTATGACCAGAGCTCTGGATCCCAGGGTCCAGCCCTCCTAAGAGAGGCATTACAGGCAAAACCCTGCTCTTCTCTGCAAGGCCCGGGTACCGACCGTTTAGCTATGAAGCTTTTTTGGTCGGATCCGGAATAGCTTGCTAAGGCCCAGAGAACCTGTACACAAGCCCAGATGAATACATGTTAACCTTGGCCAACACCTTAGACACTGGCAAAAAACTGAGGTACTCCCGGATGGGAGGGGCTTATATAGGGGAGGGTACTTCCTGTTTGGAAGTTGCCAGTGCCAGCACCTGAAGGTAATTCTATATAACCCACATAGTAATGACTATGCTGCTCTGTGTCCCGTGATGTATGAACAAGAAAAGATTTTTCCCTCTCTTCATGTCGGGGGCCTTGGGAGAGGAACTACTGACCATGAAAACTTTTTTCACCTCACAAAAAGTAATTCATCCATCATTTTCACAACTTCCTTCTCAAAAGTAATATGATTTTTGTAATGTTTCAGAGTTGCTCAGTAAAACTGGACTCCAGGTAGATAGAGGAGAAAACTCCACAAAATGTATTTCTAAGAAAATTCCTAAATCTGTTTTTGAATGTGGCTAGTGTAAGTATCTAAATATAACCTGATTCCAGCCTCATATAATACCCTGAACAGCAGCACTCAGAATGGAACAGGAAGGCACAGTATACAGTATATGTCTGCTAGCAAGGATCATGAGCACAGAAGGAGAGAGCAGACCAGCCAGAAGCAGGAAATAAGAATGTGAACTATCTATGTTGCTTAACGGCAGTAGAGAAAAGTATGATGATTAAGGTGGCTCCATTCTCTGGCTAAGCTGTGTAGGTCCTTGTTCACACGGGACATATGAATCCATACCCCATGTGAGGGCCACGTTTTCCCACATGGGGATGCATGAGTGTTCAGAGTATCTCCATGCAGGCAGTCCTATTGCTGTAAATTGGGACACAGTAGTTGCACAGGTGCAGGGTGTTTTTGGAGCACCTGCACCTAACATGGATATCACATTGGGAGAAGTGGCAGACAGGAATGGGACTGCCTGCTTGGGGATACACAGAAAACCTGTGCTTCTCCATGTGGGTAAAAGCAATCCTTATTTAGGGTACGGATCCATACATTCCTTGTGAAAGAGGCCAAAGCCCTGGTTCACACTGGTGCGATTTGACATGCGATTTGACAAATCGGCGAAATTTGCCGCAAATTGCGGGCAATGGCATCGTCCTAATCGGTGCGACGCCGCATCTGCGGCGCTGCACCGATTACAAAAAGTCGTTTCTGTACTACTTTTTGCGATTTCAGCCGCGATTTACATTGACATCTGTTTCAGATGTCTTTGAAATCGTGGCTGAAATCGGGACTGCCAGCGGGAGTGAAATCGTGCGAGTTCAGCTGAACTTGCAGGCTTCACTCCCGCAGCCCCAGTGTGAACGTGGGCTAAATGTCAGAACTTAGTGGGACACTGATACAAATCTATTTGCAGGTAAAACATCTATCATAAATGCATTTGCATGGAGCTTATCTTAGGCCAGGAATGTGAGATTTTAATCTACCTTCATTTTATTTTATTCTTTCTTTCTTGCAACTAAACATATTGTCATAATAACAATGCTGGACTAAATTATTAATGCAAAGGGTAATATGCAAAAGTGCAGTAATCCACAGCAACCATGGCTGAATAATATACTAAACAAAAGTTTGCTTGGATTTTATGAATTACTGCAATTAACAGAGGTGGCTGAAACCTTATAGGAGAAATAAAGACAAGGATATGTGCACATATACAGACATGTCAGGGTTGATTTACTAAAGGAGCAACTACTGTAAGTAGCTATTTTATATCAATATATTTGAAATTACATAATCATTTTTATTTATTTATTTATTGTACCTATAAAAATGTGAATGAACAAATGAGTTGGTGATTTCATCCATCCATTTACTCTGTTCCAAAATAAGTGCAGACAATGCTTACTTTGTAAAGTATATGTCTTATTAGCTCAGGAAATAAATTGAAGCTGTGTTCACTTTGAATATCCAACCAAGCACAAGAGAAATCCACAGGATTTTTGCCAACACTCGATTGGATGATTGACGTGAACACAGCTTTGCTTTAGTTACTGAACTAAATAAACATTCTCTACTCTTAGAAAATCAATTAAAGAAAATCTGTTTTGGGATGGAGGAAATTGATGGGTGAACTCAAAACATATTTGTTTAATTTTTTTATGAATGGTACACAGAAAAAGTTCATAAACTTTTAAAGATTTTCACATGCAGTACAGATTTGTATATATATATATATATATATATATATATATATATATATATAAAAAAACTCCCAAAAATAAGTTACATATTACAAGCTGTTAAAAAAAAAAAGTATGTTAAGACCAATTAAAATAAATGACTTGTTTTTTAAGCATGCTGTTTCCTTCTGCAAGGAGAAATAAATAGCTGTGATTGCTAGCAAAAGGTTAACTGTCCACTACATAACAAACAACAGCTGAAGCGTTACTTTCTCAATTACAATAAAACACACAAAGCAATGAGAGAAATTGCTCATAGAATGTGCATCTTATTATGTACAAAATACTGAACATCCTTTCAATTTATGTTTCTGAACGCTCATTATATTAAACATAATTAAGTAAACATCTAGCTAATGATGATGCCTTTGATCTGCATGTTTCTTATGAAGATCTATATTTAATTAACTGAAGCTCATGATCATTGCTTTATTATCGATCATCCTCAAAGCTAGCCATATTGATCAATAATAACATTTAGCCAAGTTTGTAAGAAACCTTTCATTTTTCAAATAAAATCTGTTCAGCAGTTTTGAAAACATGAAATATTGTAGCATATAGATTTAAGATTCTAATTAAAATTGTTTCTGTTTCAATAATACAACATCAGCATTTTATACAAAAAGAAACATCAGCCAGGGAACAGGTGACTTAACTCCTAGGAAAGCCATTAATATTAGGGATTATTAGGACCAATTACTTCCAAGCCCATATACTGTATGTGCAAAGGCCAAACTGTCCATGGTCAAGGTGACAAAATCCAGAAGTTGGTATTAGTGGCATATCAGAAAACCTTTACCGGTGTCAAGAGTGCCAAGGACTCAGTAGGAGACGCTATATTCAGAATAAGTGCATACTTATATATTGTGAAGAAGGAAATTACAACAAACAGTGCTGCAAATTATATTAAGTAAGCGAACAATCAAATTGTATGATTTTTAAGTAATTCATTTGCATTTAATTGCATGACATAAGTATTTGATACATCAGAAAAGCAGAACTTAATATTTGGTACAGAAACCTTTGTTTGCAATTACAGAGATCCTACATTTCCTGTAGTTCTTGACCAGGTTTGCACACACTGCAGCAGGGATTTTGGCCCACTCCTCCATACAGAGCTTTTCCAGATCCTTCAGGTTTCGGGGCGGTCGCTGAGCAATACGGACTTTCAGCTCCCTCCAAAGATTTTCTATTGGGTTCAGGTCTGGAGACTGGCTAAGCCACTCCAGGACCTTGAGATGCTTCTTACGGAGCCACTCCTTAGTTGCCCTGGCTGTGTGTTTCGTGTCGTTGTCATGCTGGAAGACCCAGCCACGACCCATCTTTAACCACTTCAATACAGGGCTTTTTGTACCACTTCAATACCGGGCCTATTCTAGCACTTCTCTCCTACATGTACAAATCATCATTCTTTTGCTAGAAAATTACTCAGAACCCCCAAACATTATATATGTTTTTTTAGCAGACACCCTAGGGAATAAAATGACAGTCATTGCAAAAAAAATTCTTGCACGATATTTGCGCAATAATTTTTCAAACGCCTTTTTAAAAAAAAAAAATGGTTTCATGAATTAAAAAATAACAAAACAGTAAAGTTAGCCCAATTTTTTGGGAAAATATGAAAGATGATGTTACACCGAGTAAATAGATACCTAACATGTCACGCTTTAAAATTGCGCACACTCATGGAATGGCGCCAAACTTCGGTACTTAAAAATCTCCATAGGCGACACTTTAATTTTTTTTACAGGTTACCAGGTTAGAATTACAGAGGAGGTCTAGTGCTAGAATTGTTGCATGCGCTCTAACGCATGCGGCGATACCTCACATGCGTGGTTTGAACGGCGTTTACATATGTGGACGACGTACGTGTGCATTCGCTTCTGATCGCGAGCTACCGGGGACAGGGGCGTTTAAAAAAAAAATTATGATTATTTTTATTTATTTTTTACTTATTTATTTATTTTTTTACAATTATTTTACTTTTTTTGTTTTTTTTATCACTTTTATTCCTATTACAAGGAATGTAAACATCCCTTGTAATAGGAATGTGTGTGGCAGGTTCTCTTTATTGAGAGATGCGGGGTCAATAAGACCCCACATCTCTCCTCCAGGCTGGAAAGCATGAGATCAGTGAAATTTTTTTCACTGATCTCATACTTACAGCCGCAATGGCGGCTTTGTTTACATTTGAGGCCCAGGCGTGACGTCATCACATCGCGCCCGGGCCTCCGACGATCATAGAGATGACTGGTGACCATCTGGTCACCAGTCATCTCTATGCTCATCACGTGACCCACCAACGATGCCGGAAGATTCGCTCCGGGTCCCCGATCGCACGGGGAGCCCGGAGAAGCACCGGATGGCGGCGGGAGGGGGGGATGTCCCCTCCCGCCGCCTGTAAGAACGATCAAGTGGCGTAACCGCCGCCATGATCATTCTTATGGTGCACAGAATCGCTGGCCCAAGAAAATTATATCTGAATGATGCCTCTAGCTGCAGGCATCATTCAGATATCTCCCTACAAAGCCGAGGATGTTATATGACGTCCACCCAGGATGGGAGATCCCATCTGTGGACGTCATTTGACTATGGCTGGGTAGGGAAGTGGTTAATGCTCTTACTGAGGGAAAGAGGTTGTTGGCCAAGATCTCGCGATATCCCCTTTGCAGAAAAGCATCCCCAAAGAATGATGTTTCAAACTCCATGCTTCACGGTTGGTATGGTGTTCTTGGGGTTGTACTCAACCTTCTTCTTCCTCCAAATACAGCGAGTTGAGTTTAGACCAAAAAGCTCTATTTTTGTCTCATCAGACCACATGACCTTTTCCCATTCCTTCTCTGGATCATCCAGATGGTCATTGGCAAACTTCAGACGGGCCTGGACATGAGTTGGCTTATGCAGGGGGGACTTGCGTGCGCTGCAGGATTTTAATCCATGACGGCGTAGTGTGTTACTAATGGTTTTCTTTGAGATTGTGGTCCCAGCTCTCTTCAGGTCATTGACCAGGTCCTGCCATGTAGTTCTGGGCTGATCCCTCACATTCCTCATGATCATTGATGCCCCACGAGGTGAGATCTTGCATGGAGCCCCAGACCAAGGGAAATTGAGCGTCATCTTGAACTTCTTCCATTTTCTAATAATTGCGCCAACAGTTGTTGCCTTCTCACCAAGCTGCTTGCCTATTGTCCTGTAGCCCATCCCAGCTTTGTGCAGGTCTACAATTTTATCCCTGATGTCCTTACACAGCTCTCTGGTCCTGTGCCATTCCAAAAGAACACCTCTGGGACATTATGTTTCGGTCCATCCGGTGCCGCCAGGTTGCACCTCAGTCTGTTCAGGAGCTCAGTGATGCTCTGGTCCAGATCTGGGAGTAAATACCCCAGGACACCACCCTTCGTCTCATTAGGAGAATGCCCTGATGTTTTCTGGCATGCATATAAGCACTTGGGGGCCATACAAACTACTGAGGACCGTTTTGAGTTGTTACAGACTGAGGTGCAACCTGGCGGCACCGGATGGACCGAAACATAATGTCCCAGAGGTGTTCTTTTGGATTTAGGTCAGGTGAGCGTGGGGGCCATTCAATGGTATCAATTTCTTCATCCTCCAGGAACTGGCTGCATGCTCTCACCACATGAGGCCGGGCATTGTCGTGCACCAGGAGGAACCCAGGACCCACTGCACCAGCGTAGGGTCTGACAATGGGTCCAAGGATTTCATCCCGATACCTAATGGCAGTCAGGGTGCCATTGTGTAGCCTGTAGAGGTCTGTGTGTCCCTCCATGGATATGCCTCCCCAGACCATCACTGACCCACCACCAAACCGGTCATGCTCAATGACGTTACAAGCAGCATAAAGTTCTTCTCCATGGCTTCTCCAGACCCTTTCACATCTGTCACATATGCTCAGGGTGAACCTGCTCTCATCTGTGAAAAGCATGGGGCACCAGTGGCGGACCTGCCAATTCTGGTGTTCAATGGAAAATGCCAATCGATCTCCACAGTGTCTGGCAGTGAGTACAGAGCACACTAGAGGACGTCGGGCCCTCAGGCCACCCCCATTAAGTCTGTTTCTGATTGTTTGGTCAGAGACATTCACACCAGTGGCCTGCTGGAGGTCATTTTGTAGGGCTCTGGCAGTGCTCATCCTGTTCCTCCTTGCACAAAGGAGCAGATACCGGTCCTGCTGATGGGTTAAGGACCTTCTTTGGCTCTGTCCAGCTCTCCTAGAGTAACTGCCTGTCTCCTGGAATCTCCTCCATGCTCTTGAGACTGTGCTGGGAGACACGGCAAATCTTCTGGCAATGACACGTATTGATGTGCCATCCTGGAGGAGTTGGACTGCCTGTGCAACCTTTATAGGGTCCAAGTATTGCCTTGTGCTACCAGTAGTGACACTGACCCTAGTCAAATGCAAAACTAGTTAAAAACAGTCAGAAAAGATGAGTAGGAAAAAAAAATATCAGACACCTCCACCTGAAAAAACATTCCTGTTTTGGAGGTCATCTGATTTTTGCCAATCTAGTGCACCTGTTGTTAATTTCAATTAACAACAATGCAGCTGAAACTGATTAACAACCCCCTCTGCTACTTAACTGACCAGATCAATATGCCAGGAGTTCCCAGGACTTCTGATTCAAAAGTGTTCCTTTAATTTTTTTGAGCAGTGTATATATATGAATATATATTACAATAAACTAAGAATTTAGACTGCACTACAACTAGAAATAAAATTCACAGAGTTTATCAGTGTAAAGCTGACCACACAGTAACTGACTACAGAGAAACAAAGATAGTTGATCAGGTAGCTCAGTCTAAAAATGTATCTTCTGAAGTTGTGCCTCCCAAATTTGGAAGGTGTAGTCCATTTAAGCTGCTGGGTAATTCGTTTGTGCAGCATATAAGCAGTTCAACCTGGAGTTGGGCTTCAAGTTTCTTAAAGCTGAACTCCAGCTTTGGATAGACTTAACATAGTTCGTTTGGGCCAGGCTGGCCCAATTGATCTATGTCCCTCACTAACATGTGAGGCCGCTGGATGTGCTGTATAAACTGTATGTATACAATGGAATGCTACTGGCGCAGGCTTGTTACCACTGCAATTGGGGACCACCAGTCTGTGGGTGGACAGTATATGGCGGCAATAGGCAGGGGAGAAAAAAGTGATATATGATGATTCAGCAGATGGTGATCCTGCAGTGGTTGTAAACAGTTCAGAACTTTAGGGCAAGCCTATTCAGGGAATTAGAAGCACACTCCAAGAACATGTAAAAAGACAGAAGCATAGGCGCCTCTTAAGTAAAAGCCGTGTGGCATTTATTAAGACAAGGCATCTTCTGTGGATGCCAATCGCCAGCTGAGTGTGCCAATGATCGACGTCCACAGGAGACAAGGCAGAAAACAAGTCACATTCAGCAGCTAACCAGCAAGCATCAGGATCCCCTGATGTGCCTATCTTCACTCACTAAGATGTGAGTGTTTTTATACTTTGTCTTCATAAGTGCCACCGCTTTTACTTAAGAGGTGCCTCTGCTTCTGTCTTTTTACATAAACTGTAAGTAGCTGAGGCTACATACAGCATACTCCACTGTGTTCTGAGTTCGGGTCGAGACTTCCTGTCTCATACCCGGAACACAAAGAGTCTACCGTAGCCGCAATCAGCCATTCAAAGAAAGAGATGTATTCTAGCAATGAATACAAAGGTTCCTCTGATTGGCTTAGTCAGAGAGGCAAGCTGATGATGTCACAACCTCTGACTCAGCCAATCAGAGGATGCTTTGTATTCATTGTTAAAATACATTGCTTTCACTGAATGCTGAGCGCCGATCAGATAGACTCTAATGTGTTCCAGGTGTGTTCCAGGTATGAGACAAGAAGTCTTGGCTTGATCCCGGAACCAGGGCCGTTTGGAGGAATTTGGGGGCCCCAAGCAGATTGAGAGCGGGGGGGGTGCTACTGATCTTTTTTGGAGAAGCGGGGGGGTGCTACACAATTTTTTTACTTTTTTCTTAAAATTCAGAAGGGGGGTGCTAACGCGGGACATCGACACCGATCGCGAGAGGGGGGCGCCAATCGTGGGAGGGGGGGCGCCAATCGTGGGAGGGGGGGCGCCAATCGTAGGAGGGGGGCGCCTATCGTGGGAGGGGGGGCCACCAATATTGTGGGGGGGCCGCCAATTTTGTGGGAGGGGGGCCGCCAATCGCGGGAGGGGGGGGCGCCAATCGTGGGGGGGGGCGCCAATCACGGGAGGGGGGCCACCAATCGCGGGAGGAGGGGGCCGCCAAATCGCGGGAAGAGGGGGCCGCCAAATCGCGGGAGGAGGGGGGCCGCCAATCGTGGGAGGAGGGGGCCGCCAAATCGCGGGTGGGGGGGCAGCCAATCGTGGGAGGGGGGCCGCCAATCGCGGAAGGGGAGACAGCTCTGCTGGGGCCCCAGGCCAGCTGGGGGCCCCAAGCAGTTTCTTGGTTTGCCTGTCCTGTTCCGACGGCCCTGCCCGGAACACAGTGTGGTATGCTGTATGTAGCCTCAGCTACAAACAGTTTTTATTAAGCACATCCAGCAGCCTCACATGTTAGAAAGGGACATAGTATGTTTAGGCCAGCTTAGCCCAAATGAACTACGTAAAGTGTATCCAAAACTGGAGTTCAGCTTTCAAGGCAAGCATTCCAAAACATTTAAAGACCCAAGTGCAGGATTCCTTAGATGCCCCTGGTGGTGTGGTGTACTGTTCTGTGCTTTACCTGCTATTGGCACTGTGATATATTTTAACAGTACTTGGTTTAAATGATTTTTATTTATTTTTTGTTTCTCTGTTTCTGTTCATGGTGAACCATAAAGGGTTAACTCGGTTGTCATTCTTAGGCTTAACCAAGTTATTTTTACATATATCCTCTTTAATATGTCCTTGGGTATAACTAATGACTTTTTACTTATATATGTTTTAATTTAGTGCTCTGTAAATATTATGGTGTTATTTTGTTGTAAATCTGTAAAATGGTTAGGTATCTGCTGGTCCATTGAGCTTTGTAGTTCATCTGGTTAGAGGTTGCACATTTGCTGCACTAGTCTGCTTATGCGCTTCCGCCCCCCCCCCCAGCTCCCATTGCCGAGAGTCCTGATTGGCTACAGAGTTTCACTGAGCCCAGTGGTTCTACTCCTCTTTATAAGGTGGTACAAAGCCTGAGAGCTTTGAAATGCTAAGGTGGTTCAAAGCCTGAGAGCTTTGAAATGCTTTACCATGATTACAGGCCCTCCCATGTGATGTCACTTCTGGTTCTGCGCTCCGCAGTGTTTTTGCTGACTTCCAGGATCGTCAGTACAGCGCCTTCCTGGTTCTGGCTCTACTGCAGGCTGCAGCTGAGAATTAACCCTGCAGGTGGACTGGTCCCTGCCATTATTCAGTTCCCTTGATAAGTGCACTGCCTACTACTTAATGTGATTGTTCCATTGGTTGTTGTATTCAAGGTACTTACTAATCCTGCACACAGCAGTGCCCCCCCCCCCCCCCTGGTGTGTTTTTGGTTGTCTCCTAGAGATATATTCCTGTCTCTGGTGGAGCTGCCTTTTCAAGTGCATATTGACTGCATATATGGACACTTGAGGACTTTGCATGGAACAGTTTGACTTTTAAAGCGTTTGTTAAATGGAAAAAAAAAGATCCTGTTCCCCTAAAGAAGTGGTTCTCAACTCCTGTCCTCAGGACCCACTAACAGGCCAGGTTTGCAAGATAACTGAAATACATCACAGATGATATAATTTTCTTCTCAGTGATTGCAATATTCTAGTCTGTATCTCCCCAAGATAATATGTAAAATATGGCCTGTTAGTGGGTCCTAAAGACACTTGTGCTGTGTTATTTGGCCCTCTCTATCACCTGAAATACCTAGCTGATCCTGCCAGTTTCTACCCTCCTCTCTGACACTGACCACAATATATCAGGGCTGCTGAGCCCTGACACCATGGTCAGAGTACGTGCCTTCGTCATACGCTGCTATTTGCAGTTCTCCCTGTGTCTCCTCTGTCCTCCTACCCCTCCCCTCCCTGCCTGTCAGCTCTTATTAGTGCTGCTCTGCTCATCTCCCCATGGCTACAAAACTATCTGACCTTGTTCTCTACCGATCTGTCAGATAAAAAGCTGTATCCTAGTGCCTGTGCTTTATAAAAAAAAAAGAAGGTTTCTACCTGTTTTAACAGCATCTTCCAGCGATCACGTGACTTCAGATGACTCCAGGCTCTCTGCTCCTTTCCTTCCCCCCCCTCCCTGGCTGAGGACAGCATGGAAATCTCAGCCCCGCCTGCTGATGCTATCAGGCGGGGAGAATAGAGAGGCTAAGGTCACGTGATCGCTGGGAGACACTGTTAAAACAGGTAGAAATCTGCTTTTTTTTAATAATGCAGTCAAAAAAAAAAAAAAAAAGGCAGCAGCTGCTGACTTTAATAAGGACACTTACCTGTCATACCCGCCCGCGATGTCGGTCCCGCCACGGCGATCAATCGCTGCTGGCAGGTCCCGGCTCCTCCATCCTGAGTAAGGGAAACAGGCAGTGAAGCCGTAAGGCTTCACTGCCCGTTTCCTACTGCGCATGCGCCACTCGCACGGCGCTTTGTGAATGGGCGGCTTGCCTCCTGGGATACACACAGTTCCCAGAAGGCAGTGCGCCCCATTCACAAAAAGAGGAAACGGAAGGAGACCCACCGCGGACGAGAAGAGGAACATCAGAGGCAGATTAGGGGACTTCCGCATAGCAACAGGCATTTAGGGTGAGTATAAAAAAATTTTTTGCTATTAATTTTTTTTTTTTTTACGATTTTTAATGTACACATTTATTCAGGGTGGACCTCCGCTTTAACAACACCTTTAACTATTTGGGGACAGTTGTCCATTCTCTCCTCTTTTAAATACAGTATATTATTTTACTATTCGCTATTTATGCTTATCCCTGTCAACCTTTTTCCCTTGTTATAAAGGGCTACATTTGGTTGTGTATTACACTCCTCCATTGTGCCATATATTTTTTTTTTTTTATTCCACTTCCACTTTATAACCACTTCCCACCTGCCGTACATCAAATGTCATCCTTGACTTTGAGTGAAGATATCTGGAAGATGGGTGCAGCTGCAGGCATCATTTAAATATCTTTTTTTTCTGCCGAGATTCCTCGCACCGTAAAAACAATCATGGCGGCAGTTCAGCCGCTTGATTGTTTTTACAGGCGGCAGGAGGAGAGGCCCTCTGGTGCTTCTACCAGCTCGCCTGTGTGACCAGTAAACTGAAGAATGTATCAGCCAGCGGCAGAAGATTACCATAGAGAATATCGTGGACCAGATGGTGCCTGGCAGTCTCTATGACCTTCGGAGGCCGGGCGCAATGTTATGACTTCATGTCCACCCTCGGCAGATGTAAACACAGCCTTTTTTTAACAGAAAAGGCTGAGATTGTTTTTTTGTTTTTTTTATCTCAGTCTTTCCAGGCTACAGGAGAGATGTGGGGTCTTAAAGACCTCACATCTCTCTGTAAAGAAGACCTGTCGTGCCCTATTCCAAGGGATGTTTACATCCCTTGTAATAGGAATAAAAGTGATCAAAAGAAATTATAGGCAAAGTGTAAAAAAAATTTTTTTAATAGAATAAACAATAAAGCAGAAGCGAATGCATATGTACATCACGCCCACATATGTAAACAGCATTCAAACCACACATGTGAGGTGTCGCCACAAACGTTACAGTGAGAGCAACAATACTCGCCCAAGACCTCATCTGTAACTCTTAACAGGTAACCTGTAAACATTTTTAGCGTCGCCTATGGAGATTTTTAAGTACCAAAGTTTGATGTTATTCCACGAGTGTGCGCAATTTTAAAGCATTACATGTTAGGTATCTATTTACTCGCCATAACATCATCTTTCACATTTTACAAAAAAATTGGGCTAACTTTAGTGTTTTGTTTAATTCATGAAACAGTTTTTTTCCCAAAAATTGCTGTGCAAATACAGTGTGTGACATAAAAAGTTGCAATAACCGCCATTTTATTCCTTAGGGTCTCTGCTAAAAAAAAACATATATAATGTTTGGGTGTTCTGAGTCATTTTATAGCAAGAAAATTATGATTTTTACATGTAGGAGAGGAGTACCAGAATTGGCCCGGTATGAAAGTGGTTAAAAGAGAAGTATGGGTTTATTTTTTCCTTTTAGAATCATACTTACCTTGGTGGATGCAGCATAGGTGCGATGCTTTATCTTTCCCCTGGAACCTCTGCACTGAGAACCGGGCGATCGAACATCGCCGATCGCTCGGTTCTGACAGCTCCCCAAGTGGAGAGCTGCTGACTGTCAGTCACAGCTCTCTGCTCTGCTCTGCTCCCTCCTCGCTCATTGGAACCCTGAGCTGTGGAGGGGACGGGGTGGCCAGCTCAGTCCCTCAGTGGCTTGCTGAGAGACTGAGCGGGGTGTCAGTCCTGGACTGATATCCGTGAAGTCAGCAGAGAGCTGGCTTCAGTCTGCTCTCTGCTGAAAACGGGTAACAGGAGTGAAAAAGAATTGCATTCCTGTGATCCATAGGAGAAGTCCAGCCAAACAAGCTTTGGCTGGACTTTTCCTTTATTAATTATTTGAAGGAGAAGGGTACCAGAAAACACATATGTATGAGATTAGGAATACTTTAATTTACTCCTTCACCACAAACACCTGACTTTGGACTGGGAAGGAAGGTGGTCAGTAGTTGGTTGATATGCAGTGTCCAGCTTTGGAGTCATGAGCAAGTCTTCATGCACCTACTGCACCTGAATCTGTCCTTGGCTCAGCTGGGTACTCTATTGTTCCCTGCAGCAGTTGAAACATGTCACTATTGCCCTTCAAGGTAAAGTTTTCCAGCACCTTTGCTATATAGTATATATACTGTATATAATAATATATAATATTATTTTCTCAAGCCCTAACCATATTAAATTGAGTTTAAAAAAAGTTAACACCACAGAAGAGCCAAACAATGTTTATTTTTTAGATGGCACAAAAGTGCAATATGTGTGTTAAGCATTGTTTATAATGTATTGTATTTTCATGCTAGTTTATTCTTGTGATTTTCAGTACGATATTACCTAAGATAGAAAGATTTAAAAAGAAAATATTACAATATTAACAATAGCTCTTGGCCATTTAAAAGTTCCACACTATACTAGCCATTAATTATATATGAGTACCTGAATTGCATATTAGAAGTGATCTGGACCTTTCACTGACTGTTATCACTTCCTGGACTTCAAAATGACAAATAACTTAATAAAATTGCTTATCTGGAGTTTTTTTTCCCTTGTTCTTCTAACTTCAAAATAGAAAAACAGATGTAATACAAAATCCAGCAGCAAGGTTACATAGAATAAAATAGTACTGCCAACATTTTATACAAAATTTTTAACAAAAGTACATTTTAATTTTTTTCAATTTATATACAAAATAACATTAAGGGGTATCTTTAAACATAGCTTTGATAAGTTTTCTGCAAATTCTTATAGAATGGCTTAGGCATAGTTCCAATATACTTTAGAGCAGCACCTCTTAAGAAACTGAAGATTCTCTAGCAACAGATAAGGACAGCAGAGGGTGCATCTGAGAATAGTGGTTATTAATTACATTTATTAAAGTAGACAATTTGCAACTTACACAATATGCATGGCGATAACTGGCATGTAAGTGTAAACACACAAGTCAACCTCACTCTGATCTATCAGTCTCTCAGCTCCTCTGAAAACAGGACGGACTTGGCTAGGTTCCACAGCAGCTAGGTTTCTTGTGGTAACATGGGTGAATCAACCTCACCCAGGTCCGTCAATCTCTCAGCTCCTCCGGACACAGGAAGGCCAGGCTGGGTTCCACAACAGCTAGGTTCCTATAGATGTAAATGAAAGGCTGGGAGAGCAAAGGAGGACCGTAAGTCAGCCAGCGGTGGAATACACCGGACTCCAGAAGAGACACCACATGTGTGGGGGCCACCTCTTTCTAAAACAAAATGTAGCAGATGTCTCACTCTATAACCTGCAATTCCGCCAAGCTGGCCGGAACGATGTACACAGGCGTTCCGGCTGCTGGTTAGGGAGAGCTGCCTGCTAGCAGTTGCAAGGGGGATTGTTCACCCCCCTCCTTCTTCCTCTTTTCACTGACTGAGTTAATGTAATATGAGCTGACACACACAGAGCACTGTATTCAGTGGCCTCTCTTGTCCCCTTATTGGCCGGAAGAGGAAAACCAATCGTGGGCACAGTTACAACAGCCAATGGAAGAGATTGTATTGAACTGTAGGGAGAGCAGCAATGGATTTTGGGACATGCAGTTCCCACACAAAATGGCCCCATAGACTGGTATACAGGGAGAACTATAAACCCCATGATGCTTTGCTGACAGGAAAGTAAAAGACTCAATTTTGTGTCCTGAGGTAAAGTTAAGTTAGCCTTGAGGGAAGGAAGGGACCAGAACGGAGGGAGAGATGATGTCTCTCAGGTGTTTTCTGTGCGATTCCAGCCTCCACTGCCTTTTGGGATGTCCAGCCTGGGAGAGGGGGATCCCAAGTGAATATTGAGGTGCATCTCCCCCCAACAGGGAACCGTTCAGTGTGGGGGGACCGATCGGGTCGCCATGAAAGCCTGCCTGTTTTCACTCTGGTCCATCAGCTTCTCAGCTCCTGTGAAAACAGGAAAGCCTGGCTAGGTTCCACAGCAGCTAGGTTTCTTGTGGTAACATGGATGAGTCAACCTCACCCAGGTCCGTCAATCTCTCAGCTCCTCCGGACACAGGAAGGCCAGGCTGGGTTCCACAACAGCTAGGTTCCTGTAGATGTCAATGGAAGGCTTGGAGAGCAAAAGAGGACCAGAGGTCAGCCAGCGCAGTGAATATTGAGGCGCATCTCCCCCAACAGTGAACCGTTCCAGTGTGGGGGGGACTGATCAGGTCGCCATGAAAGCCTGCCTTTTTCAGGACATTCGCTTGGGCCCTCATCACAGGATTTGGTGAGAGGGCATTTCTGCCCATCTGTAGGAAACAGACACACTGCACTACAGAAAGAGTTATTTGAACACTGTATACAAACATTATTGCCGGTAGTCATCTAGCTGACACTTTTAGTACTACAGGGATAAAGGATAAGTCTATCCATTTCTAGGACATTGTATACAGACACCATTGTCCTCTCACCTTGTTGAACAAAATCCTGCCTGTTTCACTTGATAATCTGGGCCAGTTTTATTGTTTTCCCTGCTACCCAGAAATTAAAGTGCAACAACGAAAGTGGCTAGCCGAGGACACCAAAGCTTATCTTTGCTTAAAAAAGGACTGAAGCTGTTAGGGCCATACAGATCCGCATACAGATATTCAGGGCTATGCATCTGTATTGGGTGTGTGGGACAGTTTAGGTGTGTAAAGTTGGGCCTGTGGTGTCAGCAGACAGCAGACAGTAGAGAGAGGCCTAACACAAAGGGAGTCACTCCTCTGCTCTCCTCTTGCCTGGACTCAAAGAGCCAATCTGAGTAGAGGTAACCAATTTAAATTTGAAGTGTCATATTGTGCTTTATTTTCTATTAAAGTGTGCCTCTGCTCTTGGGGACATTCTCAGGTTTGGAATCCCCTGAAAGCAGCTTGAATATAGGATTGCCAGCTCTATTGATCTTAAATCTCAGTTATTGATCTCTAGTTGATTACTTGACTATACAGTATACTGTTACTGTCTGCTATTCTGCCACAGAAATATTGCAGTAAAGACAATTTCTGTGTTTTATTATAATGTGTGTGTTTCTCATTGGTCATTGCACTTACACTATTGCCAGGTGTGCCAGAGGGGGCAGAGGCTATTATTAGGGTTGAGAGGCAGAGTAACGAACTGAACAAACAAAAGCAGCTCCTTCGGGGGTATCCCTACACGTGGGGGCTCGTCCAGGATTCTCCGTTACTAGAGAGACAGAAGGACCTGTGTGAGGCTGACTCATCCATGTTACCACAAAGAACCTAGCTGATGTGGAACCCGGCCTGGCCTTCCTGTTTCCAAACGAGCTGAGAAACTGATGGACCAGTGTGAGGTTGTGCTTTTTAAACAGGATTTATACTTAAAAATATTTTTTTCTATTCCTTTTTTATAAAAAAAATGTTAAATGGGGAAAAAAGTGTGTGCCACACTGGATGAGTTTTATCCTAGTAGAAATACGCAATGGGTGTGTAGTTCCCATCCATGCACGCAGACCTTGGGGTGGCATGGAGGATTTTATGGGGTTGATTTACTAAAACTGGAGAGTGCAAAATCTGGTGCCGCTCTTCATAGAAACCAAATAGCTTCCAGTTTTTTTTTTGTGAAAACTTAAAGTGGAATTTACAAAGAAAATCAAGTCCTGCTAGATCACTTCAGGCTGTCCCCTTTTGCAGGTATAGCTACATAAAACATATTAGTGCCTATACTGTTTAAAATCCAGCAATACACAGTCACACCTTGTTCCATCCACACATGCTCAGTTGCTCTCCATTTTTAGGCACTGATGAATTTGTAGAGGCCGATCTACTGACAGCCTTAAAACTGAATTAAACCCTCCTATCCTTTACAGCCAAGAAAGATCTGCAACTGCCATGGTGCTGCACATGTGATCCGTTATGACACCAGTCATTGGATAGTTTGACAGTTTGGTTTAGGATGCAAGAAAATGTGACAGTTAACAATCCATGCATTCCAGGAATGCCATTGTTTTTTGAAACAATTAAATTGATGGGTTTAGTATCAGATTTACTGCTGTTCATTGGATCTGGGCTTCAGCAAAATGGTGGTCTCCAGCAAGAAGAAACAGGAGTACTGCTGGGATCCTTGTCTTCAGCTAAAATATCCTAAAATATCCAGAAGACCTCCCTCTTGCATAGGAGTTTAAAAGTGTCCCCCCCTCTTCTTGGGACAGCAATCATTTCAATGACCCATTAAAATGTTTTGTGAAATAATTTTTCTCTAGATCATATATGTGGTAATGGGGGTAAACCTGCCAGCCTTCTGGCGGTTCTCCCTACATATTGAATGGAGCAAATTTTGTATGTTAGCATGTAAAAAAATATACGGGGTATTACAGTTAATGAAAGTATTTATCCTAAATGTCTTACCACCCATAGCTAATACAAAGTCATCACTCCTAATTATATGGGTAGAAACAGGGACACTAGTTCCTACCTTTAAAATGAAGCCAAGTGTATCTACATGTTCCCTTTGAGGACAAGTACAGTAGCTCTGAGAAAGAAAACTCCCTAAAGAAGGGGCTTGCCAAGATACTGTTTTTGCCAAGATACTGTTTTGATCCCTCCACATAGAATCCAAGCATACATTTTTTTTATTTTTTTATTACATTTTTACAAATAAAAAAGCTTACATACTTTGCAAAACAATTTGCAAATAGTTCATAAAACTACAAAACAAACTCAAGATACTCAAAATACACATAAATACATAGAAAATACATAAAAAATACATATAGGTACACAAATGGATATATCCTCTAACATGCAGTTAAGTACAAAAATAATTATGAATTTATACCGCAGAATATACTCCAAGCATACATGTCCTCCTCATACAGTACAGGTAAATACCATTGTACAATGCTCTTAATCTTTCTGAACTGTAAGCTATATGCTGTAGAAAATATTGGAACATGCTGACAAACAGCCTCCTGAGTCATGTTGTGCATGTTCTAGCTTTGTAGTTATGTTGATATATGTTTTATTTATTTTTTAACAAAAGGAATGTTTATTAAGATAACAAAACATTATAATTGAGAACAGTGTATTTGACAGTACAAAAAAATATATATCTGCACGGCAATGTTAATAGAGGTAGTGACTACTCATCAGAAGCAAGTCAGAATATCTGTGCACCTCCCACTCCATAAGGACCATTAATAGCCCCTGTAGCGGGGTATTGCTTTAAACAACCCAGAGACTACCATACCCAGGATGCATTTCCCTGCGCAAGGACTGCTGGGGCAGGGTATTTAACCAGGGGGCGGGCCGGAGATCGGTCTCTTTGGACACCGCCCGCCCAGCAAGTGGAACTCTGTGCTGAGTCTGCTGAGAATACAGGGCCTGAAGCCTAGGCCTGTATTATTCCAAAGAGCCTTCCGTACCCACCGAGGAGCCTGAGGGATGTTGTATCCTGCTGTTGTTCTGCTACTACCAGGAGGACCGAAGACCCGGGTGTCTTGGAATATGTGTACCAAGACACAGCAACGGAAGATACGGACACGGACTGTTCCGGTTGGGTGAGAGAGCACTTGCTCATGAGAATAGTACAGGATCTTTAGACCCAGTAACTGTTGTTCGGGACTAACGTTAGTGTTTGCAGTTGCACGCCGGAGGGACAGTGCATTGAATGATGCTAGTAGACTTATTCTGGGTCACCAAGTTATCAAATTCCTTTATTCTTGTGGATTACAAATTGTTCCAGAAGTGCACCACCGTTTGCTAGCGAAGATCTTTCTCTGCAGAACTTTCACATGGTACAGTCAGGCCTCACTTAGTAGTAGTGACATTGCTGGGCGCCATCTTGCCCAGAAGGGAGAAGAGCTGCAGTGGGGTCCGTTAGACAGATACACAATCCTGTGACAAGAAACTATTTGCTAAAATACTCTTTCATTGCAGGGCTCTGCATATGTTTATGTATACTGTTTTACCTGCTTAACCATTATTCTCAGTAAAGTACCAGGGTTAAGTATACCAGTCGTTTGTGTCATTTAATGTGCAGACGGAACGGTTAGTGATAGCTATACCATACTGCTGTGTGTCTTTATTGTGGGATTGTGCTGCCAAGAGTCACAGGTTACACAATCCTATCATCCCCTACTAACTGTGCCAAGGGAGGTTAGAGCCAATTGCTGGGGGTTGACAGTGAGTGTTACAGGGCCCGAAAAATCATACCAGCGGCCCTCTTAGCTGGGGGTAGCGCTACACGTGGGGGCTCGAGTCCGGGATTCCTGTACGCTGCAATCAAGCCCGCCAGAGGCAACCGCATGGACCCGCTAGCGGTGACCACGTGGTGCGCATCCACTAATGTTTCTGTAGAGACGGCTGCAGTGATTGAACTTCCTGGAGAGGATTGGCTGGGGCACAATGTAGAACGGCTCATAGAGCTCCTGTCCCCGGACCATAAAGGATGGATAGTTGACCTCAGGCCAGATGAAGAGAACTCCCACACCTATGCGCTGATAGAATGGGGAGACAAAGTGCCAGAAGACTTCAGAGGTCAGAGCGTGCGGTCCTTAGGAAAACAGACATACCGCTTGGCGCACGCAATGGTCATAAAGAAGGAACCTCCGCAGTCACCTAAAACCTTGAAGCGTCTGAAAGAGATGACAGCCCCGGGGACACCTCTAACCACTATAGGCTCTGAACTCTTAACTGCGCTAGAATACCTTGTCACGAAATGTCAGAAGAGTAGTACGGTACATGTAGAGGCAGGGTACTGGAAACTTCGGATCTTTTCAGGGAAGCAACCTGTACCACTCGGGGAAGAGGACTTTGACACCTGGATTGAACAAGCAATGCAGGCTGTGGAAGGATGAGAGGTACCAGAAGCGCAGAAGAAGCAGCACGTGAGCAAAAGTTTAAGGGGGGCTGCTGCTGAAGCCGTGAAGAGTCTCAGGTTCAGAAATGCTGCCTGTACTGCCTATGACTATCTGACTATGTTACAGGAAGAATTTGGCCAGTTAGAGAAAGTGGTCGATCTAGTCTATAAGTTTGAACATACCCTCCAACAGCCAGGAGAAAAACTGTCTGAATATGTTTGCAGGCTAAACAAGATGCTTTGCCAAATCGTCCTTAAGAAGAGAATAGTACCACAAGACATAGATGCAGCCAGGATGAAGCAGATTTTGAGGGGAGCATTGCGTTCTGATCCAGTCTGGCTCCATCTGAAAACCTCTGGAGGAGTCATGTCCCTGAGTTAACCAGACCTTGTGCGAATCATAAGGGACGAAGAAGCTCTGATGAAGGACCAACAGGCGGTCAAGAAACCCACTACTTCCCCCTCAGTTGGGGTCAGATCCGCTGTAGCCACTGAACGGGACTCAGAGGTGGAGATCTTAAAATCACAGATGACCCAGGTGTTGGATTTGTTGGCCTACCTAATAGCCAAGAACGCAGGCGCCAAAGAAAAAGAGGAAGCCAGGAAAGAACCGTACCAGAGTGCCTCCACACCAGTCTCTCCGCGGGACAGAGGAGAAGCTGTCTGCTTTAACTGTGGAGGAGTTGGCCACTTTGGGCGAGTGTGCCCCAGTCCGAGGAAGAACTGAGGCACCTATCGCCAGCCGGCGGAAAACTTCAGAGGGCCCCGGTGAAGGAGTCAGCCGGGTGCCCATCATTTCTAGCAAACTCCATTGGAATCATAAAGCAAGAGAAGTCAGGGAGTAAGGGAAACAATTCCCCATCAAAAACACCCAATACCACTTGCCTGGAGTCAAAACCTCAAAACCCTCAGGAAATCAATGCATACCAGGCCCAACAGGGATTAAGATCCAGAAAAAGGTGGAAGAAGAAAAAACCGCCAAAGGCTAAACCCACGAGTCCAAAGAAAGAGGCCTCCCCGAGGAGGTTTCCAGCCAAATTGGTGGAACCCTCCCCAGTGGTCCCCATTCAAGTGGAGGGAGTCTACACGAGGGCCATCTTGGTCACAGGGGCCCAAGTTACCCTCTTGTATCGGGATTTCTATCAAAAACACCTGAGCCACTTGCCTTTACAGAAGTTGGAAGATCTGGAAATATGGGGAATCGGCACCCAAAGCTTCCCATACGACGGTTATCTTCCGATTAGACTGGCCTTCGACCCCTCAGTAGCAGGAAAGACAGAGGTCTTGGACACCCTGGCAGTAGTTTGCCCTCGCCGACCAGGGGCCAGCAAAAGTTCCCTGATAATAGGAACCAATACTGACCTGGTCAGGAGACTACTGGCTCCCCTAGCACAAGAGCAGGGTATGTCAACAGCCAGGATTCACCCAATGTTGCAGTTAGCCTATCATCGATTGGTTCTGGAACAGAAGGCCCCAGAAGAGGGGGTAGGGAAAGTCTGGAGACTGGATAAGAAGGAGAGAGTGTTGTAACCTGGTGAAGTGGCCTGTCTGAGGGCCACTGTGAAGCTCACCTGGGAACAGCCTGGCCCCTTTGTAGTCCTGGAACCAGACCCTCTGGACACCCACCCGAGGTAGTCCCGCTGAGGGCCCTGAAGAAGGCAAATGGCCGGGTACCAGTGAGTATCAGAAACACAACTGACTCACCTGTGAAGATTCCGGCCCGGATGCTGTTGGGCCAAGTAAACCCTGCCACCCCAGTGGCCCTGCCTGACTTGGAGAAGACTGAAGGAGGAGAACCCATTTTGGAGAAACTCTGCCTGGAGAACACGACCCTACCACCGGTGTGGAAAGAGAGGGCCAGGGCCCAGCTGGCCAGGTGGGGGAAGATCTTTTCCAAAGATGAGTTTGACGTAGGGTGTGCGCGAGGAGTGCCACCCACAAGATCCGTCTGCAAGAAGACAAACCTTTCCGAGAAAGGGTCGGGCGGGACCCACTGGCTGACCTGGAGGACTTACGTGAGAAACTTGCAGAGCTCAAGAGAACTGGTGTTATCCGGGAGTCCAGGAGCCTATATGCCTCCCCTATTGTAGTAGTCAGAAAGAAGAATGGGTCACTGAGACTCTGTATAGACTACAGGACTCTCAATAGGAGGACGATACCTGACCAGTACACTACTCCTAGTATAGAGGATGCTCTACAGAGTTTGTCTGGAGGCAAGTGGTTCAGCATCATGGACCTGAAGAGTGGGTATTACCAAATCCCAATACATCCAGAAGATGGCATTCATCACCCCAGTGGGATTCTATGAATTTAGCCGGATGCCTCAAGGTCTGTCGGGGCTCCTGCCACTTTCTGGCAAATGATGGAAAAGACAGTGGGGGACATGAACCTCATCGAAGTCTTAGTGTATCTAGATGACATCATTGTCTTTGGGAAGACTCTGGAGGAACACGAGAAAAGGCTGGAGAAAGTCCTGAAAAGACTCAGTGATGAAGGACTCAAACTCTCCAGGGAGAAGAGTCAGTTCTACCAATCCTCAGTTCATTACCTGGGACACATAGTGTCTGAAGAAGGAGTGTCTACAGATCCTGACAAACTGGAGGCAGTTGCCTCCTGGCCCCGGCCAACTACAGTGACTGAGCTCAGATCCTTTCTGGGGTTCTGCTCCTACTACCGCAGGTTTGTGGAGGGATTTGCAAGAATTGCCAAACCTCTGAATGAGTTGCTGAAGACAGAAGGAGAGGAAGATGACTCTGGCCCTAGGAAGCCGGGAGAGTCAGTGGAAGACCAGTGGACTGAGAAGTGTGAAGAGGCCTTCACTAGGTTGAAGAGGAGTCTGACCACTGCCCCTGTCTTGGCCTATGCAGACACCAAGAAGCCCTATGAATTGCATGTGGATGCCAGTCATGATGGTCTGGGAGGTGTGCTGTATCAGGAGTATGAAGAACAGCTAAGACCCGTTGCTTATGTGAGTAGGAGTTTAACCCCAGCTGAAAAGAATTACCCCACCCACAAATTGGAATTCTTGGCCTTAAAATGGGCTGTTGTAGACAAACTGAAGGACTATTTGTATGGAGCTGACTTCGTGGTGAAAACAGACAATAACCCACTCACTTACCTCTTTACCACAGCCAAGCTGGATACCACTGGCAACCGTTGGTTGGCAGCCCTCTCTGGGTTCAACTTCAGACCTGGAACTGGAAACCGAGATGCTGATGCTTTATCCAGAAGATCTCATGCTCCCACTTGCAGTACAGAAGACTGGACTCAAGTGACCCCAGACGGAGTGCGGGCCTTGTGTCAGGGAGCAGAGCTCCAAGATGGTGGCGGATCCAGAGCAGAAGAAATTGGAGTCTCGTGGTAGGAGCGCCCAAGTACTATTGTGATGTGACCCAGATTGGCGAAGATGACTTGCCGAAATTGTCCAAGAAGGATATAAGACGGGACCAGCTAGAAGACCCTTGGGGAAGATTGGCCCTGGAAGCCTTGGAAGATCAGGATCCGGACAGGCTCTTGCATGATCCTTCAAAGGAGGCCCGTCTAATACGCAAGAAATGGTACAGGTTACAGGTGCATCAAGGGGTGGTCTACCGAAGGGGCCCCTCTGATGACCTGGAAGACAAGTGGCAACTATTCCTGCCAGAAAAACACTGGAAGACTGTTATGATTGCCCTACATGACAACCATGGCCACCTAGGAGCAGAGAGAACCTTCCAGCTCATAAGGAGCAGATTCTATTGGCCCTGTATGCGGGCTGAAGTGGAGGAATACTGTCACTCATGTGCTTGCTGCATACAAAGGAAAACACTGCCTCATCAAGCTGCCCCAATGGACCACCTGCAAAGCCAAGGACCCTTGGACTTGGTATGCATTGATTTTCTTTGTCTGGAACCTGATTCGGGGGGAAATGGAAATTTTCTGGTGATAACCGACCATTTCACCCGTTATGCCCAGGCCTTTCCAACTAAAGACCAAAAGGCTTCCACTGTGGCCAAGATACTTGTAGAGAAGTATTTCTTACACTACGGATTACCTCAGCGCCTTCATTCGGATCAAGGGAGGGACTTTGAAAGTCGACTAATCCGGAAATTACTGGATTCCCTAGGGATAAAGAAAACCCGCACCACCCCCTATCACCCACAAGGAGATGCCCAACCGGAAAGGTTAAACAGGACTTTATTGAAAAGCTGGGAACCCTGAGCAGTGGGGAAAAGCAGCATTGGAGCAAGCATATAGCTGCCATCATGCATGCCTATAACAGCACAACTAGTGATGTCACCGGGTACTCCCCTTACAGATTAATGTTTGGCAGAGAAGCAAGACTACCTGTAGATCTGGCCTTTGGTACCTCGATAGACCACACATCGGCTGCCTCCCACAAGGGATATGTGGACCGGTTACAGAGAAGCTTACGACTGGCTTATGAGAAGGCACAAGCCACCTCTGACCAGAGAGGGGCCCGGAATAAACGGAATTTTGACCTCAGAGTTCGGATCCATGACTTGCAACCAGGAGACAGAGTGTTGTTACGGAATCTCGGTGTTCCAGGGAAGCATAAGCTTGCTGATAGATGGAAATCACAGCCATACGTGATCTGTAAAAAATTGCCTGGTCTGCCAGTGTACCAGCTGAAACCTGAAGGCCAAGTGGGACCTCTGAAAACCTGGCACAGGAACCACTCATTGCCTCTCTCCGAAGCAGTCCGGATACCTTCTACTCCGAATTCTCCTGAATCACCTTCAACCTCCAATACTCCCAGACCCAACACCAGATCTCAGACCACTCAGTCAGGAGAGATGAATGCCTCCAACCAGAGTGAAGATGAGGAAATGGAACTGAGCTGGCTGTGGCCCACTCCAACAACTGAACCCATGGTCATGGATCCTACACCCTGTGAAGTTACCATTGAAGGCACCTTGAATGCTGAAGCTGCTGAGTTAATTCCATCATGTACTCTAACTGAGGAGTGGGAAGATCCAAGAGATTCTTTGTATCTATCTGCACCAGAATTGGATGCCCCTGAAGCAGCAGGAGCCATTACACCTGACCAAGTAAAAGGAAGAATGGAAGAGCCCAGTGTACCTGATGCCTCAATTCCCAGGGAACAAAGAGTGAAGAGAGCTATTCCTCCTCCCCGAAAGTTAACTTACACTCAGATGGGAGAATGCTCTGAGGATACTGTGACAACTGCAAGAAGGACAATAGAGAAACCTGGCCCCTCCACTGTGCATTTGGTGGAGGGCAACCCCAGCTCACTCTCTGGCACAGTTAGGCAGGTCACTTCCACTAGTATGACCTGTGGGCAGGATAATCTCCCTCACCAAGTTTGGTGGAAGGTTCCCCTGCCCAGTTCTTTTGCTATTATAAATTGTATTGTTTGCAATTAATGTTCATTTTATGTCCCAAATTCAGCTTAAACGGTAAATAATGAAACGGAAAAAGTTGCTACATGCAAAAACAGTCCTCAAAGGTGATCAGAGTGCTTGAAAACAATATAACCAATGGTGCTTCTATAAACGTGTTCCCGTCACCAATTCCACAGGCCGCTCACCTCAGTAATTGGGTCTCTGAGCTAACAGAAGACCAAGACACACATTCCCCTTAGAGGGGTGTAATTATAGATGAATCCTGTCTTCAGATGATCATTAATAATGGTGATGCTTCTCCAAACATTAATTCTCAGCAGTATTCATGTAAAACATAAAAACAACCATAGTGCTCTCTGTTTCACTTAAAAACGATCACATTTATTAAAAGTTATCTCACTTACATAAAAAGCACTGAACCCAGTGCTAGGAAATAGACTTGTGCACAACGGAAAAATTCGTTCCGTTTCGGTTCGTTTCTTTCCGGTCCTGTTGATTCGTAATCATTCGTAATTTTGCTAGACGGGATTTTTCGTGTTCGGACTCATTCGTATTTTTGCAAGCGACATTTTTCGTTGATTTTTTTGTTGCTTTATAATTCGTACTTTCGGTAGAGTACGTTGTTTTTCATTGATTCTGGACACAACTCCTACTTTCGTAACTTTTTTTGGGTTCGTTGATTCGTAATTTTCCGTGTCTCTCTCACAACGACGCTGCCTATTATGCCTAATGTGCTTCGAATGGATTTGTACTTTTCTAAATACATAGCGGTTATTTGTAACGATTCGAAATCTCGTATTTTACTTTCGTTTTTTACATGCGGCTATAGGCTCCGCCCCTGTACACCATTTTGAGAGGGTTCAGCACGGTGAGGGAGAAGCAGAGAGCAGAGCAGAGTGAGTGTTATTGTGCTTCGAATGGATTCGAAATCTCGTATTTTACTTTTGTTTTTTCATGCGGCTATAGCCTCCGCCCCCTGTACACCATTTTGAGAGGGAGTTCAGCATGGTGAGGGAGAAGCAGAGAGCAGAGTGAGTGTTATTGTGCTTCGAATGGATTTGTACATTCGTAACTTTTTTCATAACGAATTATGCCGAAGACCTTCGGGCATTCGCTATTTTGCGGTATAATTTATTTCGGATTCGGTTTTATTCGTAATTGCTCTGTTCAGAAATTCGAATGCTTCCGAATGTCCGAAAGTTGCTAAATTCGGACGAATTTCGATTCGTTACGAAACGAATTGCACAAGCCTACTAGGAACATGAGCCTCCTGTTTTATAGACACAGCGTCTTTGGTTGCAAGCTTCTGGGTATTGTTCAATAGGATGTCACATAATGGCCCCCTCCGCACGCGTATCGTTCCTTGGGGCGGAACTTCCTCAGCGTATTATGGGGACCCCCGTATGGACCATCATTTAAATACCCTTTCCTTCCATCTGTTATACGCCACACCCCCATTGATCACATGATCGCTGTGAGGGGAAACCCCGTCACATGACTCACCATAGCCAATCAATGGCCATCATGAAGTAAGGCCTCCTCCGAGAATGTATACCACACCCCCTCTTCGTCTGCGCATCCCTGAGCGTAAATGTCAGCAATCTGAACCTCATCTCGAGGGAACCGGCACTGCGAGAAATCACAGACACCCCACATAGGTGTTCAAAGATGGCTCACAGTCCCCCACAGCCGCGATCATGAGAAGCCACGACCACATGGCCACTCCCCCAGGGCCGTCCAAGACGCAAAGGACACGCCCCATCGGGCACATCCCTCTCCATTGGCAGACATTACGTCTACCATGCCGGCGTCATGCGTGATCATGTGACGCACGCCGGCCAATCAATAACCGACTCGTCACCATAGCAACAATGACGCCCCAGTATTGGAAAAACACTGAGCACCTGTGCGGCTAAACAGCACCAGAGCCCCACACAAGTGCTCAATGTAACCCGCGGCTGTAAAAAGAAAAGGTATACTCAACTGGTAACTCACCAGGGCTTAATCACATTGACATACACATCTCTCGGCCGCGTCATTCATCCATTGGCTGACACTTCCTCTGCCACAATGACGTCATGCGTGGTCACGTGACGTGAGTCAGCCAATTGGTGCATGCACAGCTTGAATTAGTTCATTGCCATAACAGCACAGACGCCTTAATGCCGACGGTATTAATGTGACAGTCCTGATTATTATATAATCCCCATATTGCTATCTGAGAGGGGCTGGGATGAAGATTACTATTAGACCATATTGTATTGGCACAGGCGGTGTAGCTAAATTTAATTTCCATTTCAATAAAAGTATTGAAATTAAATAGATTTCTACATCTTTTGGTTATTAAAAACTATAAGAGAAGGCTAGTCAGACCCAATGGGGCTAATCATAATGGGGCATCACCACCAATATAGAAATTATTTTTACAACCAACTAGATATTTATATAAAACTGCATATGGTGAGATTCATATGATCAGAGCAAATACTCCTGATACTAACGGACTCAAATCGTCAGGTGACCCCTTATACAATATTAAATATGGACATCACATTAATCAACACCCAAAAACCTGCAATCATATTAAAAAATATACAGTACATAATAAAATAAAATTAAATGATTAATAACAGAGGGCTAACCAATCCGCTTATCGGTCAGAGATGAAGCAGTTGAGATCAAACTCAACATTAAGCCCCAAAGGGACCCCCACCTTTGTCTCGTACACCCAGAATGATTCCCGTTTGCTAAGCTGTCTTACAAAATTTCCTCCTCTCCAATGTTTGGTAACTTTCTCGATCCCCCAAAATTTCAGTTTTGCGGGGCTTCGACTGTGAAACAATCGGAAGTGCTTGGAGACATTGTGTGTAATGAGGCCATTTTTTATATTCGTCACGTGTTCCCCTACCCTCACATGGAGGGGCCTGGAAGTTCTTCCCACGTATTGCAAGCCGCATCCACACTCCAACATATATACCACACCTTCTGTGTTGCATGTTATTAATTGCTTAATTTGGTATTTCTTATTGGTGGCAGATGCAGTGAATTCTTTTCTCTTCTTAACATTAAACTTGGCCTGCCTACATGCAGGGCATTTCCCACAGGAATGAAATCCCGTGAGGAAATTGAAAATCCTGTTTTCAAACAGAACAGGAGGGTCAATCACCCCTGGGGCCAACTTGTCCCGTAGTGTGGGCGCCTTTTTATACACAAATTGGGGGCATTCAGGCAATACTGGACCCAAAACCCTGTCCTGTTTGAGGATCGGCCAGTGTTTTTGTATAATTTTCTCGAACTTCCTATATTGGACGTTGAATTCAAGAATTCTTATACTCGTACTTGTATTTAGATTAGACTTGGGAATGTTGGCAACCAAGCTTTTTCTATCTATTTTCCGTACGTTTTCCATCTCATTTTGTAAAGTGGTTTCATCATACCCCTTCTGTAAAAAGCGGGCAGATAGAACCTTAGATTGAGATATAAAATCATTTTCATAGGTACAATTCCGTCTAAGGCGTATATACTGCCCCTTGGGAATATTGCACAGCCATTTGCTGTGGTGGCAACTATCTATCGAAATAAACGCATTCCTGTCAGTAGTTTTAAAATGGTTGATCATTTTGACATGATCTCCATCCTTAGATATATTCAAATCAAGGAAAACTATATGTTCTGTACTGACATTCCAAGTCAGAACTATATTTTGGTTATTAGCATCTAGCTTCTGTCAAGGTCACCTGTGGCCAGGTGACAGATGCACACCGTAGGGGGACAGGAGTGCACCGCAAGGTAGTGAACCCTATGGCTGACTGCTGCGGATAGGAAACTGGGTGGTTGTGGAAAGCGGGACCAGAGGAGCACAACCGGGATCCTAACGGAAGCTAGAGCCAAGATTCCCCAGGGCGTGGAGTCTAAGACCCAGCAGGTCTTCTCCAGGGCCTCTAGTGGTGAGGATGTTATGCTGCAGGCTGGGACCAGGTCGCGGCCCCTGGAGTTTCCTAGCTCATGCCCCGTAGGATAAGGGGAAAAGAGGGGAAGCAGCAGCACAAGATATGAGAGAACCGAATAACAAGCTGAAGGTCAGGGGCCACAAGCAGACAAGGATAACGAAAGAACGAGCCGAAGGTCAAGGGTCACGAGCAGACAGGGATAGTCGGGGACAAGCCAAATATGTATCAGAGAGACAGACGTAGCACACGGCAGGCAGGAACCCAAACACACAATGCCTAACAAACACGTTGATCAGCAAAGCAGGCTTGCAGTGCACAGGTTAATATAGTGTTCTGTGATAGGGCCTGGGGTGGAGTCAGGCTGGGAGGAGATTATAAAGGAAGCCAGGTGAAAGGGTTCTGGCCTCTAAGATGAACACATGGGAAGGAAGGTAAGCTGACAGACAAACACTACTGCATATCCATGACAGCTTCCTCATGAACCCATCCAAGGACGGTCTGTCACCATCCCAAACCATTACAATATCGTCTATATAACGCTGGTAACATACCAGCTCCGATGGTCTATTTTTAAAAACAGTCGCCTCCTCCCAGTGAGCCATAAAAAGATTGGCTACACTGGGAGCAAATCGGGCTCCCATAGCCACTCCTCTCGTTTGGATATAAAATTGCTTATTATACCAAAAATAATTCTTGGCTAAGCAAAATCTCAGACTGTCCGTCAGGAAGTTTTTATGCCGTCTTGAAAGATTGGAAGATTTAAAGGCCCAGGTTACCGATGAGATGGCATCCTCATGGCTAATGATGGTATAGAGGGAACTTACGTCTGCCGTAATTAGAAAGGTAGATGAAGATATTGTCAGGGATTCCAAGATCTGGATTGCATGTTTAGTGTCTTTCAAAAATGCATCAGTTTCTCGGGCTAAAGGCTGTAAGAACATATTAATATATTGGCCTAACCTGGAGGTAACGGAATCTATCCCGGTTGACTATTGCCCTTCCAGGTGGATTGATACTGTCTTTGTGAATTTTGGGCAAAAAATAAATAATAGGAGTACGGCAAAATAAAGGGTCTAAAAACAATGCTTCTTTGGCGTTAAGAACGCCTATATGTTTTCCCCTTTCGATATGGAAGTGTAACTCGCTTTTGTATTCTAACACTGGGTCTTTATTCATGACACTGTATGTGCTAGAATCACTGAGTAAGTTTTCCATCTCATTCCTGTAATAGGATTTGCTAAGTACTACTAGGCCCCCGCCCTTATCCGCTGGGCGTATAACCAGATCTTTTCTCTCCAGTAAAGAGTCAATTCCCTTTTTGATGTATTCGGGGTCATTGACCTTCCGTATCTTAAGGGATTCTAAATCCTTTGCTACCATGTTTTTAAAAACATCTATGTTTTTTGTGTCAACTTTGGGAGGGTTAAACACTGACTTATTACGGAGATTAGAATATTGGTTAAAAGGGGTCTTAATGGTAGGGACACTATTTTTAATAACAGGATTGGTCAGGAAATATTTCTTAATGTTCAAACTCCGTGCATATTTTTGCAGGCTGACATACGTTTGAAATTTATTCAAGTTTCTGGTGGGGGCATATTTCAAGCCTATATCCAATGTCCTTATCTCATTATCGTTAAGGGATGTGCCACTTAAATTATAGATCCCTGTCCCGATTGGGGCTTTGTTCTTTTTATTTCGCCTTCCTCCCCTCCTTCCTCTCGATTTTTTCTTTTTCTGAAAAGTCCCCCCTCCTGGGTGGGTGGCGGGGGGATTGGTCCCTGCCAAGCGCCTGGATTGGGTGGTATAGAGGGCGCCCCTCTCCCCGCCCCTCTCTGGGCTCTGGGAAAATCCACCCCCCCCCCTGGTACCACGATTCGCCAAAGGGGAAAATAGATTATAAGTGGCTAGATGATTTCCATATTGTTGGGGAATTCTCCCTCTGTTGGAATACGTATCTTAACCCGAGGTGTGGTAATAGTCATTCTGATGGTAATTTGAATCATTGCCTCTGTTCATATACGGCCCATTTCTTTCTTGACATTGACTCACCTCATGGGGTGTTCCCACATAAGGATATTCAGAATGGTCATATGCATATACATTATTATCACTGGTCATAGGTAATGGAGTAGTGGCTACTTCCACAGTGGAATGTTCGGGTTGTACTTGTGTCATAGCCACATCCACTGGACTGGTTTGCCATTGAAACACATTGCCCTTACTGAAATCCTCTAGATCCCTAATGAATTTCTTCAGTTTTTTGTTCTGAGACTCAGAATCCCATTTGATTAGTCTGTTTTTTAGTTCCGTTGATAACCTCAAGAACTCCTCAGACTATTTGTGAGGTTCAAGGGCACTCTTGAGCTCTCGGATTTGGGTCTCTAGGATTTTCATTTTTCTTTGTTTCCTCCCATGCAAGAGTTCTAGAAGTTCTAGACCCTTGCATACAAAGAAATCACCCCATTCTTTCATAGCTTCATCATTCACAAGTCCGTCATTAGGGGGGACATCCCATCTAAGACGTCTTGGGATTAGTTTAGCTGCTATGTACTGCTCAAAAGAAACGATATCCCACCAAGTTTTAACCTTCTTTTCGAAAACATGCCCCAGTTTTCTGAAGGTTTGGGCTATATCATTGCCTTCTCCCATAATAGGGTTTCTAGAGAAGACATCTCCTATTTTTATTTCTCTTTTTTCCAAATATTGGAAAACATCCATAGTCAATTGCTGCTAGGCCGTAATATATTGTGAAATGAAACTGAAAAATAGTGGGTTCGGTCAGCGCAAAAGACAAAACAGTGAAAATGTGGAACCCCACAAAAGGGATCCCTAAAAAAGCAGCTGTGCACTCAAGGTCAATATATCACACTCCTTGCAAATAACATATACAAATAAATAGTGCAGCGCTAATTACTAATAAATTCATAAAAGTCCAAAAAGAATGAAGGAATGTCCCAAATTCAGCTCAAATGGTAAATAATGAAAGGAAAAAGTTGCTAAATGCAAAAACAGTCCTCAAAGGTGATCAGAGTGCTTGAAAACAATATAACCAATGGTGCTTCTATAAACGTGTTCCTGTCACCAATTCCACAGGCCGCTCACCTCAGTAATTGGGTCTCTGAGCTAACAGAAGACCAAGACACACATTCCCCTTAGAGGGGTGTAATTATAGATGAATCCTGTCTTCAGATGATCATTAATAATGGTGATGCTTCTCCAAACATTAATTCTCAGCAGTATTCATGTAAAACATAAAAACAATCATAGTGCTCTCTGTTTCACTTAAAAACGATCACATTTATTAAAAGTTATCACACTTACATAAAAAGCACTGAACCCAGTGCTAGGAACATGAGCCTCCTGTTTTATAGACACAGCGTCTTTTGTTGCAAGCTTCTGGTATTGTTCAATAGGATGTCACATAATGGCCCCCTCCGCACGCTTATCGTTCCTTGGGGCGGAACTTCCTCAGCGTATTATGGGGACCCCCGTATGGACCATCATTTAAATACCCTTTCCTTCCATCTGTTATACGTCACACCCCCATTCATCACATGATCGCTGTGAGGGGAAACCCCGTCACATGACTCACCATAGCCAATCAATGGCCATCATGACGTAAGGCCTCCTTTTTGCCCGCTTTTTACAGAAGGGGTATGATGAAACCACTTTACAAAATGAGATGGAAAACGTACGGAAAATAGACAGAAAAAGCTTGGTTGCCAACATTCCCAAGTCTAATCTAAATACCAGTATGAGTATGAGAATGTTTCTTGAATTCAACATCCAATATAGGAAGTTCGAGAAAATTATACAAAAACACTGGCCGATCCTCAAACAGAACAGGGTTTTGGGTCCAGTATTGCCTGAACACCCCCAATTTGTGTATAAAAAGGCACCCACACTACGGGACAAGTTGGCCCCAGGGGTGATTGACCCTCCTGTTCTGTTTGAAAACAGGATTTTCAATTTCCTCACGGGATTTCATTCCTGTGGGAAATGCCCTGCATGTAGGCAGGCCAAGTTTAATGTTAAGAAGAGAAAAGAATTCACTGCATCTGCCACCAATAAGAAATACCAAATTAAGCAATTAATAACATGCAACACAGAAGGTGTGGTATATATGTTAGAGTGTGGATGCGGCTTGCAATACGTGGGAAGAACTTCCAGGCCCCTCCATGTGAGGGTAGGGGAACACGTGACGAATATAAAAAATGGCCTCATTACACACAATGTCTCCAAGCACTTCCGATTGTTTCACAATCGAAGCCCCGCAAAACTGAAATTTTGGGGGATCGAGAAAGTTACCAAACATTGGAGAGGAGGAAATTTTGTAAGACAGCTTAGCAAACGGGAATCATTCTGGGTGTACGAGACGAAGGTGGGGGTCCCTTTGGGGCTTAATGTTGAGTTTGATCTCAACTGCTTCATCTCTGACCGATAAGCGGATTGGTTAGCCCTCTGTTAATAATCATTTAATTTAATTTTATTATGTACTGTATATTTTTTAATATGGTTGCAGGTTTTTGGGTGTTGATTAATGTGATGTCCGTATTTAATATTGTATAAGGGGTCACCTGACGATTTAAGTCCGTTAGTATCAGGAGTATTTGCTCTGATCATATGAATCTCACCATATGCAGTTTTATATAAATATCTAGTTGGTTGTAAAAATCATTTCTATATTGGTGGTGATGCCCCATTATGATTAGCCCCATTGGGTCTGACTAGCCTTCCCTTATAGTTTTTAATAACCAAAAGATGTAGAAATCTATTTAATTTCAATACTTGTATTGAAATGGAAATTAAATTTAGCTACACCGCCTGTGCCAATACAATACGGTCCCGAGTCTAATAGTAATCTTCATCCCAGCCCCTCTCAGATAGAAATATGGGGATTATATAATAATCAGGACTGTCACATTAATACCGTCGGCATTAAGGCGTCTGTGCTGTTATGGCAATGAACTAATTCAAGCTGTGCATGCACCAATTGGCTGACTCACGTTACGTGACCACGCGTGACATCATTGCGGCAGAGGAAGTGTCAGCCAATGGATGAATGACGCGGCCGAGAGATGTGTATGTCAATGTGATTAAGCCCTGGTGAGTTACCAGTTGAGTATACCTTTTCTTTTTACAGCCGCGGGTTACATTGAGCACTTGTGTGGGGCTCTGGTGCTGTTTAGCCGCACAGGTGCTCGGTGTTTTTCCAATACTGGGGCGTCATTGTTGCTATGGTGACGAGTTGGTTATTGATTGGCTGGCATGCGTCACATGATCACGCATGACGCCGGCATGGTAGACGTAATGTCTGCCAATGGAGAGGGATGTGCCCGATGGGGCGTGTCCTTTGCGTCTTGGATGGCTCTGGGGGAGTGGCCATGTGGTCGTGGCTTCTCATGATCACGGCTGTGGGGTACTGTGAGCCATCTTTGAACACCTATGTGGGGTGTCTGTGATTTCTCGCAGTGCCGGTTCCCTCGAGATGAGGTTCAGATTGCTGACATTTACGCTCAGGGATGCGCAGAAGAAGAGGGGGTGTGGTATACATTCTTGGAGGAGGCCTTACGTCATGATGGCCATTGATTGGCTATGGTGAGTCATGTGACAGGGTTTCCCCTCACAGCGATCATGTGATCAATGGGGGTGTGGCGTATAACAGATGGAAGGAAAGGGTATTTAAATGATGGTCCATACGGGGGTCCCCATAATACGCTGAGGAAGTTCCGCCCCAAGGAACGATACGCGTGCGGAGGGGGCCATTATGTGACATCCTATTGAACAATACCCAGAAGCTTGCAACCAAAGACGCTGTGTCTATAAAACAGGAGGCTCATGTTCCTAGCACTGGGTTCAGTGCTTTTTATGTAAGTGAGATAACTTTTAATAAAAGTGATCGTTTTTAAGTGAAACAGAGAGCACTATGGTTGTTTTTATGTTTTACATAAATACTGCTGAGAATTAATGTTTGGAGAAGCATCACCATTATTAATGATCATCTGAAGACAGGATTCATCTATAATTACACCCCTCTAAGGGGAATGTGTGTCTTGGTCTTCTGTTAGCTCAGAGACCCAATTACTGAGGTGAGCGGCCTGTGGAATTGGTGACAGGAACACGTTTATAGAAGCACCATTGGTTATATTGTTTTCAAGCACTCTGATCACCTTTGAGGACTATTTTTGCATTTAGCAACTTTTTCCTTTCATTATTTACCGTTTAACCTGAATTTGGGACATTCCTTCATTCTTTTTGGACTTTTATGAATTTATTAGTAATTAGCGCTGCACTATTTATTCGTATATGTTATTTGCAAGGAGTGTGATATATTGACCTTGAGTGCACAGCTGCTTTTTTAGGGATCCCTTTTGTGGGGTTCCACATTTTCACTGTTTTGTCTTTTGCGCTGACCGAACCCACTATTTTTCAATGTTCATATTATCTTTGGGGACCAAAGATTTTAAGTGGGGGGAGTGTGTAGCGGGGTATTTCTTTAAACAACCCAGAGACTACCATACCCAGGATGCATTTCCCCACGCAAGGACTGCTGGGGGCGGGGTATTTAACCAGGGGGCAGGCCAGAGATCGGTCTCTTTGGACACCGCCCGCCCAGCAAGTGGAACTCTGTGCTGAGTCTGCCTGAAGCCTAGGCCTGTATTATTCCAAAGAGCCTTCCGTACCCACCGAGGAGCCTGAGGGACGTCACATCCTGCTGTTGTTCTGCTACTACCAGGAGGACCGAAGACCCGGGTGTCGTGGAATCTGTGTACCAAGACACAGCATCGGAAGATACGGACACGGACTGTTCCGGTTGGGTGAGAGAGCACTTGCTCATGAGAATAGTACAGGATCTTTAAACCCAGTAACTGTTGTTCGGGACTAACGTTAGTGTTTGCAGTTGCACGCCGGAGGGACAGTGCATTGAATGACGCTAGTAGACTTATTCTGGGTCACCAAGTTATCAAATTCCTTTATTCTTGTGGATTACAAATTGTTCCAGAAGTGCACCACCGTTTGCTAGCGAAGATCTTTTTCTGCAGAACTTTTACATGGTACAGTCAGGCCTGACTTAGTAGTAGTGACATTGCTGGGCGCCATCTTGCCCACGAGGGAGAAGAGCTGCAGCGGGGTCCGTTAGTTTCTTGTCACAGGATTGTGTATCTGTCTGTTTGCTAAAATACCCTTTCATTGCAGGGCTCTGCATATATTTTTGTATACTGTTTTACCTGCTTAACCATTATTCTCAGTAAAGTACCAGGGTTAAGTATACCAGTCGTTTGTGTCATTTACTGTGCAGAAGGAACGGTTAGTGATAGCTATACCATACTGCTGTGTGTCTTTATTGTGGGATTGTGCTGCCAAGAGTCACAGGTTACACAATCCTATCATCCCCTACTAACTGTGCCAAGGGAGGTTAGAGCCAATTGCTCGGGGTTGACAGCGAGTGTTACAATACCAGAAAAATCATACCAGCGGCCCTCTTAGCTGGGGGTAGCGCTACACCCCATCTCAACCTCCCAATACAAACACCAGTGGGAACTATTTGAACAGATGAAAGGAAAAAGTGCAATATACAAAATCAATATTCCCACTGGGAAACACTTTGCAAAAGCAGGGAGATGGGGAGAGATGGTACCCCCCTCACTGACCTATTGAGTAACCTGTTTCCAGGCCAGCACTGTTGTCTTCATGGGGGTAGTCACCTGGTGGCTGTATTTGGCCACACGATACACAAGATTGCTGAGCTCAGAATAGGATCTCAAGATGGCCGCCTCCAAGTTTACCGCCGGATTAGAAATATCTTGGGAAAACCACCATCTCACCGTGACCAGTTGTGCAGCCCAATAATATTTTTTAAAATGCGGGAGGGATAAACCACCTTCAGTCAGGGACAGTTGCAGCTTGCCCTTTGCCACCCGGGGGACAGAACCCACCCAAATAAATGAGGAGACTACACTGTCTAGTTTAGCAAAAAAGGCAGCGGGAACAGGGACAGGGGAGTTTTGAAATACGTAAAGAAATTTAGGGAGAAAGGACATTTTAATGAGATTAACTCGTCCAACCGGAGTGAGCGGAAGAGACTTCCATACCTTGCATTTATGAATAAGTTGTTGGAGGACAGGGAATACATTATCGTCTAAGTATTTCAGGGGATCCCTCTGAATTTGAATACCCAAATATTTAAACTGGGAGACCTGTTGTAGGGGAATTTGAGGATCCTCCACGCTATGCGTTGCCGACAATGGGAACAGAAGCGATTTATCCCAATTCACCTTCACCCCTGAGAAGACCCCAAACCTATCAATGATAGCCAGAGCCGCCGGAGTTGATATATGTTTTTAATTACAATTTTCGTACTATGATTTACTGCCCCAAATTTAACAATATATACTGTATAAAAAACAGTGTCATATAAAACTTATTAAAAGTTCAGAATAAAACTGCAGCAGCGCTACGAACAAAAGTTCAAATGTGCGTCTTCTATAACAATCGCTTATATAGGTGATGAAGTAGTGAATGGTGAATCTAGTTGTATAAAATCCAATTCTTATTCTTAGTGCTCCTTTCACCAGTAGTGTATTTCACCGCGTGGGGGGATTTTTGAAAGTCCCCTTCAGGGGGCGCACTCACCAGATATAGGATAAATGAAAGCCTAGATAAACATTCCTCCTTCAGCAATGATACAATTAAATTTTCATTTTCTTCTCCACCATAGACTTCATGCGATAACGCAGGTATATGTAAGGGTAAAGAAATAGCTCCACATAGGGTAATATTGTAAAAACAATTTATTGAAAAAACAGACCCTTTGGTTCCCCCCTTACAAAATCTGCGTACCACAATGAAAATATATACAGGCACTTGAAATTGGAACAAAACGAGCGCTTCAGCGCTAGAAACTTGCCACTGATGAACACTGGACGTCAGATCCTCTCAGCGTTTCCTGTTTGGCAGGTCCTGGAACGCATCCGCGTCACTTCCGGTTTGCTGAACTGTGTTGGTCACGCCCTGACGTTTCGTCACTTCCTGACTTCTTCTGAGGGCGTGACCAACCGTCATGGCAACCGGAATTTGTACAGTGTCAGGTTCCGCCACCCGGCTGGACGTTCAGAGCACGCTCTGCGCGCCTGCGACATCGCGCATGCGCGCTGAGCCAGTCTGTGTCTATGCCCTGATGTGGGCGGAAGTTCTACCAGGCGCAGCTCGATATGCCTCACTCTGATTGGCATATGCATTCGGGCTGCGTCCTGATTGGCTACTTTGCTTCTATATGTCGGGCTCAGCAATGCCGAGCCGACGTAAATACAAAAGGGACATTGATTGTTGGTTGTGAGGGGTGATCACGGATACACCGCCTCATACCGCCATGCAGTCATTCCTGCAGTTAACATCTATGCCCTGGAGCTATGAGGGCCTGTTTTGGTTCCTGTGTACAGCCCACAATGCCCCCGGTGGTCAGAATTTTTTATTATTGTTGTTTATATTCTAATACCAGGTTTTATGCTATGTGATGTGTACATATATATCTGCTGAGCGTATCAAGAATGTGCTGTATTGCCTGCGATGATTTACAACCCAATCAGATAGTGTTTCAACTATCTAGTGAACCATAAATGCATACATAAATAAATCAATAAATACATCTAGTGAACCATAAATACATACATAAATAAATAAATGAATAAATGAATATGTGTGGCAATCAATTGCTTCTGCTTGTAGGACATATTCTGGATCTGTAAAACTTATTTATAAGTAGGTACGCCTACCCATAATTACAGTAATATGCTACTTGAAAGGTTCATTTATGAAACATCACTGATAAGATTCCACCAGTAGTAATTGATAAAATTTCTTGCCTATTAAATTCATCAATAAAATCCGCCAGTAAAATCTTCAAAAGAACAACCCAATTCAAAACATCCATAATAAATGGTATTGACAACCAATGTAAAACCAACATAAAACACGCATAAAATCCACATAAAATCCCACCTCTGAAAATGATTCGCAATAATTAGGGATTATGGGTTATATAAATGACATGGTGTCAAATCCCCTCTCCGCAAGAATCTTTCTCGCGTGGTGTGTGGGCAATAAATTGATGCACCAGTCAGTGGAAATGGTTAAAAAAACTACTACAGACTAGAAATTAAAGATGAGAAATTGAAGATAAAATTAAAGATCAACCCACCGATATAGTCAAGTGAGATACCAAGTAAAAATTACTAAGTAAAAATTACCAATAAGAGTGCCAATAAAAGTACCCATAAAAACCGCTTAAAAGACGCTAAAAAGACGCTAAAAAGATGGGCAGAGGTCCTGTGTGTATATCTTGGCGCTTTAGTAATGTGTCATACTAATGTTAATCGTGCTTAATGTCTATGAATCACTGATGAAACAATTAATGTCTAACTCTATGTTCAAACCTTTGGGCGCTAAAACTTCGGTTAAAAAAATCCATTTTGTTTCTTTTTTAGAAAGTTAACGCACCCTGTGTGAACCCCTCCAGTGTGGTTCCAAGCTTTCAATACCCCAGAATTGAAGGCCTGAGGGGTCCTGGTTATGCTTGAGTTTGAAGTGTAGTGATACATTATGGTCCTTATAGCCTATCTTTATGTTATTTACGTGTTCAGCTATTCGGATGCGCAAAAGTCTTTTAGTGCGCCCTATGTACAGGAGCCCACACGGACATTTTAGAGCATAGACCACGAAGCTGCTGTTGCACGTAATAAACTGCTCGATGTCAAATTGTTTCTGATTGGAAGAAGAGATGAAGTTTTCTAGACCCCTAATGGGTCGCGTCACCTCCTTACATGCTCTGCACCTTCTACAGGCAAAAAAAACGTTTTTGTTCCAGAACGTCTGAGGTTTGCTGGGAGGGTCCAGTATTTTCTTCACCACCCGATCTCCGTGATTGGGAGCCTTCCGGTATATAAATTGAGGTTTAGGGGGGAGCACTGGACCCAATTTTTTATCCAAAAGTAAAATGTGCCAGTGTTTTGTAAAAATGTCTTCTACCTCCTTGAATTGACTGTGGAATTGCGAAATAAAGCCCCATTCTTTTGAGTTGGTGCCCCCTGTTGCTGATTTGGGTTTATTCAGTAGGCACATTTCCCTAGGCATTTGTTCGATTTCCTCAACAATTTTCTTTAGGGGTTGCGGAGCATAGCCCTTAGCTATGAATCTGTCAGATAGGACTTTTGCTTGCGTAAGAAAGTTCTCGTTATCTGAGCAATTCCGTTTTACGCGCATAATCTGTCCTTTTGGAATATTTCTTAGCCACTGTGGGTGATGTCCACTCGTAATAGGTAAATAGCTGTTTCTGTCTGTCGCTTTAAAAAACACCTTGGTACCAAATCCTGTGTTTTGGCGAACCACCGTTACATCCAGGAAGTTTATCGTCTCACTGTTCCACTCAGAGGTTAGTTTAATGTTATTGTTATTGGTGTTTAGGGTTTTTAAGAAAGTTAGTAGTGATTCTTCTGAGCCAGCCCAAATTAAAAACATATCGTCGATAAAACGTTTATAAAAAATGAGCTCAGCTCTTCTGTCTTTAAAAATCATCTTATCTTCCCATTCTGCCATGAACAAATTTGCAATACTAGGAGCAAATTTGGCCCCCATTGCGACCCCCCTCTGTTGCAGATAAAATTTACTGTCGTACCAGAAGTAGTTGTGAGATAAGCAGAAGTCTAGGGCATGGCCGATGAATACTTTCTGGTCATGCGGGAGTTCCTCCCTCCTACTCAAGGCCCAATTTAGGGCTAATAATGCATCATCATGTTGAATTATTGAGTAGAGGGAGGATACATCCGAGGTTACCAAGAAAACTTCCTGGTCGTGTCTTAACGAGATGTTTTGTAGACAATTTAGGAAGTCCTTTGTATCCTTCAAGTAAGCTTGCGTAATTGTCACACTCCTCTGTAAAAACATATCTAGATATTGTCCCAACCTCGCTGTGATGGAATCTATGCTATTTACAATAGGTCTAGGAGGTGGATTTGTTGAGTCCTTGTGGATCTTTGGCAGTGTGTAAATAGTTGGGATTTTATTACTGGTTGGTACCAAGTATTGCCTTTCCTTGTCTGAAAGTACTCCTGATTTAGTGCCCATCTCGACTAGGGCAACAAGTTGGTTCCTGAAAGCTTGTGTCGGATCCTTATCCAAAGCTTTGTACGTGTTGGCATCCGATATCATCTCAAGGATCTGCGCATGATACATCTCTTTAGGGAGGATGAAGACCCCGCCTCCTTTGTCAGCTGGCCTAATGATGATGTCTTTTCTTTTCTCCAAAGCTACGATCCCATCCTGAATGTGTTTTAAACTTCTGTTCTTTTTAGGTTCCAATTGGTGGAGGTCACGTATAATAAGGCCTTTGAATACCTCTACTTGGTGGTTGGGGTTATTAAGGGGGTTGAATAATGATTTGTTTTTCAAGCCGCTATTAATAATGCCCCGAGAGTTCTCTGTGGTGGACATCATCTGTGTGGTTTGTCCCACAAAATGCTTCTTGATGTTTAATTTCCTAATATACTTGTGTACATCGATATACACATTGAATTTGTTTAGGGGCTGTTTTAATCCACATTTGAGGCCCATATTTAAGATGTTTAACTCCTTATGGGTCAGCTCCACTGGGCTTAAGTTAAATATACCGGTTATTGGTTGTTTCTCCTTCTTTTTTTGGATTTTCTTTCCGGCCCTGCATCCTCTGGTTCTGTGTTCCTTTGTTGAGCATAATAGGTTTATTCCCTGGACCATTGATACTGCGGATGAGGTTCACTCCACTCTCGCTCTCTCTGGTGTGCCGGGGGGTATTGGGGTTTCCCTCTGTGTGGGGGAAAGCCTCTGCCCCTTCTCTGCCCCCCCTCTCCTCTCCCTAAAAAAGGACGGGGTGGTTGGTAGTTGTTTTGCTGTTCTAAGGGGTGAAATCTATTCTGCGTTGGCATTTGGAATGGTGTGTGTGGACGATTGTATTGTTGCTGATTGTATGCCTGATTATTCTTACCTCCTCCTCCTTTCGTTTTTTCTTTCGTTGGTGGAATAGGAGTGGAGAAATTTGCTGGCGTATCAAATACAATTTCGTCATCGCTTATAAAGCCCCGGACTCTGTCCATTAATGTGGTGATGGCCTGGTTTATAAGGGGTTCGGTTGGTTGTGGTTTTTCTACTAAATTAATATTCCCTGGCAGAGTTTGTTGCCATGCATAAATAGTATTAGTTTTGAAGTCACCCAAATCTCTATGATATTTCTTGATTTTCTTTTTTTGTGTGTCTTTGTCCACTTTTTCTAGTCTTTTATTTGTTCTGGTGTTAAAATCGGTGATTGGTTGAGTGTCTTTGATTGGGTCTAGCTGTTGCTGTAGTGTATTAATTTTAGTTTCTAAAATATTCATTTTGCGTTTTTTTCTCTGTAGGATCAATTCTTGTAGTTTGAAGCCTACTCCATTAAAAAAGTCAAACCATTCTTGGATGGACCCTGGATCGTCTAAACCATCCTGGGGTACAACTTCCCATCTCAAACTTCTGATAATGATTTTATCTTTTATGTATTGCTCCAGGGTGCATATGTCCCACCATGTTCTGACCTGTTTTTCTAGAATGTTCCCCAACATTGCCATTGCTCCGTTATAGTTTACCTGGGTGGCCGTGGGTTCACTCTGTGAAAATATTGTATCTACATTAATGTTCCTATTGCTTAAAAATCTTAAAGCATCCATAGCTGCGGAGTAATGGGTAATGTAATATGTAAAAAGATACTAAAATAGTCTGGCCCTCCTTCCTAGTATCACTCTGTGCTTGTGGATGATATGCCGTAAGGATATAAACAATAGTAAAATATGTATAAGTCAACAGCAGCTGCTAAAAATGAAATGTACATATATAAAAAACAGTGTCATATAAAACTTATTAAAAGTTCAGAATAAAACTGCAGCAGCGCTACGAACAAAAGTTCAAATGTGCGTCTTCTATAACAATCGCTTATATAGGTGATGAAGTAGTGAATGGTGAATCTAGTTGTATACAATCCAATTCTTATTCTTAGTGCTCCTTTCACCAGTAGTGTATTTCACCGCGTGGGGGGATTTTTGAAAGTCCCCTTCAGGGGACGCACTCACCAGATATAGGATAAATGAAAGCCTAGATAAACATTCCTCCTTCAGCAATGATACAATTAAATTTTCATTTTCTTCTCCACCATAGACTTCATGCGATAACGCAGGTATATGTAAGGGTAAAGAAATAGCTCCACATAGGGTAATATTGTAAAAACAATTTATTGAAAAAACAGACCCTTTGGTTCCCCCCTTACAAAATCTGCGTACCACAATGAAAATATATACAGGCACTTGAAATTGGAACAAAATGAGTGCTTCAGCGCTAGAAACTTGCCACTGATGAACGCTGGACGTCAGATCCTCTCAGCGTTTCCTGTTTGGCAGGTCCTGGAAAGCATCCGTGTCACTTCCGGTTTGCTGAACTGTGTTGGTCACGCCCTGACGTTTCGTCACTTCCTGACTTCTTCTGAGGGCGTGACCAACCGTCATGGCAACCGGAATTTGTACAGTGTCAGGTTCCGCCCCCCGGCTGGACGTTCAGAGCACGCTCTGCGCGCCTGTGACGTCGCGCATGCGCGCTGAGCCAGTCTGTGTCTATGCCCTGATGTGGGCGGAAGTTCTACCAGGCGCAGCTCGATATGCCTCACTCTGATTGGCATATGCATTCGGGCTGCGTCCTGATTGGCTACTTTGCTTCTATATGTCGGGCTCAGCAATGCCGAGCCGACGTAAATACAAAAGGGACATTGATTGTTGGTTGTGAGGGGTGATCACGGATACACCGCCTCATACCGCCATGCAGTCATTCCTGCAGTTAACATCTATGCCCTGGAGCTATGAGGGCCTGTTTTGGTTCCTGTGTACAGCCCACAATGCCCCCAGTGGTCAGAATTTTTTATTATTGTTGTTTATATTCTAATACCGGGTTTTATGCTATGTGATGTGTACATATATATCTGCTGAGTGTATCAAGAATGCGCTGTATTGCCTGCGATGATTTACAACCCAATCAGATAGTGTTTCAACTATCTAGTGAACCATAAATGCATACATAAATAAATCAATAAATACATCTAGTGAACCATAAATACATACATAAATAAATGAATAAATGAATATGTGTGGCAATCAATTGCTTCTGCTTGTAGGACATATTCTGGATCTGTAAAACTTATTTATAAGTAGGTACGCCTACCCATAATTACAGTAATATGCTACTTGAAAGGTTCATTTATGAAACATCACTGATAAGATTCCACCAGTAGTAATTGATAAAATTTCTTGCCTATAAAATTCATCAATAAAATCCGCCAGTAAAATCTTCAAAAGAATAACCCAATTCAAAACATCCATAATAAATGGTATTGACAACCAATGTAAAACCAACATAAAACACGCATAAAATCCACATAAAATCCCACCTCTGAAAATGATTCGCAATAATTAGGGATTATGGGTTATATAAATGACATGGTGTCAAATCCCCTCTCCGCAAGAATCTTTCTCGCGTGGTGTGTGGGCAATAAATTGATGCACCAGTCAGTGGAAATGGTTAAAAAAACTACTACAGACTAGAAATTAAAGATGAGAAATTGAAGATAAAATTAAAGATCAACCCACCGATATAGTCAAGTGAGATACCAAGTAAAAATTACTAAGTAAAAATTACCAATAAGAGTGCCAATAAAAGTACCCATAAAAACCGCTTAAAAGACGCTAAAAAACGCTAAAAAGATGCTAAAAAGAGGGGCAGAGGTCCTGTGTGTATATCTTGGCGCTTTAGTAATGTGTCATACTAATGTTCATCGTGCTTAATGTCTATGAATCACTGATGAAACAATTAATGTCTAACTCTATGTTCAAACCTTTGGGCGCTAAAACTTTGGTTAAAAAAATCCATTTTGTTTCTTTTTTAGAAAGTTCACGCACCCTGTGTGAACCCCTCCAGTGTGGTTCCAAGCTTTCAATACCCCAGAATTGAAGGCCTGAGGGGTCCTGGTTATGCTTGAGTTTGAAGTGTAGTGATACATTATGGTCCTTATAGCCTATCTTTATGTTATTTACGTGTTCAGCTATTCGGATGCGCAAAAGTCTTTTAGTGTGCCCTATGTACAGGAGCCCACACGGACATTTTAGAGCATAGACCACGAAGCTGCTGTTGCACGTAATAAACTGCTCGATGTCAAATTGTTTCTGATTGGAAGGAGAGATTAAGTTTTCTAGACCCCTAATGGGTCGCGTCACCTCCTTACATGCTCTGCACCTTCTACAGGCAAAAAAAAACGTTTTTGTTCCAGAACGTCTGAGGTTTGCTGGGAGGGTCCAGTATTTTCTTCACCACCCGATCTCCGTGATTGGGAGCCTTCCGGTATATAAATTGAGGTTTAGGGGGGAGCACTGGACCCAATTTTTTATCCAAAAGTAAAATGTGCCAGTGTTTTGTAAAAATGTCTTCTACCTCCTTGAATTGACTGTGGAATTGCGAAATAAAGCCCCATTCTTTTGAGTTGGTGCCCCCTGTTGCTGATTTGGGTTTATTCAGTAGGCACATTTCCCTAGGCATTTGTTCGATTTCCTCAACAATTTTCTTTAGGGGTTGCGGAGCATAGCCCTTAGCTATGAATCTGTCAGATAGGACTTTTGCTTGCGTAAGAAAGTTCTCGTTATCTGAGCAATTCCGTTTTACGCGCATAATCTGTCCTTTAGGAATATTCCTTAGCCACTGTGGGTGATGTCCACTCGTAATAGGTAAATAGCTGTTTCTGTCTGTCGCTTTAAAAAACACCTTGGTACCAAATCCTGTGTTTTGGCGAACCACCGTTACATCCAGGAAGTTTATCGTCTCACTGTTCCACTCAGAGGTTAGTTTAATGTTATTGTTATTGGTGTTTAGGGTTTTTAAGAAAGTTAGTAGTGATTCTTCTGAGCCAGCCCAAATTAAAAACATATCGTTGAAAAAACGTTTATAAAAAATGAGCTCAGCTCTTCTGTCTTTAAAAATCATCTTATCTTCCCATTCTGCCATGAACAAATTTGCAATACTAGGAGCAAATTTGGCCCCCATTGCGACCCCCCTCTGTTGCAGATAAAATTTACTGTCGTACCAGAAGTAGTTGTGAGATAAGCAGAAGTCTAGGGCATGGCCGATGAATACTTTCTGGTCGTGCGGGAGTTCCTCCCTCCTACTCAAGGCCCAATTTAGGGCTAATAATGCATCATCATGTTGAATTATTGAGTAGAGGGAGGATACATCCGAGGTTACCAACAAAACTTCCTGGTCGTGTCTTAACGAGATGTTTTGTGGACAATTTAGGAAGTCCTTTGTATCCTTCAAGTAAGCTTGCGTAATTGTCACACTCCTCTGTAAAAACATATCTAGATATTGTCCCAACCTCGCTGTGATGGAATCTATGCTATTTACAATAGGTCTAGGAGGTGGATTTGTTGAGTCCTTGTGGATCTTTGGCAGTGTGTAAATAGTTGGGATTTTATTACTGGTTGGTACCAAGTATTGCCTTTCCTTGTCTGAAAGTACTTCATTTTTAGCAGCTGCTGTTGACTTATACATATTTTACTATTGTTTATATCCTTACGGCATATCATCCACAAGCGCAGAGTGATACTAGGAAGGAGGGCCAGACTATTTTAGTATCTTTTTACAAATATATACTGTATGTTTGTTTTTATTTTCTATGTGATACTCTAGAGGAGTGTCAAATTTTTACAATGTTATTGTATATTCATTTGTTTGGATGCTTTTCTAGTTTGTTGCTTTTGCTTTGTAGAGAGGTTTTACCACACATTAATTAAGTTAACAGATAATGAGTAAGTGCTAAGCACAGTGGGAAATGTATCAACCATGTCTCTCTTCCCCCCACCGTGATTTTTCTGCTTTTATGGATGATCACATGAAATAAAAATGGCTTTTCATTGGATCTGAGGAATGCCACCATCTGGATTTTTTCATTTTCACTACTCTTATTATTCAGCACCACACTCAACATGACCTCCCTATATTACATGATCCCGAAACTGGCACACAGTCTATGTGTGATCATACTCGAATCTCTCTCACTTCCTCCAACCCAGACATGATCTATGCCAAATGTATTAGTATAGGCCTGTGAAAAAAAAATTAAATCAACACCAAAAAAAAAATGAGCAGTAGAGTATCAACACTGGAGGCGAAATATAAACAATCAATAACTACTTACCATATATACTCGAGTATAAGCCGAGATTTTCAGCCCTTTTTTTGGGCTGAAAGTCCCCCCCTCGGCTTATACTCGAGTCAGCGAAATTTTACATTGTAAAATGTACCTGAAGGCTGCGGCGTCCATTGTTTAAAACCTGCGGGCTCTTTCTGGTCCCTTCCGTGATAGGCGGAACTGTGTCTGCCGAGAATCGCCTATCACGAACGTTCTCTCATCCTCAGTTTCCCAGCAGACGTCCGTGATTGGTGGAAACTGAACACAGTGTCTGCTGGGATGGGTGAAGATGAGAGAACGTTCGTGATAGGCGATTCTCAGCAGGCAGTTCCGCCTATCACGGAAGAGACCAGGAAGAGAGCGCGAGTTTTAAACGATAGACGCCGCAGTCTTCAGGTACAATTTTACAATGTTCAATTACAATTCTAGGGAAACAGTGAGGGTGGGGGTGGGCACAGGTGAGGGTGGGCACAGGTGAGGATGGGCACAGGTGAGGATGGGAACAGTGAGGATGGGAACAGTGAGGATGGGAACAGTGAGGATGGGAACAGTAAGGTGGCAATGGGCTTAGTAAAGTTGCAATGGGTGGGCATTGTTGACTATCGGCTTATACTCAAGTCAGTAAGTTTTCCCAGGTTTTTGTGGTAACATTAGGTACCTCGGCTTATACTCCGGTCGGCTTATACTCGAGTATATACGGTAATTTGCCGGGGCATTACTGCATGCTTGCTGAGAACTTCAGAATGCTCTTGAATCCAGAGCAAAATGTGACCTATTTCCCTTGAAAAAACCAACAGTGAACATGGAGATACAAGCATGACATTTTTGGCAAGGTCAATTAAGGTAGCCAAGTCTGCTCTACAAATTATTGGCTTTGAAAATTCACAGGGTAAACCTAATCTGTAGTTTAACATATACTATTCTACTTGATATAATTTATATAATGATATAATTTACCTCCACAATAAAAGCCACCTAAGACCACTGGTATAAGAGTACAAATGCTTCAAAATTATATAGAGAGCAGCAACATGCCAACTTTGTCAAGAGACAAGGATAGATTCTTACCTCTGTCAGATGAAGAGCTACGAATAGCAAAAACCCTGATAAAACTAAGTAAGATCACAGGCCCTGATAAACTGACTACCCAGTTTTACTAATAAAGGCCTTTAGGTATTTATCTAACCTCTTTCCTGGAGGCACACATTACTGTCATACCTAAAGCAAACAAGGACATACAAGACTTCACTAATTACAGACCAATGTCATGATTAACCAATTCAGCCCCGGAAGAATTGGCTGCTCAATGACCGGGCCATTTTTTGCGATTCGGCACTGCGACGCTTTAACTGGCAATTGTGCGGTCGTGCGATGCTGCACCCAAACAAAATTGAGATCCTTTTTTCCCACAAATAGAGATTTCTTTTGGTGGTATTTGATCATCTCTGTGATTTTTATTTTTTCGCGCTATGAACAAAAAAAGAGCCACAATTTTGAAATAAACACAATATTTTGTACTTCTTGCTATAATAAATATCCCCATCTTTTTTAAAAAAAAGGAAATTATTTCCTCAGTTTAGGCCGATATGTATTCTTCTACAAATTTTTGGTAATAAAAATCGCAATAAGCGTATATTGATTGATCTGGCGGCGCGCACGCGCCTGCTATCGGTTAAAGGGACCGACGTACAGCTACGACGGTTCGTGGGATCTTACCGACCTGCCGCAGTATAATGATGGCAGCTGGTCGGCAAGTGGTTATACAGTGATATTCAAACTTACCGCTAAAGTATGGACTGTTGAAAAAAATAACAATAAAAGTAATGGTGTAGCATTAAAAAGTAATGATGAACACTACTCTATTTAGCACATTTGGTAATTATTTTTGGATTAAATTACAGTTAGTGTAAGCAAAAACCACTGTCATTCTTTCCCTAGAGCTCTCCACACTTCAACAAGAACTTCCACAAAAATGTTTAAACTTTTATTTAAAGGGGTTGTAAAGGTTTGTTTTTTATTTTCTAAATAGGTTCCTTTAATCTCGTGCATTGTTGGTTCACTTACCTTTTCCTTCAATTTCCCTTCTAAATGTTTTTTTCTTTGTCTGAATTTCTCACTTCCTGTTTCTCCTCAGTAAACTTCATACCATCATCCGAGTGGTGTGGAGTCAGCCAGAACAGCTTACTGAACAGCTTACTGAGGAGGAACAGGAAGTGAGAAATTCAGACAAAGAAAACAAAGAAAAAAAAGGTAAGTGAACCAACAATGCACTAGCTTAAAGGAACCTATTTAGAAAATAAGAAACAAACCTTTACAACCCCTTTAATCCCCCAGGAGACCATGTGCATATACTTTAGCATATACTGATAGGTGAACAAATCAAATGACAAAATAGAAACACCTCTTTACTTATTGTAATGCTGTCTGTAGCTCCACCCCCAGTCTAAAGAGGAAAATGTTATACTTACCTGACGGTAGTTTTCCTTTCCTGATGCAAGCATGACAGCATATACGTATGGGTAGGCTCCGCCCCTACCCAATTTCAGGACCAGTTATACTATAAAGGTAGGTCTCCTCCCTGCCTGCAGTATTTTTGTAACTTAGTATCACTGCGAAGCCCTTCTTTATATGTTTGTCTCTTTTTTTTACATTTCGGGAGGGGACCTATATGCTGTCATGCTTGCATCAGGAAAGGAAAATTATTGTCAGGTAAGTATAAAATGTTCCTCTTTCCTGCCACAGCATGACAGCATATACGTATGGGATGTACCAAATCACTAGACAAGAAGGGTGGGTAATGCTGTACTAGTTATTGTATATACATGTACTTCTATGTATCTATATCTACACATGAAATTGCTTCATGTCATTCCCTGTAATACCACGCGGCCAAACTGTACTGTCGTTAAAGCCGCAGGATCCACTTTATAGTGGCTCAAAAAAGTATTGAAGGTCGCCCAAGTTGCGGCCCTACAGATAAGTTCAGGGGTGACTCCTGGAAGTCCACCTACGATGCCGCCATTCCACGTGTGGAGTGAGCTTTAAGCCCTGCTGGAGGTTCTAGGTTTTTTGCAGTATAAGCTCTCCTTATGACCTTAACTAGCCACAATGCCAGTGTCCTTTTGGACGCTGCTAGCCCTTTTCTGCATGCTTCAGGAATGATGAATAGATTTTCTGTATTTCTGAAAGACGCCGTCATTTCTATGTAGGTTTTTAAGACGGACCCAACCTCCAGACTGTGTGGTGTCTCCGATGCGTCTGCCTGGAATGTTGGAAGTACTATTTCCTGATTCATATGGAATGGTGTGTTGACTTTAGGTCTGTACTGTGGTAGAGTTTGTAATACTACTCTGTCTGCTAAGTGGCAGCAGTATGGTGGCTTGCCGCCTAGAGCTTGTATGTCTGACTCCCTCCTGCCTGAGGTGATTGCCGTAAGAAACACCGCCTTTGATGAGATGTTCCATAATGATGTAGACTGCCCCATGTTAAAGGGAGTCTGTGATAGGAGATCCAACACTATTTGGAGATCCCTTGGTGGGACATACGATCGTTCTGCGGGACGGATTCTTGTACATAAATATACAAAAAGGTGTAGCGCTGGATGAGCAAAACTGTGTATGGCTATACAGTGAAAAAATGGGAAAAAGTATCAAAAACATGAGTGAATACTACAAATAAACAATTTAAAGTTCATATGTGTCAGTGAAAAATATATGAAATCTTCTCCTCTATTTAAAGATAAGAGTTCTACAGAGTGCAGGTATCCGATGAAAATCATAGGCAAAATGCTCCAACACTTAGTAAAGATCCCGCCACCAAGGTGAAGAATGAAGGCTTACCAGACAGCCTGCGACCACCCTTCTCAGGGGGGTCAAAACAGGCTCAGTAGAGTGATGTTTTACTCCATGGAAGGCAGAATGATTCTGCAGGAACGCTTCATCCACAGTGGGAGAGTCTCCAGAGACGTTGATTGAACACCTGGCCAGAACTGGGAGTAGACACACTCTTGGCAGATCAGAGTGTATGTTCCTCAGTAAGTAGGATAAAATCCAAAAGAGAAAGAAAAACATTCCATAGTGTAGCGTTCATCCATAAAAAAGGGGGTTTATTTTCACAAAGTATGCGATACAGAACCTCAAAGAAACAAGTCCTGAGATATTAAAATGCTGGTTAAAAAACTCCTTGCAAGGAATAAAAAGGTCCGTATTCTGTCAATCAAACGACCGTTCGTGCGTGCGCAATGCGTGCACATGTCGCCCTACGTCATTTCGTCAAGTCTGACGTTATCAGGGTAGTAGTAGTTTCAATCAACGTCTCTGGAGACTCTCCCACTGTGGATGTAGCGTTCCTGCAGAATCATTCTGCCTTCCATGTAGTAAAACATCACTCTACTGAGCCTGTTTTGACCCCCCTGAGAAGGGTGGTCGCAGGCTGTCTGGTAAGCCTTTATTCTTCACCTTGGTGGCGGGATCTTTACTAAGTGTTGGAGCATTTTGCCTATGATTTTCATCGGATACCTGCACTCTGTAGAACTCTTATCTTTAAATAGAGGAGAAGATTTCATATATTTTTCACTGACACATATGAACTTTAAATTGTTTATTTGTAGTATTCACTCATGTTTTTGATACTTTTTCCCATTTTTTCACTGTATAGCCATACACAGTTTTGCTCATCCAGCGCTACACCTTTTTGTATATTTATATTTGTTATACCTTATATCAAGCTTTTTTTTGGTGTTTAGCAGCAGGTTTTCCTTTAGGGATTTATTAATTTATTGCACTTTAATAATTCGCACCTAGCGCAAATTTTTCTTTTATAACTGGATTCTTGTACATGCCTTTAGAAACTAACGGATCAAACACCATGACGCCCACTTCACTCCTGACAATGCTGTCAGGGCTGAGATTTGTACCCTCAGTGTGCTAACACTGAAACCTTTGTCTAGACCTGTTAGGAGAAAACTTAGAACTTGGGGTTCTGATGGTGTCCTGGGGTCAAACTCTTGGACCTCTGCGAAGAATTTAAATTTTTCCCAAATTCTTGAGTAGGTTTGGTTAGGAGTGGATGCTCTTGCCTTCAATAGTGTTTTCACTACTGCTGCCGCATATCCTGCTTCTTCTAGCCTTCTCCCTTCAGCTTCCAAGCTGCTAAATGTAGGACTTCTGGGTCTGCATGCATCACCTGACCCTGTTGTAACAGATTCGGTATGTTCGGAAGAGGCATGGGCGGTTCCACTGCCAATGACTGCAGCAATGGGAACCACGGTCTGTGTGACCACATTGGGATTATCGCTATTACCACTCCTGAGTGTGTTCTTATTCTGTTGAGTAGTCTGAAGATTATGGAAATCGGAGGGATTACATATGCTAGCTTGCAAATCCATCTGACGTTGAGACCGTCTGCTGCTTCCGCTTCCTGGAATCTTGCTCTCGCCAAAAAATTTCTGCACTTCGCATTGGCTGTGGTTGCCATCAGATCCAGATCTGGATATCCCCATCGTCTGCATATCCAGTGGAAAACTGACTGGTTCAGCGACCACTCGTTGGGGTCTAGGGTTCGCCTGCTCAATGTGTCCACCAAAAAGTTCTGCGGGGCTGGGTTGTAAACTGCTGACAAGTGGGCTAGATTCTGCTGTGCCCACTCCATTATAGGTGTTACCTCCTTCAGTAGCAACTGACTTTGTGTTCCACCTTGTCTCTTCACATAGGTGACTGCCGCTCTGTTGTCCATCTGTATTATTACATTTGTTCTCTGAATCTGTGTCTGAAACGCTTTTAGTGCACATAAGGCTGCTCTCAATTCTATCACATTGGAGACCTCTTTCTGCTTGTATTTCCACCTGCCCTGGTCTAGAAGCCCTTTGTGTTGTGCTCCCCATCCTGATGCTGAGGCATCCGAAGTTATCACTTGTGGGGAATCTGTTATTATTTGATGGCACCTGCAAAGATTTGCTGGGTTTCTCCACCATTCCAGGGACCTTCTCATTTCCAGGGTTAGACGAATCTTCTGTCTGACTGACTGTTTTTGCCATTGGTCGAGGAAACCTTTCTGGAATATTCTCATCCTCCAATGCGCCCACTTGACCATTGGGATTGTTGAAGAAAGTGTTCCTAGGAGACTGAGGCAGCATGAAGCTGAAAGGTACTGCATTCTCTATATGCTTTCTAACCTGTCCAGTAGGGTTACCATTTTCTGCTTGGGGAGTTCCACCGTGTTTCTGTGGGTGTCCAGGATCACCCCCAAAAATAGTATTCTTTGTGACGGTTCCAACTGGCTTTTCTCCCAATTGATAAGCCATCCGAACTCCTGTAACATGTTTATTAGTATTTGTCGATGGTCTAATAGAATCTGCGGGCTTCTTGCCGTTAGCAGAATGTCATCTAAATAATGAAACACTTGTAGGCCTTGCCTGTGTAAAATCGCTATTATTGGAAGCAGAACCTTGGAGAAAGTTCTGGGCGAGGTTGACAGGCCAAACGGTAGGCACACTAATTGAAAATGCTGGTCTGCCACGGCAAACCGTAGATACTTGTGTAGTTGCGCATGTACTGGAACATGCAAGTATGCATCCTTCAGATTGAGGGATAACATCCAATCGCCCCTTATGAGGGCTTGTGTGACTGACTGCAGGGATTCCATCTTGAAGCTCTGGACCGAGATTGACTTGTTCAGGTCTCTTAGATCAAGGATGGGTCTTAAATCGCCTGTCTTTTTCTGAATCAAGAAAAGTGGTGAATAGAAACCTTGCATTTGTTCTTGTGCTGGTACTTGCTCTATTGCGCTCTTCTGTAGAAGCGTTTGTACATAACCGAATATCACTTGAAGTTTCCGTTGGTCTTGTGGTAATCGTGTGGGGGAAAAATGAGCAAATATGGGGAGGGATAGGAATTTCCAATGGTGTCCTGACTGGACCACCTCTGTGACCCTAGGTTCCTTGACTTGTTCCATCCAGACATGAGCGTATTTGCATAGTCTGGCCCCCACTGTTCCTGTCTGGACGGAGAAACCTTCAAAAGGGTTTCTGTTGCTCAGACGTTGGGCCTGACTTTGGCATCCGTGCCACTGTGGATTGGGGTGTTTCCCCGCCTTTTTTTATACTCTGTGAGAGTTCTAGAAGGTCTAAAATCTCTTACTTTATTAGGGTATTGCTTTCTCCCCAGGATGCGTCTTTGTCTTGTTTTTACATCTTGCGGGAGCAGCCCTGATTTGCCTCCAGTGTCTTTTGAAATCGCTGTGTCCATTTTGTTTCCGAACAGGGCAGTACCGTTGAATGGAATGCGGCACCAATTTATTTTCAACGAGGTATCCACTATCCATGATTTGAGCCATAGAGCTCTTCTCATCATGACGGAAGATTGCATGGCCCTTGCTGAACATCGTAATGAGTCAATCGCTGCTTCACCCACAAAGTCACTTGACTGTATGATATTGTCTATTAACTCGAGGGATGTAGTCATCTCTGCACCTGACTGTACCTCTGCCTTTATAGTCTCTGCCCATGACGTAATGGCTTTGGCCAGTAATGTAAGTGCTAAGACTGGTCTACATGCATTGCCTGCAGCTAAGTAGGCTCTCAATGTCCGCATCCATCCTCCTATCTAGAGGATCCTTAAATGACACTGTGTCGTCCATGGGAAGGGTTACGTGACGGGCGAGTCTCATGATTGCTGAATCTACAAGAGGTAGTGTCTCCAGATTATGCATATCCTCTGCCTTAAAGGGATACATACGAGTAAACCTGTTGAATGGTAACACCTTTCTGTCCACCTTTTCCCACTCTTCTTGAATAACTTCCTTTACCTCTTCTATGAGAGGAAATTACAGTGTTGTTTTCTTTAGTTGAGGATAATACTTTCTTGTTTTAGTGGGTTGAGCTACTTCTTCCTCCCACTGAAGTGCCTCTCTCATGGCTTTCACTAGGGGTTGTACTGCAGAGTATCTGAAACCTATACTCATGTCCTCTTGTTGGGAATCTTCCCCAGAACTGGACCCTGGGGATGGGTCTCTTGCTCTTTGGGTCACGGTTCGACCCTCGCTGACCTCTTTAGGTTGACTAGTTGTTGCTGTCAAATCATGTATGGATTCTTTGACCGTTTGCCTAATTATCCGGACCATTTCAGCCTTCTCGGCCTCTTTATCCATTGCTGCTTCTAGAAGACAAGCTTTACACAGTAAAAAATTCCAGAAAATGCAGCGCTAAAACATGAAAAATGGGACTGCATTGAATAATCTAGCCCAAAAAGGATTCCAAAGATAGTGATGAAAAATAAACTTCTTCCCAAGAAAGCTGTGACAGGTTTCAGGTGTGACACCCAAGTGAATAGTAATCCTGCTTACCAGATGGCCGTGACTGTAAAGAAACAGTCTCACCCAGCATAGGGAATAAGGCTTCCCCGCAGCCTATGGTTCTCCTTATCAATGGCTCATCATCCGATTGGCACTCAAAATAGAAGAAATACAAGCCTGCAATGACACAAACACATGACCTTCAGACTGAGAGATTGGGTAGCAACAGCGGGAACACAATAGCAGTTGCTACCCAATCTCTCAGTCTGAAGGTCATGTGTTTGTGTCATTGCAAGAAGTTTATTTTTCATCACTATCTTTGGAATCCTTTTTGGCTTATGTTTGGACGTTTTTATTTATTTACACAGAGTTTTTTATGGACTAATTTAATTTCACGGTTTCTTTTATTATCTTTATTTTTGTCAATTTGGATTTTCCATCAGAAGTATCACTGTGTATTCACGCTTTATGCCAATTTCTATACATGTCACATATGTTATTTTTTGGCCTTTTTTAAATGATTCCCTTCACTAGGTTTTGTTCTTCAGTTTGACATATTTGTTAGTTTCATTTGTGTCATTTATATTGTATCATTTTATTCACATATATCATATTGCTTATCCACTTTTCGGCTAGATTATGCATTTTCTGGAATTTTTTACTTTATTATAGTTTTTTTTGTATTGAACTATTCATGCTAGCTGCTTTCTTATAAACTTCAAACATTTATTATTCTCACCTATTTTATCTAGCGCAGCGTTAGCCCTAGGGTTTTTTTTCTTTATTCAAGCTTTACACAGTATTTTCCCTGTAAGGGCTATTAGTCCACATCCAACAGAGAGATCATCTCTGGGTTCCTCTTCCTGTTGTGTACATTCTACTCTGTGCCGGCTTTGTTCGCGGGCCTTAGAGTGTGTTACCGACCTCTCAGAGCTTGAGCCATATCTGTGTTGCGTCTCCTTGTTATTGGAGGGGTATTGCGGCAGTTGAGGGCTGAAAGCAGATTTACAGCCAATCAGTATATGCATTCTTTTAAGCATGTCATACAGACATATATACCTACCTGCCCTCACCTTAAAATATGTGGCTGGTCTCTAGGAGAGCTCATGATGACTCTGGAATTTACAGACAGTCCTGGTTCAGTTCATATGTCATAACATTGATATTGAAACTTTCAGTTTGCATGTTTCCTACCTTTGTCCCAGGTTCGAATCCTGTGGCGCTTGAAAGGTTCCTGCTGGTGCACTTTCATTAGGTTGAGCATTGTAGTTTAGCATGCTCTGCTTACTTATCTTGTTGTGTGAGTCCATTACTTACCCACCGCATCCCTCGCGACCGGAAGTTCCGGGTGAAGCAAGATGGCGGCCCGAGGAAGTCCCTCTGGAGACTCGTATGCCAACCGGAAGTCTCCGCCATCTTGCTCTACCCGGAAACAGTGCTGCCACCATTTTGAGAGTAGGCAGCCATTTGCACGTTTGTTTGCTAGAGTTTGCATTGATGGCTCTCCTAGACCAGATACCTGCACCCCTTTTCTTGGATCCTGATAGGGGGAGGTCTCCCCCATATATGCATTCATGTCTGCCTGTACAGTGGGGAGCTTCAACACAGGAGAGGCTTTAACCTGTGCGGCTTGTCCAGAAGCGTCTGGCAAGGTGAGGGAAAAATAAAATCCTGCTTTCAGCAGTAGCATAACCGGCTGTAGCAGTGAGGAAAACAAAGAGAATACTGCAGGCAGGGAGGAGACCTACTTTTATAGTATAACGGGTCTTGAAATTGGGCAGGGGGGCGGAGCCTACCCATACATATATGCTGTCATGCTGTGTCAGGAAAGCCAAGTTTATGAGCTTTTCTGTGGGAGGAGGTACAGCAAGAACTGAGTTCCTGTCCTTCTCTAAGCTGACTGTTCTTATATTATTATGAATGAACAATCAGTGTTGCAGGGTTATGTGCAAACATAGGTTGTGTGCACCGGCAGATCTATCATTCAGCACCCAAGTGCTGACTGTCCCTTAAAAGCTCTGCAGGGCTGTGTGAGCATATAGAGCCCTATCAGATAAATTACACAGCTTAACACTACTGACTGATATTTATATTTATTGCCAGGGCCAGATATGACACCCCCAAAGTGCTGCCTGTTATATCCTTTCTACCAGCCTGGTCAGACAGCAGGTGGGGTGGGGAGCTGCAGGGGCTTTGGGCAAACTGTCTGACCATGCTGCTTAACAACGGCAGTATTTGAATGTATTTCAACAGTACCAAGTGTAATATGCATCTGGTCCCCTGAGCAAGTTAATAAAAGTTTAAACATTTTCATCAGACTTCTTCTTTAAAACTTTTTGCCAGTGGGACCACCCTCATTCTCCAGCCAAAGACTGGGTCGTGAAGGAACATAGACACTACATGGGATGCACCACTGGTATTCAGGAATAATACAGTTCAAACTAATTTTAAAAGAAAGAAAAGGGTACATTTTAAAATACTGTTTAAAGGACAATAAAAAATAACTTGCACATAATAAATAAATGCACATTTTTAATAGGCAGCAGCTTCAGCTGCCCACAGTTAAAATGGATGCAGACAGACTCGGTGGATGGAGATTTCTGCAGCATATTTGGCAAGTACAGAATCACAGTATATATAAAATAATATGTTGGAGGGAATCTTCAGAATGGCAAAGATGTTTTTATTACAAATTATGTGAGCAGACTGCAGTTCCTCTTTAAGATGAATGGTAACCTTTAAGAGCAATATTATTTGTTTTTCTTGCACTTATGTGTGAAAGAGAAGGAAAAATGCAAGTGAATGATGAATTAAGATAACATTAAGAAGTGATCCCATGAGATATACATATTGCATGGAATGGCATCACTAACTGATCTGGTCTAGGCTTCTAGATTGGGAATGTATACTGTTAATTAAAAACATGAACACTCGATTTTTTAATAATATTTTAAATATTTTTCAGCATGTACGTATTTTTGGGGAAAAAAATGAAGTTAGGACTGATTTGAAAAGTTTATTTTATGGAAAGGCATACACAGAGATCACTCAAATATTTAGAAAGGTTAAAGGGTTATGGAAATGCAATAAAGAGATAAAAAAAATATAATAAAAGTTGCAAAAATTAAATTAGCAAAGATTGAAGCTGAAAATCATGTTGCTAATGGTATTAAATAAAATTCCCTAAAAGGTTTAACAGAAAAAATTCAATATAAGAAAAATAAATCTTATAATATAGCACCCATGAATGATAAATTAGTCAATGTAATTGTAGGAAACATGGCACAGTCTGAAATTGTAAACACTATTTTCATATGGAGTCCATAAATAAGTGCCCATTTAAAAACAAATGATGGAAACGTGATCACTTTTCTCTATTCAGCATTATCTGCCTAACAAAAAGAAGTAGTCAAACCAAAGAAAAATTCAGATAAATAAAACTAGTCTAAATGCTTCACGGCATACGGTCCATTATTTAACACCAACCTGTTGACCATTTTGTTATTTTTAATGTCCTAGCTAAGACTAAAGCCCTGTACACACGATCGGTTTTACAGATAAAAACAGTCCAATGGACTTTTTTCATCGGACAAACCGATCGTGTATGGGCCCCATCGTTTTTTTTCCATCGGTGTAAAAAAATGAAACATGTTTTATATTTATCCGATGGAAAAAAAAACGATAGCAAATTACTATCGTCTGTGGGGAACTCCATTGGATAAAAAACCCACGCATGCTCAGAATCAAGTCGACGCATGCTCAGAAGCATTGAACTTCATTTTTCTCGGCTTGTCGGAGTGTTTTACGTCACAGCGTTTGGAACGGTCGGTTTTTTGACTGATGGTGTGTAGGCAAGACTGATGGAAGTCAGCTTCATCGGATTTCCGATGGAAAAATCCATCGGTTAAAAATCCATAGGAAATCCGATCGTGTGTACAGGGCTTAAGAGTAGCCACCATATGATACCTTACTGATATTTTCTTTGTCAGCCAGAAAAGCCTCTTCTATGCTCCATATTGATCCTGTTTTTTCTTTGTAACCAAGGGCTAGACATGTACTCTCCATTCTCCTGTACTTTTAAAGCACATCAGTTAGGGGCACTCACTATTTTAACAGCGTAAAATAAGGGTCAGTCCCTCGGAAACAAAGTGAAGCTATATTCAAAGGAGCACACAGAAAAGGCTATTCAATATAACAAAGAGGAAAGTGAACCTAGTATTTCCTGCAGTTAAATAGGAATTTCAGAGATTTAAAATTGACAACACTTTCACATTGAAAGTGTTAAAAAGCGGAAATATTGGACAAATAAAACTGACAACAAAGCGTCAGTTAAAAAAAGACAATTAGCACAAGTTAAAAAATGATGGGTCATATCTTCTAATGTGATGAGATTAATTTTTAAGAGGGGTGTATACTGGAACATTACTGATTTTGCATTTGTGCTTAATACAATTGCTCAAAATATCCTGGCATTGAGGCTGCAATGCATGGACTAGGATATAGTTTTCATACATGGATAGAAAAATATGGATCATTTACTAAACAGGTTAACATTTGTAATGCAGCACTACAACCATTGGTATTTGACCAAGTTGTTTTAAAATATTTATTTTATTTGCTAGTAGATGAAATGGAAAGCAACATTCCTATTTTGGGCGATGACACAAAGGGGGTGATTTTCTAAGATTGGAGAATACAAAATCTAGTGTAGCTCTGCATGGTAGCCAATCAGCTTGTTCAATTAAGCTTTGCCAAAACACTTGGAAGCTGATTGGTTTCTATGTAGAGCTGCACAAGATTTTTGCATTTTCCAGTTTTAGTAAATCAACTCCAAAATGATATATGATCTTTTAAATTTTGGATCCTAGATCTTAGATTGCCATTTTAATGTGCCACTAAATGGCAAGCTTTGTGGGTTTTTTGAACTAACCATTTTTGTACTTACTGCACTTACTCCAAACATCTCCTTAACCACTTCCATACAGGGCACTTATACCCCCTTCCTGGCCAGACAAAATTTCAGCTTTTAGTGCTCTCGCATTTTGAATGGCAATTACTCAGTCATGCAACACTGTACCTAAACAACATTTTTATATATTTTTTTACACAAATAGAGCTTTCTTTTAGTGGTATGTAAAGCAGAGGTCCAGCTGTAAAAAAAATAAAAATAAAAGTCAGCAGCTACAAACACTGTAGCTGCTGACTTTTAATAAGCAAACTTACCTGTGCAGGGTGCCCGCGATGTCGGCTGCCCGAGGCCGATCCGTCCATCGGATCGGGTCCCGGCGACGCCATTCAAAGTAAGGGAAACAGGCAGTGGAGCCTTGCGGCTCCACTGCCCATTTCCTACTGCGCATGTGCGAGTCGCGCATCGCTTTGTGAATGGCCGGCTGTCTTCTCAGACACACAAAGGTCCCAGAAGACAGCGCACCCGATTCCCAAGAAGACAACGTGAGGAGGACAAGAAGGAAGATCACCGCGGAATAGGAAGTGGCAGATTAGGACGATCTGCCTAGCAACAGCCATTGTTGGTAAGTGTAAAACATTTTATTTTTATATTTTGTTTTTCACTTTTTTTGGAGCCTTTTTGTCAATTTTTTTTTTAGGGTGGACCTCCGCTTTAAGGCCTCATGCCCACTGGCGTTTTTACAGCTGCGTTTTTTGCAGCTTAAAAACGCCTGTCCATGTTATTGTAAATATTTTTTTATTTTTTTTGAAAAAAAAAAAAAAAAAAAACGTCGGAGCTAAAAACGCGACCGCGCGTTAGTGCGCGTTTTTTGCGCGTTAGTGCGCGTTTTTGCGCGTTTTTTGACGCTCGCGTTTTTTTCTGCCTAATTCTGACGCTGAGGAACGCACTGGCCCTGGGTTTTTTTTACAGCTTACAAACGCCTATGCTCTTTACAGCTCAAAAACGCCTAGGTGGGCATGAAGCTATAGACTAACATGGACAGGCGTTTTTAAGCTGTAAAAAACGCTCAAAAACGCGGCTGAAAAAACGCCCGTGGGCATGAGGCCTAAGCATCACAGTTTTTTTTTTTTTTTTGCGATATAAGTTACAAAAGAGTAATAAGTTTGTAAAAAAAAAACACTTTTTTTTACATTTCTTTTATAAAATTTTGCAAATAAGTAATTTTTGTTTATAAATTTTGGCAAAAATTTATATTGCTACATATCTTTGGTAAAAATTACACAAATTAGTGGATATTATTTAGTCTGTGTGAAACTTATAATCCATAGTCCACAAGCTATGGTGCCAATCATTGAAAATTGATCACACCTGATGCACTGACAGCCTCTCATTTCTTGGGGCTCTGAAATGTAAGGACAGTACAAATATCCCCCAAATGACCCCTTTTTGAAAAGTAGACAGTGCAAGGTATTTAGTAAGAGGCCTGGCAAGTTTTTTGAAGTTGTAATTTTTTCACACAATTCTTGGCAAAATGAAGACATTTTTTATTTATTTAATTTTACACAAAATTGTCATAATAACAAGTTGTTTATCACACTCAGCATATGCATACTTCCAATTACACCCCAAAATACATTCTACTACTCCTCCCAAGTATGACGATACCACATGTGTGAGACTTTTTCACAGCCTGGCCACATAGAGAGGCCAAACATGCAGGGAGCACCATCAAGCGTTCTAGGAGCATAAATTACACATCATTTTCTAAAGACCTATCACATTTTTGAAGGCCCTGGAGCACCTGAACAGTGGAGTTACCCACAAAATGACCCCATTTTGGAAAGAAAACAAGAAAACACCCCAATGTATATTCTATGAGTCATGGGCAGCAGATAGGTACTCGGGTACTCTGATAGGCTGCAGATAGGTACTCGGGTACTCTGATGGTTTGGAGACAGTTACTCATGTAATCTCCATAGGTGACACTTTAAAAAAAAGGTTAGGTTAGAGTTACAGAGGGGGTCTAATGCTAGAATTATTCCTCTTGCTCTGGCGATTGCGGCGATACCTCACATGTGTGATTTGAATACCATTTACATATGCGGGTGCGACTTACGTGTGTGTTTTTTTTGCTGCTCGAGCTCACGGGGACATTTTCTTTCTTATATATGTAGCGCTACCCCCAGTTAAGAGAGCCACTGGATTTATTTCGGGCCCTGAATACAGCACCGCCAACCCCCGCCAATCTACTCGACCCACTCTGGCACAGTTAGTCTAAGGGTTGTTATCTTATCACAATCTAGCAATATATGCACAATGATAACACACTGAGGGCGAAGTGTTAAAGTATAACTAGTTTACTTCTGTGTAAAAGGCATAGATTAACACATAACACATATATTGCTTGCAGAGCCCTGCAACGGTAAATATAGTACACACTGAGGATGCTGGCGATTACGCGCCAAGTGCAGCTATCCCTATCTATGCGCCCTTATGGCGCAGCAACAAAAAGTTCTAACTCCTGGTCAGGCCTGACTCAGATATAACTTAGTCTCTTAGGGAACAATTTCTTCGCATGCAGCTTGAACGGTGGTGCACATATAGAAAGAAACAGTATTTGTAATCCACATGATAGGTAATAGAAGAACACTTCCCCGGAGACTACACGACCCAGTTCTGCTACTAGTCTCCGGTGGAATAACAGATAAAACTTGGTGGGCCAAGACAGTCTCTAGGCCTAATCAGAGTAAAGTATTTTTGTTGGATTGAGCAGGTGCTCCCTCACCACTCCGGACGTGATCCCAGTCCGGAACTTCCACCGACTGTGTCTCCACACACAGCGTCTGCAATGGCTGTGTCCCCGGTCCAACTGATGTCAGCAACTTGGAGAAGTCGGATGCCACCCAGGCTCGCATTAGGGTGGAAGGCCCTCTGGAAGTTGTGCACGGCCCTGGCTTCAGGGCCTGCTCTGCAGCAGATCCGCACGGAAGACCTGTTGATAGCAGCGCGGTGTCCAAAGAGGCCGAGCTCAGCCTCGCCCTCCTCTTATATAGTCCCACCCATGAGTCTCTGCATGGCGAAAATGCACCCTGGGTGCCAAACGGGGTTATGGGTAACATAGTCCCGGGGCCTTAAAGAAGACCCCGCTACACATATTTTTTATTTTATTTATTTTTTACATTGTCACTTTAAAAAAAAAAAGTGACAGGTACTCTTTATGGAGGGATCGGGGGTCTAAAAGACCTCCAATCCCTCTATTGCACTTCAAAGTATTCAGATCGCCAAAAAATGTGATTCTAAATACTGTAATTCTTTTTTAAGCAACGCCATTGGCAGCCGAGTAAACCGGAAGTGACGTTGTGACGTCGCTTCTGTGTTTACACAAAGCAGACTGGAACAAAGTCATTTCTGGCTTCTTTCCAGTCTCACTCTAGCCAACGAAAGTCCTGGATTGTGGCTCGGGGCTCCCGGTAGGACGGGAGGCCCAGGAAGATCGTCGGAAGGCGGCGGAAGGGGGGCCGTCCTCTCTCGCTCCTTCAGGATAACAGCCAAGCAGCTTTTTGCTGCATCGGTTGTTATTCCTGAAGAGCCGACTGCCCGTTCTGAAAAACAGTACCGGAATGATGCATGCAGCTGCATGCATCATCCCGGTGTAACCCCTTAAAGCCGAGGCCGCATATGTGCGTACGGTCGGCGCTAAGTGGATAAAAAAAAGGGAAAAAAAAAAAGAAGAAAAAACTTCTGTAGCAGAATTAAATGCAAAAATTGAAATAAAAATGGGTAACTTTCATGTTACTGTACACAGATAATATACTGTTGGTTAGTGTCTTGAAGTTCTGTTGTCTGTGTGTTTATATGTTTGTGTAATAATCTTCAGTTTATATTTTATCATTTTTAGAATGCACTATTTTGTTTTGCCATTCATTTTGCTGTGCAGCTTTACTGTTTAATTATATCATAAATTCCATTTACTTTCATTACAAAAGTGCCAACAAACAACATACTTGCCTTACCCTATGCGATAAGACATTACATAATAAAAGTAGTTACACCTTCAAACACTGTGAGGGGAATAAAGTCTGCATCTTACTGCAATAAAGTACATCAATGTTAACTACTGCTATATAGTATTTAGCTATTCCTATGTTCATGAACCATTAAATGTACATTCCATATGAAAGAAAATATTGAGAAAACAAAACCAGTCAGTTTCATAATGACAAAAAAAAATTATATTGGAAATTTTTGTTTATTATGAATGTGAGTGAGAGTGAGTGTGAATTTACATTAGGACAAATAATATTTAATGTAATTAGTACAAAACATTAATGTTTTATCCTGTTTCTAGATATTAAAGCAGAACTCCAGCCCAAAAATTTATGAAATGTCCAATAAATGATATATGCTGTAGCAGTGTGAGGCCCTGCCACTATGAAAATGTAAGAGAAAGTGACACAGGGTTTGCACATATCCAGAATGCAGGGCTCAATAGTGTCAGTTCTGAGTGGATTAAGGTGGTTTTTAATCTTTCTCTGGGTTTTGTAACTCCCAAATCAGGGTCTTGACCTCGGAGATTCCCAAATGCTTTGGAAGGGAAGGAATCTTCAACCCAGTATGGGGCTTTAGCCAGAAACCAGCAGGTTGAACGTGCAAGTGTTCACAGCCCTTATAACCTAGGACCTGAGAACAGTTCAGGGCTTCACCAGAGAGACAGGAGGCCCCTGCATAGGGGGTCAGGAGGACCTCAATCCTTCCGCACAAGTCAGAGAGGCTGCACAGAACAGCCAAAGCATTCACAGTTCAGAAGCAGAGCAGCAAGGAGATTCAATACAGCCAAGGTACAGAGTGTGTACAGGAGCACTTAGTTGCTGTGTTTGATGGTCTGGAGGACCAAGGCAACAGACCTGAGCAGCGGCCCTGCTAGAGAGAGCCACAAGGCTCAAGTAATTTATGCTTGTGTTGATGGTGGAAACCCCTACATGGGAAACTGATCCTCTAAATAAACTTTTCTGTTTTATTAATACAAGTGGGCCAGCAAACCCTTATACTGCGGCAGGTCGCCACGATCCCGCAAACCGTCTTAGCTGTACGTCGGTCCCTTTAAGCGGGATAGCAGGCGCCCGCAGATGCCCGCTGCACTGCTTTGGTGACTGCTGGCCACGAGCGATCGCAGGCACGAGAGGCAGAACAGGGACGTGTGTGTGTGTAAACACACACATCCCAGTTCTGTCAGGAGAGAAGCGGCAGATCGTGAGTTCCTAATAGCTAGGAACCCCGATCTATCATCTTCTATAGTGAGTTCCCTCCCCCCACAGTTAGAACACACACTAGGGAACACAGTTAACCCCTTGATCGCCCCCTAGTGTTAATCCCTTCCCTGCTAGTGACATTTACACAGTAATCAGTGCAATTTTATAGCACGAATCGCTGTATAAATGCCAATGATCCCAAAAATGTGTTAAAATGTGTTAAAAGTGTCCGATGTGTCCGCCATAATGATAAAAATCGCAGATCGCCGCCAAAAATAATAAAAATTCCATAAATCTATCCCCTATTTTGTAGACGCTATAACTTTTGCGCAAACCAATCAATATACACTTATTGTGATTTTTATTACCAAAAATATGTAAAAGCATACATAAACCGAGGAAAAAATTAATAGGGGATATTTATTATAGCAAAAAGTACAAAATATTGTGTTTTTTTTTAAATAGTCGTTTTTTTTTGTTTATAGTGCAAAAAATAAAAACCGCACAGATGAACAAATATCACCAAAAGAAAGCTCTATGTGTGGATATAAAAAGGACGTCAATTTTGTTTGGGTACAATGTCGCACGACTGCGCAATTGTTAGTTAAAGCGATGCAGTGCCGTATCGCAAAAAATGGCCTGGTCATTGAGCAGCCAAATCTTCTGGGGCTGAAGTGGTTAAACAGCACTTCTAGAGTGGACTGAACTCACTGAAAAGCACTACCATTAAGCGAAAAACCCCAAACCATCACAATATATAAGCATACACTGTATATATATATATATATATATATATATATATATATATATATATATACACATACACAGTTGTGCTCATAAGTTTACATACCCTGGCAGAATTTTTGTTCACAAAAGTTTTATTTGGAAGATTCAAAAATAATTTACAAAACTGTGAGGAAGTATTACAGTAGAAGATATAATGCAATATGATATATACCATGAGAATAGAGTAGAGTTTTTATTGAGAGCAGAAAATCATATGACAATATAGGGATAGGGTACCTAGTGAGTTTGGTGCAAATCAGAGGAAGGGGTAACAAGGGGGTGTATAGGGACAGAAAAGAAAAGAGTCAAAATAGAAAAAAAGAAGTTCCTGAGATTCGGAAGGCATATGTTTCAATCATTAGACCAGTACATCCATTTTGAATTAAAGGTGTGAATGCTATCAGTTAGGGTATGATGGATTCTTTCGGATAACTGTAGATTTCTCATTCTGGATAAAACCTGGGGCCAGGGTAGGTTATTGGATTTCCAATTGAGAGCAATCATCCATTGAATTGAGCTTACTAGTGAATGGATCAGTCTAACACAGGGTGGGGGGATATCTGGGATATTAGTATAGAGAATACATATTTGTGGGGAGAGGGTAATTCTCTTTTTGACTATGGTTTCTATTTTTAATTCGGCGTGTCTCCATATTGTTTCTAAAAATCTACAACTCCAGAAAATGTGAGTGTATGTGCCAGTTTCTATGCAACCTCTGAAGCAGCATGGAGAAGATGATGGGTAGAAAGAGTGAATTTTTTCAGGAGTTAGATATAGTCTAGTAAATAGTTTCATTGGGGATTCTCTGTATGCTGGAGCTATGTTGCATTTGCGGAGATTGTCCGTCATAGTGTTCCAGGATTCTATGGGGATGAAGCAATCTAGTTCGGATTCCCAGTGTAACATTTGGATAGATTTGTCTGGCATCGAGGAGCTGTTAAGGTCTTTATAAAAAAGGGAGATTAGGCCCCTATCTCTCGAGGAGTTTAAACAAACGTGTTCGAATATCGTCGTAGGGGGACGAATACATAAAGAGTAATGCTCGTTGAAAAAGTTTTTGATTTGAAAGTAGTTTGTGAGTTCCGAGGATGGGAGATCGTATTTAGATTGGAGAGCGGGGAATGTGAGGAATGTATTGTTAGAGGACAATGATTTTAGGGAGAACAAGTTATTATTTCGCCATAGGGGGAACGAACGTGTGTTGTTCAAGTTCTGTGTAAGTCTGGGGTCACCTAAAAAGGAGGCAAGAGGGGGAGTGTCCCCTGGCAGAATTTATGATTGCTTGGCCATTTTTCAGAGAATATAAATGATAACACAAAAACTTTTCTTTTACTCATGGTTAGTGTTTGGCTGCAGCCATATATTATCAATCAACTGTGTTTACTCTTTTTAAAGCGGAGTTCCACCCATTTAAAGTCAGCAGCTACAAAAAGTGACACTCACCTGTCCCATGGTCTAGCGATGTGGATGCAGGAAGCCTCGCTCCTCTCTCGCTCCTCCCTGAGGTGCCGGAATTCTAACTGTGGGTGCCCGGCTGTGGCTTCACAGTCAGAAGCGCACTACGCGAGCCGCGCTGCGCGCTGTAAATGGCCGGGCAATCTTCTGGGACCTGTGACTTGTCCCATAAGATTTCAGGGAGGAAGGGGGGAGAGGTTTTCTTCCTTCCGGCACCGCAGAGCCAGGGGAGGAAGTAGGAGCTGGGTGCCTGTAAAAACATGGTACCCGCTCCTCCCCAAACAAAAAAATTACATGCCAAATGTGGCTTGTCAGGGGGTCACCAGCACTTAAAGCGGAAGTTCAATTTTTGGGTGGAACTCCGCTTTAAATCATAATGGCAAAAGAAACTACCCAAATGACCCTGATCAAAAATTTACATACCCCAGTTCTTAATACCGTGTATTGCCCCCCTTAACATCAATGACAGCTTGAAGTCTTTTGTGGTATTTGTGGGTGGGGCTCTTTATCTTCTCAGATGGTAAAGCTGCCCATTCCTATTGGCAAAAAGCCTCCAGCTCCTGTAAATTCTTGGGCTGTCTTGCATGAACGGTACGTTTGAGATCTCTCCAGAGTGGCTCAATGATATTGAGGTCAGGAGACCGAGATGGCCACTCCAGAACCTTCATTTTATTCTGCTGTAGCCAATGACAGGTCAATTTGGCCTTGTGTTTTGGATCATTGTCATGTTGGAATTTCCAAGTACGTCCCATCCGCAGCTTCTTGGCTGATAAATGCAAATGTTTCTCCAGTATTTTTTGATAACATACTGCATTCATCTTGCTAACAATTTTGACCAAATTTCCTGTGCCTTTGTAGCTCACACATCCCCAAAACATCAGCGACCCACCTCTGTACCCTCCTCTCCAAATGTAGTTAATGGTGATGACCAAAAAGCAAAATTTTGGTCTCATCACTCCAAATGACTTTGTGCCAGAAGGTTTGAGGCTTGTCTGTTTGGCATATTGTAAGCGAAATACTTTGTGGCATTTATGTAGTAATGACTTTCTTCTGGCAACTCGTTAATGTAGCCCATCTTATATATGCAACCCATCTTTCCAGCACCACGGCTTACTGTCACTATGGACCGCTACATGGGCGGATCCACAGTCTAGTCTCGGCAGGGGCACTTCCAGAATTTTTTTTTTTGCGGGCAATTTTTCAGAGAAATGGCTGGTGTTGGAGCTTCAATCATCTCGGCACCATGGTTGTTATGATGTCAGAATGATTGAAACACATTTTTTTCTATTATTACATTGTTATATAAAATGAAATGGTTCAACTCACCATAATGCAGAATCAGTGGGCGCCCTGAGTGTGTTACTTGCCACCGTCGCCTGCCACGCGTTGCGGATTGTCAATTGCCACGTCGCCTGACACACAATGCGGATTGTCACTTGCCACATCACCTGACAGAAGTTGTAGATTGTCACTTGCCACATCACCTGCCACCAATGCGGATTGCCACTTGCCACATCACCTGCCACACGTTTGTCACTTGCCTGTCTGTCACACATTGCGGATTGTCACTTGCCTGCTCCAATTGTCCCATGCTGTGTCCCAGAGTTAGGCAGCAGAGAGATAATGTAATCTCTCTGCTGCCTGTGGCTGCCTACACATTGAGGGAAGTGCAGGGCTCACACTCACCAAGCCGCCCAGCTGCCTGGCCCGACAGCGGAGCTGCCCGCACTTTTAGTTCCTCGGGTGCTGAGCTGCACGCTCTCTCACCCTCTCGCTCCCATACCAGCCTGCCGAGCTGCCCGGCCCACTCGCTCTCATTCTCACCCGCGGAGCTATCGGATCCGCGCATCAATCCAGGCAGCTGCTGTCACTAGTCACCATCACATTACAGGAGATGGTCAGAGACTGTGGACATACTACAGGAGATGGTCAGAGACTGCGGACATACTACAGGAGATGGTCAGAGAGTGCGTTTATGGCTGAACCCAGTGTAACAGTATATAGTATCGCAGGGTTGCTCCACTCCATTTAAACCAGCTCTGCAAAGATCAAGTTGGTAATCTTGCTTTGAAAGTACACCCATGTGACCAGGGCTGGGGCAAGACTATTTTGCACCCTAGGCGAGACCAGCTACTTGCGCCCCCCCCTTATAAAAAAATTAATTCAATCATTTTAGCACCAGTACTCCTGGTGGAGGGATGGAGCCAGGTGAACAGGAGAGGTGGGTCAGCCAGGTAAGGGGATGGAGCCAGGTGGACGGGAGAGGGGAGTGCAGCCAGGTGGGGGGAGGATGGAGCCAGGTGGACAGGAGGGGGGCAGCCAGGTGGAGGAATGGAGCCAGGTGGACAGGAGGGGGGTGTAGCCAGGTGGAGGGAGGATCAAGACAGGTGGACAAGAGTGGGGGTGTAGCCAGGTGAATGGATGGAGCCAGGTGGACAGGAGGGGGGGTGTAGCCAGGTGGAGGGATGGAGCCAGGTGTATAGGAGGGTGGTGTAGCCAGGTGGATAGGAGGGGGTGTAGCCAGGTAGGGGGATGAAGCCAGGTGGATAAGAGGGGGGTGTAGCCAGGTGGAGGGATGGAGCCAGGTGGATAGGAGGGGGGTGCAGCCAGGTGGACAGGAGAGGGGGTGCAGCCAGGTGGAGGAATGGAGCCAGGTGGACAAGAGAGGGGGGGTGCAGCCAGGTGGAGGGATGGAGCCAGGTGGACAGGAGAGGAGGTGCAGCCAGGTGGAGGGAGGCAATAGCCAGGTGGACAGTGGAGGGGGTAGCCAGGTGGACAGGAGGGGGGTGTAGCCAGGTGGGGGGAGGATGGAGACAGGAGGGGGGGGTGTAGCCAGGTGGGGGGAGGATGGAGACAGGTGGACAGGAGGGGGGGGGGGTGTAGCCAGGTGAATGGATGGAGCCAGGTGGACAGGAGGGGGGGTGTAGCCAGGTGGAAGGATGGAGCCAGGTGGACAGGAGGGGGGGGGGTGTAGCCAGGTCGAAGGATGGAGCCAGGTGGACAGGAGGGGGGGTGTAGCCAGGTGAATGGATGGAGCCAGGTGGACAGGAGGGGGGTGTAGCCAGGTGGAGGGATGGAGCCAGGTGTATAGGAGGGTGGTGTGGATAGGAGGGGGTGTAGCCAGGTAGGGGGATGAAGCCAGGTGGATAAGAGGGGGGTGTAGCCAGGTGGAGGGATGGAGCCAGGTGGATAGGAGGGGGGTGCAGCCAGGTGGACAGGAGAGGGGGTGCAGCCAGGTGGAGGAATGGAGCCAGGTGGACAAGAGAGGGGGGGTGTAGCCAGGTGGAGAGATGGAGCCAGGTGGACAGGAAAGGAGGTGCAGCCAGGTGGACAGGAGAGGGGGTGCAGCCAGGTGGAGGAATGGAGCCAGGTGGACAAGAGAGGGGGGTGCAGCCAGGTGGAGGGATGGAGCCAGGTGGACAGGAGAGGAGGTGCAGCCAGGTGGAGGGAGGCAATAGCCAGGTGGACAGTGGAGGGGGTAGCCAGGTGGACAGGAGGGGGGGGTGTAGCCAGGTGGGGGGAGGATGGAGACAGGTGGACAGGAGGGGGGGTGTAGCCAGGTGGGGGGAGGATGGAGACAGGTGGACAGGAGGGGGGGTGTAGCCAGGTGGGGGGAGGATGGAGACAGGTGGACAGGAGGGGGGTGTAGCCAGGTGGGGGGAGGATGGAGACAGGTGGACAGTAGGAGGGGGTGTAGCCAGGTGGGGGGAGGATGGAGACAGGTGGACAGGAGGGGGGGGTGTAGCCAGGTGGGGGGAGGATGGAGACAGGTGGACAGGAGGGGGGGTGTAGCCAGGTGGGGGGAGGATGGAGACAGGTGGACAGGAGGGGGGGGGTGTAGCAAGGTGAATGGATGGAGCCAGGTGGATAGGAGGGGTGGAGCCAGGTGGATGGAGTCACACACCAGTGAAAAGGTCTGACTGGAACTCGGAAGCCTTCATCCCCAGCGCTTCCCCAACCACCTGACAAGTTCTTACCTTGGGGCACTTCTTTCCAGCTCCCTCCACATGGCAGCGGCAGCAGTCGATTTGTCACAAGTCCCAGGATTAGGAGATCGGGTCTCTGCAGTCTGTGAGTCACAGCTCACGCACAGATCTCCTCCAGCTCGTCCCCCATCTGATCAGCTGATCGCTTGGTTCCACCCCTGGGCTACGGCGGACGACCGCGGAGAGGCTTGGTAAGCAGGGCGGGCTGTAGGAGCAGCTTTGCTTCCAGCTCCTCAAACACAAGTGGCCCGGCGGCCTCGACCCATCGTGTGTCCTATGACCAGTCCATCCGGCTGTCTCTGCACAATTCCGCTCGCCCTGCTCCTCCAATGGCTGCACGCCTGCACATCACCCAGGGAGGGAGGCGGGGCGGGCAGAGAGCTAACACTCACGGCTGCTGGACAGGACATTGATATGGTCGCCCCTGGCTCTGCCTGCTCCTTCTCCCCGCCAAGCAACTCTGCAGCCAGCCAGATGGAGCCGCTTCCCACTACACTCCGCACCGTACCAGCCACCACCCACCAGGGGGGAACCAATCCTCTTGAGGGGACCCAGTAGCTGTGGCTGCGCCCCTAGGCGGCAGTGTGCCCTAGGCGGCTGCCTAATTCGCCTAGTGGGAGCGCTGGCCCTGTATGTGACAGAAGACACCAGCACATCCAATTTCCAAAATACAAATTGTTATACAGTGATCTGGTCAGGATTAGTAGAGGACAGTAAACAGTTAATTGGTCTGTGAAGCTTCTAGCCTGAACTAGCAGTTAATCCTTCCAAAAAACATCACACAGACCATGCAGCACACACTGTGTGCTGCAGATCAAGCTATCCTGTAGCTGTGGTCATACCTTCTTGTGTCGGCATTGTGTTTCTCCTTCCTAGCGCCCCCATTCAGCCCCGCTTCAGCACCCGTGTAGTCAAATGTGGCGGGCTGGAGAGGGGGAGGGTTACACTGGCTGCTGACTGGCTGTGGATGTATGGGAGGAGCAGAGCAAGTCCTCGCTTATACACAGTACTCTCATAAGCAGCGGTCAGCGGAGCGCAGAGACTCAGGGCTGTCACTGAAAATCAGCCCACTGAGGGATCGGCCCAGTAGTCCCTATGGCCACCAGTCCATCCCTGATGACGAGTCTCTCTCTCGGCGCCGATGATCGGCTGATGTGAGAGAGAGACTCAGAGAGGCAGCCGCAGATGAAGCAGTTTAAAAAAATCTTTAAAAAACAATTAAAATCTTTAAAAAAAAAACAGAGCAAGCAAGCGAGTGTGACATGATTGTCTCGGGGGGGCAATTGCCCTGTTGCCCCCCCTGGATCCGTCGTTGACCACTACCTCACTAGGCCTCAATCCCCGGTCTCAATTACACAAGTGGACCCGGAAGATTACATCTGCACCCTAATGTCAGAGGATGACTCACAGCTGGCTTCCCCAGTCATCACCCTCCTTGCAGCAGCCCTCAACCACCCAAGCTTTATTAACCACTGAGCTGCTAGACATCAAGCTCCAGGCCCTCGCACAACAACTCAGGAAGTGGGGAAGATCTCCAGGAAACTGAGGGGCAAAATAGATCAGCTTGGTGAGCGTACACTTGAGACAAAATTTGATGAGACTATTCACTATCTGCAAGCTTTAGAAGAGGAAAATGCGTCCCTTTAGCACTCTGTTTCTCAACTACAACACCAGCAGGAAGATCTGGAAAAATCTCAGGATCTGTGGTATGTCAGAAAAAGTGTCCGATAACAATATCAGATCATTCCTCCTGGGCCTATTCAATAGTCTTGCTCCAGAAATTGCTGACATTGACTGGCGTATGGACTGCGCCCACAGATCCCTGGCTCCTAAACCCCCTTCTAGGCCTTGTGATATCGTGGTGAGATTCCACTACTACGAAAGTAAGGAAGCGCTCACCCTGGCAGCCCGCAACAGATCTCACATTGATTACAAGGGGAACAAGAATCCAAACTTTTAGCGACCTCTCCCCGATCACTCTGGCTAAAAGATGCTCTTTACGGCCTATCGCTTCCTATCTCCAACAACACAAGATTCCTTGACAAATCATGTTGAACATTCCCTGCAATGTGACCCTTGAATTCTTTTTACCTTATAAACTCCTTGTTGGAATGATTTTATCATGCTTTTTTTGGTTTGACCCAATGTTCATATGTATCTTTACGTATAGCAAAATGCATACAGTTTTGAAATGACATGTATATGTACACGCAGAAACAGTCATTCTGACCAATTAAAGTTATTTTGTATTGTATATTTATATTTGCTTTCATGTGTCTCACAAAAGTCCCACTCTCTGTTCTTTATCAATCACCTAACTCAGGGATGGAGGAGGGGATAGAATGGCCCCATCTATCCTCAATTCCTCATTAAAAGTCCCACCAATTTGCCACTTCTTTTTTCAAACAACCAGGGATGGAGACACATGAAATGCCTAAAATGTAAAAATTTAAAAATGCAGTTTCTTTTTATCATCAATTATTCCAACTGCGTGCCCACCAGCTCGCATTATAATTATTTAATTTTGTTTTTCCTCTGTATTATTTCTCTGCAGACCCCCCCTTTTTGCTCTCTCCATATTCCCATTGTTACAATATACCAATGCATGATGCCTGTGCATCGCCGCAGTCGGCCCTGTTTGGTTGCTGGGCTGGGCTTCTTGTATCACGTTTGGGGGCTGCGACGCGCACTGGGTGTCCCCCCTCCGCCCCGATCTGACACGGGGTGGGCGGGGCTACGCCACTGTGTGTCGACGTCACGCTCCCCGCCGGAGGTGTGCGGCGTCCTCATGACGCCGCGGCCCCCTCCTTAGGCGGGGTTTTCACCATCTGTCAGCACACCGGGAGTGATCTCGGTCATGGCCGGCCCTCCCCCTGTGCTTTCGCGTGACGTTGGGGGCGGGGCTGTGGCGGCGTCGCCTATATGGGCTTCCCCCTTGCAGAGTCTCACATCCAGTTACATCACTTCTTCTCTCACCAAGGACCCACACATACAGCTGCTGTGCACTATCTGTTCACAGCTATCAAGTATTATGGTATACATTTATTAATTTCTCTTCACTTTATCCTGCTCTCTGCAGGCTTCCCTTCACTCTTTTTTCATGGTTAGCTTTTTTTGATTGCCTGATATATCTTTTTCGTACATTCCAATATCTTCGTGCACCACCACTCACATTTTTTCACTTCATACCCCATATTCAATCAACATTTTTTCACATCTACATCTATATTTACATTAATTATTTCATTCATATTTATGTTTATTTATATTTTATATTTTATATATTTTTTACTTTAACTTTAATCTCAATTTCATCCTAATTGTATTTTAATTTTATTTATTCATTTTATTTATTCTATTTCATACATATCTATTTATTTTTTACAATTTTTTCACATTACATTTTTCCATTACACATTTTTTCCTTTTTCCCTAGATTTCCCTCCCCTTGGGGTCTTCTTCACCAGCTTTCCTTTTACACCACTACCATGACTCTGTTGGGGTGCACGCCCTGTGGTCCAGCTGCCGCCCACCCCGCCTCCTCAGCTCCCATCCGTGGCATTCCTTGTTTGGCTCATCGTCATCACGGCCGCGCGGCTATTGCTCAGACATACATGTAAGTTAGTGGGTTGAGTGTTTGTGTGATGGATGGGGGACCATCACTTCTTATACTTACCCACATTTCTTAAGGACCAAACAATAACTCTTATCCCCTTCACTCGCAGATACTGACTACGGTCTTGTTCCTGATGAGGGGCTTTAAGGCCCTGAAACGCGTAGAACTCACATCGACTGACTAGTCTACTTTTTACTCTATGTGACACGGACGTTCCATTCAATCCATTCAAATTCTTCTGACAGCTATTTGATTTTTTCCAAAAAATTTGCTTGATTGACAAATCATGTTGAACATTCCCTGCAATGTGACCCTTGAATTCTTTTTACCTTATAAACTCCTTGTTGGAATGATTTTATCATGCTTTTTTTGGTTTGACCCAATGTTCATATGTATCTTTACGTATAGCAAAATGCATACAGTTTTGAAATGACATGTATATGTACACGCAGAAACAGTCATTCTGACCAATTAAAGTTATTTTGTATTGTATATTTATATTTGCTTTCATGTGTCTCACAAAAGTCCCACTCTCTGTTCTTTATCAATCACAAGATTCCTTATTACTAGGGCTTCCCGTTCCATCTCTCCGTCACAAAAGATGGAGTTCACATCCTCCAAGACCTACAATAAGAGGAATCCCTCCTCAAGAATCTGGGCCTGCCACCACTATCACCGGAGGATGGCCAGCCAAATATCACCACTCCCCGGGCCCCCATAGCCCCTTCTCAGGTCTGGACCCTGGTGAGAGGAAGAGGAGCGAAAGATTACTCCACGCCACAACGCCCTCTACGCCCTCGGCTACCAATATGACCATCTGTGAGATGATCTTCATGATTCTTCTCTTGGGGTTCCTACCCCCTGCTACCCCTTACACGGGTTTGTTTTTTGATCTTTGTTTCCTTTATGTTATCTCCGACTGAGATGCCTTGAACTGTTTGGTTTTGTTTCTAGATAACTCATAGAAGGTTTATAGATAGACTCTTGCTTGCTCAAGCTAAAGATGGAGCGGTTTGGCGGGGCACACTGCCTCACTCTCACTGGAGACTGTCATGCCTCCCCTACTGTCCTCTGACTGCGGTCGGGGACCCCTGAGATGCTATTGCTTCTAAAGCCTACAACTGTTGTTCCTGTTCTACTTTTTTAGGCTGCTCCGATCTGCTTGTTACCACGCTACTGAATTCTAACCATTTTTTTTTTTCTAAGGACCCTTTTTGTTTTTCAATTTTTTTATTTTTCTTTTTCATTCTCATTGTTGTTGTGTAGCTCTTGCCTTCCAGGTCACAGCATACTGTATTATTAGATACAAGGCTACTATTCTGTTCCCATACCATAGGGGGATTACTCAATGCACTAAGGGTAGTCTAGCTTACTAATTTACCCCACTTATGGCTCTAAAGATACGGTCCTATAACATGAAGGGTTTGAACTCCATCAAGAAACGATGGCTGGCTCTGAAGGAAGAACTTTGGAGCTGGAGGTTCTTAAAATTTGCTTCCAAACACTTCCCAGTATTATATCTGGCATCGGACTCATCTGGCAAGGCTGGAGTTGCAGTACTTGTCAAGCGCTCCTGTGCTCTCCAGATTCAGTCCTCCCACTTGGACCCGCATGGTCGATACATTATATTGCAATGTGAGTTCATTTCTAGTCCTCTTATCCTTATGAATGTGTACGCTCCTAACTCGGGTCAGCTTATATTCCTCACTGAAACATTTGGTCTGTTGAAACGATTCTCTAGGCCCTTGACGGTTGTGGGGGTGATTTCAATGCTATCCTTTCTCCTACAAAAGATAAGAAGTCTCTATTCCAATTTAAGCTACCTCTCCCAGTGCGATCCCTAGCCTCCTCCTTTCGTCAATTGATACGGACTCATCGCCTCTTAGACGCATGGAGGATAAAACGCCCCACCAGCAGACAGTCTTCATTCTACTCCCCACCCACCAAATGTTCTCCAGGTTAGACTATTTCATCTTAATTTCCCTCTGTATCTTCTTATCTAGGCCCTTCCACCTGGTCAGACCATGCCCCCCTAACCCTAGATTTTTCCCTCTCCACTGCATTTCCCAAGACATGCCATTGGAGACTGAATGAGTCTTTATTGAACCACCCTGAAACCAAAGGTAAACTTCTCTCGGCACTAACCGAATACTTCCAACTCAACACAGGTTCTGTCTCCAGTTCATCCACTCTTTGGGAGGCTCACAAGGCCTTCTTTAGAGGGCAATGTATTTCTGTGAGTTCCCGAAGGAAGAAAGATACAGCCTTTTTAAAAACCTCTTTACAAGCTAAACTGCTAACAGCCGAACGTTCTATCATACTTTCTCCCACGGTGGCCCGACTGAGGACAGTAACCTTTATTGAGAAATCAGATAAAATCTTTGGACATGTCCGGTATAGCCAAGTCCCTTCTATGGGTAAAACAAAAATTCTATGAGTTCTCCAATAACCCTCACAGCATGTTAATCTCCAGACTCAACCACAGACCCTTTCAATCCTTTCCTGACTAGTGATGAGCCGAACACCCCCGGGTTCGGTTCGCACCAGAACCCGCGAACGGACCGAAAGTTCGAACGAACATTAGAACCCTATTAAATACAATGGATTCGAACGTTCGAATTCTAAAGTGCTAATTATAACAACTATTATGCATGTTATTGTCCTAAAAAGGGTTTGGGAACCCGGGTTCTGCACCAGGGGACATGTATCAATGCAAAAAGAAGTTTTAAAAACGGTCGTTTTTCGGGAGCAGTCATTTTAATGATGCATAAAGTGAAAAAAAAAAGTCAAATATTCCTTTAAATATCGTACCTGGGGGGTGTCTAAAGTATGCCTGTGAAGTGCCACGTGTTTCCCGTGTTTAGAACTGTCCCTGCACAAAATAACATTTCTAAAGGGAAAAAAGTCATTTAAAACTGCTTGCGGCTTTAATGCAATGTCTGGTCCCGGTAATATGGATGAAAATCTTTAGGAAAAATGGCATAGCTACCCCATCAACACCCCCCCCCCCACCCCAGCCCATTACCAGCCCCTTTGGGTCTTGTATGGATATTAAGGGGAACCCCGCACATAAAATAAAAAAGGCCCTATATACTCTGAACAGCCGTATACAGGCGGTGCATACAAGACAGGGACTGTAGGTTTGTTCTTATGTAGAATGTGTTTGTAATTTTGAACAGGTACATTGTTGAAGTGTAGCTCCAGCCCAAAAATCTATTTTTAAACTTTTTGGGAAACATAGGTAAGGGTTATCACCCCTGTAACATTTGTTTTGCTGTCTGTGCCCCTGTTCAGAACATTTCACCTCACTTTCCGTCCCAATGACAACTGTTTTTGAAATGTGGTGTTTTTCTTGAAACAAGGATTGCTGATAAAGCATCAGTACAGATGAGACCCCTTTCTCCCATATTTATTCTTACAGGAGAGAATTTTCCTTTCTAGGGGTAGATTTCCTCTCACTTCCTGTTGTCTTCTTTCGTTTGCAAGTAGGAGTCGTTTGTAAGTTGGATGTTTGAAAGTAGGGACCTGCCGTATATACTCTGCAGAAATAGGCCCCTTAGTTGTTGGTGTTGGCACAACACTGTAAGCACTCAGTTACTCTTGGTTGGTGCTGGAACGCCCTGCTGTCAACTATTATATCAGGAATTTTAATTACATATAATTGTTGAACAGTGGTAGTAAAAATTGGGGCTTTGATGGTGGTGCTGGTGCCACAACACTGTAAGCCCTGACAGTTACTCTTGTGGGTGCAGCAATGGGCCCTGCTGTGAATTATTAGATCAAGAATTGTAATTACATGCCCCTTTTGAACAGGGGCTGAAAAATTGGGCCTTTCATGGTGGTGGTGGTGGTGGCGTTGCCACAAGACTGTAAGCCCTCAGAGTTACTCTTGGTGGGTGCAGCAATGGACCCTGCTGTGAATTATTAGATCAAGAATTGTAATTGCATGCCCCTGTTGAACAGGGGCTGAAAAATTGGGCCTTAGGCACTGGTGGCACAACACTACAACCCCTCACAGATACTGTACTTGGAGCACAGCAATGAGCCCTGTTGCAAAGTATTGCTTCAAAAATTGTAATGACACGCCCCTGTTAAACAGGGGCTGAAAAATTGGGCCTTAGGCACTGGTGCCACAACACTCCAACCCCTCACAGATACTGTACTTGGAGCACAGCAATGAGCCCTATGGCAAATTATTGCTAAAAAAATTGTAATTACACGCCCCTGTAAAACAGGGGCTGAAAAATTGGGCCTTAGCCACTGGTGGCGGCACCCATAAACAAAAATGATCTTCCAAGCTATCATCATCAATCGTATCATTGAGGACTCGGAGGAGGAGGATAGCCAGTCAACATAACAGCACAGGCACTCAGCATCAGCATCAGTCTTGAAGGGATGTGACATGTTAAAATCAATTAGTCTGTTATATCAGCATCAGGTGTGTGGTAGCTGGTGGTGATCCAAGACTGGTTCATCTTGATGAAAGTCAGTCGATCAACCGAGTCGGTGGACAGGCGCACCCTGTGATCCGTGACAAATCCTCCAGCAGCACTGAATGTGCGTTCCGAAAGAACGCTGGATGCAGGACAGGCCAGTAGCTCAATTGCATACTGTGCAAGCTCTGGCCAGTGATCCATCCTCAAGACCCAGTAAGCCAGAGGATTTTCGGTGGGGAAGGTGTCCAAGTCTGACCTTGCCCCTAGATATTCCTGCACCATGTTTATCAGACGCTGGCGATGGTTGCTGGAACCGATCATACTTTGGGGCTGCGGACTAAAGAATTGTCTGAACGCATCGGTCAGACGGCCACCTTCCCCACCGCTCCTTCTTTGACTGGCCGAAGCCTCAGCAACTCGTTGTCCAGGACCAGGAGTTTGTAACCTCCCAGTCTCTGGGAACGCGTTGCACAGACCTTTCTGCAAGGCCTCCCGGAGTTGTCTCATCCTCTGCTCCCTCTGCGACGGTAACATAAGGTCCGCAACCTTACCCTTGTACCGTGGATCAAGGAGAGTGGCCAGCCAGTAATGGTCCCTCTCCTTGATCCGAAGAATACGAGGATCCTTCCGCAGACTTTGCAGGATCAGGGAGGCCATGCAGCGTAGGTTTGCTGAGGCATTCGCTCCGGAGTCCTCTGGGTCACTAAGGACGACATGATCCGCAGCCACCTCCTCCCAGCCACGTACAAGTCCACTGGTTTCTTGGGACTGTAAATCATCCCTAAAAGACTGCTGCTGATGATGCTGAGTGCCAGCCTCCACCTCCATGCTGACACAATCCTCCTCCTCCTCCTCCTCCTCCTCCTCTTCCTGTGCGATGGGTGGGACAGAAGGAACACTGTCTGGGTAAAGGGGGCCTTGAGAGGCAAGGAAGTCCTCCTCTTCCTGCCTCTGTTCTGCCTCACGTGCCCTGTCCATTATTCCACGCAGCGTGTGCTCCAACAGGTGGACAAGAGGTACAGTGTCACTGATGCATGCACTGTCACTGCTCACCATCCTCGTGGCCTCCTCAAATGGTGCCAGGACAGTGCATGCATCCCTGATCATGCCCCACTGGCGTGGAGAAAAAAAACCAAGCTCCCCTGACCCTGTCCTGGTGCCGTAGTCGCACAGGTACTCATTGATGGCCCTCTGCTGCGTGTGCAGCCGCTGCAGCATGGCCAACGTTGAGTTCCACCTGGTGGGCATGTCACATATAAGGCGGTTCTTGGGCAGGTTCAACTCCTTTTGCAGCTCAGCCAGGCGAGCACTGGCATTATAAGATCTGCGGAAATGCACACAGACTTTCCTGGCCTGCCTCAGGACATCCTGTAAGCCCGGGTACCTGCCCAAGAACCGCTGCACCACCAGGTTAAGGACGTGAGCCACACAGGGCACATGGGTCAGTTGTCCCTGTCGGAGGGCGGAGAGGAGGTTGGTGCCATTGTCGCAAACCACCATTCCTGGCTTAAGCTGGCGTGGCGTCAACCACCTCTCGGCCTGGCCCTGCAGAGCAGACAGGACCTCTGCCCCAGTGTGGCTTCTGTCCCCCAAACACACCAGCGCAAGCACGGCATGGCATCTTTTTGCCTGCGTACTTGCGTAGCCCCGTGAACGGCTACGGAGCACCGCTGGTTCATAGGACAAACCACAGGAAGAGGCCATGGAGGAAGAAGAAGAGGAGGGGGTGGAGGAGAGAGGTGTGTCACAACCAGTAGTAGCATTTTGGAGGCGTGGCGGTGGGACAACCTCCAACACTACTGCACCTTGTCCTGCATCCTTCCCAGCTGCCAAAAGAGTGACCCAATGGGCCGTGAAAGAAAGGTAACGTCCCTGTCCATGCCTGCTGGACCATGAGTCAGCGGTAATATGCACCTTACCGCTGACCGCCCTGTCCAGCGAGGCCAAGACATTGCCTTCCACATGCCGGTAGAGAGCCGGAATAGCCTTCCGTGAGAAAAAGTGGCGTTTGGGAACCTGCCACTGAGGAACCGCACATTGCACAAACTCACGGAAGGGGGCCGAGTCTACCAACTGAAAAGGCAGCAGTTGAAGCGCTAGCAATTTAGCCAAGCTAGCATTCAACCGCTGGGCATGTGGATGGCTGGGAGTGAACTTCTTTCGACGGTCCAGCAGCTGGGGCAGGGAAATTTGCCTGCTAGAATCGGACGTCGGTGTACTGCTAGCAGAGTGGCCGCAAGTACTTGGCTGTGACACACCTAATTCTACACCTTCATTCCTCTCAGTGCATGTTTCAGAGAGGACTGAAGTTATAGTGGGGTTGGAGATCCCAGCTGATGCGGTGCAAGGAGAGGTCCGCTTTGTTCTTTGGTGTGGGTCTTTGAGGTAGGCTTGCCAACGAGCTGCATGGCAGGTCAACATATGTCTGGTCAGGCATGTGGTACCCAAGCGGCTGATGTTTTGGCCACGCGATATACGCTTGAGACATATGTTGCAAACAGCAGCTGTGCGATCTGATGCACTAGCCTCAAAAAAGGCCCACACCAAAGAACTTTTTGAATGACGGGCAGAGGCAGCGCCCTGCACAGGCGGAGCTCTGCGGTGTGATTCCGTCGGTGTACTGCCCTTACGCTGGCCACCAAAGGGCATCCTGCCTCGTTGGAGATGTGCCTCCTCCTCATCCTCCTCCTCCTCCTCTCTCCTATTAGGCACCCACGTGGAGTCAGTGACCTCATCATCACCTCCCTCCTCATCACTGGAGCCAATCTGGCAGTATGCTGCAGCTGCTGGAACATGACTGCCAGATTGGTGTCCTTCTTGAGCATCCCCTCTGTCTGCTCTCACGCTACTGCCTTCCTCTAGCTGGGTTTCATCATCAGACCCTTCGAAACGCTGGGCATCCTCCTGGAGCATGTACCCAACACTGTGCTGAAACAGTTCGGGGGACTCCTCAGGAGGAGGACATGGTGGGTCTAGGGAAGGAGTGACTGATGATGAGTCTGACATTGATACCAGGGAAGAGGACGCTTTGGCAGCTGCTTTTCCAGTACCCTGAGCCTGGGTGAGAGAGGATGAGGAGGAGGAGGAGGGCTTGGTCATCCACTCTACCAAGTCTTCGGCATGATGTGGCTCAACATGTCCAGCTGCCGAAAAGAAGGACAAGCGTGTCCCATGGCCATGTGCTGATGACAATGCACCGCGTCCACGACCAGCACTGTTGCCCCCAGACACAGAGCCTGCTTGCCCTCTTTTATTGCCTCCTGACTGTCTGCCTCTCCTTGTTTGCCTTCCAGACATTCTAATAGATGGCCTGCAGGGAGATGGGAAAAAAGCAATAAGGGCTACCTTCAGGTGTCCTTCTCTGTCCCTTGAAACAAGGACTTTGACAGTGAAAGAAACTGACACTCTCCCTACCTACAGTTTTCTGTCCCTAGAAAAAATGTTTTTTTTAAGCACAATTTAGCACAAGGAGAATTCACTCACTGTCCTTCCAGGTCCCTGGAAACAAGGACTTTGACAGTGAAAGAAACTGACACTCTCCCTACCTACAGTTTTCTGTCCCTAGAAAAAATGTTTTTTTTAAGCACAATTTAGCACAAGGAGAATTCACTCACTGTCCTTCCAGGTCCCTGGAAACAAGGACTTTGACAGTGAAAGAAACTGACACTCTCCCTACCTACAGTTTTCTGTCCCTAGAAAAAATGTTTTTTTTAAGCACAATTTAGCACAAGGAGAATTCACTCACTGTCCTTCCAGGTCCCTGGAAACAAGGACTTTCACAGTGAAAGAAACTGACACTCTCCCTACCTACAGTTTTCTGTCCCTAGAAAAAATGTTTTTTTAAGCACAATTTAGCACAAGGAGAATTCACTCACTGTCCTTCCAGGTCCCTGGAAACAAGGACTTTGACAGTGAAAGAAACTGACACTCTCCCTACCTACAGTTTTCTGTCCCTAGAAAAAATGTTTTTTTTAAGCACAATTTAGCACAAGGAGAATTCACTCACTGTCCTTCCAGGTCCCTGGAAACAAGGACTTTCACAGTGAAAGAAACTGACACTCTCCCTACCTACAGTTTTCTGTCCCTAGAAAAAATGTTTTTTTTAAGCACAATTTAGCACAAGGAGAATTCACTCACTGTCCTTCCAGGTCCCTGGAAACAAGGACTTTGACAGTGAAAGAAACTGACACTCTCCCTACTGTGACAGCAGGAAGGTAAAGTCACCTGGTTGCATCCAGGGGGGTAGATATATTTCGCCCAGATTCAGGCTTTACGCCGATTTGTACAACTAGGTGGAGAGTTGTATAAGGCTAGTGTGCTCATGGATGACTCATACCTCTAGGGAGAGGGCTGGGCGTCGTGCAGACAGGGAGTTGATGAGGCCAGCTGAAGCTTGTCAGCTCATTTAGGCCTCTATAAGGAACTCCCAGCTTCATTAGATGTTAGCTCATGCCTGGAAGCAGACCTGTGTGGACTGTCTAGGGAGAGTGAACCCCTGTGCGGTGAGAGAAAGCCTGTGTGGCTATATTTTGCTTGGACATTTAAAACCAGGGACTAGGACAGCACTAGGCTGATCCCAGTCGTTAGTTAGGAAACCTGTAAGTTTAGTCAGAGGTCAAGTTGACCAGGATTTATTTTGTTTATGTTTTTTTTGCCTTGCTGTGTTTTTGTCACTGTAAATAGAAAATAAACCGCACCTTTTTGATTTTGAAGACCACAACCTCCGTCTGCTGGGCCTGTTTTTGGGTGGGGAGCCCATCCCGGGGGTCACACATACCCGCTGCCGAGCTAACCCCCTCACAGTTGGTGGAGAATGCGGGCAGTTTTTTTTTAAGCCAGCATGGAGGAGATACTGAAACAGCTGGCTCTAGCAAATGCCAATCAACAGCAGACAAATGCAGGTTTGCAAAGGAGCCTTGCAGCCCAGCAGCAAGCTCATCAACAGAGCCTTGCAACTTTACAACAGAGTCTGGAGGCTCAGCAACAAGCCCAACAGCAATCTGAGGCCCGCTTCATAGACCTGTTGCAGAAGCAAGAGCAGAGACTACAACAACAGATGGAAGCAGTAATGCAGCAACGTCCGCAGACCAGTGAGGAAAGCCGTCCCACTAATACCGCGTCCTTTGGGGTGAGTCGTTTATTGACAAAAATGACTGGAGAGGATGATCCAGAGGTATTTTTGACCACATTTGAAAGGACCGCTGAAAGAGAAAAGTGGCCTGAGGAGCAGTGGGCTGGACTAGTGGCTCCTCTGTTAACTGGTGAATCGCAGAAAGCTTACTATGACCTAGAGCCTAACCAAGCAAAAGACTATGTGATGCTAAAAGCTGAAATATTGGCAAGGCTGGGTGTCACCCTGGCTGTCCGGGCTCAGCGTGTGCATAACTGGACTTTCCAGCTTGGAAAACCCCCCAGGTCTCAAATGTATGATCTCATTCACCTGAGCAGAAAGTGGCTACAGCCAGAGACTTTGTCCGCACCAAAGATTGTGGAACGTGTTGTAATGGATCGGTTTTTGAGAGCTCTTCCTACTGCCATCCAAAAGTGGGTAAGCCATGGAGACCCAGAGACGGCCGATGGTCTTGTGGATCGTGTGGAGAAATACTTGGCTACAGAGAACCTGACGGCCTCTTCCAGAGACACTCGGACTTTCCACCCTAAGACCAGACCATCCCCAGGGGCGGATAAGAGGATTCCAAGGGGTGAGGGTGGAGAGAGTGAGAGGGTGGGAGCTCTACCCCAAGTTTGGCGAGAACAGCCTGGGAAATCAGCGGCTCAAGAGGCCGCAAGAAGGATCGTTTGCTACCGCTGCCGGCAAGCGGGACATATTGCAGCAAATTGCCCGGTTGTGGAGGAACCCATGCAGTGTGACTTTCTGACGGGCAGACGTCAGTCGCTGTGTGCGACAGTCGCATGCACTGCCATTCGGGGAACTGAGAAACATTTATGCAAAATGTGTATTAATGGTAGAAATGTTGTGGTATTGCTGGATTCAGGTAGCCTTGTGACCCTGATAAAGGCTGAGTTAGTTAAAACAGAGGTCTCTGGGAATAGCAAGGTAGCCGTTATTTGTGTGCATGGGGACACCCGAGAGTATCCAGTGACTACAGTGTGTTTCGAGACCCCCAAAGGTACCCTCTCTCATCCAGTGGGCTTAGTATCTCAGTTACCGCATGACGCCATTGTGGGAAGGGATTTTCCGAAGTTCTGGGAACTGTGGGATGATCCTGAGCCCCCCACTGGTGCCCCTATGTACCAGGAATGTGATAGCCAGAACTCCCCTGAGAGTGGTGAGGACTCTCCGGAATTTCCCTTGTCAGTATTGGCAGGGGAGACTCAAGAAACTGGAGAGGAGCCCACCTCCTCAGACGAAAACCTACCGTCTGTGGAGTTTTCTGATCTTGAGGTTCACAGGGAAAACTTTGCCACAGAACAGTTGAAAGACCCCGCCCTAATAAAGGCACGGGAAAACGTAGTGAAAATAGATGGCGAGTTAGTGAACCCAGATAATACCGGCACTTACCCATACTTCAGCGTAGAGAAGGACCTACTGTATCGGGTGGCAAAAAGGGCAGAAGAAACCGTTGAGCAGCTTGTGGTGCCCAAACCTTACAGGAAGTTGGTGTTGGAGTTGGCCCATGGGCACATTCTTGGAGGTCATCTGGGGACAGAGAAAACCCGAGAGAGGGTATTACAGAGATTCTATTGGCCTGGGGTGATGAAGGACATAGAAAATTATTGTTCCTCCTGCCCTGTGTGTCAGAGGTCGGCCCCGATGCCACATTTCCGTAGCCCGCTGGTCCCTCTACCCATCATTGAGGTCCCGTTTGAGAGAATCGCAATGGATTTGGTAGGTCCTATAATCAAGTCCGCTAGGGGGCACCAGTACATATTGGTTATAATGGACTATGCCACCCGTTATCCAGAAGCGATCCCTCTCAGAAATACCTCAGCCAAAACCATAGCCAAAGAGCTATCTCTTGTTTTTAGCCGGGTGGGTATTTGTAAAGAACTGCTTACGGACCAAGGTACACCCTTTATGTCCCGGGTTATGAAAGAGCTGTGTAAATTGTTCAAAGTGACGCAATTGCGTACATCTGTGTATCACCCCCAAACCGATGGGCTGGTTGAAAGATTCAACAAAACCCTAAAACAAATGTTGAAGAAAGTGGTGGATAGAGATGGAAGGGATTGGGACTGTCTACTTCCTTATTTGATGTTTGCTATTAGGGAGGTGCCCCAATCCTCTACGGGATTCTCCCCCTTTGAGTTACTGTATGGGAGACACCCAAGAGGGCTGTTGGATATTGCCAAGGAAACTTGGGAAAGTGAGAGTTCTCCCCACAGGAGTGTGATTGAGCATGTCGCCCTGATGCAAGATCGAATTGCACAGGTAATGCCCATCGTGAAGGAACATTTGGCCCAAGCGCAGTTGGCACAGCAGAGAGTGTACAACCGTGGAGCCAAGACCCGTACCTTTTCCCCGGGGGATAGGATATTGGTACTTGTCCCTACGGTTGAAAGTAAATTCCTTGCCAAATGGCAAGGCCCCTACGAGATAATGGAAAAAGTGAGCGAAGTGAATTACAAGGTCAGACAACCAGGAAGGCGAAAGCCCGAACAGATCTATCACGTTAATCTGTTGAAAGCCTGGAGGGATAGAGAGTCCCTAGTCGCAGACACTTGGTCACCAGCTCAAACTGGTTGCGTGATTCCTGAGGTTGGAATCGCAGCCACCTTGTCACAACCCCAACAACAGGAGGTTAAGGAGTTTGTGCTTCGCAACAAGGAGGTATTCTCTGAGCTGCCGGGACAAACATCTGGGGTAGAGCATGACATTATTACCCCGCCCGGTGAAAGGGTGAAGTTAAAACCCTATCGGATCCCAGAGGCCCGACGGGAGGCAATACGGGAGGAAGTACAGAAAATGCTGAACTTAGGGGTGATAGAGGAGTCCCAAAGTGATTGGTCTAGTCCCATTGTGTTGGTGCCTAAACCGGATGGGAGCTGGCGATTTTGTAACGATTTTCGTCAGTTGAACAAAGTTACAAAATTTGACACCTACCCCATGCCACGTATAGATGAGTTGATCGACCGGCTGGGAACAGCCCGATACATGACGACTCTTGACCTCACAAAAGGGTATTGGCAAATCCCCCTGGCCAAGTCGGCCAAAGAGAAAACCGCATTTGTAACCCCAGACGGGGCGTTCCAATATAAAAGAATGCCGTTCGGGTTACAGAATGCGCCGGCCACATTCCAGCGGAAAATGGACCAGATGCTGAGGCCCCATCGGAAGTATGCTGCGGCTTACCTGGATGACATAATTGTCCATAGCACAGATTGGGCCTCACATCTGCCAAAAGTGCAAGCAGTCCTGGACTCTGTTCGGGAAGCAGGGTTTACGGCTAACCCCAAGAAGTGTACCATTGGGCAGGAGGAGGCCAAATATCTTGGGTACACCATTGGGAGGGGAGTAATAAAACCCCAACTCAACAAAGTCGAGGCCATCCAGAGTTGGCCACGTCCCAACAGCAAGAAGCAGGTACGAGCCTTTCTGGGAATCGCTGGGTATTATCGGCGATTCATTCCCCACTTTGCTTCTAAGGCTGTGCCCCTAACCAACCTGACGAAGGGGAAAGGGTCGGTCATGATTAAATGGACCCCCGAGGCTGAGGCAGCATTCCAATTCTTAAAACAAGCCTTATGTAGCCAGCCAGTGTTGTACTCACCCGACTTCTCTAAAGACTTTGTCGTACAAAGTGATGCGTCAGATGTGGGGTTAGGAGCAGTATTGTCCCAGGTCTGGAACGGGGAAGAGCACCCAGTCATTTACCTCAGCAGGAAGTTGAAGTCCCATGAGGTAAATTACGCCACCGTTGAAAAGGAGTGTTTAGCGGTGAAGTGGGCTCTAGATTCCCTTCGGTACTACCTGCTAGGTAGGCACTTTGACATGGTTACGGATCACGCTCCGTTAAAGTGGATGGCTCAAAACAAGGAAACAAATAGAAGAGTGAATAGGTGGTTCCTGGCCCTCCAGGAATTCAACTTCACAGTAAAGCATCGCCCTGGCGTTCAAATGGGGAATGTGGATGCTTTGTCTCGAGTACATGAATGCCTGATTGCTGGTGTTCCAACCCCGAGGTTAAAACAAGAGGGGGGGGTATGTGACAGCAGGAAGGTAAAGTCACCTGGTTGCATCCAGGGGGGTAGATATATTTCGCCCAGATTCAGGCTTTACGCCGATTTGTACAACTAGGTGGAGAGTTGTATAAGGCTAGTGTGCTCATGGATGACTCATACCTCTAGGGAGAGGGCTGGGCGTCGTGCAGACAGGGAGTTGATGAGGCCAGCTGAAGCTTGTCAGCTCATTTAGGCCTCTATAAGGAACTCCCAGCTTCATTAGATGTTAGCTCATGCCTGGAAGCAGACCTGTGTGGACTGTCTAGGGAGAGTGAACCCCTGTGCGGTGAGAGAAAGCCTGTGTGGCTATATTTTGCTTGGACATTTAAAACCAGGGACTAGGACAGCACTAGGCTGATCCCAGTCGTTAGTTAGGAAACCTGTAAGTTTAGTCAGAGGTCAAGTTGACCAGGATTTATTTTGTTTATGTTTTTTTTGCCTTGCTGTGTTTTTGTCACTGTAAATAGAAAATAAACCGCACCTTTTTGATTTTGAAGACCACAACCTCCGTCTGCTGGGCCTGTTTTTGGGTGGGGAGCCCATCCCGGGGGTCACACATACCCGCTGCCGAGCTAACCCCCTCACACTACCTACAGTTTTCTGTCCCTAGAAAAAATGTTTTTTTTAAGCACAATTTAGCACAAGGAGAATTCACTCACTGTCCTTCCAGGTCCCTGGAAACAAGGACTTTGACAGTGAAAGAAACTGACACTCTCCCTACCTACAGTTTTCTGTCCCTAGAAAAAATGTTTTTTTTAAGCACAATTTAGCACAAGGAGAATTCACTCACTGTCCTTCCAGGTCCCTGGAAACAAGGACTTTCACAGTGAAAGAAACTGACACTCTCCCTACCTACAGTTTTCTGTCCCTAGAAAAAATGTTTTTTTTAAGCACAATTTAGCACAAGGAGAATTCACTCACTGTCCTTCCAGGTCCCTGGAAACAAGGACTTTGACAGTGAAAGAAACTGACACTCTCCCTACCTACAGTTTTCTGTCCCTAGAAAAAATGTTTTTTTTAAGCACAATTTAGCACAAGGAGAATTCACTCACTGTCCTTCCAGGTCCCTGGAAACAAGGACTTTCACAGTGAAAGAAACTGACACTCTCCCTACCTACAGTTTTCTGTCCCTAGAAAAAATGTTTTTTTTAAGCACAATTTAGCACAAGGAGAATTCACTCACTGTCCTTCCAGGTCCCTGGAAACAAGGACTTTCACAGTGAAAGAAACTGACACTCTCCCTACCTACAGTTTTCTGTCCCTAGAAAAAATGTTTTTTTAAGCACAATTTAGCACAAGGAGAATTCACTCACTGTCCTTCCAGGTCCCTGGAAACAAGGACTTTGACAGTGAAAGAAACTGACACTCTCCCTACCTACAGTTTTCTGTCCCTAGAAAAAATGTTTTTTTTAAGCACAATTTAGCACAAGGAGAATTCACTCACTGTCCTTCCAGGTCCCTGGAAACAAGGACTTTGACAGTGAAAGAAACTGACACTCTCCCTACCTACAGTTTTCTGTCCCTAGAAAAAATGTTTTTTTTAAGCACAATTTAGCACAAGGAGAATTCACTCACTGTCCTTCCAGGTCCCTGGAAACAAGGACTTTCACAGTGAAAGAAACTGACACTCTCCCTACCTACAGTTTTCTGTCCCTAGAAAAAATGTTTTTTTTAAGCACAATTTAGCACAAGGAGAATTCACTCACTGTCCTTCCAGGTCCCTGGAAACAAGGACTTTGACAGTGAAAGAAACTGACACTCTCCCTACCTACAGTTTTCTGTCCCTAGAAAAAATGTTTTTTTTAAGCACAATTTAGCACAAGGAGAATTCACTCACTGTCCTTCCAGGTCCCTGGAAACAAGGACTTTCACAGTGAAAGAAACTGACACTCTCCCTACCTACAGTTTTCTGTCCCTAGAAAAAATGTTTTTTTTAAGCACAATTTAGCACAAGGAGAATTCACTCACTGTCCTTCCAGGTCCCTGGAAACAAGGACTTTGACAGTGAAAGAAACTGACACTCTCCCTACCTACAGTTTTCTGTCCCTAGAAAAAATGTTTTTTTTAAGCACAATTTAGCACAAGGAGAATTCACTCACTGTCCTTCCAGGTCCCTGGAAACAAGGACTTTGACAGTGAAAGAAACTGACACTCTCCCTACCTACAGTTTTCTGTCCCTAGAAAAAATGTTTTTTTTAAGCACAATTTAGCACAAGGAGAATTCACTCACTGTCCTTCCAGGTCCCTGGAAACAAGGACTTTCACAGTGAAAGAAACTGACACTCTCCCTACCTACAGTTTTCTGTCCCTAGAAAAAATGTTTTTTTTAAGCACAATTTAGCACAAGGAGAATTCACTCACTGTCCTTCCAGGTCCCTGGAAACAAGGACTTTGACAGTGAAAGAAACTGACACTCTCCCTACCTACAGTTTTCTGTCCCTAGAAAAAATGTTTTTTTTAAGCACAATATAGCACAAGCACAAAACACACTGACACTCTCCCTACCTATCCTTCTCTTTCCCTAAACTAAAGGAATCCAGGTTAAGCAAGAAAGAAATAAAAGTCACTGTCCCTGCCTATGCTGCTCTATCCCTGCTCCGGAACACACTACACTAGGCCGCCGTGCTGGCGGCCTTTTATAGTGTGGGGCGTGTACTAAACACCCTCAGCAATAATTGGCCACAGGCATCCTGCCTGTGGCCAATCATTGCTCTCCTCGCTGCCGGCGCTGTGATTGGCCAAGCATGCGGGGTCACAGTGCATGCTTGGCCAATCACAGCGCCTGGATGACACTGCGATGGCGTAGTGCATTGTGGGCCGTTCGCGTCACTCGAATTTGGCGCGAACGGCCCAAATCGTTCGATCTTCGTCGAACGATCGAACAGCCGATGTTCGAGTCGAACGTATGTTCGACTCGAACACGAAGCTCATCCCTATTCCTGACCATCAATCAGATGGTACCCCCACTCATTGCCCACAGACTAAGTGTCAGGGTCACCTGTGGCCAGGTGACAGATGCACACCGTAGGGGGACAGGAGTGCACCGCGAGGTAGTGAACCCTATGGCTGGCTTCTGCGGATAGGAAACTGGGTGGTTGTGGAAAGCGGGACCAGAGGAGCACAACCGGGATCCCAACGGAAGCGAGAGCCAAGATTCCCCAGGGCGCGGAGTCTAAGACCCAGCTGGTCTTCTCCAGGGCCTCTAGTGGTGAGGATGTTATGCTGCAGGCTGGGACCAGGTCGCGGCCCCTGGAGTTTCCTAGCTCACGCCCCGTAGGATAAGGGGAAAAGAGGGGAAGCAGCAGCACACGATAGAGAGAACCGAATAACAAGCTGAAGGTCAGGGGCCACAAGCAGACAAGGATAACGAAGAACGAGCCGAAGGTCAAGGGTCACGAGCAGACAGGGATAGTCGGGGACAAGCCAATAACGTAACAGAGAGACACACGTAGCACACGGCAGGCAGGAACCCAAACACACAATGTCTAACAAACACGTTGATCAGCAAAGCAGGCTTGCAGTGCACAGGTTAATATAGTGTTCAGTGATAGGGCCTGGGGTGGAGTCAGGCTGGGAGGAGATTATAAAGGAAGCCAGGTGAAGGAGGTCTGGTCTCTAGATGAACACATGAGGAGGAAGGTAAGATGGCAGACAGACATTAATGCATATCCATGACAGTACCCTCCCTCTTACGAGGCCTCCCCCTTCCCCGCCTGGGCCCAGGTTTAGAGGGAAACTTCAGATGAAACTCCTTTAACAGACGAGGTGCAAAGACCTCAGATGCAGTGATCCAAGACCTCTCCTCAGGACCAAACCCTTTCCAATGAACGAGGTACTGAAGAACGCCTTTACAGAGTCGGGAGTCCAGAATTTGACTGATCTCGTACTCCTGATTATCCTCAGAGACAGGCGCCACGGTAGGGAGAGGACGAGAGAATTTATTGAGGACTAAAGGCTTTAGAAGAGCAACATGAAAGGAGTTAGTGATTTTAAGGCTCTTAGGAATCTGGAGTTTGAAACAAACCGGATTCAGTTTAGCAGTTACCGTGTATGGACCGATGAATCGTGGAGCAAACTTCAGAGAAGGAACTCGGAGCTTGATGTTCCTGGTAGAGAGCCAGACTTTGTCCCCTGGCTGAAGAGAAGGCGGTTTACGCCTGCGGCGGTCGGCAAAGCCTTTGAATTTTTCAGCAGCTGCCCGGAGGGAATCATGAACGTGACCCCAAACGGAATTGAGAGACTCCTGAACCGAAGCCAAAGCTGGAATGTCTGGAGAACAGATCATGGGAAGAGGAAGTTGAGGGTGTTTTCCATAAACTGTGAAAAAGGGTGTCTTCTGCGAACTGGTATTCACATGATTGTTATGGGAGAATTCTGCCCACGGGAGTAGAGAGGACCAATCGTCATGGTGAGAAGACACAAAGGTGCGAAGAAAGACCTCTAACTCCTGATTAACCCTCTCAGTCTGTCCATTGGATTGGGGATGGTAAGAAGAAGAAAAATCCAAGACAATATTGAGGGATTTGCAAAAGGCTCTCCAAAAACGAGACGTGAATTGGACTCCCCTGTCGGAAACAATATGAGAAACGGAACGGAGCTGGCAATCTTAGTGAGTGTGAGGCTGCGACTGGTGCGATAGGTACAGCCGCTGGTTGTACTTGGGGTTGCGGATTCGGGGTTCCCAAGGAGACCTGAAGCTGCTCGAATCGAGAAGCCAGATCCTGGAGGAATCGCATCACCTGGGTCTGATTTGATTCCTGGGTCTCAAGTCTGCGAACTATGCCCTGCAATGGATCATCCGCGGGAAGCGGGATGTCAGCCGGGTTCATGGCTGATCAAACTGTCAGGGTCACCTGTGGCCAGGTGACAGATGCACACCGTAGGGGGACAGGAGTGCACCGCGAGGTAGTGAACCCTATGGCTGGCTTCTGCGGATAGGAAACTGGGTGGTTGTGGAAAGCGGGACCAGAGGAGCACAACCGGGATCCCAACGGAAGCGAGAGCCAAGATTCCCCAGGGCGCGGAGTCTAAGACCCAGCTGGTCTTCTCCAGGGCCTCTAGTGGTGAGGATGTTACGCTGCAGGCTGGGACCAGGTCGCGGCCCCTGGAGTTTCCTAGCTCACGCCCCGTAGGATAAGGGGAAAAGAGGGGAAGCAGCAGCACACGATAGAGAGAACCGAATAACAAGCTGAAGGTCAGGGGCCACAAGCAGACAAGGATAACGAAGAACGAGCCGAAGGTCAAGGGTCACGAGCAGACAGGGATAGTCGGGGACAAGCCAATAACGTAACAGAGAGACACACGTAGCACACGGCAGGCAGGAACCCAAACGCACAATGCCTAACAAACACGTTGATCAGCAAAGCAGGCTTGCAGTGCACAGGTTAATATAGTGTTCAGTGATAGGGCCTGGGGTGGAGTCAGGCTGGGAGGAGATTATAAAGGAAGCCAGGTGAAGGAGGTCTGGTCTCTAGATGAACACATGAGGAGGAAGGTAAGATGGCAGACAGACATTAATGCATATCCATGACACTAAGCTATACAATTGTTTGACCCCGCCCTCCCTCCATCCCCCATTCAGGGCTGCCATCTGGAATTTTGGGGCCCCTTACACATCTTCAGGCATGGGGTCCCTGGAGCAGAGAACGGGGGGGTGTGCTCCCGCAAATTGAGAACCGGGGGGGGATTGCTGCCCCACAAATTGAGAACCGGGACCGGGGGGGTGCTGCCGCAAATTGAGAACTGGGGGGGTTCTGCAGTGAATTGAGAACCGGGGGGGGGGGTGCTGCAGCTTAGACGCTCAGAAATCGTTTGACAGACTGAGCTGGCCCTCCATGTTCGCCGCCCTAACCAAATTTGGATTTTGATGTCCCTTTATATCTGCTCTACAAACCCTGTACTCCAACCCTTCATCCCAGGTCTGAATGGCCTCCTTTTTATCACAGACCTTCCCAATGACTAACGGCACCAGACAACGCTGTCCCCTCTCCCATTACTTATCATCCTTTGTCTAGAACCCCTACCAGAGGCTATCCGGTCCCACCCTGACATCCGAGGTATACCCATGTGCCAAAGGGAATATAAATTATCTTTATTTGCGGATGACATTCTATTGACTCTCACTAACCCACATATTTCCCTCCCATCTTTACACACCCTACTATCAAGATTCAGTGCTCTGTCTGGGTATAAAATAAATACATAAAATAAACAAAGTAGCGCTACTGGGTGAACAAATGAATAAGTGGCTGCTAGCATCAGCAAATAGACAAATCGCAGAATAATTAACAGAAAATAAAAAAATGCAGCGCCAAGATACTATGTGAAAACCCAGATATAAAAGTAAATCTGGGCTTGTGATAATTGAACTAACTATTCAATACAAAAGGAGGGAGTGACCCCAAAATATATATAAATACCAAGCAATTGTGAAAAATGCAAACTCATATATAAAAGTTCTATAAAGTAAAGTGGCTAACAGCCAAGTCCAATGAAATGCTCAGTAGATGAACTGAGAAAAATTGCAGTCAATCAAAAAACGGTATATCCATGGCGACTTCAAATTCGTGTAGAATATATGTATACATAAAACTGCAACACCCGGGGACGTGATTCCAACACCAGGAATGGGGAAAAAGCAATGGATACTCTTACCCCTATGTGTGGACACACACACCAGTGGTGGTGGGTCAATCAGGCAAAGGTGTAGATGTGAAATCCTCAGGAACCATCCTCACCAATCGATAGATGCAGGGACACCGAATCTCCGGCCGGATCTTTCCACGGTGGTGATATGAAGCGCCAAGGATAATAGTGCATCAAGGATTGTGGTAATGACCATAGAAAAAAAGAGGGAAGCTCCACATAGTGCAGGATCAGATGATAATTAAAAAAGACTTTGTTTATAGAAACAAAAAGTCACAAAACACACATGGGTGTATGAAAAACGAAATATAAAAAAAAGGGAAACAGGCTTCCATGCAGAGGCTTGTACAAGCAAAGTTTAGAATCAAATAAAAAGCGTAGCTATAGGCAAGTCCATGTACCCGACATGTTTCGCATGAGAAATGCATCTACTGGGGCATGGACTTGCAGGAAACAGCCACGCTATATAATACAAACAACGACATTAACTGGATTCACCTCAGCTGGTGTGTGCATTCCCATTCAATAGGATGAACCAATCAAAGTACCAAGAAATGCCGCTCCCATATACGTCATCTGCAGGGCTGGGTAAATAAGCCAATAAGAATGGATAGATGCGACGTACAAATGTGCGTCATTGCGTCTCCGTTGAGGATCGTCATCACGGTACCCTCTCTGACGGCGCATGCGTTCCATGCCAGAACCACGGATACGTGCATCGCGAGAACCTATGCCGAATCAGTACGCGACTACGTTCTGGCTGCGTCACCACGCCATCGCCGTCAGAAGAGATTGCGTTCCAAGCCTCGCTTACAGACCTCGCTGTGTGAACCACAGCGGGGAATGTACACAACGGCAGACTGCTCTGCAGGCAAACAAACTAATGGATGGAAGTCTATTAGCAGCACCAAAAGCGGAACTGCAATATAAGTACTGACGAACATGGGAGCTAGCCAAACAAATAAATGTGTACATAATAAAGACACAATACTGTAGAAAAATTTAGATGACATGAACCCAATATCATTTAGGATGTGGACAGACATTCACACCCGAAATACACTGAATGTTACAGCTCTGAAGATGAGTTACAGAGCTCTGGGTACAACATTAACCAATGATAACCCCGAATTGAATGCTTCATAAATAACTAACATATCATCACCATATTAAAAGTTATAGAAAAATCAATATTTAAAGCTGTGTATGAACATAAATATATTCTCCAACAGTATATACAAATAGACCCATACACATAGCATAATAATGTGAGAGTGGTGCATATAGAGAATAAATACCAGACCCTATTTATAAACGATACATATATGATGAAAACCAGGAAATATGAACTGTGACAACTAAGAAACCACTAGATGTAAGGAGAACAGGTATCTAATTCCATGTATCTAATAACTTGGGAAAAAGTGTATATCCCAGACAATTAAGCTTTATTAATAAAGGAAATAATGTCCCAATCAATATTGAGCCCGAACGGCGAGTAGCACCGGAGTTGGTGTATCCAAAAAGTTTCCAATTTAGAAACACCTCTAACACGGGACTCCCCCCTCCAATGGGGGATAAATTGGTCAATTACCTGGAACTTGGTGCCTGTAACCTTTTTATTGTGAACATCGAGATAGTGTCTCGGTACGCTATGTTTAGTACGACCTTTTTTGATACCTGAAATGTGTTCGTTGACGTGGATGGAAAAATTGCGAATGGTGCGTCCCACGTACTGCTTGTCGCAAGGGCATGTGATAAGGTATACAATAAACCTTGTGGTACATGTGGTGAATTGCTTCATATGGTATATCTTGGAAGTAACAGAAGACATGAAACTGACACTTCTACTACGTCCAATTACATTATGCAGGCACACATTACACCGTTTGCAAGGGTAATATCCCTTCATGTCCGGAAAGAGGGAAGAACACTGTTTAGCTGGAGGATCGGCCACATTAGGGGCAATTTGATTGCGAAGAGAAGGTGCCCCCCTGAATATAACTCCTGCTCTATCAGGAAGCAACGGGCCAAGGAGGGGATCATTTTTAAGAATTCCCCAATGACGATTAAGAATCCTTTTTATCTGTTTATATTGTATCGAAAATTGAGTCATGAAGGACCATTTAAACACTGGAGAAGGTGTTCGTTTGGGCCGTACAGCAACCAGAGACTGTCTATCCAACAAAGACACTTTGTTAATCTCAGTGTCAATAGCAGACGGAGGGTATCCTTTCTCAACAAATCTTAACTTAAGGATGTCAGCTTGTGTATGGAAATCTTCAAGGTGCGTACAATTTCTCCTTAAACGGAGGAACTGGCTAAATGGTACCATTTTAAGCCAAGAGCTGTAGTGACAGCTGTCAGTTGGAATATAGCCATTCCGATCTGTCGGCTTGAAAAAAGTTCTAGTTATCAAAGTATGATTCACAACTGAGATATCAAGGTCCAGAAAATGAATACTATCCCGACTCATCTCATAAGTCAACTTGATGCCCATGTCATTATCGTTAAGAGTGACCATGAAGTCATGCAGGGACTCCTCGTCACCCCTCCATAGGAGGAGGATGTCGTCTATGTATCTCGCCCATAGAATGAGCTCTGGGCGCTATAGGGCATAGACGACATCCTCCTCCCATAGGGCCATAAAAAGGTTCGCCAAGCTAGGGGCGAACTTCGCGCCCATAGCGACACCCTTTGTTTGTAAAAAAAAAACTGGCCCTGGTACCAGAAATAATTAGACTGGGTGGCAAAGGTCAACAGGTCCATAATGTAACATTGCTGGACATGGGGTATCTGACTAGATAAGGACAAAAAATGTTTCACCGCATGTAATCCTAATCTGTGTGGTATGCATGTGTATAATGATGTCACGTCTGCGGTGACTAAAATACAGTCATCCCCAAAATTAATACCTTCCAAAAGGCGTATGGTGGCGCCCGTATCTTTTAGAAAAGATGGTGTTGATTGGACAAGCGGTTGTAGGTGAAAATCGATGTAACGACCAATACGGGAAGTGACAGAGTCTATCCCGCTTATTATGGGTCTACCGGGCGGGTTTGTAATATTTTTATGGACTTTCGGGAGATAGTACATAATAGGGATTCTAGGTGCTACTGGCACCAAAAAATCCCTCTCCTTTTTATCCAAAACGCCTTGTTGGAATCCCATGTCTAATAAAATATTCAGATCCCTTTTAAGAACCTTAGTAGGATCCTTATTTAAAGGCATATAGGTGCTAGTGTCATCCAAAATTCTACACATTTCCACATGATAGTCTGTTTTGTCCAAAATGACTAGACCGCCCCCCTTATCGGCAGGGCGAATAATGATGTCTTTGCATTCACATAAAGACTTCAAACCTATTTTGATGTCAGGATGGTCATATAATTTGGCTTTAGGTAAAAGATCCAAGTCTTTAAGAACCAGATCTTTGAAAACCCTAATAGATGGAGCAGAGACATTAGGAGGGTTAAACAAGGAGGGATTAGACAGGCCAGTATGAATAACCTGGCCAGTGCCTCCTGCAGTATCCCTAGGTTGAGAGGGGTAGGCTATAAAGTGTCTCTGTATGTTAAGTTTGCGGACATATTTGTGTACGTCCACAAACGTGTTAAACTTGTTTAGAGTCTTAGAGGGTGCTTATTTTAAACCTTTATCAAGAACACGCAATTCTGCCTCAGAAAAATTGGCTTTACTTAAATTAAAGATGCCACTCATGTTAAGATTTAAACCTTCCTTCTTTTTCCTGGCCCGCCTCCCGCCTCGGGTGCCTCGTCTGGTTCGCCTCTTCGTTTGGGTCCAGCTAACATCCTGGGAAAATCCGAGTGAGGGGCGGTGTATGTATCGTTATAAGTGTAGGGTGGTCTGACATACTGATCATAATCTCTTTGCATGTATGGGTACTGAGATGCATGGTTATTTCGTGGAATATCCTCCCTGAGGGGTGAAAACCTATTATATGTCCGAATAGGGGTGTGTTGCGAATAATAAGGATCCTGATAGTGGCTTCCATGGTTAGCATTATGGCCATAAGATGATCTATCCGAGTGATCAGAATATCTATGGCCCTCATTACCACCATGATGTGTACCTCTACCACGACTTCTCGTATTGTTACTTCTCCCACGAGGTGGATAATTGCCTCCATTGGCCCTATTGGGAGTATGATCGTTAACTCTCTGCCCATTGGGGACTTTGGGAGTACGCATATGTTCCATTTTATTGGCCACAGATAATTGAGTGTATGGAGCTGCGGAGGTAGAGGATTGAGGTACCATTGGTGGATTTGACGTATCCATCTGTATACCAACAGAAGGATCTACCTGAGATGTAACATCTTTTTTCTGCCAATTGAAGACAAAGTCGGTTTTATAATCATTTACATCTCGAGTATATTTCTTTTGTTTTTTGGTACGTTGGTCTCTTTCCTCCTTCTCAAGGAGAGATTTGAGGCCAGTGGAAAGAGAAATATACTCGGGTGTGGTCTTGTGTGGAAGAAGGAGATCTCTTAATTCTCTAATCTCATTATCGATAGTAGACATCTTTGCCTTTTTTCTATCGACAAGGAAACTTAGAAAACTAATACCAGCCTCGTTAAAGTGCCGAAACCAGACATCAATATCAGGGTCACCCTGCTGGGGGTGTACATCCCAGCGTAGATGTAGATCCCTATCATGTGGAAATGTGTAGAATTTTGGATGACACTAGCACCTATATGCCTTTAAATAAGGATCCTACTAAGGTTCTTAAAAGGGATCTGAATATTTTATTAGACATGGGATTCCAACAAGGCGTTTTGGATAAAAAGGAGAGGGATTTTTTGGTGCCAGTAGCACCTAGAATCCCTATTATGTACTATCTCCCGAAAGTCCATAAAAATATTACAAACCCGCCCGGTAGACCCATAATAAGCGGGATAGACTCTGTCACTTCCCGTATTGGTCGTTACATCGATTTTCACCTACAACCGCTTGTCCAATCAACACCATCTTTTCTAAAAGATACGGGCGCCACCATACGCCTTTTGGAAGGTATTAATTTTGGGGATGACTGTATTTTAGTCACCGCAGACGTGACATCATTATACACATGCATACCACACAGATTAGGATTACATGCGGTGAAACATTTTTTGTCCTTATCTAGTCAGATACCCCATGTCCAGCAATGTTACATTATGGACCTGTTGACCTTTGCCACCCAGTCTAATTATTTCTGGTACCAGGGCCAGTTATTTTTTTACAAACAAAGGGTGTCGCTATGGGCGCGAAGTTCGCCCCTAGCTTGGCGAACCTTTTTATGGCCCTATGGGAGGAGGATGTCGTCTATGCCCTACAGCGCCCAGAGCTCATTCTATGGGCGAGATACATAGACGACATCCTCCTCCTATGGAGGGGTGACGAGGAGTCCCTGCATGACTTCATGGTCACTCTTAACGATAATGACATGGGCATCAAGTTGACTTATGAGATGAGTCGGGATAGTATTCATTTTCTGGACCTTGATATCTCAGTTGTGAATCATACTTTGATAACTAGAACTTTTTTCAAGCCGACAGATCGGAATGGCTATATTCCAACTGACAGCTGTCACTACAGCTCTTGGCTTAAAATGGTACCATTTAGCCAGTTCCTCCGTTTAAGGAGAAATTGTACGCACCTTGAAGATTTCCATACACAAGCTGACATCCTTAAGTTAAGATTTGTTGAGAAAGGATACCCTCCGTCTGCTATTGACACTGAGATTAACAAAAGTGTCTTTGTTGGATAGACAGTCTCTGGTTGCTGTACGGCCCAAACGAACACCTTCTCCAGTGTTTAAATGGTCCTTCATGACTCAATTTTCGATACAATATAAACAGATAAAAAGGATTCTTAATCGTCATTGGGGAATTCTTAAAAATGATCCCCTCCTTGGCCCGTTGCTTCCTGATAGAGCAGGAGTTATATTCAGGGGGGCACCTTCTCTTCGCAATCAAATTGCCCCTAATGTGGCCGATCCTCCAGCTAAACAGTGTTCTTTCCTCTTTCCGGACATGAAGGGATATTACCCTTGCAAACGGTGTAATGTGTGCCTGCATAATGTAATTGGACGTAGTAGAAGTGTCAGTTTCATGTCTTCTGTTACTTCCAAGATATACCATATGAAGCAATTCACCACATGTACCACAAGGTTTATTGTATACCTTATCACATGCCCTTGCGACAAGCAGTACGTGGGGCGCACCATTCGCAATTTTTCCATCCGCGTCAACGAACACATTTCAGGTATCAAAAAAGGTCGTACTAAACATAGCGTACCGAGACACTATCTCGATGTTCACAATAAAAAGGTTACAGGCACCAAGTTCCAGGTAATTGACCAATTTGTCCCCCATTGGAGGGGGGAGTCCCGTGTTAGAGGTGTTTCTAAATTGGAAACTTTTTGGATACACCAACTCCGGTGCTACTCGCCGTTCGGGCTCAATATTGATTGGGACATTAATTCCTTTATTAATAAAGCTTAATTGTCTGGGATATACACTTTTTCCCAAGTTATTAGATACATGGAATTAGATACCTGTTCTCCTTACATCTAGTGGTTTCTTAGTTGTCACAGTTCATATTTCCTGGTTTTCATCATATATGTATTGTTTATAAATAGGGTCTGGTATTTATTCTCTATATGCACCACTCTCACATTATTATGCTATGTGTATGGGTCTATTTGTATATACTGTTGGAGAATATATTTATGTTCATACACAGCTTTAAATATTGATTTTTCTATAACTTTTAATATGGTGATGATATGTTAGTTATTTATGAAGCATTCAATTCGGGTTTATCATTGGTTAATGTTGTACCCAGAGCTCTGTAACTCATCTTCAGAGCTGTAACATTCAGTGTATTTCGGGTGTGAATGTCTGTCCACATCCTAAATGATATTGGGTTCATGTCATCTAAATTTTTCTACATTATTGTGTCTTTATTATGTACACATTTATTTGTTTGGCTAGCTCCCATGTTCGTCAGTACTTATATTGCAGTTCCGCTTTTGGTGCTGCTAATAGACTTCCATCCATTAGTTTGTTTGCCTGCAGAGCAGTCTGCCGTTGTGTACATTCCCTGCTGTGGTTCACACAGCGAGGTCTGTAAGCGAGGCTTGGAACGCAATCTCTTCTGACGGCGATGGCGTGGTGACGCAGGCAGAACGTAGTCGCGTACTGATTCGGCATAGGTTCTCGCGATGCACGTATCCGTGGTTCTGGCATGGAACGCATGCGCCGTCAGAGAGGGTACCGTGATGACGATCCTCAACGGAGACGCAATGACGCACATTTGTACGTCGCATCTATCCATTCTTATTGGCTTATTTACCCAGCCCTGCAGATGACGTATATGGGAGCGGCATTTCTTGGTACTTTGATTGGTTCATCTTATTGAATGGGAATGCACACACCAGCTGAGGTGAATCCAGTTAATGTCGTTGTTTGTATTATATAGCGTGGCTGTTTCCTGCAAGTCCATGCCCCAGTAGATGCATTTCTCATGCGAAACATGTCGGGTACATGGACTTGCCTATAGCTACGCTTTTTATTTGATTCTAAACTTTGCTTGTACAAGCCTCTGCATGGAAGCCTGTTTCCCTTTTTTTTATATTTCGTTTTTCATACACCCATGTGTGTTTTGTGACTTTTTGTTTCAATAAACAAAGTCTTTTTTAATTATCATCTGATCCTGCACTATGTGGAGCTTCCCTCTTTTTTTCTATGGTCATTACCACAATCCTTGATGCACTATTATCCTTGGCGCTTCATATCACCACCGTGGAAAGATCCGGCCGGAGATTCGGTGTCCCTGCATCTATCGATTGGTGAGGACGGTTCCTGAGGATTTCACATCTACACCTTTGCCTGATTGACCCACCACCGCTGGTGTGTGTGTCCACACATAGGGGTAAGAGTATCCATTGCTTTTTCCCCATTCCTGGTGTTGGAATCACGTCCCCGGGTGTTGCAGTTTTATGTATACATATATTCTACACGAATTTGAAGTCGCCATGGATATACCGTTTTTTGATTGACTGCAATTTTTCTCAGTTCATCTACTGAGCATTTCATTGGACTTGGCTGTTAGCCACTTTACTTTATAGAACTTTTATATATGAGTTTGCATTTTTCACAATTGCTTGGTATTTATATATATTTTGGGGTCACTCCCTCCTTTTGTATTGAATAGTTAGTTCAATTATCACAAGCCCAGATTTACTTTTGTATCTGGGTTTTCACATAGTATCTTGGCGCTGCATTTTTTTATTTTCTATAAAATAAATACTTCTAAAACGGAGGCACTGCGAAACTGAACTTTTTACAACACTCATTCCCATGCCACTGGTGCTCCTCCTCTCTCAAATACCTAGGTGTGCAAATCATCCCAACTTATGCTTCCCTGTATAAGGCCAACTATGTCCCCTTGTTTAAAGAAGTCAATGACATGTTAAAGCGTTGAAAAAGTAAAAAATATAAAGGGAAAGGGGAGAGGAATACTAAGAAAAAGTTTGGGACTTTATATGGAGCACACAGTCTAGGGGAAAAACAGCCATAAATATGATTGTAAATATAAATATTTTAATTAGGTACAGGTAAACAATAATTACATTAAAATATTAGTAATTGATAGTGTTATAGACCATAAATATATAAAAAAAACAGTATTTGATGATGTTTGTAAAATTCCCATAAATTCTCTATATCAACACATACATATATGGTATTGCAATACAGACATCACACAGAAACGGCTACACATTTGGAAAGAGCCTCCAACCTCCCTGATCAACAGGGTATAGTTTGAAATAGATCCTAGGGTGATAGCATCTCAGTCTAGGTGCCACAGAATTAAATTGGATATCACATAAAATTGTCGAGAGCATATGGATGCAACCACGGCTTTACATTAGCTCTACGCGTTTCGTGGTTTGGTATTACCACTCATCAGGAGCAGGAGCGTGATGCATATCTAAAATAGAATAAAAAAATACAAATAAGTAAGGGTCCATAATTAATTAACATATGGCAGCGGAATTACTGCATATAAAGTGAGATGAAGACCAATCCTATAGTAAACTTACAGACAGGCATGCTGTGTATTTGGACATGTCGTGGCCCATGGAACCAAGCGGTCCACCGGTAGTGTCAGCCGAGGGAGCGTGTGCCAGCAACGTGTACCCCCACATTGCCACCCGGATGCATAGGAAACTATCCATAGTCGCTGGAACCCAATGAGAATGATAGCAAACGTGGTATACACAAGAGGACATCTGATAGGGGCTTCTGTAAAAGATAATAATAATAGTAATAAGAGTTGTATAAAACTCCATAATCCATGGAATATAATATATTCATGCTTGGGATCTAGAGGTTAAAGTGTGTAATATAGTATAATATAACAGAACATAAAGAGGCCCCAATGGTCGGGTAGTGTATAAGTCCTGGTAGGGTAACTTTACCTTGTTTAAGAGCATGGAAATAAATTCCTTGGAAGTGGTTGTTGTTGAATAATTATATTTACAATCATATTGATGGCTGTTTTTACCCCTAGACTGTGTGCTCCATATAAAGTCCCAAACTTTTTCTTAGTATTCCTCTCCCCTTTATATTTTTTACTTTTTCACTAGACAGGGACGGAGGTACATGTTCCCTACTGGCCATGACCTCATACAAAATCCCAATTTGTTTCTTCTTTTCTAATGACTTAGGGATGGGAGCACGCAGTCATGCTATGTTTATTTACCAATTATCAGTAACACATGCATTATGCTAACTAACACAATCTTTTATTGTAAGGAAACTTCTACACATTGGCTACAATTCCTCCTATTTATACTCCCTTCTCTGCTGGTATGCAATTGAGGTGCTGTTATAGATGAGATGTCTTTAACCCGTCCTGCCTTGTATAAAACTCCATAATCCACGGAATATAATATATTCATGCTTGGGATCTAGAGGTTAAAGTGTGTAATATGGTATAATATAACATAACATAAAGAGGCCCCAATGGCCGGGTAGTGTATAAGTCCTGGTAGGGTAACTTTACCTTGTGTAAGAGCATGGAAATAAGTTCCTTGGAAGTGGTTGTTTAGGGACTGAGAGCCGAGTGTGAGGCCAGCACAGGATGGGCTAATGTAGGCATGGTCCGAGCACACCCCCTTAACGTCACACTGCGTGCATCAAGGTAGGGAGACGTGCTCCCATCCCTAAGTCATTAGAAAAGAAGAAACAAATTGGGATTTTGTATGAGGTCATGGCCAGTAGGGAACATGTACCTCCATCCCTGTCTAGTGAAAAAGTAAAAAATATAAAGGGGAGAGGAATACTAAGAAAAAGTTTGGGACTTTATATGGAGCACACAGTCTAGGGGTAAAAACAGCCATCAATATGATTGTAAATATAATTATTCAACAACAACCACTTCCAAGGAATTTATTTCCATGCTCTTAAACAAGGTAAAGTTACCCTACCAGGACTTATACACTACCCGACCATTGGGGCCTCTTTATGTTCTGTTATATTATACTATATTACACACTTTAACCTCTAGATCCCAAGCATGAATATATTATATTCCATGGATTATGGAGTTTTATACAACTCTTATTACTATTATTATTATCTTTTACAGAAGCCCCTATGAGATGTCCTCTTGTGTATACCACGTTTGCTATCATTCTCATTGGGTTCCAGCGTCTATGGATAGTTTCCCATGCATCCGGAGGGCCATGTGGGGTACACGTTGCTGGCACACGCTCCCTCGGCTGACACTACCGGTGGACCTCTTGGCTCCATGGGCCACGACATGTCCTCATACACAGTATGCCTGTCTGTAAGTTTACTATAGGATTGGTCTTCATCTCACTTTATATGCAGTAATTCCTCTGCCATATGTTAATTAAATATGGACCCTTACTTAATTGTATTTTTGTATTCTATTTTAGATATGCATCACGCGCCTGCTCCTGATACGTGGTAACACCAAACCACGAAACGCGTAGAGAAAATGTAAAGCCGTGGTTGCATCCATATGCTCTCGACAATTTTACAAGTTTTCCCCTAGACTGTGTGGTCCATATAAAGTCCCAAACTGTTTCTTAGTATTCCTCTCCCCTTTCCATTTATATTTTTTACTTTTTCACTAGACAGGGATGGAGGTACATGTTCCCTACTGGACATAACCTCATACAAAATCCAAATTTGTTTCTTCTTTTCTAATGTTAAAGCGCTGGAACCCACTCCCGATATCTCGGATAGGTAGGATCAATGTACTAAAAATGTCTGTTATGCCTAAACTGCTATATTTCTTTGAGACCCTACCGATTCCTATCTCCATGTCACAATTAAAGCTAGCCAAATGTTGGTTCCTTATTTTCCTCTGGAATGATAAGGCCCATAGGGTAGCAAGCTCTGTGATCTTCTCCCCTAGACATTGGGGGGGCTTAGAGGCCCCAGATGTTTATAGACACTATTTAGCATCCCACCTACGAGCAGTGATTTCCTGGTCCAGCCAAGAAGCTCAGAATAGATGGGTGGAAATTGAGATGGGCGCGTTATTCCACACACATCGATGTTCGCCAATCTGGTCACCCACCTTGATCCAAGACCTTAAACTCCATAGCTTATGTTTCAGTTCTATGCTGTTCACACTAAAGATCTGGCGCACTTGTTTCAACAAATTCTCTCTCTCTTCGCCTCCCCCCCATTTTCTAATGTACTCTTCGACCCACTGCTCCCAGACAGCCTATTCCACTCCCTTATTGCCCTTTGGGCACAGGCTAGCCTGTTTCAACTCCACCATTTCGTCCACCCAGCCACCCGTAAATTCCAAACCTTCGCTAACCTCCAGTCTAAATACCACCTCCCCAAAAATGTGCACTACTCATATCTCCAAATAAGTCATTATCTGTCAGATTTCTCCCCTACCCTTCTTTTATCTAAACCAACGACCTTTGAACTCATCTGCTCCTAGGGCCCCCATCAAACGTGATTAATCTCTGTTATTTACCAAATACTACAGGACTCATCCCCACTTTCAGATGATCTTCACACTTACGGTACATGCGAAAAAAAGCCCAAATCATCCAAAAGCCTATCTCTCTCCCTCAGTGGGGCAGGATCTGGACCTCCACCTCCAAGATATCCCAATGCATGGGGCAGAGAGAGACAACGTTCAAAATACTGTTCTTCTGGTATAGAACACCAGAAACTACACCGTTATGATCTCTGTCCCCTCTTTGTTGGAGATGTGGTAAGGCCAGCGGCAATGTGAGTTAATATCACCTTTCTGGTCTATGATGATGTCCTTGCTCCAACGACTATTGGACTCTCCTCTCTCGTTGGACCCGCTACATCTCTTCCTTGGACTCCACTTCCCAGGTTTGGGGAAAAACTCAAACAAACTAGCCTCATACATTTTATTAGCAGCTAAGAGAGTTATCCCAATGTGCTGGTTGACCCCCACCCCTCCCTCTCAGGAACAGCTTCTCAATGTCATTGCAGAAATTGGCACAATAGAGCACATGACGGCACTGGTGGAGGATGCTGTTGACAGGTTCGATTGGGTCTGTCTGGGAGTTATGGGATGAATATGGCTCTCCCCCTGACCCTATCTGGTTAACATTCATCCTTCTACACTGATATAGTTCTGATATAGTTCCCCTTTATACTTTTGCTTTCCTTGTTGACTTCTGGATGCCATCCAGTTTACTATCCCCTCATACACCCTATGGTATACTTTTTTATGGTGTGCAATATTGCTCTATACTTCCAGCTGTAATCCATAGCAGTATTGTTGAAGCCCTTAATTGGTCTGCCATATACAGCTCTTTCTCGGAATACACATCTGTTTCCAACCTGGATGCCTGTAACTTATTTTTCCATTTTGTTTGTTTTTTCATTTCGTGTTCAAATGATTTAAATCATTCTGGCTTTCACCAAGCTTACTGTGATGTATTTGTAATGTGAAAATCTTTAAATAGAAAATACAATAAAAAAAAAATGTCCGATCTATCCACCGCAATGTCGCAGTCCCGCTAAAAATCACTGATCACCGCCATTACTAGTAAAAAAAAAAAAAAAGTTATAATAAAAGTGCCATAAATCTATCCCCTATTTCGTAGACACTATAACATATAACAAACCAATCAGTATACGCTTGTGTAAAAACCACAGAGGTGATCAAATACCACCAAAAGAAATCTCTATTTGTGGGGAAAAAAGGACATCAATTTTGTTTGTGTACAACGTCGCATGACCGTGCAATTGTCAGTTAAAGCGACGCAGTGCTGTATCGCAAAAAATGGCCTGGTCATTAAGGGGGCAAACCCTTCGGGTTCCTTAATTTTTTTTAAACTTAACTTGTAGAAGACATCTGTGAAGACAAATATCTCATAGTCGACAGACATATCACAAGCTCCTTTTTTACTTCCTCTTAAAGTCAGACTGGCCACAGCACCTAGGCATCTTAACAAGTTACTGCTCAACACCCTAACTTCCGCTTTTCTTTATAGACATTAATTGCTTACTATTAAAACTATAAGGCCTCATGCACACTGGATGTTAAAATAACATTATAAAAACGCCAGTAGCTTTGCAGAGTTTTTTAAAGTTTTTGCGATAAAGTTTTTTAGTGTTTATTAGTGTTTTCTAGCGGGGTTTTTTTCAATGGATCAAAAACATCCAAAAACGCTGGTGAGACGCGTTTTTGAGCGTTTATCAGCGTTTATCAGAGTTAGAGCGTTTTTACAGCTGAAAATGTCTCTCAGAACCCAAATCGTCTTTTTTTTTTTTTACTGCTCAAAAACGTCACTGCCCAAAACTGCTGATAACAGCCTATGTGTGCATGAACACATAGGATAACATGATGGAGCGTTTAATGACTATAGAAAAAAACATCTGCAGCCAAAAACAGCTGCTGTAAAAACGTCAAAAAACATCCAGTGTGCATGAGGCCTAAATACAAACCTATATTGCTCTAAGTTAAGTTACATTTAAAACACAGTGAGGTGAATATAAAGAGGATCTCTACCAAATCCTTTCACGGGTTGTGTGTTGTCCTGACCTGTTTGTGTGTGTGTTTATATACTGTTTTTATATATATATATATATATATATATATATATGGAAAATATAATATAATATATCTGGTTGCTATGGATTATTAAAATCAAATATTATCTGTGCTGTACTATACTGTACTTTTTCTACAATACAATATAATTTTTGACCTAAGTATAAGAGCCCAGCAGATACAGACTTTTACATTATGACTTTCCACTATGACCTCTGCTCTATTCAGAGACAATGTTAATATATATATATATATATATATATATATATATATATATATATATATATATATATATAAAACTTTGTGTGTTACTGGAAAATGTATCATTCAAATACAATTTTTAATAGAAAAGTAAAAAATAAGCAAGGCTAATTACCTTTAGGGCAAAGCACAGGGTCTGCAATCAGTTTACAAGAGGAGGTATTGCTATAGGAACAACTGACAGCCCATGACAGTTCATAGGAAATCACAAGTTACACAGTTTTTTTCATTTAAATAAATGCAAAGATAATCTTATTCATCTAGAATTCTTTAGGGTAGAAAATAATTTCCATTTGTTTTTGTTCCACTCTATCAGGCACACTAGCTCTAAGATTAAATGATAACAGTGGACCTAATAATAAAAATACAATATAATGTAATGAAAGTAATGTAGATCTAATCCTCTTTTTTATTGCATCCTGAGTGCCTTTGGTTCCATTATTTCCCTGTGTCTTTGCCTTTGACTTATTGATGTCTTGTCAGGAAAGCTAAAGGATTTGTAAAGATTATGGTATTATGTGGTCGTGAACATTCTTGCTCGGGGCACCTTTAATTACAAAATGCTAACGCTGGCTGTATTTCTTGCTGTGGAAACAAATACCTTCCAGTTAACAAGTAACATTTTATTCGATAGAAAGAAATTATCATTTGCCTTTTTTAGGATTATTTTATAGTGTGTTTAATTTTTGGCTGTGTTTCAATTTTGCGTTTGATTTATCTGAATACAATTTACAGCTAAATGTGGTCTTCCTGTGATTTTTGAAATGAAATAGCTTTTCAAGACAAAATATTTTTTGTAAATAAATCATCATCAGATGATTCATACTTAGTATGAAATAACCAAACTGTACTACAATTCAATGCAACCTTTTTAGTTTCTGCCAAGGATGTCACTAAGATGTCATCATCTCAATCTTTTATGAAGAAAAAAAATTTAATGAATTCCACAAACTGTGCAAAGCAGTCAAGTCTGATGATACAATTGCTTCTTGCTCTCGTTTTACAAGATTAAAGAGTCTTGTTTTCACTTTTTTTATTGGCAAAAACATCAGTCTCATCATTTAGTTTCAATGTGCACACATCATTCTCACACAGCCATACTAAACAGAAGAGATACAATTCCACACTCTCTGTCATGCTCCATCACTGTGTATTTGGCTAAGGTTCTGTCCTGCAACTCTGGTTGCATCCTTAACTGCCTGCAGTAATTTATGAATAGGGATACACAGTAATTTGGTTAGTAACAAATAAGTCAAACAAAATTGGTTTTGTCTCTTTTATATCTCAGGAAAAAGACCAATGTATGCTATGACAAAAATGAAAAGGTCCTGGTATGAAATCAGAACAGGCTGCCTTGTACAACCACTGATTAACTGCCATACTGAAACCTTGGAATGCATATGTTTAATGCAGGGGGTAGAGTTTTTCATTTGCTAAGTCTAACAAGTAGGTCATAACTAAAGCCATATATGAAAATGTAACCTATGATATGGCTGCCTTTTATGTTTAACCACTTCAGCACTGGAAGATTTGGCTGCTCAATGACCAGGCCATTTTTTGCGATACGACACTGCGTCGCTTTAACTGACAATTGCGCGATCGTGCAACGCTGTACCCAAACAAAATGTATGTCTTTTTTCCCCCCACAAATACAGCTTTCTTTTGGTGGTATTTGATCATCTCTGTGGTTTTTATGTTTTGCGTTATAAACAAAAAAATAGCGTCAATTTTGAAAAAAAACACAATATTTTGTACTTTTTGCTATAATAAATATCCCCATTTTTTTTTTAAAGCAATTTTTTTCCTCAGTTTAGGCTGATATGTATTCTTCTACATATTTTTGGTAATAAAAATTGCAATGAGCGTATATTGATTGCTTTGCGCAAAAGCTATAGCGTCTACAAAATGGGGGATAGAGTTATGGCATTTTTATTATTATTATTTTTTTTACTAGTAATGGCGGTGATCTGCGATTTTTATCGGGACTGAGACATTATGGCGGACAGATCTGACCCTTTTGACACATTTTTGGGACCATTGACAATCATGCAGAGATTAGTGCTATAAAAATGCACTGATTACTGTGTAAATGTCACTGGTAGTGAAGGGGTTAACACTAGGGGGCAATCAAGGGGTTAACTGTGTTCCCTAGTGTGTGTTCTAACTGTAGGGGGATGGGACTGACTAGAGGAGATGACAGATCACTGTTCCTAGCTAGTAGGAACTCACAATCTGTCTCTCCTCTCCTCACAGAACAGAGATTTGTGTATTTACACACACACGTCCCTGTTCTGGCTCTTGTGCCCTTGATCGCGTGTGGCCGGCAATCATCACGACCGCCGGCCATGCGCACCGGCACCCCCACAGTGCAGCGGGCATGTGTGCCTGCTATCCCGCTTAAAGGAGCCAACGTACAGCGGGATCGTGCTGATCTGCCGCAGTATAATGACGGCGGCTGGTCGGCAAGCAGTTAAAAAGAGTCCACATTTTTGTTGAGGGAACTCTAATAGAACTGCACCACAAACCTGTTATAACAAATTGGTGACTATTGAACAGGAGAGCTGCAATCCTAATTTTGATGTGTCATACAAATAATAGTATAAAACGGACAGCACTGCCCCATCTACAGGTCTAACAATGTGCTCTCACCCTACCCTAATATTAACTAATTACATGTGTCACAATCTGTGAAAATATCAAGTACAAAATATACAATAAACAAATAAAAACTCTAATACCATATGCAATTCACATGCAATAAAATGCTTAGTGCAATACAGTATATATGTGCCACGATGTGCAAAAATCTATGCACAAAAAAAGTTATATGCAAAAAAATCTATGTGCAAAAAATCCACGGTCATATGTTTCATGTAGAAAAAATCCCAAGCGTGCGAAACATCAAAGTCTGTGTCTTTCATGCATGTCATGCAAGAGAAAGTCCCAAAGTCATTTATTTAGTTCTTCACAACTTGATCCTTACAAATGTGCCCCAAAAAGGCTTCACACTCGCATAGTGGGAAAGGATGAGAAAAATAAAGATTCCATAGTGTAAAATCTTCATTTAAAGCACTCACATTTGCAGGTGTCTCCTAGCCCTGCCCTACGCGTTCTGTCATGCGACATCCTCCTTCTGCTCCATGAGGACGTCACATGGTGAAACACGTAGGGAGGGGCTAGGACGCTGAAGTTACCGTGCACACCGACATTGCTCTTGCGGCTCAGAGCACCAACCGGAGGCAATTGGGCTACACAATACTGCAGTTTATATTAGTGTCAGTGGAGACACCTGCAAATGTGAGTGCTTTAAATGGTTTAAAAATAAAAAACTTTTTTTTTTAGAAGATTTTACACTATGGAAGATTCCTTTTTCTCATCCTTTCCCAGTATGCAAGTGTGAAGAATATAAGGGGACACTTATTATTGCCTTGGAAGTGGAATCAGCAGGCGTTAAGTGTTCCCGTGATAGTAGATGGCTGGTTTATAATTTGACAATCATATAGTTCTGACAAATTTATTTAGTACTCACGGTGAAGGATAGCACTGAGTGCTTTTTTGGGGCACATTTGTAAGGATCAAGTTGTGAAGAACTGAGTCACGTTTATGATTGCACAATAAAGGACTTTGGGACTTTCTCTTGCATGACATGCATGAAAGACACAGACATTGATGATTCCCACGCTTGGGATTTTTTCTACAAGAAACACATGGAAATACAAATGCTACTTTTGCTGATTATAATTTGGTGGCATCTACTGTAGTTCCGGTGAGTGTTTGGGTGGAAACATATTGCATGGTGGAGGACATTTTCTAAGGCCTGGTTTACACCTATGAAGGTTGCGGTTGCTGTGCTTTCCCAGTGTGTTTTGCGTTTTTTCACATGCGTTTTTTTACGTGTTTTTCGTTCATTTTAGATTTTATGGGAGGCATCAGCTGTCATGCAGGAGAAACCAGGAAAAACACAAGCACTGTGTTTTTGATGCGCTTCCATGCATTTCTGCTGTGTTTCCAATGAAGTCTATGGAACCAAAAATGCAACCTGCTGCAGGAAAAAAGTCCCTGACCCTTTCCAAAAAACCCACCTGAGATGTGAACGTGACCCACAGAAAACCATGTGAAATGGACTGTAGTGCGCTTCTGCAAAACTGAAAATGCACTGAAAAACGCATTAATGCAAATGTCTCACCTGCTGCTGTTTTGCTCGCTGGCCCCATGAGTGTAATGGCAGGTGCAAAAGGGACAGAGGTATTGACACAGTTGTTTCAACAAAAGCAAATTCAAGTCAAGAAAGTGCTAGTAAGGCTTTCTTCAAAAAGAAGACTGCTGTGACCGATAAGTCAGTCATTAGAGAGACTGATAGTGAAACAGTCTACTGTGAAGTACAAGGGATCCCAAATGAGATCTTCCCTTTGTTCAGTATCCTGTAGAGTGAATGTAAAAATGTCATGTTATATGATGAAAAACCTTTTATGTTATACCTGAGCCATGTAAGTAGAGGCCGATATAAATGTGATCGAAGTGACCATTAAGGAAAGTACCGTATATACTCGAGTATAAGCCGAGATTTTCAGCCCTTTTTTTGGGGCTGAAAGTCCCCCCCTCGGCTTATACTCGAGTCATATAAATTTTACATTGTAAATATTACCTGTAAAGAAGTTGCGGCCGCGGCGTCCATCGTTCAAATTCCGCGGCGTCCATCGTTCAAATTCCGCGGCGTCCATCGTTCAAATTCCGCGGCGTCCATCGTTCAAAATCCCGCGGTCTCTTCCTGTTCCTTCCTTGATAGGCGAGTCTCAGCAGACACTCTCCGCCTATCACGAACGTTCTCTCATTCTCAGTTTTCCAGCAGACGTCTGTGATTGGCGGAATACCCAACACAGTGTCTGCTGGGAAAACTAAGGATGAGAGAATGATCGTGATAGGCGGAGAGTGTCTGCTGAGACTCACCTATCAAGTAAGGAACAGGAAGAGACCGCAGAATTCGAACGATGGACGCCGCGGAATTCGAACGATGGACGCCGCAGCCGCAACTTCTTTACAGGTAATAATTACAATGTAAAAATTTCTATTTACAGGGAACAGCGAGCTAGGGAACAGTGGGGCATCGGCTTATACTCGGGTCAGTGAGGTTTCCCAGTTTTTTGGGCAACATTAGGTACCTCGGCTTATACTCGAGTCGGCTTATACTCGAGTATATACGGTATGCAATTTTCCCATCAACAGATGAAACGGGTTACATAGTTACATAGTTACATAGTTACATAGTAGGTGAGGTTGAAAAAAGACACAAGTCCATCAAGTCCAACCTATGTGTGTGATTATATGTCAGTATTACATTGTATATCCCTGTATGTTGTGGTCGTTCAGGTGCTTATCTAATAGTTTTTTGAAACTGTCGATGCTCCCCACTGATACCACCGCCTGTGGAAGGGAATTCAACATCCTTGCTGCTCTTACAGTAAAGAACCCTCTACATAGTTTAAGGGTAAACCTCTTTTCTTCAAATTTTAATGAGTGGTAAACTCCCTTCCACAAAAAAGTTTTATCCCTATTGTGGGGTCATCAGTATGGTATTTGTAAATTGAAATTATATTCCATCTCAAGCGTCTCTTCTCCAGAAAGAATAAGTTCAGTGCTCGCAACCTTTCCTCGTAACTAACATCCTCCAGACCCTTTATTAGCTTTGTTGCCCTTCTTTGTTCTTGCTCCATTTTTGGTACATCCTTCCTGAGGACTGGTGTCCAGAACTGGACAGTATACTCTAGGTGCGGCCAAACCAAAGTCCTGTAGAGCGGGAGAATTATCACTTTATCTCTGGAGTTGATCCCCTTTTTAATGCATGCTAATATTCTGTTTGCTTTGTTAGCAGCAGCTTGGCATTGCATGCTATTGCTAAACTTATCTACTAGGACCCTCATGTCCTTTTCCATCCTTGATTCCCCCAGAGGTTCTCCCCCCCAGTGAGTAGATTGTATTCATATTTTTGCCACCCAAATGCATTATTTTACATTTTTCTACATTAAACCTCAGTTTCCATTTAGTTGCCCACTCTATTAATTTGTTCAGATCTTTTTACAATGTTTCCACATCCAGTGGAGAAGTTATTGGCCTGCTTAGCTCAGTATCGTCCGCAAATACAGAGATTGAACTGTTTACCCCATACTCCAGGTTATTTATAAACAAATAGGATTGGTGCCAGCGCAGAACCCTGGGGGACCCCACTACCCACCCCTGTCCATTCCGACTACTCCCCATTTATCACCACCCTCTGAACTCGCTCTTGTAGACAGTTTTTAATCCATGTACTCACCCTATGGTCCATACCAATGGACCTTATTTTGTACAGTAAACGTTTATGGGGAACTGTGTCAAATGCTTTTGCAAAATCCAGATACAATACATCTACAGGTGTTTCTAACCCATAGAGGAACAAAGTTAGAGGACAACTGTGGTGCGGCCCTGGTGGTAGAGTGTTCCTTAACAAAGTAAACAGAATATGCATGTGTTAACTGAAGAGTTACAGGCTCATAATATTGAAAAAGTGTTAATGCATCTACAATAGATGAAGATGTGGTGTACCAAACTAACAATGTCCCTGGTGAAGTTGTAGAGCAGCTCACCATTGCTGAGTCAGGAAGATAGTACATAAAGCGAATAGCAATGTTCTGGGAGATCACTCGGCTGTTGTGTCAGCTATGGACGAGGCTACCTCCAGCTTTTCAAATATCCCTTTAGGAAATGCATCCCCTAGTACTTCAGCAAATGAGTCTCTCCACAAACTCAGCCACGTGAGGATCCCCAATAGTATCTTCATCATGGATTTGGGTTTTAATCTTTTTGACTGACATGTGGGGGGAATGTGTAAACTGCTGAATGTTAAGCTGTTATATACTTCTGTGTCCCCTTATCTTTTGGATAGGCTGGTTATGGGGATTACCTATAATTGAAGCAATATGTTACCGGTTGTACTGAACAGAGGTGGATGGGATTGGAACTATTTGGTATAAGGTTTATTAATTATGATGAAAAAGGTTTTGTAGTCCACTGCTGGGTTGCTTCCACTTAATTTGGTGTATCAAGGGCACCCGAGTGGAGTGTTAGCCTCTACTAAGTAAGAAGAGATGTCAGAGGCATCGCTAAGTACTTGTGTGTTGGAAGACATTTCTGCTACTCAAATTCAAGGTGCTGCTGATCAGCATATAGTCAAGGTTGCATTCACTGAAGCGGTAGACAGACTTTGTAAAATGAAAGGGCTGAGAAGCAGGGATGAGCCGAACACCCCCCTGTTCGGTTCGCACCAGAACCTGCGAACAGACAAAATGTTCGTGTGAACTTTAGAACCCTATTAAATACAATGGACTCGAACGTTCGAAATCTAAAGTGTTAATTATAAAGGCTGATATGCAAGTTATTGTCCTAAAAAGTGTTTGGGGACCCGGGTCCTGCCCCAGGGGACATGTATCAATGCAAAAAGAAGTTTTAAAAACGGCCGTTTTTTCGGGAGCAGTGATTTTAATAATGCTTAAAATGAAAAAAATAAAAGTGAAATATTCCTTTAAATTTCGTACCTGGGGGGTGTGTATGATATGCATGTGTAGTGGCGCATGTTTCCCGTGCTTAGAACTGTCCCTGCAAAAAATGTAATTTTTGAAAGAAAAAAAGTATTTTAAAACTGACTCGCGGCTATTAATGAATTGTCGGCTCCCGGCAATACATTCAAAAGTCATTGATAAAAAAAAAAAAAGCGTGGGGGTTCCCCAGAATTCAATTACCAGGCCCTTCAGGTCTGGAATGGATATTAAGGGGAACCCCGCCGCAAATTTAAAAAAAAATTGATGTGGGGTTCCCCCAAATATCCATTCCAGGCCCTTCAGATCTGGCATGGATTTTAAGGGGAACTCCACCCCAAATTTTAAAAAAATGGCGTGGAGTCCCCCTAAAAATCCATACCAGACCCCTTATCCGAGCACGCAACCTGGCCGGCCGCAGGGGAAAAGGGGGGGACGAGAGAGCGGCCCCCCCTCCCTCCTGAACCGTACCAAGCCACATGCCCTCAACATGGGGAGGATGTCCCCATGTTGATGGGGACAAGGGCCTCATCCCCACAACCCTTGCCCCGTGGTTGTGGGGGTCTGCGGGCGGGGGGCTTATCGGAATCTGGAAGACCCCTTTAACAAAGGGGACCCCCAGATCCCGCCCCCCCCTATGTGAATTGGTAAGGGGTACATTGTACCCCTACCATTTCACGAAGAAAGCGTAAAAAAATGTTTAAAAAAACACACAAACACCTTGAAAAAGTCCTTTATTTAAAAAAAAAAAATAACATTCCAGCGGTGAAATCCAGTGTCCCGCGGCGATCCCGATGTCCAGCGCTGTCCTTTATTGGTTGTGCCTGAGCGGACCTGATGGGGAACTCCCTCTCAGTATTTTAAATGTATAGACCCGCCCCTTCTAAAGTTCCCCATCAGGTCCGCTCAGCGGACCAGATGCGGAACATGAGAAGGGGCGGGTCTATACATGTATTACCAAAGTGAGAGCAGTTCCCCATCAGGTCCGCCCCCTCGGTATGTCGGACCCGCCTACGTCATTGGCTTGAGCGGGGAACTTCCTTCACTATGTAAATTTAAATTACACAGTGAAGGAAGTTCCCCGCTCAAGCCAATGACGTAGGCGGGTCCGACATACCGAGGGAGCGGACCTGATGGGGAACTTTAGAAGGGGCGGGTCTATACATTTAAAATACTGAGAGGGAGTTCCCCATCAGGTCCGCTCAGGCACAATTAATGAAGGACAGCGCTGGACATCGGGATCGCCGCGGGATACTGGATTTCACCGCTGGAATGTTTTTTTCTTTTTTATTATTTTAAATAAAGGACTTTTTCAAGGTGTTTGTGTGTTTTTTTTAAAAAAAAATTTACGCTTTCTTCGTGAAATGGTAGGGGTACAATGTACCCCTTACCAATTCACATGGGGGGGCCGGGATCTGGGGGTCCCCTTTGTTAAAGGGGTCTTCCAGATTCCGATAAGCCCCCCGCCCGCAGACCCCCACAACCACCGGGCAAGGGTTGTGGGGATGAGGCCCTTGTCCCCATCAACATGGGGACATCCTCCCCATGTTGAGGGCATGTGGCTTGGTACGGTTCAGGAGGGAGGGGGGCCGCTCTCTCGTCCCCCCCTTTTCCCCTGCGGCCGGCCAGGTTGCGTGCTCGGATAAGGGGTCTGGTATGGATTTTTAGGGGGACTCCACGCCATTTTTTTAAAATTTGGGGTGGAGTTCCCCTTAAAATCCATGCCAGATCTGAAGGGCCTGGAATGGATATTTGGGGGAACCCCACGTCAAATTTTTTTTAAATTTGCGGCGGGGTTCCCCTTAATATCCATTCCAGACCTGAAGGGCCTGGTAATTGAATTCTAGGGAACCCCCACGCTTTTTTTTTTTTATCAATGACTTTTGTATGTATTGCCGGGAGCCGACAATTCATTAATAGCCGCGAGTCAGTTTTAAAAGACTTTTTTTCTTTCAAAAATGACATTTTTTGCAGGGACAGTTCTAAGCACGGGAAACATGCGCCACTTCACATGCATATCATACACACCCCCCAGGTACGAAATTTAAAGGAATATTTCACTTTTATTTTTTCATTTTAAGCATTATTAAAATCACTGCTCCCGAAAAAACGGCCGTTTTTAAAACTTCTTTTTGCATTGATACATGTCCCCTGGGGCAGGACCCCGGTCCCCAAACACTTTTTAGGACAATAACTTGCATATAAGCCTTTATAATTAGCACTTTAGATTTCTCCCATAGATTTTTCAAATTTGCCGCGAAAACCCCAATTTGTTCGCTGTTCGGCGAACGGGCGAACAGGCAATGTTCGAGTCGAACATGAGTTCGACTCAAACTCGAAGCTCATCCCTACTGAGAAGTGATAAAGAAGTGGCAAAAATCCTGTCTGTAACCTAGGAAAGGGTTTATAGAGTATCTGATGGAAAGTAAAGAGGTATTGGCACAAGTGCCAGAGTGTAAGGTACCTGTGATAGGTAGTGTCCGAAGTGGAACTTGTGTGCTGAGGATTCAGGCGAAAACGTAGTCAGGCAGATTAGGTTGGCAACAGATCAGGCAAAACGGTACACGACTGAAATCCAGAGAGTGGTCAGGCAGTCAAAGGTCTTACACAAGCTGGCAGTGAAGTACAAAATCAGCAGGCTAGAGAGTAGTCAGGAATTCAGGCAGAAGTTCAACACGAAAATCAAGATCAAAAAGCAGTCACAACACTAAGGGAGTTATTCCACACAAAGGGGCGCTGAGAGATAGCATCACTTCCTTTTTATGGGCTGCTTTGATTGAGAATTGTCCACAGCTGGCAGCAGGTGGGGCTAGTGAGTCCAAGGTAATGCTTAATACTGAGAGGACATTTCCAAAAGTCTAGATCTGCTTCGTAGCTCAACAGGTAAGGCTGTGGGACCAAGAAGATCCTGGTTCAAATACACCCAGGTACATGACAGGGCCCCCTCCCCAGTGGAGCCCTCCGGGGGCCTAGCGGGGCTTAGTAGGAAAGGAGGCATGGAAGTCTCGAATAAGAGAAGGGGCATGCAGATCTTTGGCTGGAACCCAGGAACGGTCTGTGACAGGATATCCCTTCCAATGAACCAGATACTGAAGGCCACGACCCTGTCTTATAGAATCAAGAATCTTGGAGACTTCAAACTAATTTTGTCCATCAACAAGAACAGGAGGAGGTAGCTGTTGCGTTCTGGAGTAGCGATTGAAAATTGCTTTTTTGAGCAGGGAAACGTGGAACATAGGATGAATCCGGAGAGAGGAGGGTAATTTCAACCGATAGGAGACTGGCCCGACTCGAGCAATAATTCTGTAAGGACCAATGAATCGAGGGCCCAATTTGGTAAAAGGTTGTTTTAGTCTCACATATTTGGTTGATAGCCAAACTCTGTCCCCCACCACATATGGAGGTATATGGCGTCTTCGTTTGTTGGTAAAAAGTGCATACTTGCCTGCTGACTTCCGTAATAATAAGGAAAAAAAGTTGGTGGAAATCGCGCTACCCCGTGACCAATCACTGTGACAGTGAACAAGTGGATTAAAAATCAACAGTTAACCCATACATCACAAATCAGAAATGAACGGATAAGTGAGAAAAGGTTATGTATATAAAACAAACTATAAATCTATGAACATTAGATAAATAAAAAATGGTCCATCAAAAAAGTTTGTTTAAATAAAGTCCAAAGTATTAACACCAGTGCTTTATGTAGAAATCATAAACAAATTGTGCTGTGTCCACATTCATCTGTGACATTCCACCACCAAAACTCAGGATTTCTCCTTACCAGCTGTACATGACCCCCTATTACAGAGGGTCAGTGTATGCATTCAGTAGTTTCTCCCACAGGTCACCGCAGCACACAACACAAGAGATTCCTAAGATACCGACCTCCGGTTCTCATCAATGGGCTCATATGTATAAAAAGAATGGAACACACTCCACATAGTGCATTATATCTTTTTTTAAAATTTATTCCATAAAAAGCAAGTATTGCACTTACATGTATGCAGTTAAAAAATCGCCTGATTACGTCTGGTGTGCCGGCCGTAGCACATTCAACAGACACCCGTCCTTGTTGGAAATATCAGAGGTGACGACAGCGCTCCGCTCCGCCCTACGTCCGTTTCGTAACAGTTTACTTCTTCCTGGGGCAGGAAGAAGTAAACTGTTACGAAACGGACGTAGGGCGGAGCGGAGCGCTGTCGTCACCTCTGATATTTCCAACAAGGACGGGTGTCTGTTGAATGTGCTACGGCCGGCACACCAGACGTAATCAGGCGATTTTTTAACTGCATACATGTAAGTGCAATACTTGCTTTTTATGGAATAAATTTTAAAAAAAGATATAATGCACTATGTGGAGTGTGTTCCATTCTTTTTATACATATGAGCCCATTGATGAGAACCGGAGGTCGGTATCTTAGGAATCTCTTGTGTTGTGTGCTGCGGTGACCTGTGGGAGAAACTACTGAATGCATACACTGACCCTCTGTAATAGGGGGTCATGTACAGCTGGTAAGGAGAAATCCTGAGTTTTGGTGGTGGAATGTCACAGATGAATGTGGACACAGCACAATTTGTTTATGATTTCTACATAAAGCACTGGTGTTAATACTTTGGACTTTATTTAAACAAACTTTTTTGATGGACCATTTTTTATTTATCTAATGTTCATAGATTTATAGTTTGTTTTATATACATAACCTTTTCTCACTTATCCGTTCATTTCTGATTTGTGATGTATGGGTTAACTGTTGATTTTTAATCCACTTGTTCACTGTCACAGTGATTGGTCACGGGGGTAGCGCGATTTCCACCAACTTTTTTTCCTTAATCATTACCATGTATGGTAGTTTACATCTCTAATCGCAGCTCTCCATAGCTACAAAGCTACCAGTTAAACGTCTGGAGTTTTTTTCTTTCTTTTTTTCTTAATTTATTTATTTAGCGCAGTTTTTCTCCTTCTTCTCCATTCCGTAATAATAAGCAAATCTTTTTCCAATGTAGCAGAATATTTTTCACCCGCTGATCTGCTGCTGGTACACCAGAAGAAGTATGGGAAAAGTCTGAGGGTGATAGCCTAGGGCTGCGTAGAATGGTGTGGTATGAAGAGCACTGTGCCAACGGGAATTAATGGCGAACTCAGCTAAAGGCAAATACTCAGACCAGTTGGAGTGTAAGCATTGACATAATGTCGAAGATAGGTTTCTAGGGTCTGGTTCATGCGTTCGGTTTGACCATCTGTTTGAGGGCGATGTGAGGTAGAGAGTGAAAGCGTTACTCCCAGTTTCTTGCAGAACGCTCTCCAGAATCGGGAAACAAACTGGGATCCGCGGTCTGAGACGACATTGGTAGGTATGCCATGATATCTCACAATTTGGGAAAGGAAGAGAGTAGACAGTGCTTCCGCTGTAGGTAATCCCGGGAGCGGCACAAAATGAGACATTTTAGAAAACCGATCCACTATGACCCATATAGCAGTCATGCCCTCGGACTTGGGTAAGTCTGTAATAAAGTCCATAGTCAAATGGGTCCAAGGCTGACGAGGTGCCGAAAGTGGTTGTAACAGTCCAGTAGGCAATGTACGGGGTACTTTATTAGCAGCACAAGTTGGACAGGCAGCCACATAGTCAGTAACATCCCTTTTCATATGAGGCCACCAGACATGACGCTGCAAGGTCTTAAGAGTGATGGTGACACCAGGATGACCAGATAACACACCATCATGTGCCCAGAGGAGTACAGGTTTTCTGAGGCTAGGGGCTATGAACAGGCGACCTGGTATCTTCAAGCCTTGGGGAACACGACTCTGTGTTGGTCTTCTTCAGAGGTAGCGAACTGTCTGGAAAGAGCATCGGCTTTCTTGTTTTTATGCCCAGGAACATAAGAAAGAACAAAATTAAAACGGGAGAAAAACAGAGCCCATCGAGCCTGACGTGAGTTCAAACGTCTTGCAGTCTGAAGATCCAGTAGGTTTTTATGGTCAGTGAGGATAGAAAAAGGTTTGGGAGCCCCTTCCAGAAGATGTCGCCATTCAGACAATGCCAATTTGATGGCCAGTAGTTCTCGATTCCCAACATCGTAATTCATCTCCGCTGGAGAAAACTTTCTAGAAAAAAATGCTACTGGATGGATTCTACCAGACTTAGGCTGTCTCTGGGAGAGCATGGCACCTGCTCCTACCTCAGAGGCATCAATTTCAACTATGTACTGGAGATCGGGATTTGGATGCTGAAGAATTGGAGCTTTGCTGAACATGTCTTTTAATTGCTGAAAAGCCGATTCTGCTTCTGAGGACCATACCTTGCAATTTGTACCTTTCTTAGTCATAGCAGTAAGGGGGGCCGCAATGGAGGCAAAACCTTTGATGAAGCGTCTGTAGTAATTTGCGAACCCTAGAAAGCTTTGGAGCCCTCTTAAAGTGGTCGGTTGGGGCCATTGCAAGACAGCAGAAAGTTTTTGAGGGTCCATTTGGAAACCGACAGCACTTATAATGTATCCAAGGAAAGGAATACGGCTTTGATGGAAACTGCATTTCTCAATCTTCGCGTAAAGATGGTTTTCTCTCAGTCGTTGCAATACCTGCTTTACATGCGAGATGTGCTCTAGATGAGTCTTGGAAAAGATTAAAATGTCGTCCAAGTAGATGATCACAAAACTGTTGCTGAAATCATGAAAAATTTCATTCATGAAACGTTGGAAGCCAGCAGGGGCGTTACACAACCCAAATGGCATAACCAGATATTCAAAATGTCCATTACGAGTGTTGAATGCTGTCTTCCACTCGTCCCCGTCTTTAATTCGAATCAGATTATAAGCCTCTCGTAGGTCTAGCTTGGAGAAGATAACAGCCCCCTTAACCACTTAAGCCCCGGACCATTTCGGGCCATTAGGACCAGGCCTGTTTTTGGGATTCGGCACTGCGCTGCTTTAACTGTAAATTGTGCGGACATGCAATGTTGTACCCAAATGAAATTTGCGTCCTTTTCTTCCCACAAATAGAGCTTTCTTTTAATGGTATTTGATTGCCTCTGCGATTTTTATTTTTTGCGATATAAACGGAAAAAGACCGAAAATTTTGAAAAAAAATGATATTTTCTACTTTTTGTTATAAGAAAAATCGAATAAACTCAATTTTAGTCAGACATTTAGGCCAAAATGTATTCAGCCACATGTCTTTAGTAAAAAAAATGTCAATAAACGTATATTTATTGGTTTGCGCAAAAGTTATAGCGTTTACAAACTAGGGTACATTTTCTGAAATTTACACAGCTTTAAATTTATGACTGCCTATCTCATTTCTTGAGGTGCTAAAATGGCAGGGCAGTACAAAACCCCCCCAAATGACCCCATTTTGGAAAGTAGACACCCCAAGGAAATTGCTGAGAGGCATGTTGAGCCCATTGAATATTTTTTTTTTTGTCCCAAGTGATTGAATAATGACAAAAAAAAAAAAAAAAAAAAAAAATTACAAAAAGTTGTCACTAAATGATATATTGCTCACACATGCCATGGTTATATGTGGAATTGCACCCCAAAATACATTTTGCTGCTTCTCCTGAGTACGGGGATACCACATGTGTGGGACTTTTTAGGAGCCTGGCCACGTACGGGACCCCGGAAACCAAGCACCGCCTTCAGGATTTCTAAGGGCGCAAATTTTTGATTTCATTCCTCACTACCTATCACAGTTTCGAAGGCCATAAAATGCCAAAATAGCACAAAACCCCCCCCAAATGACCCCATTTTAGAAAGTAGACACCCCAAGGAAATTGCTGAGAGGCCTGTTGAGCCCGTTGAATATTTTTTTTTTTTGTCCCAAGTGATTGAATAATGACAAAAAATAAAAATAAAAAATAAATTACAAAAAGTTGTCACTAAATGATATATTGCTCACACATGCCATGGTTATATGTGGAATTGCACCCCAAAATACATTTTGCTGCTTCTCCTGAGTACAGGGATACCACATGTGTGGGACTTTTTAGGAGCCTAGCCGCGTACGGGACCCCGAAAACCAAGCACCGCCTTCAGGATTTCTAGGCACAAATTTTTGATTTCACTCCTCACTACCTATCACAGTTTCTAAGGCCATAAAATGCCAAAATAGCACAAAACCCCCCCAAATGACCCCATTTTGGAAAGTAGACACCCCAAGCTATTTGCTGAGGAGGCATGGTGAGTATTTTACAGCTCTCATTTGTTTTTGAAAATGAAGAAAGAAAATTTTTTTTTTTTTTTCAATTTTCAAAACTTTGTGACAAAAAGCGAGATCTGCAAAATACTCACAATACCTCTCAGCAAATAGCTTGGGGTGTCTACTTTCCAAAATGGGGTCATTTGGGGGGGTTTTGTGCCATCTGGGCATTCCATGGCCTCCGAAACTGTGATAGGCAGTGAGAAGTAAAATCAAAAATTTACACCCTTAGAAAGCCTGAAGGCGGTGCTTTGTTTTTGGGGTCCCGTACGCGGCTAGGCTCCCAAAAAGTCTCACACATGTGGTATCCCTGTACTCAGGAGAAGCAACAGAATTTATTTTGGGGTGTAATTCCACATATGCCCATGGCATGTTTGAGCAATATATCATTTAGTGACAACTTTGTGCAAAAAAAAGAATTAAAAAAAAAAAATTGTCTTTTTTCCGCAACTTGTGTCAACATATAAAATATTCCATGGACTCGACATGCCTCTCAGTATATAGCTTGGGGTGTCTACTTTCCAAAATGGGGTCATTTGGGGGGGTTTTGAACTGTTCTGGCATTTTATACACAACATTAGGAAGCTTACATCCACTCTTCTAACCACTTGCAGACAAAGCCCTTTTTGACACTTTTTGTTTACATGAAAACATATTTTTTTTTTGCAAGAAAATTATGTTGAACCCCCAAACATTATATATATTTTTAAAGCAAAGGCCCTACAGATTAAAATGGTGGGTGTTGCATTTTTTTTTTCTACACAGTATTTGCGCAGCGATTTTTCAAACGCATTTTTTGGGGAAAAAATACACTTTTTTTAATTTTAATGCACTAAAACACACTATATTGCCCAAATGTTTGATGAAATAATAAAGATGATCTTAGGCCGAGTACATAGATACCAAACACGACATGCTTTAAAATTTCGCACAAACGCGCATTGGCGACAAACTACATACATTTTTAAAAGCCTTTAAAAGCCTTTACAGATTACCCCGTTAGATTTACAGAGGAGGTCTACTGCTAAAATGACTGCCCTCGATCTGACCTTCGCGGTGATACCTCACATGCATGGTGCAATTGCTGTTTACATATGACGCCAGACCGACGCTTGCGTTCGCCATTGGGCAAGAGCAGGGCAGGACAGGGGTGCTTTTTTTTTTTTTTTTTTTTTTTTTATTATTAATTTTGCTTTTTTATTTTATTTTTAAATTGTTCCTTACATATATATTTTTTTTTATAATTTTTATTGTTATCTCAGGGAATGTAAATATCCCCTATGATAGCAATAGGTAGTGACAGGTACTCTTTTTTTGAAAAAACTGGGGTCTTCTAGACCCTAGATCTTTCCTCTGCCCTCAAAGCATCTGACCACACCAAGATCGGTGTGATAAAATGCTTTCCCAATTTCCCAATGGCGCTTTTTATATCCGGGGGGGGACATTCCCTCCCACTGCTTGTAAAAGCAGTCCAGAGGCTAATTAGCCGCTGTGATTGCTTTTACATGAAAGCCGGCCGCTGGCTGAAAAGAATGATACCAAGATGATGCCTAAACCCGCAGGCATCAATCTGGTATAACCATTCAAAGTCCAGCAACATACCAGTACGTTGCTGGTCCTTGTTGGACATGTATTGTAATCTTTTTTTTTCATGCAGCCTGTTGGCTGAACGAAAAAAGAGATTGATTGGTGGGTATGCCCACCATTAGAATACCGGCCTTCATCCACCCACTTCTAATGATGGGCATACATGCACCATTTATATATGCCGAAGCATGGGGGCATCCTCCCGCAAAAAAGTTATGCCGCACACACATGGTCAAACGTTTCCACGGGCAAGCCTCCGTCGGAATTTCGACCGTATGTATGCGGCATTAGGAGCAAAATTGCTCCTCCGCCCTGCTGCCCCTGCTGCCCCCATGCTTCGGCATATATGCTTTTTTTTTTTTAACTGTGGTGGTGAAATCACCTCCTACAGCACTGGAGTCGCAGGGATCAGGCCTGTCTCTGCGAACGCTGCAGTTATGTGTGTTGTGTTTTGTAAGTGACAGTGATCGATCGATACTGCACTTGGGTGGCCTGGGCTGGACGGAGGGGCAAAACGCAGGTGCTAGCAGGTATCTGGGCTGATCCCGCTAACACTGCGTTTTTGGGAACCCTAAACCGCTGGTATAGATCTGATCAGATCAGATATTGATCTGTTCAGATACTATACCACTAAGGGGGGTGTATGCTTTACGCGTGGGTGTTAGCGTTACTGGCACTAACCTGACGCTGCCTGGGGTGTGACGCAGACCCTCTCTGACGCTAAAACCTAATTGATATCACCCACCGGGCGATCAGGGGGTTAAACCTTTATTGGGTTATATACGGCGGGTGCCCTGACACTATAAAAAGCAAACTAACTAACCAGCGTCACCCGTAACACTTATATGGTGATCACTGGTGAAAGGGTTAACTAGGGGCAATTAGGGGGTTAAAACCTTTATTAGATCATATTTGGGGGTACCTGACGCTATAAAAACCTGCGGCGAACCTAAAAAAAATGACTGGCTACCGATTGGCATCACCGACACGAAGACAGCGATCAGAAAAACGATCGCTTAGTGACAGTGGTGATAGGGGGTGAAAGGGTTACCTGGGGGGCGATCAAGGGGGTTAAACCTTTATTAGATAATATATTGGGGTACCCGACGCTATAAAAACCTGCGGCGAACCTAAAAAAAATTACTGGCTACCGATCGCCATCACTGATGCTAAGACAGCCATCAGAAAAATGATCGCATAGCGACAGCGGTGATAGGGGGTGAAAGGGTTACCTGGGGGGCGATCAAGGGGGTTTAACCTTTATTAGATAATATATTGGGGTACCTGACGCTATAAAAACCTGCGGCGAACCTAAAAAAAATTACTGGCTACCGATCGCCATCACTGATGCTAAGACAGCATCAGAAAAACGATCGATTAGCGACAGCGGTGATAGGGGGTGAAAGGGTTACCTGGGGGGCGATCAAGGGGGTTAAACCTTTATTAGATAATATATTGGGGTACCCGACGCTATAAAAACCTGCGGCGAACCTAAAAAAAATTACTGGCTACCGATCGCCATCACTGATGCTAAGACAGCCATCAGAAAAATGATCGCATAGCGACAGCGGTGATAGGGGGTGAAAGGGTTACCTGGGGGGCGATCAAGGGGGTTTAACCTTTATTAGATAATATATTGGGGTACCTGACGCTATAAAAACCTGCGGCGAACCTAAAAAAAATTACTGGCTACCGATCGCCATCACTGATGCTAAGACAGCATCAGAAAAACGATCGATTAGCGACAGCGGTGATAGGGGGTGAAAGGGTTACCTGGGGGGCGATCAAGGGGGTTGAACCTTTATTAGATAATATATTGGGGTACCCGACGCTATAAAAACCTGCGGCGAACCTAAAAAAAATTACTGGCTACCGATCGCCATCACTGATGCTAAGACAGCCATCAGAAAAATGATCGCATAGCGACAGCGGTGATAGGGGGTGAAAGGGTTATCTGGGGGGTGATCAGGGGGTTAAACCTTTATTAGGGGGGGTTAGGGGGCTACATTGGACCTAAAACTAAACTTTAGTGACACTTTCACAGTCACAAATGTCACTGATTGCAGTGATCACTAAATAAATGGTCACTGCAATCAGTGACACTGTGACTGGGGGCTGGGGGGTGATCTGGGGGGTGATCTGGGGGGGTCTGGGGGTCCTGGGGGGGGCGATTAGTGTTCCTATGTGTCCTGGTGTCAGTGTAGTGTTGTGCTCACTGACCTGATGTCTTCTCTTGTACGGCGCTCGGTATATGTGAGCGCCGCACAGGAGATGACATCACTTCCTCCTGCTTCCTCTGTCTGACACAGACAGAGGGGGCATTTCCATTCGCCGGGAGCGATCGCGAGGGGGGGGCCGGAATCGAAAGGCCGCCCCCTCATCTGGGATCGCTCCCGGTGAAGTAACGACCGCTCACGGCACAGAAGGGGGGTCCGGATGGACCCCCCAACTGTACAAAGGCAGTCACGTAGATCTACGTGATTCTGCCTGTCCGTGCCATTCTGCCGACGTAAATCGGCGGTGGGCGGTCGTTAAGTGGTTAAGTACATCAAACAGTTCAAGAATGAGAGGCAAAGGGTAGGAGTCTTTTACGGTAATTTGATTTAACCCTCGATAGTCTATGCATGGTCGAAGACCCCCATCCTTTTTTTCAACAAAGAAAAAACCAGCCCCTACTGGAGAAGAAGAGGGTCGGATAAAACCTCTTTCCAAGTTGTCTTTTACGTATTCCTCCATGGATCTTTGTTCAGGTCCTTCCTTTGGGAAGAGGTGCTCCAGGAAACAATTTGATTGCACAGTCAAAAGAACGATGTGGAGGTAAAACCTCTGCCTTCTGCTTGCAAAATACGTCTGCAAACGCATGGTATTCATGAGGCAAGGTAGGTGGGACGGCCACGGAAGCCAACATACAAGCAGAAAGTCTTTTGGGTTGAGACAAACAGTTTGAATGACAGAACGACCCCCAAGAGGTTAGTTCTCCATTTTCCCAATCAAAAGAAGGGTTATGTTGTTGTAACCATGGGTAACCAAGGATAACAGGCAGAAGTGGAGAATCAATAAGAGACAAGACAACTTCCTCTTTGTGGAGTATGCCTACCTGAAGGGTGATTGTCATAGTCTCAAATTTTACAATGCCATCTCCCAAGGGTTGTCCATTCACGGTGGTAATGTTCAGGGGTCTAGATTTTGGAACAAATGGGATATTATTTTTTTAGCAAAAGTGTAGTCCAAGAATATGCCAGCAGCTCCAGAATCCACAAAAGCCTCACAGGAGACAAGTTTGGAGGGTAAATGGATAATTGCAGGAATGGTAATCTTGGTCTTGGAGGATATACCTGTAAGGTCTAAGCCAGCTCCTCCAACACTGGTTAGACCCTGCCTTTTACTGGACAGGAAGGGCAGACAGATAATAAATGTCCTTTAAGTCCACAGTATAGGCAGAGGCCCAATGCACGCCTCCTTTGTTTCTCAGACTCAGGTGGAGACGGCTTACATCCATGGGTTCCACAGGTGCCTGGGGTTCAACTGAGATTTCAGGTTCTGGCTGAGGTGGTGCTTGGAAGTTAGGGGCCAAACGGTAAACTGGCCTATGAAACTTGCGAGTTCTAAGTCTCTCTTGGCACCTTTCATGATACCGGACATCCAGACGAACACAGAGCTCTATGAATTTCTCTAGGTCTTCTGGGGAATCCTTATAGACTAATTTGTCTTTGATGCGATTTGCAAGACCTTTTCGGAAGGCTGCACGTAATGCCCTTGAGTCCCAAGTAGTCTCAGCAGCAAGGGTACGAAACTCAATAGCATATTGTGCCACAGACCTGGTTCCTTGTTGCATGTCCAGGAGTGAGTACTCAGCTGCAGAAGCTCTATCTGGCTTGTCAAATACAGTCTGGAGAGAAGCCAGAAATTTGTCAGCGTCTTGCAGCACAGGATCATTGCGTTCCAGATAAGGAGAGACCCAGGCCAGGGCCTTCCCCTTTAACAAGGAACTGACAAAGGTCACTTTGGCAGACGAAGTGCTAAAGGTCCCAGGGTTGTTGCGGAAATGCAAATGGCAAACATTTAAAAAGCCTCTGCAGTCCTCAGTATCACCACCAAATTTGTCAGGCAAGGGAAGTTTGGGTGGTACAGAAGAGGCGGGTTGGATCGTAGCAGGAGTAGGATCCGGAGTTTGGACCGTTGCAGAGGAAGCAGGCAAACAAGATTTAAGCATAGTACAAAGTTCATCTAACTTGGCGTCCAGGGAAGAAAGATGCTGTTCATGAGCTCCAATCAATTGTCCTGGACGTGAAATCGCCTTAACAATCTCAGCAGGGACCACTGTCATTGTGGCCCGTTTGTAATGTACGGTACCTGTGATAGGTAGTGTCCGAAGTGGAACTTGTGTGCTGAGGATTCAGGCGAAAACGTAGTCAGGCAGATTAGGTTGGCAACAGATCAGGCAAAACGGTACACGATCGAAATCCAGAGTGGTCAGGCAGGCAAAGGTCATACACAAGCTGGCAGTGAAGTACAAAATCAGCAGGCTAGAGAGTAGTCAGGAATTCAGGCAGAAGTTCAACACGAAAATCAAGATCAAAAAGCAGTCACAACACCCAGGGAGTTATTCCACACAAACGGGCGCTGAGAGATAGCATCACTTCCTTTTTATGGGCTGCTTTGATTGAGAATTGTCCACAGCTGGCAGCAGGTGGGGCTAGTGAGTCCGAGGTAATGCTTAATACTGAGAGGACATTTCCAAAATTCTAGATCTGCTCCGTAGCTCAACAGGTAAGGCTGCAGCTGTGGGACCAAGAAGATCCTGGTTCAAATACACCCAGGTACATTACACAGAGTGCATAAGTATGAGAAAAGTGATTGGGGTCATGACCCAAAAGTAGGTTTTTCTGTTAAACCTACTTAAAGCCCATGAAGCACAAAGAGAAATGGTAAATGCTGAATATGGAGACAGGCAAGTTGTGCTAGACATGCTCTCACTTGGTAAAGGTCTCGATAGACAGATAGATATGTGAATGTATAGATAGAGACATTTTCTTGCAGAAACATGGCTATCCACAGATGTGTGATGATCCCAGGAGCAGTAAGCTGATATTTATCTATAAGCAGATGCTTAATTCCTGGGGAAAGTCAGACAATTATTCCTGAACCAGCACTATAGAGTTTCTTAGGACTGATTGAAGTTATCCTTGCCAGATTGGAAATAAGCTGCCAGCCAGTGGCGGTGCGTCCATAGAGGGCGCCGGAGCGCCGCCCCCTCTCGCTCCCGCACCGCCACTGAAAGACAATACACAGATTCATGCATTGCATGAATCTATGTATTGTCACCGCTGCCGCGCTGCCCACTATTCATATGGCCGGCCTCCTGGTGAGCGCCGGCCATATGAATTAGAGCCGCGGCCGGCGGTGGGTGTGACTTGGAAGTGTCTATCAGAGCCAGCGGCTCTGATAGGCTTTCCGAATACAGCTCTCAGGCTGTATTCGGCTTCCAAAAACTCCACCCAGGTACGCACGGGGGTGCGTTCCTTGGAGAAGACTGTGGAGGTTTCAGCCAATCAGGTTCACCGGATCTGGTTACCGGTAACCTGATTGGCTGAAGCGACATCGAGGGCGGGAGAACACATCGAGGGTGGTGCGGACCGAGGAAGGTAAGTGCAGGGCTGGGGGGGGGACAGGCTGCATTTGGGGGGAACTGGCTGTATATGGGGGACAAACTGGCTGAATATGGGGGGAACTGGCTGTATATGGGGGACAAACTGGCTGAATATGGGGGGAACTGGCTGTATATGGGGGACAAACTGGCTGAATATGGGGGGAACTGGCTGTATATGGGGGACACGCTGGCTGCATTTGGGGGGAACTGGCTGTATATGGGGGACACGCTGGCTGCATTTGGGGGGAACTGGCTGTATATGGGGGACAAACTGGCTGAATATGGGGGGAACTGGCTGTATATGGGGGACAAACTGGCTGAATATGGGGGGAACTGGCTGTATATGGGGGACAAACTGGCTGAATATGGGGGGAACTGGCTGTATATGGGGGACAAACTGGCTGCATTTGGGGGGAACTGGCTGTATATAGGGGACAAACTGGCTGCATTTGGGGGGAACTGGCTGTATATGGGGGACAAACTGGCTGCATTTGGGGGGACCTGGCTGTATATGGGGGACAAACTGTCTGAATATGGGGGGAACTGGCTGTATATGGGGGACAAACTGTCTGAATATGGGGGGAACTGGCTGTATATGGGGGACACACTGGCTGAATATGGGGGGAACTGGCTGTATATGGGGGACAAACTGGTTGCATTTGGGGGGAACTGGCTGTATATGGGGGACAAACTGGCTGCATTTGGGGGGAACTGGCTGTATATGGGGGACAAACTGGCTGCATTTGGGGGAACTGGCTGTATATGGGGGACAAACTGGCTGAATATGGGGGCACACTGGCTGTATATGGGGGCACACTGGCTATATATGGGGACAAACTGGCTGTATATGGGGGGCACACTGGTTATATATATATGGGGGCACACTGGCTGTATATGGGGACAAACTGGCTGTATATGGGGGGCACACTGGCTGTATATATGGGGGCACACTGGTTATATATATATGGGGGCACACTGGCTGTATATGGGGACAAACTGGCTGCATATGGAAACAAACTGGCTGCATTTGAGGGGGCAAACTGGTGGCGTTTGGGCACAGTGGCTGTGTTTAATGGGCACAGTGGCGGCAATTTATTTATTTATTTATTTTCAGTTTGTTTGCGCCCCCCCAAAAATTTTGAGCACCAGCCGCCACTGCTGCCAGCATGTACTTTATTTGACCGTGTAACAAACCACTTTGCATAGACACCCTGGGGATTGGCTCCTTGCTTCCCAGGTGTCTCTGTATCTGACATTTTGAGTAGATTTTTGGCTGTGCTCTGGGTTTTTGGCTTGTTGGGCAGACAGCATATTTAGAAACAACCTGATAAGATTCTACCTTCAATGATACTCCTGATGAAACAGCATCAATTGACTACTAAAACTGCAAAGTCAATCTGCCCCTTTCTAACTGCAGAGCAAGCATTAGGTCAAGTTCTAACACAATTTATATCTCCAAATTGAAGAATATAACATTGTGTAGCTGGACAGTAATAAATGGGAAGTTGCAAAATTGAAAACTGTTTGTGGATGCAATACATAACAATAATGGTATATCAATATAGCAATATAATAACAATAATGTTTTAGGGGATTTTTTTGTTGATTTTGGTATTTTAAACCATGTTGTGCCTTAAAACTTAAAGAGTTCCATTTTGTTCTGTATTCTCTTGCTATTTTGTAGCACTTCCCCATACTAACTGGAAGTCACTGTCCCAGACTACTAGTCTGCAGTCATTGCATCACTGAAAGATGAATTAGAAAAACAAATGATAGTTGTCAGTAGGGATGAGCCGAACACCCCCCCCCCCCGGTTCGGTTCGCACCAGAACCTGCGAACGGACCGAAAGTTTGCGCAAACTTTAGAACCCTATTAAATACAATGGACACAAACGTTCAAAATCTAAAGTGCTAATTATAACGGCTAATATGCATGTTATTGTCCTAAAAAGGGTTTGGGGACCTGGGTCCTGCCCCAGGGGACATGTATCAATGCAAAAAGAGGTTTTAAAAACGGCCGTTTTTTCGGGAGCAGTGATTTTAATGATGCATAAAGTGAAAAAAAAAGTGAAAAAAAAGTGAAATATTCCTTTAAATATCGTATCTGGGGGGTGTCTAAAGTGTGCCTGTGAAGTGGCACGTGTTTCCCGTGTTTAGAACTGTCCCTGCACAAAATTACATTTCTAAAGGAAAAAAAGTCATTTAAAACTGCTTGTGGCTTTAATGTAATGTCTGGTCTCGGCAATATGGATGAAAATCATTGAGAAAAATGGCATGGGTACCCCCCACTCCCCCACCCCCAGCCCACTACCAGCCCCTTTGGGTCTTGTATGGATATTAAGGGGAACCCTGCACCCAAATTTAAAAAAGGCCATATATACTCTAATCAGCAGTATACAGGCAGTGCAAACCAGACAGGGACTGTAGGTTTGTTCTTAAGTAGAATCTGTCTATAATTTGGAACAGGTACATTTTTTAAATGTAGCTCCAGCCAAAAAAAACTATTTTTAAGCAATTTGGAAAACATAGGGAAGGGTTATCACCCCTGTAACATTTGTTTTGCTGTCTGTGCACCTGTTCAGAACATTTCACCTCACTTTCTGTCCCAATGACAAATGTTTTTTTAAAATTTGGGTTTTTTATTGAAACAAGGATTGGTGATAAAGCATCAGTAGAGAGGAGACACCTTTTTCCCATATTAACTCTTATAGGAGAGAATTTCCTTTCCTAGGGGTAGATTTCCTCTCACTTCCTGTTGTCTCCTTCCGTTTGCAAGTAGGAGTCGTTTGTAAGTTGGATGTTTGAAAAGTAGGGGCCTGCCGTATATACTCTGCAGAAATTTGGCCCTTAGGTGTTGGTGTTGCCACAACACTGTAAGCCCTCACAGTTACTCTTGGTGGGCGCATGAATGAGCCCTGCTGTGAATTATTAGATCAAGAATTGTAATTGCATGCCCTGCTGTGAACTATTATATCAGGAATTGTAATTACATGCCAATGTTGAACAGTGGTAGGAAAAATTGGGCCTTTGGTGGTGGTGCTGGTGCCACAACACTGTAAGCCCTAACAGTTACTCTTGGTGGGCACATGAATGAGCCCTGCTGTGAATTATTAGATCAAGAATTGTAATTGCATGCCCCTGTTGAACAGGGGCTGAAAAATTGAGCCTTTGGTGGTGGCGGTGGTGCTGGTGCCACGAGACTGTAAGTCCTCACAGTTACTCTTGGTGAGCTCAGGAATGGGCCCAGCTGTCAAATATTAGATCAAGAATTGTAATTACATGCCCCTGTTGAACAGGGGCAAAAAAATTGGGCCTTTGGTGGTGGCGGTGGTTCTGTTGCCACAAGACTGTAAGTCCTCACAGTTACTCTTGGTGGGCACAGGAATGGGCCAAGCTGTGAAATATTAGATCAAGAATTGTAATTACATGCCCCTGTTGAACAGGGGCAGAAAAATTGGACCTTTGGTGGTGGTGTTGCCACAACACTGTAAGCCCTCATAGTTACTCTTGGTGGGCACAGGAATGGTCCCTTCTTATTAGATCAAGAATTGTAATTGCATGCCCCCGTTGAACAGGGGCTGAAAAATTTAGCCTTTGGTGGTGGCGGTGGTGCTGGTGCCACAACACTGTAAGTCCTCACAGTTACTCTTGGTGGGTGCAGGAATGGGCCCAGCTGTGAAATATTAGATCAAGAATTGTAATTACATGCCCCTGTTGAACAGTGGCAGAAACATTGGGCCTTAGGCACTGCTGCTACAACACTGCAACCCCTCACAGATACTGTACATACTCAGAGCGCAGCAATGAGCCCTGTTGCAAAGTATTAGTTTAAGAACTGTAATTACATGCCCCTGTTAAACAGGGGCAGAAAAATTGGGCCTTAGGCACTGGTGCCACAACACTGCAACCCCTCACAGATACTGTACTTGGAGCGCAGCAATGAGCCCTGCTGCAAAGCATTGCATAAAAAAATTGTAAATACACGCCCCTGTTAAACAGGGGCTGAAAAATTGGGCCTTAGGCACTGGTGCTGGTGCCACAACACTGCAACCCCTCACAGATACTGTACTTGGAGCGCAGCAATGAGCCCTGCTGCAAAAAGCATTGCATCAAAAATTGTAAATACACGCCCCTGTTTAACAGGGGCTGAAAAATTGGGCCTTAGCCACTGGTGGCGGTGCCCAGAACCAAAAATGTTCTTTCAAGCTATCAGCATGATTATTGAGGAGGAAGAGGATAGTCACTCAGCATAACAGGATAGTCACTCTGCATCAGGCAGTCTTGAAGGGATCTGACATTTCAAAGAAAATTATTCTGTTACATCAGCATCAGGCGCTTGGTAGCTGGTGGTGATCCAAGACTGATTCATTTTTATGAAGGTCAGTCGATCGACCGAGTCGGTTGACAGGCACACCCTGTGATCGGTTACAAAGCCTCCAGCAGCACTGAATGTGCGTTCCGAAAGAACGCTGGATGCAGGACAGGCCAGTATCTCAATTGCATACTGTGCAAGATCTGGCCAGTGATCCATCCTCAAGACCCAGTAAGCTAGAGGATTTTCGGTGGGAAAGGTGTCCAAGTCTGACCTTGCCCCTAGGTATTCCTGCACTATGTAAACCAGACGCTGGCGATGGTAGCTGGAACCGATCATACCTTGGGGCTGTGGACTAAAAAATTGTCTGAACGCATCGGTCAGACGCCCACCTTCTCCACCGCTCCTTCTTTGACTGACCGAAGCCTCAGCAACACGTTGTACAGGACCAGGAATTTGTAACCTCCCAGTCTCTGGGAACGCGTTGCACAGACCTTTCTGCAAGGCCTCCCGAAGATCCCTCATCCTCTGCTCCCTCTGCGACGGCAAGATAAGGTCCGCAACCTTACCCTTGTAACGTGGATCAAGGAGGGTTGCCAGCCAGTAATGATCCCTCTCCTTGATCGCACGAATACAAGGATCCTTATGCAGGCTTTGCAGGATCAGGGAGGCCATGCAGCGTAGGTTTGCTGAGGCATTCAGTGCGGAGTCCTCTGGGTCACTGAGGACGACATGATCCGCAGCCACCTCCTCCCAGCCACGTACAAGTCCATGGGTGTCTTGGGACTGTAATTGATCCCTTGAAGACTGCTGCTGATGCTGAGTGCTAGTCTCCACCTCCATGCTGACACAATCCTCCTCCTCATCGTCCTCTTCCTGTGTGATAGCCGGGCCAGCAGGAACACTGTCTGGATAAAGGTGGCCTTGAGAGGTAAGGAAGTCCTCCTCTTCCTGCCTCTGTTCTGCCTCACGTGCCCTGTCCATTATTCCACGCAGCGTGTGCTCCAACAGGTGGACAAGAGGGACAGTGTCACTGATGCATGCACTGTCACTGCTTACCATCCTTGTGGCCTCCTCAAATGGTGCCAGGGCAGTGCATGCATCCCTGATCATGGCCCACTGGCGTGGGGAAAAATCCAAGCTCCCCTGACCCTGTCCTGGTGCCATATTGCAACAGATACTCATTGATGGCCCTCTGCTGCGTTTGCAGCCGCTGCAGCATGGCCAACGTAGAGTTCCACCTGGTGGACATGTCACAAATTAGGCGGTTCTTGGGCAGGTTGTAATCCTTTTGCAGCTCAGCCAGCTGAGCACTGGTATTATATGACCGGTGGAAATGCCCACAGAGTTTCCTGGCCTTCTTCAGGACCTCCTGTAAGCCTGGGTACCTGCCCAAGAACCGCTGCACCACCAAGTTAAGGACATGAGCCAAACAGGGCACATGGGTCAGTTGTCCCTGTCTAGGGAAGGAGTGACTGATGCCATTGAGCCTAGGGAAGAGGCCGCTTTTGCAGCTGCTTTGCCAGACAAAGTACCCTGATCCTGGGTGAGAGAGGATGAGGAGGAGGAGGACGGCTTGGTCATCCACTCTACCAAGTCTTGGGCATGTTGCGGCTCAACATGGCCAGCTGCCGAAAAGAAGGACAAGCGTTTCCCACGACCACGTGCTGATGAGGATGCACCGTGTCCACGACCAGCAGCACTGTTGCCTCTAGACACAGAGCTTGCTTGCCCTCTTGTATTGCCTTGTGACTGTCTGCCTCTCATTGTTTGCCTTCCAGACATACTAATGACCTGCTGTGGTGTTAGTATGGGAAAAGCAGCAATTGTTTTCAGTTAGTGAAAACTGTGCAGAGGACACAGTACACTGAAAATACTTGCAGCTCTCTGCTTGTGGTTTTATTATGAGAACACCACTATAATAGTCACTAACTGTATTCAGGTGAGCTTTAGGTGAATGCTATGCAAAGCACACAGTAGTACACTTAAGTGAAACACTGACTGTCTGCAGCTAGCACAATCACTGGCCTGCCTGTCACAGTATAGAAACTAACTGTATTCAGGTTACACTTTAGGTGAATGCTATGCAAAGCACACAGTACACTAAGTGAAACACTGACTGTCTGCAGCTAGCACAATCACCTGCCTGCCTGTCACAGTATAGAGACTAACAGGAACGGATCTAGCTAAACTCAATACAGTGTATAAATATATATACAACACCTAGGATGCATATATATCCTCTACACACTGTATCTACAGCTAACTGACTCGCCTGCCTGCTCTATCTAACTCAATATAAATGACACTGTCTGTCTCTGTAAACTCTCATTTCACAACTCCAACACACTACACAAGGCCGCCAAGCCGGCGGCCTTATATAGTGTGGGGCGTGTACTAAACTCCCTGAGCCATAATTGGCCAAAGCCACCCTGGCTTTGGCCAATTATGGCTCTCCGTTTTTTCTGCCCTGTGATTGGCCAAGCATGCGGGTCATAGTGCATGCTTGGCGAATCATCAGCCAGCAATGCACTGCGATGCCGCAGTGAATTATGGGCCGTGACGCGCCACTCAAATTTTGTCTCGAACGGCCCATAATGTTTGATCTTCGTTGAATGATCGAACAGCCGATGTTCGAGTCGAACATGGGTTTGACTCGAACACGAAGCTCATCCCTAGTTGTCAGAGATGGCAACAGGGCTGATAGTTGTAATGAGCTGTGAGACTAAAGCTAGCCATATATGTATCAAAATTCCGATGGCTCAGCAGGGACCGGACAAATTTTGATCCATGTGTATCCGTTCCTGTTTGAGAGAAGTCGATCATTATATCAACTTCTTCCAAACGGGAATGTTGGAAAACAATTGTTTTATCAGCAGCTTTAGCGGATGCCACCACTGGTCAGTGTATTCTGGCAGCAGAGAATCCTGCGGTCAGAATACAATGTGCTGGCAGAAGGGGGGGGGGGGGGCGTTCCTTTATCCTCCTCGCTTGTGTGAATGGAGGAATCTGTTAATTTTTTCTTTTATTCAGCCCACTTCCCTTTTACACCAGTGTCCCCTGAACCCCAGAGTCTGGGAGGTTGAGTACTAGGAATCAGAGCAGGACTGAAGGAGAAAGTTCCATCCTCCTCAAATTGCTGGGGTCTGGGCAAGCATATCAATGGTTGCAAGGCAACCAGGTGTTCCAAGCAACCAATAACCTTGACAGTGGTGAGCAGTACTGGAGACTATAGGAGAGCCAGCCGACGTAATTTCATAGACAGTTTCTCGAGACTACAGACTTTTATGGACAGGAGAAATTGTCTTAACTGAAAATACTGATGAATGGCAACCCCCAATGTGTATTATTGCCTGAAGGGCAGGCTACCAAGTGAGAGGAAAACAGATTAATGAACTAAGCAATGTGAATAGCCAGGAGCCTGTATTTTTCCTCTGAGTTGTGATGCTGAAAACTCCTGAGAGGGCAACACCCTTGATGTTGAATGATTTTTATTCAAACAAAAGTTAGAAGAAGGCCCTAAAATGCATGTTGGCAAGTGGACTGGAATTGGCAAAGGGATACATAAACACTTTTATAATTACTCTTGAGCTGTACTACAGAAAAGCCTTGTGTTGTCTGAATACATTTTTAAGGGCTTATTATTTTGTCTCACATTTATTGTACACATACAGTATACATGAGCAAGCCCCGTTTATGTAGGGGAAAAAAAAGAGACACTTAAATCTAGCTGTAGAATACAATTATCTTTAGTTCCTCTTTAATGAATCTAACCTTATGCTTCATAGCATTGTATTATTTATTAGAACATAAGTGCAACACTGGATGATGACACAGAAGGCAGAATTTATAGCTAATTACAGCACTATCCATTGGAAATGAGATTTAAAGTTCCCACGGTTAAAGTTCAGCCGCTTCTGATGTAGAGTAGAGGTTTCCCTACTGCTCCAAAACTAGAATAATGCATTCTCTTCCAATGTAATTCATTTATACAGAGTCACAAATATTTAAAGAGCATAACATCTCTTTTGATATGACATTGCTTCCTATCATTATCAAAGACACTGAGTAATGAAAATGTGCCTAAGGTTAATTTGTCTAAACCCACTCATTACCAATCAAGTTCTACCTTTCATTTTACAAGACGTCTGCTGACTTCATTATGAAGCTTTTTGCTAATTAAGATGTAAGATACAGTTCCTTCTGATTTATAATTAACTGTGCAAATTACAAATTATTACACTGGTACTTGGCAGGACACCAAGGATTGGATGATCCATGGAAGAGCCCTACAATAATATTTCCTGAATCGCAAGTCAGCAGATTCATGCATTTTAACAGCTCCCATGATAAAATCTTGTTTATGGGAAATCATGAAGAAGTGGAAATATATCTTGTGGATTTCAAAGTAAATAGTTGCATATAAAAACAATAAACCCTGTTGTACTCAGTAAAACAAACTAATAAATAAAAATGGTGTGTGGAGGGTTTTTGAAAATTGAAAATAAATCCTTTATCTGTACAATAACTCATTTCACCAGTGAAATTAGTAGCATTTAGTGAGCACAGTGGCTGCAGTGTTGATGTCATGGATATGCATTAATGTCTGTCTGCCATCTTACCTTTCCTCCTCATGTGTTCATCTTAGAGACCAGACCCCCTTCACCTCGCTTCCTTTATAATCTCCTCCCAGCCAGACTCCACCCCAGGCCCTATCACAGAACACTATATTAACCTGTGCACTGCAAGCCTGCTTCGCTGATCAACGTGTTTGTTAGGCATTGTGTGTTTGGGTTCCTGCCTGCCGTGTGCTACGTCTGTCTCTCCGTTACATATTTGGCTTGTCCCCGACTATCCCTGTCTGCTCGTGACCCTTGACCTTCGGCTTGTCCTTCGTTATCCTTGTCTGCTTGTGGCCCTTGACCTTCAGCTTGTTATTCGTTACTCTTATATCTTGCTCTGCTGCTTCCCCTCTTTTCCCCTTATCCTATGGGGCGTGAGCTAGGAGACTCTAGGGGCCGCGACCTGGACCCAGCCTGCAGCATAACATCCTCACCACTAGAGGCTCTGGAGAAGACCTGCTGGGTCTTAGACTCCGCGACCTGGGGAATCTTGGCTCTAGCTTCCTATAGGATCCCGGTTGTGCTCCTCTGGTCCCGCTTTCCACAACCACCCAGTTTCCTATCCGCAGCAGTCAGCCATAGGGTTCACTACCTTGCGGTGCACTCCTGTCCCCCTACGGTGTGCATCTGTCACCTGGCCATAGGTGACCATGACAGTTTGATCAACCATGGACCCGGCTGACAGGCCGCTCCCCGCGGATGATCCATTACAGGGCATAGTCCGTAGACTTGAGACCCAGGAATCAGATCAGACTCAGGTGATGCGATTCCTCCAGGATCTGGCTTCTCGCTTCGAGCAGCTTCAGACCTCCTTGGGAACCCCAAATCTGCAACCTCAAGTACAACCAGCGGCTGCGCCTTTCACATCAGTCACAGCCACACACTCACTAGAACTGCCAGCTCCATTCCGTTTCTCTGGAGACTCCAAGGCCTGCAGGGGGTTTCTCAGCCAATGTACGATCCATTTTGAGCTTCAGCCTCAAAACTTCCTGTCTGATCGGGCTATGGTAGCCTATATCATCTCCCTCCGGTGAAGCTTTAGCCTGGGCTGCCCCCCTGTGGGAAAGGAATGATTCGGTGGTTTCCATCCTGTCCGACTTCTTGGAGCTGTTTCGGAACATCTTCGAGGAGCCGGCTCGGGCTTCTTCAGCGTCTAGTGCTGTCTTACGTCTTCGCCAAGAAGCTAGTTCAGTGGGACAATACGCTCTTCAGTTTCGTATCCACACAGCTGAATTGAGCTGGAATAATGAGGCCCTGGTCGCTACCTTTTTACATGGCCTCTCTGACTGAGTGAAAGACGAATTAGCGGGAAGAGCCATTCCCGTCGGTCTGGACGATGTAATTTCTTTGTGCAACCAGATCGACATTCGTTTTCAGGAGAGGTCGCTAGAAAAAAGACGCCAGCACTCTCTGGGTCCTAGCCAGTCTGAGCTCCCCTCCCTTCGTCCCGTGGAGCATCTTCTGCCTGCTGAGGGACCTATGCAGCTGGGCCGGACCAGACTAACCCCCAAAGAACGTGCTAGGCGCAGAACTCTGGGCTTGTGCCTCTATTGTGGGGGCAAGGGTAATTTTCATGACTTTTGCTCGCTTCTGTCTGGGAAACGCTCGGGCCTAATACATTTGGAAGGTGGAGTATTGGACCCTGAAACATCACCTTCTCGCCTTCTCCTGCCGGTGTTCCTTCATGTAGGCACTTCTCCTAAATCAACCCTTGCATATCTGGATTCAGGGGCAGCCGGCAATTTTATGGATTGGGGAACTGCTTCTTCTATGAAGCTTACCCTTTCACCTCTCGCTACCCCATTGGTAGTCTCGGCAATTGATGGCACTGTTCTCCCAGTGGGCCCTATTCGCTTCCAGACGCTACCCATTAGCATGTCGGTAGGGATTCTCCACCAGGAGTGGATATCCTTTCTCATTCTACCCAAGGCCTCTACCCCCATTGTATTGGGCCTTCCTTGGCTGCAGCTCCACTCTCCACATGTGGACTGGGCCTCTGGGCAGGTCCTGGCTTGGGGTCCCTCATGTTTCTCATCATGTCTTCTCAAGGTGGCCCCCAAAGAGAGACTTCCGGTTGCTACCACTTCTGTTTCTTCTGATCTTCCCCGCTGCATACAGCGATTACCGGGATGTGTTCTGTAAGAAATCAGCTGAGGTGCTTCCTCCCCACAGGTCTTTTGACTGTGCTATTGATCTTGTCCCCGGAGCAACTCTGCCCAGGGGTCGTACCTACCCTCTGTCCATCCCAGAGACCCAGGCCATGTCTGAGTATGTTGCAGAGAATCTGGAGAGAGGTTTCATCCGGAAATCCGCATCACCTGCAGGGGCAGGGTTCTTTTTCGTTGCCAAAAAGAATGGTACCCTAAGACCCTGTATCGACTATCGAGGTTTAAACGCGGTTACTATTAAAAATCGATACCCCTTACTCTTAATATCTGAACTATTCGATAGGTTGAAGGGTGCCTCCATTTTCACCAAGTTGGATCTCAGAGGCGCGTAAAATCTCATTCGAATACGGGAGGGTGACGAATGGAAGACTGCATTCAACACTAGAGACGGGCATTATGAATACCTGGTGATGCCTTTTGGTTTGTGTAATGCCCCAGCTGTGTTTCAAAACTTCATCAATGAAATCTTCAGAGATCTGTTGTACCAGTTTGTTGTCATCTATCTGGATGACATTCTGATCTTTTCTGAAAATCTGCTCGTCCACAGAAACCATGTCCGCACTGTACTTCAGCGTCTTAGAGAGAACAATCTCTATGCCAAGCTGGAGAAATGTTCCTTTGAATGTTCTGAGGTCCTGTTTTTGGGGTGCTTTGTCTCATGTTCGGGTCTTCGTATGGATCCTGCGAAGGTCTTGGCTATTACCAACTGGCCTCTTCCTGCTAGCCTCAAGGCCACACAGCGCTTTCTTGGCTTCACAAATTATTATAGGCAGTTCATAAGGAATTACTCTTCCATTGCTGCGCCTATTATCGCTTTAACCAAGAAGGGTGCGAATGCCAAAGACTGGCCTCCCAAAGCTGTCTTTGCATTTCACGACCTGAAACAGGCCTTTGTTTCTGGACCTCTCTTGAGGAGACCAAATCCTGGGGATGCATTTTTTATTGAAGTGGACGCTTCCTCAATGGGGGTGGGAGCTGTGCTTCTTCAATTCTTTGAGAAGAGACGTCAACCATGTGCGTTCTTCTCCAAAAAAAATTCTCAGGCAGAGAGCAATTATGCCATCGGTGATCGGGAACTTCTTGCGATTAAATTGGCGTTAGAGGAGTGGCGTCATCTCTTGGAGGGTTCCCCTCACTCCATAACGATCTTTACTGACCACAAGAATTTACAGTATCTACAGAATGCTAAACGTCTGAATCCTAGACAGGCCAGGTGGAGTCTCTTCTTTGCTCATTTTAATTTCACGATTACTTACAAACCAGGGTCCTGCAACGGTCGGGCTGATGCGCTCTCTAGGTCATTTGACACTTTTGACGAGGAGTCCGCCCCTGAACCTGAGCCGATCATTCCAACCTCGTGCATTGCTGCCCACTCTACCACCCTGAAGTCAAAGATTCCGCCTGGTAAGACCTTTGTCCCCACTGAGCTAAGAGCTAAGATCCTTTGTTGGGGACATGATTCCAAGGTGGCAGGTCATTCTGGATTCCTCCGATCCTTCTTACTCATTAGTCGTCACTACTGGTGGCCTAATCTCCACTCAGATGTCAAAGACTACGTTAAGGCTTGTCATGTCTGTGCTCAGTCTAAATCCTCCACACAAGCTCCTGCTGGTCTCCTCATGCCCTTGCCCATCCCTAAGGAGCCCTGGGCTCATATTGCCATGGATTTTATCACCGACCTCCCACTGTCTGAGAATAATACAGTCATTTGGGTGGTAATCGATCGGTTCTCCAAGATGGCTCATTTTGTTCCTCTTCCTGGTCTTCCTTCTGCTCCTGCCTTGGTTCCCATTTTTATTCGAGAAATTTTCCGCCTCCATGGGGTTCCTTCTCCTATTGTTTCCGACAGGGGAGTCCAATTTACGTCTCGTTTTTGGAGAGCCTTTTGCAAATCCCTCAATATTGTCTTGGATTTTTCCTCTTCCTACCACCCTCAATCCAATGGACAGACTGAGAGGGTTAATCAGGAGTTAGAGGTCTTTCTTCGCACCTTTGTGTCTTCTCATCATGACGATTGGTCCTCTCTACTTCCGTGGGCAGAATTCTCCCATAACAATCATGTGAATACCAGCTCGCAGAAGACACCCTTTTTCACTGTTTATGGAAAACACCCTCAACTTCCTCTTCCCATGACCTGTTCTCCAGATATTCCAGCTTTGGCTTCGGTTCAGGAGTCTCTCAATTCTGTTTGGGGTGACGTTCATGATTCCCTCCGGGCAGCTGCTGAAAAATTCAAAGGCTTTGCCGACCGCCGCAGGCGTAAATCGCCTTCTCTTCAGCCAGGGGACAAAGTCTGGCTCTCCACCAGGAACATCAAGCTCCGAGTTCCTTCTCTGAAGTTTGCTCCACGATTCATTGGTCCATACACTGTAACTGCTAAACTGAATCCAGTTTGTTTCAAACTCCAGATTCCTAAGAGCCTTAAAATCACTAACTCCTTCCATGTTGCCCTTCTGAAGCCTTTAGTCCTCAATAAATTCTCTCGTCCTCTCCCTACCATGGCGCCTGTCTCTGAGGATAATCAGGAGTACGAGGTCAGTCAAATTCTGGACTCCCGACTTTGTAAAGGCGTTCTTCAGTACCTCGTTCATTGGAAGGGGTTTGGTCCTGAGGAGAGGTCTTGGATCACTGCATCTGAGGTCTTTGCACCTCGTCTGTTAAAGGAGTTTCATCTGAAGTTTCCCTCCAAACCTGGGCCCAGGCGGGGAAGGGGGAGGCCTCGTAAGAGGGAGGGTACTGTCATGGATATGCATTAATGTCTGTCTGCCATCTTACCTTTCCTCCTCATGTGTTCATCTTAGAGACCAGACCCCCTTCACCTGGCTTCCTTTATAATCTCCTCCCAGCCAGACTCCACCCCAGGCGCTATCACAGAACACTATATTAACCTGTGCACTGCAAGCCTGCTTCGCTGATCAACGTGTTTGTTAGGCATTGTGTGTTTGGGTTCCTGCCTGCCGTGTGCTACGTCTGTCTCTCCGTTACATATTTGGCTTGTCCCCGACTATCCCTGTCTGCTCATGACCCTTGACCTTCGGCTTGTCCTTCGTTATCCTTGTCTGCTTGTGGCCCTTGACCTGCAGCTTGTTATTTGTTACTCTTATATCTTGCTCTGCTGCTTCCCCTCTTTTCCCCTTATCCTACGGGGCGTGAGCTAGGAGACTCTAGGGGCCGCGACCTGGACCCAGCCTGCAGCATAACATCCTCACCACTAGAGGCTCTGGAGAAGACCTGCTGGGTCTTAGACTCCGCGCCCTGGGGAATCTTGGCTCTAGCTTCCTATAGGATCCCGGTTGTGCTCCTCTGGTCCCGCTTTCCACAACCACCCAGTTTCCTATCCGCAGCAGTCAGCCATAGGGTTCACTACCTTGCGGTGCACTCCTGTCCCCCTACGGTATGCATCTGTCACCTGGCCATAGGTGACCTGACAGTTGATAGTTGATGAACCCCCTATAACCCAATGATGGTTGATGCCCCCTTAAAGTGGTTGTAAAGGCAGAAGGTTTTTTATTTTAATGCATTATATGCATTAAAATAAAAAGCCTTCTGTGTGCAGCAGCCCCCCAAAGACTTACCTTAGCCAACTCTCTATCCAGCGATGTCCACGAGTGTCTCTGCCTCTCTCACCTGATTGGCTGAGACACAGCAGCGGTGCCATTGGCTCATTGCATCAAACTCATATAGCTAATCAGGAGAGAGAGGGAGCTGGGCAGGGCCGGACCGCAGCTCCGTGTCTGAATGGATACACAGAGCAGCAGCTTGGCTAGCAAGCTGCTTGCTGTGGGGGCACTCAACAGGAGGGAGGGGCCAGGAGCTACAGCCTGGAAACCGAGAAATGGAGGATCCAGGCTACCCTGTGCAAAACCACTACAAAGGGCAGGTAAGTATATGTTTGTAATTTTAATAGAAATAAAGACAAAAAAAATAGACAATTACTTTAAAATGCGGTGTCCGGCTTGACATGGTGGAAGTGGCTAGGTAACAAAGCAGGTACAAATGGTGGTATCAGTCTTGATTGTTTTAATATCTATAGTATGGACAAAGAGTCTCTTTCCTTACTAGTAGTTACTAAGGGGGTTGGCAGAACTGTGGTTTTGGTACCAATAGGCAAATATAGAATATGTGGGCCTGCAAAATGTTGGGGCCCTAGTTACAGAGATTGACACCATTATTATTCTCTTTTTTAAAGAATCTTATTTTTAAAAATATTTTATTTTGTGTCATAAACAATCTTCAAGACCGGACAATTTTACTGCCTTCCTGCCCAGGTACGTTTTTAGATTTCGGCACGGTCACACTTTGAATGACAATTGCTCAGTCATGCAACACTTTACACAAATTAAATTTGTATGTTTTTTTTTTAAAACAAATAGAGCTGGTGGTATTTATTTACTGGGTTTTTGTTTTTTGCTATATAAATGTAAATAGATCAAAATTTTGTTAAAAACTGTTCTGGAAACTTTATAGATAGGCAACTCCTATCCTTATATTGATTAGTGGTTCCAAATTAATAATAACTACTGCAGTAGGGAACAGACACAAAAAGATACACTCTGCATCTTTCCAAAATAGCTGTTCTGTTTATGCAACACAATTAAAGTTTTTTATACACATGGTTACATAGGTATCACATTAATATTACAATTTTACGTAACAAGGGGCGTAACATAGGCAGGTTAATTCTAATCAGGACATGAAAGAATACAACATGTAATCAAAACATTATTAGTGCCGTGTGCACAATGAGCGCAATATGCAATAGATATGCAATCCATACAAAAATAGAATACAGTTTTATACAGAATTTACAAATTCCCTTAACAAAAACCGACACGTTTTTTCTTTGACAAAAATAACCCAAAGCAGTGTATATTATTTAGGCTGTGTGAAAGTTATAGAGTCTACAAATTATGATATATATATAACACGCCCACTTAAATGATCTCATGAAAATTACACGGTTAAATGTTTTATGCAGAATTAAGTTACAAAAATAAATATTAACAACAACTTTAACAATATTAACATAAAGCATATTTCATTCATCTGACTGTGATACTTCTCCTACAGCCCTGCCTATTAAACAGGTGAGCTCAGAGAAACACTGGGGATTTTTGTGTTGTGTCTGAAGAGGAGAGAGCTGTGCCTGGAGGACTTGCATGTCTGTGACTCTGTCTCTTGGCTGGTGAGCCTTGTATACGGAACTTTAAAGCCACAGCAAAGCACATACCTGGCTGTGTTTGCATCAAAAGAAGTCGTTACTTTTTGTTTTGTTTACTCCTGATGCTGAAGGAAAAGCCTGTTTTTATTTGCCAACGAATAAAGCTAACTTTTAATTAATGAACTTTCTAAGAGGACACCACACAGGCTTTAAAAACTATAACAAGCAATGGAAGACCTGATTAAGCAGTTGGAATTGGACAATATTCAAGCAAGTGATGGCTTCACTACAGCAGGCTCTGGCATAGTCAGTCACTACCCAACAATAACAGTTTGCTGTCTGAACCAATAATCATAATCATTATCAGCACAGCCCCCATGAGAGGTGCCCAACAGCTACTAGCAGTGACCCCTCAATAAAATCTCTCAGTGCCCACCACAGTGCCAATCAGAGCCCATTACTGTGCCAATCAGTGCCCATCACAGTGCCAAACAGTTCCCAGCAGTAACACCTGTCAGTACATCATCATCAGTGTAGCCCATCACTTCCATCTATTAGTGTCCATCAGTGCCATCTGTCAGTGCCAATCAGTGCCACCTATCAGTGCCCATCAGTGCCGCCGGTCAGTGCTCATCAGCACCGCCTGTTAGTGCCATCAGTGCCGCCTGTCAGTGCCCATCAGTGCCACCTTTTAGTGCCCATCAGTGCTGCCTATCAGTGCCCATCGGTGCTGCATATCAGTACAGCCTATCAGTGCCCATCAGTGCTGCATATCAGTGCCGCCTATCAGCACCCATCAATTCTACATATCAGTGCATCCTCATCAGTGCCCATCAGTGTCACCTTATCAATGCCAACTCATCAGTGCCCATGAGTGCCACCTCATCAGCACTCGTCAGTGAAGGAGAAAACAACATTTTGTGCCAGAGAAAAAAAGTTTTTATTTTTTTTAAATTGTGGGTCTTTTTTAGTTTATTTAGCAAAAAATAAAAACCCCAGAGGTGATCAAATACTACCACTAGAACGCTCTATTTGTGGGAAGGAAATTATAAAAATTTTGTTTGGGTACAGTATTGTATGACCACACAATGTCATTCAAAGTGCGACAGCACTGAAAACTGAAAATTGTCCTGGGGGAGGAAGGGGGGGGGGAGTGCCTGGTATTGAAGTGGTTAAATAAGGAACAGAGGTGGCTCTAGGCTTTGTGAGGCCTTAGGCAAAACTTAGACATGGGGCCCCACTGATGCCCTTGAACTACGCAGCAGGCCTTCCCAGATTGAGATGCTTGTGTGGTGCATGGTAAAAGTGACGTGCGCGGACGCAACATCACTCCTCATTGGCTGGCAGGCAGAACATCAGGAGTGTTAGGTTACGCGAGAGGTGAGGGTAACAGGGCTCTTAACGTTGCCTGCACACAGTGGCATTAAGATGTGCTGTGACCTCTAAAGTAATGTGCTGCAGATCAGATGTTTGGCACGCTTAAGTGAGACACGGCTCTGAGCACAGCAGTGTTAAGGTCCACTGTCAATCAAAACTGGGGTAATGTGTGTCGCACTACCCCTGAAGGAGCCGCTTGGTCATTTTGGGTTCCCTGTTCTGCGCCTCAACTCCAAGAACACCCTCAGCCCCTCTGACACACCTGGTTGATTGAATCACTACAGACACACGTAGCGTATAGTACATTTCACCTTACTGTAGGATATAGGCAATAAACAATTACACACGTGCTTAGTGGTAGACACTATTTGTCTAGAATTAGGAACTTGCATAAATGACAAAAAGTGCAGTTCACAAAGCAGAGTAGAACTGCCCTCAGGTAATAAAGGTAAACAAATATATCTATAAAAGCAGCTCTATATCAATAGCAGAAAAATAAAATAAATACGAGAATAGGTAAAATCAATATTTAGCAACACAAGTTTAAACGTGTCTAACGGAATAGCAGTTTCCTAGTGGTTTTCGAGTGCACTCGAAAAAATGAGAGAAGGTGGGGTCTCCCTTTGAATGGCAACAACAACCTGCGCAGGGTCGGTGCAAGGATTTTTGTTTAGTTATCCCTGGTCCAAGAAGTGACATCATATAGGGGAGGGCTGGCAGCCTGTCCAGTCAAGTGACCCATTGAACCACCGAATCAGCTCATCCATGCCCATCTGTTCAATGCAGCCTCACCAGTGCCGCCTCATCAGTGCCCATCAATGCAGCCTCATCAGTGCCCATCAATGCAGACTCACCAGTGTCCATAAATGCAGGCTCACCAGAGTTGTAGTTTCCTCTGCCCTGCTCAGGAGCTTGAGCGCGGACTACAACTCCCGGAATAAAACAGCGGCCGGGTGGGCCACCGGCCCAACTTCCTACAGAAGAAAAAAAAAGGCAGCGTGCAGCGGCTGCCGGCTGTTTTTAACATAGGTTAGAGTGGCCTAGGGGGCAATTGCCACTCTGCCCTCGGCCCAGACCGCCCCTGATGTCATACATGACACTTCCCAGTCTGTGTACAGGAGGGTGGCTGAGTGGACGAAGTGCCGCCCACCATGACAGCAGTGGGCCCGCAGGTGGGACAGTGGTGCCCGGTAAACATGGTGAAGGGGGTTACACATCGTGGCAGTGGTGGAAGTGATAGGCGGCTTCACAGCCACTTGTAACACTTCCACATAAAAGGCGACAGTCAGCTTTACTAAAGTATACACACTTCTAGCTGCTATAGGGGCTGGGAGTGTGTCAAAAATTAAATAAAAAAAACAGCACTGTAAAAATCTGAATCCCCAGCAAGTGGCTGGGGATTAGGATTTTACTGCCCCCCTATCCTGACGCCCTGAGGTCTCTGCTAAAGCCACCATATGGTAGTGCCGGCCATAGCCCTGGGGCCACTACAGTTATAGGGCAGTCTTTAGGCTCGGTTCACACCAGTGTGCTGTGCAACCTCACATGTGATTCGCAACACACTGCAGTGCAAATCACATGTGAAGTCTGTGCTATGAGATTTCTGCCATACAGATAGTATACCTGAATTTGCATCGCATTTGGACCAAGGTCATGCAGGACCCTTTTTTGGTCTGCACCAGAATCGGATTGCATGGGTGTTCACACCCATGCGATCCGATTCATGTCTGAATTGACAGTTTGCACAGCAATATGTGAACCGAACTGGGGGTGTCATTAACTTTGTATTGACACTCCAAATGGTTCGCATAAGGCAGTGTGAACCGCCTGCGAGTCAGGTGCAATGCAGGAACCCACAGTGAATTCACAGGGTTCTCGCATCGCACCAGCGTGAGCCGAGCCTAAGTGCTGGTTCACACTGCAGCGATGTGGAAACCCTGCAAAACCACTGTGGGTTCCCGCATCGCATGTCTCCCGGTGGCAGTTCACGCTGGCCTATGCGAACTGCTGGGAGAGTCAGTTAAAAGTTAATGACACCCCCAAATCAGTTTGCATATCACAGTGCGAACTGCAAATTCGGACAGGAATCGGATCGCATGGGTGTGAACACCCACGCGTTCCTATTCTGGTGGTGACCAAAAAATGGTCCTGTGCAAGTTTGGTCCGAATGCAAAGCGAATTTAGCCATACCATCTGTATGACTGAAATTGCATCGCACAGAGATCGCATGTGATTTGCACTGCAATGTGGTACAAATCACGTCTGATGTCAAACATTGCTGCAGTGTGAACCAGCACTAAGTCCTAAATCTTCATCTCTAATCGCTGGTGCACGTTGCAACTGTGAAAAGGGCCTGCGGGCAGTATTAGGGCCAAATAATATTAGGGTGGGCAGTTCCTATGGATGGCAGTAGATAATGGCCGATCGGCCCTCTTACCAGACCCGGGGATACAGCAACAATGGTTCCTCCAATCAGGAATGAGCTCATTCTGGGTTACCTGTGGCGACTCCGCTGGATAGTGCCCAGATCTGTATTCTGGAAATAACTTCATGCCTTTCTTCAGAAGGGATGGTGCTAGGCTGTGTGGATTTCCCTCTGGTGGTTCAGTGCAGTGGGATTCTCTCTCTCTTTGATGGAGTCCTGGGTACACTTCTTCAAAACCTCTCCGGGGCTCCTGGCTCTCTCTCCCTCCTCTTCAGCTGGGCATGCTGCAGTTTATACCCCTTAGTATTGTATGTCCAGCCCTCGCGACTACATTTCTCAAAATCCTCCTCTCTGCTTAACTTTAGTGTTTTTTTCCCCTGCCCCATAAGAAGGAGGGGGAAGAAAAACGAGTACAGTGATGAGAGGAGAGGAGAGGAGAGAAGAGGGGGGAGCCCACAGCAGCTTCTCTCTCTCTCTATCTGTCCACACAGACACGGTCGCTCCGATCTTCTGCTGCTCTGCTCTCCTCTGACAGGAGGAAGGAGGGGAATGGGCAGGGAGCACAGAGAGAGAGAGACATTCAGTTATTTAGCGGCGGCTCAAGCAGGGGGAATGAAGGAGGTCTCCTTCTCGGACTGCTCCTGTCATTTGCCGGTGGTGCCCGGCGGGGAGAACAAGCAGGAGGGGATCGGCCCGGCACCCGCTTACACATATCAGGCAAATTCGGCGATCGCAGGGCCCTGCTGTGATCGCGAGGCCTAAGGCGATCGCCTAATTTGCCTAATTGGAGAGCCGCCTCTGATTAGGAATAATCTGTTTGACACTGGTAAGCCTGGTCACCAGAGCTAATAATTTGATGAAATGGATTATGCCCCATTTCTATAAAAGTGTGGGCTCATAGCAGCCATATTGTCAATGGGTAGTTAACCACTACAGACCCCGGACCATTTGGCTGCCAAATGACCAGGCCACTTTTTGCGATTCAGCACTGCGTCGCTTTAACTGACAATTGCGCGGTTGTGCGATGTGGCTCCCAAACAAAATTTACGTCCTTTTTTTCCCACAAATAGAGCTTTCTTTTCGTAAAAGTACAAAATATAGCTTTTTTTCAAAATTGTGGCTCTATTTTTGTTTATAGCGCAAAAAATAAAAAATAAATATTTTTTTCCCTTCTTCCGATTTTACAAATTCTTCCCACGGTGCGCATATTTCATTAATTTGTTCCTGTCTTCCCATAGCTCTGGGTCATAGATTTTCCATTATCCAAATTCTTCGAATTTTTTTCAGCCACATAGAAATAGGAGGTGTTCGTGTTTCTTTCCAACACAAAGATATGCAGCTTTTCGCTGCGTTCACCATGTGACATATTATTGAGTTCTTATATCTTTTCATTGGGATTTGGGAACTTTGTAGCAGGAAGAAGGCTGGATCATCAGGGACCTGATATTCCGCAAACATTTGCGTTATCCTCTGAACTTCCGACCAGAACTGTCTAATCACTGGACAAAAAATCTGAAACAGTTTCTCCAACATCTATCTGACGCTTCTGAAGAAAATGTATTCAAAGTTGTTAGAGTATAGTACCATCGTGTTAACAATTTATAGTTAGATTCCTGTATTTTGGTGCATCTAGAGGTACTCAATGCCAGCTGTACTATTTTCTTACTCTGAAGAGAACCTTTGATTCAAATCTCTCTCCCATTTGCACAGACTTCTCATTTTATACTCCTCTGGAGGCGTTACCAGGAGAGCATATATTTTAGATATAACATGGGAGATTGATTCCTTTTCTTCGCAATATGTCTCAAATCTTGTACGTGGTCTACAGTATTGCTCCATTGGGCCTAAGGATACCAAAAAGTGTCGTATTTGTCGTGCCTGCCAGGCAGACATTTCAAATTGACCTCCCTGTTGGATCATGTATTCTATAGATGACCAGTTATCTAAATTAGTAAAGTGTGATACTTGATATAAGCCCCTGTCTCTAAGTCCCTGAAAGCCTCTTACTTCTAATCCTGGCGGGAACGCTGGATTTCCTAGGATTGGTTTCAAACCTCTCCACAGCAGTGCGCCATATCTGATCTAAGTGTCTACAATTCCAGAAGATGTGCAAGAATGTACCTTGTTCCGGGCAGCCCCTAAAACAATTAGGGGGAAGCAGAGGGGTAGAAAGTATGGATTTTAGAGGGAGTCAGATACCATCTGGATAATAACTTCAGTGGGATTTCCCTAAAAGAGACAGCTCTGTTACATTTGCGGAGGTTATCCGACATGGAGGTCCACATCTCAACTGAGAGGGAACAGTCCAACTCGGATTCCCACTTAAGCATTGGACCAGATTTCTCTTGTGATCCAAAACCATTAAGATAACAGTAGAACCGAGATATCAGTCCTTTATCTCTTGATGAGGAAATGCATGTTTGTTCAAACATTGTGTTGGGGGGGCTAGTATTCAGCGAGAAATGTTCTTCGTACAAGGATCTAATCAGTAGATAGAGCCTGTGTTCAGATGATGGGAGGTTGTATTTAGCTTGTAATGTAGAAAAAGAGGTGAATTCCCATTTAGTCTGTAGAGATCTTAGTGTGGTTAACTTGTTATGTATCCAGAGAGAGAAAAGAGAACTATTACTAAATGCAAGGTGAAGTCTATGGTCTCCTAAAAAGGAGGCTAAATGGGGGATGTTCAAGGAGAGGTTAAATGTACTTTTAATTTTGACCCATAATTTATAGAAATGTGCCACTGTAACGTTATACTTGATGAGAATATGGTATGAGGTTAGGTTAGACCACAGGATGCCCTGTAGGTATAGTGGGGAGATCGAGGCTGTTCCATTGAGATAACTGTGTAAGTCTAGCTGCTATGAAATAGTGCCAAAGTTTAGGAAGCCCCAATCCTCCCTTGGACTGAGGTCTGTGCATAAGTGTGTAACTTCATCTTGGTTTCTTCTCTGCCCAAATAAATTTGTTAAACTCTCTCTGGATAGATTCGAGCTGAGATTTTGACATATTAATATGGAGGGCACGGAAGTAATATAATAGTTTGGGGATGATATTCATCTTGATGGCACATATCCTGCCTAGGAAGGATATGTGGTATGTTGACCAGGTTTTAAGAAGGGAGCTAATGTGGTTGAAAAGGGGGAGGTAGTTCGTTTTCTATAATAAATTATGACAGGAAGTGACATGAATGCCTAAATATTTGAATGATTGTGTGCACCAAACAAATGGAAGAAATTTTTGCAATACATTTTGTGTGTTCTGGGGGATGTTAATCGGTAAAGCTGAATATTTATTTATATTAATCCTAAGGCCAGAAATGTCATGAAAGGTGTTGAGTTCTTTGAGGAGAGTGGGGATAGAGGTGAGAGGGTTAGTGAGAAAAAGGAGAGCGTCATCAGCATACAAACGGAGTTTGAAATCGCTATGTCCTTTGGTATATCCCTTGATATCAATATTATTTCTAATTGCTTGGGCTAAAGGCTCTATTGCTAACGCAAATAGAAGTGGGGATAAGGGGCAGCCTTGTCTAGTTCCTCGACTAAGAGGAAAAAATTATGAGATGTTTCCGGGAATTTTAATACGGATTTGGGGGGAGTGATATAATGCGTTAAAACCTTGTAAAAATCTGTCTGAAATTCCAAATTTGGGAAGAAGATAGTTAAGGTAAGACCAATTTACACTGTCGAACGCTTTGTGGATATCTAAACTCAGGCGGCATAACTGGCGGGAGTGTAAGTTGGCATCTTGAATGATGTTAGTGACAAGCCTAGTGTTGTCAACTATCTGTCTACCTGGAATAAAGCCTGTTTGGTCTGTATGTATTAGAGATGTGATAACTGTTGCTAGTCTGTCTGCAAGCAATCTGCCAAATATTTTTAAATCATTGTTGAGGACAGAAATGGGGCAACAATTTTGGGGGAGGGAATGGTCTTTCAATGGTTTAGGAATAAGGGAGAGATTGGCCAGGAGCATTTCATCTGGGAAGTGATTGCCTTCGAGAATATGATTAAATACCGTATTTATCAAAGTATAACACGCGCCGGCGTATAACACGCACCCTAAGTTTAGGAGGGAATTTTAAGGAAAAAAACTTTTAGGAGGGAAGTTCAAGGAAAAAAACTTACATTTAAATGCAGCCTTGTCCATCATTGCAGCCTTGCCAAGTGTCCATCTGCAGCCTTGCCCAGTGTCCATCTGCAGCCTTGCCCAGTGTCCATCATTGCAGCCTTGCCCAGTGTCCATCTGCAGCCTTGCCCAGTGCCTTTGCAGCCTTGCCCAGTGTCCATCTGCAGCCTTGCCCAGTGCCTTTGCAGCCATGCCTTGCCCAGTGCCTTTGCAGCCTTGCCTTGCCCTGTGCCTTTGCAGCCTTGCCTTGCCCAGTGCCAGTCTCTGCAATGTTTAAATTTGGCGCCGATTTCCGCTGTGGAGAGGAGCGAGCCGAGCCGAGTGTACTTCGGCTAGACTCGGCTCCTCTCGCAGTCCCGTCCATCTCCACTGATTGCGCCGCTGACATACAGAAAGCCGAGTGTACTTTGGCTAGATTCGGCTCTGCTCACAGTCAGGGGCGGGACTGCGAGAGGAGCCGAGACTAGCCGAAGTACACTCGGCTTTCTGTATGTCAGCGGCGCAATCAGTGGAGGTGGGCGGGACTGCGAGAGGAGCCGAGTAAAGCCGAGTGTACTTCGGCTTTGTGTATCTCGGCTCCTCTCGCTCGTTTCAGCGGGGGATCGGCGGGGGATCAGCGTATAACACGCACCCACAATTTTCCCCTGATTTTAAGGGGAAAAAAGTGTGTGTTATACGCCGATAAATACGGTAGTTTGGTTAGATTGGGGGCTAATAGAGTAGCAATTTTTTTATAATAGGAGGAGGTTAATCCATCTGGGCCTGGGGCAGTAGAAGTTTTAAGGGATTTGATTATTTTGATTATTTCTGTATCAGAGCAGGGTTTGTTAAGAGAGTTGATTTGTTGTGTGTTAAGGGAGGGTAGTTGTAAATTGTCGATCCAGGACTTTGATGAAAGGCGGGGTTGGGGTTGTGGGCCTGAGAGGAGATCTTTATAAAAAGAAGAAAATATCTCTAATACCTCTTGTGGATGTGTGACTAGGTTGCCAGACTGATCTCAGCTATAGAAGAATTCTAATGTTGGTTGACCAGTAATAATAATTAATAAATATAATTATTACTAGTTAACATTAGAATTCTACTATAGCTTGTAGGCGGAACATTTGACCGGAAATGTACGATTGCGGCGTCATACAGTTTAGCTGCTCCGTCTAATCTTCTTAGAACATTCGACAGACACCAGAAGCCTTCAATGACCGATTCTACCTTAATTAATTCGGATTTTCGGACGAATGCATTTTTTAACGGAAAACAAAATAAATTAAAACGAATTTCGGGAGTAACTAAATAAATGTATTTTTCGGACGGAAACTAAATTCTGAAACAAAATATTTCAGTGTCTAATAAAGATCATAAAGTGATAAGAAAGATCCTTTCCAAACATTGGCAAATATTGGCCTCAGATTCCTTGTTGAAGGAGGAACTTCCATCCAACACAAGATTGATCTTCTGCAGAGCATCAACTTTGAAAAATGCACTAGCACCCAGTAGAATAAAATCCCCAGGGGTTCATCACCTTTGTGCCCCCTGTATAATCCACATATGGCTGCTTTAAATGTGGGACCTTCAGACCTCTTATTTGTGTGATTTATGTCTTGTCATGTCCATGCAATTTACAATATGTGGGAAGAACAATACGAACCATCAGACAAAGACTTAGTGAACACAGATCGAATATTAGATTTAGATTTTTCGATGCATCACAATAAGGATTACAACTTATTAAAAGCAGCTATAATAGAAGAAGTTCTGGAATCAAAACACTACAGCAATTACATTAGGTTAGTCAAAGAAGAAACATTTTGGATCTACAGACTCAATACATTATCCCCTGATGATCTAAATGAGGCGATTGAAGCATTTTAGCATTACTTGTAGTCTGCAGTCTGATCCTTCCCAATGTTGTCAATTCTCATTTATATAACACATGACCGTGCTTTGGAATTTGTTATACTCTCATTATTAACACGTTGTACATGAGTATATATGTATGTATATGTACATCTAGCATGCTGTTGTTTTTTTTAATTGGATATACATGTATATTTAAATAAAGTATGTGCGTTTTTGTGTCAACTTGTGCATACATTGGTGTGCGTGTATCTGTGTGTACACATATTTTTATAGTACACAGTCCACTCCCCCTTGCTTTCCCTACTCATGTCCAATTTCATAAATCTACTTTTTAATTTTGTGATCTTACTTATCATCTGATTCATATCATTAATCACTTTGCCTGTAACTTCAATTGTATTAACATTTTTCTATCCGTGAATAGGGATGAGCTTCGTGTTTGAGTCGAACATACATTCGACTCGAACATCGGCTGTTCGATCGTTCGACGAAGATCGAATGTTTTGGGCCGTTCGCGCCAAATTCGAGTGACGCGAACGGCCCACAATGCACTACGCCATCGCAGTGTCATCCAGGCGCTGTGATTGGCCAAGCATGCACTGTGACCCCGCATGCTTGGCCAATCACAGCGCCGGCAGCGAGGAGAGCAATGATTGGCCACAGGCAGGATGCCTGTGGCCAATTATTGCTGAGGGTGTTTAGTTCACGCCCCACACTATAAAAGGCCGCCAGCACGGCAGCCTAGTGTAGTGTGTTCCGGAGCAGGGAAAGAGAAGCATAGGCAGGGACAGTGACATTTTTTTTCTTGCTTAACCTGGATTCCTTTAGTTTAGGGAAAGAGAAGGATAGGTAGGGAGAGTGTCAGTCTGTTTTACTGTGCTAAACCTTGTTTGTAGGGACAGGGAAGGACAGTGAGGGAAATTCTCATTGTGCTATACTGTGCTAAAGCATTCCTCATCAACCATCTTTAAAAAAAATTTTTTATAGGGACAGAAAACTATAGGTAGGGAGAGTGTCAGTGTGTTTTACTGTGCTAAACCTTGTTTGTAGGGACAGGGAAGGACAGTGAGGGAAATTCTCATTGTGCTATACTGTGCTAAAGCATTCCTCATCAACCATCTTTAAAAAAAAATTTTTTTATAGGGACAGAAAACTATAGGTAGGGAGAGTGTCAGTGTGTTTTACTGTGCTAAACCTTGTTTGTAGGGACAGGGAAGGACAGTGAGGGAAATTCTCATTGTGCTATACTGTGCTAAAGCATTCCTCATCAACCATCTTTAAAAAAACATTTTTTATAGGGACAGAAAACTATAGGTAGGGAGAGTGTCAGTGTGTTTTACTGTGCTAAACCTTGTTTGTAGGGACAGGGAAGGACAGTGAGGGAAATTCTCATTGTGCTATACTGTGCTAAAGCATTCCTCATCAACCATCTTTAAAAAAAAAAAAAATTATAGGGACAGAAAACTATAGGTAGGGAGAGTGTCAGTGTGTTTTACTGTGCTAAACCTTGTTTGTAGGGACAGGGAAGGACAGTGAGGGAAATTCTCATTGTGCTATACTGTGCTAAAGCATTCCTCATCAACCATCTTTAAAAAAAAAAAATTTTATAGGGACAAAAAACTATAGGTAGGGAGAGTGTCAGTGTGTTTTACTGTGCTAAACCTTGTTTGTAGGGACAGGGAAGGACAGTGAGGGAAATTCTCATTGTGCTATACTGTGCTAAAGCATTCCTCATCAACCATCTTTAAAAAAAATTTTTTTATAGGGACAGAAAACTATAGGTAGGGAGAGTGTCAGTGTGTTTTACTGTGCCAAAACCTTGTTTGTAGGGACAGGGAAGGACAGTGAGGGAAATTCTCATTGTGCTATACTGTGCTAAAGCATTCCTCATCAACCATCTTTAAAAAAAAAAAATTATAGGGACAGAAAACTATAGGTAGGGAGAGTGTCAGTGTGTTTTACTGTGCTAAACCTTGTTTGTAGGGACAGGGAAGGACAGTGAGGGAAATTCTGATTGTGCTATACTGTGCTAAAGCATTCCTCATCAACCATCTTTGAAATCCTTGTTTTTTGGACAGTCAGGGAAATTGTCATTGTGCTATTCTGTGGGAAAGCAATCATCCTCAACCATATTTAGAAATCCTTAAGTAAAGGGACAGAGAAGAACACCTGAAGGTAGCCCTTATTGCTTTTTTCCCATCTCCCTGCAGGCCATCCATTAGAATGTCTGGAAGGCAAACAAGGAGAGGCAGACAGTCAGGAGGCAATAAAAGAGGGCAAGCAGGCTCTGTGTCTGGGGGCAACAGTGCTGGTCGTGGACGCGGTGCATTGTCATCAGCACATGGCCATGGGACACGCTTGTCCTTCTTTTCGGCAGCTGGACATGTTGAGCCACATCATGCCGAAGACTTGGTAGAGTGGATGACCAAGCCCTCCTCCTCCTCCTCATCCTCTCTCACCCAGGCTCAGGGTACTGGCAAAGCAGCTGCCAAAGCGTCCTCTTCCCTGGTATCAATGTCAGACTCATCATCAGTCACTCCTTCCCTAGACCCACCATGTCCTCCTCCTGAGGAGTCCCCCGAACTGTTTGAGCACAGTGTTGGGTACATGCTCCAGGAGGATGCCCAGCGTTTCGAAGGGTCTGATGATGAAACCCAGCTAGAGGAAGGCAGTAGCGTGAGAGCAGACAGAGGGGATGCTCAAGAAGGACACCAATCTGGCAGTCATGTTCCAGCAGCTGCAGCATACTGCCAGATTGGCTCCAGTGATGAGGAGGGAGGGGATGATGAGGTCACTGACTCCACGTGGGTGCCTAATAGGAGAGAGGAGGAGGATGAGGAGGAGGCACATCTCCAACGAGGCAGGATGCCCTTTGGTGGCCAGCGTAAGGGCAGTACACAGATGGAATCACACCGCAGAGCTCCGCCTGTGCAGGGCACTGCCTCTGCCCGTCATTCAAAAAGTTCTTTGGTGTGGGCCTTTTTTGAGGCTAGTGCATCAGATCGCACAGCTGCTGTTTGCAACATATGTCTCAAGCGTATATCGCGTGGCCAAAACATCAGCCGCTTGGGTACCACATGCCTGACCAGACATATGTTGACCTGCCATGCAGCTCGTTGGCAAGCCTACCTCAAAGACCCACACCAAAGAACAAAGCGGACCTCTCCTTGCACCGCATCAGCTGGGATCTCCAACCCCACTATAACTTCAGTCCTCTCTGAAACATGCACTGAGAGGAATGAAGGTGTAGAATTAGGTGTGTCACAGCCAAGTACTTGCGGCCACTCTGCTAGCAGTACACCGACGTCCGATTCTAGCAGGCAAATTTCCCTGCCCCAGCTGCTGGACCGTCGAAAGAAGTTCACTCCCAGCCATCCACATGGCCAGCGGTTAAATGCTAGCTTGGCTAAATTGCTAGCGCTTCAACTGCTGCCTTTTCAGTTGGTAGACTCGGCCCCCTTCCGTGAGTTTGTGCAATGTGCGGTTCCTCAGTGGCAGGTTCCCAAACGCCACTTTTTCTCACGGAAGGCTATTCCGGCTCTCTACCGACATGTGGAAGGCAATGTATTGGCCTCGCTGGACAGGGCGGTCAGCGGTAAGGTGCATATTACCGCTGACTCATGGTCCAGCAGGCATGGACAGGGACGTTACCTTTCTTTCACGGCCCATTGGGTCACTCTTTTGGCAGCTGGGAAGGATGCAGGACAAGGTGCAGTAGTGTTGGAGGTTGTTCCACCGCCACGCCTCCAAAATGCTACTACTGGTTGTGACACACCTCTCTCCTCCACCCCCTCCTCTTCTTCTTCCTCCATGGCCTCTTCCTGTGCTTTGTCCTCTGAACCAGCGGTGCTCCGTAGGCGTTCAAGGGGCTACGCAAGTACGCAGGCAAAAAGATGCCATGCCGTGCTTGCGCTGGTGTGTTTGGGGGACAGAAGCCACACTGGGGCAGAGGTCCTGTCTGCTCTGCAGGGCCAGGCCGAGAGGTGGTTGACGCCACGCCAGCTTAAGCCAGGAATGGTGGTTTGCGACAATGGCACCAACCTCCTCTCCGCCCTCCGACAGGGACAACTGACCCATGTGCCCTGTGTGGCTCACGTCCTTAACCTGGTGGTGCAGCGGTTCTTGGGCAGGTACCCGGGCTTACAGGATGTCCTGAGGCAGGCCAGGAAAGTCTGTGTGCATTTCCGTAGATCTTATAATGGCAGTGCTCGCCTGGCTGAGCTGCAAAAGGAGTTGAACCTGCCCAAGAACCGCCTTATATGTGACATGCCCACCAGGTGGAACTCAACGTTGGCCATGCTGCAGCGGCTGCACACGCAGCAGAGGGCCATCAATGAGTACCTGTGCGACTACGGCACCAGGACAGGGTCAGGGGAGCTTGTTTTTTTTTCTCCACGCCAGTGGGGCATGATCAGGGATGCATGCACTGTCCTGGCACCATTTGAGGAGGCCACGAGGATGGTGAGCAGTGACAGTGCATGCATCAGTGACACTGTACCTCTTGTCCACCTGTTGGAGCACACGCTGCGTGGAATAATGGACAGGGCACTTGAGGCAGAACAGAGGCAGGAAGAGGAGGACTTCCTTGCCTCTCAAGGCCCCCTTTACCCAGACAGTGTTCCTTCTGTCCCACCCATCGCACAGGAAGAGGACGAGGAGGAGGAGGAGGAGGAGGAGGAGGATTGTGTCAGCATGGAGGTGGAGGCTGGCACTCAGCATCATCAGCAGCAGTCTTTTAGGGATGATTTACAGTCCCAAGAAACCAGTGGACTTGTACGTGGCTGGGAGGAGGTGGCTGCGGATCATGTCGTCCTTAGTGACCCAGAGGACTCCGCACTGAATGCCTCAGCAAACCTACGCTGCATGGCCTCCCTGATCCTGCAAAGTCTGCGGAAGGATCCTCGTATTCTTCGGATCAAGGAGAGGGACCATTACTGGCTGGCCACTCTCCTTGATCCACGGTACAAGGGTAAGGTTGCGGACCTTATGTTACCGTCGCAGAGGGAGCAGAGGATGAGACAACTCCGGGAGGCCTTGCAGAAAGGTCTGTGCAACGCGTTCCCAGAGACTGGGAGGTTACAAACTCCTGGTCCTGGACAACGAGTTGCTGAGGCTTCGGCCAGTCAAAGAAGGAGCGGTGGGGAAGGTGGCCGTCTGACCGATGCGTTCAGACAATTCTTTAGTCCGCAGCCCCAAAGTATGATCGGTTCCAGCAACCATCGCCAGCGTCTGATAAACATGGTGCAGGAATATCTAGGGGCAAGGTCAGACTTGGACACCTTCCCCACCGAAAATCCTCTGGCTTACTGGGTCTTGAGGATGGATCACTGGCCAGAGCTTGCACAGTATGCAATTGAGCTACTGGCCTGTCCTGCATCCAGCGTTCTTTCGGAACGCACATTCAGTGCTGCTGGAGGATTTGTCACGGATCACAGGGTGCGCCTGTCCACCGACTCGGTTGATCGACTGACTTTCATCAAGATGAACCAGTCTTGGATCACCACCAGCTACCACACACCTGATGCTGATATAACAGACTAATTGATTTTAACATGTCACATCCCTTCAAGACTGATGCTGATGCTGAGTGCCTGTGCTGTTATGTTGACTGGCTATCCTCCTCCTCCGAGTCCTCAATGATACGATTGATGATGATAGCTTGGAAGATCATTTTTGTTTATGGGTGCCGCCACCAGTGCCTAACGCCCAATTTTTCAGCCCCTGTTTAACAGGGGCGTGTAATTACAATTTTTGAAGCAATACTTTGCAACAGGGCTCATTGCTGTGCTCCAAGTACAGTATCTGTGAGGGGTTGCAGTGTTGTGCCACCAGTGCCTAAGGCCCAATTTTTCAGCCCCTGTTCAACAGGGGCATGTAATTACAATTCGTGATCTAATAATTCACAGCAGGGCCCATTGCTGCACCCACCAAGAGTAACTCTGAGGGCTTACAGTGTTGTGGCAACGCCACCACCACCACCACCACGAAAGGCCCAATTTTTCAGCCCCTGTTCAAAAGGGGCATGTAATTACAATTCTTGATCTAATAATTCACAGCAGGGCCCATTCCTGCACCCACCAAGAGTAACTCTGAGGGCTTACAGTGTTGTGGCAACACCACCACCACCACCACCACCACGAAAGGCCCAATTTTTCAGCCCCTGTTCAACAGGGGCATGCAATTACAATTCTTGATCTAATAATTCACAGCAGGGCCCATTGCTGCACCCACCAAGAGGCCCAATTTTTACTACCACTGTTCAACAATTATATGTAATTACAATTCCTGATATAATAGTTGACAGCAGGGCCCATTCCTGCACCCACCAAGAGTAACTGTGAGTGCTTACAGTGTTGTGCCAACACCAACAACTAAGGGGCCTATTTCTGCAGAGTATATACGGCAGGTCCCTACTTTCAAACATCCAACTTACAAACGACTCCTACTTGCAAACGCAAGAAGACAACAGGAAGTGAGAGGAAATCTACCCCTAGGAAGGAAAATTCTCTCCTGTAAGAATTAATATGGGAGAAAGGTGTCTCCTCTGTACTGATGCTTTATCACCAATCCTTGTTTCAAGAAAAACACCACATTTCAAAAACAGTTGTCATTGGGACGGAAAGTGAGGTGAAATGTTCTGAACAGGGGCACAGACAGCAAAACAAATGTTACAGGGGTGATAACCCTTACCTATGTTTTCCAAAAAGTTTAAAAATAGATTTTTGGGCTGGAGCTACACTTAAACAATGTACCTGTTCAAAATTACAAACAGATTCTACATAAGAACAAACCTACAGTCCCTGTCTTGTATGCACCGCCTGTATACGGCTGTTCAGAGTATATAGGGCCTTTTTTATTTTATGTGCGGGGTTCCCCTTAATATCCATACAAGACCCAAAGGGGCTGGTAATGGGCTGGGGTAGGGGGGGGGGGTCATGGGGTAGCCATGCCATTTTTCTTAAAGATTTTCATCCATATTACCGGGACCAGACATTACATTAAAGCCGCAAGCACTTTTAAATGGCTTTTTTTTTCCTTTAGAAGTGTCATTTTGTGCAGGGACAGTTCTAAACACGGGAAACACGTGGCACTTCACAGGCATACTTTAGACACCCCCCAGGTACGATATTTAAAGGAATATTTGACTTTTTTTTTTCACTTTATGCATCATTAAAATGACTGCTCCCGAAAAACGACCGTTTTTAAAACTTCTTTTTGCATTGATACATGTCCCCTGGTGCAGAACCCGGGTTCCCAAACCCTTTTTAGGACAATAACATGCATAATAGTCGTTATAATTAGCACTTTAGAATTCGAACGTTCGCATCCATTGTATTTAATAGGGTTCTAATGTTCGTACGAACTTTCGGTCCGTTCGCGGGTTCTGGTGCGAACCGAACCCGGGGGTGTTCGGCTCATCACTATCCGTGAATCCACCCTTTCACATTGAGGATACTGTTTTCCTCTTCCCATCAGTGTAGATACAGATCATACTATCACAGTCACTTTCACACTTTTTGCAATCACACATTCAGAAACATTTTTTTTTATTATTATCTTTCTGTTTGTGACATCATCTGGTTTTCTGTTGCACATTTGCAATATCTTTTCATACAGTCTCTAACTACATTCGGCTGCATTTTCAACATCATTTTTTCACATGCTCCCTTGCCCTCAAGTCACTCCACCTTCCAGATTCTGTATCTCTTCCCCTTTTCAATAAATTTGGTTCTTCAACATGGTTGGTTTCTAATTTTGACTACTGATACAGATACTGCTGGCCAGGAATCCTAATCCAGGAATTAGCACCCCTGCACAGGTAGATTGGGTCACTACAGTTCCTACATAAATGTCCATACATTTTTCCATTATCACAGATTCAAACTTACTAAATTTTAAAAGTCTTTGAGGCTCTTTAAAATGATAGCAACTTCTTTCTCCCTAAGCTTGTAGCATAGTCTTGTCCACGTATATTTTTTATGGGTATTTCTTTGCCATAGCCCTCATATGCATTTTTTGACATAGCTTCCATATGCAATATTTTTAGAGAATCTGATTAATAAGCATGTACTGTTATATTAAGGTTAGCTTGTTTTTTTTAAAGTTATTTTAACCTGTGATTTTTTTTTTTATTATTATTATATTGAATTGTTGTTGTTTGTTTTCATGTGTATTATTTCAGTTAATAATACACATGAAAACAAACAACAACAATTCAATATAATAATAATAATAAAAAAAAAATCACAGGTTAAAATAACTTTTGTGGAGACTGGAGGGATGGATGGATGATGCTGGACGTGGATACATTGTGGAGACTGGAGGGATGGATGGATGATGCTGGGCGTGGATACTGGAGGGATGGATGGATGATGCTGGGCGTGAATACATTGTGGAGACTGGAGGGATGGATGGATGATGCTGGGCGTGGATTCATTGTGGGGAGGGATGGATGATGCTTAGCATGCATTTCAAAGGGACCCCCTCAAAGTATTGCCCATAGTGTAGCATGCATTACAAAGTGGACCTGTCAGAGTCCTGCCTATAGCCTAGCATGCATTACAAAGTGGACCCATTACAGTACTGCCTATAGTGTAATATGTGTTACAGTGGGGAGGGGCAGGGGGCATGAATTATAGAGGATGTGTATCTGAGTCTTTACTATAGGGAAGCATGCATTAAAAAGGGGACCTGTCAGTGCCCTGCCTATTGGATGGCATGGGGCCCATTAGTCCTGCCTATAGTTTAGAATGCATTACAAGGGGTAATGTTGGAACCCCACCTTGAGGTTGGTAAAGGGGGTGTGTCTGAGCCCTCCTATAGGCTCAGGTGCATTACAAAGCCCTGACTATAATGTATCATGCAATACAAAGAGGACCTGTCATAGTTCTGCCTTTAATGTAACATACATTACAAAGGGGACCTGTCAGAACCCTGTCTTTAGGGCAAAAGCAATGCCAGCAGGCAGATTGAGGTAGTCCACATTTCCATTCATGTCTGTCCAGTGGCCGCTGGTGCTCAAATTTTTTTTTGGGGGAGCAAACAAACTGAAAAAAAAAACATAAATTGCAGCCACTGTGCCCATCAAACGCAGCTACTGTGCCAAACGCAGCTACTGTGCCATCAAACACAGCCACTGTACCCATAAATTGCTGCCACTGCTCCATCAAACGCAGCCACTGTACCCATCAATTGCTGACACTGTGCCCATCAATTGCCGCCAGTGTGCCCCATCAAATGCTGCCAGTGTGCCCATCAATTGCCCCTACTGTGCCCCATCAGATGCTGCCAGTGTGCCGATCAATTGCCGATACTGTGCCCCGTCAGATGCTGCCAGTGTGCCCATCAATTGTCGCTACTGTGCCCCATCAGATGCTGCCAGTGTGCCCATCAATTGCCGCTACTGTGCCCCATCAGATGCTGCCAGTGTGCCCATCAATTGCCGCTACTGTGCCCATCAGATGCTGCCCGGCACTTACCTGTCTCACAGAAGGTCAGCGGCGGTCTCCTGCACATCCTCCATGTCTTCTTCCGTCCTCTCTCAGGCGTCCAATCACGGCGCCTGATGTTTCAGCCAATCAGGTGACCGGTAACAGACCTGGCAGCCTGATTGGCTGAGAGGCGGTTCAGTGTTAGCAAAGAGAATTCCTTTGCTTTGCTAACACACAGCTGAGTGAACAATGAACGCACAGCATGGCGCCCGCTGATCACTGTTTTAGATGCCTATTAGAGCCTATGGCTCTAATCAGGTGCTTCCAAAAAACACTCCCGTCGGTGTAATTCAGGTGCCCTGCGCCCGAAAATGGTCCGGACACCTGAATGGAGGGTGTCAGCAGCGACCATAGATAGATTCATGCAATGCATGAATCTATCTATGGTAATAGAGTGGTGCAGGAGAGAGGGTGCGGGGCTCCTGCGCCCTTTATGGACGCACCGCCACTGTGTCTGTCTATGGCCAGATGCACCTGGGTGGGGATGAAGATGATTGAGTTACATTGTGAAAATGGATGAGGATGACTCTGGGTGGGAATGAGAGTTACATAGTGAAGAGGGGCTCTCCAGAATGTAACTCTCATCTCCACCCAGAGTCGTCCTCATCCATTTTCAAAATGTAACTTAATCATACCAGCTTGTCAGCCTCAGGTGTCCCATCCAAGGATATTAAAATAAAGTCCAAATATAATACAGCACAGGGAGCACAGCAACACACACCAACTTTTTGTGACTTATCCTCCCACGCCGCTCTCTCCTTTTTACATGCACCTAACTAACCTAGCAGCATCAGCCAGCAGGCTCCGCCTCAGCAGGGAAAGAAGCGGAGCAAGTACTGGCTGCAGTGCTGGCTGCAGTGCTAGTGAAAGGCTGTGGACCTGGTGGCTCAGCTCAGACTTGATTGTAAGCTGCTCTCTCTTCCTTCTTTTCCTAGGAAAAGAGAGGCAGCAGCTATTCAGAGTTGTGTATCCTCCTTCCTTTTCCCTCTCTATAGTGGCCACTGGGGGGGGGGGGTGCTAGTAAAGGCGAGGCGTCAGGTATTCAGACTTGTGCACCCCCCTCCCTTTTCCCTCTCTGTAGCGGGCGCTGCAGGAGGGAAGGGGGGCCTGGGCCCCTTGGGACGCTCGGGCCCCTTACAGGTGTACTGCCTGTACCCCCCTAATGGTATGCGTGTGAATGGAAGCGCCTCTGAAGACAAGTGGTCAGCCAGCTCCAGGGAATGTATCCAGGCTCATGGTGCTCCTTAATCTCGTTAATCACATCATGTGGTTATAAAAGTGAATGGAAGACGCTCATAGTGCTTTATTGCGTATAAAGCTGGTTTGTTAAATACAAATTGCACTTACGTCAAGTACAATGAATTAGAGCGATATAGGATAAACTCTTGCACAGCGGCCTGCAGTTCGGTCCGTGCGTGTTGACATCACTTTCGATTGTGGACTATTTCAGATGCCTTACAAATAGTTTGTTGTATTTGCATGTGGAAAAGCTGGAAAATCATCTCTTCACTAAACACATTGAATTGTGGAGCACCGGACTGTTTATTAACTTTTTGCACCGTTTATTATTTGCCATTTTTTGTGAACAGATCTATGTTACTTATTCACAAAAAACTATATATATATATATATATATATATATATATATATATATATATATATTTTTATGTAAATCACTTGATACACCATTTCAGGCAACTAGAGTTTCACTTATTAAGTGACACTTTGCTATTTGAACATTGTCTATTGTATGATTTTGCTTATTGTACATTGTTTATTGCATCTATTAACTAATATTTTTTAGGATAATATTTTAGTCAAAAACAGTGCATCCTATTTATTTTTTATTTATTATTTATTTTACAACATTTTTTCTCCTCACTATTCAAGGAGTGTTTGATTGCAGCAATTCTTTTATTTCACACATTTGCAGCTGAGCGCATCTTTTTGTATTATATATATATATACGGTATATATATATATTGTGACAGCAGGCAGGTAAAATCACCAGGTTGCATCCAGGATGGTAGGTATGTATGCCCTAGATTCAGGCTTTATGCAAATTCATAGCACTAGGGGGAGTGCTGGGAGTTTTGCGGGGGAAGAGTTAATGAGCCCAGCTGAATCAAGTGGCCTCTACAAGAACTCCCAGCATGCTAAGGGAGATGCTCCATCCTGGAACCAGTTCTGTGTTGTGCAAGACTGGGGAGTGTGTTTCTGTCCTGTGCGGTGAGACAAAGCCTGTGTGGCTAAAACCTTCAAAATCAGGGAGGTAGGGGCTGGGGCAGCACAAGGCTGCACCTAGTTGTCAGACAGGGAACCTACATGTGTAGTAAGCGGTCAAGCTGACCAGGATTTATTTTTTATGTTTCTTTTTGTTTTGCTGTTTTTCCCCTGTAAATAGTTTAAATAAACCGCACCTTTTGTTTTTGCAACTACAAACTCTGTCTGCTGTGCCTGTTTTTGTGTGGTAAACCCATCCAGGGGGTCACACACACCCGCTGCCGAGCTAACCCCCTCACAAATGGTGGAGAATGCGGGCAGTTTTTTTTTAAAGGCCAGCATGGAGGAGATATTGAAACAGCTGGCTCTAGCAAATGCCAATCAGCAGCAGACAAATGCAGGTTTGCAAAAGAGCCTTGCAGCTCAACAACAGAGCTTTGCATCCTACCAGCAAGCTTATCAACAGAGCCTTGCAGCCCAGCAGCAAGCTCACCAACAGAGTCTGGAAGCTCAGCAACAAGCCCTGCAGCAATCGGAGGCCCGTTTCATAGACCTGTTGCAGAAGCAAGAGCAGAGACTACAACAAATGGAAACAGTAATGCAGCAACGTCCGCAGACCAGTGAGGAAAGTCGTTCCACTAATACTGTGCCCTTTGGGGTGAGTCGTTTATTGAAAAAATGACTGGAGAGGATGATCCAGAGGTGTTTTTGACCACATTTTAAAGGACTGCTGAAAGAGAAAAGTGGCCTAAGGAGCAGTGGGCTGGACTGGTGGCTCCTCTGTTAACTGGTGAATCTCAGAAAGCTTACTATGACCTAGAGCCTGACCAAGCAAAAGACTATGTGATGCTAAAAACTGAAATATTGGCACGGCTGGGTGTCACCCTGGCTGTCCGGGCTCAGCGTGTGCATAACTGGACTTTCCGGCTTGGAAAACCCCCCAGGTCTCAAATGTATGATCTCATTCACCTGAGCAGGAAGTGGCTACAGCCAGAGACTTTGTCCGCACCAAAGATTGTGGAACGTGTTGTGATGGATCGTTTCTATAATGTATCATGCAATACAAAGAGGACCTGTCATAGTTCTGCCTTTAATGTAACATACATTACAAAGGGGACCTGTCAGAACCCTGTCTTTAGGGCAAAAGCAATGCCAGCAGGCAGATTGAGATAGTCCACATTTCCATTCATGTCTGTCCAGTGGCCGCTGGTGCTCAAATTTTTTTTGGGGGGGAGCAAATAAACTGAAAAAAAAAAAACATAAATTGCAGCCACTGTGCCCATCAAACGCAGCTACTGTGCCAAACGCAGCTACTGTGCCATCAAACGCAGCCACTGTACCCATAAATTTCTGCCACTGTGCCATCAAACGCAGCCACTGTACCCATCAATTGCTGACACTGTGCCCATCAATTGCCGCCAGTGTGCCCATCAATTGCCGCTACTGTGCCCCATCAGATGCTGCCAGTATGCCGATCAATTGCTGATACTGTGCCCCGTCAGATGCTGCCAGTGTGCCCATCAATTGTCGCTACTGTGCCCCATCAGATGCTGCCAGTGTGCCCATCAATTGCCGCTACTGTGCCCCATCAGATGCTGCCAGTGTGCCCATCAATTGCCGCTACTGTGCCCATCAGATGCTGCCCGGCACTTACCTGTCTCACAGAAGGTCAGCGGCGGTCTCCTGCACATCCTCCATGTCTTCTTCCATCCTCTCTCAGGCGTCCAATCACAGCGCCTGACGTTTCAGCCAATCAGGTGACCGGTAACAGACCTGGCAGCCTGATTGGCTGAGAGGCGGTTCAGTGTTAGCAAAGAGAATTCCTTTGCTTTGCTAACACACAGCTGAGTGAACAGTGAACGCACAGCATGGCGCCCGCTGATCACTGTTTTGGACGCCTATTAGAGCCTATGGCTCTAATCAGGTGCTTCCAAAAAACACTCCCGCCGGTGTAATTCAGGTGCCCTGCACCCGAAAATGGTCCGGACACCTGAATGGAGGGTGTCAGCAGCGACCATAGATAGATTCATGCAATGCATGAATCTATCTATGATAATAGAGTGGTGCAGGAGAGAGGGGGCGGGGCTCCTGCGCCCTTTATGGACGCACCGCCACTGTGTCTGTCTATGGCCAGATGCACCTGGGTGGGGATGAAGATGATTGAGTTACATTGTGAAAATGGATGAGGATGACTCTGGGTGGGAATGAGAGTTACATAGTGAAGAGGGGCTCTCCACAATGTAACTCTCATCTCCACCCAGAGTCGTCCTCATCCATTTTCACAATGTAACTTAATCATACCAGCTTGTCAGCCTCAGGTGTCCCATCCAAGGATATTAAAATAAAGTCCAAATATAATACAGCACAGGGAGCACAGCAACACACACCAACTTTTTGTGACTTACCCTCCCACGCCGCTCTCTCCTTTCTACATGCACCTAACTAACCTAGCAGCATCAGCCAGCAGGCTCTGCCTCAGCAGGGAAAGAAGCGAAGAAAGTACTGGCTGCAGTGCTGGCTACAGTGCTAGTGAAAGGCTGTGGACCTGGTGGCTCAGCTCAGACTTGATTGTAAGCTGCTCCCTCTTCCTTCTTTTCCTAGGAAAAGAGAGGCAGCAGCTATTCAGAGTTGTGTATCCTCCTCCCTTTTCCCTCTCTATAGCGGCCACTGGGGGGGGGGGTGCTAGTAAAGGCGAGGCGTCAGGTATTCAGACTTGTGCACCCCCCTCCCTTTTCCCTCTCTGTAGCGGGCGCTGCAGGAGGGAAGGGGGGCCCGGGCCCCTTGGGACGCTCGGGCTCCTTACAGGTGTACTGCCTGTACCCCCCTAATGGTATGCATGTGAATGGAAGCGCCTCTGAAGACAAGTGGTCAGCCAGCTCCAGGGAATGTATCCAGGCTCATGGTGCTCCTTAATCTCGTTAATCACATCATGTGGTTATAAAAGTGAATGGAAGACGCTCATAGTGCTTTATTGCGTATAAAGCTGGTTTGTTAAATACAAATTGCACTTACGTCAAGTACAATGAATTAGAGCGATATAGGATAAACTCTTGCACAGCGGCCTGCAGTTCGGTCCGTGCGTGTTGACATCACTTTCGATTGTGGACTATTTCAGATGCCTTACAAATAGTTTGTTGTATTTGCATGTGGAAAAGCTGGAAAATCATCTCTTCACTAAACACATTGAATTGTGGAGCACCGGACTGTTTATTAACTTTTTGCACCGTTTATTATTTGCCATTTTTTGTGAACAGATCTATGTTACTTATTCACAAAAAACTATATATATATATATATATATATATATATATAGTTTTTTTTATGTAAATCACTTGATACACCATTCCAGGCAACTAGAGTTTCACTTATTAAGTGACACTTTGCTATTTGAACATTGTCTATTGTATGATTTTGCTTATTGTACATTGTTTATTGCATCTATTAACTAATATTTTTTAGGATAATATTTTAGTCAAAAACAGTGCATCCTATTTATTTTTTATTTATTATTTATTTTACAAATTTTTTTCTCCTCACTATTCAAGGAGTGTTTGATTGCAGCAATTCTTTTATTTCACACATTTGCAGCTGAGCGCATCTTTTTGTATTATATATATATACGGTATATATATATATATTGTGACAGCAGGCAGGTAAAATCACCAGGTTGCATCCAGGATGGTAGGTATGTATGCCCTAGATTCAGGCTTTATGCAAATTCATAGCACTAGGGGGAGTGCTGGGAGTCTTGCGGGGGAAGAGTTAATGAGTCCAGCTGAATCAAGTGGCTCATTAGGGCCTCTACAAGAACTCCCAGCATGCTAAGGGAGATGCTCCATCCTGGAACCAGTTCTGTGTTGTGCAAGACTGGGGAGTGTGTTTCTGTCCTGTGCACTGAGACAAAGCCTGTGTGGCTAAAACCTTCAAAAACAGGGAGATAGGGGCTGGGGCAGCACAAGGCTGCACCTAGTTGTCAGACAGGGAACCTACGTGTGTAGTAAGCGGTCAAGCTGACCAGGATTTATTTTTTATGTTTCTTTTTGTTTCGCTGTTTTTCCCCTGTAAATAGTTTAAATAAACTGCACCTTTTGTTTTTGCAACTACAAACTCTGTCTGCTGTGCCTGTTTTTGTGTGGTGAACCCATCCAGGGGGTCACACACACCCGCTGCCGAGCTAACCCCCTCACAGTTGGTGGAGAATGCGGGCAGTTTTTTTTTAAAGGCCAGCATGGAGGAGATATTGAAACAGCTGGCTCTAGCAAATGCCAATCAGCAGCAGACAAATGCAGGTTTGCAAAACAGCCTTGCAGCTCAACAACAGAGCTTTGCATCCTACCAGCAAGCTTATCAACAGAGCCTTGCAGCCCAGCAGCAAGCTCACCAACAGAGTCTGGAAGCTCAGCAACAAGCCCTGCAGCAATCAGAGGCCCGTTTCATAGACCTGTTGCAGAAGCAAGAGCAGAGACTACAACAAATGGAAACAGTAATGCAGCAACGTCCGCAGACCAGTGAGGAAAGTCGTTCCACTAATACTGCGTCCTTTGGGGTGAGTCGTTTATTGACAAAAATGACTGGAGAGGATGATCCAGAGGTGTGTTTGACCACATTTGAAAGGACTGCTGAAAGAGAAAAGTGGCCTAAGGAGCAGTGGGCTGGACTGGTGGCTCCTCTGTTAACTGGTGAATCTCAGAAAGCTTACTATGACCTAGAGCCTGACCAAGCAAAAGACTATGTGATGCTAAAAACTGAAATATTGGCACGGCTGGGTGTCACCCTGGCTGTCCGGGCTCAGCGTGTGCATAACTGGACTTTCCGGCTTGGAAAACCCTCCAGGTCTCAAATGTATGATCTCATTCACCTGAGCAGGAAGTGGCTACAGCCAGAGACTTTGTCCGCACCAAAGATTGTGGAACGTGTTGTGATGGATCGTTTCTTGAGAGCTCTTCCTACTGCCATCCAAAAGTGGGTAAGCCATGGAGACCCAGAAACGGCCGATAATCTTGTGGATCGTGTAGAGAAGTACTTGGCTACAGAGAACCTGACTGCCTCTTCCAGAGACTCACAGACTTTCCACCCTAAGACCAGACCATCCCCAGTGGCGGGTAAGATGATTCCAAGGGGTGAGGGTGGAGAGAGTGAGAGGGTGGGAGTTCTACCCAAGGTTTGGCGAGAACAGCCTGGGAAGTCAGGGGCTCAAGAGGCAGCAAGAAGGATTGTTTGTTACCGCTGCCGACAAGAGGGACATATTGCAGCAATTTGCCCGGTTGTGGATGAACCCATGCAATGTGACTTTCTAACGGACAGACGTCAGTCGCTGTTTGCGACAGTCGCATGCACTGCCATTCGGGGAACTGAGAAACATTTATGCAAAATGTGTGTTAATGGTAGAAATTTTGTTGTATTGCTGGATTCAGGTAGCCTCGTGACACTGATAAAGGCTGAATTAGTTACTACAGAGGTTTCTGGGAATAGCAAGGTAGTGGTTATTTGTGTGCATGGGGACACCCGAGAGTATCCGGTGACTACAGTGTGTTTTGAGACCCCCAAATGTACCCTCTCTCATCGGGTGGGATTAGTGTCTCACTTGCCTCATGATGCCATTGTGGGAAGGGATTTTCCAAAGTTCTGGGAACTATGGGATTGTCCTGAGCCCCCCACTGGTGCCCCTATATACCAGGAATGTGATAGCCAGAATTCCTCTGAGAGTGGTGAGGACTCTCCAGAATTTCCCTTGTCGGTATTGGCAGGGGAGACTCGAGAATCTGGGGAGGAGCCAACATCCTCAGACGAAAACATGCTGTCTGTGGAGTTTTCTGATCTCGAGGTTCACAAGGAAAATTTTGCCACAGAACAGTTAAAAGACCCCACCCTAATAAAGGCACGGGAAAACGTAGTGGAAATAGATGGCGAGTTAGTGAACCCAGATGAGACCTGCACTTACCCATACTTCATCGTGGAAAAGGACCTACTGTATCGGGTGGCTAAAAGGGCAGAAGAAACCATTGAGCAGCTTGTGGTGCCCAATCCTTACAGGAAGTTGGTGTTAGAGTTGGCCCATGGGCACATTCTTGGAGGTCATCTGGGGACAGAGAAAACCAGAGAGAGAGTATTGCAGAAATTCTATTGGCCTGGGGTCATGAAGGAAACAGAAAATTATTGTTCCTCCTGCCCTGTGTGTCGGAGGTCGGCACCGATGCCACATTTCCGTAACCCGCTGGTACCTCTTCCCATCATTGAGGTCCCCTTTGAGAGGATTGCAATGGATTTGGTAGGTCCGATAATGAAGTCCGCTAGGGGGCACCAGTGCATCTTGGTTATAATGGACTATGCCACCCATTATCCGGAAGCGATTCCTCTCCGAAATACCTTGGCCAAAACCATAGCCAAAGAGCTATCTCTTGTTTTTAGCCATGTGGGTATTTGTAAAGAACTGCTTACGGACCAAGGTACACCCTTTATGTCCCGAGTTATGAAAGAGCTGTGTAAGTTGTTCAAAGTGACACAATTGCGTACATCTGTGTATCACCCCCAAACAGATGGGTTGGTTGAAAGATTCAACAAAACCCTAAAACAAATGTTAAAGAAAGTGGTGGATAGAGATGGAAAGGATTGGGACTGTCTAATCCCCTATTTAATGTTTGCTATTAGGGAGGTACCCCAATCCTCTATGGATTTCTCACCCTTTGAGTTACTTTATGGGAGACACCCCAGAGGGCTGTTGGATATTGCCAAGGAAACCTGGGAAAGTGAGAGTTCTCCCCACAGGAGTGTGATTGAGCATGTCGCCCTGATGCAAGATAGAATTGCACAGGTAATGCCAATTGTAAAGGAACATTTGGTCCAAGCGCAGTCTGCACAGCAGAGAGTGTACAACCGTGGAGCCAAGACCCGTACCTTTTCCCGGGGGATAGGGTATTGGTACTTGTCCCTACGGTTGAAAGCAAATTCCTCGCCAAATGGCAAGGCCCCTATGAGATAATGGAAAAAGTAAGCGAAGTGAATTACAAGGTCAGACAACCAGGAAGGCGAAAGCCCGAACAGATCTATCACGTTAATCTGTTGAAAGCCTGGAGGGATAGGGAATCCCTAGTCGCGGAAACTTTGTCACAAGCTCACTCTGATTGCGTGATTCCTGAGGTTGGAATAGCAGTCACCTTGTCAAACCCCCAACAACAGGAGGTTAAGGAGTTTGTGCTTCGCAACAAGGAGGTTTTCTCTGAGCTGCCGGGACAAACGTCTGGGGTAGAGCATGATATTATTACCCCGCCCGGTGAAAGGGTGAAACTAAAACATTATCGGATCCCGGAGGCCCGATGGGAGGCAATACGTGAGGAAGTACAGAAAATGCTTAAGTTAGGGGTGATAGAGGAGTCCCAAAGTGATTGGTCAAGTCCCATTGTGTTAGTGCCTAAACCGGATGGGAGCTGGCGATTTTGTAACGATTTTCGACAACTGAACAAAGTTACAAAATTTGACACCTACCCCATGCCACGTATAGATGAGTTGATCGACCGGCTGGGAACAGCCCGATACATGACAACTCTTGATCTCACAAAAGGGTATTGGCAAATTCCCCTGGCCAAGTCGGCCAAGGAGAAAAACGCATTTGTAACCCCAGACGGGGCGTTCCAATATAAAAGAATGCCGTTTGGGTTACAGAATGCGCCGGCCACATTCCAGCGGAAAATGGACCAGATACTGAGGCCCCATCAGAAGTATGCTGCGGCTTACCTGGATGATGTAATTATCTATAACACAGATTGGGCCCCACATCTGCCAAAAGTCCAAACAGTCCTAGACTCTATCCGGGAAGCTGGGTTTACGGCCAATCCCAAGAAGTGTACCGTTGGGCAGGAGGAGGCCAAATATCTTGGGTACACCATTGGGAGGGGAGTAATAAAACCCCAAGTCAACAAAGTCGAGGCCATACAGAATTGGCCACGTCCCAACAGCAAGAAGCAGGTGTGAGCCTTTATGGGAATCGCTGGTTATTATCGGCGATTCATTCCCCACTTTGCTTCTCAGGCTGTGCCCCTAACCAACCTGACAAAGGGGAAAGAGTCGGTCATGGTTAAATGGACCCCAGAGGCTGAGGCAGCATTCCAATTCTTAAAAAAAGCCTTATGTAGCCAGCCAGTGTTGTACTCACCAGACTTATGTAGGGACTTTGTCGTACAAAGTGATGCATCAGACGTTCGGTTAGGAGCAGTATTGTCCCAGGTCTGGAACGGGGAAGAGCACCCAGTCATTTACCTCAGCAGGAAATTGAAGTCCCATGAGGTAAATTATGCCACGATTGAGAAGGAGTGTTTAGCGGTGAAGTGGGCTCTAGATTCCCTTCGGTACTATCTGCTAGGTAGGCACTTTGACATGATTACTGATCACGCTCCTTTAAAGTGGATGGCTCAAAACAAAGAGACAAATAGTAGAGTGAATAGGTGGTTCCTGGCCCTACTGGAATTCAACTTTACGGTAAAGTATCGCCCTGGCGTTCAAATGGGGAATGTGGATGCTTTGTCTCGAGTACATGCATGCCTGATTGCTTGTGTTCCAACCCCAAGGTTAAAACAAGAGGGGGGGCTATGTGACAGCAGGCAGGTAAAATCACCAGGTTGCATCCAGGATGGTAGGTATGTATGCCCTAGATTCAGGCTTTATGCAAATTCATAGCACTAGGGGGAGTGCTGGGAGTCTTGCGGGGGAAGAGTTAATGAGCCCAGCTGAATCAAGTGGCTCAATAGGGCCTCTACAAGAACTCCCAGCATGCTAAGGGAGATGCTCCATCCTGGAACCAGTTCTGTGTTGTGCAAGACTGGGGAGTGTGTTTCTGTCCTGTGCGGTGAGACAAAGCCTGTGTGGCTAAAACCTTCAAAAACAGGGAGATAGGGGCTGGGGCAGCACAAGGCTGCACCTAGTTGTCAGACAGGGAACCTACGTGTGTAGTAAGCGGTCAAGCTGACCAGGATTTATTTTTTATGTTTCTTTTTGTTTTGCTGTTTTTCCCCTGTAAATAGTTTAAATAAACCGCACCTTTTGTTTTTGCAACTACAAACTCTGTTTGCTGTGCCTGTTTTTGTGTGGTGAACCCATCCAGGGGGTCACACACACCCGCTGCCGAGCTAACCCCCTCACAATATATATATATATATATATTGTGACAGCAGGAAGGTAAAGTCACCTGGTTGCATCCAGGGGGGTAGATATATTTCGCCCAGATTCAGGCTTTACGCCGACTTATACAACTAGGTGGAGAGTTGTATAAGGCTAGTGGGCTCATGGATGACTCATACCTCTAGGGAGAGGGCTGGGCGTCGTGCAGACAGGGAGTTGATGAGACCAGCTGAAGCTTGTCAGCTCATTTAGGCCTCTATAAGAACTCCCAGCTTCATTAGATGTTAGCTCATGCCTGGAACCAGACCTGTGTGGACTGTCTAGGGAGAGTGAACCCCTGTGCGGTGAGACAAAGCCTGTGTGGCTATTTGCTTGGACATTTAAAACCAGGGACTTAGGGACTAGGACAGCACTAGGCTGATCCCAGTTGTTAGTTAGGAAACCTGTATGTTTAGTCAGAGGTCAACTTGACCAGGATTTATTTTGGTTATGTTTCTTTTGCTTTGCTGTGTTTTGTCACTGTAAATAGAAAATAAACCGCACCTTTTTGATTTTGAAAACCACAACCTCCGTTTGCTGGGCCTGTTTTGTGTGGGGAGCCCATCCCGGGGGTCACACACACCCGCTGCCGAGCTAACCCCCTCACAGTTGGTGGAGAATGCGGGCAGTTTTTTTTTAAGCCAGCATGGAGGAGATACTGAAGCAGCTGGCTCTAGCAAATGCCAATCAACAGCAGACAAATGCAGGTTTGCAAAAGAGCCTTGCAGCTCATCAACAGAGCCTTGCAGCTCAACAACAGAACTTCGCAGCCCAGCAGCAAGCTCATCAACAGAGCCTTGCAGCCCAGCAGCAGACAAACGCAACTTTGCAACAGAGTCTGGAGGCTCAGCAACGAGCCCAGCAGCAATCTGAGGCCCGCTTCATAGACCTGTTGCAGAAGCAAGAGCAGAGACTACAACAACAGATGGAAGCAGTAATGCAGCAACGTCCGCAGACCAGTGAGGAAAGCCGTCCCACTAATACCGCGTCCTTTGGGGTGAGTCGTTTATTGACAAAAATGACTGGAGAGGATGATCCAGAGGTATTTTTGACCACATTTGAAAGGACCGCTGAAAGAGAAAAGTGGCCTGAGGAGCAGTGGGCTGGACTGGTGGCTCCTCTGTTAACTGGTGAATCGCAGAAAGCTTACTATGACCTAGAGCCTAACCAAGCAAAAGACTATGTGATGCTAAAAGCTGAAATATTGGCAAGGCTGGGTGTCACCCAGGCTGTCCGGGCTCAGCGTGTGCATAACTGGACTTTCCAGCTTGGAAAACCCCCCATGTCTCAAATGTATGATCTCATTCACCTGAGCAGAAAGTGGCTACAGCCAGAGACTTTGTCCGCACCAAAGATTGTGGAACGTGTTGTAATGGATCGGTTTTTGAGAGCTCTTCCTACTGCCATCCAAAAGTGGGTAAGCCATGGAGACCCAGAGACGGCCGATGGTCTTGTGGATCGTGTGGAGAAATACTTGGCTACAGAGAACCTGACGGCCTCTTCCAGAGACACTCGGACTTTCCACCCTAAGACCAGACCATCCCCAGGGGCGGATAAGAGGATTCCAAGGGGTGAGGGTGGAGAGAGTGAGAGGGTGGGAGCTCTACCCCAAGTTTGGCGAGAACAGCCTGGGAAATCAGCGGCTCAAGAGGCGGCAAGAAGGATCGTTTGCTACCGCTGCCGGCAAGCGGGACATATTGCAGCCAATTGCCCGGTTGTGGAGGAACCCATGCAGTGTGACTTTCTGACGGGCAGACGTCAGTCGCTGTGTGCGACAGTCGCATGCACTGCCATTCGAGGAACTGAGAAACATTTATGCAAAATGTGTGTTAATGGTAGAAATGTTGTGATATTGCTGGATTCAGGTAGCCTTGTGACCCTGATAAAGGCTGAGTTAGTTAAAACAGAGGTCTCTGGGAATAGCAAGGTAGCTGTTATTTGTGTGCATGGGGACACCCGAGAGTATCCAGTGACTACAGTGTGTTTCGAGACCCCCAAAGGTACCCTCTCTCATCCAGTGGGCTTAGTATCTCAGTTACCGCATGACGCCATTGTGGGAAGGGATTTTCCGAAGTTCTGGGAACTGTGGGATGATCCTGAGCCCCTCACTGGTGCCCCTATGTACCAGGAATGTGATAGCCAGAACTCCCCTGAGAGTGGTGAGGACTCTCCGGAATTTCCCTTATCAGTATTGGCAGGGGAGACTCAAGAAACTGGAGAGGAGCCCACCTCCTCAGACGAAAACCTACCGTCTGTGGAGTTTTCTGATCTTGAGGTTCACAGGGAAAACTTTGCCACAGAACAGTTGAAAGACCCCACCCTAATAAAGGCACGGGAAAACGTAGTGAAAATAGATGGCGAGTTAGTGAACCCAGATAATACCTGCACTTACCCATACTTCAGCGTAGAGAAGGACCTACTGTATCGGGTGGCAAAAAGGGCAGAAGAAACCGTTGAGCAGCTTGTGGTGCCCAAACCTTACAGGAAGTTGGTGTTGGAGTTGGCCCATGGGCACATTCTTGGAGGTCATCTGGGGACAGAGAAAACCCGAGAGAGGGTATTACAGAGATTCTATTGGCCGGGGGTGATGAAGGACGTAGAAAATTATTGTTCCTCCTGCCCTGTGTGTCAGAGGTTGGCCCCGATGCCACATTTCCGCAGCCCGCTGGTCCCTCTACCCATCATTGAGGTCCCGTTTGAGAGGATCGCCATGGATTTGGTAGGTCCTATAATCAAGTCCGCTAGGGGGCACCAGTACATATTAGTTATAATGGACTATGCCACCCGTTATCCAGAAGCGATCCCTCTCCGAAATACCTCGGCCAAAACCATAGCCAAAGAGCTATCTCTTGTTTTTAGCCGGGTGGGTATTTGTAAAGAACTGCTTACGGACCAAGGTACACCCTTTATGTCCCGGGTTATGAAAGAGCTGTGTAAATTGTTCAAAGTGACGCAATTGCGTACGTCTGTGTATCACCCCCAAACCGATGGGCTGGTTGAAAGATTCAACAAAACCCTAAAACAAATGTTGAAGAAAGTGGTGGATAGAGATGGAAAGGATTGGGACTGTTTACTTCCTTATTTGATGTTTGCTATTAGGGAGGTGCCCCAATCCTCTACGGGATTCTCCCCCTTTGAGTTACTGTATGGGAGACACCCAAGAGGGCTGTTGGATATTGCCAAGGAAACTTGGGAAAGTGAGAGTTCTCCCCACAGGAGTGTGATTGAGCATGTCGCCCTGATGCAAGATCGAATTGCACAGGTAATGCCCATCGTGAAGGAACATTTGGCCCAAGCGCAGTTGGCACAGCAGAGAGTGTACAACCGTGGAGCCAAGACCCGTACCTTTTCCCCGGGGGATAGGATATTGGTACTTGTCCCTACGGTTGAAAGTAAATTCCTTGCCAAATGGCAAGGCCCCTACGAGATAATGGAAAAAGTGAGCGAAGTGAATTACAAGGTCAGACAACCAGGAAGGCGAAAGCCCGAACAGATCTATCACGTTAATCTGTTGAAAGCCTGGAGGGATAGAGAGTCCCTAGTCGCAGACACTTGGTCATCAGCTCAAACTGGTTGCGTGATTCCTGAGGTTGGAATAGCAGCCACCTTGTCACAACCCCAACAACAGGAGGTTAAGGAGTTTGTGCTTCGCAACAAGGAGGTATTCTCTGAGCTGCCGGGACAAACATCTGGGGTAGAGCATGACATCATTACCCCGCCCGGTGAAAGGGTGAAGTTAAAACCCTATCGGATCCCAGAGGCTCGACGGGAGGCAATACGGGAGGAAGTACAGAAAATGCTGAACTTAGGGGTGATAGAGGAGTCCCAAAGTGATTGGTCTAGTCCCATCGTGTTGGTGCCTAAACCAGATGGGAGCTGGCGATTTTGTAACGATTTTCGTCAGTTGAACAAAGTTACAAAATTTGACACCTACCCCATGCCACGTATAGATGAGTTGATCGACCGGCTGGGAACAGCCCGATACATGACGACTCTTGACCTCACAAAAGGGTATTGGCAAATCCCCCTGGCCAAGTCGGCCAAAGAGAAAACCGCATTTGTAACCCCAGACGGGGCGTTCCAATATAAAAGAATGCCGTTCGGGTTACAGAATGCGCCGGCCACATTCCAGCGGAAAATGGACCAGATGCTGAGGCCCCATCGGAAGTATGCTGCGGCTTACCTGGATGACGTAATTGTCCATAGCACAGATTGGGCCTCACATCTGCCAAAAGTGCAAGCAGTCCTGGACTCTGTTCGGGAAGCGGGGTTTACGGCTAACCCCAAGAAGTGTACCATTGGGCAGGAGGAGGCCAAATATCTTGGGTACACCATTGGGAGGGGAGTAATAAAACCCCAACTCAACAAAGTCGAGGCCATCCAGAGTTGGCCACGTCCCAACAGCAAGAAGCAGGTACGAGCCTTTCTGGGAATCGCTGGGTATTATCGGCGATTCATTCCCCACTTTGCTTCTAAGGCTGTGCCCCTAACCAACCTGACAAAGGGGAAAGGGTCGGTCATGATTAAATGGACCCCCGAGGCTGAGGCAGCATTCCAATTCTTGAAACAAGCCTTATGTAGCCAGCCAGTGTTGTACTCACCCGACTTCTCTAAAGACTTTGTCGTACAAAGTGATGCGTCAGATGTGGGGTTAGGAGCAGTATTGTCCCAGGTCTGGAACGGGGAAGAGCACCCAGTCATTTACCTCAGCAGGAAGTTGAAGTCCCATGAGGTAAATTACGCCACCGTTGAAAAGGAGTGTTTAGCGGTGAAGTGGGCTCTAGATTCCCTTCGGTACTACCTGCTAGGTAGGCACTTTGACATGGTTACAGATCACGCTCCGTTAAAGTGGATGGCTCAAAACAAGGAAACAAATAGAAGAGTGAATAGGTGGTTCCTGGCCCTCCAGGAATTCAACTTCACAGTAAAGCATCGCCCTGGCGTTCAAATGGGGAATGTGGATGCTTTGTCTCGAGTACATGAATGCCTGATTGCTGGTGTTCCAACCCCGAGGTTAAAACAAGAGGGGGGGGTATGTGACAGCAGGAAGGTAAAGTCACCTGGTTGCATCCAGGGGGGTAGATATATTTCGCCCAGATTCAGGCTTTACGCCGACTTATACAACTAGGTGGAGAGTTGTATAAGGCTAGTGGGCTCATGGATGACTCATACCTCTAGGGAGAGGGCTGGGCGTCGTGCAGACAGGGAGTTGATGAGACCAGCTGAAGCTTGTCAGCTCATTTAGGCCTCTATAAGAACTCCCAGCTTCATTAGATGTTAGCTCATGCCTGGAACCAGACCTGTGTGGACTGTCTAGGGAGAGTGAACCCCTGTGCGGTGAGACAAAGCCTGTGTGGCTATTTGCTTGGACATTTAAAACCAGGGACTTAGGGACTAGGACAGCACTAGGCTGATCCCAGTTGTTAGTTAGGAAACCTGTATGTTTAGTCAGAGGTCAACTTGACCAGGATTTATTTTGGTTATGTTTCTTTTGCTTTGCTGTGTTTTGTCACTGTAAATAGAAAATAAACCGCACCTTTTTGATTTTGAAAACCACAACCTCCGTTTGCTGGGCCTGTTTTGTGTGGGGAGCCCATCCCGGGGGTCACACACACCCGCTGCCGAGCTAACCCCCTCACAATATATATATATATAATGGTGCAATGGCATCTGCTAGATATGTAGAATCTGATATTAATAACTTTGAAAATAAACCCATTTCACCTTCTCACTTAAAATCTGATAAATCCTCATCTCTTTATCTTTTGGATGAGTATGCACTGCTTCAAATCATTTGGTGGAGGGGGGATTATGGTGTGGGGTTGTTTTTCAGGGGTTGGACTTGGCACCTTAGTTGCAGTCAAGGGAACTCTTAAGGCGTTAGCATAACAAGAAATTTTGTACAGTTTCATGCTTCCCTCTTTGTAGGAACAGTTTGGGGGTGGTCCCTTCCCGTTCCAACATGACTTTGCACCAGTGCACAAACAAGCTCCATAAAGACATGGATGAGCGAGTTTGGGGTGGAGGAACTTTACTGGCCTGCACAGAGTTCTGACCTCAACCTGATAGACTACCTTTGGGATAAATTAGAGCGAAGACTGCAAACCAGGACTTCTTGTTCACATCAGTGCCTGACCTCACAAATGCGCTTCTGGAAGAATGGTCAAAAATTCCCATAGACACACTCCTAAACCTTGTGGACAGCCTTCCCAGAAGAGTTGAAGCTGTTATAGCTGCAAAGGGTGAGCCAACTCAATATTGAACCCTACAGACTAAGACTGGGATGCCATTAAAGTTCATGTGAGTGTAAAAGCAGACATCCCAATACTTTTGATAATATAGTGTATGTACATATTTTCCTGGTAACCTGCAGGAATACCCACATTAAGGTCGCTTTGCCTGTTGTGAGCAGCATAACCTGAGCCAGTGGGCTCTTGAAATATTTATTGCCCTCTCACTACCTTGTTTAAACTCATATCAAAGTCCCAGCACCTCTTGAATTACCCTTTTTTTCATTAGAGTTGACATCTGAAGATGTCCAATAGCATAGAACTGGTGGAAACCAATGGGACCCAGGTACACCTATCTACTGTCTGGTGATGTCTGGCCAGAAGTGTTCTTCATGAAAGAATTGTGGCCACAAAGTTATACCTTAGACATAGAAACAAGGCTAAGCAACTCATCTATGCATTAAAACATAGGAACTGGGGTGTAGAAAAATTGCAGCAGGTTCTCTGGACTGATGAGCCAAAATGTGAAATATTTGGCTGTAGCAGGAGGCAGTTTGTTCATGGAAGGGTTGGAGAGCAGTATCATAATGAGTGAACAATTTGGGGTGTTTGCGGCAAATTTGAAAAGCCGCGGAACACCCTGTAAAAGTCTATGGGAGAAATCTAAAGTGCTAATTTTAAAGGCTTATATGCATGTGTAGCGGGGTTCTACTGTTATGGACTATTGTTATGTGTGTATACCCCAAACTTCCTCCTATGTTCCAGTTACAACTTTATAGACTATTGTTTACTTATGTGAAATTTTAAAGTGAACTCCGCGACAAAAAAATATTAAATATGTAGAAAACACCAGGTCGAGTGTATCGACCTCAAAAAAATCCTACTTAAGAAACTAGACTAAAGCTGCTCCCCTGAGAAGTGAAAGGCTCCCAGTGATAGATAGAAATATAGGGGGCGCTAATGAAAACCAAAAATTGTGATTGGTTGATTGTGCATGTAACAATTTCCCATTTGATATATATACAATGTTAGATGCTATAAATTTGTGTCCCAATATATTATAAAAACAAAAGTCCAACAGAAAAAAAGTCTGAAATTTGCTGCTGAAAAGAAATCCTCAAGTTTCATGTGGCTCCAATACTCAGTGATGACAACTCAGTGCTGATATACGCTTCCTGATGATGTAGCATCTTACGAAACGTACGTCGAGGCGGTATCTGGTCACGTGCTTGTATGCCTACACCCGGCCTGTGTGGTTAGCGGAAGGAGGGAGGTGGAACGCACGCCGTCCATGGAAGCGGACCGATCGTAGCGGATCTTCATTTTCCATTCCTCTGAGAGCCTGCAGCCCCAGTGCCGGGATAAGGCACTTTTATATGTGAGTAGCCATTTGGCTCTTTTTATGTTCCTTTAACGCAATAAAAACGGTTTTACACTATGGAATGTTTCCATCTTAAATTTCCGGTCTTGACACTATGAGGAGGAAGGATTTTTCCCAGGTCCAATCCATGTGAACAGGCACTACCCTGTACAAGCAATCTTGACCTACTTTTTAGTTAAAGTGGTCAACTAGTTCTGGTAAGCAGGATTTACTACAGCACTTTGGGTGTATGTTTTTCCTTGGTGAAGGAGCACAATTCACATCACTTCAAGTTTTTGGTTGTCAGCACTGAGTTGTTATCACTGAGTATTGGAGCCACATGAAACTTGAGGATTTATTTTCAGCAGCAAATTTCAGACTTTTTTTCTGTTGGACTTTTGTTTTTATAATATATTGGGACACAAATTTATAGCATCTAACATTGTATATATATATCAATTGGGAAATTGTTACACGCACAATCAACCAATCACAATTTTTGGTTTTCATTTGCACTTATTAGCGCCCCCTATATTTCTATCTATTGTTTACTTATGTTCAGTAATGCGCGTGGAACTTATGGTACATGGAGAGAGAGACTCCGTTGCCATGGATACCTAATAGACTATGGTACCCACAGTGCAGCTGTACTCCCAGAATTCATTACAACCACCGCACAGCCTGCTGGGGGAGGTTACATAAAGGAAGGGAGGGGCCACGCTCGGTCTCTCTGGACTTTTCCCTCAACCAAGCAGGAAGTCTGTGTGAGGCCTGCTGCCGGAGCGACTAGGCCCAAAGCCTGGGCCTGTAGTTTCGCGGAGGATCATCAAGCCAGAGAGGGATCTCTTTCCGTGTGACCAGCTCGCGCTTCTCAGATACCGGGGTCATCCACCAACCGACATCTATGGTGGCTGTGATAGGGACCAGAGACTGTGCGTTGCGGAGAGGTCTCGGATCAGGGTACCCTACAACGGATCGTGTCAGGCGGACTAGGCCTGTTTGCGTGAGCGGGCACCTGCCCAGAATCTACAACTGGTTGTTAGGCCTATGACTTTTTAAGGCCCACCATCATCCGAATAGTGAGCCGCACCTACACTAGGACATAGCGCAGCGTATGGTAGCTGCGTAGTTAAAGTTGGCATTATACTGACTGAGAGTTTAACTCCCAAAAGCATTGCAGGAGTTTAGCTTACATCCTTAATCTCCTTTGAATTACAATTATAAAGTGCACCAACGTTTTGCTAGCGAAGAATCCCACCATTGAGAAACTCGTACAGAAATCTTAGTCAGGCCTGACTGGAACTAACATTGAGGGGACACAGGGTGATATTGCCCACTAGGGGGAGCTCACGAACTTGAGATTGTTTATCCATAGAAAGTAGACGTTAGCCTATTGTAGAACCTGTACATGATACACATTATTACCTCTTGCAGGGCCCTGCAGAGTCATTTAAAGCTATACGAGAGATATACCGGTATATATATATATAATCTATAAACCTGTTTACTATCTTTTGATAAAGTAAACTTTATCTTTGTTTAAGTATATACCTGTGTGAAGTACTTTTATTAGCCTGAAGGACTCCAACGGAGAAAGGTAATATATACATGTCAGGAAAGGCTTCACCCGCTGGTGGTGCTGTTGGTCCTTTGGACTGCAGTGCTAGTGTCCGCCAGCAGGTGTCCTCCTGCAGCCAATATCTCTGTTGGAGGATCTCACCTGCTGGTGGTAACACATGATACGTGGACTGCAGTACCGGCATCCACCAGCGGGTGTATTCGGCAGTATGGGGCAGGCAGCACTTCCTGTGGTCAGCTGTGACCTGAAGCTCAATCACTGGACTTCCTTATATACCCGGCAAATGCAAACACTCATTGCCCTGGTATCTCTCTCACTGACCTAGGACCTGTGACCCTGTCTTGAGCCTGTATCCGACCCGATCCCTAACCTGCACCCTGCTCGACCCGATCCCTACCTGGAACCTGCATCCTACTTTACCCGATCCTACCTGTTCCCTACCTTGTGCCCATCCTACAGCTTTCCCTTCTGTTACCTGGATCCCTGCTCTGTAGCCTATCCATCCGTCCCCTCCCTGTTCCTGCTTCCTCCCATTCATACCCATCTGCTTGATTCCCTTGTGTATGACCTCGGCCTGGCTTCCACTACAATTCTGGTATTTCCCATACTTGTATATACTGTTTGTAGTCACTGTTGATTTATTGCACTGCGTTCTATTGGTTGTTGTATGTTGGTCACTCACCATAATAAATTATATATATTTTCACCTACACCCGTTTGGTTTCCTTTTATGAGGTCACACAGTCTGGTCAATTAACAATCCTTGACAGTATACCAGGGCCATTCCTGATCAGACGTGACTTCATTGAGGAACCATCCTGTGGTGTGTTTGGCTGATATGGATCACGATGAGATCCTGTACTATTCTCTGCTGGCGTCAGAGGATGGTGAATATTGTCGCCAGATGTTAAAGGGATGGACGAGTGACCAACTGAGGGAAACGATCCGATCAGCTAATTTCTGGGTGGATCAGGGTTACATGCAGCCTGAGGATGTACTGCCGTTGACCCGGTTATGTGTAGAACCAGCCCTGTCATTTGTTCCCGAAGGAAGGGATGACTTCTCTCCCCCTTTCAGTAGTGATCAGGTTGAGTCCCTGGTTTGGCTATTAGAGGATGATCCAGCTTTTTTTGATGAGCATTATTCCCTCTGTTCCCAGCAGGTATTATCTGATTATTCGAGTGACGCGAACGGCCCACAATACACTGCGCCATCGCAGTGTAATCCCGGCGCTGTGATTGGCCAAGCATGCACTGTGACCCTGCATGCTTGGCCAATCACAGCGCCGGCAGCGAGCAGAGCAATGATTGGCCACAGGCAGGATGCCTGTGGCCAATTATAGCTGAGGGGGTTTAGTACACGCCCCACACTATAAAAGGCCGCCAGCGCGGCGGCCTTGTGTAGTGTGTTCCGGAGCAGGGAAAGTGAAGGATAGGCAGGGTCAGTGTCAAATCTTGTCAAATCTATTCTTTGCTAAGCCTTGTGTGTAGGGACAGAGAAGGATAGGCAGGGAGAGTGTCAGTGTCATATTCTTTGCTAAACCTTGTGTGTAGGGAGAGAGAAGGATAGGCAGGGAGAGTGTCAGTGTCATATACTTTGATAAACCTTGGGTTCAGGGAGAGAGAAGGATAGGCAGGGGACAGTGTCAGTGTCATATTCTTTGCTAAACCTTGTGTGCAGGGAGAGAGAAGGATAGGCAGGGAGAGTGTCAGTGTCATATACTTTGATAAACCTTGTGTGCAGGGAGAGAGAAGGATAGGCAGGGGACAGTGTCAGTGTCATTGTTGCTAAGCCTCCTGCACATTATACACCTGAAGTTAGCCCGTATTGCTGCTTTTTCCTGGTGTGTTACACCAACAGGATTTTGCGGCACTTACAGCGGGCGGAGTGTACCTCCTGACCATATTACACCTTAACTTAGCCTGTATTGCTGCTTTTTCCTGGTGTGTTACACCAACAGGATTTTGCGGCACTTACAGCGGGCGGAGTGTACCTCCTGACCATATTACACCTTAACTTAGCCTGTATTGCTGCTTTTTCCTGGTGTGTTACACAAACAGGATTTTGCGGCACTTACAGCGGGCGGAGTGTGCCTCCTGACCATATTACACCTTAACTTAGCCTGTATTGCTGCTTTTTCCTGGTGTGTTACACCAACAGGATTTTGCGGCACTTACAGCGGGCGGAGTGTGCCTCCTGACCATATTACACCTTAACTTAGCCTGTATTGCTGCTTTTTCCTGGTGTGTTACACCAACAGGATTTTGCGGCACTTACAGCGGGCGGAGTGTACCTCCTGACCATATTACACCTTAACTTAGCCTGTATTGCTGCTTTTTCCTGGTGTGTTACACCAACAGGATTTTGCGGCACTTACAGCGGGCGGAGTGTACCTCCTGACCATATTACACCTTAACTTAGCCTGTATTGCTGCTTTTTCCTGGTGTGTTACACAAACAGGATTTTGCGGCACTTACAGCGGGCGGAGGGTGCCTCCTGACCATATTACACCTTAACTTAGCCTGTATTGCTGCTTTTCCCATTTCCCTGCAGGCCATTAGAGTGTCTGGAAGGCAAACAAGGAGAGGCAGACAGTCAGGAGCCAAAAAAAGAGGGCAAGCAGGCTCTGTGTCTAGAGACAACAGTGCTGGTCGTGGACGCGGTGCATCGCCATCAGCACGTGGCCATGGGACACGCTTGTCCTTCTTTTCGGCAGCTGGACGTGTTGAGCCGCATCATGCCGAAGACTTGGTAGAGTGGATGACCAAGCCCTCCTCATCCTCCTCATCCTCTCTCACCCAGGCTCAGGGTACTGGCAAAGCAGCTGCCAAAGCGTCCTCTTCCCTGGTATCAATGTCATCATCAGTCACTCCTTCCCTAGACCAACCATGTCCTCCTGAGGAGTCCCCCGAACTGTTTGAGCACAGTGTTGGGTACATGCTCCAGGAGGATGCCCAGCGTTTCGAAGGGTCTGATGATGATACCCAGCTAGAGGAAGGCAGTAGCGTGAGAGCAGAGAGAGGGGATGCTCAAGAAGGACACCAATCTGGCAGTCATGTTCCAGCAGCTGCAGCATACTGCCAGATTGGCTCCAGTGATGAGGAGGGAGGGGATGATGAGGTCACTGACTCCACATGGGTGCCTAATAGGAGAGAGGAGGAGGAGGAGGATGAGGAGGAGGCACATCTCCAACGAGGCAGGATGCCCTCGGGGGGCCAGCGTAAGGGCAGCACACCGATGGAATCACACCGCAGAGCTCCGCCTGTGCAGGGCGCTGCCTCTGCCCGTTATTCAAAAAGTTCTTTGGTGTGGGCCTTTTTTGAGTCGAGTGCATCAGATCGCACAGCTGCTGTTTGCAACATATGTCTCAAGCGTATATCGCGTGGCCAAAACATCACCCGCTTGGGCACCACATGCTTGACCAGACATATGTTGACCTGACATGCAGCTCGTTGGCAAGCCTACCTTAAAGACCCACACCAAAGAACAAAGCGGACCTCTCCTTGCACCGCATCAGCTGGGATCTCCAACCCCACTATACCTTCAGTCCTCTCTGAAACCTGCACTGAGAGGAATGAAGGTGTAGAATTAGGTGTGTCACAGCCAAGTACTTGCGGCCACTCTGCTAGCAGTACACCGACGTCCGATTCTAGCAGGCAAATTTCCCTGCCCCAGCTGCTGGACCGTCGAAAGAAGTTCACTCCCAGCCATCCACATGCCCAGCGGTTGAATGCTAGCTTGGCTAAATTGCTAGCGCTTCAACTGCTGCCTTTTCAGTTGGTAGACTCAGCCCCCTTCCGTGAGTTTGTGCAATGTGCGGTTCCTCAGTGACAGGTTCCCAAACGCCACTTTTTCTCACGGAAGGCGATTCCGTCTCTCTACCGGCATGTGGAAGGCAATGTCTTGGCCTCGCTGGACAGGGCGGTCAGTGGTAAGGTGCATATTACCGCTGACTCATGGTCCAGCAGGCATGGACAGGGACGTTACCTTTCTTTCACGGCCCATTGGGTCACTCTTTTGGCAGCTGGGAAGGATGCAGGACAAGGTGCAGTAGTGTTGGAGGTTGTTCCACCGCCACGCCTCCAAAATGCTACTACTGGTTGTGACACACCTCTGTCCTCCACCCCCTCCTCTTCTTCTTCCTCCATGGCCTCTTCCTGTGCTTTGTCCTCGGAACCAGCGGTGCTCCGTAGGCGTACAAGGGGCTACGCAAGTACGCAGGCAAAAAGATGCCATGCCGTGCTTGCGCTGGTGTGTTTGGGGGACAGGAGCCACACTGGGGCAGAGGTTCTGTCTGCTTTGCAAGGGCAGGCCGAGAGGTGGTTGACGCCATGCCAGCTTAAGCCTGGAATGGTAGTTTGCGACAATGGCACCAACCTCCTCTCCGCTCTCCGACAGGGACAACTGACCCATGTGCCCTGTGTGGCTCACGTCCTTAACCAGGTGGTGCAGCGGTTCTTGGGCAGGTACCCGGGCTTACAGGATGTCCTGAGGCAGGCCAGGAAAGTCTGTGTGCATTTCCGCAGATCTTATAATGGCAGTGCTCGCCTGGCTGAGCTGCAAAAGGAGTTAAACCTGCCCAAGAACCGCCTTATATGTGACATGCCCACCAGGTGGAACTCAAAGTTGGCCATGCTGCAGCGGCTGCACACGCAGCAGAGGGCCATCAATGAGTACCTGTGCGACTACGGCACCAGGACAGGGTCAGGGGAGCTCGGGTTTTTTTCACCACGCCAGTGGGGCATGATCAGGGATGCATGCACTGTCCTGGCACCATTTGAGGAGGCCACGAGGATGGTGAGCAGTGACAGTGCATGCATCAGTGACACTGTACCTCTTGTCCACCTGTTGGAACATACGCTGCGTGGAATAATGGACAGGGCACTTGAGGCAGAACAGAGGCAGGAAGAGGAGGACTTCCTTGCCTCTCAAGGCCCCCTTTACCCAGACAGTGTTCCTTCTGTCCCACCCATCGCACAGGAGGAGGAGGAGGATTGTGTCAGAATGGAGGTGGAGCCTGGCACTCAGCATCATCAGCAGCAGTCTTTTAGGGGTGATTTACAGTCCCAAGAAACCAGTGGACTTGTACGTGGCTGGGAGGAGGTGGCTGCGGATCATGTCGTCCTTAGTGACCCAGAGGACTCCGGACTGAATGCCTCAGCTAACCTACGCTGCATGGCCTCCCTGATCCTGCAAAGTCTGTGGAAGGATCCTCGTATTCTTCGGATCAAGGAGAGGGACCATTACTGGCTGGCCACTCTCCTTGATCCACGGTACAAGGGTAAGGTTGCGGATCTTATCTTACCGTCGCAGAGGGAGCAGAGGATGAGACAACTCCGGGAGGCCTTGCAGAAAGGTCTGTGCAACGCGTTCCCAGAGACTGGGAGGTTACAAACTCCTGGTCCTGGACAACGAGTTGCTGAGGCTTCTCAGCCCCAAGGTATGATCGGTTCCAGCAACCATCGCCAGCATCTAATATACATGGTGCAGGAATACCTAGGGGCAAGGTCAGACTTGGACACCTTCCCCACCGAAAATCCTCTGGCTTACTGGGTCTTGAGGATGGATCACTGGCCAGAGCTTGCACAGTATGCAATTGAGCTACTGGCCTGTCCTGCATCCAGCGTTCTTTCAGAACGCACATTCAGTGCTGCTGGTGGATTTGTCACGGATCACAGGGTGCGCCTGTCCACCGACTCTGTTGATCGACTGACCTTCATAAAGATGAACCAGTCTTGGATCACCACCAGCTACCAAACACCTGAAGCTGATATAACAGACTAATTTATTTTCAAATGTCACATCCCTTCAAGACTGATGCTGATGCTGAGAGACTGTCCTGTTATGTTGACTGACTATCCTCCTCCTCCTCAATGATCCGATTGACGATGATAGCTTGGAAGAACATTTTTGTTTCTGGGTGCCGCCACCAGTGGCTAAGGCCCAATTTTTCAGCCCCTGTTTAACAGGGGTGTGTTATTACAATTTTTTATGCAATGCTTTGCAGCAGGGCTAGTTCCTGCCCTCCAACTAGAGTATCTGGGAGTGGTTGCAGTGTCGTGGCACCAGCACCAGTGGCTAAGGCCCAATTTTTCAGCCCCAGTTTAACAGGGGCGTGTAATTAAAATTTTTGATGCAATACTTTGCAACAGGGCTCATTGCTGTGCTCCAAGTACAGTATCTGTGAGGGGTTGCAGTGTTGTGGCACCAGTGCCTAAGGCCCAATTTTTCTGCCCCTGTTTAACAGGGGCATGTAATTACAATTCTTGATCTAATAATTCACAGCAGGGCCCATTCCTGCGCCCACCAAGACTAACTGTGAGGCCTTACAGTGTTGTGTCAACACCACCACCACCACCACCACCAAAGGCCCAATTTTTCAGCCCCTGTTTAACAGGGGCGTGTAATTACAATTTTTGATGCAATACTTTGCAACAGGGCTCATTGCTGTGCTCCAAGTACAGTATCTGTGAGGGGTTGCAGTGTTGTGGCACCTGTGCCTAAGGCCCAATTTTTCTGCCCCTGTTTAACAGGGGCATGTAATTACAATTCTTGATCTAATAATTCACAGCAGGGCCCATTCCTGCGCCCACCAAGACTAACTGTGAGGCCTTACAGTGTTGTGTCAACACCACCACCACCACCACCACCAAAGGCCCAATTTTTCAGCCCCTGTTCAACAGGGGCATGCAATTACAATTCTTGATCTAATAATTCACAGCAGGGCCCATTCATGCGCCCACCAAGAGTAACTGTGAGGGCTCACAGTGTTGTGGCAACACCAACATGTAAGGGGCAAATTTCAGCTGAGTATATACGGCAGGCCCCTACTTTCAAACATCCAACTTACAAACGACTCCTCCTTGCAAACGGAAGGATACAACAGGAAGTGAGAGGAAATCTACCCCTAGGAAGGCAAATTCTCTCCTGTAAGAGTTAATATGGGAAAAAAAGTGTCTCCTCTCCACTGATTCTTTATCACCAATTCTTGTTTCAATAAAAACCCCAAATTTTCAAAAAACATTTGTCATTAGGACGGAAAGTGAGGTGAACTGTTCTGAACAGGTGCACACTGCACAGACAGCAAAACAAATGTTACAGGGGTGATAATCCTTCCCTATGTTTTCCAAAAAGCTTAAAAATAGATTTTTTGGCTGGAGCTACACTTAAACAATGTACCTGTTCAAAATTACAAACAGATTCTACATAAGAACAAACCTACAGTCCCTGTCTTGTATGCACCGCCTGTATACGGCTGTTCAGAGTATATAGGGCCTTTTTTATTTTGTGTGCGGGGTTCCCCTTAATATCCATACAAGACCCAAAGGGGCTGGTAATGGGCTGGGGTATGGGGGGGGGGTGTGATGGGGTAGCTATGCCATTTTTCTTAAAGATTTTCATCCATATTACCGGGACCAGACATTACATTAAAGCCGCAAGCAGTTTTAAATGGCTTTTTTTCCTTTAGAAATGTAATTTTGTGCAGGGACAGTTCTAAACACGGGAAACACGTGGCACTTCACAGGCATACTTTAGACACCCCCCAGGTACGATATTTAAAGGAATATTTGACTTTTTTTTTTTCACTTTATGCATCATTAAAATGACTTCTCCAGAAAAACGGCCGTTTTTAAAACTTCTTTTTGCATTGATACATGTCCCCTGGTGCAGAACCCGGGTTCCCAAAGCCTTTTTAGGACAATAACATGCATAATAGTCGTTATAATTAGCACTTTAGATTTCGAACGTTCGCATCCATTGTATTTAATAGGGTTCTAAAGTTCGTGCAAACTTTCGGTCCGTTCGCGGGTTCTGGTGCGAACCGAACCCGGGGGTGTTCGGCTCATCACTACCTATGACAACCCCAGCTACCGTCCAGTGTGTTCAGCCCCCCAAATACTACTACCCCGTCTCTACCTGTTGCACCTACCCTGCCTTCAATCCACCTGCTTCTTCCCTCCTATCCGTAGCCAATCCACAAGAACCTCCTCCAGCCATTGTCCCTGCACCTCTGCCATTGTCTTCCATTTGTCCAATCCCAACCTTTTCATATATTCCCCTCGTTACTTGCAAACCTGCAGTGACTAAATCTAAGAAAAAGCGGAAGTACTTCCCAACCCACACAATCCAACCTACCTCCACACCCACCAACCTGCTCCAGCCTGCAGTTCTCGAACCAGCCTTCCAGCCTGCGGTTCCCGAACCAGCCTTCCAGCCTGCAGTTCTCGAGCCAGCCTTCCAGCCTGCAGTTCTCGAGCCAGCCTTCCAGCCTGCAATTCCCGAGCCAGCCTTCCAGCCTGCAGTTCTCGAGCCAGCCTTCCAGCCTGCAGTTCTTGAGCCATCCTTCCAGTCTGCAGTTCTCGAGCCAGCCTTCCAGCCTGCAGTCCCAGAGCCAGCCTTCAAGCCAGCCTTCCAGCCTACAGTTCTTGAGCCAGCATTCCAGCCTGCAGTTCTTGAGCCAGCCTTCCAGTCTGCAGTTCTCGAACCAGCCTTCCAGCCTGCAGTTCTCTAGTCAGCCTTCCAGCCTGCAATTCCCGAGCCAGCCTTCCAGTCTGCAGTTCTCGAGCCAGCCTTCCAGCCTGCGGTTCTCGAGCCAGCCTTCCAGCCTGCAGTTCTTGAACCAGTCTTCCAGCCTGCAGTTCTTGAACCAGCCTTCCAGCCTGCAGCTCCCAAGCCAGCCTTCCAGCTTGCAGTTCTTGAGCCAGCCTTCCAGTCTGCAGTTCTCGAGCCAGCCTTCCAGCCTGCGGTTCTCGAGCCAGCCTTCCAGCCTGCGGTTCTCGAACCAGCCTTCCAGCCTGTGGTTCTCGAACCAGCCTTCCAGCCTGCAGTTCTCAAACCAGCCTTCCAGCCGGAGGTTCCTGTACCAACCTGCCAGCCTGAAGACCCTGTACCAGCCTGCCAGCCTGAAGACCCTGTACCAGCCTGCCAGCCTGAAGACCCTGTACCAGCCTGCCAGCCTGAAGACCCTGTACCAGACTGCCAGCCTGAAGACCCTGTACCAGCCTGCCAGCCTGAAAACCCTGTACCAGCCTGCCAGCCTGAAGACCCTGTACCAGCCTGCCAGCCTAAAGTTTTTGTTCCAGCCTGCCGACCTGAAGTTCTTATGCCAGCCTGCCAGCCTGAAGACCCTGTACCAGCCTGCCAGCCTGAAGACCCTGTACCAGCCTGCCAGCCTGAAAACCCTGTGCCAGCCTGCCAGTGTGAAGTTCCCGTGCCAGCCTGCCAGCTTGCAGTTCATGTGCCTGCCTTCCAAACTGAAGTCCTGATGACAGTGTCCCAGTCGGAAGATCTGGTGCCCGTTTCCCGGCCTGTGGTTGTGGTGCCCGTTTCCCAGCCTGTGGTTGTGGTACCCATTTCCCGGCCTGAGATTGTGGTGCCCGTTTCCCGGCCTGAGGTTGTGGTGCCCGCTGCGGTGCCCATTCCCTGGCTTGAGGTTGTGGTGCCCGTTTCCCGGCTTGGGGTTGTGGTGCCCGTTTCCCGGCTCGAGGTTGTGGTGCCTGTTTTCCGGCTTGAGGGTATGAGGCCCGCGTCCCAGTCTGTGGAGCCTGCAGCCCAGCTCGATGACCCGGAGCTTGCTGCCCAGCCTGAGATGATTCCGTCTGCTGCCCAGCCTGAGATGATTCCGTCTGCTGCCCAGCCTGAGATGATCCCGTCTGCTGCCCAGCCTGAGATGATTCCATCTGCTGCCCAGCCTGAGATGATTCCGTCTGCTGCCCAGCCTGAGATGATTCCGTCTGCTGCCCAGCCTGAGGTGTTCCCGTCTGCTGCCCAGCCTGAGATGTTCCCGTCTGCTGCCCAGCCTGAGGTGTTCCCGTCTGCTGCCCAGCCTGGTGTGCCCCTGTCCGCTGCCCAGCTTGATATGACTATTTCCTGCCCGGATGTGCCCGCTGTCTGCCCGGATGTGACCTTGCCTGTTGCCCAGCTTGTTGCTATGAACTTCCCCCAGCAGCAGGTCATTGGAGCGTCCGGAGGCCGCTCCTTTGAGGGGGGGTACTGTCAGGAAAGACTTCACCCGCTGGTGGTGCTGTTGGTCCTTTGGACTGCAGTGCTAGTGTCCGCCAGCAGGTGTCCTCCTGCAGCCAATATCTCTGTTGGAGGATCTCACCTGCTGGTGGTAACACATGATACGTGGACTGCAGTACCGGCATCCACCAGCGGTTGTATTCTGGCAGTATGGGGCAGGCAGCACTTCCTGTGGTCAGCTGTGACCTGAAGCTTAATCACTGGACTTCCTTATATACCCGGCAAATGCAAACACTCGTTGCCCTGGTATCTCTCTCACTGACCTAGGACCTGTGACCCTGTCTTGAGCCTGTATCCGACCCGATCCCTAACCTGCACCCTGCTCGACCCGATCCCTACCTGGAATCTGCATCCTACTTTACCCGATCCTACCTGTTCCCTACCTTGTGCCCATCCTACAGCTTTCCCTTCTGTTACCCGGATTCCTGCTCTGCAGCCTATCCATCCGTCCCCTCCCTGTTCCTGCTTCCTCCCATTCATACCCATCTGCTTGATTCCCTTGTGTATGACCTCGGCCTGGCTTCCACTACGATTCTGGTATTTCCCATACTTGTATATACTGTTTGTAGTCACTGTTGATTTATTGCACTGCGTTCTATTGGTTGTTGTATGTTGGTCACTCACCATAATAAATTATATATATTTTCACCTACACCCGTTTGGTTTCCTTTTATGAGGTCACACAGTCTGGTCAATTAACAATCCTTGACAATACATGTGTACTTAATGTGGTATATATATATATTGTGACAGCAGGAAGGTAAAGTCACCTGGTTGCATCCAGGGGGGTAGATATATTTCGCCCAGATTCAGGCTTTACGCCGACTTATACAACTAGGTGGAGAGTTGTATAAGGCTAGTGGGCTCATGGATGACTCATACCTCTAGGGAGAGTGTGGGGCGTCGTGCAGACAGGGAGTTGATGAGACCAGCTGAAGCTTGTCAGCTCATTTAGGCCTCTATAAGAACTCCCAGCTTCATTAGATGTTTGCTCATGCCTGGAACCAGACCTGTGTGGACTGTCTAGGGAGAGTGAACCCCTGTGCGGTGAGACAAAGCCTGTGTGGCTATTTGCTTGGACATTTAAAACCAGGGACTTAGGGACTAGGACAGCACTAGGCTGATCCCAGTTGTTAGTTAGGAAACCTGTATGTTTAGTCAGAGGTCAAGTTGACCAGGATTTATTTTGTTTATGTTTCTTTTGCTTTGCTGTGTTTTGTCACTGTAAATAGAAAATAAACCGCACCTTTTTGATTTTGAAAACCACAACCTCCGTTTGCTGGGCCTGTTTTTGTGTGGGGAGCCCATCTCGGGGGTCACACACACCCGCTGCCGAGCTAACCCCCTCACAGTTGGTGGAGAATGCGGGCAGTTTTTTTTTAAGCCAGCATGGAGGAGATACTGAAGCAGCTGGCTCTAGCAAATGCCAATCAACAGCAGACGAATGCAGGTTTGCAAAAGAACTTCGCAGCCCAGCAGCAAGCTCATCAACAGAGCCTTGCAGCCCAGCAGCAGACAAACACAACTTTGCAACAGAGTCTGGAGGCTCAGCAACAAGCCCAGCAGCAATCTGAGGCCCGCTTCATAGACCTGTTGCAGAAGCAAGAGCAGAGACTACAACAACAGATGGAAGCAGTAATGCAGCAACGTCCGCAGACCAGTGAGGAAAGCCGTCCCACTAATACCGCGTCCTTTGGGGTGAGTCGTTTATTGACAAAAATGACTGGAGAGGATGATCCAGAGGTATTTTTGACCACATTTGAAAGGACCGCTGAAAGAGAAAAGTGGCCTGAGGAGCAGTGGGCTGGACTGGTGGCTCCTCTGTTAACTGGTGAATCGCAGAAAGCTTACTATGACCTAGAGCCTAACCAAGCAAAAGACTATGTGATGCTAAAAGCTGAAATATTGGCAAGGCTGGGTGTCACCCAGGCTGTCCGGGCTCAGCGTGTGCATAACTGGACTTTCCAGCTTGGAAAACCCCCCAGGTCTCAAATGTATGATCTCATTCACCTGAGCAGAAAGTGGCTACAGCCAGAGACTTTGTCCGCACCAAAGATTGTGGAACGTGTTGTAATGGATCGGTTTTTGAGAGCTCTTCCTACTGCCATCCAAAAGTGGGTAAGCCATGGAGACCCAGAGACGGCCGATGGTCTTGTGGATCGTGTGGAGAAATACTTGGCTACAGAGAACCTGACGGCCTCTTCCAGAGACACTCGGACTTTCCACCCTAAGACCAGACCATCCCCAGGGGCGGATAAGAGGATTCCAAGGGGTGAGGGTGGAGAGAGTGAGAGGGTGGGAGCTCTACCCCAAGTTTGGCGAGAACAGCCTGGGAAATCAGCGGCTCAAGAGGCCGCAAGAAGGATCGTTTGCTACCGCTGCCGGCAAGCGGGACATATTGCAGCCAATTGCCCGGTTGTGGAGGAACCCATGCAGTGTGACTTTCTGACGGGCAGACGTCAGTCGCTGTGTGCGACAGTCGCATGCACTGCCATTCGAGGAACTGAGAAACATTTATGCAAAATGTGTGTTAATGGTAGAAATGTTGTGGTATTGTTGGATTCAGGTAGCCTTGTGACCCTGATAAAGGCTGAGTTAGTTAAAACAGAGGTCTCTGGGAATAGCAAGGTAGCTGTTATTTGTGTGCATGGGGACACCCGAGAGTATCCAGTGACTACAGTGTGTTTCGAGACCCCCAAAGGTACCCTCTCTCATCCAGTGGGCTTAGTATCTCAGTTACCGCATGACGCCATTGTGGGAAGGGATTTTCCGAAGTTCTGGGAACTGTGGGATGATCCTGAGCCCCCCACTGGTGCCCCTATGTACCAGGAATGTGATAGCCAGAACTCCCCTGAGAGTGGTGAGGACTCTCCGGAATTTCCCTTATCAGTATTGGCAGGGGAGACTCAAGAAACTGGAGAGGAGCCCACCTCCTCAGACGAAAACCTACCGTCTGTGGAGTTTTCTGATCTTGAGGTTCACAGGGAAAACTTTGCCACAGAACAGTTGAAAGACCCCGCCCTAATAAAGGCACGGGAAAACGTAGTGAAAATAGATGGCGAGTTAGTGAACCCAGATAATACCTGCACTTACCCATACTTCAGCGTAGAGAAGGACCTACTGTATCGGGTGGCAAAAAGGGCAGAAGAAACCGTTGAGCAGCTTGTGGTGCCCAAACCTTACAGGAAGTTGGTGTTGGAGTTGGCCCATGGGCACATTCTTGGAGGTCATCTGGGGACAGAGAAAACCCGAGAGAGGGTATTACAGAGATTCTATTGGCCGGGGGTGATGAAGGACATAGAAAATTATTGTTCCTCCTGCCCTGTGTGTCAGAGGTCGGCCCCGATGCCACATTTCCGTAGCCCGCTGGTCCCTCTACCCATCATTGAGGTCCCGTTTGAGAGGATCGCCATGGATTTGGTAGGTCCTATAATCAAGTCCGCTAGGGGGCACCAGTACATATTAGTTATAATGGACTATGCCACCCGTTATCCAGAAGCGATCCCTCTCCGAAATACCTCGGCCAAAACCATAGCCAAAGAGCTATCTCTTGTGTTTAGCCGGGTGGGTATTTGTAAAGAACTGCTTACGGACCAAGGTACACCCTTTATGTCCCGGGTTATGAAGGAGCTGTGTAAATTGTTCAAAGTGACGCAATTACGTACATCTGTGTATCACCCCCAAACCGATGGGCTGGTTGAAAGGTTCAACAAAACCCTAAAACAAATGTTGAAGAAAGTGGTGGATAGAGATGGAAAGGATTGGGACTGTCTACTTCCTTATCTGATGTTTGCTATTAGGGAGGTGCCCCAATCCTCTACGGGATTCTCCCCCTTTGAGTTACTGTATGGGAGACACCCAAGAGGGCTGTTGGATATTGCCAAGGAAACTTGGGAAAGTGAGAGTTCTCCCCACAGGAGTGTGATTGAGCATGTCGCCCTGATGCAAGACCGAATTGCACAGGTAATGCCCATCGTGAAGGAACATTTGGCCCAAGCGCAGTTAGCACAGCAGAGAGTGTACAACCGTGGAGCCAAGACCCGTACCTTTTCCCCGGGGGATAGGATACTGGTACTTGTCCCTACGGTTGAAAGTAAATTCCTTGCCAAATGGCAAGGCCCCTACGAGATAATGGAAAAAGTGAGCGAAGTGAATTACAAGGTCAGACAACCAGGAAGACGAAAGCCCGAACAGATCTATCACGTTAATCTGTTGAAAGCCTGGAGGGATAGAGAGTCCCTAGTCGCAGACACTTGGTCACCAGCTCAAACTGGTTGCGTGATTCCTGAGGTTGGAATAGCAGCCACCTTGCCACAACCCCAACAACAGGAGGTTAAGGAGTTTGTGCTTCGCAACAAGGAGGTATTCTCTGAGCTGCCGGGACAAACATCTGGGGTAGAGCATGACATCATTACCCCGCCCGGTGAAAGGGTGAAGTTAAAACCCTATCGGATCCCAGAGGCCCGACGGGAGGCAATACGGGAGGAAGTACAGAAAATGCTGAACTTAGGGGTGATAGAGGAGTCCCAAAGTGATTGGTCTAGTCCCATTGTGTTGGTGCCTAAACCGGATGGGAGCTGGCGATTTTGTAACGATTTTCGTCAGTTGAACAAAGTTACAAAATTTGACACCTACCCCATGCCACGTATAGATGAGTTGATCGACCGGCTGGGAACAGCCCGATACATGACGACTCTTGACCTCACAAAAGGGTATTGGCAAATCCCCCTGGCCAAGTCGGCCAAAGAGAAAACCGCATTTGTAACCCCAGACGGGGCGTTCCAATATAAAAGAATGCCGTTCGGGTTACAGAATGCGCCGGCCACATTCCAGCGGAAAATGGACCAGATGCTGAGGCCCCATCGGAAGTATGCTGCGGCTTACCTGGATGACATAATTGTCCATAGCACAGATTGGGCCTCACATCTGCCAAAAGTGCAAGCAGTCCTGGACTTTGTTCGGGAAGCGGGGTTTACGGCTAACCCCAAGAAGTGTACCATTGGGCAGGAGGAGGCCAAATATCTTGGGTACACCATTGGGAGGGGAGTAATAAAACCCCAACTCAACAAAGTCGAGGCCATCCAGAGTTGGCCACGTCCCAACAGCAAGAAGCAGGTACGAGCCTTTCTGGGAATCGCTGGGTATTATCGGCGATTCATTCCCCACTTTGCTTCTAAGGCTGTGCCCCTAACCAACCTGACGAAGGGGAAAGGGTCGGTCATGATTAAATGGACCCCCGAGGCTGAGGCAGCATTCCAATTCTTGAAACAAGCCTTATGTAGCCAGCCAGTGTTGTACTCACCCGACTTCTCTAAAGACTTTGTCGTACAAAGTGATGCGTCAGATGTGGGGTTAGGAGCAGTATTGTCCCAGGTCTGGAACGGGGAAGAGCACCCAGTCATTTACCTCAGCAGGAAGTTGAAGTCCCATGAGGTAAATTACGCCACCGTTGAAAAGGAGTGTTTAGCGGTGAAGTGGGCTCTAGATTCCCTTCGGTACTACCTGCTAGGTAGGCACTTTGACATGGTTTACGGATCACGCTCCGTTAAAGTGGATGGCTCAAAACAAGGAAACAAATAGAAGAGTGAATAGGTGGTTCCTGGCCCTCCAGGAATTCAACTTCACAGTAAAGCATCGCCCTGGCGTTCAAATGGGGAATGTGGATGCTTTGTCTCGAGTACATGAATGCCTGATTGCTGGTGTTCCAACCCCGAGGTTAAAACAAGAGGGGGGGGGTATGTGACAGCAGGAAGGTAAAGTCACCTGGTTGCATCCAGGGGGGTAGATATATTTCGCCCAGATTCAGGCTTTACGCCGACTTATACAACTAGGTGGAGAGTTGTATAAGGCTAGTGGGCTCATGGATGACTCATACCTCTAGGGAGAGTGTGGGGCGTCGTGCAGACAGGGAGTTGATGAGACCAGCTGAAGCTTGTCAGCTCATTTAGGCCTCTATAAGAACTCCCAGCTTCATTAGATGTTTGCTCATGCCTGGAACCAGACCTGTGTGGACTGTCTAGGGAGAGTGAACCCCTGTGCGGTGAGACAAAGCCTGTGTGGCTATTTGCTTGGACATTTAAAACCAGGGACTTAGGGACTAGGACAGCACTAGGCTGATCCCAGTTGTTAGTTAGGAAACCTGTATGTTTAGTCAGAGGTCAAGTTGACCAGGATTTATTTTGTTTATGTTTCTTTTGCTTTGTTGTGTTTTGTCACTGTAAATAGAAAATAAACCGCACCTTTTTGATTTTGAAAACCACAACCTCCGTTTGCTGGGCCTGTTTTTGTGTGGGGAGCCCATCTCGGGGGTCACACACACCCGCTGCCGAGCTAACCCCCTCACAATATATATATATATATATATATTGTAAACTTTTGGGGATTATAGCTCCATGGAACCAAGTGCATAAACCGTTGAACTTGAACAAAAAGGCTTTTATTTGTAAATAAACCAAAAATAAAGCTTCATTCAGCACACAGGAAAAATATAAAAACAAAGTCCACTTATCTCCAGCACAAAGTAAGGCCTTTAACCCCCTGTGTGCTGACTCCCAGTGGTCAGGAGTGGAGTCTCTATCCCACCCGAATATCACTTTAGAGCCTCCAAAATTCCGGGCCCCAAATAACTCTCTATCAAGACAAAGAGGACTGCGAGCCAGTCCTCTCTGGACTAGTTCTTTTACTGGGAATTCCTCACCCATTCTGGATGACCTCCTGAACACCATCACCACTCCTTAAAGGGACCACAACCCAAATATTGGTGCTATATAGCACCCGTCCAGGACCCAACCTTGGCGTCCTGTACATATCCCCCCCCCCCTCTGCCTCAACGCGGAGGTGTTGGAGGCACCACTCGACATCATACAATGGACTCGGGAGAGGGCATCGGCATTCTGATGTTGTCTCCCGGGTCTGTGCTCTACCACAAAATTGAACTCCTGGAGAGAAAGGAACCACCTTGTTACCCTGGCATTGGTGTGCTTGTTTTGCCTCATCCAGGTAAGGGGAGCGTGGTCTGACATCAAGCGAAACCTCCTACCTAGGAGGAAATATCATAGGGAGTCCAAAGCCCACTTGATGGCAAGACACTCCTGCTCTACCACAGCGTAGTTTTTCTCAGCTGCCATCAGCTTCCTACTAAGAAAAACTACGGGGTGCTCTTCCCCATTGATTTCCTGCGACAGGACTGCTCCCAACCCCTCACTTGAAGCGTCTGTCTGCACTACAAAATCCTTTGCGAAATACGGAGCTACAAGCACCGGATCCTGGCACAATGCCGTCTTAAGCTTTTGAAAAGCTTTCTCGGCCTCGGCATTCCACTTTATCATCACTGACTTTCTGCCCTTGGTCAAGTCAGTCAGCGGTGCAGCAATGGTGGCGAAGTTGGGAACAAACATCTTATAATAGCCAACTATGCCCAAAAACGCTCTGACCTGCTTCTTGGTTAGGGGATGGGGCCAGTCCTGTATGGCTTCCACCTTACTCATTTGGGGCTTCACCAACCCCCTACCCACAATATACCCTAGGTACTTGGCTTCCTCGACCCCAACGGCACACCTTTCCGGATTGATGGTGAACCCTGCTCTTCTCAAGGAGTCTACGACCTGAACCCGGGGAAGATGGGACTCCCAATCAGTGCTGACGTTGACTATGTCATCTAAGTAGACGGAAGCGTACCGTTGATGTGGACGCAAAGTTTTGTCCATGGCCCTTTGGAACGTGGCAGGGGCAGAGTGTAGACCAAATGACATCCTTTTGTATTGGAAGTGGCCTTCCGGAGTAGAGAAGGCTGTTTTCTCCCTGGCTTCCTTGGTCAGGGGAATCTGCCAGTACCCTTTTGTGAGGTCCAGCGTGGTGATATACCTGGCAGGACCTAACCTCTCAATTAGCTCATCTACCCGTGGCATGGGATATGCATCAAACTTGGAGACTTCATTAAGTTTTCTGAAGTCGTTACAGAAGCGGAGGGTGCCGTTGGGTTTGGGTACCAACACGATTGGACTCGACCACTCGCTCTGTGACTCTTCAATGATTCCAAGTTCGAACATTCTTTTAACCTCTTCAGATACTGCCACCCTATGAGGTTCTGGGATACGGTAAGGCTTTAACCGGATTTTTACATTGGTCTCGGTTACAATGTCATGCTTGATGACGTTGGTGAGACCGGGCAATCCTGAAAACATGACCCTATTTCTTTGCAGAAACTCTTTTGCTTGCTGGGTTTGGTGTCTAGTTAGGGTGGCAGCAACCTGCACCAGGTCAATCCCTGCATGATCCCCTGACTGTACCCCTACCACTGCGGATACCTGTTCTCTGTCTCTCCAGGGTTTCAACAAATTTACGTGATAGATTTGGTAGGGTTTTCTTTTCCCTGGCTGGTGTACCTTGTAGTTCACCTCACTTACATTCTCTACTACCTCAAACGGGCCTTGCCACTTGGCCAAGAATTTGCTCTCCACCGTGGGTATTAGAACAGCCACCCGACTTGAAACTGTCTAATTTTAGCCAACCAGTTATACACTCTCCTTTGGGCATCCTGAGCCTTCTGCATGTGCTCCCTCACGAGCGGCATCACCTTAGCCACCCTCTCTCGCATTTGAGAGATATGCTCTACCACGGTTTTATGCGGTGAGGACTCACTTTCCCATGTTTCCTTTACTAGATCGAGCAACCCCCGGGGCCTTCGTCCATACACTAGCTCAAACGGTGAGAAGCCCGTGGATGCTTGTGGAACCTCCCGGATGGCAAACATCAAGGCAGGGAGTAACATATCCCAATCGTTCCCGTCTTTCTGGACCACTCTTTTCAACATGGACTTTAGAGTTTTATTAAACCTCTCGACTAGGCCATCGGTCTGCGGGTGATAGACGGACGTCCGCAACTGCTTAATCTGAAACAGTTTGCACAAGTCCGCCATCACCTTTGACATAAAAGGGGTACCCTGGTCCGTTAGCATCTCTTTGGGGAACCCAGTTCATGAGAACATTTGAAATAACTCCCGGGCAATGGCCTTAGAGGAAGCTTTCCTCAAAGGGATTGCTTCTGGATACCTAGTTGCGTAATCTAGGATGACTAATATGTATTGGTGCCCCCTTGCCGACTTTACCAGGGGTCCCACCAGATCCATAGCGATCCGCTCGAATGGGACCTCAATAATTGGCAAGGGTACTAGAGGGTTTCTGTAGTGGGGCACTGGGCAGTTAACTGGCAAATGGGACAAGATGCACAATATCTTTTAACCTCGGCCTTCACCCCTGGCCAGTAAAACCGGTCGGTTATCCTGGCCTCTGTTTTCTCCGCCCCCAGGTGTCCTCCCAGTGCGTCGTTGTGGGCTAGATCAAGGAGCATTCGCCTATACAGTTGGGGAACCAGCAACTGCTCTACAGTTTCCCCTCGGCTCTAAGCTACTCGATATACCAAGTCCCCCTTCAACGCAAAATGAGGAAACCTCTGATCTGCCCCAGGCATTTGTAAGACTCCATCAATAACAGAAACCTGCTCTCGAGCATTGATCAAGGTAGGATCCTGTAACTGGGGGGATGCCAAATGCACCCCTGGATACATCTAGGTCTGTATGCACTGGCCTCAAGGATGTTTCCCCATCATCCTCCTCAACCGGAGAGAGAGCTCCTCATCATCCTGCCCCAGCATAACTTGTAATAGGAAAACTCCCCCCCCCCCATCAGAGATCAACTCAGTTTTGAGACCTGGAACAGGAACATTATCATCCAAATTAGCATTCTCTGTAATTTCATTGTCAGTGACGGGTATCTCCATATTAGAGGGGTGTGTTGTGGGGGTTTCAGGCCCAGACCCCTCAGACTCTGTCCCTTCCAGGCCTAGTGTCCCCAGTTCTCCTGGCAGCCCCGTCTGTACCTGGTTCCACAGTTCGAGAAATAGTGGACAGTCCCGCCCCACTATAATGTCATGTATTAAACTTTTTACCACCCCAACCTCTTATGTAACTGAGGTATGGCCATAGGAAACCGTCACCGGAACCAGGGGGTACTCCCTGGTGTCCCCATGGATACACACTACCCGTAGAGTCTTATTTACTGGGCCGAGTCTCCCAACCACCCTGGCATGTACAAGTGTTACCATGCTACCGGAGTCTAGTAGAGCCCTGGCAGGAAGGTGGTTCACCCACACTTCACACTCGAACCGTCCTGCAGCCAGATCAAGATGAGTGGCACACGCTCTTTGCACATAGAAGGAGCTTCTCCGATCAGTCCCACAGTCCAAAGGCTCCTCCTGCAGTGGGCACTGTGCCCGGGTATGCCCCCAAGACCGACATCGCCAACACTGTAGGTTCCCCATCCTTAGGACAGGAACCAACCTTCGCGGTTCTGCGGAAGATGATGCAGGTTTGCGGGTTTCAATGTCAGGCAGGGCTTCTCTCCTAGGTGCTGTGGCTGGTCTGGTTGCCTTTGGTGTGGGTTCCAGATGCTTGGCAGGCCCAAGCAGGTCCTCTACCTCGGTATATCTTCTGACCAACTCAACCAGCTGGTCAGCAGTTGCAGGGTCTCCATGGCTTACCCATCGCTGTAGGTCATCTGGCAGGGACTGCAGGTACCAGTCCATCACCACCCGTTCCACCATTTGTGGGCCCGAAAATTTTTCCGGCTGCAGCCATTTTTTCACCAGCTGCACTAGTTTGTGCATTTGGGACCTAGGTGGTTGGTAAGGTTTGTACCGCCAGCGATGCACCCTCTGAGCCCGGACAGCTGTGGTCACTCACAGGCAGGCCAGGATCTCTGCCTTCAGCCGCTCATAGTCGCTGATGTGCTCAGATGGGAGGTCAAAATAAGCCTTTTGCGGGTCACCGGTGAGGAAAGGGGAGATAATGCCAGCCCATTGGTCACAGGGCCACCCCTCTCTCTCTGCTATCCTTTCAAAGGTAGTGAGAAAGGCCTCTACGTCATCCCTGGGTGTTAGCTTTTGTAAAAAATGGGTGGCTCTCACGGACACTTGGTTGCCAGCGGCAATGACCGCTTGCTCTCGTCCCTGAGCCAGCCGCTGTACTGCCTCCTGCAAGGCAGCCACCTGTGCTTGAGTGGACTCCTGCTGGGCCGTAAACTGGGCGGTTAGCAGCCGTGTGCTTTCCTCATGGCGACGGTTTGCCTCTGCTAAAGCTTGCTGTTGGGTTGCAGTGGCTTGCTGTTGGTTCGCAGTGGCATGTTGCTGGGTCGCAGTGGCTTGTGCCAAAGCCTTGATGACCTCCTCCACGCCTTTGTCTGCTGTTTGCAATGTCTGAGCTGACTTCACCCAAGACATGCCATAAGCACACTGTCTCTTTAAGTGTCAGTTTGTTTTAAACAGTTTTTGCAGCTGCAAATGCACTTTGCCAGCATCCAAGACACCAGTTGTAAACTTTTGGGGATTATAGCTCCATGGGACCAAGATCATAAACCGTTGAACTTGAACAAAAAGGCTTTTATTTGTAACTAAACCAAAAATAAAGCTTCATTCAGCACACAGGAAAAATATAAAAACAAAGTCCACTTATCTCCAGCATAAAGTAAAGTCCTGCTTTACTTTAGAGTAAAGAGTCGTGTGTTAAACACCCTAGCAACCGATGGTGACGGGATTCACTTAAAACATTGAACTGTATCACTTGTTACGTTTACTTTGGATCCAAACTATGGACATTTAATCATAATTTTTGCATTTGTTTTATCTTGTGCGTTTTTTTGGAGTTCACATATGTTTTGTCTTGCACATTCATTTATAATCATTTATTCGTTTATATTTCATCTAAGATTTTACATGTGATTATGTTAACGCTCACCCATTAGGGTAACCTTTTTCTCCCCCCTGCGTTATTGGGATTTGTGCACGTTCATTGGTCGTGACACTTACATATTTCACATCTGTGTCACTTATTTGTCATTATCACACCACTTATCTCTAGCCCCTTTTTATTAGACCAGCCCACAGCCCTACCCTCATTCTCTTTTCCTTAGTGTAATCACAGCGCAGCCACCATCATTTATCTATAAAGTCCTGCTTGTCTTCAGCACAAAACAAATTAAAGAAAAGGCACACAGCTCATCTTCACAGGTGCAATCCCCATACTCCTTTCACAACACCTCTTGCACCACTTCCTGTTTTATGAGCTGTTTCCTGGAAGCCTTTAACCCCCTGTGTGCTGACTCCCAGTGGTCAGGAGTGGAGGCTCTATCCCACCCGAATATCACGTTAGAGCCTCCGAAATTCCGGGCCCCAAATAACTCTTTATCAAGACAAAGAGGACTGCGAGCCAGTCCTCTCTGGACTACTTCTTTTACCGGGAATTCCTCACCTATTCTGGGTGACCTCCTGAACACCATCACCACTCCTTAAAGGGACCACAACCCAAATATTGGTGCTATATAGCACCCGTCCAGGACCCAACCTTGGCGTCCTGTACAATATATATATGTATATATGCAGAATTGTGTTCCCCTATAGCCAGTGGGTTTTACAATTATTTTCACTACCAGTTGTGCCAAGGGAGGGTTCGAGCCAGTTAAGGGGTTGAGAATCAGAGGGCAGGCCCAAACAAAACCAGCAGCTCCTACGGGGGTAGTGCTACACGTGGGGGCTGATCCGGGATCCTGTTACTCTGAAATCAACCTCACCAGGCAGGACCCTTGTCCATACTAAGATGGACCCCTTTGTTGTAGTTCAATGGTGCAAAAGAGAGAGCACCCTCTCAAGCACAAGTGTAGCCCTTGAGCTTCCTGGTGGACATTGGGACAAGAAGGAAGTGGATGACATCATGAAGAAATTGTCTCCACATAGGAAGGCATGGGTGGTTGCTCTTAGGCCAGATAAAGAAGCTTATAGCACTCATGCCTTGCTAGAATGGAAGGAGGGAGTGCCTGAGAGTTTCAAGATGAAGGGTTTACCCTTAGGAGACAAGTCAAAACTCCTCATAGTACACCCAAGGCTTCCAGGGGGAGACCACTCTACACTAGTGATGAGCCGAACACCCCCGGGTTCGGTTCGCACCAGAACCCGCGAACGGACCGAAAGTTCGCACGAACATTAGAACCCTATTAAATACAATGGATGCGAACGTTCGGATTCTAAAGTGCTAATTATAACGACTATTATCCATGTTATTGTCCTAAACAGAGTTTGGGAACCCGGGTTCTGCACCAGGGGACATGTATCAATGCAAAAAGAAGTTTTAAAAACGGACGTTTTCCGGGAGCAGTCATTTTAATGATGCATAAAGTGAAAAAAAAAAGTCAAATATTCCTTTAAATATTGTACCTGGGGGGTGTCTAAAGTATGCCTGTGAAGTCCCACGTGTTTCCCGTGTTTAGAACTGTCCCTGCACAAAATACCATTTCTAAAGGAAAAAAAAGCCATTTAAAACTGCTTGCGGCTTTAATGTAATGTCTGGTCCCTGTAATATGGATGAAAATCTTTAAGAAAAATGGCATAGCTACCCCATCAACCCCCCCCCCTACCCCAGCCCATTACCAGCCCCTTTGGGTCTTGTATGGATATTAAGGGGAACCCCGCACACAAAATAAAAAAGGCCCTATATACTCTGAACAGCCGTATACAGGCGGTGCATACAAGACAGGGACTGTAGATTTGTTCTTATGTAGAATCTGTTTGTAATTTTGAACAGCTACATTGTTTAAGTGTAGCTCCAGCCCAAATACCTATTTTTAAGCTTTTTGGAAAACATAGGGAAGGGTTATCACCCCTGTAACATTTGTTTTGCTGTCTGTGCCCCTGTTCAGAACATTTCACCTCACTTTGCGTCCCAATGACAACTGTTTTTGAAATGTGGTGTTTTTATTGAAACAAGGATTGGTGATAAAGCATCAGTAGAGAGGAGACACCTTTCTCCCATATTAATTCTTACAAGAGAGAATTTTCCTTCCAAGGGGTAGATTTCCTCTCACTTCCTGTTGTCTTCTTCCGTTTGCAAGTAGTAGTCGTTTGTAAGTTGGATGTTTGAAAGTAGGGACCTGCCGTATATACTCTGCAGAAATTGGCCCCTTAGGTGTTGGTGTTGGCACAACACTGTAAGCACTCACAGTTACTCTTGGTGGGTGCTGGAACGCCCTGCTGTCAACTATTATATCAGGAATTGTAATTACATATACTTGTTGAACAGTGGTAGTAAAAATTGGGCCTTTGATGGTGGTGCTGGTGCCACAACACTGTAAGGCCTGACAGTTACTCTTGGTGGGCGCAGCAATGGGCCCTGCTGTGAATTATTAGATCAATAATTATAATTGCATGCCCCTGTTGAACAGGGGCTGAAAAATTGGGCCTTTGGTGGTGGTGGTGGTGTTGACACAACACTGTAAGGCCTGACAGTTACTCTTGGTGGGTGCAGCAATGGGCCCTGCTGTGAATTATTAGATCAATAATTATAATTGCATGCCCCTGTTGAACAGGGGCTGAAAAATTGGGCCTTAGGCACTGGTGGCTCAACACTGCAACCCCTCACAGATACTGTACTTGGAGCACAGCAATGAGGCCTGTTGCAAAGTATTGCATCAAAAATTGTAATTACACGCCCCTGTTAAACAGGGGCTGAAAAATTGGGCCTTAGCCACTGGTGGCGGCACCCATAAACCAAAATGATCTTCCAAGCTATCATCATTAATCAGATCATTGAGGAGGAGGAGGAGGATAGCCAGTCAACATAACAGCACAGGCACTCAGCATCAGCATCAGTCTTGAAGGGATGTGACATTTTAAAATCAATTAGTCTGTTATATCAGCATCTGGTGTGTGGTAGCTGGTGGTGATCCAAGACTGGTTCATCTTGATGAAAGTCAGTCGATCAACCGAGTCAGTGGACAGGCGCACCCTGTGATCCGTGACAAATCCTCCAGCAGCACTGAATGTGCGTTCTGAAAGAACGCTGGATGCAGGACAGGCCAGTAGCTCAATTGCATACTGTGCAAGCTCTGGCCAGTGATCCATCCTCAAGACCCAGTAAGCCAGAGGATTTTCGGTGGGGAAGGTGTCCAAGTCTGACCTTGCCCCTAGGTATTCCTGCACCATGTATATCAGACGCTGGCGATGGTTGCTGGAACCGATCATACTTTGGGGCTGCGGACTAAAGAATTGTCTGAACGCATCGGTCAGACGGCCACCTTCCCCACCGCTCCTTCTTTGACTGCCCGAAGCCTCAGCAACTCGTTGTCCAGGACCAGGAGTTTGTAACCTCCCAGTCTCTGGGAACGCGTTGCACAGACCTTTCTGCAAGGCCTCCCGGAGTTGTCTCATCCTCTGCTCCCTCTGTGACGGTAAGATAAGGTCCGCAACCTTACCCTTGTACCGTGGATCAAGGAGCGTGGCCAGCCAGTAATGGTCCCTCTCCTTGATCCGAAGAATACGAGGATCCTTCCGCAGACTTTGCAGGATCAGGGAGGCCATGCAGCGTAGGTTAGCTGAGGCATTCAGTCCGGAGTCCTCTGGGTCACTAAGGACGACATGATCCGCAGCCACCTCCTCCCAGCCACGTACAAGTCCACTGGTTTCTTGGGACTGTAAATCATCCCTAAAAGACTGCTGCTGATGATGCTGAGTGCCAGCCTCCACCTCCATGCTGACACAATCCTCCTCCTCCTCCTCCTCCTCTTCCTGTGCGATGGGTGGGACAGAAGGAACACTGTCTGGGTAAAGGGGGCCTTGAGAGGCAAGGAAGTCCTCCTCTTCCTGCCTCTGTTCTGCCTCAAGTGCCCTGTCCATTATTCCACGCAGCGTGTGCTCGAACAGGTGGACAAGAGGTACAGTGTCACTGATGCATGCACTGTCACTGCTCACCATCCTCGTGGCCTCCTCAAATGGTGCCAGGACAGTGCATGCATCCCTGATCATGCCCCACTGGCGTGGTGAAAAAAACCAGAGCTCCCCTGACCCTGTCCTGGTGCCGTAGTCGCACAGGTACTCATTGATGGCCCTCTGCTGCGTGTGCAGCCGCTGCAGCATGGCCAACGTTGAGTTCCACCTGGTGGGCATGTCACATATAAGGCGGTTCTTGGGCAGGTTCAACTCCTTTTGCAGCTCAGCCAGGCGAGCACTGGCATTATAAGATCTGCGGAAATGCACACAGACTTTCCTGGCCTGCCTCAGGACATCCTGTAAGCCCGGGTACCTGCCCAAGAAGCGCTGCACCACCAGGTTAAGGACGTGAGCCACACAGGGCACATGGGTCAGTTGTCCCTGTCGGAGGGCGGAGAGGAGGTTGGTGCCATTGTCGCAAACCACCATTCCTGGCTTAAGCTGGCGTGGCGTCAACCACCTCTCCGCCTGGCCCTGCAGAGCAGACAGGACCTCTGCCCCAGTGTGGCTCCTGTCCCCCAAACACACCAGCGCAAGCACGGCATGGCATCTTTTTGCCTGCGTACTTGCGTAGCCCCTTGAACGCCTACGGAGCACCGCTGGTTCCGAGGACAAAGCACAGGAAGAGGCCATGGAGGAAGAAGAAGAGGAGGGGGTGGAGGAGAGAGGTGTGTCACAACCAGTAGTAGCATTTTGTAGGCGTGGAGGTGGAACAACCTCCAACACTACTGCACCTTGTCCTGCATCCTTCCCAGCTGCCAAAAGAGTGACCCAATGGGCCGTGAAAGAAAGGTAACGTCCCTGTCCATGCCTGCTGGACCATGAGTCAGCGGTAATATGCACCTTACCGCTGACCGCCCTGTCCAGCGAGGCCAAGACATTGCCTTCCACATGCCTGTAGAGAGCCTTCCCTGAGAAAAAGTGGCGTTTGGGAACCTGCCACTGAGGAACCGCACATTGCACAAACTCACGGAAGGGGGCCGAGTCTACCAACTGAAAAGGCAGCAGTTGAAGCGCTAGCAATTTAGCCAAGCTAGCATTCAACCGCTGGGCATGTGGATGGCTGGGAGTGAACTTCTTTCGACGGTCCAGCAGCTGGGGCAGGGAGATTTGCCTGCTAGAATCGGACGTCGGTGTACTGCTAGCAGAGTGGCCGCAAGTACTTGGCTGTGACACACCTAATTCTACACCTTCATTCCTCTCAGTGCAGGTTTCAGAGAGGACTGAAGGTATAGTGGGGTTGGAGATCCCAGCTGATGCGGTGCAAGGAGAGGTCCGCTTTGTTCTTTGGTGTGGGTCTTTAAGGTAGGCTTGCCAACGAGCTGCATGGCAGGTCAACATATGTCTGATCAAGCATGTGGTGCCCAAGCGGCTGATGTTTTGGCCACGCGATATACGCTTGAGACATATGTTGCAAACAGCAGCTGTGCGATCTGATGCACTCGCCTCAAAAAAGGCCCACACCAAAGAACTTTTTGAATGACGGGCAGAGGCAGCGCCCTGCACAGGCGGAGCTCTGTGGTGTGATTCCGTCGGTGTGCTGCCCATACGCTGGCCACCCAAGGGCATCCTGCCTCGTTGGAGATGTGCCTCCTCCTCATCCTCCTCCTCCTCCTCTCTCCTATTAGGCACCCACGTGGAGTCAGTGACCTCATCATCCCCTCCCTCCTCATCACTGGAGCCAATCTGGCAGTATGCTGCAGCTGCTGGAGCATGACTGCCAGATTGGTGTCCTTCTTGAGCATCCCCTCTCTCTGCTCTCACGCTACTGCCTTCCTCTATCTGGGTATCATCATCAGATCCTTCGAAACGCTGGGCATTCTCCTGGAGCATGTACCCAACACTGTGCTCAAACAGTTCGGGGGACTCCTCAGGAGGAGGACATGGTGGGTCTAGGGAAGGATTAACTAATGAAGATAATGATACCAGAGAAGAGGACGCTTTGGCAGCTGCTTTGCCAGTACCCTGAGCCTGGGTGAGAGAGGATGAGGAGGATGAGGTGGGCTTGGTCATCCACTCTACCAAGTCTTCGGCATGATGTGGCTCAACATGTCCAGCTGCCGAAAAGAAGGACAAGCGTGTCCCATGGCCATGTGCTGATGACAATGCACCGCGTCCACGACCAGCACTGTTGCCCCCAGACACAGAGCTTGCTTGCCCTCTTTTTTTGCCTCCTGACTGTCTGCCTCTCCTTGTTTGCCTTCCAGACATTTTAATGGATGGCCTGCTGGGAGATGGGAAAAACAGCAATAAGGGCTACCTTCAGGTGTATACTGTGCAGGAGGCTTAGCAACAATGACACTGACACTGTCCCCTGCCTATCCTTCTCTGTCCCTAAACACACTGATAGTTTCCCTCACTGTCCTTCTCTGTCCCTACAAACAAGATTTAGCACAGAATAGCACACTGATAGTTTCCTCGAGTGTCCTTCTCTGTCCCTAAACTCAAGGATTTCAAATATGGTTCAGCAAGATTGGTTTAGAACAGAATAGCACACTGACACTTTCCCTCACTGTACCTCTCTGTCCCTAAACTCAAGGATTTCAAATATGGTTCAGCAAGATTGGTTTAGAACAGAATAGCACACTGACAGTTTCCCTCACTGTCCTTCTCTGTCCCTACAAACAAGATTTAGCACAGAATAGCACACTGATAGTTTCCACGAGTGTCCTTCTCTGTCCCTAAACTCAAGGATTTCAAATATGGTTCAGCAAGATTGGTTTAGAACAGAATAGCACACTGACAGTTTCCCTCACTGTCCTTCTCTGTCCCTACGAACAAGATTTAGCACAGAATAGCACACTGATAGTTTCCACGAGTGTCCTTCTCTGTCCCTAAACTCAAGGATATCAAATATGGTTCAGCAAGATTGGTTTAGAACAGAATAGCACACTGACAGTTTCCCTCACTGTCCTTCTCTGTCCCTACAAACAAGGATTAGCACAGAATAGCACACTGATAGTTTCCACGAGTGTCCTTCTCTGTCCCTAAACTCAAGGATTTCAAATATGGTTCAGCAAGATTGGTTTAGAACAGAAGAGCACACTGACAGTTTCCCTCACTGTCCTTCTCTGTCCCTACAAACAAGATTTAGCACAGAATAGCACACTGATAGTTTCCACGAGTGTCCTTCTCTGTCCCTAAACTCAAGGATTTCATATATGGTTTAGCAAGATTGGTTTAGCACAGAATAGCACACTGATAGTTTCCCTCACTGTCCTTCTCTGTCCCTACAAACAAGATTTAGCACAGAATAGCACACTGATAGTTTCCACGAGTGTCCTTCTCTGTCCCTAAACTCAAGGATTTCAAATATGGTTCAGCAAGATTGGTTTAGAACAGAATAGCACACTGACACTTTCCCTCACTGTACCTCTCTGTCCCTAAACTCAAGGATTTCAAATATGGTTCAGCAAGATTGGTTTAGAACAGAATAGCACACTGACAGTTTCCCTCACTGTCCTTCTCTGTCCCTACAAACAAGATTTAGCACAGAATAGCACACTGATAGTTTCCACGAGTGTCCTTCTCTGTCCCTAAACTCAAGGATTTCAAATATGGTTCAGCAAGATTGGTTTAGAACAGAATAGCACACTGACACTTTCCCTCACTGTACCTCTCTGTCCCTAAACTCAAGGATTTCAAATATGGTTCAGCAAGATTGGTTTAGAACAGAATAGCACACTGACACTTTCCCTCACTGTACCTCTCTGTCCCTAAACTCAAGGATTTCAAATATGGTTCAGCAAGATTGGTTTAGAACAGAATAGCACACTGACACTTTCCCTCACTGTCCTTCTCTGTCCCTACAAACAAGGTTTAGCACAGAATAACACACTGACACTCTCCCTACCTATCCTTATTTTTCCCTAAACACAAGGAATCCAGGATTAGTAAAGGAAAAAAAATGACACTGTCCCTGCCTATGCTTCTCTTTCCCTGCTCCGGAACACACTACACAAGGCCGCTGCGCTGGCGGCCTTTTATAGTGTGGGGCGTGTACTAAACCCCCTCAGCAATAATTGGCCACAGGCATCCTGCCTGTGGCCAATCATTGCTCTCCTCGCTGCCGGCGCTGTGATTGGCCAAGCATGCGGGGTCACAGTGCATGCTTGGCCAATCACAGCGCCTGGATGACACTGCAATGGCGTAGTACATTGTGGGCCGTTCGCGTCACTCGAATTTGGCGCGAACGGCCCAAATCGTTCGTTCTTCGTCGAACGATAGAACAGCCGATGTTCGAGTCGAACGTATGTTCGACTCGAACACAAAGCTCATCCCTACTCTACACCTTCCCAGGAAGAGGAAGTCAAGATACCAGAAGCCTCCCCGCCACCTCTGACCACGATTGGGCCAGAGCTTCTTTCTGCTCTGGGGGACTTTGGCCTCGTACACACGACCGATTTTCTCGGCAAGAACCAGCAAGAAACTTGCTGGCAGAGATGTCTTGCCGAGTAAATCGATCGTGTGTACGCGGCTATCGGGTTTCTCGTCGAGAAAACCGACAAGTAACCTCGACGAGAAAATAGAGAACCTGCTCTCTATTTTCTCGTCGAGATTCTCGTCAGCCTGTTTCTCGACGAGAAAAGTGAGTGTGTGTACACTTACCTGTCCGCCGGGAAGCCCGCGCATGTTCGAAATGAATTTGACGCATGCGCGGTAGCTTCCTAGGCATACGTAGGGTATACCAAGATGGCGGCGACGGCATCGAATGTGACGAGCGCATGCTCGTCGTAGTCGATGACGTCACCGCGTACGCTCCATTCAAAGAACCGCGGGTTCTTTGAAACAAGCGTGTGTACACTCGGCCGGGACAATTTTCTTGTCCAGGAATCTCGTCGAAAAAAACGACATGTTTTTTTCGACGAGAATCTCGGCTGTGTGTACGAGGCCTTTGTGTCAAAGTGCCAGAAAAGCAACACAGTGTGTGTGGAAGCTGGGTACAGAAAGCTGAGAATCTTCTCAGGGGAACAGCCTGTGCCACGCGGCGAGGAAGAGTTTAATGTCTGGATAGAGCAAGCCATGCAAGCTCTAGAAGGATGGGAACTACCAGAGGCCCAAAAGAAACACTGTATAAGTGAGAGTCTAAGAGGAGCCGCTGCAGAAGCTGTCAAGAATCTGAGGTTCAGTAATGCCACATGTACAGCCTATGATTACTTGGTCATGCTGCAGGAGGAGTTCAGGCGATTGGAGAAGGCAGCTGAGCTGATATATTAATTTGAACACACCCTCCAAAAGCCAGGGGAACGCCTTTCTGAGTACATCCGGAGGTTGAACAAGATGTTATGTCAGATTGTGCTTAAGAAGGGAATGGAACCCTCTGCCATAGATCAAGCCAGGATGCAACACATTTTAAGAGGAGCCCTGTGCTCTGATCCAGTCTGGCTCCATTTGAAGACCTCTGGGGGTGTCTTGTCACTGAGCTACCCTTATCTCATCCGGGTGGTAAGAGATGAAGAAGCACTGCTGAGTGATCAACAGTCAACTACTCCACTGAACTCTATACCCTTTGCTGAAGTTAGGTCGGCAATTACTCATGAACAGGACTCTGAGGTAGCTACTCTAAAGTCCCAAATGGCATAAGTTATGTTAACTTCACTTATGGCCAAGGTCTCAGAGGCCGGGAATGGAGAAGGCACTGCAACCAAGATGACTCAAAGTGTATCTACTCCCCCACCAAGGAACTCAAGGGATGAAGATGTCTGCTTCAATTGTGAGGAGCTGGGCACTATCGACAGATGTGTACCAGCCCGAGGAAAGCTGACACACCATCCCGCAAGCTGGCGGAAAAACTTCAGAGGGCCTCGGTGAAGGAGTCAACCGGGTGCCCATCAGTGACAGCCAACTCCAAAAGCAACAAGAAGAAGAGACAGCGACAAGGGCCTAAACCTCTACTAAACACCCCTGCTGCCGCCTCTAGACAGCTTGGTACTTCCCGCTCCAAATTTCAAAATACTCAGAGGCGGGAGATCAATGCACACCAGGCTCCACAAGGGTCGAAACCCCTGGAAAAGCCGGTGAAAGAAGGAAGTTAAGATACAAATTACAGAACCTGCCAAGAAGACCTCTCCATGGAAACTTCCAGATAAACTTGTAGGGCCCTGTCCAATGATCTCAATCCAGGTAGAAGGAATCTACACAAAGGCCCTTCTCGATACCGGAGCCCAGGTGACTCCCCTATATCGTGACTTCTACAATAGGCACCTCAGGCATTTACCATTACAGAAGCTGGAAGACCTTGGGATATAGGGCATTGGAATGCAGAGTTACCCCTATGATGGGTACATCCCAATCAAACTCACCTTTGTTCCCTCAGTGGCGGGAGGAACGGAGACGTTTGACACTCTGGCTGTGGTCTGTCCTAGGCCACCTGGGGCCAACAAGAGCTCTCTGATCATAGGAACTAACACTGACTTGGTAAGGAGGCTGTTGACCCCCCTGATTGAAGAACAGGATACCTTGACCACAAGGATCCACCAAAGTTTACCAGCGCTTAGTGATGGAGAAGAAGGCCCCAGGAGAGGGGGTTGGGAAAGTATGGAAGCTGGATAAAACAGAAAAGGTACTGCAGCCAGGAGAGGTGACCTGTTTGAGAGCGTCTGGAAAACTCACATGGAAGCAACCCAGCCCTTTCATCATCCTTGAATCTGGCCCTCGAGAGAAGGAAAGGGGAATTGAGGTAATTCCCGAAGTGATCCCACTGAAGGCCCTAGAGAGGAGTCATGGAAAGGTTTCAGTGAGTGTCAGAAACACCTCGGCCACCCCTTTGAGGGTATCAGCCAGAATACTGTTGGGTTAGGTGAACCAAGCCACCCCAGTGGGCCCATCTGATTTGAAGAAGCCACAGGGAGAAGAAGACATAATAAGGAGGCTCTGTCCTGAGGACGAAAACCTCCCACCAGCTTGGAAGAAGAGAGCCAGGGCCCACCTTGCTCGATGGCAGAAGATCTTCTCAAGGGATGAATTCGATGTGGGGTGTGCGAAGAGTGCCACCCACAAGATTCGCTTGCAGGAGGATAAGCCGTTCAGGGAGAGAGTCCGACGGGTTCCTCTAGGAGATCTGGAAGATCTGCGCGAGCAACTGTCCGAATTAAAGAGGACAGGCATAATCCAGGAGTCTCGAAGCCCCTATGCCTCTCCGATAGTGGTGGTCCGAAAGAAGAATGGTTCTCTGAGGCTGTGTATAGACTACCAGACACTGAACGGAAGAACTATACCGGATCAGTACACCACTCCACGGATAGAGGATGTGCTACAAAGTCTGTCTGGAGCCAAGTGGTTCAGTGTGATGGATCGGAAGAGTGGCTACTACCAGATCCCCATGCACCCCGAAGATCAGGAGAAGACCGCCTTCATCACCCCTGTGGAGTTCTTCGGGTTCAACCGGATGCCTCAAGGGTTGTCAGGAGCCCCTGCTACTTTTCAAAGGCTGATGGAAAGAACGGTGGGGGACATGAATCTGCTGGTGTACCTGGACGACGTCATCGTGTTCGGGAAAACCCTAGAGGAACATGAAGAGAGGCTGGAGAAAGTCTTGAAGAGGCTCCATGAAAAAGGCCTGAAAATTTCCCCGGAGAAATGTCAGTTCTACCAGTCCTCAGTTCATTACTTGGGCCACATTGTATCTGCAGAAGGGGTAGCCACAGACCCGGAGAAGCTGGATGCTGTCACTTCCTGGCCGAGGCCTACAAATGTGACTGAGCTCCGGTCATTCCTGGGATTCTGCTCCTATAACAGGAGGTTCGTGGAGGGGTTTGCCAAAATTGCCAGGCCCCTAAATGAATTACTAAGGAATGAAGGAGAGGATGATGGAGAGAATTTAGACCAGCCAGTGAAGTCTACCATGGGGCCCAGGATATCTAAAGAGTCCATCCAGGGTCAGTGGACCCTCAAGTGTGAAGAGGCCTTCGACCAGCTGAAAGAGAGTCTGACCACCGCCCGTGTATTGGCCTATGCAGATACCACCAAACCTTACGAGCTGCATGTGGACGCCAGCCGAGATGGACTTGGTGGGGTGCTATACCAGGAGCATGATGGTCACCTACGACCCGTTGCCTATGTGAGCAGAAGCCTGACACTCGCTGAGAAGAATTACCCCACCCACAAGCTTGAATTCCTGGCCTTGAAGTGGGCTGTGGTAGATAAATTGAAAGACTACTTATACGGGGCTGAATTTGTGGTCAAGACGGATAATAATCCACTTACTTACCTTCTGACCACCGCAAAACTGGATGCCACAGGACATAGGTGCCTGGCTGCCCTCTCAAGTTTCACATTCAGCCTTAAGTACCAAACAAAACCAGAAGCTCCTACGGGGGTAGTTATTGTCATAAAAAGTGTTTGGGGACCCGGGTCCTGCCCCAGGGAACATGTATCAATGCAAAAAAAGTTTTAAAAACTGCAGTTTTTTCGGGAGCAGTGATTTTAATAATGCTTAAAGTGAAACAATAAAAGTGAAATATTCCTTTAAATTTTGTACCTGGGGGGGGGGGAGGGTGTGTGAATAGTATGCCTGTAAAGCAGCGCTTGTTTCCCTTGCTTAGAACTGTCCCTGCACAAAGTGTCATTTATGAAGGAAAAAAAGTCATTTAAAAGCACTCGCGGCTATAATGAATTGTCGGCTCCCGGCATTACAGAGAAAAGTCGTTGATAAAAAAAAAAAAAATGCGTGGGGGTCCCCCCAAATTCAATTACCAGGCCCTTCAGGTCTGGTATGGATATTAAAGGGAACCCTGCGCCAAATAAAAAAAAAATGACGTGGGGTTCCCCCCAAAAGTCCATACCAGACCCTTTATCCGAGTACGCAACCTGGCAGACCGCAGGGGGTCTGCGGGCGGGGGGCTTATCTGAATCTGGAAGACCCCTTTAACAAAGGGGACCCCCAGATCCCACCCCCCCATGTGAATTAGTAAGGGGTACATTGTACCCCTACCATTTCACAAAGAAAGTGTAAACAATTGTAAAAAAACACACAGACACAGTTGGGAAAGTCCTTTATTAAAAATAAAAAAAATAAAAAATAAAAAACCCATTCCAGCGATGTAATCCAGTGTCCCGCGGTGATCCAATGTCCAGCACTGCAGTCTCCACTCCACACGAAACGTCATTGGCTGAGCAGACCTGATGGGGAACTTCCTCCGCAGTGTAATAAATGAATAGACCCCGCCCCTTCTCAAGTTCCCCATCAGGTCCGCTCAGCCAATGACGTAGAGGGCGGGTCACCTTCACTGGGTGTAAGGCTGAGCGGACCTGATGGGGAACGTGAGAAGGGGCGGGTCTATTCATTTATTATACTGTGGAGTGTGGAGGAAGTGCCCCATCAGGTCCGCTCAGCCAATGACATAGGCGGGGTCTGACATACGAGGGGGTAGGGTCATCCACCCCCTCGTACCTCAGACCCCGCCTACATCACTTCATTTATTACACTGTGGAGGAAGTTCCCCATCAGGTCTGCTCAGCCAATGACGTTTCATGAGGAGTGCAGACTGCAGCGCTGGACATCGGATCACTGCGGGACACTGGATTACATCGCTGGAATGGGTTTTTTATTTTTATTTTTTTATTTTTAATAAAGGACTTTCCCAACTGTGTCTGTGTGTTTTTTTACAATTGTTTACACTTTCTTTGTGAAATGGTAGGGGCACAATGTACCCCTTACCAATTCACATAGGGGGGGCGGGATCTGGGGGTCCCCTTTGTTAAAGGGGTCTTCCATATTCGATAAGCCCCCCACCCGCAGACCCCCACAACCACCGGGCAAGGGTTGTGGGGATGAGGCCCTTGTCCCCATCAACATGGGGACATTGTGCTTTGAGGGGTCACAGGCCCCCAAAGCATCCTTTCCATGTTGAGGGCATGTGGCCTGGTACGGTTCAGGAGGGGGGCGCTCTCTCGTCCCCCCTGTTTTCCTGCGGCCTGCCAGGTTGCGTGCTCGGATAAAGGGTCTGGTATGGATATTTGGGGGGAACCCCACGTAATCTAAAAAAAAAATTGATGCAGGGTTCCCCTTAATATCCATACCAGACCTGAAGGGCCTGGTAATAGAATTTGGGGGGACCCCCACACATTTTTTTTTTTATCAATTACTTTTCTCTGTATTGCCGGGAGCCAACAATTCATTATAGCCGCGAGTGCTTTTAAATTACTTTTATTCCTTTAGAAATGACACTTTGTGCAGGGACAGTTCTAAGCACGGGAAACAAGCGCTGCTATACAGGCATACTATACACCCCCCTCCGGTACGAAATTTAAAGGAATATTTCACTTTTATTGTTTCACTTTAAGCATTATTAAAATCACTGCTCCCGAAAAAACTTTAGTTTTTAAAACTTTTTTTTGCATTGATACATGTCCTCTGGGGCAGGACCCGGGTCCCCAAATCCTTTTTAGGACAATAACTTGCATATTAGCCTTGATAATTAGCACTTTTGATTTCGAACATTCGAGTCCATTGTATTTAATAGGGTTCTAAAGTTTGCACAAAGTTTAGGTCTGTTCGCAGGTTCTGGTGCGAACCGAACAGGGGGGTGTTCGGCTCATCCCTAGTCAGAATCAATGGTGTCCTCAAGGCTGAGAAATACATGCAGACAATTATCCATTCCATACCTTTAGGGAGGTGTGTGATTGACCCCAAATCAGGGGCATACCTAGAGCATTTGGCACCCGGGGCGGATACAATATCTGGCACCCCCCCACGGTAAAATGTAAAAACACCCCACTGTGCCCCCTGCATCCTTCAATATCTTTGTCACTACTGTGTACCCCCTCTCCACAACTGCACCCCTGGACCCCTTTACATTACACAGCACCCCACAGCTCTGGACCCCTTTACATCACACAGCACCTTGCACCCCTTTACATTACACAGCACCCTGCATCACTGGACCCCTTTACATTACACAGCACCCCACAGCTCTGGACCCCTTTACATTACACAGCACCTTGCACCCCTTTACATTACACAGCACCCTGCATCTCTGGACCCCTTTACATTACACAGCACCCTGCACCACTGGACCCCTTTACATTACACAGCACCCTGCATCACTGGACCCCTTTACATTACAGAACACCCTGCATCACTGGACCCCTTTTACATTACACAGCACCCTGCATCTCTGGACCCCTTTTACATTACACAGCACCCCTTTACATTATACGGCACTTCTGGACCCCTTTACTTTACACAGCACCCTGCACCCCTTTACATTACACAGCACCCTGCACCTCTGGACCCCTTTACATTACACAGCACCCTGCACCTCTGGACCCCTTTACATTACACAGCACCCTGCACCTCTGGACCCCTTTACATTATCCAGCACCCCACAGCTCTGGGGCACTTTAAATTTCACAGCACCACACAGCTCTGGACCCCTTTACATTACACAGCACCCTGCACCACTGGACCCCTTTACATTACACAGCACCTTGCACCCCTTTACATTACACAGCACCCTGCATCACTAGACCCCTTTACATTACACAGCACCCTGCACCACTGGACCCCTTTACATTACACAGCACCCTGCACCTCTGGACCCCTTTACATTACACAGCACCCTGCACCTCTGGACCCCTTTACATTACACTGCACCTCTGGACCCCTTTACATTACACTGCACCTCTTTACATTAGACTGCACCTCTGGACCCCTTTACATTACACAGCACCCTGCACCACTGGACCCCCTTACATTACACAGCACCCTGCATCTCTGGACCCCTTTACATTACACATCACCTTGCACCCCTTTACATTACACAGCACCCTGCACCACTGGACCCCTTTACATTACACAGCACCTTGCACCCCTTTACATTACACAGCCCCCTGCACCACTGGACCCCTTTAAATTACACAGCACCCTGCATCCCTAGACCCCTTTACATTACACAGCACCCTGCACCACTGGACCCCTTTACATTACACAGCACCCTGCACCTCTGGACCCCTTTACATTACACAACACCCTGCACCTCTGGACCCCTTTACATTACACAGCACCCTGCACCTCTGGACCACTTTACATTGCACTGCACCTCTGAACCCCTTTACATTACACTGCACCTCTTTACATTAGACTGCACCTCTGGACCCCTTTACATTACACAGCACCCTGCACAACTGGACCCCTTTACATTACACAGCACCCTGCACCACTGGACCCCTTTACATTACACAGCACCCTGCATCACTGGACCCCTTTACCTTACACTGCACCTCTAGACCCCTTTACATTACACTTCACTCCTTTACATTAGACTGCACCTCTGGACCCCTTTACATTACACAGCCATTGTACCTCTGGACCTCTTTACATTACACAGCCCCCCACAGCTCTAGACACCTGTATGTTACACAGACACCCCCCTAACAGTTCTGGACCCCCTGCATGTTACACAGACCCCCCTACAGTGCAGACCCCTCCCCATACAGTGCAGACCCCCTTCCCTACAATACAGACCCCCCTACAATACAGACCCCCCTACAATACAGACCCCCTCTACAATACAGACCCCTCTACAATACAGAACCCCCCCCCCTTCAATATAGAACCCCCCTACAATACAGAACCCCCATACAATACAGAACCCCCCTATAATAGTGCAGACACCCCCCCACAATACAGAACCCCCTACAATAGGGCGGACACCCCCCCTACAATACAGAACCCCCCCTACAATGGTGCAGACACCCCCCCTACAATACAGAACCTCCCCTACAATAGTGCAGACACCCCCTATAATACAGAACCACCCCCTTACAATACAGAACCCCCCTACAATAGTGCAGACACCCCCCTACAATACAGACCCCCCCTACAATTGTGCAGACACCCCCCTACAATACAGAACCCCCCTACAATAGTGCAGACACCCCCCTTCAGACCCGTAATGATCAGCGCGCCTTGTGAGACAGTCACAGCCGAGACTTATCAGAGCCGCGGCGCGGCCACGAGAGGAGGGGATCGTTGCGGCCGTGTCCCGGGTGTGCCGACGGGTATCACTCGGGTGCGGCTCGTACCCTCCTGCCTACCTGTCACCGCGCCATGCCGCCCCTGCTAAGTCCTCTTCGGTCGCGGAGGGGGGGCGCCGGCCTGACACCCCCCCAGTGTGTGGCACCCGGTGCGGCACACCCCCGCCCCCTACTTAGTACGCCACTGCCCCAAATGTATTCTGTAGCAGGGCAACGACCCCAAACATGCAGCCAATGTCATTAAAAACTATCTTCGGTGTAAAGAAGAACTCTGGACCCATTTACATTACACTGCACCCCTTTACATTAGACTGCACCTCTGGACCCCTTTACATTACACAGCCCTTGTACCTCTGGACCTCTTTACATTACACAGCCCCCCACAGCTCTAGACACCTGTATGTTACACAGACACCCCCTAACAGTTCTGGACCCCCTGCATGTTACACAGACCCCCCTACAGTGCAGACCCCTCCTCCTACTGTGCAGACCCCCCTCCCCTACCATACAGACCCCCCTACAATACAGATCCTGCTACAATACAAAACCCCCCTACAATATAGACCCCCCTACAATACAGACCCCCCTACAATACAGAACCCCCCTACAATATAGAACCCCCCTTACAATACAGAACCCCCCTACAATACAGAACCCCCCTACAATACAGAACCCCCCTATAATAGTGCAGACAACCCCCCCTACAATAGTGCGGTCACCCCCCCTACAAAAGTGCAGACACCCCCTACAATATAGAATCCCCCCTACAATACAGAACCCCCCCTACAATGGTGCAGACACCCCCCTACAATACAGAATCCCCCCTACAATACAGAACCCCCCTACAATAGTGCAGACACCCCCTATAATACAGAACCACCCCTTACAATACAGACCCCCCCTACAATAGTGCAGACACCCCCCTACAATACAGAACCCCCCCCACTATAGTGCAGACACCCCCTACAATACAGAACCCCCCCTACAATAGTGCAGACACCCCCTTACAATACAGAAACCCCCCCCCCAATAGTGCAGACACCCCCCTACAATAGTGCAGACACCCCCCCCTTCAGACCCGTAATGATCAGCGCGCCTCGTGCACTTGTAGACTACACAGAGGAGGGGGAGGCGGCTTCGTTCACTCTGTGAGACAGTCACAGCCGAGACTTATCAGAGCCGCGGCGCGGCCACAAGAGGAGGGGATCGTTGCGGCTGTGTCCCGAGTGTGCCGACGGGTATCATTCGGGTGCGGCTCGTACCCCCCTGCCTACCTGTCACCGCGCCATGCCGCCCCCGCTAAGTCCTCTTTGGTCGTGGAGGGGGGCGCCGGCCTGACACCCCCCCAGTGTGTTGCTAAGTCCTCTTCGGTCACGGAGGGGGGGGCTCCGGCCTGACACCCCCCCAGTGTGTGGCACTCGGTGCGGCATGCCCCCCGCCCCCTACTTAGTACGCCACTGCCCCAAATGTATTCTGTAACAGGGAAAAGACCACAAACATGCAGCCAATTAAAAACTATCTTCGGTGTAAAGAAGAACAGGTTGTCCTAAAAATGATGGTTTGGTCCCACAGAGCCCTAATCATTACATAATCAAGTCTGTCTGGGATTACATGAAAAGACAGAAGGATTTGAGGAAGCCTACATCCCCACAAGATATATGGTTAGTTCTCCAAGATGTGTAGAACAACCTACCTGCTGAGTTCCTGTGTGCAAGTGTATCTAGAAGAATTGATGCTCATTTGAAGGCAAAGAGTGGTCACACCAAATATGTATTTGGATTTCTCTTCTGTTAATTTACTTTCAGTTTGTTAATTGATAAAAAGAAATCATCTATTTCTGAAATCACTCTTAATTTATTAATCATTTGCACAGTGGTGTACTTCACTAAAGTTTGCTGCAAAGTTCACAAACTTTAAACTTCAAGCAAGAATAGCTAAGGTGTTCACTAATCAAACCCTAAGACCCCTTTCACACTGGAGTGGTTTGCAGGCGCTAATGCGCTAATAGCGCCTGCAGGTTTTGCGCTAATAGCGCCTGCAAACTGACCTGAAACAGCGGCTGCTGTTTCTCCAGTGTGAAAGCCCGAGGACTTTCACACTGGAGCGGTGCGCTAGCAGGACCGCTCCAAAATTCCTGCTAGCCGCATCTTTGGAGCGTTGAAGGAGCGGTGTGTTTACCGCTCCTCCACCGCTCCTGCCCATTGAAATCAATGGGACACTGCGGCTATACCGCTGGCAAAGCGCCTCTGCAGAGGCGCTTTGCGGTGGTTTTTAACCCGTTTTCGCCGAATACCGGCGCAATTCCAACGGTAAAGCACCGCTAAAAATAGCGGCGCTTTACCGCCACCGCACCTCCCGCCCCAGTGTGAAAGGGGCCTAAGGGGTAAGAATAAGAACAATGCTTTGGTTTGTTTCAAAGTGCATCTGTTATATATATGTATCTATATATCTATATATATATAGATATATAGATATAGATATAGATATAGATATAGATATAGATATAGATATAGATATAGATATATATCTATTTATATATATATAACATGTGCCACACATACCAATGTGCTCTGATGAACAATATTTGCAAACATTGTCTTGTGTTAAACTGGCAACAGAATTTAGTAGGGAATTGTAACACCGTTTCAGCTCTAAACCAAGAACAATTGGTGACACAACCATTTTTGTTTAGGGCTCATGATATACTGAATGTATTTTCCAGTGCACTCAAAACACCTGGACATGGGAAGAGTCACTGTTTCAATGGGGAATGAAATCTCCAACAATCTTCAGTGTAGCACAGAATGCTGTCTATCATAGTGAATAGGGCTGGATCTAACATGTCTGAACTAAATGTTAATAAAAAAGTCAGGAGGGCATAATCATCCCAAATTCCAAAAGCCAATATAAAGGAATAGTAGTGATAAAAACGCACTTGTGGGTTTAACCAATCTTATTTTTTGTACAATTCTCCTTTAACCACTTCCATACAGGGCTTTTTGTACCACTTCCATACCGGGCCTATTCTAGCACTTCTCTCCTACATGTACAAATCATCATTCTTTTGCTAGAAAATTACTCAGAACCCCGAAACATTATATATGTTTTTTTAGAAGACACCCTAGGGAATAAAATGACGGTCATTGCAACTTTTTTTCTTGCACGATATTTGCGCAATAATTTTTCAAACGCCTTTTTAAATAAAAAAAAAATGGTTTCATGAATTAAAAAGTAACAAAACAGTAAAGTTAGCCCAATTTTTTGGGAAAATATGAAAGATGATGTTACGCCGAGTAAATAGATACCTAACATGTCACGCTTTAAAATTGTGCACACTCATGGAATGGCGCCAAACTTCGGTACTTAAAAATCTCCATAGGCGACGCTTTAATTTTTTTTAAAGGTTACCAGGTTAGAATTACAGAGGAGGTCTAGTGATAGAATTGTTGCACGCGCTCTAACGCACGCAGCGATACCTCACATATGTGGTTTGAACAGCGTTTACATATGTGGGCGACTTACGTATGCATTCGCTTCTGATCGCGAGCTATGGGGGACAGGGGCGTTTTAATTTTTTTTTTAATTTTTTTTTTTTTTTTTTACAATTATTTTACTTTTTTTTTTTTTGATCACTTTTATTCCTATTACAAGGAATGTAAACATCCCTTGTAATAGGAATGTGTGTGACAGGTCCTCTTTATTGAGAGATGGGGGGTCAATAAGACCCCACATCTCTTCTCCAGGCTGGAAAGCATGAGATCAGTGAATTTTTTTTCACTGATCTCATACTTACTAGCCGCAATGGCGGCTTTGTTTACATTTGAGGACCCGGGCGTGACGTCATCACATCTCGCCCGGGCCTCCGACGATCATAGAGATGACTGGTGACCATCTGGTCACCAGTCATCTCTATGCTCATCACGTGACCCACCAACGGCGCCGGAAGATTCTCTCCGGGTCCCCGATCGCACGGGAGAGCCCGGAGAAGCACCGGATGGTGGCGGGAGGGGGGGATGTCCCCTCCCGCCACCTATAAGAACAATCAAGGGGCGGAACCTCCGCTATGATCATTCTTATTGTGCACAGAATCACCGGCACTTCAAAAGGATATCTGAATGATGCCTCTAGCTGCAGGCATCATTCAGATATCCCCCTACAAAGCCAGGACGTCATATGACGTCCACCCAGGATGGGAGATCCCATCTGTGGACATCATTTGACTATGGCTGGGTAGGGAAGTGGTTAAGGGAGGCATGGCAAGGGGTGTGTCCTATGCCTGCATACTTTTGCTGATAGGTGTCCCTCATTCCCATCTCAGAAAGTTGGGAGGTATGCATAATGTCAACACACTATCGTTCTATTCTCTCCTCTCCTCTTTTAGTTCCCTACATCTCTAAGTGACTGCAATGAAAAGGGTATGTATTAGGCTAGCTTTTCTCAACTTTTTTTTTTTTAGTCATGGCACCCTTTAAAAGTATGCAAAATTGCTTCCTTAAAATCAGAGTTGCCCCCATCCCTTCAGAATCCCCTCCTTCCAACTGGAGTCCCCCCATCACAAAATAACCCCCCCATCAAACCAGAGTCCCCCATCACAATAGAGTCCCACTATCACAACAAAGTGTCCCCCTATCACAACAATGTTCCCCCATTTCCCCATCACAACAGAGTCCCCACCTCTTCACAACATATTCTCCCCATCACAAATACCAATAAACGATACTGTGCATCCTAGTCCGCACCCTGTACAATAGAAACAAATTATACAGTGCAGTGGATAGGGGCAGGACACTGTGTAGGCCCACTTAGCACCAACGAGGTTGCAAGCTGCTCCCAGCCCCTCTACTTGTTGATACCAATGTCACTGGTCCTAGGGAGTGTTAATGTTACTGAAATCCCCACCCACTAGATCCGGCCCTGATAGTAATGGGCCACTCCAGCATACTTCAATGTTACCTGGAAGTGTCAGAGCTTTGCCTGTCAGAATAGCCTGACATTGGACTGTGAAGGTTTGGCAAGCTAGGTGTCTGCACTATTTACCTACAGCAGTTTTCCCCCCTTACCCCCAGATACAGTATTAACATCCAATTATATGTACATTATATATGTTATATAACATAAGACAAAGTTGTATAACATGCATATTGTCTCAATGAAACTAAAACAACTGTTTAATCTTTTAGTTCTCCCTTGCAATACATCACCATTTCTCACCTAATCCATTCATTTAAATTGTCACGTCTTTGTAAGTTTATCATACTTGACGTAATTGTAGCCGTATTAGTGCAATTGTGACAGAGAAAATTAAGTACTGTCCGTGATACTTTTTTTATTTGCACTAACATAGAATTTTTCAGGACAAGCTTTCGGGGTATGTCCCCTTCTTCAAGGTCCAAGCAGTACTGATTCACAATTTTTTTAGCAGAATGTTAAAACAAAACAAGAAAAAAATCTCAGAGGGAAAGGAAAAAAAAAACACATACAAATCAATGGTAATAAAGATAGCAGCAGAGTTAGTGAGATAAGACAGAGTTAGTGAGATAAGACAGAGGGAGAGCTATAGACTTGAGGGGGGAGATGCTAGTCACAGAGGGGGTCATAAAACCTTAGTATAATGGGTAAGGAAACCAATATCTAAATTTAGGCCATTCGTTTTTGTGTCAAAAAGAATTATCATTCTTAGTTCAAATGTTTTCCTTTCCTGGATAGTTCTGAAATTCCCTTTAAGAACTAAAACATTGAGGTCTTCTATAGTGTGGTCCGGTTGTGAGAAGTGATGTCCCACAGGTGTGCAGAAATTGTCTTCTTTATGTTCTTTGATGGTATGTCTGTGAAAATTCATCCTCGCTTGCAGCTTCTGTCCTGTTTCACCAACATAAGATCCTTTGCCACACCTGTTGCATTGGATGAGGTACACAACATTACTGGAGGTACAGTTGTAAGATCCCATGATAGTGAAGGTCCCATTTGTGTGTGTGACACTTTTGGATGGATTGATCTGGTTGCACAGTTTGCAGCGTTTTTTATTGCAGGGTTTGCTTCCATTATTTGTGACTTCATAATCAGAGTGAAGTTTCCTGCTGATTAGTTTGTGTCTGAGGTTGGGTGGTTGTCTGAAAGCCAATAATGGGGGTTGTTGGAATATTTCTTTCAGAGTTTCATCCTCTGTTATAATGGGCTGTAAATCTTTGATTATCTTTTTGATCCCTTCTAGTGTTGGGTTGTATGTGGTGACCAGAGGTACTCTGTTATTTGTTTTTTTCTCTTTGTATTGGAGGAGATTTTCTCTTCGGGTTTTCAAGGCTGTGTTTATGCTGTTGTTGATGGTTTTGTCTTTATATCCTTTCTTCTGGAAAGAGCCTGCCAGTGTCCTGAGATGTTTATCTCTGACTTCTGGGTCTGAACAAATTCGGTGGTATCTGATGGCCTGGCTGTGTATGATGGCTCGTTTAGTGTGTTGGGGATGAAAACTGGAACTATGAAGATAGCTGCATCGGTCAGTTGGTTTTCTGTATATGGAAGTGTGAAGCTTGTCATCCCTGATGTATACTGTAGTGTCTAGGAAGTTGACATGTGTGTTCGAATAGTCCATTTTTAGTTTGATAGATGGGTGAAAAGTGTTGATCAATGAGAAGAATTGGTTTAGATTTTCTTCACCTTCAGTCCATATCATGAAGATATCATCAATATAGCGATAATATCTGTATGGCTTTTGTTGTATGCTGTTCAGGAATTTGTCCTCCAGGTCAGCCATAAATAAGTTTGCATATTGGGGTGCCATTTTGCTTCCCATAGCAACACATAGAAACACAGGTTAGCAGCGACATCTTCTTTCTCTCAAGATACAAAAAGAGGAATCTCATACCACAGGGTCTCCGGATTAAAAATCCTTGTGCCAATACACTGAACTCTCCTTATGCAGAAGGACTCTGCAGACGTACCAGCGAAAGGTTAAGGAACAACCTCATTCATAAACTGTATGGTAAAAGGGAGACAATCAGGAAACAAAAGCAGTTGGTGTTTGAAACCTCAACATCACTGGACCCTACAAACATCAGCCAAATTAAGAATGAAATTGAAACCTTACAAAGACAACTGCAAAAACATGCCATAAACAGGAAGCAAAAAAACCTCCAAAAGCTACACCAAGAGCAGACCTTTTGGATACAACCTAAACAACACAAAACAAACACAACTTCTATAACTCCTGCTATCAGCAACTTGGAACCCGATCCAGAATCCCAAGGTATCCCTTGTGTAAATGCTGACCTGACAGAAAATGTGGATATAACAGAGGATCTTGGAATCCTAAATTTGTCAGCTCATAAACTTTCTGCACCAGAAACAACAGTCCTCTCCAAAGGCCTCACATTCTGCCCAACCACCAAATTGGATAATTTACAGGTATGGTCAGATATGGAGGAATTCTTTAGGAGACTGAGGCTCAAAGAATATTTTCACAGTAATGAAAGGAATCCTAGGACAATAAGAGGTGATAAAAAGAAAAAGAACAGCAACTTCACACCTCCACAAGGACGCAACCCCAAACTGGATACCTATATTGACAGCTTCAGGCTGCGAGTAACATCCCTGATATCCACCCAGCAAAAGAAAATATATACAACCTTTCACCACTGGAGCGAAGAGCTGTACACGATCTGCGCAAGAATCAGGCCATAACCATCAAACCAGCAGATAAAGGGGGAGCAGTCGTTGTGATGGATACAGACAAATATATACAAGAGGGTCAGAGGCAGCTGGCAAATACTACTTACTACAAAAAACTGGATTATGATCCGACCCAGGATTTTACTAAGCAATTAAAAGGTCTGATTGCGACAATACCAAGCCACCTGCATTCAGAACTCATCAATGCGATTCCAGATAATCCAGATATTGGAGACTTCTACATGCTGCCCAAAATTCACAAGCCAGGAAATCCAGGCAGACCCATTATAACAGGTATGAATACACTTACCGAACATATCTCAGGCCTTGTAGAAAAAATGTTAAAACCGTTAGTCATGAACACTACTAGTTTCCTGCAAGACACCACTGATTTTCTGAACAAGCTTAACAATATACAACAATTACCACCAAATACACTTCTAGTCACTATGGATGTAGAATCTCTGTACAGTAACATCCCTCACAAGGATGGGTTGGCAGCATGTCACAGATTCTTATCATCCACACCAAACCACAAATACACAGCTGAGGATGTTACACAGCTCATCGAATTTATTCTTACACACAACTACTTCACTTTCAACAATGACATCTATCTCCAATGTATGGGTACTGCTATGGGAAGCAAAATGGCACCCCAATATGCAAACTTATTTATGGCTGACCTGGAGGACAAATTCCTGAACAGCATACAACAAAAGCCATACAGATATTATCGCTATATTGATGATATCTTCATGATATGGACTGAAGGTGAAGAAAATCTAAACCAATTCTTCTCATTGATCAACACTTTTCACCCATCTATCAAACTAAAAATGGACTATTCGAACACACATGTCAACTTCCTAGACACTACAGTATACATCAGGGATGACAAGCTTCACACTTCCATATACAGAAAACCGACTGACCGATGCAGCTATCTTCATAGTTCCAGTTTTCATCCCCAACACACTAAACGAGCCATCATACACAGCCAGGCCATCAGATACCACCGAATTTGTTCAGACCCAGAAGTCAGAGATAAACATCTCAGAACACTGGCAGGCTCTTTCCAGAAGAAAGGATATAAAGACAAAACCATCAACAACAGCATAAACACAGCCTTGAAAACCCGAAGAGAAAATCTCATCCAATACAAAGAGAAAAAAACAAATAACAGAGTACCTCTGGTCACCACATACAACCCAACACTAGAAGGGATCAAAAAGATAATCAAAGATTTACAGCCCATTATAACAGAGGATGAAACTCTGAAAGAAATATTCCAACAACCCCCATTATTGGCTTTCAGACAACCACCCAACCTCAGACACAAACTAATCAGCAGGAAACTTCACTCTGATTATGAAGTCACAAATAATGGAAGCAAACCCTGCAATAAAAAACGCTGCAAACTGTGCAACCAGATCAATCCATCCAAAAGTGTCACACACACAAATGGGACCTTCACTATCATGGGATCTTACAACTGTACCTCCAGTAATGTTGTGTACCTCATCCAATGCAACAGGTGTGGCAAAGGATCTTATGTTGGTGAAACAGGACAGAAGCTGCAAGCGAGGATGAATTTTCACAGACATACCATCAAAGAACATAAAGAAGACAGTTTCTGCACACCTGTGGGACATCACTTCTCACAACCGGACCACACTATAGAAGACCTCAATGTTTTAGTTCTTAAAGGGAATTTCAGAACTATCCAGGAAAGGAAAACATTTGAACTAAGAATGATAATTCTTTTTGACACAAAAACGAATGGCCTAAATTTAGATATTGGTTTCCTTACCCATTATACTAAGGTTTTATGACCCCCTCTGTGACTAGCATCTCCCCCCTCAAGTCTATAGCTCTCCCTCTGTCTTATCTCACTAACTCTGTCTTATCTCACTAACTCTGCTGCTATCTTTATTACCATTGATTTGTATGTGTTTTTTTTTTTCCTTTCCCTCTGAGATTTTTTTCTTGTTTTGTTTTAACATTCTGCTAAAAAGATTGTGAATTAGTACTGCTTGGACCTTGAAGAAGGGGACATACCCCGAAAGCTTGTCCTGAAAAATTCTATGTTAGTGCAAATAAAAAAAGTATCACGGACAGTACTTAATTTTCTACGTTTATCATGAAACTGAAAAATGAATAAATGCAGTTAAAATTACTTCTAAAATGGCACTCACTTGTAAGTAGTCTTTTACTTGTTTGTACAAAAATGGGTGGATGCAATTACAACATAAAAACTGCACAAAAAAGTCTTAAAAAGTGCTACAGAAAAGGAAGATATTACAAATCAGGGCCACCCCAGTGCTTATTACAAAGTTTGGTTCATTGGCTCCTCAAGGATTCTATACTATGGGAGTATGGCACACTTTCTTTCTTTTTCCCTGAGCAGTCCATCAACACAATCAAGCCAGAGAGGGGAGAGATCCAATGTGCGGTGGTTCCAATATCATTTACATAGGCGCTGTATGACTATCTTGCTAAGAGTCATTTACTATCTTGTAAGCCTAATAAGTTGGTGTCTGTGTAAAGCACTGGGTGTCTTTCTTCGTGATCATCTGACACAGCCACAGGAACACATATACTGTGGAAAAACTTTCATGGTGTTGGACTCTTTTCTTAATTTTTTTTTTTTTTTTTGGTGCATTGGACTTTATATTCATGTATTATATTTACACTGTGGATGTTTATAGCACTAATTCATTTTCCAATATTTTTGGGGGGGATTTGTATTGCTGGTTGTACACTTATTGATATTGGGGATGTGAATTGTGGTTTATTTAGCCTAAGGGCAGCGTAGTTGCAGTTATGCAGTAATTATAGGTTTATACACAAAAATTTGGCTACATGCTGAACTGATAAAGGAGACAGATCTGCACCCATTGAATGCTTTTCTTTGACTCTCACAAAAGATTGCTGTAAGGGAATTTCAGTACGGCGACTGGCGCTCAGCATGGGCGCATCGCTAATGGAAATAGGCATAGGCTTGCGCGTGTGTGCTGTTGATTTCTGTTGATGACACGGCTTGTTACTGACCTGATCCTGGATTCTGCCTGTACCTCTGCTCACCTGTTCCTGACCCCAGCTTCATTCCTGACCATGCTTCTATGCTTCTGTACCTTGTTGCCCACTTGCTAGTGACCTTGGTAACCTCTGTGACCTCACTCCTGCTTCCAACTTGGCTTTATACTACTACTGAGTGTCTTCTTTAGCTTCTTCAGCTGTCCTTCATAACTGCTCCAGTCATCGCAGTGTGTTCCTGCCTAAAGCTTGCTGAGAGCTTCAATAAGCCACGCTTCCAGAAACTGCAGCGCATGTGGAGTACCCCTATAGCCTCGGATAGTCCAACGTGCTTCACCTTTGCTCCTGGCCTGATCTCCTGCCTGACCTCTCAAGCTTGCATCTCCTGCTGCAAGTTCTGCTACCTACACCTGCAGGCACTTGTATTCCTTATATCCCTCAACACCATCTGCTCCACCTTCAGTGGGGCCTGGGCTGGAGATACAAGAGAGGCCAACCTCATCAATTCAGCGTTCTACCAGGTACATGACAATTGCTGTCTCATGTAAGTTAAAGAGTAGCCACTAAAAGGAGCATGTGGTTCACTTTATTCAATATACAGATAACAGTCTGCAGGGGGGTATCTTCTAATTGAATTTTATCTGTGAATTTCAGATTTTTTAGACAGAAAAGTGTTTATTCGTGTTTGCAGTTTCATTATAGTCATGATATGTATGAATATTTTTCATTAGTTGATCAAAAAATGCACCAATTGAATCCAAAATTCAGTTGATTTATACAATTATTCAAGTGCATGTCAAAAAGCCATCTTTAAATTGCAGGCTATTAAATGAAAAATGCAGTCAATTCTATTTAATAATACTAGTGATTATTTCTTGTAAAGAAACAGATCTTGTAGAGTGGTCCTCTGGACCTCTTTATCACTTCCTCATCATGTACGTCTTTGGCTATTTGAATTCAGGAAGCATTTAACTGGTCCCCTGCTGATTTTAAAACATGCATAATAAGCCGTTAATGTTGTAATAAATATCAATCTTGTTTCATTCATAAACTGAACAAAGTTCATTTGCTGCCCTCTGTTAGATCACTAAGCAGTTCAATAGCTTAGACTAATAAGAATGCAGCACCCAAGTGTATACTCAGAGATTGGGGAGCCATCAAAAAATGTGTTGTGTATATTTTGAATATAACCTGTACAGCTACTTTACTGACTTTTCACTCATCATTACCAGTTCTGTTTGAGGAGAAACTGTTATAGAAAAAGTATTGAAAAACCTTACTAATGAACAGTGAAGTGACTAGCCTCAGGAGATACACAGAACGTACACAGATCCTCCTACATACATTGTACTTGTTTATCTGCAGCATCTGTCCTGTACAGCCTTGTAAAACACACAGATGACAGTTTTTTTATCACCAGCGGAAAGCAGGGTGTGAGGATCTGATGTCTCACACACACTGCAAAGCTATAGACATAAAACAAGTAAAAAAGGCGCAATGTGCAAGTACCTCAACATATGGATAGAATAGTACCAGATAGTCCAAGGCCAGGAAAAAATAAGAGGTGTATAATGGGAGCTTATACTCTCAAATGCATTAGTGGACGAAGGTCAGTCAGGGCAGCCACCAAAAGGACCAGAAGCTGGTTTCCAGTAAGCTAGAACAAAAAAACAAGGAGAGAGGCGCCTCTGAGATAGATATCAATATAACATTTATTAATAGCAATGTTCACTCACATGTAGAATGAAGTAGTAGTATTCAGCTGGGTGGAAGTGTAGAGGGACTACAAGTCACAGTAGGTCCATGGGGCTGGCACCACAAGAAATCCTGTAAGGGAAGCGTGTGATGACAGGCACGGCAGGAGAGTTCCTTCTGAGAGTTTCTTTCCACAGCCCAGCAGGTTTTAACTTTAATGCAGAGTGAAATGTTCAGTCAGGCAATTCAGATGCAGGTTCCAGGGCAGTGGCTGGGGAAGGATGTCCGAGCCGGATGGCTGGCTGTGCTGCACTGTGTTTGCTTGGCTTCCGGGTGGATAGAAACACATGGCCGTGTGATCAGTTCTCAAAACGAGGCTTGGACAGCACAACAGTAGGCCGCGTCGGGTCGTGACGTCATCAGCATGCAACGCGTTTCAGAGCTGGCTCGCTGTGGATGTTGGGACAGCGGCACTCCTTTGTCAAGCATAGATGGATTTCCTTCCACTTCCTGTTTTTGCATTGGGACATGAAGGGAAATCTCCACGATGGGACACAGATGGTAAAAAAAGATGGGGATTATACCATGCCTTACTGTGCCTACATGATCTGACAATTCCGGGTATGGGGCGGGAGTCAATCAGCGGGTCCGGCGGTCTTTTTATTTTTTATTAGCAAAGGATAAAAAAAAAACAGTGGTGATTAAATGCCACCAAAAGAAAGCTATATCTGTCTCAAAAAAATGCAAAAATTTTATTTGGGTACAGCGTTGCATTGTCATTCAAAGTGCGACAGCATTGAAAGCTGAAAATTGGCTTGGGCAGGAAGGGGGTGAATGTGTTCAGTATTGAAGTTGGGCTAAAACATTTTTTTAATTTTACCTTGACATGTGTTTTAACCACTTGCTGCCCGCATATTGCAATATGACGGCGGCAAAGTGGTTTAGTTATTCTGATCGGACGTCATTTAACGTGATCAGGATAACAAGCCGGCGTGCGCCCACGGGGGCGCGCAGCGCGGCGATCGGAGGTGATGTGTGTCAGTCTGACACACCGCAACTCTGATCGTGGTATGGAAGCCTCTTTTTTTTTTTATTGGAAAAACCAACTTTATTGAAAAGTATATGCATGGTACTGTACATACATAAAACAAAGAAACCTTGGCACATGCTACAGTACATACATAGTCACATCGTATCACTTGCTTGATGCGGTCCCGAATACGAGGCACGTGTGAACTTAAAACACCTCAATGAGAGAGCTTACAGACTGTATACAAAATTAATGCGCAACAGGTAGAAAATTAACAATTCAGGTGCATGTTTCCCATCCATCAACCACCTACCCCAAATCTTTTCGTATTTGATAGGACTACCTCTATGTGTGTAAATCAATTTTTTATAGGGGAGAGTATCATTAATCTCCTTTTTCCAACCTTGTATTGCAGGGGGTAAAGCCTGCATCCATGTTCGAGCTACTGCCTTTCTAGCCAGAAATAATGTTTCACGTACAAAGGTGGCCAGGTATTTGTCAATGTCTGGGTCTGGCAGCAGTCCGAGCAGGCACAATTTTGGCTCTAGAGTAACAGGCGAACCCATTTGATCATGGAGAAAGCGTATCTCTTGTGTTCAGTATGCTTGGATAACTGGACAGGTCCAGATCAAGTGATAAAAAGAGCCAGGGGTTTGATCACATAGACGGCACCCCGGATTATATGCGGGTCGAAAGCGGGCAACCCTTTGAGGTGTTAGATATGACCTATGGACAATGTACAGTTGTGTAAGGCGGTTTGATAGCCTTTTTAACATCCTCCAAGATTTCATCCCAGTCCTCATCGTCAATTTCCACGAAATCCGTCTCCTATCTAGTCTTGGCCGCATAGGCTAGAGCTGTAGTGCCGGGGCGGCAAATGGCGGCGTAAAGACTAGAAATGTATTTAGACGTTTCCGTACCCAGCACTATGTCCACTATGGAAGGAGTGCTTAGGGAGGGATTGAAGGATAGGAACTGAGTTTGAACTGTGTGGCGGAGTTGAAGGTATCTAAATAGGAGATGGTTAGGGAGAGTGAATTTGTCCTTCAATGTTTGGAACGTCTTAATTCCTGCGGTGGTCATAATTTGGTGTAGGTATATAACACCATGTTTTATCCAAATGGCGGGGTCCGGAATGGTCAGTAGATCAGGTAGCCGTGTATTAAACCATAGAGGGGTATGGGAGTGAATTGGGGGGGCTTTGAGTTTACGTAATGCCGTCTGCCACACATGTCGGTGGTGTGTTAATATATCGTCTTTGTGTCGAGAGAACCCTCGAGCTGGCGGGTCTCTGAGTACAGTCTGGATTGGGGTGTGGGCCTGGCTATCCGGGTTTGTGCAGAGTTATGCCCTGTACATACGATCGGATTTCCGATGGAATAAAATCCGATGTATTTTTCCGTCGGAATTCCGATGAAGCTGACTTTCATCAGTCTTGCCTACACACAATCAGACAAAATTCTGACCGTCCAAAATGCAGTGATGTACAACACGTACAACGGCACTATAAAGGGGAAGTTCAAATCCAACGGCGCCACCCTTTGGGCTGCTTTTGCTGATTTTGTGTTACCGCGTGTTAGTAAAAGTTTGGTGTTTGCCGATTCGCGCTTTTCAGTCTCCGTGCTTTTCAGTCCGTTACAGCATGACGAATGTGCTATCTCCATTACGAACGCTAGTTTTACCAGAACGAGCACTCCCGTCTTGTAATTTAGTCTGAGCATGCGTGGATTTTTCTCCGATGGAGTTCCCCACAGACGATCGGAATTTGCTATTGTTTTTTTTTCCATCGTTAAAATTTAAAACATGTTCTATTTTTTTACACCGATGGAAAAAAGACCGATGGGGCCCACACACGATCGGTCTTTCCGATGAAAAAAGTCCATCGGCCTTTTTTCATCAGAAAAAACGATCGTGTTTACGCGGCATAAGGATTGGTATCTCGGGAGTTCACTTTTGTAAAAATAATAAAAGTGGGAGAGTTGAGAGGCAAGATAATAGTCTGGAAAATCTGGGAAGGCTGCACCTCTGAGGGCTACAGGGTTCTTCAACACTACCCAAGATAATTTGTCTGCTGTGGCCCCATATGAACAAATTCAGAATAGAGTCAATTGTTTTGAAAATTTTTAGAGGGATATATAGGGGGCATGCCACATCAGGTATAGTATCTTGGGGAGGAGTATAATTTTTACCAGACTGACATGCCCCATAACACCCAAAGGCAGTCTGGCCCAAGTCTGTATTTGGGTTTTGATCAGGCTGTATAAAGGTTCAATATTCAGAGGTATATAGTCCGAAAGTGATATAGTAATCGTCACTCCCTTGTACTTGATTCGGGATACTCTAGGGAGGGCGAGGGGGGGGGGAACGTGAGGGGAGGTGGGAAGTGGTCGATGGGAAGAATTTGGGACTTGGACCAATTAATTCTGAGACCTGAGTGACTACCTATGTATTCTATAGATCGTAGAGCTGTAACCAGAGAGGGTCCAGAATCTGCTAAGTACAGAATTGTGTCGTCCGCATACATTCCTATCTTTTCTTCTAAGTTTCCTATCTTTAGGCCTCAGATATTAATGCCTGCCCGAATGGAGATAGCCAATGGTTCAACCACCAATGCATAAAGTAGAGGAGACAGGGGACAATCCTGCCGGGTCCCCCTCTCCAGCGGGAATTGGTCCGATAACCATCCATTGACAAAGACCCTTGCCTTAGGGGATTGGTAGAGGAGTTGGACCCATCTAATAAATTTGGGGCCAAAATCGGATCCAGAAAGGCATCCCCATTAGTAATTCCATTCTATGGAATCAAATGCCTTGGTGGCGTCCAAAGCCACTACAACCCGCGTGCCAATGTTATCATGAGATCCCTGTAAGTTCATGAACAGACGTCGGATATTCATGGCCGTATTTTTCCCGGGCATGAATCCTGTTTGATCGGGAGGGATCAGTGACAGGATAACCTGTTTCAGACGGGAGGCAAGAATCGTGGCCAGAATCTTAATGTCCACCTGCAGTAAGGAGATTGGACGGTAAGACTCTGGGTATCTAGGATCCTTACCTGGTTTAGGGATTACTACAATTTGGGCTTTGCGCATAGAGGGGGGCAGGACTCCTGAGTCAAATATGGATTGTTAAAGGTCATGTAGTTTGGGGGTAAGTATTTCGGAATAGGTGGCATAGAACTCAAGTGGCAGGCCGTCTGACCCTGGGGCCTTGGAAGCAGCTAGACATGACATAGCCTTGGAGATGTCCTCTACGGATATAGAAGCTTCCAGGATCACTACCTGATCAGCAGAAAGTCTGGGGAATCTGATGCCTGACAGGTAATCCCTGGTAGCCTGCACAGGTTGAGTAACCTGTGAAGAGTATAGGGTGCAATAGAATTTCCCAAATTCCTCAGCCACTCGTTGGGGGTCAGTGATGTCATTCCCGTCCGGGCCAGCCAGTGAGACTACCACAGGAGGGTGTGAGTCCAAGTGGGCCAGGTAAGTGAGCAATTTGCCAGATCTTTCTCCATATTCAAACACCCTCTGCTTACAAAAGAAAATGTGCTGCTTAGCTTTTTCAATGTGTAGTTGTTAAACCTGGCGGGTTTGTATCTTAAGGTTGTTATCGGTGCTCAGTGAAGGGTTCCGGTGGAACTGTTCCTCTAGGGTGTGTAGATATTCTGTGGCTTGCTGGACCACGACTTTAGAGGATCTCTTGAGTCTATTTATGCAGTGTACGGGCATGAAGCGTAAACATCTCCCACACCAGCTCATATGGAGCTGTATCCCGATTGGCCGTGAAGTAGTGTTGCAACTCAGTGGATATCTTGATCTTTCAGGGTCAACAACCAAAACGGATTCAGTCTCCATGTCGGAGTGGGAGAGGTCAAAAACAGCTGAACCGTGATCCAATAAGGAGCATGGTCCGAGATTATTCTAGGCGCAAATCCCACGTCCATGAGCTTAGGGATCAGGGTTAAGGATAACAAAATAAAATCAATGTGGGACATCGTATTATGACCGACTGAAAAACACGAGAAAGCTTGTAGTAGTCGGATGTTTGTGCCTCCAGGTGTCTACTAAAGCAAAGTCCGTGAGCATGCGATGCAGTCTGGTATGCGTGGGGGGATCTACAGTGAGACACAATGTTCCCAGTCAGTCAAGGGTGGGAGTCAGGGTCATATTGAAGTCCCCCATCCACACCGCCGGCACCGCAGGGAACTGAGACATGAAGGCAAAACCCTCCCCAACCACTGTTGAATTGTATGGGGGCGGAATATAACAGGCCAAAAATAAGATGGGAGAGCCATTGATGGTAGCGTGTATGAATACATATCTGCCCTACCGATCCGTCTGGAGCGTTACCAATTCAAAGGGGACCTTTTTGGTGACAAGGACGGACACCCCCCTGGAGTATGAGGTATGAGTTGCATGATCAGCCCAACCGACCCAGGGCTTTTTTAGGGAGGATTGCAGGTGATTGACCCGTGACATGCGTTTCAACCAAAGTGATGATGTCAGCTCTTTGGGATTTGAGGAATGTCAGGACAGCAGTGCGTTTGATCTTATTGCGCAGGCCCCTAACATTCCATGTAAGAAACTTTAGGGTGGTCATGGCAGATAAAGCGCTTGTGCCGTGGGGCCTATTAGTATTCGGACCAGCAGAGCAGATCTAGTCATGTCAAGTTACACTTTAAGCAATACAAAACAACAGGCAATGTAAGCACAGGTCAGTAGCATAGTACCATTTGCATAATCTATCAATTGAGAGCATTGTGGTTTAACAATATTCCCCATCCCACCCAGCCCAGTGCCCCCCCCCTAACTTGGCATGTACAGGTTAACCCTCAACCATATATAAACAGAGGACATCCGATGCGGAAAACTCATCGGAGGCAGGCATCTCGGGTTCAAGAAATAACTATCCACAGAAAAGCAGGAAAAACAAAAAAAACAGTCAAGCAATAGAGAAATAAATTTCACGTAAACACTAGCGGGGTGACTTCATCTCTGAGAAGTGCAGAGGGTGTAGGAGTCATAAGGGTGAATCACGATTATGGCGTTGCAATGGGGGCCGCTTGCCAACAAAACAATAGGGGAAAACAGTAGTGTTCAGTGAATCGTCTCATGGATACTTCACAGCAGGGTATAGATAACAAGGGTTGCAGGGTGCTGAGTCCAGGATGTCAGAAATAGGCAGAGTTTGCGCCAGGGGCCCTGTGTAGTGAAAAGGGGGGTCCCTGCAGTTCCTTCCTGGCAGGAGGCTGACACAGGTGCGAGACCCAAGGCAAACAGGGCCAGGATAATAAACATAGATGGGAAGCATATGAGTGAGCGGTGTTCCCTTGGATTCAGGTAGGTAAGAAGGGACAGGAAGAGGGGAAAAATACTCACAGCAGGTAGTCAAGGGGACCCCGTCAGTCCCGGCACTCATGTTGATCTATGCAGGTGGATGCCTGATCAGGGTCTTCAAAGAATTTTACCCGGGCGTCACATTCCACCCGCAGTCTTGCAGGGTACAGCATAGCGTATTTAAGATGAAGAACACGGAGGCGCCGTTTGACATCTTAAAAGCGGGATCTTTGCTGTTGCACCTCATTAGAAAAGTTGAGGGGATGTTACCCTTTTCCCTTGTCAGACGAAGAATCTTGACCCGATCTTTGAAGTTTAGAAACTTTGCAATCAGGGTTCGAGGTGGGGCTCCTTGAGGCGGGGGAAGTGCAGGGATGCGATGTGCCACTTCTATGGCAAACATTACCGAGGAGGCCTCTCTACCATAGGTGGTCGTTAGTAGATTCTCAAGAAAGCTTGCAGCGTCAGTGCCCTCTGCGGATTCCGGGAGGCCAATAATTCGGAGATTACATCTACGGAGACGATTCTCCATATCGTCCTGCTTCACGCTGATTTGCTGCAGTTGCCATCGTACCTCATCAGTGGTGTGTTATAGGGGATGCAAAATGCCTTCTGCATTGCTGATGTGGGTCTCACTCTTGGCCACGCGTCCCAGGAGTTAGACAGATCCTGTCTAATCAGTGAGACATCAATCTTCACCTCTTTTATCTTCGCAGTAAGCGTGCTCTGACATATGGTGATTGCATCCAGTACTTTGGTAGTGGCTGCCGCGGGCTGCTCCGTGTCCAATGAGGCGCCGGCACCATCTTCGGCCTGCTGCTCCTTCTCCTGACGGCGGTATTTAGCGAGCTTGTGGCAGGCTTCTGATGTTTTTTTTTCGGCAGAGACATGTCCCTGAGTGGATCGGGTGACACCCGGGGGTCTGCAGGCGGAAGTATCGGTCAGGATAAAGGCAGGATACAGGGTACAGGAGTATCGGCAAGCGGAGCTCTTACTGCATGCGTCCTAATCCATTGCTCTCCAGGCCACGCCCCTGACAGAGTTTTCTTACCACGTGATTAGCTGTGACCAATCACAGCTGATCAATGCGTGATCCAGGAAGTGCCGGTAAATGGCTTTCCTCGGTTCACACTGACAGGGAGAGCCGATCGGCGGCTCTCCCTGTCAGAGGGGAGGTCTGTGCTAATAATCAGCACATTGATTATCAGCACAGCCCTCATCAGATGTGCCAATCAGCTCCCAATAAGTGGCCACCACCTTCCAGCCTGTGCCCCAGTAAGAACGCCTGCCAGTGCCCATAAAAGTGGCAATCAGTGCCCACAACAGTACCAATCAGTGCCCATAAAATTGGCAATCAGTACCCCATCAGTAATGTCTGTCAGTGCCCTTCAGATGCCACTCATTTATGCCTGTCAGTAGTTTCTCATGAGTGCTGCCTATCCAGTGCCATCTATCTGTGCCCATCAGTGCTCATCAGTTCCGCCTATCAGTGCCGATCGTTTTTTTTTTTCTAAATTGTCTGCCTTTTTTTGTTTATAGCGCAAAAAATAAAAAACACAGAGGTGATATAAATACCACCAAAAGAAAGCTCTATTTGTGGTAAGAAAATGATAAACCTTTAGTTTGGGTACACTGTTGCAAGACTGCGCAATTGTCATTCAAAGTGCGACAGCAAAAATTGTCCTGGGCAGGAAGGGGGAAAGGCAGGGGGAAAGTGCCTGGTATTGAAGTGGTTAAATACCTATTATAAGCATATGCCGGCAGTTTACCCTATTTGAGTTAATATTTTTAGTGATGCCAAGATGACAAAGGTATAATCAGTTACTGTACCTACAAATTTAGTTTTATTCATGGTAAAACTATATAGAAAAAAATGAGTGATGTTTTGGCATGCCATTCATCCAATATTCAGGCTACAGCACTAGGCTATTACCAATGACACTGCTAAAACAATTTCCATGATGATGCCGAGCTTGAAACTCTATGGTAAACAATAGTTCCCTATATAAAAAAAAAAAGCAAAAACAAAAACAATTCTTCCCATTAAAAGAGTATTCTTATTAAAGTAATTTTCTGCTATTTCACTTCTGAAACCATAAATCTTTCATATATCTTAACGTTCTTAAATTATTCTCAAGAAACTAGTTTCCATGGAGATATTGCAGTCACAGATATGAATATGCCAAACAAAAGATTTAAAACAAAGCTACATCAGGAACTGCAGTAAAGTTGGTGTCTCCATCGGTGGCCTTTTTTGACCTAAGGGTAATCTTTCCATTGAAGCTTAATCAAATATTTTGATGAGACAATCATCAACAATACACACAGCAAAATATTGTCACCTCAAATTTGGAAGACAGTTTGCACTATCAGGGCCTATTATATGTCTGTATTTGAGTGTATTGTTAAAAAGACCACATGGGATATTTATAAAGCAGTGAATGTGACATTTTCCAAACCTTTACTGCAGATGATCCGATCACTGTCATAATAACACACCCCAAAAATACACCAGCAGTGAATGTTTGGTAAATGTCAAATTCACTGCTTTATAAATATACAAATTACATTTTTAAGTAAACATCAGGAAATACAAACATGCTTATTGCTGACCTAAATGCTATTTTCCTAGATATTTGGTTATGACATTGATCATTTGTTAACATTTAGCAGCGAGTAACAGGAGTGAATTGTGTTGTTGGCGGCAGCCATCGGAAACAATATAAAAATAATTTTGGTTGGACGTATACTTAAAACCTAATGTGTCCTTTGCTTATGCTTTTGGGGGTATATACTTAAATATAGCACATCATATGTTACCATGCTATATTTGTTCATTTTGTGACATATCTTGTCACATTATTCCTTTTGCTGCCATAGCCCATATCTCAATGTTTTAAATTTCTTGTGAATTAGTGGAACACACATTATGAACCTGAAAATTCACTAAAGACTCTAAAAAGGAAAGGGGGGAGAAAAGAGATCAAGAACCCCCAAAAAGAGCTACGGGTGGACCAAGCTGCTTAAAAAATGGTAAATTGTATTATTATAGAAAAATCTATTTTGCACATTTTGCAGACACTGAACACCCATCACCAACACCCATTGTTAAAATAGCAAGACAACATTGTCTAAAATAAAAACTACTAGTCACAGAAAGTGCATGCATGCATAATATCCACTAAGGAATTACCAATCAACTGGCATCTGGTAAATACGATTTATTTTTCCAGTTCCAGTGAAGGGCATTCTATATTATTAGCTCTGCCGACCTTGTGGACTGAGCAAGTCCCCCACTGGGGAATATACCAGGATATAAATGAATGAATGTAGCTATGCAGATAGGGCTCCTGTGATTATAGTATCACTTATATTGCTTAATTCTGATGATTGACCAAAGTATAGTCCTGTAAGTAGATGGTAATAATAGCAGCATATAGCCAAATGCAGGTTTGCAAAGCAGTTCAGTTAGTCAGTCGCAGTTGGAGCCAAGTACTGCAAAGCTGAAGCAGAGGCAAAAGCAAGATACTTACTTCTATATATTCACTAAAGACTCTAAACTACATTTTTTAAAATAGTGCATTCTTTGTTTTGTATGTAACCTGTCCCTTTTACATGTTTCATTATATTATATTATTTGATTTCATATTTTATTTTATTTTTTCACAAGGAGACTGGTATGTCTCCTAAGTACCAGAATATATGAGCCACTATTAAAATACGCATAGCTTTTAAAGTACCCATGGAGTGCCAACAAGTCACCTATTCACTCAAAAGGGGGTAATACTTTCCCCCCGTATGTTGCAGTGCAGTTACTTATCTTCCAATCCAGGACATGGTGACTGGCCCACTGTACTGAAATATCAGAAAGCTAAATAGACCACTGATGTCTCGCTATTGTGTAATAGATTGAGGTTAGAAGTAGAGAATTCCCATAGGCCTATTCACCCCAGTTATGTTAGGATTATGAGCATGAATCTAAAAGTATGCAGTACTGAGCACTTATAGGGTTCATATGTTGCAGGAAGAAATTTGTTCTTTCGAGTTCTGAAATTGATTATGGATTTAGAATACACGTAACCCATTTACAGACATGATAAAGCACCTATGTCTTTGAATATCTAGGTGAAAAGCTGATATCAATTAGGCAATATGTTTTTTTTTTTTTTTAATGCAACTCCGACATGAAGGGATTTTTCTTGGATGGAATGGGGCTAGCATTTATTCTCCAGTTACATATTCACTGTTTTGTAAAAAAAAAATGTTTTTTTTTCAATTTGCATAGAATTATAACCCCTTCGGTTGCTATCTGCGTTCTTTTTAGGAGATTTCCCTTTATTTCCTGTCCCATAGCCAAAACAGAAAGCCAGAGGAAATCCTTGAAGTGAGAAAATTCCTGGTTGTCAACAGAGTCATCAGAATTAGAGTTCCTATTGGAAAATTTCTATTCCTGTTCTGGTGAAAACCCAAACTTTGGTGAATCTTCCTAACAAGAGCATAGTGAGCAATAAAAAACTGACAAGTGTCGCCCTTATCTCTTTTTACTCCAAACAAACAATACAAAATTGGCTTTTAATTATACTTTAAACCAAGGGTCAGGACCCAAAATGACTTTGTGTCCATACACAGAATTAAATAGATCATTGATAAGTAATAGCACACGTTTAGAGGCAGGAAAAAACAATTCTGGTTTGCATTTATGATTGGACCTTTCTGGCAGAAAAACGCGAAACTCTCCTAAACTTGCCTAAAATATGTACAAAAAAAACGCTCTATATGAGCGTTTTTTTCTTCCTGGGGCACAGGAGTTTTTCTAAGCCCAGTGTGCATGGAACCTGAAGAGCTACCACAGTGCATTCTATGTGGTAAAGTTCTTAGTAATGGAAGCCGTAAATTTACTACGCTAAATAGGAATTTTGTATAAAAACACCTACATTAAAATAAACCCAAGGAATTTGCAAGGCAGTAACTATCAAAAAACAGTGTTTTAACATTGGTAATTCATTTAAAGCAGAATCAGCTTGATATACAATAGAATTGATTGAGTAACTAACCAGCATCATACAGTACCTTCAGTCTAGGCCAGGTTGTTTTGCAATGATTCTCATGTGCAATCCTTTACTACTCCCCTCCCCCCCAATATATTATGAATATAAACCTGTTTTAGACCCCGCTCACACTTAGTAATTTGGAATCGCAGGCAGAATTACTGTGATTCTGCCTGTAATTCCAAATCATGCTTAAATCATGGCAAAACATGCATCCCACGCTTGGGTGGCATTCATTCTTAATGGCACCCCAAATGAGGTGCAATTTTGCTGCAAAAGTTACATGGCAAAATGTGTGAAAATGTAAAAAAGTTGGTCCACAATCTTCTTTGGTGCGACACAGGAACAGGCTTACCCTATGCGTGACACGCAAAATCATTTGTTAATCACTCAAAAAAAAAAAAAATTGTGAGCAGGACCATGTGTTTCTGCTATGTGAAATGTGAATGGGGCCTAAATGTTTGTTCAATTTATTTTTATTTTTTTAATCTATAATACGCCCATTGTTGTTTGCTCTTTTATGACTTTGTTGACATTTCTGTAAAAATTATATTCTTGGGTTCCAGTACTATAACAATTTGTTATTTGGATCATTAAAATAAAAAGTTCAAGAACTCCAGCTTTAATACATTCTTTATAGAAATACTGTAAATATCATCTGTAGCTCTTTCTTTCTTCCTGTTTTGAAATACAAGACAATTTTGTTTAGAATATAACACCATTTAAAAGAACAGTGTTGTGCTGGAACATTAGATTGTTAGTGTATCTGTTTTTAAACCCAATACAACTACCTAAAATTGCTATCAAACTGTAGAAAAAATGTGGCCCTCACTCCATTGCAGAATTTATTTTTTATTCTTTTCTGATCTTTTGTTGTTTACTTATTAATGTGTAAACTACAAGCAATGGTCACATCTGTTGTATCCCAATTGTGATACCATCAGGGGACGGTGCAGCACTGAATGAAGTATGGATAACAGCACATTTATTGTTAGTCTGGATTCTTAAAGAAATATAATGATTTTCCCCTTATTTAAAGATTTTAACACAAGCACTTGTATTTCAGTCTGGAAGAAAGCAGAATTAAGTATGTATGCTATTAGGCTGCAATAAAACCTCTGTTGTCTTGTGCTGGTTCAATCATTAAATCATTGATCTGTTAATACATCTCCAGTAAACTTTGTGGTGTCTAATACAGATTTGTTAGAATAAGAAGTTATTCAACTAATACTGAATAATTTATGAAAATGAAGGTATAGAAAGGACCATCTGCAAAGCACAAGACGTTGAGACAAAGGACATATTTATAAAGCAGTGAATGTTACATTTACCAATAATTCAGTGCAGGTTGGTCAATCACTGTAATTTAAAACACATTCACCAATTAGTCCTTTAGTGATTGATTGATGAAGGCCACATTCCCTGCCTTATAAACATTTCTACAAATAGTTTAGGTCTTCCTTTGTCTTAGGTAAATCTTAACTTCCAGTTGTTGCTATAAAGGTGGAGCTTATTTCAAAATAATGCTGTAAATTCATCCATAGCTACAGTATATGTCCTAATTGGACCACACTTTGGCCAAGTAAAATAATTATAACTTACCTGGACTTCACACATATTTAACCACTTTAACTCTCTTACCTTTATACCCCTTAAGGACCAGAGCAATTTATACATTTCCACTTTGGGCGTGTTTATCTGGTGATAACTTTATCATTATTTAGATTACACAGAGTAGGACAATGTTTTTTTTTTTGGGGGGGGGGGGCAAACTAGGCTTTCCTTTGGCAATATTCTCTTGCAAACCTTATTTTATTTTCTATGTAATCGATGGACAAAAGACATTGAAAGACGAAAACATTTGTGGTTTTAAAAAAAGTATACTTTTTTTTTACAGTTTGTCTTTGTTGAAAGAAACTAAATGATGTATGTGGTACAAAGCGTGGAAAGTCATTTGCAAATTAAAAAATGAATTTTTTAAGTTTTCCACATTTTTTTTTTCAGACAATTTCTTTTATTGAAAGAATAAAACCTTTACAGAAATCTTGAACAGCAGAAATACAATGGAGGATCACAAGGCAGAAGACTACAGTAATATAGAACATTGTACACTGCAACATTAGAACATGCGTTGTGAGGGGTTAGGACCCATCCTGGTAGTCTAACACATTTAGAAAAGTGTCTGATAGCTGTGACTTGCTGAAAGATCTGGAAATAGTAGTGGAGGGGCCTAGTTACTCCTAGCTAAGTTGAGGTAGGTGGTAGATCGAATCTGAGATCTTAATATAGTGTACTTCCAGAGGAAGGATTGGGTGGTCGGGAGTATGGTATAATGCCTTTGTCTTGGTCTAATACCTTGTAAGGAGGGGTGTGGGAATGAAGGGATGAGGGGGGAGGGATGGGGAGAAAGGGGTAGAAGAGGGGAGGCGTCTCTGACTTCCCATGTTTATATACTTTTGGATGGGGAAATCTAGACAAGAGAAAAGGGGAGTGAAATGGAGTGGTTACACAAACCGGGAGGGAGTGTCAGGGAGAGAGGTAGATTGATTAGGGGGAAGGTGTTGGTTTGCAGTAGTCATGTCCTGTCATACATCAGGCCTCTTTTTGAATGGGTGGATCTAGTATATCAGTATACGCAGGCGTTGTCTGGAAGTGTGTCCAACAGGCCCATTTTTTGCTATATTGTGTCACGGGCAATGTGGATAAGTTCTTCCATCTTGGCCCCTTTGCAAATTCTGAGAAACCATTCTTTGAATGTGGGTATCTGTGTGGAGTTCCAGTGTATGGGGATACACTGTTTTGCTGCGTTAATTAAATGCATAGCCAATGATTTGTGATAGACGTTGTGAGGTATAGGTGAAAGCTGGAGAAGAAATTGAGCTGGAGAAAATTCTAGGTCATAGGTAGTGATCTGGGAAGTGATGCAGCATACTTCTTTCTAAAAAGGTTGTAAGGTAGTGCAGGACCACCAGATATGGAGCAAAGAGCCTCTGTCTTTGTGGCATCTCCAACAGAGGTCTGGCGTAGTAGGATTGAATTTTGTAAGAGGGACCGAGTGCGATACCATCTAGATTGGATTTTGTATCCATTTTCTTGAGTAGTGGTGTTTATCGATCCTTTATGGATATTCAGGAAGATTTGCTCCCATTTCTCTGGTGGGAGTGAGATGGATAGGTCTTTCTCACAATTTTTACATGCTAGGCTTACGTTAGCTTCTGTGTTAGAGAAAATTAGATTGTGCGTAGTAGAGATTAAGTGGAGTTGTGGAGACTTCTGAGTACATAAGTTTTCAAAAGGAGTGAGTTGTCTCGAGCATCGTAAGTTAGTGTCTAGGGATTTAAGATAGTGGACAAGTAGCAAGTATGTCGAAGGAGGGATAGGTGGTCTTTCCAGTCAGGTGGAGAGCTGGGAGGCGGAGAGGAGTTCGCCCTGGTGGAAAAACTGATGTGTCCTCATATGATTGTGTGGCCAGTTATCTTTAAGAAAGCGTGTGATTATAAAGAAAAAATCCGCGCTAAGTGCAAAAAATATTAATATAAAAATAATGAAAAAGTGTTATTTGATAGATATCCTGCTGCTAACACCACAACCTAGATATAAGGTGCAACAAAACATATAAATAAAAGTGTAGCGCTGGATAATAACATATAACCCTAAGTTACAGTGTGAAAGTAAAATACAAAGTTCAATATTCTGTGCAAAGTTCATATAAAAGATCCCAAAAAGAGTTAGGTTCTATCCATTCAAGATGAGCCTCCAGTGATCAAAATGAGGATACACATCCACTCCGTGCACAATACGTGTTGCGTGACACCCGGCACACGCATTGTGCACGCGCACATGAACTGACAATACACAGAGACTTTTTTTACCCTTGCAAGGATTTTAAACATCTATGCTTAGAGGACCTGTTGTTTTTTTTACCATTCTACTCTATACCTTTTTAATAAATATTGGAAGGAACACCTGCACTATTGGATTTTTTTCGTTTTTTATCTGGGTATTACTCATCTTCACTACCGGATGTTTACTGCTCCCTCTGGAACCTGGTTGCGGATCACACCCTGCATGTCCAATCGGGAGGCGAGACAGCGGAGTCTAAAAAACGTCTGGGAGGACCACGCACTTCCCCTGGGAGGATTGTCATTCTGCTGAGCCTGTTTTGACCCCCCTGAGAAGGGCGGTCACAAGCTAGTTGGTAAGCCGTCATTCCTTCTCCTGGTGGTGGGTTTCTTCACGGAGTGGATGTGTATCCTCATTTTGATCACTGGAGGCTCATCTTGAATGGATAGAACCTAACTTTTTGGGATCTCTTATATGAACTTTGCACAGAATATATGAACTTTGTATTTTACTTTCACACTGTAACTTAGGGTTATATGTTATTATCCAGCGCTACACTTTTATTCATATCTTTAAGAAAGCGGTTATGTAGTCCTGGTGGGAAGTCAGGGTTTAATTTGACTGGTGAGAGTGGGCCGGGGATGGAAGATATGGAGGTCTGTTAACAAGTTCGGTGAAAGCAATCTAGTGTGGGTCCAATTGAGGGGTGATGTCGTAGTGTTAGGGGAATGTGTTGTGGAGGAATCCAGGGAAGGGAGTCTAGTTGTAGGGTTGTGAAAGAGGCTTCTAAGGGGACCCAATCCTTTTGTGATGAGTGAACATTCCAGTCTACTATCCTTGCAAGATGAGTAGCTGTGTGGTAATTCAGGAGGTCTGGTAGGCCTATGCCGCCAAGACGTTTCGGACGGGAAAGCAGAGAGAAACTAATTCTGGGTTTGTGGTCCCCCCACAGGAATCTGGAGCAGATACTCCTATATGTTTTAAAGAAGGCAGGTGGGATCTGTGTTGGGACTGTCTGTAATATGTAGAGCATTCTCTGGAGGGCGTTCATTTTTAGTATTGCAGCTCTGCCAAACCATGAGAATATTGGTTTATTCCAGGTTTTGAGATCAGCAGTTAGTTTATTTAAAAGAGCTAAATGGTTCTTTATATATAGATCAGAGAGTCTGGCTGGGAGCTGTATACCTAGGTATGTGATGGATTCTTGTTTCCATTGGAAGGTTACATTTTCTTTGCACTGGGCCACTAGAGAGTGAGATAGAGATATGTTGAGGGCAAAGGATTTTTAAAAATGTATTTTGAGATTGGAGAGCAGCTGGAATTGTTTAAATTCTGACAGTAGCATTGGTAGGGAGGTCACTGGATTTGTAAGGAATGTCGTCTGCAAAGGCGGCATATTTATATTCCTTTACAGGCGTTCTGATTCCCTGGATGTCTGGGTTAAATCTGAGTTTGCGGAGGAATGGTTCGAGAGTGAGTATGAAGAGAATAGGGGATAAGGGGCACCCCTGTCTCGTTCCATTCGGGATGGGGAAGGCAGTGTTATTGACCCGGACTTTAGCAGATGGGTTCGAGTAGAGTGAGAGGATTAGGTCAGACATGTGTGGACATATGCCTATTGCTTGTAAAACTGCTCTCATATAGTCCCATGCCACTCTGTCAAATGCCTTCTCCGCATCCAGGGACAGGAAAAAGCCTTTTTGGTTTGTTTGTGTCATTAGGTGGTGTAGGTTGATTGCCTTGATGGTGTTATCCCTAGCCTCTCGGCCAGGGACAAAACCAACCTGGTCTTGGGAGATAATAGAGGGGAGTAGCGGTAAAAGTCTGTTTGCCAGTATTTTGGAGAAGATCTTGTCTGCGTTTAGAAGTGATATAGGCCTGTAATTACTCGTTTGTGTGGGGTCTTTATCTTCTTTGGGGATGACTACAATGTGTGCTTCCAACATCCTTCTTGTAATAGGGTTTGAGGGGGTGAGGGAGTTGAAGGCATTCAAAAAGTGTTTTTGGAGGGTGTCAGAGAACGTTTTGTAATATACCGCGGATAACCCATCTGGGCCATGGCTCTTTCTGGGTTTTAGTTGTTTTATCGCTTGTTGCCATTCTGCCGTGGTAATTGGGGACTCAAGATTTATAGCTACATCCTCAGTAATCTTTTCAGGGGCAAATTGAGCTAAAAACGAGTTGATGTCATTAGTAGTTTGGCTGGCAATGTCGTGGGGGGGTTGGATTTGTTGAGGTCGTATAAGGAGGCATAGTACTTCTCGAATTCTTTTGCTATGTCGTTATTATTTGTGAGTGTCTCGCCCTTGAGGGAGTGCAGTTGATGTACTGTGTTGTTTGCTTTTTTCTTACGCAAAGCTTGTGCTAGGAGAGGGCCACTTTTATTACCAAATTCATAGAAGAGTTTCTGGGATAGTGTGTATTTCTTCCTAAGAATAAGGCACAGTTCTTCCTGTATGTTAGAGCGGGTCTCAATAAGTTCTAGGTGGGTTTGTTGGGCTAGGTCACGTTTATGTAATGCTTCAAGTTTGTTGAGTTTGGTGTATAAGGCTGCCAATTCGGCTTTCTTCTCCTTTTTGAGCGCCGCTGTTAAGGCGATCAATTTACCCCGTACCACACATTTATGAGCTTCCCATTGTGTCATTTTTGAGGTGTCTGGTGTGTCGTTTTCGGTGAAATAGTTTGTCAGACATTTGCGGATCTCTTGTTCTTTCAAGCTATCGGCTAAAATAGTTGGGTCTAGTCTCCATATACATGCATGGTTGAGTCTGTCAGGGAGGGTAAGTGTCATTGAGATGGGATGGTGATCAGAGAGTGTCATTGGTTCTATTGTTGCCGCTGTCAGAGTGGGAAGGTCCTGTTGCGTGAGAAAGAGGTAATCAAGGTGCGAGTATTTGTTGTGGGGGGTAGAGAAAAAAGTAAAATCTTTTTCCCTCGGATGGAGGGATCGCCAAGTGTCGTGCAGTAGTAGGTCTTGGAAGCACCGTCTAATTTGTTTAAGTGCCCTGTAAGGAAGGTGGGATTTTCCAGTGGAGGAGTCCAAGAGAGTGTCTAGTGGGGCATTAAAGTCCCCCCCAAGGATCAAGATGCCTTCCTGAAAGTCTGCTAATTTTCGTGTAACCGTTCGGAAGAAGGGGACCTGTGCTTTGTTAGGGCTGTATATGTTTGCCAGAGTGATGGGTTTGTTCTTAAAGGAGCCTTTCAGGAATATATATCTACCCTGGTCATCCCTAAGTGTGTCCAAGATTTGGATAGGGGTGTTTTTGGAAAGAAGTATAGAGGTTCATTTGGATTTCGATATTGGGGAGGTGGAGTGGTAGCAATGGGGGTAGAAGCGGTTTGTTAGATTTGGGGTTTTCTTAGCACAGAAGTGCGTTTCTTGTAGGAAGATTACATCCACTTTCAGGCTTCTCATGTTGGCTAGTAGTTGGGATCGTTCCTCTGGGGTGTTCAGACCCCTGACTTTAAGAGAGAGTACTTTTAGGGAGAGGTTAGAAGAACTTGTCTTATGTGTAGTCATTGTAGGTGTTGGGGCTAGAGGTCCGGTTTTGTTGATTTAGGGAAGTCAGAGACGGTGAGAGAAGGGGAGGGACCAGGAGGTAGAGGAGCAGGGGGCACAAGGAGGGGAGGTGAGGTGGGTCTCAGGTAGGAAAGGGAAGTGGACTGTAATAGAAAGGGTACGAGGAAAACTTAGGTGAGATGGTTGTGAGGCTGTACCAGATGTGGGAGTTGACCCGCAGTCCTACCTAAACGAGGGGAAAGTTCCGGTTTGGGTCAGCGGTGTCTACCAGAGTCCGCTGTTGGTGGGGGTGGTAGATAGCGTTCAACTAGAGGAGTGAGATCTGTGTCCCTATGAGGTCTGTGTGGTTGAGTGAAGTGCATATAGTGAAAGCTGTTGATGACCAGGAAGGAAAATATTTTCCCTCCTGACCACAATTGAGGCAGGTAAAAGATATGGTTCCATGGTGAGAGTGTTTTCATTTGGTGTGAATGGGTACGTCCATAATAGAATGTTAGTCCGGTGAGAGAGGGTTCTTATGGGAGTTGTACATGGGTATACCCGGTAAGGCATACTAGTTGTATAGCCTGGGATTGGATTTTAGCAGGATTGTAACGTATAGAAAAGGTAGGGATGTGGTAAAATACAACCTAAATCTGCAGATTTATGGTTAACATGACACAGAGTAGAAAACTTAAGCCTAAACTTGAACAATAACAATAACAGTAACATCTGTTTAGAACAAAAAATATAATTAGGGCTGCCCCTGGGATAATATGGACCGATGCAAGAAAAATGGACTGACCATAGATTTGTATAAAAGTCAAAAAAGTTTTATTACATATGGTAAATCACAAAGGATCAACAGTAAAAAAGATTGTACATAAGAAAATAATAAAATAAAGACATGATGGTAAGTTTAACATTAGATGCCAATATACATTACATTCACATCCATAATAATGGACGAGGTGTGTCAATACAGAGGGATGCAAATGGACACCGACATGTTTCGGATATACAGGGCAGATTCAATGCCGATATGTATATATTCGTTCTTCAAGGTAGGTATATAGGCCAAAAAATATATTTGGTTTGATCTGTAGTTCAAAGAGAACAACAAAACAACAATGTATGAGAATGAGTTTAAATATTGTACTTTGTTTCCATAGAACATTGCATAGAGAACATATTGCATAGCATACAACATTAGATGAACACCTAGTTGGTATCTAGAGTTAAAAAACGGAGAAATTGCTACTTACATCTCACAGGGGTTCGTAAAAGCACATGAATATGGGATGAGACGTCACATGGGTGAGCTCCTTGGAGTTTACAAAGATCCAATCCAGCAGATGATGGGAGACAGGCTCAATGTTAAGGTGAATAGAAGCGTTATATGAGCTTCAGAATGGACTCAGGACATAGTCCTCATTAAAGGCCATTAAATTGTTCAAGAGTTGAAAAAAAGAAAATAATAATTTTTTGTTCAAAAAATGTATACTCTTGAACTAAAAAGTAAAATGTAAAGGCATCTGCTGGAAAATCAGATTAATTGTGTGAAGGTATCCTTATCCCAGTAAGTTCAACACGGCATGTCAAGAGTCACAGAGATGAACTAGCTGAAGCATGGGAGTTTGACCTGAAAGACAAATTGGGGAGATCAAATTCTACTGGGGAAAGAAAGTATTGTAGGAAAAGAAATGGGAGGCGGTTAGAAACGCCGCTTCCAAGCTAGGAAATATTGCACTGGTGTAATTTCCCAATAGCTCCCTGAGATAAAGTGTGTCCCTTACCTTCAGTAAGATCCAAGCGCCATATGGATCTCATCTATGCAGAGAGATCCTGTGTACTTGTTGCTGGCATTTAAAAAGGTCAGCTGTTGGTCAATTGACCAATGGGATAGAGAGATATTGGCGCCAGAAAAGGGGGGAGGGAAAGGGGTGGATCAGTGGGAATGGGTGATGTATAATCACCCAGTCAGCATCCTTTCGTCCTGTCAGAGCCACTCACCAAGAACAAGCTTCATCCCTCGGTCTGCGCGGCATCCGGCGTCACCGCGCTGGAAATGCGCGGTGACGTCAGACGTCGATTTGACCGCCGGTACGTTGGACAGTGGAGGTTCTGAGCCAACCAGGCTCAGTGCGAGTGCGCAGTCGGGTTGAACACTCGGAGGAACCCCTGCCAATCGAAGGCCACCGATAGATGAAGGGAGGGGCATGGACGAGAGTGCAGGGATCACTCCGGTAGTCGAGCCGAGTCGCAGGGAGACAGGCAGTGATGGTACCTGTGGATATCCTGCCACTGGATGCACCCTGAGGGGGGTGCAGCCCCAGGGATGGACATATGTCATTCCAAGGGGCTCCTGCGTGCTGGGGAATCTTGGCTAGCCATGTATGGAAACCGGGAAAGTTTGACCTTAGAGATATGTGTATGTGGATTTTAATTATTAAAATTATTTGAAAAGATCTCTTATTAGGATTCCATTTCAATTTTCCATAAGGGCTCACCCATTACATGTGTGACAGGTCCTCTGTAACGTTGTATCTAGAATTATAAACAGCTTAAGCTGGGGTATGGATATTTGGGGGGAACCCCATGTCATTTTTTTTTATTTGACGCAGGGTTCCCCTTAATATCCATACCAGACCTGAAGGGCCTGGTAATTAAAGTTGGGGGGACCCCCACGCATTTATTTTATTTTTTTAATCAATGACTTTCAATGACTTTTCTCTGTATTGCCAGGAGCCGACAATTCATTACAGCCGCGAGTACTTTTAAATTACTTTTTTTCCTTCAGAAATGACACTTTGTGCAGGGACATTTCTAAGCACGGGAAACAAGCTGTACTTTACCCCTTAGGTACGAAATTTAAAGGAATATTTCACTTTAAGCATTATTAAAATCACTGCTACCGAAAAACAATCAGTTTTTAAAAGTTTTTTTTCCATTGATACATGTCCTCTGGGGCAGGACCCGGGTCCCCAAACACTTTATATGGCAATAACTTGCATATAAGTCTTTAAAATTAGCACTTTAGATTTTTCATGTTCGAGTCCCATAGAATTTAAAGGTGTTCGGATGTTCGAACAAATTTATTGCCTGTTCGCATGTTCTGATGCGAACTGAACTGGGGGGTGTTCGGCTCATCCCTAGTCTTAATACTCTCAAAAGCCTTAATGGTCTCTGGAGACCAACTCTGTGGGTTGCCGTCCTTTCTGGTCATATCAGTCAGGGGCTTGACAAGAGACGAGAAGTTACGAATAAACTTTCGATAATAGTTGGCAAAGCCAAGAAAGCTCTGCAGAGGACGTAATCCCAGGGGTCGAGGCCACTGTAGGACTGCAGAAAGTTTCTCTGGGTCCATTGAAAAACCAGCAGTGGAAATGACATAACCCAGGAATTTAACCGATGGAATTCGCACTTCTCCAGTTTACAATAGAGATTGTTCGCTCTTAGTTTCTGAAGCACTCGACAGACATCTGTGTGGTGGCTCTCCAGGGACTTGGAAAATATGAGGATATCGTCGAGATAAACCACCACACATAACTGCAACAAGTCTCAGAGGACATCGTTAATAAACTCCTGGAAATCTGCTGGAGCGTTACAGAGGCCAAAAGGCATTACGAGATACTCATAATGACCCGTTCTGGTATTAAACGCAGTTTTCCACTCGTCGCCCTCCTTAATCCTGATGAGATTGTATGCCCCTCTCAAATCAAGCTTTGTAAAGACTGTTGCTCCCTTGAGGTGGTCAAATAACTCCATAATCAATGGGATCGGATAGGCATTCTTAATGGTGAGACGATTGAGACCCTTATAATCGATACAAGGTCTCAGTTCACCACTCTTCTTCTTCACAAAAAAGAAACCAGCAGGAGACAAGGATTTGCGGATGAAGCCTCGAGAAAGTGCGTCTGCAACATACTCCTCCATGGCCTTTTCCTCCAAGACCGACAAAGGGTAAACCCGGTCACGAGGGGGGAATATGGCACCAGGTTGAAGGTCAATTGCGCAATCATACGACCGGTGTGGAGGCAACGTACCGGCTTGAGCTTTGTCGAAGACATCGCTAAAATCGCGGTACTCCTCCAACAGGGAGGTGAGTGAAGAGGTGCACAGGACCTTGGCTACCCTCTGGAAGCATCTCTCACTGCTCTGTGGCGACCAGGACAGAAACTCAGCACTGAGCCAATCAAAAGCCGGTTTGTGCCTCTGTAACCAAGGATAACCAATAACCAGCGGAAACTTAGGTGAGGAAATAACTTGGAATTGGATTATCTCATGGTGAAGAGCCCCTACGGCCATGGACAACGGAACAGTCTCATGAGTCACATGGGCAGGCTGTAGAGGTCTCCCCTCTAGAGCCTCAATGGCAAGTGGAGTGTCACGCAGCTGCAGCGGAATCGAGTGCTTAGACACAAAGGCAGCATCAATGAACAGGCCTGCAGCCCTGGAGTCGATTAGAGCCTGTATCTCGATGGACAACTCAGCCCAAGACAGGGTAACCAAAACCAGGGGCTTATCCTTCTGGGCAACTGGAGATGAAACAACGCCACCTAAGGTCTGTCCGTGACAGGACCTCAAAGTTCGGGCGTTCCCTGGACGGGTAGGACAAGACTTCAATAAGTGACCGGCCTGGCCACAATAAAGGCACAATCTCTCCCTCCTCCTAAGGGCTCTCTCATCCGCAGAGAGACGCGTGAAGCCCAAGTGCATGGGTTCATCTTCAAAGACCGACTCGGGACCAGGAGGAATGGGAGGTGAGGGAGGCAAGGGTGGGACTGCAAAGCTCAGAGACAAACATACAGGAGGCTTCCGCAAGCGCTCCTTAATAGAGGGTCTTTCTCTGAGTCTGGAGTCAATGAGGATGGCAAATGTGATCAACTTCTCCAGCTCAGTGGGTATATCTCGGGCTGCTATCTCATCCTTTATGTTATCCGAGAGACCATGAGAAAAAGCAGCCACGAGGGCCTCATTGTTCCAAGCAACCTCTGCTGCCAGAGTACGGAATTCAATGGTGTAATCGGCAACAGTTCTCGTACTCTATTTGATGGACATGAGGCTCTTGGCAGCAGAAGCGGAGCATGCAAGAACGTCAAATACCCTTTTGAAGGAAGCCACAAATTCTGGGTAACTCAGGACCACGGGTTTTTGCGTCTCCCATACAGGGTTCACCCAGGCCAAGGCTCTCTCAGAAAGCAAAGATATCACAAAACCTACTTTGCTTCTGTCTGTGGGAAACGCCTGGGGCAGCAACTCAAAATATATCTCAACCTGGTTGAGAAAACCTCTGCATTGGATTGGATCACCCCCAAATCGCTGGGGAAGCAGGGCGGAACCAGACATACCTCTTATAGAGGTAATACTCGAGGCGGGTGCCTGCACAGGGACTACCAGAGCAGCCACAGTGGGAGACTCTAAACGAGCTGTGCGACTCAGGAGCGTCTGTATTGCCACGGCAAACTGATCCATGCGGTGATCCAGGTCATCCAATCTGGAAAAAATATTATTAACAAGTGGATTGGCTGCATCTTCTGAATTCATGGCCTTCGCCTACTGTTAGAAACCATGAATCAGACCGAGACAGAAGTACAGTTAAATCACACTAGTTTAATAATAATAAAAAAAATGTAAACAGAGTAAGCGTAGTCAAAACATAGCCAGAGTTCAGTAACCGGATCGGGTTGTCGGCCAAGCCAAAGTCCAAGAGCCAGCGATAAAGGTAGTAGTACAGCAAGCAGGATCTGTAGCCAGAGGAGACGTCAGTTAAGCAGGTATTTAACTGGAATGCAGGAGAAAGTCTCTTGTGATGTTAACACAGGCGAAGGCGAAGAGTAAATAAACTGAAAGTCCTTAAGTAGGTAGAGCTGACGAGCTGAGCTGCCATCACAGAGAAGGAAGGGCTGAGCCCAGACCTTACAGGAATAAAACCTCACCACCCCAGGTTCATACATAAAAAAAATTTAATAATAATTCTTTGTTCAAAAAATGTGTATATACTCTTGAACTAAAAAGTAAAATGTAAAGGCATCTGCTGGAAAATTAGATTAATTGTGTGAAGGTATCCTTATCCCAGTAAGTTCAACACGGCATGTCAAGAGTCACAGAGATGAACTAGCTGAAGCATGGGAGTTTGCCCTGAAAGGCAAATTGGGGAGATCAAATTCTACTGGGGAAAGCAAGTATTTTAAGAAAAGAAATGGGAGGCGGTTAGAAACGCCGCTTCCAAGCTAGGAAATATTGCACTGGTGTAATTTCCCAATAGCTCCTTGAGACAAAGTGTGTCCCTTACCTTCAGTAAGATCCAAGCGCCATATGGATCTCATCTATGCAGAGAAACCTGCATTATATCAGAGGGGGGCGGGGTCACCCGCAGGTCACTGGGAAAGCCCCGGTTTCCCTTTGCGTCAGAGGGGGACGGGTCACGTGACGGGTGGCCCTGTCCTCAGCTACATACGAGACCTGTCAGGCTTCCGCAACGTTATTCCTGGGGTGTCTCCGGTGGAGACAGGATGCTGTTCCTCGCTGCGCTGGACATCTCATCGCTGGAGCCTGGACCTCGAGAGGAGATCATCCATCGCAGGATACCGACAGCGTTGGAGTGGAGACCGAGAGTGGATTACCACCGCTGGAATATTTTCTTTAGTTTTATGTTTTTTTATTTTTAATAAAGGACTTATCCCAACGGTGTCTGTGTGTTTTTTTTTACAATTTTTTACACTTCCTTTGTGAATTGGTAGGGGTACACCAATTCACATAGGGGGGATCTGGGGGCCCCCTTTGTTAAAGGGGTCTTCCAGATTCCAATAAGCCCCCCACCCGCAGACCCCCACAACCACCGGGCAAGGGTTGTGGGGATGAGGCCCTTGTCCCCATCAACATGGGGACATGGTGCTTTGGGGGGTCACAGACCCATGTTGAGGGCATGTGGCCTGGTACGGTTCAGGAGGGGGGGCGCTCTCTCGTCCCCCCTCTTTTCCTGTGGCCTGACAGGTTGTGTGTTCGGATAAAGGGTCTGGTATGGATTTTTGGGGGGAACTCCACGCCATTTTTTCTTTTAAATTTGGCGCGGAGTTCCCCTTAAAATCCATACCAGACCTTAAGGGTCTGGTATGGATATTTGGGGGAACCCCATGTAATTTTTTTTTTGACGCAGGGTTCCCCTTAATATCCATACCAGACCTGAAGGGCCTGGTAATTGAATTTTGGGGGACCCCCTCTAAATTTTTTTTTTTTTATCAATGACTTTCAATGACTTTTCTCTGTATTGCCGGGAGCCGACAATTCATTATAGCCGCGAGTACTTTTAAATGACTTTTTTTCCTTCAGAAATTACATTTTGTGCAGGGACAGTTCGAAGCACGGGAAACAAGCGCTACTTTACAGGCATACTATACACACCCCCTAGGTACGAAATGTTAAGGAATATTTCGCTTTTATTGTTTCACCTTAAGCATTATTAAAATCACTGCTCCCGAAAAAACGTCCGTTTTAAAAAAATAAAATTGCAGTGATACATGTCCCCTGGGGCAGGACCCGGGTCCCCAAACACTTTTTATGACAATAACTTGCATATAAGCCTTTAAAATTAGCACTTTAGATTTCTCCCATAGACTTTTACAGGGTGTTCCGCGGCTTTTCAAATTTTCCGCGAACACCCCAAATTGTTCGCTATTCGGCGAACTGGCGAACAGGCAATGTTCGAGTCGAACATGAGTTCGACTCGAACTCGAAGCTCATCCCTACTTAAGACTACCTTTGTTTCTGCTCCTGTGTTGGCACATCCTGATCCCACATTGCCTTTATCCTTGAAGTCGATGCTTCTGAGACTGGAGTTGGCGCCCTTCTGTCTCAACGTCCTAGCTCTGACAGCCCTATGCATCTGTGTGGCTAATTTTCCAAGAAATTGTCACCTGCGGAGTGCAATTATGAGATTGGTGACAGAGAGCTTTTGACGATCATTTTAGCCCTGAAAGAATGGAGACATCTCCTCGAAGGTATTACTGTGCCGGTTCTCATTCTTACTGACCATAAGAATCTCACATTCTTGTCTGAGGCTAAGCGCCTCTCTCCCAGAAGGGCACGATGGGCTCTTTTCTTTTCAAGTTTCAATTACATTGTCTCATTCTTACCCGGTACTAAGAATGTAAGGGCTGACGCCTGGTCACGACAATTTTCCTCCACTTCCAAGATGGAGTCAGTTCCGGTTCCTGTGATTCCTCCTGATCGTATTCTGGCTACGGTTCGTACCAGTCTCACTTCTCCTTTGGGTGACAAAATTCTGGCTGCTCAGGTCGATGCCCCTCATGACAAACCTTGTGACCGCTGCTTTGTTCCCGAGAGTCTCCGTACTGCCGTGCTCCAGACTTACCATTCTCCCAAGGCTGCTGGCCACCCTGGGAAGAATCAACACTTTTGGGCCATTTCCCAACAATTCTGGTGGCCTAGTCTACGTGCTGATATAGCAGCTTTCGTAGCTGCCTGTTCCGTGTGTGCTCAGAGTAGGACTCCACGACACCTTCCAGTGAGCCTCCTACAACCCATACCCAATGGAGAGAGGCCCCGGACCCACCTGTCTATGGATTTCATTGTGGAGTTACCCAACTCCCAGGGCAACACAGTTATCCTTATGGTGGTAGACCGGTTCTCGAAAATGTCTCACTGTATTCCACTTAAGAAGTTGCCTACGTCTAAGGAACTGGCTTCTATTTTTGCTCGGGAGATCTTTCGCTTACATGGCCTACCCAAGGTCATTGTCTCAGACAGGGGAAGAAAGTTTGTGTCCCAGTTCTGGCGAGCCTTTTGTGCACAGTTGGGAATTCAGCTTGCTTTCTCCTCGGCGTATCACCCACAGTCTAATGGGGCCGCAGAACGAGCCAATCAGTCCTTGGAGAAATTTCTGCGTTGCTATATTTTTGACCATCACAACAACTGGTCAGACCTCTTACCATGGGCGGAGTTTGCTCACAATAGCACTCTGAATTCTGCTTCCTGTTTGTCTTCGTTTATGCCGAATTATGGTTTCCAACCTTCCATGTTGCCTGACTCGTTTGTTCCTCAGAGTATTCCTGCGTTAGAGGAACATCTCCATGGTCTTCGTTCCACTTGGGTACAATTCCAGGAGGCTTTGCAACAAGCTAATGAGAGGAACAGCATACTCCATGCTGACCGCACAGTCGCCTGCCTGCGCCTTCCTACCAGGTCGGGGACAGGGTCTGGCTGTCATCTCGCAACCTCCGACTTCGTGTTCCTTCTCTGAAGTTCGCACCTCGGTTTTTTGGGCCTTTCCATATCTTTCGCAAGCCTAACCCAGTGGCTTACGCGTTGGACCTTCCTTCCAGTATGCGTATCTCTAATGTGTTTCATGTCTCCTTATTGAAACCTTTGGTCTGCAACCGTTTTACCACCTCAGTGCCACGTCCTCACCCTATACAGGTTGAGAGGAGTATGAAGTACAGTCCATTGTTGACTCCCGTAGGTTCCGAGGGCGCATTCAGTACCTGGTGCATTAGAAGGTGCACGGCCTGGAGGAACGCTCTTGGGTCCCATCCGCAGACGTATATGCCCCTGTCCTCCTCCGTGATTTCCATAGACGTTTTCCTCTCAAGCCCGGTGGTCCTCTGAGGGGGAGGGGTCATTGAGGAGGGGGTACTGTCATGGCTGGGCTCAGCCCTTCCTTCTCTGTGCTGGCAGCTCAGCTGTCAGCTAATTGCCAGCTTCCATCTCTCCACAGTGATCCACCTGTTGATGATCTGCTTGTCAGCTCTGCCTACTTAAGGACTTCCAGTTCATTTGTTCTTCGCCTTCGCCTGTGTTAACATCACAAGAGACTTTCTCCTGCGTTCCAGTAGAAGACCTGCTTGACTGACGTCCCCTCTGGCTACGGATCCTGCTTGCTGTACTACTACCTTTATCACTGGCTCTTGGACTTTGGCTTGGCCGACTACCCGAACCGGTTACTGAACTCTGGCTATGTTTTGACTACGCTTACTCTGTTTACCTTTTTATTGATATTATTAAACTAGTGTGATTTAACTGTACTTCTGTCTCGGTCTGATTCATGGTTTCTGACAACTCCACTGAGGTTTCATTCCACTTATCACCTGGTACTGCACTATTAAAAGCACATTTGTCTTTATATGTCAGTTTGAATTTGCTGGTGAACATCACAGAGGCAATATTAAAGCAGAAGTATACGGAGTGCAGAGCGTGTTAGATCCCTACAGGGTCTTTATAGGAACCATCAGAGACCATTAAGGAGCCATCTGATGAGGAGAACCATTCTCAGTCCTGAGCGTGTTTGGCCCTATTAGGGTCTATGAAGGAGTTGAGCTTCCATTGAACCTGGTGAAGGGAGCACTAGTCACAGATTGTCGTCTTGTTAGTGAAGCATGTTTTTTCACAGTGAAGTTTGAAGTACATCTCTCATAAGAAGATTATTTACATCTATTTTTGTTTATTTTCAATTAATTTCTTATCACATTTTTATTCATTTAGACTATTTATTCAGCACCTTATTTCTTTGCATGATGTATTGACTTGGTCTGTATTTCACTATAATATTTGTAGTTTATAGCAGCGCTATCCCATTCCCCATTTATAGAATGCATTATGGAGCCTCTCTACCATCAGTCTCTGCTGCTGCTGCCTTTATTTGGGCTTTTGTTGACAATGGTTACAAACTCGTTTACCTTAACAACCAGCTAACAGAAAGACGTTTCTGTAGCTTTCAATTAGAGATGCACGCTCAAATCCTACCTCAAGATGGCACTCTGCCATCATACATGCCATAGGTTATATATATTACCTGTTTGCTGTAGCTATAGAGACAATAGACATCTCAAACTGTCAGCTGACTAGAACAATATCTACATCCCCATTGTTTCCAACAGCATTTGCTCGAGGAGCATCCTCAAACAAACTCAACAGATAAAGTTCTTTAAAAAAAAGTTCAGGCTTGTAATACATCAAAGGCCTTGCTCTCCACAGCTCTTGCGGTCTTCCATTATTCTGTCCATCATGAAACCACTTTTCTCTAGTCTTCCTATGGATCAAATCGGAGACAAATCGGAGACAGCCTGTGGAGTGGAAAACAAAGCTGATTATCTGTTCCTTCTAATAATACAGATCCCAGACAGAGAGCACACAAATCTGACAAACAGGAAGTGCAGAGACATGGCTTAAATCAGAACTCTGATGAGAGGAGCACAGCATTCAGGGTTAAAGACAAACAAGGTTCAAGACAGGAGCATTTAAGGAATTGTCCTGCTAGCTGTCCAGCATAGCATTCCAGTTAGCACAGCAGGAAGAGACATTACCTGACACAGCCGAGGTCCAAAGTTCAAATACAGACCCTGACATAGCAATACCAAGGTGTCATTTTTATTACTGGTAATGGTGGAAGCATGGCTGCTGCAGGGGGATAGGAGCCAAACACAAGGGATGTGCCCTAGAAATTGTGAAATTTTAATGCCCTGTACACACAATCGGTTTTACAGATGAAAACAGTCCGATGGACTTTTTTCATCGGACAAACCGATCGTGTATGGGCCCCATTGGTCTTTTTACCATCGGTGAGAAAAAATTAGAACATGTTTTAAATTTATCCAATGGAAAAAAAAACAATAGCATATTCCGATTGTGTGGAACTCCATCTGAGAAAAAGCCCACACATGCTCACAATCAAGTTGACGCATGCTCAGAAGCATTTAACTTAATTTTTCTCGGCTCATCGGAGTGTTTTACGTCACAGCGTTTGGGACGGTCGGATTTGTGACTGATGGTGTGTAGGCAAGACTGATGGAAGTCAGCTTCATCAGAATTCCGATGGAAAAATCCATTGGATTTGAATCCATAGGAAATCCGATCGTGTGTACAGGGCTTTAATAGTTTTTGTTTAAAATCCTTAAGTTCTTAAGCATGTATGCAACAAAACATTGTTTTTAACATAAAGGTTTACTGCTGGAGAATTTTATATCACTTGTAAAGCAAACACATTCATTGCTGTTACTCATTTTAATGAGCAAAAACTTATAAACAGGGAAGTGCATTTAGGTTAAGGTTGACTGACTTATCAGTACCTATTTGCATTGTGGGACCAATTTTATACAAACAATCTGAACATACTGTTATTGTAGAAGAAATCAGGAGTGAGGGGAGTGACTTTGGCAAAAGCTAATTTATCACAAAATTATAGATTTTACCATCATTTAATTTTTACAAAAGTAAACTATCGATTATACACTTTGAGCTGTTTAGGTGAAATTAGAATGAAAAATACATTATTTTTGTTTTTAGAGTGTGTGTTTTTTGGGGTGAGAAATTTAGCTATTTTCATTCGCGTTTTTTCCCTTTTTGTAAATTTGAAGATAGTTGAAGGGAACTCCTGTAACCCTCAGGAGCCAGTTAAAGCCTGTTTCATCCTTGAATATCGCCAAGAACCACCTTGACTTTACTTTCCCTATTGACTATAATGCATTTTGCCAAAATGGAAAAATTTTACTAAAATCTCCAGATTTCCAAAAATGTATATAAATGAAAAATTCGCAATTTCACTGATCCCCAGTCATAATCAAACCCAATCCCAATGGCTTCAGATACTGTATAACCACTTGGCCACCAAATATCTTGCTAGCCATACTCAATCCAATATTCTGTAACTTTGCACTTATCTGCAATGAAAATATCACAAAAACTACTCATAAGGTTATGCTTAATAAAAATATCTTTACACGGAATAAGAATGGGGAATGTTGTGCATTTCCATCTAAAATAAAAATGTTATGTAATTAATTATGTGGACTTCTGTACTGTAACAATTTTACATATATGCCTTAAGCATTCCCACTATCAGTACATATTTAAGGCTAATATGCACAATAAATCTGTTATGCATGTTATAATTTTTTTTCTTGGACATCAGATAAGAAATAAATTAGAGCACTAGAATAAAAGTGTTTAATAGTCAATTTGTGCACACAGCACTTATATTGCAAAATAAGTACTATACATCTCCCAAAGGACTATTTTATTTCAGGAAATATATAAATAAATCAATAAACTGTATATATTATGTGAAGGGGATACTTATGCTGTTCACAGCTATGTATTTAAAGTGAACTTTTAAATATCTCTGTCTAAGTGTAGACATCACAGGATGCCTGCAATTATCCTTCACAGCCAGTAAACTTTCTTCTGTATGCCTTTCAAAAAATTCACTCATGGTTAGTGTTTGGCTGAAGCCATTTATTATCAATCAACGGTGTTTACTCTTTTTAAATCATAATGACAACAGAAACTCCTAAATTTCCCTGATCAAAAGTTTACATACCCTGGTGATTTTGGCCTGATTACATGCATACAAGTTGACACAAAGGGGTTTGAATGGCTATTAAAGATAACCATCCTCACCTGTGATCTGTTTGCTTGTAATTAGTGCGTCAATGAGTTTGTCAGGAAAGGCTTCACCCGCTGGTGGTGCTGTTGGTCCTTTGGACTGCAGTGCTAGTGTCCGCCAGCAGGTGTCCTCCTGCAGCCAATATCTCTGTTGGAAGATCTCACCTGCTGGTGGTAACACATGATACATGGACTGCAGTACTGGCATCCACCAGCGGGTGTATTCTGGCAGTATGGGACAGGCAACACTTCCTGTGGTCAGCTGTGACCTGAAGCTTAATCACTGGACTTCCTTATATACCCGGCAAGTGCAAACACTCCTTGCCCTGGTATCTCTCTTCCTGACCCCCTGGACCTGTGACCCGGACTTTAACCTGTATCTTATCCCAACCTGTACCCTGCCTGATCTGATCCGACCCGATCCCTACCTTGAACCCGCACCCTGTTTAACCTGATCCTTACTTCGTACCCATCCTGCAGCTGTCCCTTCTGTTACCTGGATCCCTGCTCTGCAGCCTATCTATCCGTCCCCTCCCTGTTCCTGTTCCCGTCCCATCCATACCCATCTGCTTGATCCCCTTGTGTATGACCTCGGCCTGGCTTTTACTACGATTCCGGTATCTCCCTTATTTGTAGGGTTGTCCCGATACCGATACTAGTATCGGTATCGGGACCGATACCGAGCATTTGCCTGAGTACTTGTACTCGGGCAAATGCTCCGATGCTTCACCCGATACTTTTACAGCCAGGGATGATCGGTGCGGCCGGGGGAGTTACAAACACTGATCTTCCTGTAAAGATTTCTATAAAGCCTGACCGCTTCTCCCCGGACCCCCCCTTTTTCAGCTGCTTTAGTGAAATCTTTTACAGCGGTGATCGGTGCTTGTAACTCCCCCCAAAGCCGCACCGATCACCGCTGACTGTATCCTCCTCCAGTCCCTCCTCCATGCTCCGTGTCCCCTTCATTGTGCTGTTCTCCCTGTCCACGCTCCAATCCGTGTCTCCCCCTCCGTGCCCCCCTTCATTGTGCTGCTCTCCCTGTCCACGCTCCAATCTGTGTCTCCCCCTCCGTGCCCCCCTTCATTGTGCTGCTCTCCCTGTCCACGCTCCAATCCGTGTCTCCCCCTCCGTGCCCCCCTTCATTGTGCTGTTCTCCCTGTCCACGCTCCAATCCGTGTCTCCCCCTCCGTGCCCCCTTCATTGTGCTGTTCTCCCTGTCCACGCTTCACTCCGTGTCTCCCCCTCCGTGCCCCCCTTCATTGTGCTGTTCTCCCTGTCCACGCTCCAATCCGTGTCTCCCCCTCCGTGCCCCCCTTCATTGTGCTGCTCTCCCTGTCCACGCTCCAATCCGTGTCTCCCCCTCCGTGCCCCCCTTCATTGTGCTGCTCTCCCTGTCCACGCTCCAATCCGTGTCTCCCCCTCCGTGCCCCATCTGTCCTCGATCTGTCAGGATGGAGAGCGTGGTAGGAGCCAGTAAACCCGGCTCCTTCTTTTCCGAATGAACAGAGTCAGTGGTCACTGACTCTGTCCATTCACAAAACTGAAACATCGTAACTGGTATTTACGATGCTTCAGTTTATGAATGGAGAGGAGCTTCTGTCTCCTGTCCAGTCATCATCAGTGCAGCGGAGGCTGCTGAGAAAGGGACTGGGGAATCTGTGTCCCTAGTTCCTTTCTCTGTCTCAAAGGTGAGATGTCAGAGGTATGTTAAGACCCCTGATATCTCACCAAAGCCCCCCAGCAGGGCTAAAAAAAAAACAAAAAAAACATTGCAATAAATGATAAAAAAATAAAAAGAGAATTGTAAAAAATAAAAAAATAAAAAACACACTGACACCATCCACCCCCCCCCCCCCAAAAAAAAAAAGAAAGCATTGTAAAAAAAAAAAACATAACAAAAAATAGTAAAAAATAAAAATTGTAAAAAAAAATAAAAATACTGACACATGTGCCACTGTCACATGACATAAAAAAAAGTATCGGTAATCGGTATCGGCGAGTACTTGAAAAAAAGTATCGGAACTTGTACTCGGTCTTAAAAAAGTGGTATCGGGACAACCCTACTTATTTGTATATATTGTTTATAGTCACTGTTGATTTATTCATTGCACCGTGTTCTGTTTGAGGTGGTTGTTTGTTGGTCACTCACCATAATAAATTGTATATTTTCACCTACACCCGTTTGGTTTCCTTTTATGCAGTCACACAGTCTGGTCTATTATCAATCTCTGACAGAGTTTCTGGACTCCTGACAGACCCTTGCATCTTTCATCCAGTGCTGCACTGACGTTTTTGGAATCTGAGTCATGGGGAAAGCAAAAGAATTGTCAAAGGATCTACGGGAAAAGGTAGTTGAACTGTATAAAACAGGAAAGATATCATATAAAAAGATATCCAATGAATTGAGAATGCCAATCAGCAGTGTTAAAACTCTAATCAAGAAGTGAAAAATTAGGGGTTCTGTTGAAACCAAGCCACGGTCAGGTAGACCAACTAAAATTTCAGCCACAACTGCCAGGAAAATTGTTCGGGATGCAGAGGAAAACCCACAAATAACTTCAGGTGAAATACAGGACTCTCTAAAAACATGTGGTGTGGCTGTTTCAAGATGCACAATAAGAAGGCACTTGAAGAAAGATGGGCTGCATGGTCGAGTCGCCAGAAGAAAGCCATTACTATGCAAATGTCACAAAGTATCCTACTTACAATACGCCAAACAGCACAGAGACAAGCCTTAAACCTTCTGGCACAAAGTCATTTGGAGTGATGAGACCAAAATTTTGCTTTTTTGGCCACAACCATAAACTCTACATTTGGAGAGGCGTCAACAAGGCCTATGATGAATGGTACACCATTCCTACTGTGAAACACGGAGGTGGATCGCTGATGTTTTGGGGATGTTAGCTACAAAGTCTCAGTAAATTTTGTCAAAATTGATGGCAAGATGAATGCAGTATGTTATCAGAAAATACTGGAGGAACATTTGCATTCATCAGCCAGAAAGCTGCACATGGTACGTACTTGGACATTCCATCATGACAATGATCCAAAACACAAGGCCAAGTCGACCTGCCATTGGCTACAGCAGAATAAAGTGAAGGCTCTGGAGTGGCCATCTCAGTCTCCTGACCTCAATATCATTGAACCACTCTGGGGAGATCTCAAACGTACAGTTCATGCAAGACAGCCCAAGAATTTACAGGAACTGGAGGCTTTTTGCCAAGAAGAATGGGCAGCTTTACCATCTGAGAAGATAAAGAGCCTCATCCACAAATACCACAAAAGACTTCAAGCTGTCATTGATATTAAAGGGGGAAATACACGGTATTAAGAACTGGGGAATGTAAACTTTTGATCAGGGTCATTTAGGTAGTTTCTGTTGTCATTATGATTTAAAAAGATTAAACACAGTTGATTAATAATAAATGGCTTTAGGTAAACACTAACCTGAGTGAAAGAAAAGTTTTTGTGTTATCATTCATACTCTCTGAAAAATTTCCAAGAAATCATCAATTCTGCCAGGGTATGTAAACGTATGCGCACAATTGTATATACAGCGGCATGGCGGCTCTGCTGGGGAGGATGACATACCTAGTATGTGATCCTGTACTTCTGTGTCTGGAAGTGCATTAGACACAGCGGGAGCTGATTGGTGGGTACGGCAGACTCGATGTCCACTAGCACCCACCAATGCTTCGGTACACAGGCAGAACGGCAGTCTGCCTATGTAAACAAGGCAGATCGCCGTTCTGTCAGTACAGAAGCCATGGATCCTGTGTTTCTGCTAAGCAGGGGCACCGATCCATGTCTTATCCTAGTACAAGCACCTCCCCCACAGGAGTAAAGCACTGGTCAGGCACACATTTAACCCTGATCGACCCTAATGTTAACCTCTTCCCAGCCAGTGTCATTAATACAGTGACAGTGCATATTTTTTAACACTGATCACTGTATTAGTGTCACTGGTCCCCAGAAAGTGTCAGTGTCCCGATTGTCCCCCACAATATCGCAGCGATGCTATAAGACCCTGATCGCCGCCATTACTAGTAAAAGAAAAAATATTTCAAAGTTTGTAGACGCTATAACTTTTGCTCAAACCAATCAGTATACGCTTATTGGGATTTTTGATTATCAAAAAATATGTAGCAGAATACATTTTGGCCTAAATTGATAAAGAAATTGCATTTTTTATTTTTTATTACTGGATGTGTTTTATAACAGAAAGTAAAAAAAAAAATATTTTTCAAAATTATACAGAAATTATCGAAATGCAATTAGTTCACTATTAAAGCAGCATTGTGATGTAATCGTGTTCTCAATACAAATATTCATCCACAAAAAAGTCCAAAAGAATGTCCAAAAGGTCCACCCAGTGTTTGTGCTGATGAAATCCACCGAGTGCTTCTACTATCAAATACCAGTAACTCAATCTTACCTGGCTGGGATATCCTTAAATCAAAACACCCCCTCACGTGCACAGGTGTTCCCTCTCCCCAACAGAAAATAACTAGATTCTCATGCCCCACATTCTCACATGGTTGAGGCTGGGTTCACACTTGTCCGACAAACGCACCGGCATTGGGAGCTCATGTCGCATGACGTGTGAAAATCAATGTTTCCCTATGGGAGCCGTCTTAACTGGTCTGACACAAGTCGGTCCGACTTTGAAAATGCTTCCTGTACTACTTTGGTCCGACTTTGATCCTACTTCAGTCCATTTTATATCATTGAAGTCGGATCAAAGTAGGATCCTTGTACTAACCCTTCGACTTTTGACATCCAACATGGTGATTACAGCAGCAGTAAAAGGAATTTATCTCACACTGGGATTGTTTTGATTGGTCAAAGTGTATCCTGTTCACACAAGTCGGATGGATGGACCAATGTAGAACCGATGTAGGACTGATGTTGCAGAGCAAAGTAGGATGAAAGTCGTATGACTGTCGTGTAGTATCAGTGTGAACCCAGCCTCAAATGGAATGCTCTATGTTTCAATGCACCAGCTCTAGCCTCATATAGATGTCATTATATGCCTCCACAAGGTTGTTGAATAGCCAGGTGTCATATAAGAGAAAATAAATGCTTCCAATGATACAATAACCATGCCAAACAATTTATTTAAAAGTTGAAAAGATACTCACATGTTAAATGCAATTTGTGCACTTAAGCTCTGTACACACGATCGGATTTCCTATGGTTTTTAAACCGATGGATTTTTCCATCGGAAAACCGATGAAGCTGACTTCCATCAGTCTTGCCTACACATCATCAGTCAAAAAACCGACCGTTCCAAACGCGGTGACGTAAAACACTCCGATGAGCCGAGAAGAATGAAGTTCAATGCTTCTGAGCATGCGTCGACTTGATCCTGAGCATGCGTGGGTTTTTTATTCGGTGGAGTTCCCCACAGACGATAGTAATTTGCTATTGGTTTTTTAACCATCGGATAAATTTAAAACATGTTCTATTTTTAAACACTAATGGAAAAAAGACAGATGGGGCCCATACACGATCGGTTTGTCCGATGAAAATAGTCCATCGGACTGTTTTCATCGGTAAAACCTATCGTGTGTACACGGCTTTAGCGTAAATGCAACATCAGTTAATGTATCATATTCAGTCTGTAATGTATCATATCTCTTATTCTGATCCTGACATCTTCTATGGTCGCCGTGTAGCCACGCCCCAACACGTTTCGTAATTTCTGACTTTGTCACAGAGAAGGACCCTCTGTTGTCCAATAGAACAGCACCTTCAAATTCCCATATTTTCCCTATTATTCGTAAGTTTTTGCTGGACGTGGTGCTTGATCTAAATTCATCTTCAACCCATATCCTAAACTTCTCTTTTTAGTTTCATAAGTTCACTTTAACCACTTCACGCAAAATCACGTACCTGTATGTCATTTGCTTGAAGTGGTTATATCGGGGTGATGCCTGCAATTGCAGGCATCACCCCGGTACCGTTTTTTACAGCTAGCGTTCGGCTATCTCATGATAACAACCGATGCGGTTAATTAGCATTTTGAAAACTATAAAGTGCAAAGCAGGGATTGGTGATCTTTAGACCCCCAATCCCTCCATAAAGAGTACCTGTCACTGCCTATTACTGTCACAAGGGATGCTTACATCCCTTGTGACAGCAATAAAAGCGATTCGATTTTTTTTTTAAAGGGACAGTGTTCAATAAAAAAATTATAAAATAAATATGATTTTTTTTAAAGCGCCCCCAAGAAAACACATACGTAAGTAGCGCCCGCAAATTTAAACGGTGTACAAATCACACATTTGAGGTATCGCCACGAGATAGAGTAAGAGCAATAATTAAGCAAAAGACCTCCTCTGTAACTCTAAACCTGGTTGGACCTGGTAATCTCAAACCATGCTGAGCGTATTACTAGAGATAAAGGAACACCTGGGTAGCAGTGACCATAACATGATTTCATTTGATGTTAGCTGTAAGCAAAAATCACATACGGAAAAGATAAAAACACTTAATTTCAAAAGAGCAAATTTTGCAAGGATGAGGGCTGCTCTCCAGGACTTAGACTAGGAGAGAATATTGGCATCAATGGGCACAGAACAAAAATGGGAATTCTTCGAAAAGACTGTTTGTGAACTCACTGCAAAGTATATTCCCATGGGCAATAAGTTTAAAAGGCTAAAAATAAAACTTATGTGGCTCATGGCCAAAGTTATAAAAACTATAAACTATAAGAAAAGAGCTTTTAAAATATATAAAAATGAAGGAACACTAGTGTCATTCAAATGTTACAAAGAATATAACAGAATATGTAAAAAGGAAATCAAGGATGCAAAAATTCAAAACGAACGACAGATTGCAAAAGATAGTAGGACAAACCCCAAAAAATTCTTAAAATATATTAATGGTAAAAATGTCAAGTCTGAGCATGTAGGCCTATTACAAAATAATCTAGAGTGGGTGACTGGGGACAAAGAGAAGGCTAATTTATTAAATACTTTCTTCAGCTCTGTGTATACAAAGAAGCATGGCTGAGCATGTAAACAGGTAACCGTTAATTATTTTTAAAGTTGTTTTTTTTGGAGATTTTTAACCTCTTCCTGACCGGCGTATAGTCATATGACGTCCGCAGGAACCTTACCTTTCATCCCTCCTGGGGATTCTCTGCAGTGTGGGGACCCGATGCACGTGCCCGGCACCCGCGATTGCTCATCACAGAGCAGGGACGTGGATCTCTGTGTGTAAACACAGAGATCCACGTCCTGTCAGGGAGAGGAGACCGATGGTGTGTCCCTTGCACATAGGGACACCGATCGGTCACCTCCCCCAGTCAGTCTCCTCCCCCCAAAGTTAGTATCACTCCCTAGGGAACACATTTAACTCCTTGATCGCCCCTAGTGTTAACCCCTTCCCTGCCAGTCACATTTATACAGTAATCAGTGCATATTTAAAGCACTGTTCGCCGTATAAATGTGAATGGTCCCAAAATAGTGTCAAACGTGTCCGATCTGTCCACCGCATTATCGCAGTCCTGAAAAAAATCGCAGATCACTGCCATTACTAGTAAAAAAATAATAATAATAAAAAATGGCATAATTCTCTCCCCTATTTTGTAGACGCTATAACTTTTGCGCAATGCAATCAATATACGCTTATTGCGATTTTTTTTACCAAAAATATGTAGAAGAATACTTATCGGCCTAAACTGAGGATTTTTTTTTTTTTTTAAAGAATTGGGATATTTATTATAGCAAAAATTAATAAATATTGTTTTTTCAAAATTGTCGCTCTTTTTTTGTTTATAGCGCAAAAAATAAAAACCGCAGAGGTGATCAGATACCACCAAAAGAAAGCTCTATTCGTGGGGGAAAAAAATGATCAAAAATTATTTGGGTACAACGTCGCATGAACGCACAATTCTCATTCAATGTGTGAGAGCGCTGAAAGCTAAAAATTGGCCTGGGCAGGAAGGGGGTGAAAATGCCCGGTATGGAAGTGGTTAAGTACTGTCGTTTTTCACCATTCCAAGAGTGCGTGCACTTTTAAAGCGTAACATGTTAAGTATCTATTTACTCTGCGTAATATGCAATAGAATTGGGCTAACTTTACTGTTTTCTTATTTTATTAATTCAAAAATGTGTATTTTTTCCCAAAAAAATTGCATTTGAAAGACCGCTGCGCAAATATCATGTGACATAAAATATTACAATGAAGGCCTTGCTATTCTCTAAATGTTTGGGGGTTCTAAGTAATTTTCTATAAAAAAATACAGATTTTGACTTGTAAGCGACAGGTGCCAGAAATAGGCTTGGTCCAGAAGTGGCTTAAGATAGATTCTATGTGTACGGAAAATTGAGATGTTTGACATGTATGCAACTCTACTATAATGTCTATTGCTCTGTTATAGTAGCCCCCCCATAAACAAAAAGGCAGCAATATGACATTTTGCCATTTCCACCTATACAGAACAGTAAGCAAACAATGAGTTTGAAGATAACACTCTTCTGCCACCTTGATCTGGTTATTTACTGATAACATATGCAGCCATAAAGTTCCCCCTGCCTGCCTGCCAGCAATAATGTGATTTGAGCCACGCATGCACAGTTCACATCACATTTACAGCCCACTCTGTGTGCCATGGCAATGTGACTCCCATGCACATGACATCACCACAGTCTGGCCATTCAAGCTGCTGATGATAGAGAACCCAGAGAAGAAGGATGCATGCGCTGAAGGCTCAGTTTGCAGGTAAGTCTGTCATAATGCGCTAGTATGCGATGCATACTAGCGCATTATGATTTAAACCTGAAGGGGCGACCAGCATTTTTATTTAAAAAAAATTACTGTACTACTGTAGGCCTGGTTCATATGTATGCGGGTTTGTGGCCCACAATTGCGCAGGCACAGCAGCCCATTCATTTGAATGGGCTGTCGTGCCTGTGTTTTCTGCAGCAAATAGGTGCATGCAGCATTAATAAAATGAAGTGTCCTTAAAATCGCCCTGGGCCATCTATCTAAAACACAGTGCATTTTGCACGTGAAAGCTATGCTAGAAATCCGCTGCATGCCATCGGAGAGGACATCAAAGGTAACCATACTGTTGCCTCCTCTGCAGCCTTCCAGAGACATATAGTGCTCCTATTAATGCTTTAGCAACCAGACCCGAGCAGGAGCTGACACTGGAATATGTCAAAGGCAAATAAATTGATAAATATGACAGAAGGAAATAAAATATGCACCATGATGACAAAGCTCTTAAAATATACAAAGGCACAAAGCACAACAAAGAAAGCAGAGACTGTTTTCGCTGTAAAAGAACTGGTCGCTTAAAAAAGGACTGTTCTGTCTGGAAAGCCGAGCAGCGAAAGCTAAAGCTATCCACAAAAGAAAGAGTCAAAGCAGTCTCAAAAAATGAAATTGAAGACACATCATGGAGTTGCACCTTTAAAGTGACACAGAGCGGTAAGCCACACGACTGGTGCATAGACTTAGGTGCGACAAGCCTTATGACTAGCGATGAGACCTTATTCACAAACATTGATTACAGTGCCAAAGACAAAGTTTTCCTAGCTAATGGGAAAAGCATCACATCAGAAGGTCAGGGCTTCCTGAACTGCCTTACACCACAAGGAGGTCACAACAGTATCCTTGTAAAGAAAGTGCTGTATATTCCAGAACTAGAAGGCAGCCTTCTATCAGTGAAAAGTCTTGCAAACAACGGTCTCAAAGTTAAGTTCCAGGGTGATGAATGCACAATTCACATTAATAAGCGATGTTTTGCAAAAGGAAGACTGGATGATCACCTATACAGGCTCATCACCACACACCAGCAAGTCAATATAGTCTCTAATGACCTACACAGCAAATGTGTTCACTTATGGCACAGGCGGCTGGGGCACAGAAGTCCAGAAGCTATACAGGACGTTATAAAGAGAGAGGCTTATCAGAAGATTTGACAATAGTGCCTTGCTCATGAAATGTAAATGCTGTATTGAAGCAAAAGCCACACGTGCGCTCCTTCCACAGGCATCTCAAAGAAAAAACACCCACCCCCTGCGGCTCATACACAGTGATGTATGCGGTGCAATGAAAAACTCTCATGTCAGGTGGGAACAGATATCTACTGACTTTCATTGATGACTATTCCAGGTACACAACTGTTTATGTGATGAAACATAAGAATGAAACATCAGAGAAACTTCAAGAGTTCGCTGCCATGTCTAGCAACAAATTCCAATGGAAACCAGGAATAATACGCACCGACAATGGAGGAGAATACATAAGCAAAGAAGTGGCCTCATACCTGAAGAGACTAGGACTAGTACACCAGACAACCGCACCATGCACTCCGGAACAAAACAGTGTAGCAGAAAGGAATAATTGCACTCTTATGCCGCGTACACACGATCGTTTTTCACATCGTTAAAAATGCCATTTTTTAAATTGGGCATTAAAAACTATCGTGTGTAGGCTCCAGAGCATTTTTAAAGACGTGAAAAATGGCCTAAAAAAATGAGAAACTGCTCTATTTTTTCACGTCGTTTTTCACGTCGTTTTTTTTAACGACGTGAAAAACGGTAGTGTGTATGCTTTTACGAGGGGAAAAAAAAACACGCATGCTCAGAATCAAGTATGAGACGGGAGCGCTCGTTCTGGTAAAACTAGCGTTTGTAATGGAGATAGCACATTCGTCACGCTGTAACGGACTGAAAAGCACGAGGCTGAAAAGCGCGAATCGTCGCTCAACAAACTTTACTAACATGAAGGGTGGCGCTATTCGAACTGAACTTCCCCTTTATAGTGCCGTCGTATGAGTTGTACGTCACTGCGTTTTGCTCAAGCGTTTTTTTAAATGAACGTGTATATGCAAGACAGGCTTGAGAAGAAAAATCACGTCGAGAAAAACGTTGTTTTTGAAAATGACATTAAAAACGATCGTGTGTACTCGGCATTATAGAAATGGCCAGGTGCATGTTGTCGGATGCCAACCTACCTCACAAGTACTGGGGAGAAGCAGTCATGACTGCAACCTACCTACAGAACAGACTACCCTCAAGAGCCATTAAAAGTACTCCATTCGAAATGTGGCATGGATCAAAGCCTAGCATAGGGCACATCAGAGTGTTTGGATGTAAAGCATATGCCTATATTTCAAGTGAAAAGCGATCCAAGCTGGGAAACAGAGCCATAGAGGGAATTCTATTAGGCTATAGTGAGTAAACTAAGAATTACAGAATCCTACACCCAAAGACAAAGTGATAATAAGCCGTAGTGTTTTTTTTTGTTCCATAAAGTTTTATTGAGCAAATTCACAGGAATCACAGTACAAGGATTGATGCAGAACAGGTGCATTCACAGAGAACCAGATTTTGGTACAACTTAAACAAACATTACAGGCGGGTGTAAAATAGTCTCCAAGTTTCGTATCAATGAGAATGAAGGTGCGGATGGGCCGGAGCCTTTATTAGTTTGATCCGCATTCCAACCGCCTGCTAACTTTGCTACATTACATGTTGATTCCAACACCAAAGAGATGGTGTCTAAGATATGGTGATAAGGGGATAGGGTGGGGGGGACAATATCTATTCATGTTGGGGGGGTATGGGACTGAAGGGGGGGTAGGGGAGGGGGGGATGGATCAGAGCACAAGGGGCAACAGCGAGAATGGGGGGAAGGGGTGGGGTGGGGTTGAGGATGAGGGTGAGGATGAGGGGAGTGACCACTCGCTTGAACCCCTGTATGAAAGAGGGGAATAAAGAGCCCCTCAGAGTACCGACTCTAATCTGAGGGAACATGCTGATTGTATTCAGCTGTAGTTTTGAAGTGTGACCAACAGGACCAGGTAGTCGAAAAATTCTCCAGTCTCTCTTGTGAGATGTGGATCAGCTCTTCCATGTCGCAAATTCTAGAGATGGTCGTAAACCATTCTTTAAGTGACGGAATATGGCAGGAGCGCCAGTGTTTGGGAATGCACAGCCTGGCAGCATTCACCATGTGCATGGCTAGGGATTTGAAATAGTCCTTCCTCGAGAGAGAAGTGTGATGCAGGAGAAATTGTGCTGGTGTGAAGTCCAAGGTGTAAGTGGTGATTGAGGCGATGCATCTGTGTACTTCCCTCCAAAAGGGTTGGATGTGTGAGCATTCCCACCAAATATGTATCATGGTACCCACCTCTGTATTGCATCTCCAGCATATATTGGAGGTTGAAGGAGCAAACTTATGAAGGAGAGCTGGGGTCCTATACCATCTAGTGAGTACTTTATACCCATTCTCCTGGATGGCAACGTTCAACGACCCCCTGTGTGCGTATTCGTGAATTCTCGTCCATTCAACTGGTGTCAGGGGGGTAGGTAGATCTCTGTTCCACGAGGCCTGCGATGGCGAAAGGGTGGAATCAGTGGGTTCTAAGAGTAAAGCGTAGAGCAGGGAAATAAGGTGCCGTTTGGGGGTTCTACGATAGCAGAGGGTTTCAAAAGGGGTAAGTGGTCTTGTCCAGCTGCCCTGAGCTGCATGTGTGGATAGAAAGTGACAAATTTGTCTGTATGTCCAAAAGGGGAAGGTAGAGGTGTTGGAAATGAGCCTGAGGTCCTCTATCGAAGCGAGCTTACCGTCAGTGTATAGCTGTAAAGCAAGGATGTCCTGATACGGCCATTCTTGTTTGAGGAAAGTAGGTGACTCGCCTGGGATAAAGTCGGGATTCCCTCTCAGCGTAGTCAGCGGGCCCGGGGTGGGTGAGAGGGAACCTCTGGAGGGGGACCACCTAAGAAGCGTTAAGGAAGTGTGGATGAAAGGATGTGAGGTCAGGAGCCGTGGCCATTGTTTCGGGGATAGCCATGGGAGAAGATGTAGCGGAATGGGTGAAAAAGAGTCTTCGATAGCAGTCCAGACCTTTTCAAGGGAGTGGATGGACCAATCCGCGATTCTCGTAAGGTGACAAGCCACGTAGTATTTATACAGGTCTGGGAGAGCAATACCCCCTTTAGGCTTGGGCAAGGTGAGTCTGGCGTATTTGATTCTAGGGGGGGAGCCTTTCCATAGAAATGCCGAGCAGGCCTTCCGATAAGAGGAAAAGAATCCTGCGGGTATATGCATTGGGATGGTTTGGATCAAGTATAATATACGTGGCAGGACAATCATTTTGATCAGAGCCGCTCGGCCAAACCACGAGACATTCAGTGAGGACCACTCCAAGAAGTGGTCTTGGGCTTTTTTCAGGGCAGGGTGGAAGTTAAGGGCATACAAATCTTTAAGGCAGGATGGGATCCGAATCCCAAGATAGGAGATAGCAGTCTTTTCCCAATGAAATGGGAGAGATTCCTGACAATGAAGAACTTCCTGTGGTGAGAGGGTGATATTCAGGGCGTGGGACTTTGTGTAGTTAATTTTTAGGTTTGAAATTGTACCAAAGGCTTCCAGGTCATGTAGGAGAGAAGGGAGGGAGGTTCGCGGGGATGTGAGAGAGAGCAAGATATCATCCGCGAAGGCGGCCACTTTAAAGTCTTTGCCTTTGACCATCAAACCCCTAATGCCCGTGTTTTCTCTAAGTTTGTTTAAGAGGGGTTCTAAGGAGAGAATGTAGATCAAGGGGGAGAGGGGACAACCCTGGCGAGTGCCATTGCTGATGGAGAAGACGTTCGACAGGTGGCCGTTAACTCTCACCGCCTTTTTGGGGTTTGAGTATAATGCCATTATGGAGGTGAGCATGCGGTCCTCCAGACCCACCCCTTTTAGGACCTCTCGCATGTAGTCCCAGGCCACTCTGTCAAATGCCTTCTCCGCATCAAGGGAAAGCAAAAAGCCTGGTGTTTTAGTTGAGGTGAGCCAGTGATGTAGGTTGAGGGTTCGTATGGTATTATCCCGCGCCTCCCTACCCGGGACAAAACCCACTTGATCATTGGAGATAAGACCGGGGATTAGAGGTATTAACCTGCTGGCAAGGATCTTGGCATAAATTTTTATATCGACATTAAGGAGTGAGATCGGCCTATAATTCGCCACCTGGAGGGCATCCTTCCCTTCCTTAGGGATTACAGTGATGTGTGCCTCTAATAGTCTATTAGGTCGGTCTTGCGGATTGGCCAGGGCATTAAACGTCTGTAAAAGGTTGGGGGCAAGGATGTCTGCAAAGGACTTATAGTACTGGAGGGTGTACCCGTCCGGGCCCGGGCTTTTGCCCAGTTTCATTTGTTTCAGGGTTATCTCCAGCTCTCCTGTCGAGAATTGTCCCTCTAAGGATTGTGCTTGTTGGGGGGAAAGGGGTTTAGGGCCATATTGAGCGAGAAAGTCCGCGATGAGCGTTTGACGTGTCTCCCCCGATGCTCGGGGTGGCAGGGCAGGGCGAAGGTTATAGAGCTTTTGGTAGAAAGACTCCAATTCTTTCGCGATGTCCTCACTCTTGGCTAGGAGGGAGCCCTGGGGATCGCGTAAGGCATGTATGGTGGACGAGAGTTTGGCCTTCTGGACTGACCGAGGTAAAAGGCGCCCACTCTTATTGCCATGCTCATAAAAGACCCTCTGGCCAAGAATATAGCGTCTTCTCGTGCGTTTACCCAATTCGTCTGTAAGGAGTGTGCGGAACTGAGTTAGTTCCTGAAGGGTGTTCTGGGCATGTGTTTGTTTGTGGGACAGCTCTAGTGCTCTAATCCTTTTGATAAGAGCATTCACCTTCTCCTGATAAGCTTTTTTGGCCTGTGCATTCAGGGCAAGCAGTTCTCCCCTTACCACACATTTGTGGGCTTCCCATATGGATATTGGAGAAATGTCAGGATTAGCGTTCTCCTGAAAATAAAGCTTGATGCATGAGCGGATCCGTTCCAATGAGGTTGGATCCGTCAAGCAGGAAGGGTTGAACCGCCATACTTTAGTCTTGGGGTACGTTTCCGGGAACGATAGTGTAACTGTGATGGGATGGTGATCCGATAAGAACATTGGTTCGATGGAGGCATGTTGGAGGGCGGGGAGGTCGGTCTGGGATAGAAAAAAATCGATTCTGGAGTATTTCCGGTGGGGGGCCGAAAAGTAGGTGTAGTCTTTGGTTGAAGGATAGAGGGTGCGCCATGTGTTATGAAGGGTCAAGGTTTGTAATTGGGCTTTAATTTGGCGTAATGCCTTATAGGGCAGAGATGTCGTGGCAGTGGAGGTATCTAGGAGGGGGTTCAAGGGCACATTAATGTCGCCTCCCAGGAGGACCAGGCCGCTCTGGAATGAGGACAGAAGGGCACATGTCTTGCGGAAGAAGGAGACCTGATGTTCATTAGGGCAATATATGTTAGCCAGTGTAATAGGCTTAGTTGCATATGTTCCCCTAATAAAAATGAATCTGCCTTCAGGATCCACTAGGGAGTCAGTCAGGAGGAAGTTGGCGTGTTTTGAAATAAGGATCAAAACTCCCTTAGATTTGGCCACCGGGTTAGTGGCGTGTAGGGCAGAGCGATATATGTGATTAGTCAGTTTGGGGATAGCATCAGATCGGAAGTGCGTCTCCTGTAGGAAGATAAAGTGAGCCTTATGTTTGGTGAGCGAAGCTAACACTTGTGACCTTTTTTCAGGTGCATTCAGACCTTTTGTGTTCAATGAAACACACTTCAGAGTCATTGGGATATTAGTCTTAGGGGGGTTCTGCATTATGAAGAGTTAGGGAGAGGTGAAAATAAGAGTCTGGTTGTCGAGTAGGTTAGGATCTTCCTATAGAGGATGAATGTGAGGGTCACTCCCCTAGGGGAAGGGAAAGAAGGGAAGAGGACACACAGAAGGGGAAGAGGGGCAAGGAGAGAGGACACACGGGTGAGGAAATCAGGAAGAGTTGGGGGTAGGGAGAATCAGGAGGATCAGAGTAGAAAAAAAAGGGGGGGGGGAAGAAGGGTAGGGGGGATCAGGGCCAAGTACCCAAGGCGGGGTAGAGGAGAAAAAAAAAAAAAAAGGGGGGGGGATATGAGAGCTAAATGTAAGGGGATAAATATGGGAGAGGAGAAAGAAAAACCAGAGGTGGACTTAGCTAGGCTATCCACCTGTAGGAGTCAAGGGGAAATCTGGAGTGTCAGCTACGTCCCAGTGAGACCGCTGTGTGGGGGTAGTAGTGTGAGCGGTAACCGCAGCCTAGCTGTGGACCGGGGGTCAAAGTGGAGCGGATGAGGGATCCCGCTTACAGCGAGAGCCCAAGAAGCGTAGCGGGGAGCCTACCATAAAGAACAAGCTACAGAAAGTTCAAGTATCAAGTGCATAGGAACAATACACAAATCAACATAACATAACGCATATAACCTTCTCCAGCTCGCAGTGCTGGAATCCATATAAGCGAACCATACTATTTAGAAAGTAAACCTTTTAAAGTATATTCAGGAGAACTCAACCGAGAAATCCACAGCCCGTGAGACATGCTGGGGAGAGGATACCCTCTTCAAAGACTTACGTTAAGCCACTTTATGGTGAGGGGGAGGGGGGGAGTAGGGGGGAAGGGGTAGGGCAAGGGGTATAAGGACGGGGGGAGGGAGGAATGGGAGGGGGAGATATGGGAGGGAGGGGAGGAAGGAGAATGAGGGACAAGGGGATGAGGCGCGGGAAGGGGAAGGTTGGGGGGGAGTGGGGACAGGAAGAGGGGAAGAGGGGGGAGGAGAGGGGAAAGAGGGGGAAGGGATGGCTAGGAGGATAGAGGTGGAGGGGGAGAAGAGGGGATTAGGGGGAGGGGGAGATGAGGCGAGGGGGGGGGAGAAGAGGTACGGGGGGAGGGGAGAGGGGGTGAGGAGGGGGAGGGGGGAGGGGGGAGAGATGGGGTGAGGAGGGGGAGGGGGGAGAGATGGGGGGAGAGGGGGGGAGGGGAGGGGAAATGAGGGGGAAAAGAGGGAAGGGAGGGGAAGTGATGTGGGGAGAAAGGAGGGGGAGGTAGGGAGGAGAGAACTAAGGGAGGGAGGGAGGGGGGGGAAGTGGGGGGGAGAGGGGAAGAGACGGGGGGAAGGGGGGAAGGAGTGGAGAGGGGAGAAGGGGAGGGATGAGGGGAGGAGAAGGGGAGAGGTGGGGGAGGGAGAGTCCAGAGTGAGTTAGGATGACGGTATCTCGACGTCAGCCCTCGCATCGGGGGGGGGTGGGGTTCCCGGAACTTAGTGGTCTTTGGCATCCCCCAAATCCCACCCCGCCCGACCGATGCCCGGCACACCGTATATGCACAACAGGGGTCAAGGGAAAGCACGTGCGAATAAGGGACATACAACAGAACTGCCAATGTTAATGAGAGACAAAATAAAGTAACATTTGGGGGAACAAAAACAAAATGCAGATTGCGGATACATTGCCTGCAGGAGTGTAGGCTCGTCGTCCGCGAAAGGAATGTCCCAGGGGGGGACGATGTGTTCGCGTTGCAGGCCGAGGCGTCGGGCAACATAGAGTTCAGTCCTCCCGCTTCCAAAAGGGGGGATGTCTGTTCGGGCCCGAATTGCAGAGAGATCCTTATGCCTTGTCGGAAAGGGTCTCTGTAGCTGTGTGGGTAGGGGCCAATGACAGAAACCCAGGCCTACTCCTGGGCACTCATGGGGAGCCTCTCCCAGGACGGGGACATGTCGTGGGGGCGTCCATATCTTCCGGAGGACAGAGAGTTTCAACTTTTAGTGCAACCTCCCAGCTTTGGGGGATCCGGACGTGTACGCGGGACTAGGTGCTCTGGGGTAAAAAGGCGTATGTAGCTTATTCGGGGATACGCACTTGCCACATCCGCCACCTGAATACGGCAGGCCCTAGGCCATCCGTTGGGTTACAGGTTGCGGAGCTATTTGTTGACTCCAGATGGAGAAGCGTTGTATGGAGTCCCAGGCAGGGAAAGAAGGTCGCCGTGAGGGCCATTGAGACAAGGGTTTATCAGCTATGGGGTGCAAGAGACCGGGGTGGGAATGGCATACCTATATCAGATGAGGGTCTGGGGGGTCTCTGGGAGAGTGAAAGTTCAGTGAATAACGCTTACACATACCGGGGGGGGAGACATACTCACGGGCTGCAGGTCTCAGTCTATCCAGCAGACAATTAGTCAATAGGTTTCTCGCATCACATACGCGGTGGTGAGGGGCTATGTTGTTGCAGGTCCCGGCGTGAGGAGCGGGCATTCGGTGACGTCGGTCCAGGTCTACGGTGACGCGGTCTCTGGCGTGCAGCTTTCGGTGACGGGTGGAGCGAAACAGGAAGCCAGGGTTCCGCTGGGAAGTAAAGCGCATACCAATCCGGTAATTCCAAGTCGGGCAGGTCGAGTTGAGCACAGAACGCCTGAAGATCCTCCGGTGTGCGAAGCAGGGCAGAGCGCCCCCTAGAAGATGCAGACAGGCCAAACGGGAATTTCCAGCGATACTGGATGTTTCTCGCACGCAGAGCATCTAACAGAGGTCGTAGTGCCCTCCTGTTTTGAAGAGTAATCTGTGAGAGGTCCTGGAACAGTTTCACCTCTGCGCCATTATAAAGAATACGTCCCCTTTCCCTCGCCTTGCGGAGAATCTCTTCCTTAAGGGGGAATCTAACTATACAACATATAATGTCTCTGGGGGGTTCGTTGTCTCGGGGTATGGGGCGGAGAGCGCGGTGGGCCCTTTCCATATCGATGGGGGAGTCCGCCGGGCGCTCAATCAGGTCATTGAAAATAGCGCTGACGGTTTGCTGTATGGCGGTGGGGTCTACGGATTCGGAGACCCCCCGTACCCTAACATTGTGCCTCCTTCCCCGGTTATCCAGGTCTTCCACGTGTCTGTGGAGCTCAAAAACTTGGGCAAGTTGGGAGTCATATGCCGACTGTACCTGGCGAATGGCCGCCGCATGCGTCTGGGTCGTCTGCTCCACGTTATCCACTCGGTGGGCGACCGCGAGCATTTCGGCCTTCAGGTCTGCTATGGCAGCAGTGACCGTGTTTTTGATGTCCGTCGCAACTTTCTCCAAGTCGAATAGGCTGGGGGGGAGAGCCCCGTTGGAGCTGGGAGAGGATGTACCCGGCATATTGGCTGAAGGCGGTCTGTCAGGCGAGGCCGCGGCTTGGGCCTGTGCAGGCGCGAGGATCCGCAATGGCGCAGAGGCCTGTGTCTTTTGGGACCGGAATATGTCCGGTATATTCCTCCCCGAGTGGGTCTGAGAGTCCTTAAAGGTGCGAGAGGTGGACGAGCTCCTTGTGGCTCTGTGCATAGCAAAATTAGGACGGTAGGCTCCCGTTTAAGGTGATAAATCAGCCCGGTCGCACAGGAGCTCTCAGGTTAGGCGTCCATCTCGGTCTCCGCTCAGGCCACGCCCCAATAAGCCGTAGTGTTTACTTTGATGAGAGCCCATCACCAGAAACACTGATCCCTGAAAGCTGTGAAGTGAATATACCAAGCAAACCAGAAGAAAAGGTAAACAAAGCAAACCTTTGCAGGAGTCAGAACAAGAGGTGGAACTCACATTGCCTAAAACAAGTTCCCTACCAGATCCTGCTGAACTGCCTGAAGTCAGAAGATCCACTCGGACTACAAAGGGATACCACCCCACAAGCTCTCATACACTGTCAAAACACACAGCATACTTAAACCAACATCCTGGTAAGACAGAAAAACTGCCAAAATGTGAAACCAAAAAATGGAGAACGGCAGCAGAAGAAGAATTAAAGTCACTTAAAGAAAATAAAACCTGGACACTCACAGAGCTCTCTCCTAAACACAAAACTATAGGAAGTAAGTGGACTTTCAAAGTAAAGTCAGACGCAGAAGGGAATATCCACAAATACAAAGCCAGACTAGTGGGAGCCAGCTTTCTGCTCCTTTTCCTCTTCTCCACCCTTCCCCTTTCCGTTTCCCTCCCCTTCTTTTCTTCCCCCTTTTTTCCTAAATGGTGCACTTTTCCATGAACCGGATGCCTTGTGTTCCTTGGATGCTCTTTTAGCCATGTACCAATAGGTCTCCCTGAAGAAGCTACTGGTGAAACGTGTAGCGATCCATTGGTGCTGATACTGCGATTCCAGTAGTTTGGCCTCCAGTCAGAAGGGATCTTCTTGGACTACAGTGATACCACTCTATGGCCCATCTATGTGGTTTTCCATGTTCACCCTCCCCATATATGCATATGGGACAGTGTACTAATAAGACATGTCTATGTACTCTTTTTCATCATATGTTTTAAATGTGATTTAAATACATTTTTACATTTTATTATAATGTGAGACCATTTTCTTACCTATTTGGATTATAGTGGCAACCTTTAAAGTCTGTTTCCTATTTTTCCCCTTTTTTTTAAAGCCAGATTATTTGCCAGGGGTTACTCCCAGAAATTTGGTGAAGATTACGATGAAACATTTGCTCCTGTTATAATATACTCCACCATCAGAGCGTTTCTTAGCGTTGCAGCCGGGAAGGGCATGCAAGTGAAACACCTAGACGTTAAAACTGCTTTCCTGTATGGAGACATTAAGGAAGACCTCTACATGGAGCAACCACCAGGGTTTGAGCAAGGAGACAACCTTGCGTGTAAACCTCAGAAGGGCATCTATGGTTTTAAGCAATCTGCAAGGATGTGGAATGAGAATGTGAACAAAGTACTTACCAGAGAGGGATTCTCAAGAAGTAAAGCAGACCCATGTCTCTACTCCAGGAATCAAGAAGACAGATGGATATACATCCTTATCTATGTTTATGACATTATAACCTGTTTTGAACAAGAAGGGGATTACTATTGGATAGTTCACAAACTGAAAGAAAATTTTGAAATCAAAGAGCTACGAAACATTAGCTACTATCTGGGAATCCAAATAGAGAGAGAAGAAGATGGAAGTTATCTTCTCAACCAATCTCAGAAAATCTCCAAATGATGAAGTTATGGTTACCAGCAACATCTAATTCAAAACTGGTCAGATATGTGGATGCTGATTGGGCCGGGGACTGTTCAAGTGGATTCATGTTCCAGTATGGGGAAGGAACCATAAGTTGGTCTAGTTCAAAGCAAGCAAGTGTCGCTCTATGTTCAACTGAAGCAGAGTACATTGAAGAAGCATACGCTTGTCAGGAAGTTATATATGGATTTGTCAACTTTTTGTGGACATTGGGATAAACATGTCTAAACCAATTCCCATTTTTGAAGAGAACCAGGGATGTATAAATCTTACGCAATCAGATAGGGTCAATCCTAGGACCAAACACATCAACGTCAATTATCACCTACTGAGGCATAATCAAGAGCATGGTGATATTGCCCATCAGAGGAAATGACTGCTCATGCACTCACCAAGCCTTTGTTGAAGGAACGTCATAGTTATAGTTATTTCCAAAAGAAGCTGAATATAATTTGACAAAGCACATGCTGTTGAGAAGGGGCGTTGGAAGAACAATATCATAGTTGATAATAAACTGACAATACTGTATGCGTTATACCTATGTGTCCAGAAGGTGGCACTGCAGTGTTAAAGTGTGTTATTCAATGGTAATGTGATCAAAGGATGTTCTGTCTAAGTTCGGTGCATGTACTTGTATGCAGGGCTGCTGATAGAAATCATGGGGCCCCGTACAGCCTACCTGATGGGGTCCCCTTTAGCCCCACCCCTGGCCCCCGCCCCTATACCGAGAGGCTAGGGTATACCGAGAGGCTAGGGCAGGGATATGCAATTAGCGGACCTCCAGCTGTTGCAAAACTACAAGTCCCATCATGCCTCTGCCTCTGGGTGTCATGCTTGCTGCTGTCAGAGTCTCGCTATGCCTCATGGGACTTGTAGTTTGGCAACAGCTGGAGGTCCGCTAATTGCATATCCCTGGGCTAGGGTATGTAGACAGGCTAGTGTATACAGAGAGCACCCCCCACCAATTTAATACAATTAGAGGATGATCGAATGAAATGGAATCAGTATACACAGGTTTACTTCTTCTGAGAGGTATAAAAGGAACATTCTAACCACCATGACCACTTCAGTGATTTGAAGTGGTCAAGGTGGTAGGAGACAGTATGTTGGATGGCATGAATATACTAAGGTGGTCTAATGATTGGCTTCTAACAGGGAGGGCTACACAGAGATCAAAATTTGGCCAATTCCTACTAAACTGAATTTTGATGTGTGTGTACCCAACTTTACCTAATTCCTTGCTTTAGCTGGCTTCTTTCAGCACTGACTGGTTCCCCACAGTGCCTGTGTATACTTTAGTCTGCTTTCACACTGGATCGGACAAGCGTTGACAGTAAACTGCAGCTAATTTTAGCGCCGCTTTACCGTCATTTTAGCAGCGCTATTCGGTCGCTAGCGGGGGGCTTTTAACCCCGCTAGCGGCCGATGAAGGGTTAAATGTGCCCGTGTAGCGCCGCTGCCCAAGCACTTTGCAGGCGCTTTGGCAGCAGTGTCCATTCATTTCAATGGGCAGGAGCGGTGGAGGAGTGGTAGATACACCGCTCCTTCACCGCTCCAATGAAGCTGCTTGCAGGAGTTTTTTTTAACGTCGTGCCAGCGCATCACCTTAGTGTGAAAGCACCTGGTCTCTCACCCTGAGACTGCAGGGGAGCCATTTTTCAGGCGCTTTACAGGTGCTATTTTTAGCCAAAAAGCACATAAAAAACGCCTCCAGTGTAAAAGGGGTCTAACTGACATGCTCAGTTGCTCACACTCCAGCCCCCTTATCATACCATACAGGGTTAATGTTCCTGTATGGTATGTGATGAGGCTGAGGTTTTGGTGGAGGAAGAGAACACTGCAGCTGGCTGTAGCATTGAAACAGGTAAGTGAAAGAGTCTATTCTCCCCTCCCCCCACACACACTGCAAGATTGGATTTTATTTTATTTCCTGGAGATGGGCTGTATTATATGCATATACACATTCTTTGCTGTTAATGCTCAACTTTATGAATATGTTAGAAATACACTGGGACTTTTCAGGTGCTACTGTAGCGGGGTCTCCTTTAAGGCCCCAGGACTACGTTACCCAGAACCCCGTTCGGCACCCAGAGTGCAATTGGCCCCCGCAGAGACTCATGGGAGGGGCTATTTAAGAAGGAGGCGAGGCGGAGCTCGGCCTCTTGGGACACCGCACTGCAAGCAACAGTTTCTTCCTGTGCGGATCTGCTGCAGTGCAAGGCCTGAAGCCTGGGGCCTTGCACAACTTCCGAAGAGCCTTCCACCCCACTGCGGAGCCTGGGTGGCACCAGACTTGTCGAGTGAAGACATCAGTCGGATCGGGGACCCGATCGTTGCAGACGCTGTGTGTGGAGACACAGCAGGTGGAAGTCCCGGACTGGGATCGCGTCCGGAGTGGTGAGCGAGCACTTGCTCAAGCCAATAGACTGTACCGTGTTTAGGCCTATAGACTGCCTTGGCCCACCTATCGTTTTTTCGTTTTTCCATTAGGAGACCAGTGGCAGGACAGAGTTAAAGGGTCTCCAGTATAGTGTTCCTTGGGACTGCCTACTTGTGGATTACAAATACTGTTTCATCAAGTGCACCACCGAAAGTTTGCATGCGAAGAAATCCTAAGTGAAAAGACTGAGATTTCTTCTATGTCAGGCCTGACCAGGGAGGGGAGATAGAATATTGTTTAGTGCGCCACAGGGCGCGTACACCATAATAGCTCCGCGCGGTGGGTTACCGCGCCGGGCCATTGTTGTGTGCTACACCTATTGCTACAGGGCTCTGTAAGAAAGTTGCATGTGTTCTGTTCTGCCTATGCCTTTTGATATAAGAGTAAAATTATTATATTTGATCTCTCGCCTCAGTGTGTTGTCTTACTGCAAAGAGATTACTCCTTGCAATACTGTTGATTGTGATAAGTATAATCCCTAGACTAGCTGTGCCAGAGTGGGTCGAGTAAGATTGCCGGGGGTTGGCGGTGCTGTATACAGGGCCCGAAATCAAACCAGCGGCTCTCTTAACTGGGGGTAGCGCTACACTACATAAATATATTCTACATACACATATATTAAAAATAATGATTTTGTGAAATGCATCTGTGTGTAGTACCTGAAAAGTCCCATTATATTCCTAACATATTCAGGCATTTTACTTTCACTTTCACCAGACATGTCCTTCTGAGGTACAGGACAAGTTTACAGCACACATTTAGGAGGCAGAACAATGGTGACTCACAGGAGAAGAATGCAATCTGTCATCTGTTATCTTGCCTTGAGGAGAGCTCCCTGTTCTGTCCTGCTTGCTCTGTCCTTCCCGAGGAGGGGGAAGGAGGCTGGGGTGCTGACAGGAATACAAGTCCACTCTTCTCTTATCCATGGAGCCGAGGAGTGTCTTATCTGAGCAGTGGCGATGTCCATGCTCCTGGTGTGACGCTCTCCTCCTCTCTCGGTCAGCCCTGTGCAGTCACATACTTCTTATTTTTATTCTGAACTCTGTTCAGATTGCCCCCCCCCTTGCTGGCCAGGCCCGGTACAACAGGGCTAGTTGTACTGGCTTATCAGCGGCCCTGCTTGTATGCTCCCTGTTCCTGTTCTCTTCCTGTTCTATGATAAAAGGCATATAATTTATTTCTCCATTAAAGTAAAGCTAATTGGTGAAACAAGAAGCTTCCAGTTTATAATTATTAAATAACCTGCTAATACAAACCTGGTCCTAGGCTCTCAGTACTGCTGGCTACTACTTCCACTATTAGCTCGTATCCTGCCACGTCCCGAGCATACAGGCAGCATGGCATGGGGTGGGGTCAAAGAGTCAGTGGAGCCGCGGTCCAGAAAGAATTGTCAGCTCCCTCGGCGGTGACAGGGAGACTGTGCGTGGGCTTCGTTCCAAGGTAAGTATTTCATAATGAGCTAGTATGCGCTGCATACTAGCTCATTATGCCTTTGCCTTTTAGGTTGTTTTTTTTATTTTTCTTCTGGGCATACAACCACTTTAAGACCCAGAACATCTAATTGTACCTGCATAGTGTATGTGACTTTAGACCTAAAGACAAATGATGATAGAGAACAACATCTGGGCTACAACCGAGAGGAAATCACATTTCCATTTTTATGTAATAATGCTCAACTTTCATTACGACTAAAGAAACATTTCTTTTTGTAAGAAATTTAATTTAAACAGGAAAGCAGAAGGCAGCATGTATCTATGATGTGACAGACTCAGCTGGTAAGTTGTTTGGTAGAACATTTTTTTTTTTGTTGCTTTCTTCAAATATCTATGTATATCCCCTGACTGTCATCCCAAAATAATTTCACGCTGCATGCATGGATCATTCTGGTTTTATGTTACAAAATACAGATTTTCTCATTTTTACAAGGCAAAGATGAGCATATTTTGTGAAAGATGGTTCCTTTTGAACTCAAACATTCTTGTAACTTATGCACTGACATGCAAGAAACATTGGTACCTTGATAGGTAAATCAGAGCAAGCTTTTAAAGAAAAAAAAATATTGTCTTATATTACTGTACATTTATATAGTAAACTCATTCATATTTCAAGGGTAATACTGCTTTAGTAGACTTTCTTTACGTATCAGTTGATATAACGGGTGATTTACTAAAGGAGTAAAGAATGTTCATTTAGCAAAGGCAATGTTCTCTGTTCAAAAAAAATAAATGTTTACTTAGCTTAGTGAATAAGGAGAAGCTTTACTTAACTTTAAATGCACTCCCATATATATATATATATACCGTATTTATCGGCGTATAACACGCACAGGCATTTAACACGCACCCTAACTTTAAGAGGGAAGTTTCAGGAAAAAAAACTTTCCACAGCCCCTGCGTATAACACGCAGGCACAGTTTACCCTCTATTTTCAGGGTAAAAAAGTGAGTTATACGCCAATAAATACAGTATATAAAAAAGAAAACTGTTTCTTCTGCACGATTGAATGATCATGACGAACTCAGCTTCACTATATTTACTAATCTTTTGCAAAGAAAAAAGTACCGTATTTACCGTAAAATCAGGGGAAAATCGTGGGTGCGTGTTATACGCCGATACTCCGTCGAATTCCCCTGCTGAAAACGAGCGAGAGGAGCGAGCGGAGCCGAAGCCGAAGTACAATCGGCTTTACTCGGCTCCTCTCGCAGTCCCGCCCATCTCTGACTGCGCCGCTGACATAGAGAAAGCCGAGTGTACTTCGGCTAGTCTCGGCTCCTCTCGCAGTCCTGCCTGTGACTGTGAGCAGAGCCGAGTCTAGCCGAAGTACACTCGGCTTTCTCCGTCAGCGGCGCAGTCAGTGGAGATGGGCGGGACTGCGAGAGGAGCCGAGTCTAGCCGAAGTACACTCGGCCCCGCTCGCTCCTCTCCACAGAAATCGGCGCCAAATTTTAAAAAACGCCGAGACTGACACGATCGCAAAGGCACTGGGCAAGGCTGCAGATGGACAGATGGACACTGGGCAAGGCTGCAGATGGACAGATGGACACTGGGCAAGGCTGCAGATGGACAGATGGACACTGGGCAAGGCTGCAGATGGACACTGGGCAAGGCTGCAGATGGACAGATGGACACTGGGCAAGGCTGCAGATGGACAGATGGACACTGGGCAAGGCTGCAGATGGACACTGGGCAAGGCTGCATGCTGCATTTAAATGTAAGTTTTTTTTCCTTGAATTTCCCTCCTAAAAGTTTTTTTCCTTAAAATTCCCTCCTAAACTTGGGGTGCGTGTTATACGCCGCTGCGTGTTATACGCCGATAAATACGGTATCTTCTTTGTTAGTACCTTAAATCGGATTAATGCAATTCAACTATCTAATTTTACCAGCTATATCCTATTGGCTTTTTAAAGGTCTAAATTATTTTTCCTTAAGGCCAGGTTCACACTGGTACGACAAACACTCCGACATTGGGAGCTCATGTTGCATGGCGTGTGAAAATCAATGTTTCCCTATGAGAGCCGTCTTAACTGGTCCGACACAAGTCGGTCCGACTTTGAAAATGCTCCCTGTACTACTTTGGTCCGACTTTGATCCTACTTCAGCCCATTGAATATCACTGAAGTCGGATCAAAGTCGCATCACCGCCTTGACTAATCCGACTTTGGCATGCGACTTGTGCTCTGATCTTGAGGGGGAACTCCACGCCAAATAAAAAAAAACTGCATGGGTTCCCCCTTTTGGGAGCATACCAGGCCCTTCGGTATGGTATGGATTTTAAGGGGAACCCCCTATGCCAAAAAACAGCGTGGGGGTCCCCCCAAAGTCCATACCAGACCCTTATCCGAGCACGCAGCCCAGGAGGTCAGGAAAGGGGGTGGGAACGAGCGAGTGCCCCCCTCCTGAACTGTAGCTGGCCGCATGCCCTCAACATGGGGGCATGGGTGCTTTGGGGCAGAGGCTCCTGCGCCCCCCACCCCAAAGCACCTTGTCCCCATGTTGATGAGAACAAGGGCCTCTTCCCGACAACCCTGGCCATTGGTTGTCGAAGTCTGCGGGCGGGGGGCTTATCAAAATCTGGGAGCCCCCTTTAATAAGTCCTGGCCCCCACCCTATGTGAATGAGTATGGGGTTCATTGTACCACTACCAATTCACCTGGAAAAAAAGTGTCAAAAATAAAACACAGCACAAAGGTTTTTAAAGTAATTAATTAGGCAGCTCCAGGGGTCTCTTCCGATTTTCTTCAAGAAGTCCACGCCACCTAGTGGACGAAACTAGTCGGTGCATTTGCTTCAGCACACCCCAGTTCACACCAGAACCTAGTGACCTCCAGCAGCAGACTTCCATTGATGGCACAAGCACTTCATCGACCATGAAAGCAAAGAGACTACAGTGGCCACCGGAATATTTCCTGCATAACGGTATCACCCCTGGATCCCAGCATTCTACCACCACCCTGATTTCCCAGTGGACAAGCCCTTAGGACTCAAAGTCCAGAACTGAGCAACCAAGGCTCCCAACAGTGCGCTCGTGGCATACCGACTACCATTACTCCCCTGTGAGTGTTCAGCCCTGTCTACTGGTGGGAACATTTGCCGAAAGCTCCAGAGGCTCGGACGAGCCCCGCACCCACTGACCTACACAGATCCAGGAGAAAAACACTGTCAGCAGGCCCACAACAGGAGAATCTCCAGATAATCCATGGCCACCTGGCATTCAGTATCAATTCTTAACTGCGAGTAACATTGTCAACTATATTGTCCCAATCAGGGACCAGAGGCTGACTAGCAACACGGCAAATGAGTGGGATCCACATCATAGCTCCTTTTGCTTCCACCCACTATCTCCCAACATTTGGAGGCTCACAGTCACCCCCAGTGAACTGCCAGATCTCTCACTGTACTCACCCTGTGAAACCGTGCTGTACATAGTTACAAACAATCTATCCACACACTGCACTTTCTGTGCGATCCTCCTACAAGGGAACACACTACTCTTTGGAACAATATGATAGCACTGACTATTTAAAAATTTTGCCCTTTGGACATTTTTCCCTTCTCTGAATGTGAGAAAATTACAGTGTAAATGAATGTTTGTTTCTGTATCTGGCTGTAGTCTATGCCATTAAGACTCCCTGGGGATCTCAGACTTATCAGACGTCCATAGTGTGTATGTACTAGCCAGAATCTAGGCTAACAACAATGTTTCCTGTTGTCTCATTGCAACCTGATCAATGCTGCATGATAAGTAAATTTAAGGGGTGGATCTCAGATATCTATTTGAGAGCAGACGTCAACAGTGTATCTGTACACTGTTGACGTCTACAGTGTATCTGTACAGCCATATCTAGGCTAACAACACTAAGATTTCATGCTATCTCACTAGAACTGAACCTCCACACACTTACCTATATCTATTTACAGTATTGCCTGTTATTCATTATAATTCACAATAGTGGTCTGCATGTAAACCCGGGTGTGTGCTTTTTACTGCAAAGTTGTCCTAGGTTTTAACCTGTATTGCGCAGTCCGGATTACTGTATCGGTCAAATTTTAATATATGATAAAGTTCATAATTATAGGTAAGACCGCTGTTCGCCTTATTCCCCTCCTCCCTGTTGAACTCCTCGGGGTATCTTCCCCACTTTGTGTCTCTATAGAGACAAACCTGTAGAGATCTCATATGGGCAGGGGTGGTGGGTTGGTGAGGTGCAGGTTTAAAGTGATTGTAAATTCTTGTTTTTTCTTCTATAAAAATAATAAACATGTTATACTTACCTGCTCTGTGCAGTGGATTTGCACAGAGCAGCCCAGATCCTCCTCTTCTCGGGTCCCTCTTCTGTGATCCTGACCCCTCTCTCCTGTTGAGTGCCCCCACAGCAAGCAGCTTGCTATAGGGGCACCCAAACCGAGTCACATGTCACACTGTGTCCATTCAGACATCGGGCCGTGGCTCGGCCCCGCTCCCTCTCTCTCCTAATTGGCTGACTAATTTGATTGACAGCAGCAGGAGCCAATAGCGCCGTTGCTGTGTCTCAGCCAATCAGGAGGGAGAGTCTCGGACGGGCAAGACACTCGTGGACAATCGCTGGACAGAGATTATGCATTAACTGCTTGCTGACCAGCGCACGACAATATACGTCAACAGCATGACACGGACAGGCAGAAGGACGTATATATATATGTCCCCTTTAAGAAGCCGGAATTGTGCACGTGCCCGCACCGCCGCGCTGCGCTCGCGCGCCCACCGCAAGCTCCGTGACTCCGACCGCGGGTCCCGCGGACTTGATGTCCGCGGGCATACCCGCGATCGTGTCATGGTGAGGAAGAAGGGGGAAATGCTTATGTAAACAAGCATTTCCCCACTCTTCCTAGTGACAGGACAGTGTACACAGCTTCCTCTAATCGGAAGCTGTGATCACTGTCGTGTCACACATAGCCCATCCCCCCTACAGTAAGGATTACTCCCTAGGGCACACTTAACCCCTACAGCGTCACCTAGTGGTTAACCCCTTCACTGCCCATGTCATTTTCACAGTAATCAGTGCATTTTTATAGCACTGATCGTTGTAAAAATGACAATGCTCCCAAAAATGTGTCAAAAGTGTCCGATGTGTCTGCCATAATGTCGCAGTCACGATAAAAATCGCTGATCGCCACCATTACTAGTAAAACAAAAATTATTAATAAAAATGCCATAAAATGATCCCCTATTTTGTAGACGCTATAACTTTTGTGCAAACCGATCAATAAACGCTTATTACGATTTTTTTTACCAAAAATATGTAGAAGAATACGTATCGGCCTAAACTGAGGAAAAAAAAAGGTTTTTATATATTTTTTGGGGATATTTATTATAGCAAAAAGTAAAAAATATTGCATTTTTTTCAAAATTGTCGCTCTATTTTTGTTTATAGCACAAAAAATAAAAACCACAGAGGTGATCAAATACGACCAAAAGAAAGCTCTATTTGTGGGAAAAAAAGGAAGTCAATTTTGTTTGCGAGCCACATCGCACGACTGCGCAATTGTCAGTTAAAGCAACGCAGTGCCGAATTGCAAAAAGTGGCCTGGTCTTTGACCAGCAAAATGGTCTGGGGCTGAAGTGGTTAAGATAAAAAATCCTTCTGACTTTACAACTCCTTGCAGTTTATTAGGAAGGCTTATAATTGAAATCTAGCTGTCGAATTTTTAAAAAAAATACATTTAGGGAGAGAACACATGAAAATGCAGTATTCTAAAGCCCACTGCAATGAATTCTACCATCTTATTTTAAAGCAGGAGTTAATAAGGCATCACATTTTATTCACATGTAGAAACAATTGTTATTTCAGTGATTCTTTGCTCTGAAATGAATGTTATGCCAGTACTAATTGATCACTTACAAATTTGGAGCTAAGCAAAAGGATACTGACTACATAAAGTTGACAGCTATGCATTTAATATATTACATTTTTTGGTTGGAGGTGTGACACTGCTAACAAATGATAATAGGTGTAAAGATGAAAATATCTCTACACATCAGATTACAGGGAAAAGTTCAATAAAGTAATTTCCTTCAAGCAACTCATTAAAATGGAAACAAGCCCTTTTTAATGACTCAAGTAGTAATTTTAAAACATACACGGTACCTAAGTGCAGGTCAAAAAAAATAAAAATAAATGCTTAACACTTATTTAAATCTGTATTCTTGTTAAACATTTAGGTATCTTTATTTATAGGTGACTTTTTTTTGTGAATGGGTAGGGTTACTCCATACTCATGCACGTTGGGAAGGGTGATATATGGGTGCCCCTCCTTATTATTAAAGGGTAATGATAACACACAAACCCCACAACCACCAGCCAGGGTTGTGAGGAAGAGTTCCTTTTTCTCCTCAACATAGAGGCATAGGTGCATTGATAGGAATGTTATCCCTGGCAAGGCATCCTCCATGTTGAGGGCTTGTGGTCTGGTATGATCTGGGGGGAGGTATCCCTTAAAATCGATACTAGATCAAAGGGTTTGGTATGGATTTCCTGGGTGACCTCATGCATTTTTTTTGAGGTACCCTTTAAAATCCACACCAGACATAAAGGGTCTGGTATGCATTTTGGGGGTACCCTATGCATTTTTTTTCTTCATAGCGTAGGATGTGCTACAGCATATACAAAAAATCAAAAGATCAGGCGTATGGAGTATATACTGGATAATAGTTCTGGCAAACGTATGCAGCAGTAGCTGTTGGGATGGTAATGGTACTCTCTGATGCCTGGACACTGTGATGCACTGTGGGGCTGCTATCCTCAGAGTTGAGCCAGCTCTGCAAACAAACACAAGGAAGAAGAAGGGGGGAAGCACCACCTAAGTGCAGTATCACAGTTTAAAAAAAATAATAATTTGTTTCAATATTTTTATTGAAGTTTCATATCTTTAAACAAGATCACATACGGTATACGTACAGCATCATAAACACAGTGAATGAGCAATTCGCATAAATGAGCAACTTTACCAGCAATAATATGTACTATAAACAATATAAGGAAACAATATAAAACCAGTGCAAGGAATTCCTTTGGGGGATGTTAAGAACGAATAAGAGAATGATTCACGGAGCCATCTCTTGATGGACTTGATACTTAGAATAGATCAGAGATCGAACCCTCCCTGGGCACCCCCTAAGGGTTCACACTGTGCTCAAGAGAGAGTCCAGTCCCACCATCCTGAACTGGGGAATGGGAATTCATACTCAAGGAGAGTTAGACTATTCTACAGTTGAGTACCAGTGATCGAGTGAATTTTGTAGACTTCCCATAGAGGACGCCAATATCCATTCATATGTGCAATGTAGGTCAGTGAGGTCAATCACTTCAGCGATAGTAGGTGGAGTAGCATCTTTCCATTTTCTAGTTATAGTAAGCCTAGCTGCTAGAAGGAGATTGGTGATTGAACGTTGTAGGTTAGCTGGGAATTGGTCTATCCCCAGGGAAAGAAGTGCCAGCGCTGGGTTCGGTAGAACTCTTGATTGGGCTATGTCAGTCAGTATATTGAACACTTTAGACCAGTATAACAGAAGTTTAGGACAGTTCCATAGTGTATGGAGTAGATCTCCCCGAGATCCACATTATCTCCAGCAAGCGTCAGATAATTGGGGGTTGAATCTGGATAGAGAAACAGGAGTATAGTACCACTGCAGGGTTATTTTAACTGATAATTCCCACAAAGTGGAGCAATTAGATGCTTTCTGATTCATTTTACATGCTCTATGGAGTGGGGTAAAGGTTTGTTGGAGGTCCTTTTCCCATTGTTCGTGGGAGGGAGATTTAACAAAGGTTTGTTTTTGCTGGAGTAGGTTGTAAAATAATGTGATTCCCCTAGCTTGTGGGTTGTGGGCTGTCAGGAATGACCATGCTTGCACGTGAATGGTTTGCAAGTGTGCTCAAGAGTTATGTAGACAATGTTTAATTTGTAGATATTGGTAGAAACTAGTTTGAGGTATGTTGAATTCTTTTTGGAGGGATGCGAAGGACTTTAGAGAACCTTTGGTGTATAGATTATGAAGACATTTTATACCTTTCCCGTGCCATATTTTAAGTGAGATTTGATCTAGCGTATGATTTAGAACCTCAATGGGAATGGCCATAGTTACCATTGGATCTGACTTGGTTTTATGGACTAGGAGGTTGATCCAAGTTTGGATAGAAACCGACTATGTGGGTGGTAAATGAGATGGGGTGCGCCTCCCTAATTGGGCATTGAATAACCATAGTGTTGTCGGGCCATAAGTGCTGTACGTGGATTCTATATTTCCCCAAGTGGTTGTGGGTGAATGTAGAAACCATTCACGTATCTGGGTCAATACAGAGGCCGAAAAGTAATCCCGGAAATCTACATGGCCTATTCCTCCACACATTCTATGTTTTATTACTTTAGCGTGTAAGCATCTGGACTTTTTCCCCTTCCAAATAAACCTAGATAGCATTGATTGGAGGGATTTAAAGTAGCTGAGATGGATCGGTATAGGGAGATTCCTAAAGAGATAAAGGATTTGAGGCAGTTGAATCATCTTAAACGCAGCTAGTCTACCCCACCAGGAGAATTCTAGTCTGTCTATCTTGGGAAGATCAGATTGTATTTTGGCTCTCAGGGGTATGTGCAAAACGGGATATTGTGGATCTAGTGAGGTGGATACCAAGGTAAAGGATGCTTGATTCTGCCCAAGGCATATGGGAATTGTTGCAGTAGGAGATTGCGTGTTATTGGATCTATACCTAAATCAAGGATGTGAGATTTTGTTGCGTTTGCCCTATAGTAAAAACTTTACCAAACCAGGTTAATAGTGTTTGGATTTCGTGAAGGGATCTTGATGGGTTGGTTATCATTAATATTACTTCATCCGCAAATAGGCTTATTTTGTGTACTTGGTTACTAATAGTGACTCCTGATATTGTAGTGTTGGTCTGAATGTGCTCCGCTAGGGGTTCCATTATTAAATTGAAAATTAGGGGGGATAAAGGGCAGCCCTGTCTCGTTCCATTTGTTATGTGGAATGGGGTGGAGAGGAGGTTTGATGTATATACCTGTGCTGATGGCTTGGAGTATAAAGCCAGTACTGCTTGGAGGATACGACCACCGAAGCCAAATTTTTGTAGTACCATGGATAGGTAATTCCAATTCAGTCTGTCGAACGCCTTCTCTGCGTCTAAGGATAGCAGCAGAGAAGGCGTTCCAGTCGAGTTTGTGTGGTGGATGATGTTAATTAATCTCCTGATAGCATCTGAGGTTTGGCGACCTTTAGTGAAGCCTATTTGATCCTTGTGTATTAGGGATGGAAGAATGTCAACGATTCTATTTGCAAGTAGTTTAGCGTATACCTTTAGATCAATATTCAGTAGTGTGATGGGACGGAAGTTTTGTGGGGTATTGGGCTCTTTGCCTGGTTTTGGTAACGTGATAATAAGAGCTGATAACATTTCATCGGGGAAGGATGAGGAGGATGCAGCGTGGTTGAATAGTTTGCATAAGTGGGGGGTTAAAGTCTTGTTAAACACTTTAAAATATTCTCCGATGTATCCATCCGGACCGGGGGATTTAGCGTTGGGCAATTTTTTGATTGTCATTTGAATTTCAGAATCGGTAAAGGGAGAGTTAAGTTGCAATAATTGTTTGGGCGTTAGTGATGGGAGCTGTATATGACTGAGGAAGATTTGTATCTCTGCCTGGGTGGGTTGGTGGGTGGTACTGTCCTCTTTGAGATTATACAGGCCACTGTAATGTGAACTGAAGGCATCGGCAATGGCTTGGAGATTAATGTGTTTGTCACGGGCAGTGGGATAGCAAAGATGCGCTATTTTTGTTTTCATTCTTTGCCCCTTGATGCGTTGGGACATAGCTTTCCCTGCTTTGTTATTGGTGACATAAGATTTAGCCTTTAATTTCCTAAGGTTTAATTCATAGTTTTCAAGTAGCAATGAGCGCAGCTCGTGACGCAGTTTGAATAATTGGGATTGCAGTAAATGGGATGGATTAGATTTATTTTGAAGGTCTACTGCTGCTATCTTTGCGGTCAATTCTTCCAGCCTCTGCATCCTCCTCTTTTTCATTTTAGCACCTAGTTGTATGAAGAAGCCTCTCATATAAGATTTGTGGGCATTCCACAGTATCGCCGGGTCAGACACTGATCCTGAATTTTTGAGGAAAAATTCTTCAAATTTTTGGGATAGATATTTGACATTGTCTGGGTGTTGTAGGATTGAGTTGTTAACTCTCCATATAAAGGATTTGGGCTTGGAATCTTTGATTTCAATTTTGATGTGGGCGTGGTCTGACCAGGTGATAGTGTGGATTTTGGCTTCAATAACGTTTTGCAGTAACCACTTGTCTGATAAAAAGAGATCTATACGAGAATAAGTATTTTTACGTGGGGAGAGGACGTGTAGTCCCTCTCTGTCGCGTTACAGCACCTCCATATGTCATGTAAATCATTATCTGTAAACAAAGAAGCTAGCGGCAAAATAAAACGTTTAGGCCCAGAGGACGAGTCCATGTCATGATCAGGTACAAGGTTGAAGTCTCCGCAGATAAGCAAATGTCCCTGTTGCAGTTCACGTATTTTCTTTAGCGTTCTTTTAAGGAACTGGATCTGTCTGTGATTCGGGGCATACAAGTTTACTAGTGTATATGAAACATTTTCTATGGTGCAGACAAGAATTATGTATCTACCCTCTGGGTCTAGGGTACAACTTTTAAGCTGGAATGATAGAGTGTCTCTAATGGCAATTAGAAGCCCCCTCTGTTTTTTAGCGAAGCAAGCTTTGTAGATATGCAGAAAGGATGTTCGGTAACACTCACTATTGGAAGATGAATATGATGCTCCTCAACCAGGTGAATCCGGATGTTGGTCCTCTATGTTCCGTGGTGTCTCTGGGGATCCGTCTCCTGTAGTGAAGGTACCTTGCTTTAACTGTGCTGGTAAAGAGGAAACAGTCAAAAAAACAATACAAAAAGCAACAATTGGGTTTATAGGATCTTGTGCCAACTGGCTGGAGTAGGTATGTCTCTGCCACTGTTCAAACAGTCACTGTGTCCCACAGCCATGGGAATCAAAAAGAGTTGTGACCGAGAAAGAAAAAAGTAAAATAAAAAAATATGAACAGTAACTCAAAGGGTCAGTATAAATATTGGTGTATACCGACTTGATGCAGGGATAAAGTTCAGAACAGAAGTAACGCAGCGTGACAGAGGACCGGGGTTATGGGTCGCTGGAGAAGTAGGAAGACGTGAGGTGTGTCATTTCCCTCTGGAGTTGTGCCATTCCTTGCGATTAGTGCCTCGTGATCGGGGATCAGTGAGAAATTTATTTTCCTCAGTAGATATCTCAGGAATTATTCCCCATGAGTGAAGGAGTTGTAGGCCGTCCTTGGGGTTGGATACGACGTTTGTTGTTCGGGTGGCGCCATTTATAGGGTATTTTGTGATTATTAAGGGCCTTAGTGACGTCTTCATCTGTCTCCTCATGTTGAGAGTGTATTGGGAGAGGTCAGCATACAAGTGTATCTCATTGTATGGTGCAGGGAGTTCAGGGTTAGATCTGGATTTTGCTAGCAGCTTCTCCTTAGTAGGGAAGAAGTGGATTTTCATTAGAACATCTCTAGGCACGGAGGCCTCTAGGTGTTTGGGTTTTGGTATGCGATGTATGCGATCGATAATGCGTTCGATCGGCGACACCTCAGGGAGCGGTTTGGCGATCATATCACCCGCGTATTTCTGCAGGTCAGCGGGAGGGACAGATTCGGGGAAAGCCCTTAGCTTGATATTATTCCTCCTCAAACGATCTTCGAGGTCTGCGAGCTTTGCCTTTATCCAATCTGTGTCATCTGATTGATCTTTGTAAGCGTCTATAAGATCATTAACCGTAGAGGTGCATTCATCTATCTTGTGCTCTATGTGCTGCTTTCTCTCTCCCATACCCTGCATCTCAGTGGAGAAGCTTTTGATCATGGCTGATATGTTCAGCATTAGGGATGTTTGTAGTGATAGGCGCATGTCCTTCATTGTTGTGTCTAGGACCGGCTGGCCTGATGTGGGGAAGTGCGCAATGGAGGATGGTAGATTGAGGCCTACCTGGTCTGGGCGGAGGATGTCAGTTCCTGTGTTTGAGGCCTGCGCCGCCGGATCCATCCGCATCCGCGCTTTTGCTGGGCTGAGGGATGAAGGGCTGTGTGGGAGTGATTCGCTGGCGGGTAGTGGTGTGATCCCTGCCTCCCATGTCCCTGGATTGTTGTCCGGGAGGTTTGTGTAAGACGGTGAGGCCTGTGACTGTTCCCCGCCGGCGCCATCTTGCCACTTCTCTCCCTCCGTCGCTGGCATTGTGAAGAAATCAGTCAGCTTTTTGGGGTAACGGCCCTCCTCTTGTTTGCGGGACTGCATCGAGCAGGCTCCCCCGGTTATGTAGAGGCTTTGATGGGCTCTTGATGTGTGATATCTCGCTGTAGAAGTCGCTCTTTCCCAGGTCTCTGGTCAGAGCTGTCAGCTTAAGCAGTCATCACGATCGCACGCAAGACACGCCCCAAGTTTTTTTTTATTAAAACAAGGGTTTGAAAACATTTACAAGAAGTAATATATAAAAAGGCTTATCGTAAACTGGCTCCTCCGCCAGAGGGTCCTGAGTCCTTACTCCTGCATGGTCTGCCGGGTACAGGTTCCCTGGAAAACAGTGGAGAAGGAAGAAAGTTCCCATGGTGTGTAGGAAGTCTATGCAAAACCAGCCTGGAATGCTCGGGTGGACGTGATGTCATCACTGTCACGTGTCGACTGCGGCCATCTTTGTGGTTGGAAACAAATGCCATTCATGACAGACTGCAGCCTTTGATATGCCTGTTTTTATCTGACAAAATGTGAGTACCCTGGCTGTTTTTTAGAAATACATTTTACCTGGTTTTAATATTACACCATGAGGAGTTGCCTTTCTTGTATTTTATGTATGCACCTATGACCTTCCATTTGGTGAGACTACAAGACCCATCCATCTATGATCCAATTGAAGTGGTTTTGTGGCGCTTTGGACATATCATGCTTGTTAACAACGTGGGTGGTTCCAGCTTCCTTTCCTGAACAAGAACTTTACTTTAAACACTATGGACTTTTACCTTTAATTTTATGCTACTAGCGCTGCACACACCCATTTTTTATGCTTTTTTATTGTCGCCATACAATTTATGCCAGCTGCTTCTGTAATACTAGCGAAGTGATTAATCTTGAATTTATTAACAGAAGGAAGGTGCCCCCATCTCTAAAGTTAACCATTGCGCCCAGGGAAACCTCCCCTCCCACCCACCTCTTGTCCCGGCCATGCCCGATGAACTACAAAAGACTTAGTGAAATCAGACCATCACAGCAACTTAAAAAGGAAGGCCAGTGCCGCTAACTCCCTGTCTATAGACAATTTCCCCCTTTCCAACAAGTTACCTACAATCCACAGAAACAGGTCCTGCCAATTGTTTCCGTGCAATTCTCCAGCCAACTACTCAATCCAAAATCACTGCTGCCACGCCTTGACATAGACTGACCAGGTGAACAGGAACTCCTAATGAACGTCCACATACCTTCTAAACAAGGGTCCAAAGCCAGTCTGGGCATGAGCTGCCTGTCTCCTGTGCCTTTGGTAACAGGATCCTGAAATGTTTCCACAGGAAGTGAGAAAGAGAATCAGTGATGTGATTAAGCAATCCTGGAACATGAACTGACCTAAACAACAAGTTAAATTGCCAACAAAAGAGCACAAATTGTCAGAGTATAGTAACAACTGCTAGAGAAGAGTCTGACAGAGTATTTACTGAGGAAAACACCCCCATGTTGTCAGAATGAAATTGAACCAATTTATTTCAGAGAAGAGGTCACCAAAGCTAGACCACAATCTACCAATGTAAAGAGCTCTAAAAGAGTCAAGCTCTTTGTGAAGCCAGCTTTAACCCAACACTGAGGCCAGGCAGCTGCACATCATCTACCCACAAAAAAGGCCCCAAAAATGAAAGAGCCCTTAGATCAATTCAAAATCTGTGTTTTCCAGAGATGACTCCAACCATTATTAAGTGCCAAAAGAGCCTAGGAACTTTCGTCAAATCCAAAGATCCTCCTTATCATGAGAAGCTAATCAGATAAAATGGTGTGGCCCACGAATACCCGATGTGGCCAAAGACAAGAGGGTGAAAAAATTCAAACTTAAGCTCGCTGAAGAGAAATCACATCTGCTTCAGTGTGACCTTCTTAACCCTCAAGACCTGGTCAATACTGGAGATCAAATCTAAAAAAAAAATCTGCAGGAAGTCTGCAAACGACCTGAATGGATTTGTATTGTTACAAATTTTATAAATGTGGCAGGTTCCTCCGTTTTGTTGAGGGTGATGGGAACACCAAAATGCTTAACAATTAGCATAAGACTGCAGAGCAACTGCTCACAAACCCATGAATTACATAGATGCAGAGGGAGTCATCAAGGTAATGGATAACATAGTCGCAACTCGTCTAGATCCTAATAACGCATCCAAGTAATGAACTGACAGTATTATTAAAGGTTCAGCTTTAAAAAAACAAAAAACAAACATGTTATATTTACCTGCTCTGTGCATTGGTTTTGCACAGAGCAGGCCTGATCCTCTTCTTCTTGGGTCCCCTGCTGGTGCACCTAGCCCCTCCCCATGCTGAGTGCCCCGGCACAACCTGCTTACTCTGGTGGCACTTGTGTGTGTGCTCACTCATGAGCTGCCTCTGTGTGTCAATAAGATGATAAGACACACAGAGTGCGGCTCGCAACAACCCCTGCTCCTTCCTCACTCACTGCTGTGTGTCAGCCAATGAGGAGGGTGGGACCTGGGAGAGAAACTGCTCTCTTGCACATCGCTGGATTGGAATCAGCCTCAGGTAAGTATTGGGGGTGCTGAGGGGAGAGCTGCACAATGAAGGTTAGGAAAATGTGTGCTTGATAAACCCCTGTGCATTAGAAATTGCAACAACAACCATTTTATTCTTCAGATCCTCTGCATAAAAAAAAACCAATGTTTGGGGGTTCTAAGAAATTTTCTATCAAAAATAAAAAATTGTATTTTTACATGTACAGTAAGAGAGAAATGTCAGACTGGAAATGGCTAAATAGAAAAAGTCTGGGAGGAAAAGTATGTCCTATGTCAGCATAATGCAGAGAAGGAATGTTGATCTCTATGTGAAAGCAATGGTCTCTCTGCAGATGCCTGCTACTCCCCTGCCAAGCCAAAACTAAAGCTTCCAATCAGTTGGAACCATAGGCTTTTCTGAATGGAGATCACTAGCTCTGACTCAGTAGGGGGTGTTTCAGACCTCTACAGATACACCCCTACACAGAGATATTCTGTACAGCATGCTGTTGAGGGACTGACTTTTCCACTCAAGCTGTGGCTGTTTTCTAAAGAAAATGAATTGTAAGACACTTTTTGTTTTAATGTACCTAGAATATATTTAGCGGGTTTCAACTGAAAGTTCTATTGGGCTTTACATACAGGAATATAAAAAAACTAAAAACAATGTATTAGGTCAGTCTGAAATATACTATAGCAGACAGAGCAGTGGCATTAAAGGGGTTGTAAAGCTTCGCGTATTTTCACCTTAATGCATCCTATGCATTAAGGTGAAAAAACATCCGATGCTTACAGCCCCCCCGTTTACTTACCTGAGCCCTCGAAAATCCCGTGTCGAGAACGCGCTGGCTTCTCGGCCCTGGCTTCTTAGCTCTTCATTGGATAGATTGATAGCAGCGCAGCCATTGGCTCGGTCTGCTGTCAATCAACTCCAATGACGAGAGGGCCGGGGGGCAGGGCCGAGTCCTGTAGTTGGCGGCTATGGACGCTGAATACAGTACTCGGGAGCGCGCCCGCAAGGTAACCCCCTTGGGAAAGTGCTTTCCAGGGGGGTTAGCTGATGCGGGGAGGAGCCGAGACAGCCGCCGAGGGACCCCAGAAGACGAGGATCGGGGCCACTCTGTGCAAAACGAGCTGCACAGCGGAGGTAAGTATGACATGTTTGTTTGTTTTTTAAATTGAACCTTTAATACCACTTTAACATCAGTAAAGACTGCTGTACAGTTATAAGAACTTAATTGTATCTGAGCATCACAAACTGAAAACGCTTTTTTAAAACATAATTAATTTTTAATATTCCAATTTAATATTCCAATTTAATATTTAATATTCCAAGCAAACTCACCCATCCATCAATGCCTCCATGCTATATTTTTGTTGAGGAATCACTTTGAAAAACATCCTCTAGCATTTCTGGTTGCGGCCATCTTAAGTACAGACAGATCATTCATGTAGTATTTGATTCCTGGAATCTCCCTGCCCTTAGATCTGGCATGCAGACAGGAGGGTGTGCTTAGCTGAGAAAGCCTCTCCTCCAAATAAAAGGGGAAAAAAATGATCCTGATAGCAGGAAAAAAAAGAGAAAAAAAAAAAAAGTTTAAAACATGTAAGTATAATATACCTTCCTATCTATTTACTAAGGCTAGCAGCATAAGAATTAAAAATAGACCATTTTGATTGAGAGAGTTTAGTTTCACTTGCTCAAAAAGTGCAGTATAACAAAGCTAAGGCCTTCTTACTATATAGTTCTTGTTCCTGCTTGTTTCCTTAATTATTAGCGCATTTCTTTGTAAGAACACAAATGTGTGCACACCAAGTAATTACTATGCAATTACCTGCTGATATCTTGAAGTCTGGAGAGAACAAATGATATTTGAAAAGACACAAAAGGCATTCACTAGGTATCCACATAAAATATAAATATATTTAAAAAAACATAATGACTGTACTTCAAACAACATGAGTAATGTGGTTTAATTTTCCTCAAAATATAAAGAAAGCTAAAAGAGAGCAGAAGAACCATCATTTGTGAAATAACTTGTTTTTAATTTCGTAAGATGTAATAATTACTTAAGATTGTTTTAATTATGATCATAAACACTTCTGTATTGGAATATATATATAAATTACAGGAATTTTAAGTTATATTTCATATTAGGTGCTCACTCTTCCATGTACAAATGCAGACATGAACCTGCTCCCCACAGGTCACTAATTAAAGTGTTTGTTACCCCAGCATTTTATATTCCTGATATGTGCATGCTGTGCCATGTACTTGTGTGAAAAAGTATCCTGTTCTCTTTGTATTGCTTCCCTTGTGCAAAACCCCTGGTGTTCATGCCAGTCCCTTTGCTGTCCTTTTAAAAACTGACCACACTAAGCAGGAGAACACAGCATGGTCAGTTCTCTATCTGTGCTGGGAACTTGGTGTGCTCTACTACAATGAACAGACTTGTCCTGAACCCTCCGCACAGCCTTTCACTGGAAAGCTCAGTGTGCTGCTTCTTCTCCTCCTCCAAGATATAGGTAAGCCTATAATAAGACTTACCTATAGGTACAGTAAATATCTTCTAAGCGTGCGCCGTTTAGGAGATCTTTACTTTGTACTGCACCGATGATGTCATCGGCGCATGGTCTGTGAAGAAACTGCTTTCCGTAGCGAATGCCGTGACTGGCCGCTCCCAGGTGCATGCGCGGGAGTGACGTCACACGACTATGGCCAGTCACAGAGCCGTAAGGAAGAGGGGAAACGTGGATGCGGCCTGCAGCTGGGACAACGTGGGCTTTACTTGCAGTTAAGTGTCACATAATGTGCTAGTATGCGATGCATACTAGCACATTATGCTTTTACTTTGCAGGGAACAAAAAAGGAAGTAAAACCCATCAGGGTTTACTTCCTATTTAAGTGTAACTGTAGCTGCATGGCACTTGCCATAATGTAGGTACAGTATACTGTGCATATTTGAACATTATGGCAGACTAACTTGGCTGTGTTCCCTCCTGCCTGATCAATGTACACTAATTAAAGCCTTCTTTTTTAGGCAAAATGAAGAAAGTCTATCATTTAGCAATGCTTAAAAGCTGAAATACAGTTCCACTTTAACACAAAACACTGAGTTCTGACATTCAAGCAAACATCTTCCTGCCCTCCCTTCAGTGAGCAAAAATTTCCCACTCAAAGAAAATTTCTCCATCCTCTCCCCTCCTCAAAGTAAAAACCTGCCCCTAGGAAAAAATAACATCCCTAGGTAAACCCTCCCAGAAAAATGCCCTCACCATATCCCCCTCAAGGAAACCTCCCACAAGAATCCTCCCCAGCAAATATCCCCCTCCTTCAAGAATCCCCTTCCCACTCGCAAAAATTCCTCCCCAAGCAACCCTCCTCCCTCAGCAAACATTTAAACCTCTCTCCCCCAAACAAAAATCTCTTAGCAAATATACCAACTGCAAAACACCTGCCTCTCCTAAGCAAATATCCCCCCTAAAAGCAACCCACCCCTATAAAAATATCTCCCTCAATCAGCATCCCCCATCCCAGCAAAGATCTTCCCACAAGAAGCCCCCCTGATAACATTTCTAGCCCTAAATTAGAAATGTGGAATATGGCTGCAATAGATGAGTGCCATCATCCCTAATAAATGGGAATGGAGAAATCCCTCAAGGGGTGGGACCATAGCGGCACTGGTAGATTAAGTCAAAGAGGTAGTAAGAATTGTAAAAATATTAGGGCTGTTACTGATTAAAAATTTCGTGTTCGATTAATTATAACGCACATACAGTTTTTCCAATTTTCCACATCTCCCCCCATACTGTAATGTCCACATCTCCCCCCATACCGTAATATCCACATCTCCCCCATACTGTAATATCCACATCTCCCCCATACTGTAATGTCCACATCTCCCCCATACTGTAATGTCCACATCTCCCCCCATACTGTAATGTCCACATCTCCCCCATACTGTAATGTCCACATCTCCCCCCACACTGTAATGTCCACATCTCCCCCATACTGTAATGTCCACATCTGCCCCACATACTGTAATGTCCACATCTCCCCCATACTGTAATGTCCACATCTCCCCCATACTGTAATGTCCACATCTGCCCTACATACTGTAATGTCCACATCTGCCCCACATACTGTAATGTCCACATCTCCCCACATACTGTAATGTCCACATCTGCCCTACATACTGTAATGTCCACATCTGCCCCACATACTGTAATGTCCACATCTCCCCCATACTGTAATGTCCACATCTCCCCCATACTGTAATGTCCACATCTGCCCCACATACTGTAATGTCCACATCTGCCCCACATACTGTAATGTCCATATCTGCCCCACATACTGTAATGTCCACATCTGCCCCACATACTGTAATGTCCACATCTGCCCCACATACTGTAATGTCCATATCTGCCCCCCATACTGTAATGTCCACATGTGCTCCCATACTGTAATGTCCACATGTGCTCCCATACAGTAATGTCCACATCTCCCCAGTGATGTCCACATCTCCCCACATCTCCCCCCATACCGTAATATCCAGGCAGAACCGTCCGCAGACTCGCAGAGTAGACGGCACAAGCAGGCGGCTGATGATGACGTCAGCGTGCCGCTACTAGGCCGCCGCCGGGTGGACCAAGATGGCCGCGGCTCCAGAGCTAGGCCAAAGCCGCGGCCTTTCCTATGGATGAGACCGCGGAGCTCACTCCGCGGATCGGCCTCGATCAAAATTATTTTGATCGATCAAAGAAATTAACGATTAATCGAACAATTAATCGTTAATTTCCGCAGCCCTAAAAAATATCAAATTTTATTACAAACTGTACATATACAAAACATCAAGTGAAAACTATACATGAATATTGGAAAGATTAGATACAGACACTAACGCGTTTCAGGACTCCTTCTTCAGAGTTGTCTTCAATATACAGTACATACAACTGTCTGCAAGATAAAATTACATATTGATATCCAAATATATATATCAGCATATACATGAGCAGAACCATAATGCGACTGCACAATATTTAAGGTGATAAATCATATTGTGAAGCTTAAGAACATGCATCAGCGGGCCATGCCTTGTTATTCCCTGACACCCAGCCCGATGTGAACACTCGGAACAGGCCCGCAGAGATTCCCCCAGGATGCAGTCTGAAGAGACAGGGACTGTGTGATGATAGAAGATAGATATAACCCCAAATGGGAACTTGGATCTAAAGGGGGAAATGGCATGTAAATGTATGTGTTAATGTAACAAAATATGCAGATGCATGGTAACATGTATACCACGAAAAAATATCCCCCATGAGTCAGCAAGTACCTACCAGTGGGACCATTGTATAGTGCAGAAAATGACTGCACCGACATAGTGAATATAGTCCTGAGTCAATTGTTTGGTGATTAAGCTAGGTAGTCAGTATTTCCAAGCTCAAAAAGCGAGTCCACACTGGAAAATACATGTATATGAATAGCGATGTGGGATACATAATTATCCACTATGATGAGTGCCATCGCAGGATGCACATGAATACAAATCCATACATAGTATCATAAACGAGTGTGGAGAGGGGACTTACCCTGTATGAGCTTCAGAGTGACACACATCCAGCCGATCCACACTTGTTTATGACACTATGTATGGATTTGTATTCATGTGTATGCCAGTGCCACCTGCCAGTGCCCACCAGTGCCACCTACCAGTGCCCACCAGTGCCACCTATCAATGTCCACCAGTGCCACCAATCAGTGTCCATCAGTGCCTCATCATCAGTGCCACTTATCAGTGCTGCCTATCAGTGTCACCTACCAGTGCCCATCAGTGCCACCTATCACTGCTGCCTATCATTGCCACCTATCAGTGCCGCCCATCAGTGCCACCCATCAGTGTCACCTCCCAGTGACACCCATCATTTACACCTCTCAGTGCCACCTATCGGTGCCCACCAGTGCTGCCTTATCAGTGCCCCTCAGTGCAGCCTATCAGTGCCCATCAGTGCAGCCTCATCAGCACACATCAATGAAAGAGAAAAATTACCTGTTTGCAAAATTCTATAACAAATTATGATTTTCTGTGCGGGTTCTTTTTTCGTTTTTTTTAGCAAAAAATTAAAAACCCAGCAGTGATTAAATACCGTCAAAAGAAGTCTCTATTTGTGTGAAAAAAAAAATCAATTTTATATGGGTACAGTGTTGCATGACCGCGCAATTGTCATTAAAAATGTGACATCGCTGAAAGCTGAAAACTGGCCTGGGCAGGAAAGGAGTTTAAGTGCCCAGTAAGCAAGTGGTTAAAACATGATCTCAAGCAATTTATATTTCCTATACATTTGTTGAATATTTAAAAAAATTACTGCTTTAAAATAAATCTAAATTTCTCTGTATAAAATGATATATAAAAAAAAATCCAAACAGGCATTGACTCCTAGTTCAAACATCTCAGTAGTGACACAACTGAGCATGCCCAGACCAGAAAAACTACAACTTGTCTTTCCCTTGGTTGTTTTTTTTTGTTTGTTTTAAGTGCTATAGTGAATACCAGTGTTCCCAAGTCTGGAAATGTTCGAAATGCTGGAACCTGTTTTTTTCTAAAGCCCGATTATTATTATTGTTATTATTATTATTATTATTATACACGATTTATATAGCGCCAACAGTTTACGCAGCGCTTTACAATGTATAGGGGGGACAACACAATTACAGTTCAAAACAAAAGATACAGGAGGGCCCTGCTTGTAGAGCTTACATTCTAAAGGGAGGGGTGGTGGTACAAAAGGTAATAGCTGCAGAGAATTTGATGGGGGTGGATTAATAAATTAATAAACAGGCTAACATTTTATATATATATTATATATATATATGTACCAGGGTATTGCCCTTTAATCCCTCAGAGACTACATTACCCAGTACACTTTAAGGCACCCAGGGTGCATTGCCCCACGCAAGGACTGCTGGGGTGGACTTTATAAGGGAGAGGCGGAGCCCAGTTCTTTCTCTTTGGACACCGCCCGCCCAGCAAGTTGAACTGCTGCTTGAGCTCCTGTGACTTTAGGCCAGAAGCCTGGGCCTTCTCGCCAAAGAGCCTTCCGCACGCACCGAGGAACCAGGGACGTCTCTCCTTTGATACTGCACCTTTGCCAGGAGGACCGAAGACCCAGATTTCGAGGGATCGGTGTACTTAGACACCGCAGCAGAAGAAACGGACGTGGACTGGTCCAGTTGGGTGAGAGAGCACTTGCTCATAGACAGACACAGTATCTCTGTTACATTGGTGGATTACAAATTCTGTTCTTCAAGTGCACCACCGTTGCTAGCGAAGATTTCCCTACAGAACTTCCACTTAGTTCAGTCAGGCCTGACTGTGTAGCGTAGACATTCCTGGGTGCCATTTTTGTCCACGAGGGGAAATAGCTGCAAAGGGGACTATTAGAGTTGCATAGCATTGTATACCTGTCTGCTTGTTTAACATTGTTTATTGCAGGGCTCTGCACATGACATGTACCCTCCTGTTCTATTGCTTACCCACAAATCTAAGTAAACATAGAAGGGTTAAGTATATTGGTGTCTGTGTTCTTTACTTTACAGAAGAGATAGGTAAAGAAAGTTTTAAAATATCACTGTGTGTTCTTGTCATCCCCTACTAACTGTGCCAAGGGAGGTTAGAGCCGATTGCCAGGGGTTGACAGCGGTGCACTACAGGGCCCAAAAATCATACAGGCAGTCCTCTTAACTGGGGGTATCGCTACATATATATATATATATATATATATATATATATATATACTGTATATATTTAACAGTATACATCAATACTTGTAACTATAGAACTTACTATGCACAGAAACACCAACATAGATATTCTAAGAACATTTCCTTTGTAATTGTATTTACAGTAGCTGTGTTTTTTGCTTCTTATATAATATTAATCTTTTCTATTATTTAAATAATGCCAGTACCGTGTTTTAATATTTTATTTTTATTTATTTATTAACCACTTCAGGCCCGGGCCAATTCTGACACTTCGCTCCTACATGTAAAAATCATAATTTTTTTGCAAGAAAATTACTTAGAACCCCCAAACACTACATATATGTTTTTTTTAGCAAAGACCCTAGAGAATACAATGGCGGTCATTGCAACTTTTTATCTTGCACGGTATTTGCGCAGCAATTTTTCAAACGCGTTTTTTTGGGGGAAAAAACAGTTTCATGCTTTAAAAAAAACAAAAACAGTAAAGTTAGCCCAATTTTTTGCATAATGTGAAAGATGAAGTTACGCCGAGTAAATAGATACCTAACATGTCACACTTCAAATTTGCACACGCTCGTGGAACGGCGCCAAACTTCGGTACTTAAAAATCCCCATAGGGGACATTTTAATTTTTTTTACTGGCTACATTTTTTGGGTTACAGAGGAGGTCTAGGGCTAGAATTATTGCTCTCACTCTAACGTTCGCGGCGACACCTCACATGTGTGGTTTGAACACCGTTTTCATACGTGGGTGGGACTTGCGTATGCGTTCACTTCTGCATGCAAGCACACGGGGACGGGGGCACTGTAAAAAAAAAAATATTTTTTTTTATTGTTCATTTTACTTATTTCTTTTTATTTTGACACTTAAAAAAATAAATAAAAAATGTGATCACTTTTATTCCTATTACAAGGAATGTAAACATCCCTTGTAATAGGAATATGACATGACAGGACCTCTTTACAGTGAGATATGGGGTCAATAAGACCCCACATCTCACCTCTAGGCTTGGAAGCCTAAAAAAAAAAAACGATCACTGCTTCAAAGCCGAAGCGGCGCCGGTTTTTTGAATGCAGAGGCCGGGCGTGATGTCATAACATCGCGCCCGGCCTCCGACGATCATAGAGACTCCGGTGACCATCTGGTCCGCCGGAAATCTCTGTAATCTACAGCCGGGGCTGGCAGATCCTGTCACCGACTCACCGATCCAACAGGTGAGTCGGTAGAAGCACCGGAGGGCGGAGGGAGGGGGGGACGTCCCGTTCTGCTGCCCGTAAGAACGATCAAGCGGTGGAACAGCCGCTATGATCATTCTCATGGTGTAGGGAATCGCAGGCTGAAACCGGCAATATCTGAATGATGGCTGTAGCTGCAGGCATCATTCAGATATACCCCCACAAGCCCGAGGACGTCATATGACGTCCTGTGGGCCTGAAGTAGTTAAAATACATTTTCTGCAGTATATATACTTATGTATGTACTGCCATGTGCATTAAGCATGCCTTTTGACTTTGGGACTTTTGAGATTTATTACCTAAATGGTAGAAAAACTACACTTGGTGCTCAGCATTTAACAAAAATCTAAATCAAAACTCTCACAGCTGTCTTCATGAACCGCACATTAAACCAATGCTGAAGCGAAATGAAAAGGAATAAAAATGTTGCACTGTGTTACTAAATTTGATGTCTGTTGGTTATATATGTAGCACCCTGCTCCTGTTGACCAGGCGCTATCATGTAAATTTAGTGAGTTATCTGAATTGTACATAGTTCAGAATGTAATGTTTATGGCTAAATTAGTCTCTGCTCCAGCTTTGGCTGTGTTGGGAGCATTTCCCACTGTCGCCGGTAGGTGTCGTTATCACCACAGGCCAGTGTTGGAAATACAACAGGCTGAAGTGTATTGGGTGTCCCTTTCCCAGAAACAGCCCAGTGGGAGTGTTTTACCGCTGTGCATTCTGGGAGAGGATACTTAAGGGGGAGACACCATTTTTCTGTCTCTCTGACCTCATGGCCCGCCTGGCCTAAGGTATGTGACAACTCCTCTTCTACCTCAGGGCCCTGCTGGCCCGAGGCTACGTTACTGCAAGTAGGCCCAGAAGTCTGTCTGGGGCCTACTGGTTCAGAGATGGTCCTGTGCTGTCTTGCCTGCGGGAAGAAGCCGAGCAATTGGAGGATCCAGGGGAAGACTCTTCTTGGAGAGGACCGAGCAAAAGGCTGGTATCTCAAAAAGAGCCTGGTGACTTCATTGGAGTATGCATCCTAACCAATCTACCTCACAGTACTGCCTGATGGCTTAAAGGACTTTGGTACTGTGTAGCTGTGTCCGCTTTGTCAATTACTGATTACTAAATCCTGTGGCAAGTTCCTCAGTGATCTGCACAAGGTATCTGAATTCCCCTAACCCTCCATCCCTCTACTGCTGCAAGTTGTATTTAATAAATAAGCATTGGAAAAAGACTAAGTGACTGGTGCATGCATCTGTGGGCACATTGCCAAATTTAGAGCCAAGCAAGTTTTGATACGGTGAACTGTGGGGTAACGGCAGGACCAAAAATAACCAGCAGCTCCTACGGGGGTAGTGCTACATATGTATGCCAATACAAAGGATTATAATATTATTCCCAAAAATGTGATATGTGTCCCAACATCATAAATACTAATACAAAAAATCAGAGGGTGACACCACTAATCCACAGAGACATACAAATAAAGAAATAATATCGATTCATAAATCAATAAACATAAATACTGGTATAAGTCTACCACCTATATGTAAATGTCCAAATAAAATAAGTACCGTATATACTCGAGTATAAGCCGACCCGAATATAAGCCGAGGCACCTAATTTTACCACAAACTGGGAAAACGTATTGACTCCAGTATAAGCCTAGGGTGTGCCTCACTTTGCCTCACTGTGTCCATGCCTCACTGTGTCCATGACTAGACTGACGTTTAACATGGGAGTCTATGGAAAGGGTGCCCGGCTTTGAAAAATCGGTGCTACCCGGCCAACAAAAAACGTTGCAAACTTGTAGAGGAAAACTGGGGCTACATGTGTGCCAAGTTTGGGGTCCAAAGGACCTATGACCGGCCGGTACCGGGTCCCCAAAGTCACCAGAGAAATTACCGTTTAACATGGGAGTCTATGGAAGGGGTGCCCAGTTTTGAAAAATCAGTGCTCCCCGGCTGTAGGTCCCCTGGACAAGAAACTTTGCACACTTGTAGAGAAAGAGTGGGGCTATATGTGTGCCAAGTTTGGGGTCCAGAGGACTTAACGGCTGGCCGGCACCAGCTCCTCAAAGTCCGGGAGATCAGGCGCAAAAAGGTGACTCGAGTATAAGCCGAGGGGGGCATTTCAGCACAAAAAATTGTGCTTAAATACTCAAGTATATACGGTAGTTATGTGTAGGAGGGTTCTACCATCATTGCAAATCTTGCTATAAGTTTTCATAAGTTAATAACAATAGTCAGCCTTGTGAATTCCACACCAACACCAATTACAGCCTCTTACCAAGCGCTAAGACCCAAAATATAGGTGATCTTATAGCAGCATGTTGTCAGTAATCATCTGTCCATATGGCAAATCACAGAAACAGGTTGTTGAATGGCACTCAGGAACTCCAGGGTACATCAGCAGGGATTCACTGTTTGTATCTCCACTCCCCTATGTACATTAAGGCATGTAAGGGATAAGCTAGCATTCCATACATTCCATAATGCAACCTGCAGATTTTGTGTAAGAAATATTGTGCATCTACTCACATAAGTACAAGGATAAAGCACATGGCCTAATGTACATGGTAGAGCGGAGATGAAAACAGTAAATCCCTGTTTTGTGATTTTTTCTTTTCTTGTGTCACTTTGGAATGGCGGTGTCACCCTATGAACTTAGGGCTGGTTCACACCACAAAGGTGTAGGCTATATGGCAGCACAGTGGCTAAGTGGTTAGCACTGTTGCCTAGCAGCACTGGGGTTGTTGGTTCGAATCCCAAACATGGTACAGTACTACTTTTTTTTTTTTTTTTAGATACCACTCAGACTTTATCCTAGCGAGAGACTTTCTCATGGTGTTAATCCTTAATGTCGTCTCTACTTTGGATTCGCATCATATGTGGTTCTCCAAATTTTCTACAAGAATAAGTATGTTTCTTTATTACAATCCACATCTATATAAAATTCAATAGCGATCCTTTCCTATAACCCTCCTCCCCCCACCATTATCCCCGACCCCCCGACCCCCAATTCCCTGACCTCTCTTTATATGCCCTTACTGCTTCTTATTCCACCCTTTTGAATTAAATTTGTTCACCCATTATTTCTGCAAATCCCAAAGTGTTTTTAAATGCCTTCCACCCCTTCCATTTTTCTTCAAAAACTTCCATTGAATTCATGTCGCCAGCTCTTAAATATTCCAATTCAAGAATTTCATCCACTCTGTTACACCAACCCTTCAAAGTAGGACTATCCCGCTCTTGCCAGTGTTTAGGGATTCGGCTTTTAGCTGCATCCAACAAATGTGGAATCAAACTTTTGAGATATGATTTGTTCGACATTCGAAGACCATGCAGTAAACATCCCCACGGGTCATCCGGCATGTCAATTTTAGTGATGTCTCTAATTGTTCCCCTAATCTCTGTCCAATATTTTTAAATTTTTGGACAAGACCACCATATGTGGGCCATTGTCCCAATTTCCAGACAACCTCGCCAGCAATACTTAGATTTTCCCGTTGTGAGTCTGTGTACTTTATCTGGCGTCATATACCATCTAGTTAAACATTTATAGTTAGTTTCCACTATCCCACAGTTTACGGAAGTTGAATGTACCCTGTTAATAATTTGGTTAATCTCATAATCTCCCTTGTATATTTCTAGTTCTTCTTCCCACTTCTTAATACATGTCAGTTTCTCTGTGTTTCTTTGCATATTATTTAAGACCCTATAAATCTTAGAGATAACACCTTTCGTTTTCTTTTCCTCCCAAATTTTTTCCAAAGGCCTTAAGTTGTTTTTAGCTCTAATAGGTTTAGGGAGACTCTCAAAAAAATGTCTTAACTGGGTATAACGCCACTCGTCGATCAATCTCCACTCCTTAGTCTTCTTTAATTCCTGAAATGTAATTAACTTGTTTTGGACCATTACATCTTTCAATTGTGCATTTTCTTTTAAGATCCATTTCCCCGAAATGTTTTCCCTACCTGGTGTAAAATAGCTGGTATCTTTTAGTGGTATAAGGGGTGAATTATACAACCAGTTTTCTTTTTTGTGCAGTCGATCCCAAATTTTTAGTGCGTTTTTAGTTATCTCGTGTGTATTTGTGCTCAGGTCTCGATACTGTGGCGGTATCCATATTACCCTCCCCAATATCGCATTACTAATTCCGCTCTCCATTTTTACCCATCTCTTCTCTGAACTATCTTTAGCCCAGTCCATCATCCGAGCTATCACTATTGAATTGTAGTAATTTCTGATGTTAGGTGCCCCTAATCCTCCCTGGCTCTTCTCTTTTGTGAGTGTAGTCCACTTTATACGTGATTTTTTCCCTCGCCACGTGAAAACGGAAAGCAGTGATTCTAATTTGTCTAAGAAGACCAGAGAAAGTGAGATCGGGAGCATCTGCATCCTATAAACTATTTTTGGGAGTATAAACATCTTCAAAATTCCAATTCTCCCGATCCATGAAAGTTGACCCCGTGAAATTTTATTTAATTCTACCCTAATTTCGTTCAGTAGTGTAATATAATTCTCTCTATAGATTGTCTCAGTTTTGACGGCCAGTTTTACTCCCAGGTATGAGATTGATCTGTCCCCCCATTTAAATGAATAATCTTTTTGATATTTATTCATATCTTTGTCTTTGATGTTAATGCTCAAAGTTTCGGATTTAGTACGATTTATTTTAAAGTTAGACATCTCCCCAAACTCATTAAGGGTTTTTAAGAACTTAGGTAAAGTTACTTTGGGGTGAGTGACGAACAACAGGACATCGTCCGCATATGCTGCCAGCTTATGCTCGTCGCCCACCCATATCCCCCTTATTTCTGGGTCCTGCCTGATATTTCTCAGTAAGGGTTCCAATGCTAGTACAAATAGTAACGGTGACGGTAACGGTGACATCTGGAACGATTGAGATAGCTCCCCATTAATTTTAACCCTTGCTGTTGGATACTTATATAAGGCTTGGATCCACGTTCTCATTCTAGGACCTAGACCGTTTGCCTCCAATGTGGAGTACATGAAGCCCCAGTCTAACCTGTCAAAGGCCTTCTCGGCGTCAATTGACAGGATTAGCCCTGGGGCCCCGCTGTCTTTAATTTTTTTAATTATAGTTATTATAGCTTCTAGTGCCTCCTTCCTCATGTCCCATTTTACGCCTATCCCATTAAAATAAGAGCACAATTTCGGGATTAGAAAATCTATATAGTTGTTATAATAAAGTGTCGTCAGACCGTCTGGTCCTGGGCTTTTCCCATTTGGTAGTTCTAGGATAATTTTTCTGATCTCCTCTTCTTTTATGGGTGCTTCTAAGAAATCTAATTTATCCAAAGGGATTTTTTCTGGAGCAATCTCCTCTATATAAGTTTTAATTTTTTCCATTCTTCTTTTGGTCTCTGCTTTTGTTTCCTGGACATTAAGTGAATATAGTTGACTAAAGTATTCTCGAAAGGAGTCAGATATTTTCGAGGTGTTATATCTAATTTCCCCTGTTTTATTTTGGAATTTTTCTATATAGTTGATGTTTTTTTTCTTTTTTAATATTTTCGCCAAATATTTCCCTGGTTTGTTACCCCAAATATATCTCTCTTTCTTAGTTTGGTTGTAGAGTGTCCGATTTTCTTGTTCATAGACCTCTCTTAGTTCATCTCTTTTAGAGTTGAGGCATAATAGTATCCCTTTCCCCTTGGTTTTTTGATATTGCTGTTCTAGTTCAGAAAGTTCTTTCATCAATAATATTTTTTTTCATAGCTCCTTCTCTTTTTAACCGCTCCTTCTTTTATTAGAATCCCTCTGATATATACTTTGTGGGTTTCCCAGACTATTGCCTCCGACATACCCTCAGTGCAATTCTCCTTAAAAAATTGTTCCAATTCTACTTTTATTCTCTGGTTTATATTTTTATCCAATAGTAATTCTTCGTTCAGTCTCCAGATATTATTACTTTTTTGTGCTTCTCCTAGATTCCATCTAAGTGTGATTGGTGCATGATCTGAAAAAGTTGCGATACCTATCTCCGTTTCTACTGTGTCTAATAACCTGTGATCTACTAAAAAGTAATCTAATCTTGAGTATGTCCCGTGCACGGGGGAGTGGAAAGTATAAGCCCGTTGCTTTAGATGTTGTATCCTCCATGGATCTACCAATTGATATTGCTTCATTTTTTTTTTTTTATTAATCTTATGGGTCTTTTCAGTCCCCCTAGCCTGGGACGTACTATCAATTGTTGGCTCGAGGCATATGTTAAAATCTCCAGCTATTATGGCCCCCCCTTTCCTGAATTCCATAAATTCTGATATAATATTCCTTAGAAATTGGGTTGATTTTTTATTTGGACCATATATGTTTGCCAGTGAGACCTCTTTAAAAATAGAAATCTCCCCTCCGGGTCCTCCTTCTTCTCTTCTAAAGTAAACCTGGTCCCTCTGGCAAACCCTATAGCCACGCCTTTAGCCCTGCTAATAGGTGAGTCCCCATAGTACCACAGGGGGAATTCCTTGGAGACAATTTGACGATTGGAACTGACGCAGAAGTGCGTCTCCTGTAAGAATACTACATCCGCCTTCAATGTGATTAGTTCTCTAATTATGTTTTCCCTCTTAATGGGCGCATTCAGTCCTCTTACGTTATATGAAATTATACTTAGTTTAGGCATTTGGTGTACCTAGGGTGGGCGGACTAAACGAGCATAGTCTAATTCTGTCATGTTTTTTAGTACGAGGTCACCCCTCTTCCTCCCCCCTCCCTCCTCCTCCCCTCAGTACCCCACCTTCCCCCCCATCCCCCCAAACACTCCCTCCTTCTCCCCCCTCCCACTTCCCTCCCTATTTGGGGTAGTAACCTCATTGAGGCCCCGTCATCCGTAGCCCTCCTTCTCCTACTGCTCATACGGATATCTTCCCCTTGAGGTTGAGTTCTGGTAACGAGAAAGAAATCCAGGCCGGCCACTCCCTGCTATAGGGAAAGCGCCATAGCCCGTTTTGCTCCCCTACTTACACTTATTCTTTGTTTGTTGTCTCCTCCCCGAAAACCTCCCCAAAAACCTCCCCTCCTTTTCCCCTACAATCCACTCCCCCCCCTTTCTTTTCTTTTTTTTTTTCTCTTCTCCTCTCCCCTCCTTTCTTTTCCTCCCCATCTTTCCTCCCCTCCTCCTTTTACTAAAGATTATTTTTTCCTCGTTTTTGAGGGCCGAAATTGATTATATGAAGTCTTCTGGTTGTGTTCTCTTTCCCACCATCCTGGGATGTCAATTTCTGGGATATCCAATCTACTACAAAATTTAGGGGTGTCCTCAGGGGATCTCAGAGTAGCTGAGCGTCCATCCTTTCGGCCTACTAGACACGCTGGGAAACCCCAAGAGTATTGAATCTCCTGACTCTTAAGATGGTCTATGAGTGGTTTTAAAATTCTTCTTCTATTTAATGTCTCTCCTGCTAGATCTGGGAATATCTGTAACGTGGTGTCTTCATACATTGCAAGATTTTTAGCTTTTAAACGTTGTTGGATCTGTTCTTTATCCTGATAATTATGAAATCGTGCAATTATATCTCTTGGGATTTCTTCCTTTAGACCCGCCGGTTTCCTGATCCTGTGAATTCTTTCGAATTTTATCTTCTCAGTAGCATTTTTATTTAACATTTGTCCAAAGATTTTGTCAATTTTTTCCTGTAGATCTTCTATTTGTTGGTCTGGTACTCCGCGTATCCTCAGATTTTTTCTCCTAATTCGATTTTCCTGATCCTCAAGTTTGTATTTCAGATACCATTGTTCTTTCTGTACCTCTTCTAATTGCCCTTTTAATTCCATGACTTCCACTGCTTGCGCGTCTATTTTTTCTTCCGTTTCCTCTACTCGCCTCAGTAAATGATTCATGTCCTCCTGTATTATAGATATTTCCCCTTTAATCGATTTCTCCATTCTGTAAATGATAGTTTCCATTCTAGCGAACATCTCTGCTATTTCCCCCTTAGTGGGTAATTTGTCTGTTTCTCTAACATCCGTGAGTTCTTCTTCTTCTTCTGTGACAGGATTTTCGGTCTCCGCATATTCTGAGTGGCTTCTTGTGACTGTTTTCTGTGAGCCCTCAGACGTCCTCTTGTTTAACGGTGTTTGTTTCCCTGGGCTGTCTTTAGGTTTTCCCTGTGTCATGTATTTTTTAATAGAACTCGGACTTTCACTCAGTTTAGGGATTTTTGCTGTCGCACCCCTTAGCTGCCTTCCCCTCATCATTTTTACCTTTTGTCTCTTCTTCTAATAGAAATGGGTTAGTCTCTTTCCTCCTATATGCTCTACTTTATTATTATGTGTTAACTGATCCCCTAGTCGCGGTTCTTTCTGTATGTTTCCCTGCCAGTTCTATGACGCTCTATGACTGGGGTTCTTTTTTTTTTCCCTTCTCTTCTTTTTTTTTTTAAATAGTGTTCAACAGCTGTGAGTTAGTCAGATTCTCAGGTAAAAGGAGAGGGCTCATGTAGATCTAGCTCTGTTTAAATTATTTTAGGAACTTTTATTCCCCTAGCTCAGTCCAAAGTTATTTGTAACACTAGAGAATCAAACACTTAAATGGTCCTATGGGTGAGAATATTCCGTTCTCATTTTATGAGTCTCTTTGTCCCCCTTAATATTTATTTTTCCTCAGTTTCCCATAGGTCTTAATTCCGTCTTTATTGCTAGTATTCCTAGTATTCTGTTACCTCCGACTTTTCTAGCTCCCAAGCTTCTTACACCCCTGTCCGCCCGCTCCTCCAGCACCACTTGCGATCCTCAGACTATGTTTTATTTTGCCGCTCCGCCGGCTCCTTCACTCTCTCTCCCCCTCTCCTTTACACTGTCCTCCGTTCTTTCTATCCAACCTCAACCCGAAAAAAAAAAAAATGCAAAACACAAACAGCGCTTCTGCGCTTCTGCGGGTGAGGGATTAAGACTGAAGGAGGAGGGGGGGTCCCCCACAGCCCGCTTGCTTCTGACATGACTCCGCTCCACTCTGTTCGATCACCTGGCGAATCCCCTCCCGGCTTCCCCTCTCAGCCTCGTACTACACCTCGCCACCCCTTGCAGCCGTGCGGCCGCGCGCTATGTTCCACCTCCAGAACCCCGGCATACGAGGCGTACGGTCAGAAGGAGCTATGTTCAGATGGAGCTATGGACTCAAGTAAGCTGATGTATGGCGGGTGGCTGACCGGATGGCCGCGGCTAGTGAGCGGTTTGTGAGCTTTCAGGCTAACATTTTTGCTAACATTTTTGCGGACAGACTTACTTAAAATGACCCAGAGACCCAGCGACTTTTTTTTAAACAGTTATTAGCAAGCGGGCACCATTGTAAACTATGCTGCTTTACAGACAGATTCCATACACGCTTGTTTTTATACTTAGACAGTTTTCCTGGACAGACTAAACTGTTCTTGTCTTGGCGTACTGTAATGCAGCTGTAATGCAGTTGAAATGCAGGTATCCACCTTGAGCAATAGTAATGTTTAAATGATGGCAGTAATAAGTTCTAGTGTGGTGTGGTGTAGTGTGGTTATCAGTGATCAACAGTATATAACAGTATAGTTAACAGTCATGATCACGGTTACCAGTTACCACTTAAATCCACTTAGAACAGTCAGCATTATACAGCATTATACAGTTCCTTGCATTACCGTATGTTACTGTATCCGTATACCAGGAGCCAAACTCCAGGAGCCCGGAGCTGCCGGGGAGGGAGGGAAAGAGAGAGAGAGATTCGTTATCTTACAATTGCAGAAGGGTCTGCCGCGGGGTTAACCGACTCATGGAAGATCCGATGTCCGCTGTCCATTGTCCGGGGGGTAAGGGGTAAGGGAATTTCCCTAAAAATCCCCAATGAGATCCGGGGAAAGATCCAGAGAGATCCAGAGGTCCAGAGAGGCCGGGGAGCCTGACATCACTTGTTACACATGATTGCGTTCAGGGAGCTTCGCGGGCTTCCTGGAGCTAGCAGCTGCTCCTGCCCTCCTCCCCCATCACCAGCAACTCCTCCCTCCCTTGCTGCGTACTACCTGTCTGAAGTTGCATGTTCTCCCTGTGCCTTCAAGGAATTCCTCCGGGTTCTCCGGTTTCCCCCACACGCCAAAGACATTCTGGTAGTTGATTTGGCACATCCAAATTGTCCCTAGTACAAATATGTGTATAAAATGTGCATTATGAACTTAAGATTGTGAGCTCCTTGAAGGCAGGACCTGATGTGAATATGTCATGTCATGTGTAATGCTTTCTATTAAGTTCTTGTGGTAAAACCAAGGAAGCTTAGACTTCTGTAGTGTATCGATGCTTTAATAAACAGGGAAAAATCTGCACAAACAACTGTAGGATGCACAATACAACACAACTCATAGCTTACAAAAATATGTCTACACATATAAACATGTACTATACATGTACACATTAAGTAAACTAAACAGTAATGCCTTGTACAAACAATAGGAATTTCTGATGAAAATAGTCTGATGGAATTTTTTCATCAGAAATTCCTATCGTGTGTGGGCCCATCAGACTTTTTTCCCTAGCATTTTAGAAATAGAACATATTTTAAATTTTTCTGATGGAAAAAAATCCTATGGGAAATTCCAATCGTCTGTGTGGAACTCTGTCGGAGAAAAAACCCACGCATGCTCAGAATCAAGTCGACGCATGCTCGGAAGCATTGAACTTAATTTTTCTCGGCTCATCGTAGTGTTTTACGTCACCGCGCTTTGGCCGGTCGGAATTTAGTGTGACAGTGTGTATGCAAGACTGATGGAAGACAGCTTAATCGGAATTCTGACAGAAAATTCCATCAGAATTTAGCCCATAGGAAATTCATATTGTGTGTACAGGGCATTACCTAACTTAGGGGGTCAAGTCCTTCAGGGTCCTTTGCTCAGTCCAACTCACAAAGTTCTCGAGCTCCTCAAATCCATGTCTTCCTCTTTGTCCTTCCAAATACATCTGTCTCCAAACACATGTTTCTTTCAAAAGCTCTCCAAGCCCCTCCCACCCATTTCCTGCATACACCAACTTCCTGCAAAGAACTGCCGGTCTCAGTTATTTACATATCAATGGAGGGGGAAGGGCCTCTATAAACATATGCTGTTACCTAACTCTATATTATTGCTATAAAGTCACAATACAAATGGCCATAGCAACACAAATGACAGTGTGGGGGGCGGGTTGTGCATGCTCTTCCACTCCCCCTTCCTGGCCTGTAGGATTGTATACTCAAATAAGGGTGATTTTGGGGGAGACCACACATTTTTTATGTATTTTTTGGCCATGGGATTCCCCCTCAAATCCATGACAGACTGAAGGGCCCATGCTCTTTTGTGACATTGTGGCTATGTTGCTTCCATTATGCTGCCATTGGGAAATCACTGCTGATAGCAGGGATGAGTCACTGGTTGTTTGTTTTTTTGTTTTGTTTTATTAGCACTGAGCGTGTCCAGGAACTTGGACATTTCACTCGCTTATGCTTATATAACCGTTACTTTCTTTCTGTGCATACGATTAGATCTTTGGTCTATAGTGTGTGAATTGATGCATATAGCCAAGGGCTAGCACAGTTGGAGAGAGATTTTGTGCTTGCAATTAGGTGCAGATACTTTAGGCAAAACGAATGGACAGATTGAATGACTGGCTGGGAAGGGGTAACAGTGCCTTGTAAAAGTATTCATACCCCTTAAGATTTTCCACATTTTGTCATGTTACAACCAAAAAACGTGAATGTATTTTGTTCACACACGCTCACCATCCAATCTGACAGAGCTTGAGCTATTTTTCAAAGAAGAATGGGCAGAAATGTTACTCTCTAGATGTGTAAAGCTGGTAGAGACATTCCCAAAAAGGGGGAGAACTAGCTTCAAGTGATAGAGCTTTAAGGACTTGACCACTCGCTTTCTTCTTTTTAATGGCTTTTTTTGCCAAATAATAAAAAAAAAAGATTCAATACAGTTCCAGAAATCAAAATCAAAGAGTTTCCCTTGCAGGGGTTTTCAGCATTTCTCTCTTGCAAAGAAATACACATAAATAATACAACTTCAGCACTGCTTCTAAAGCCTTACTCTTCAGGCCTGTGTCTGTTTCTTACAGGCCGTCTCCAAATACAACTCCTGACTCCTGGGCAGAGACTTCCTCTGTCTGCCAGGTTGAAGCCCAGAGCCCATCAGGTCTCTCCTAAAAGCCCAGCACAGACTTGCCCCATTAGTGATCTGGTGGTTCTAAAAACACAGACCCAGGATTGGAGATTTCATCCCACGAGATCTCTAAGAAATCTCCAGGCTCCAGGTCCCAAACCAGCTTTTACCGACTGATGAGGAAACTGAAAAGCCAGTTTCCTCTGGATGATGCATGTTTTCTGGAGGCCCTCAACCGGCCTGGATGAGAATTGTTTTGTAATAAGGGGCAGACGCCTTTAGGGGAGAGGAGAATTCCAGGGGGACCCATGGTGGTGGAGTCGCGCCTTTGGCCCTGCTGGCCATGGGTGCATGTGTTGATCGAGAAGTCTCAGGCACCTTTTAGCCTGAGGCTACAGCATTCCAGGTAGGCTCAGTACCTTCAACTGGGTCTACAATCAGACCATCGGAATCCCAGGGTACCCGTGGGAGGGTGGCCCGCTCTGAAAGAGAGGAAACCAGGGGAGGACGTGTCCCGAGGACCGGTGAAGGAAGTCACTGTTCCGGGAGAGGCCTGGTTGCCTATCATAGGGATGGATTCCGTAAGTCGCAAGATAGCTCCTGTAATGTGCCCCATTGGCACTTATGGTCTCTAAAATTTACAGGCGCTAAAGAGTTCTGGATTCAGGAACTAAAGGATTCTGTGGCAGAGGATCGCCTGAACCTGTCCTTGGAGGGGACGAATCCAAAGTAATTTTTCTTGTTTCACTCCGGCTGCTAGAACCGTGAGAGGGGACTATCCGGGTGAGCAAGGCCCACTCAGGCTTGAGTGGCGAGGAATATAGATAGATGTTGTGTGCCTGAACCTACCTCCTTATTCAACTTATTTTCTCTCTTCAACTTTCCCTGTTGATTGCAAACAAAGGAAAATAAACTCTTTTGTTGGAGTTGATATTGTCTGGACATTGGCCTACTTAAGGAGAGAAGATAGACTTTTCCCTACATTCTAGGGACAAGAACCAACGGAAGGAGGTAACTCGCTGCAGGACGCAAAAACATTGTTAACACCGCTCACCCTCTACAAATGGAGGATATTGGGCATGTGGCATGTTGTGTCTCGCTCTGCAGATGGAGGTAAACTTGGGCAAGAGAGAGATGGGTGTGCTACAACTGTATGATAGGGTTTCCAACACCTTCCTTCTACAGAATCACAGCAAGGGATAACAGAAGTTATTGGAGTAAAAATGCAGGAGAATTGCATCAGTGTCCTGTTTAAGCAAGTCCATTAACTACAAATTCAAGTGTCACATGTTTTATATTCATTTCTATTGGACACCTGGTGAAATGTTACCTGTGTCTTGTCTAATTGTAGTCTTATATAAAATGTATGATCCAGTTACTTGTACACTTGACAGACACCATGGTTTAGTATGTTTAGCAGTGAGGGAATACTTCCGCCACACATAATTATATTAGAACATTAGTTGTATAGTATTTCTGTGTGTAATAATAATTTGTAATAAAAATATCTTTGCCATTCTGAAGCTTCCGTCCAACCACTTTGCATATTATTTTATATATACTGTGATTCTGTACTTGCCAAATATGCTGCAAAAATCTCCCTCCACTGAGTCTGGCTACATCCATTTTAACTGTGGGCAGCTGAAGCTGCTGCCTGTTCACTTCCTGGATTTACACTGACACACAGAAGCAAACTCTTAATGCCCCGTAAACACGATCGTTTTTCATGCCGTTAAAACTGCCATTTTAAAAAATGGCCCTGAAAAATGATCGTGTGTATGCTCCAGAGCATTTTTAACGACGTGAAAAACGGCCATTAAAAATTCCGGACATGCTCTCTTTTTTCACGTCGTTTTTCATGTCGTTTTTTTTAACGACGTGAAAAACGATAGTGTGTATGCTTTCACGACGTGAAAAAAAACGCGCATGCTCAGAAGCAACTATGAGACGGGAGCGCTCGTTTTGGTAAAGCTAATGTTGGAAATGGAGATGGCACATTCGTCACGGTGGAATTAATAGCATCGTTTTAATGCTGCGCATTCCGTTCTTCTTTTGATAATGCTTTAAAATTACCCTCTTTTGATAATGACATTGAGAGTTATGCCAAACTTGTTTCTAAAGTAATTCCAAAATGCTCTAATGATTGTAAAATATTATTTATAAGCCACACCTCCCTCCTAAATAATACTAATAATAATAAAATAATGTAATTCTCCTTTTTTCTTTAAATTATATTTTACTATTGTGTTTTTTTTTGTGGCCTTTTTTTTATTATTTTGGCTTAAATTATTCTTGTGTAAAGTTACCACAACAACCTTCCAAATGTGTCTCATTTGGCCTCAGGGAGGTTTGTGTCCCCTGATAATAACAATAATATAATTTGAGATGTCCCTGCCTGCTCCCTAGCAAGCTCTCTTTTGAAATACAAATCACATAGTCAAGTTTTTTAAGGGCACTAAATTTTTTTTTATTTCAGAACATTAACAAATTAAAGTGGAAGGCAGCACTGGAGAGCCTGCTTGCATTTGTGCATCCCTTTGACCCCACAACAACCATCCAAGATGTCAAAACCAAAATAGAGATTAGATCCCCAAAAAAAAGGAGCCCAATCTTGTCTTGAGCTCCCAGAGGTCAGGAGCCACAGCAGATAAGTCCTATATGTCCCCAGTCTGTGGTACTACAGCAGGCATTATTTTCTCCTCTTCCTTGTAGCCTTCTCTCCAGCCTTCTCTGCAGCCTTGGTTGGTTTCTTCCTTGGAGGCTGGGGATCAGGAGGAGAGGTTGTGGCAGGAGGAGTAGTAGGAGGAGGAGGAGGAGGAGGAGGTGGAGGAGTAGGGACAACCTCCGTTATGTCCGTGTACCTAGTGAGTTCACCAAGCACGCCCTTATTGATGACTTTCAATAGCAGGGTCTCACTGTAAATTTTTTGCCGCAACTCCATTTGCCCTAGTTTGTGGGCGAGGACTGCGGCAAATCCCTCATCAACAGAGGGTGCCTCTCTGAGGGCCGCTGTTGCCTCTCTGAGGAAGGCCCTGGTTTCCTCCTCCACCTGCCTACCTCTCCTTGGCCCTCGTGGTTTAACTACCAGGGGAGGCATCTGGGCTCTTGTGCTGGGCCCAGCCTCCTCCTGGGTGCCACTGGGCCCAGCCTCCTCCTGGGTGCCACTGGGCCCTGCCTCCTCCTGATCCCCAACATCACCCTCTTCCTGGCTCTGCTCTGGCTGTAAAAAAAGAAAGGGACATTATTTATTTTGCCACATCATCATTCACAGACATTGTTCACCTCTAGACATTGTTGAAATCAATGCCAAAAGTTATGTCATTTTCATTGATTCCGTATCCTGGTTTTGTTGTCTTGTGCACATAAAATTAGGCCACTACTGTATCTTGCTCTTCACAAACTTTATTGGTAGAAGTGTACATACCTAACAATACTAACATCTATTTAAATTCTACAATTTTGTAAGATATAAATATACATATCAATACTTTACCTGGCTCCATATCTCCAAATCTGCCTCCTCAAGGCCCTGATCTTGATCCTCAGAGGAAGCCAGAGCAGGGTTGACAGGAAGGCTGGAGGACTGGCTGCAGGGAAGGCTGGAGGGTTGGGTACAAGGAAGGCTGGATTGACCTCTGGGGGGAAGGGTGGAGAGAGATTCCCGCACTTCCAGCTGGTCATCCAGAAAAGCAAGCTTACTGTAGTACCACAGACTGGGTTTATAAACCTTATCTGCTGGTGCACCTGACCTCTGGGACCTCAGGACCATAGTCCTCTGGGTCCTGTATGTCCCTCTGATGGTCGCAATTTTGGTTTTGACATCTTGGAGAGTTGTTGTGGGTATCTTTGTTTGCACAAATGCAAGCAGGCTCTCCAGTGCTGCTTTCCTGGCGTCTTTATTTTTATTAGCGCCACTTTTTGTTTGCCATAATATAGGGAGCTCTTGCCATTTGTCGATGAACTCCCCCATGAAGTCTGGGTTTTTAAAAGTATTCATGATATCTGTAAAAGCGAGAAACCAAAAAAAATATATATTTCAGGCAACATTCCTCAACTGTGCATTGTCTACATATTTTGAGCACACAAATCTCCTCGTCTGATGAACCTCAAAAAGTAAAATTGTTAGGTACCTTCGTCACGACGTTCGTTGCTAACTCCCTCTCCCGACAAATGAACGTATTTCCCAGACATGGATCTTCACTTGATATACACAGCGCATGCGTGAAACTCTGCACGCTTTCCCCGCCCCTGACGTTCGATATTGTACTTTCCCCGCCCCTTCTCGCTCGTAGTGCTGAACAAAACATGGCGGAGACACAGGTGGCTGAGATTACCTCTACAGAGGATGAAATTCCAGAGGAGCCCAAATCAAGACCCAGGAGATATAAGGCATCCAACATGTCATTCGAGGAAATGGTGGAGATGGTCGCCATTTTAAAGAAGGAGGATTATGATGCCAAGCATGGTCCGTATAAAAGGCCTAATCTGGTCAAGTCCAGAATTATGGGCAAAGTGGTCAAAGGTCTTCACAAAAAATTTGGGGTGTGCAGAACGAAGGAACAGCTCAGAAAACGATGGTCTGATCTGAAGTTGCGGGAGGCCGACCAATATAAAAGAATCAAGAAAGTTATAGTAAAAAGTAAGTAATTTTTTTTTAGTTTCCATGGTACATATTATTTTCTTGTATTCTGTCGTGTATTTTTAACTTTCATATAGTACACTGAAAGATACCATCTTTCAGGTTCGTCCGCACAGTAAACGGACGTAGTAAACCTCTTTCTCCGTACAGTTCCTCAAACGATGTTTTAGGATCATCCAGTGTGAACACCCATGTATTTTGGTTTATTTGGGGGAGTAAATTTGGGCCTCACTTATTTTTTGGGTGCTAATCCAAAGGACATTTGTTCGTTAGAAAAAACGATATGCATGGTAATGTTAAGGGAGTGAATGCTCAGCAGCTGATGAAACATCTGAACGCAGTAGTACAAGTGTGGGCCTAAAGCCAAAAAGCTTGAGGGTGTCACACACAGGTGATCCTGTGTAGATACTTTGGGGTGTTACAATGTGTCAAATTTGTGTTCAAAATGTATATGCTCTGGTTTTGGCTATGTATCCAATCATTTGTCCCGGTTGGCACAGGGGGTAAAATTTAAAATGGAGCATGCTTCAAAAGAATGATTACAAAGTATTTTTTCATGTTTCTTATTTTAGCAAAATTGAGTCGCTACTAATGAAACTATTCCTTTTATTTCAATCTCCCTAGGGATTCGAAAAGCTACCTCAGATGAGACGATAATTGCAACACCTACAACAATACCCCCAGAACCCCAGGATGGAGAGGAATGTGATGTTGTGGAAGTGGAAAGTGGCACCACCACAGGTCAGAGAGAAACCAGACACATGCATGTTAAATAGATGTAGGCCTACATATTCTATCCTACATATTTCTTTTTACATTTAGGTGCAGTTCTGGCCGAAGACCCCAATAAGTTGACACATCACAGTGCCCAGATCCTGATACAATACCTGATGGTCTGCTGTCGTGACCTCGAAAAAATTAAGGGAGACTTGCTAGAGATCAGGGCAAATACAAAGCGGGTGGAGGAAAGGCTCCAAAATATCATGGCTGTGCTTGGGCGTGTCTAATGTTTTTACACCAAATAACGTTTTACTTGCAGAGTTTTATAAGTATTTTTGTTATTTTACCCTTTAATGACTAGCACATGTTTAGCTTTTTCAAAATTTTGACGAATATAGTTTGTTTATGCATGGCTGGTCATGCGTTTTAATACACCCGAAATTAAGGGAACATCCACATTTCTAAGGAAGTTTCCCACCTAAAAAAAGAAATAAAGGTATTTTTACATAACAAATAATTGTGGCTTCATTATGTAAATGTGGTGCTGAGTGAACTAATCAATGTTTGGTGTTTACACTGACAATGAAGGCTAATTAAGATTGTTTAATCCACATGGCAAAACAAGTGCACTAGGTAAACCTACCAGAAACATCAAACATTATACAATAAAAAATCCAAACCAATCTTTACTCCAGAAAAAGTTTTATTTTTTTGGTATAAAATTAATAAAGATTGTCTGGCATTTCAATGGCCCCCCTACCCATAAAATAGTCCACATATTGGTTACGGACCTCACGTCCGGTTGGGGGGGCCAAGCCAGGACAGCCAGGTTCCAGGGCCACCAAAGTTTCTGCATTGATTAAAGAGGCCTCAGGCCCACTCAAAGATATATAACTCGTTGAATGCACCCTTAGGAAATTATGCAGCACACAGCACGTCATAACCACATGGTTCCATTTGTATGGGGCAAGGTGGATGAAGGTAAGGAAGAGGCGAAATCGGCTGGCCATGATCCCAAACGCATTTTCCACCACCCTTCTGGCTCTGGCCAGCAGATAATTGAACACCCTCCTCTCAGGGGTGAGGGTACGTTGCGGGAATGGCCTCATCAAATGGGGTCCCAGGCCAAAAGCCTCATCCGCCACAAAGACAAAAGGTAGTCCCTCCACATTCTGCTCCGCTGGTGGCAAGGCCAGCAGATCCAAAAGGAGCCGTTCCCCAAACTCCGTCTGGGCAAAAACTCCTCCATCAGACATCCTGCCATTCTTGCCAACGTCCACATAGAGGAACTCGTAGGTGGCTGACACCACTGTCATCATCACGACGCTGTGGAACCCCTTATAATTATAATAAAAGGATCCCGAATGGGGTGGTGGGACGACCCGAACATGTTTGTCGTCGACGGCTCCTCCACAGTTCGGAAAGTTCCATCGCTGGGCAAACTCGGAAGCCACATTCTGCCATTCATGTGGCGAAGAAGGGAACTGTGGAATTAAAGAAATAATAAATTAATACTTGGAGCCAGAAACATTGTGTCATGGATATGCATTAATGTCTGTCTGCCATCTTACCTTCCTCCTCATGTGTTCATCTAGAGACCAGACCTCCTTCACCTGGCTTCCTTTATAATCTCCTCCCAGCCTGACTCCACCCCAGGCCCTATCACTGAACACTATATTAACCTGTGCACTGCAAGCCTGCTTTGCTGATCAACGTGTTTGTTAGGCATTGTGTGTTTGGGTTCCTGCCTGCCGTGTGCTACGTCTGTCTCTCTGTTACGTTATTGGCTTGTCCCCGACTATCCCTGTCTGCTCGTGACCCTTGACCTTCGGCTCGTTCTTCGTTATCCTTGTCTGCTTGTGGCCCCTGACCTTCAGCTTGTTATTCGGTTCTCTCTATCGTGTGCTGCTGCTTCCCCTCTTTTCCCCTTATCCTACGGGGCGTGAGCTAGGAAACTCCAGGGGCCGCGACCTGGTCCCAGCCTGCAGCGTAACATCCTCACCACTAGAGGCCCTGGAGAAGACCAGCTGGGTCTTAGACTCCGCGCCCTGGGGAATCTTGGCTCTCGCTTCCGTTGGGATCCCGGTTGTGCTCCTCTGGTCCCGCTTTCCACAACTACCCAGTTTCCTATCCGCAGAAGCCAGCCATAGGGTTCACTACCTCGCGGTGCACTCCTGTCCCCCTACGGTGTGCATCTGTCACCTGGCCACAGGTGACCCTGACAGTTTGATCAGCCATGAACCCGGCTGACATCCCGCTTCCCGCGGATGATCCATTGCAGGGCATAGTTCGCAGACTTGAGACCCAGGAATCAAATCAGACCCAGGTGATGCGATTCCTCCAGGATCTGGCTTCTCGATTCGAGCAGCTTCAGGTCTCCTTGGGAACCCCGAATCCGCAACCCCAAGTACAACCAGCGGCTGTACCTATCGCACCAGTCGCAGCCTCACACTCACTAAGATTGCCAGCTCCGTTCCGTTTCTCTGGGGACTCCAAGGCCTGCAGGGGGTTTCTCAGCCAATGCACTATTCATTTTGAGCTTCAGCCTCAAAGCTTCCTGTCTGACCGGGCTAAGGTAGCATATATCATTTCCCTCCTCTCCGGTGAAGCTTCGGCCTGGGCTGCCCCCCTGTGGGAGAGGAACGATCCGGTGGTTTCCAGTCTGTCCGAATTCTTGAAGCTCTTTCGTAATATCTTCGAAGAGCCGGCTCGGGCTTCTTCAGCGGCTAGTGCTGTCTTACGTCTTCGCCAAGAATCTAGTTCAGTGGGGCAATATGCTCTTCAGTTCCGTATCCACACAGCTGAATTGAGCTGGAATAATGAGGCCCTGGTCGCTACCTTTTTACATGGCCTCTCTGACCGAGTGAAAGACGAATTAGCGGGAAGAGCCATTCCCGTCGGTCTGGACGATGTAATTTCATTATGCAACCAGATCGACATTCGTTTTCAAGAGAGGTCCTTAGAAAAAAGACGCCAGCACTCTCTGGGTCCTAGCCAGTCTGAGCTCCCCTCCCTTCATTCCGTGGAGCATCCTCTACCTGCTGAAGAACCTATGCAGCTGGGCCGGACCAGACTAACCCCCGAAGAACGTGCTAGGCGCAGAACTCTGGGCTTGTGCCTCTATTGTGGGGGCAAGGGTCATTTTCGTGACTCCTGCTCGCTTCGTTCGGGAAACGCTCGGGTCTAATACATTTGGAAGGTGGAGTATTGGACCCAGAAGCATCACCTTTTTGCCTGCTCTTGCCGGTGTTCCTTCATGTAGGCACTTCTCCTCAGTCAACCCTTGCATACCTGGATTCCGGGGCTGCCGGCAATTTTATGGATTGGAGAACTGCTTCTTCTATGAAGCTTACCCTTTCACCTCTCACTACCCCATTGGTAGTCTCGGCAATTGATGGCACTGTTCTCCCAGGGGGCCCTATTCGCTTCCAGACGCTACCCATTAGGATGTCGGTAGGGATTCTCCACCAGGAGTGGATATCCTTTCTTATTCTACCCAAGGCCTCTACCCCAGTTGTATTGGGCCTCCCTTGGCTACAGATCCACTCTCCACATGTGGACTGGGTCTCTGGGCAGATCCTGGCCTGGGGTTCCTCATGTTTCTCGTCGTGTCTTCTCAAGGTGACCCCCAAGGAGAGTCTTCCAGTTGCTGCCACTTCTGTTTCTTCTGATCTTCCCGCCGCATACAGCGATTACCGGCATGTGTTCTGTAAAAAATCAGCTGAGGTGCTTCCTCCCCACAGGTCTTTTGACTGTGCTATTGATCTTGTCCCCGGAGCAACTCTACCCAGGGGTCGTACCTACCCTCTGTCCATCCCAGAGACCCAGGCCATGTCGGAGTATGTAGCAGAGAATCTGGAGAGAGGTTTCATCCGGAAATCCTCATCGCCTGCAGGGGCAGGGTTCTTTTTTGTTGCCAAAAAGGATGGTACCTTAAGACCCTGCATCGATTATCGGGGTTTAAATGCGGTTACTATTAAAAATCGATACCCCTTACCCTTAATATCTGAGCTATTCGATAGGTTGAAGGGTGCCTCCATTTTCACCAAGTTGGATCTCAGAGGCGCGTACAATCTCATTCGAATACGGGAGGGTGACGAATGGAAGACTGCATTCAACACTAGAGACGGGCATTACGAATATCTGGTGATGCCTTTTGGTCTGTGTAATGCTCCAGCCGTGTTTCAAAACTTTGTCAATGAAATCTTCAGAGATCTGCTGTACCAGTTTGTTGTCATCTATCTGGATGACATTCTGATCTTTTCTGAGAATCTGCTCGTCCACAGAAACCATGTCCGCACTGTACTTCAACGTCTTAGAGAGAACAATCTCTATGCCAAGCTGGAGAAATGTTCCTTTGAATGTTCTGAGGTCCTGTTTTTGGGGTGCTTCGTCTCATGTTCGGGGCTTCGTATGGACCCTGGGAAGGTCTTGGCTATCACCAACTGGCCTCTTCCTGCTAGCCTCAAGGCCACACAGCGCTTTCTTGGCTTCACTAATTATTATAGGCAGTTCATAAGGAATTACTCTTCCATTGCCGCGCCTATTATCGCTTTGACCAAGAAGGGTGTGAATGCCAGAGACTGGCCTCCCGAAGCTGTCTCTGCATTTCACAACCTGAAACAGGCCTTTGTTTCTGGCCCCCTCTTGAGGAGACCAAATCCTGGGAATGCATTTTTTATTGAAGTGGACGCTTCTTCAATGGGGGTGGGAGCTGTGCTTCTTCAAATCTTTGAGAAGAGACGCCAACCATGTGCGTTCTTCTCCAAAAGATTTTCTCAGGCAGAGAGGAATTATGCCATCGGTGATCGGGAACTTCTCGCAATTAAATTGGCGTTAGAGGAGTGGCGTCATCTCTTGGAGGGTTCCCCTCACTCCATAACGATCTTTACCGATCACAAGAATTTACAGTATCTACAGAATGCTAAACGTCTGAATCCTAGACAGGCCAGGTGGAGTCTCTTCTTTGCCCGTTTTAATTTCACGATTACCTACAAACCTGGTTCCTGCAACGGTCGGGCTGATGCGCTCTCTAGGTCATTTGACACTTTGGACGAGGAGTCCGCCCCTGAACCTGAGCCGATCATTCCCACCTCATGCATTGTTGCCCACTCTACCACCCTGAAGTCTAAAATTCCGCCTGGTAAGACCTTTGTCCCCACTGAGCTAAGAGCTAAGATCCTTCGTTGGGGACATGATTCCAAGGTGGCAGGGCATTCTGGATTCCTCCGATCCTTCCTACTCATCAGTCGTCACTACTGGTGGCCTAATCTCCGCTCAGACGTCAAAGACTACGTTAAAGCTTGTCATGTCTGTGCTCAGTCCAAATCCTCCACACAAGCTCCTGCTGGTCTCCTCATGCCCTTGCCCATTCCTAAGGAACACTGGGTCCATATTGCCATGGATTTTATCACCGATCTCCCACTGTCTGAGAATAATACAGTCATTTGGGTGGTAATCGGTCGATTCTCTAAGATGGCTCATTTTGTTCCTCTTCCTGGTCTTCCTTCTGCCCCTGCCTTGGTTCCCATTTTCATTCGGGAAATTCTCCGCCTACATGGGGTCCCTTCTCATATTGTTTCCGACAGGGGAGTCCAATTCACGTCTCGTTTTTGGAGAGCCTTTTGCAAATCCCTCAATATTGTCTTGGATTTTTCTTCTTCTTACCATCCCCAATCCAATGGACAGACTGAGAGGGTTAATCAGGAGTTAGAGGTCTTTCTTCGCACCTTTGTGTCTTCTCACCATGACGATTGGTCCTCTCTACTCCCGTGGGCAGAATTCTCCCATAACAATCATGTGAATACCAGTTCGCAGAAGACACCCTTTTTCACAGTTTATGGAAAACACCCTCAACTTCCTCTTCCCATGATCTGTTCTCCAGACATTCCAGCTTTGGCTTCGGTTCAGGAGTCTCTCAATTCCGTTTGGGGTCACGTTCATGATTCCCTCCGGGCAGCTGCTGAAAAATTCAAAGGCTTTGCCGACCGCCGCAGGCGTAAACCGCCTTCTCTTCAGCCAGGGGACAAAGTCTGGCTCTCTACCAGGAACATCAAGCTCCGAGTTCCTTCTCTGAAGTTTGCTCCACGATTCATCGGTCCATACACGGTAACTGCTAAACTGAATCCGGTTTGTTTCAAACTCCAGATTCCTAAGAGCCTTAAAATCACTAACTCCTTTCATGTTGCTCTTCTAAAGCCTTTAGTCCTCAATAAATTCTCTCGTCCTCTCCCTACCGTGGCGCCTGTCTCTGAGGATAATCAGGAGTACGAGATCAGTCAAATTCTGGACTCCCGACTCTGTAAAGGCGTTCTTCAGTACCTCGTTCATTGGAAAGGGTTTGGTCCTGAGGAGAGGTCTTGGATCACTGCATCTGAGGTCTTTGCACCTCGTCTGTTAAAGGAGTTTCATCTGAAGTTTCCCTCTAAACCTGGGCCCAGGCGGGGAAGGGGGAGGCCTCGTAAGAGGGAGGGTACTGTCATGGATATGCATTAATGTCTGTCTGCCATCTTACCTTCCTCCTCATGTGTTCATCTAGAGACCAGACCTCCTTCACCTGGCTTCCTTTATAATCTCCTCCCAGCCTGACTCCACCCCAGGCCCTATCACTGAACACTATATTAACCTGTGCACTGCAAGCCTGCTTTGCTGATCAACGTGTTTGTTAGGCATTGTGTGTTTGGGTTCCTGCCTGCCGTGTGCTACGTCTGTCTCTCTGTTACGTTATTGGCTTGTCCCCGACTATCCCTGTCTGCTCGTGACCCTTGACCTTCGGCTCGTTCTTCGTTATCCTTGTCTGCTTGTGGCCCCTGACCTTCAGCTTGTTATTCGGTTCTCTCTATCGTGTGCTGCTGCTTCCCCTCTTTTCCCCTTATCCTACGGGGCGTGAGCTAGGAAACTCCAGGGGCCGCGACCTGGTCCCAGCCTGCAGCGTAACATCCTCACCACTAGAGGCCCTGGAGAAGACCAGCTGGGTCTTAGACTCCGCGCGCTGGGGAATCTTGGCTCTCGCTTCCGTTGGGATCCCGGTTGTGCTCCTCTGGTCCCGCTTTCCACAACCACCCAGTTTCCTATCCGCAGAAGCCAGCCATAGGGTTCACTACCTCGCGGTGCACTCCTGTCCCCCTACGGTGTGCATCTGTCACCTGGCCACAGGTGACCCTGACACATTGAAAGCTGATTTCATACACACATTCATGGCCAACATTGGTAGAAACTGTTCAAAACATAAAAAATTGGAAGCAACAAAAAACAAACAAACCGAAAAATTATGGGGGGGGGGGTTGAAGATGAGTTGGGAATATCACACATGAAGGCTGTAGCACTCTGTATTGAAGTTAACAAAAATGAAACATTCCTAGGCAAAATTTAGGGTGCGTTTTGGGTAAAGCACTACGATGGAACATAGAATAAAAAACATGGAAATGACTAGGCAAGGTAGGTATGGCCCCAGGATAGCATGCTGGAGAGGTTAGGTAAGCCAAATTTACAGGTAGGCCTCAAACCCCAAACTTTAAATAATAAAACATGGGGAGAAAGAGGACATTCCCTGCAGCTAAGAATCATGTGAATTAGGGACTGCAAATAAAGCAAATAAAAAATATCCAAAAATAAAAACCATACAATGTGAATTTTTGAAGAAGAACACTTACCTTAATATAGTCCTCCTGCAAAACTTGAAGGATGGCAGAACAAGTCTCTGGTATAATGATCCCCAGAGCCTGGGGGGATATGCCTGTGGAGAACTTAAAGTCCTGCAGGCTTCTCCCAGTAGCCAGGTATCGCAACGTGGCGATGAGCCTCTGCTCAGCACTGATGGCTTCCCGCATAACGGTGTCCTGCCTGGTAATATAGGGGGACACCAAAGCCAACAGCTGCTGAAATACGGGGTCAGACATCCTGAGAAAATTCCTGAAATCATCAGGATTATTCTCCCTGATCTCCCGCAACAAAGGCATGTGACAGAATTGGTGCCGCTGGAGCAACCAATTCTTGGTCCATGAACTCCTCCTGACCCTGCTCATGGCATGGAGTCGGGATACAGCATGAACCCCTGCACCAACTACAGCACGAACTCTACGACGAGTACGTAGCCGCAACATGGCTAGATAACGGTTGGCTGAACAAAACGAACTAGAAGAACGCATGGAAGAACAGCAAGGCCTATGAAGAACAAGCTGAAAAACACGAACATGCAGAGCAGGCCGCACTGAATAAACAGATACGAACTGACTACAAGCAGTGCTAAACAGATACGAACCCACAGGCGCAAACTGAACTCCCGAAAACGATCTTCAAAGCACGAAGACTGAAAAGCGCGAATCGTCTGTCACCAAACTTTTACTAACACGCGGTAACACGGAATTAGCAAAAGCGTCCCAAAGGGTGGCGTCATTCGAACGGAACTTCCCCTTTATAGTGCCGTCGTACATGTTGAACGTCACTGCGCTTTGCTTGATCGTTTTTTTTAATGATGGTGTGTACGCAAAGCAGGCTTGAGAGGAAACATGAAAAAAAAACCAGGAGAAACACGTCGGTTTAAAAAATGACATTAAAAACGATCGTGTGTACGGGGCATTAGGAGAGTAAGAGAGAGAGCTGTGCATGATGTCATAAGCCTGGGCTTTTTAACAGACAAGAAACAGGAAGTGGACTGTAAAAGGTATTTACTGGCAGAAAAAAAATGTTTTACTATCCAAAGTTAAAACAACAAGGGCAGAGGATTTAATAGATGGAAAGTTGAAAAAATGACTGAAGTTCTCTTTTAAGGCCTCATGTACACTGCTGCTGGTAAACGGACGTTTAGGAGCAGTTGGGCATTTTTTTCAACTGCTCCTGAACTCTCCTCTGTTATCTTATCAGTACATGTAAACAGGGTCGTTTCTAGTCGTTTCTAGGCAGTTGAGTTTAAAGGCTTTTTCTGGAGCCCAAAAAAATGCACTCAGAAGCTGAGTTTAGAGCCATTTCAAGCACCAAACGCGGCTAAACGTGGTAACTCGAGTTTAATAATGTTTTGTTTACAGACGTTTTCAAACGCTTCTAGACACAAATGCGACTAAACGCGGCATGTAACGTGGCTAAACAGACGTTTTTTAGATGCTGGTTTCTAGCTGTCAAGTTAAATCGTTCAGGAGAGGTTGAACAATGTCCCGTGTACATGAAGCCTAAGCCAGGAATCTACACCCTGTTCCAAATTATTATGCCAATGATATTTTTCTCATTTACTTAAATAATTGATGTAAACATCAGTTAGCATAATTCTCATGCTATCAACTATTAAGAGTACAATTAAAATTTTATTCAACAAACTAATGATAATTATTTTTTTCAAAATAAAAAACTTACAATGCACTGTTCCAAATTATTACGCACAGTAAGTTTCAAAACACTTTATAGGTTGTAAAGAACTAAAAATTGTCATTTGTTCTGTTTGCAGCATATTTAATGAAATCAAAAGCTATTTCAATCAAACTTTGAACAACATTTTAACTTTTTAAATATTTTAACAGGTCACGTTACATTTTATCATAGGACCCCTTATTTGATAGCAGCTTCACAAGTCTTGCATCCATTGAACTTGTGAGTTTTTGGACAGTTTCTGCTCGAATTTGTTTGCAAGATTTCAGAATAGCCTCCCAGATCTGCTGTTTGGATGTAAACTGCCTCCCACCCTCATAGATCTTTTGCTTGAGGATGCTCCAAAGGTTCTCAATAGGATTGAGGTCAGGGGAGGATGGAGGCCACACCATGACTTTCTCTCCTTTTATCCCCATAGCAGCCATTGATGCAGAGGTATTCTTTGCAGCATGAGATGGTGCATTGTCATGCATAAATATGATTTTATTACAGAAAGCATAGTTCTTCTTTCTGTACGAGGGAAGGAAGTGGTCAGTCAGGAACTCCACATACTTTGCAGAGGTCATCTTTATACCTTCGAGGACCCTAAAGGGGCCGACCAGCTCCCTTCCCATGATTCTGGCCCAAAACATGACTCCACCACCGGCTTGCTGACGTTGCAGCCTTGTTGGAACAGAGTGGCCATCCACCAACCATCCACTACTCCATCCATCTGGACCATCCAGGGTTGCACGGCACTCATCAGTGAACAGGACTGTTTGAAAAGTAGTCTTCATGTATTTTTCTGCCCAATGCAGCCGTTTCTGCTTGTGAGCATTGGTTAGTGGTGTCCGAATGGAAGGTTTATGCACAGTTGCAAGACTCTTGAGGACTCTACACCTTGATGTCCGTGGGACTCCAGAGGCACCAGCAGCTTTAAATATCTGTTTGCTGCCATGTAATGGTGTCTTAGCAGCTGCTCTCTTGATCCGATGCATGGATCTGGCAGAAATCTTCCTCAATGTGCCTTTATCTGCACGAAACCCGTCTGTGCTCTGAATCAGCCACAAATCTCTTAATAGTGTGATGATCACGCTTACGTTTTCGTGAAATATCTAATGTTTTTTTACCTCGTCCAAGGCATTGAACTATTTAACTCTTTTCGGCAGCAGAGAGATCCCTTTTCTTCCCCATATTGCTTGAAAATGGTGCTCTGTCTAATAATGTGGAACACCCACCATTAGTAGTTTTTGATTTAATTGGGCTCAACTGGCAATCTAATTATCACAGGTGTCCGAGATTGTTTTCAGTGATCAAAAGAGCCCTGAGACACAATGCCATCCATGAGTTAAACTGAAAAACAAAATATTGAATCTTTGTGACACTAAAATAGAATTTGCGTAATAATTTGGAACAGGGTGTACATTTCACAATAATATTTATGCTACCAACATTGTAGATGGCCTCCAGCATTGCTCCTCTTTCTTCTTGCTGGGGCTGCCATTTTGCTGAAGCCCAGAGCCCCTGAACAGCAGAAAAATCATAAAGCAGAACTAAACCCGTCGATTTAACTGTTTTAAAAAAAGTTGCATTTCTGGAATGCTGGGATTGCTAACTTTTGCATTTGCTTGTGTCCTCAACCAAACTGTCAAACTGTGCTGGTACCACTATCAAATGGCTTGTATCAAAACTGGTTATACAGTATGTGCAGCATGTCAGTTGTAGATCAAACAGAAACAGTTTCCTTGGCTGTAAAGGATAGGAGGGTTTGATTCTGCTTAAGACCCCTTTCACACTGAGCCGCCCATAGCGTCGGTGGTAAAACGCCGCTGTGGGCGGATTTACCCCTGCTAGCGGCCGAGAAAGGGTTAAAACCGCGGGCGGTATAGCCATACTGTCCCATTAAATTCAATGGGCAGCAGTGGTGGAGGAGCGGTAAACACACCGATCCTTCTCCGCTCCAAAGATGCGGCTAGCAGGACTTTTTTTACCGTCCTGCTAGCGCAACGCTCCAGTGTGAAAGCCCTCGGGCTTTTTACACTGGAGTGAATGTAACATCTTTTTAAGGGCAGATTGCAGGCGCTATTTTTAACGCTATAGCGCCTGCAATACGCTCCAGTGTGAAAGGGGTCTTAAGGCTGTCAGCACTGCCACCTCTACAAATGCAGCAGTGCCTAAAAATGGAGAGGAACTGAGCACGCGCAGAGCAAGGTGAGACAGTATTACTGGATTTTAAACAGTTTGGGCACTTATTCTTAATGTTTTACATAGCTATAACTGCAAAAGGGGCCAGCCTGAGGTGATCTAGCAGGACTTAATTTTCTGACTAAAGTTCACCTTTTTTTTTCTAAAATCCAGCCCCCCTATGTACCAATATACCATTCATGTACAAAGTTTCTTTGATTTTTGAGAACAAGGCCATACCTTAGCCCTAGCTATATTTCTTAGATGCTGCTATGGTACACCTTTGGTGTAGCAAGCGACGTCCGTCCCGCCTGGGCTGGAACCGCGGAATGCAGTGAGTTGCATGGTAGGCCTCAATCCTCTATCACAGCGGTGGACTGATGCACACTTGATGGATCCCTGGAAGCAAGAGAGCATGGGCCTGGTTTCTCCCATAATTCTCCCCTGGAGCGGATGGCTTGCTGGGAGGTGTAGTTAATGGACAGTTCAACAGTTCAGCGATGGCTGCTCAGGAGACTACAGTTTTCACAATGCTCTCCTCTAGTCTCAGATGTAGGATGCATGTGTAGCACTCACCACCCTGTTTCTGCTTTTCCTCCATTCCTGCTGTCAGGGCACACCTGCTACTTGCCCGGTATCCCCCCTTCTGTATAGAGAGGGGCGAGCGGTGTTAATGTTTTTGGGTCTTGTGGCGAGTTACCTCTCTAGAGCGGATCCCTGGCCTCTGTTGTCTAGGTGGAAGTCCCTTTGTAATAAAGCCAATGTCCACACAGGTGTAAAACCTAAGCAGCAAGGTTTTATTCTTTTCTTGAGGTAAAACTTGGAAGAGAGAGAGAGTAGAAACGACAGAGTAGGGGAAGGTTCAGGCACGCAACACTTAAAGAACACTTTCGTCTCCACTCAAGCCTGAGTGGGTATTGCTCACCTGGGTAGTCCCTTTGAGAGCGGTCCTAGGACCCGGAGTGGAGCACGGATGTCAGAGATGATGGATCCCCCTTTAGGTAGGCCTCCAGGCCTCTCCCCGAGACAGCAGTACCGTCGCTATCTCCACCGGGACTGATCTTTCCATGGAACTCCTTCCCTAAAGATGGGCCCCCTTCAACCGGGCAGCCTGGGATCCTTCTCTGAAGCGTAGGCCCTCGTTAGGAGAGCTGGGCCTATTATGCAGCAGCAGAGCCTCTGGCAAAAGGTGCCTGAGACCAAACACACGCATCCCATGCCATGAGGGCCACGAGACCCGCTCACTGGACCAGAGGTCCCCCCGAACGCCTTGGGGTCCCCCTGGAATCGCCTCACGCCAAAAGACGTCTGCCCCTTTTGTACCCTCCCCCAGCATGCACAGCGGGTAGACCACGCCCACTGCAGGCTGCCGAGAGAAGACACCCAAGGTGCTGTGATACCCCCGTGATCCAGCCTGTGCCGGCAGTGACAGTGCCACTTGCAGGCAAAGGACAATAACACTGTTGGGCAGTATCACACCCAGAGCAGAGCAAACAATTAAAATTGTAATTGGTCTAAGCCTAACTATTGGCACAGACTGCCCCTAAATTTACACATATAGTGCCCTAAAATTGGGGTGGGCGCTACACACACCCCCTCCTGAAAAAGACACTGTCCCCAGTGGCTGGGGAATCAAACCCTTCAATCCTGAAGGCTGTTGATTCTCCAAACAACTATGTACAATAATAGTGATACAATTTTGAATAAGTGCCCGAAACTGCAATTTGGGAAGGGAGGAGGGAAAAGGAAAGAAAGGAGAAACAAACAAATGACATAACAATCTCAAATGTCGCATTTTAAATTCACATACCACCCATCACTAGCTATCTATCCCACCCCATTCTCCGGTGGTGTTGATAGCCGTTCTCATACCTGCAAAAGAAAAATCACTACAAGCAAGCAAGAAAATATACAAACATCCTATCCACTACTCACACTCTATTCTACAGGAGAAGAAGACTACTCCCCCGGGAGGGAATAATTTCCTTCCAAAAAGTTAATTATGCTAAGCCCAGCATAATTAAAAAAATATATAAGAAGAAATTCTAAGTACGTTTAGTTCCAATATTAATCATTTATCTAGCTGACCACTGCCACCTAGTGTTAACGGGGCCCCAACGTTCTGTACAAGTTGCGCATGGGACTGCAACATCACTCTGAACACTTCACTCTTGACAACGGAGTCTTTTCACCATGAACTCCTATCTGTCTACCCCAATTTCAATTTAGAGGAAAACAGTCACTTTCTTTTGGAGAGAGAGAGAGGAAAAAAAAATAACAAGCTCTCCAGTTGTTCTCCTTAGAGTTGACATCCCCCGAAGCAGCCAGGCAAAGTCACCTGAATCTGGGCATGGTTTACCCATGAACGGACAGGATTAATAACAGTAGCAAACAAGTTCCTGTCTCAAAGGTAAAAGCTAGGATCTGGAAGAATAACGGGCCTCCCACACTCATCCCGAGTGGTGATGGAATGAACAACATCTTTTTCCCATTCACTACTGATAACCACGCGGTCAGCATAGATATGTCGGCCATAACTCCAGATCTGCCGAAACACGTGAAACTCCTCAGATATAAGAAAAGTCTCTTTTCAACAGCGAGAGTCTGGGTTTGCCAAGTGATCCCAGACAGCTTCATCGTACCACTGCTCCCTAATGTCCTTAATCTCTTTCATAACATCCCGAGGCACATAAGGGAAATCAAAACTGTACTCCCTGCTCACACGGTCCATCAACATTCTCTGTAACCGGGCAAGTCTTGGCAGTGTCCTCCAGTCTCCCGTTTCGGACAACACACACGAGTCGGGTGGCGGTCTTGTTGCAGACCTAACGGGTTTAAAGGAAGTCCCTTTCTTGGCTGCCAAAGTACATCTAATGCCACCCGGGGCCCTTACTCGTGTCGTCGCACCTACAGGGTATTTAATTCCCACCTCCTTGTAGCGGCAAGTGAGAGTAACAACCGCACACTGGTCCCGCAACAGTCCCCGGGTCTGGGTTTCTACCTCGCTCCCTTTATTACAGGGCATCAGCTTCTTCCCTCTCTCCGATAAACTACCCGGGACAGTCTCAAACACTTGTCTTTCAGCCTCCTTAGCGTCACCTGGCGCGGACTTCTCGGGCATCCTCCCGCTCTTGAGGTCCGGTTCTGGTAGGCGCTGGGGCAGGCTTCGACCGCCGCCGCTGGAGGCCTTAACATATCCCATTTTTCGCTTGGCTGGCGGGATATGGATTTCTGTAGTAGTGGAGGCAGCATCCGCTGCGGTGTCCGCAGACGGCTCTGCAGCATCTGAGACATCCTCATTGGTCACATCTGTGGCAGTCGATGCGGTGCGCGTGGGCCTGTCTGTGGGAGTGCAGGACAGGCATCTTCCTCGGAAGTAACGATGCCTGTGATGCAGTTGACCGGGTAGACCCGGGGCTTTTCGGTGGGCTGGCCCACCTCAAATAGGAACTCTCCACAGGATGCGCATCTTCTGAACGGGCGCAGTTGCATGGCCAGTCCGTGGCATTTGGGACAGAGCATGCCCAGGGCCTCCGCATCTCAGCAGGTGTACAGAGCAAAGCACCCCCGGGGCTTGAGCCGGATCCCTGTATCCGTGAGTGGGGCTGTGAGTGGGGCAATGTTCATAGTGGAAGACATCGGGAACATCCGGGGTCCCGACAAAGCTGAGGTACCTGGAATAGCGGATATGTTGCTGCTCACTCGATCCAATTCTCTGTCTCTTGGCGCCAATGTACCCACATGTAACACACACGTGGCGGTAACTCCTCCCCTTTTCTTCTTCCTGCACGTAGCTTGCGGCTTTTCTTTTTCTGGACATGCCCACGAACTACGCAGTTGGAAAAACCACAGTTCTGTGCCCCTTAACCCCTTTTTCTCTCTCAGAGTACAGTAACACAGTTCAATTTCTTTCATGGCCGACTTTCCAATCACATACAAAATAGTCCACTCATGCGAGAGATAGCCACAAATCCCGGACTCGAGCCCCCACGTGTAGCACTCACCACCCTGTTTCTGCTTTTCTTCCATTCCTGCAGTCAGAGCACACCTGCTACTTGCCCGGTATCCCCCCTTCTGTATAGAGAGGGGTGAGCAGTGTTAATGTTTTTGGGTCTTAAGGCGAGTTACCTTTCTAGAGCGGATCCCTGGCCTCCGTTGTCTAGGCAGAAGTCCCTTTGTAATAAAGCCAATGTCCACACAGGTGTAAAACCTAAGCAGCAAGGTTTTATTATTTTCTTGAGGTAAAACTTGGAAGAGAGAGAGAGTAGAAACAACAGAGTAGGGGAAGGTTCAGGCACGCAACACTTAGAGAACACTTTCGTCGCCACTCAAGCTTGAGTGGGTATTGCTCACCCGGATAGTCCCTTTGAGAGCGGTCCTAGGACCCGGAGTGGAGCATGATGTCAGAGATGATAAATCCCCCTTTAGGTAGGCCTCCAGGCCTCTCCCTGAGACAGCAGTACTGTCGCTATCTCCGCCGGGACTGATCTTCCCATGGAACTCCTTCCCTAAAGATGGGCCCCCTTCAACCGAGCAGCCTGGGATCCTTCTCTGAAACGTAGGCCCTCGTTTGGAGAGCTGGGCCTATTAAGCAGCAGCAGAGCTTCTGGCTAAAGGTGCCTGAGACCAAACACACGCATCCCATGCCATGAGGGCCACGAGACACGCTCACTGGACCAGAGGTCCCCCCGAACGCCTTGGGGTCCCCCTGGAATCGCCTCACGCCAAAAGGCGTCTGCCCCTTTTGTACCCTCCCCCCAGCATGCACAGCGGGTAGACCACGCCCACTGCATGGCTGCCGAGAGAAGACACCCAAGGTGCTGTGATACCCCCGTGATCCAGCCTGTGCCGGCGGTGAAAGTGCCACCTGCAGGCAAAGGAGAATAACACTGCTGGGCAGTATCACACCCAGAGCAGAGCAAACAATTTAAAAAGTAATTGGTCTGAGCCTAACTATTGGCTCAGACTGCCCCTAAATTTACACATATAGCGCCCCAAAATTGGGGTGGGCGCTACACATGCAATCCGAGCCCAGCACTAGGGGGATATAGAGACAGTCTGGAAAGATGGAGGACAAGTCTCGGTGTCAGATAGCTGTAGTCCGCTCCCAGATACATTACTATTGAAAACAACCGGTTATAATGTATAATGGGATACAATATGATTTTATTGGACTCATAAAGCACACAATAAACAGTATAAAGCAACTAAACAAAATACATTTTGCCCACTTTTAAGTAAACAACAAAAATGTCATAGCACAATGACAAAAATAACATAAAAGCTAAGCTAGCTTTAACAATGTGGTAAAGTACTCATTATTCATAACTTTTATTTCTTTCGCTCTCTGACTACCTCCCAATAGTAGGTAGCCATAACATACTTTTTCCTATTGAGACATAAATATCAAATCATGACTTTTCATTTCTCAATAAAAAAGCCTTATAATGATTTGGCGCTAAAATTAGAATCTGCTACTTCCTACTGAAATGACGACATACGGTATTCAACACCTCAAAAACTAAATGATAATTGTAGCTTCTGACAATGACTTTTAACTCTTCATCAAGTACTGCTAGGGTGATTTGCACATCTTCTCTGATTACCTAAAACCTTGAGCGTTTATAAGCTTTTAAGACAATCTATATCTTTCTTCAGATGTGCAATTGAAAATAAACGTTGAAAGATAATGCAAATTCCCATTTGACTATAGGAAGCCTCTTTATACTGCATTCTATCAAGCTCTCTTGCATTCATATGCCAGCCTTGCCAACACTTCATACAGAGTAACGGCATGCCATCTACCCTTGAGCATCTCTGGGTCACAAAGGGGTTGTGAAAGCTGAACTTTAGTACAGCATGATCTCCTCTGTAGTTGCTAGGCAATAATTGTGTTCTCAAAAGTGACTGATTCAGACCCTTGTCTGCTACATTTCCGCTTTTAATTTGCAATTCTAATTTCCTGACAGGCAGAAGCAACCAAGCTGTTCACCTAAGATTGCAAAAGTTATATTGAAATACAAGAAATATCCAATGCCTGGAGCCCTCTTTGATAGTAGAGTGAATGAGAAAAAACAGATTTAATCACAATAGAAAGTTTATGGTCCATTTGAATTTGATCAGTGTACATCATTATTACTCACTTCCCACCTAGCTGCGCAAAATCTGTCTATCATGTGTCCATTTCTATATTGTGAGTTAAACAGACTTATCTTTTAGGTACTCTCCAGTCAGGCATGTCATTTTGCCATTTAGACACAGGGACAAAACTTACTAGCTCCTTACTAAACTCTCCTAATTTTCATCATGGCATTGATTCTGTACATCAGCCATGTTTTGCAAATCTGTATATTCTGCTTCTAATCTGTCTTTGCTTCATCCTGCACTTTCAGAGTGAATCATATGTGATGTTATTTATTCAGTATTCAATGTGATGTATGCTATAGAATCATTTAGAAATGCTTGATGTCCTTTGCACCAACTGCATTTGTAACCCTACATATGAAACAAGTATTTTGAAAGTGGCAGTAGGAATGCAAATATATATGTTAAAAAGAAGAGCTGCACTAAACGTGATCAGATATGGCAATACTACCATATATCAATATAGGGACAGTGAAGAATTGACAAAATTAAATTTGCCACATATATGTAGAAATAAATGAATCACTGAAACGTATTAATTTTAACTGTGAATGTGATCAATAAGCAAGTGACACTAAATAATTGAAATCCAAATAATCAAACAAAGTAAATAATTATGTGATAAATAACAAACTCAGTTCGTGAGAAACCAAAAAAAATTGATAAAAAAGTGAATGTTTGTAGAATAATAAGAAAAATCCGTATTCACAAAAAACAGCCAATAATCATGCTTTGATAGCAAAAAAATCCTTGTGATGTGAAAAATCCACGGTGCAACTCTTGATCCACAACGTTCAGAAAGAAGTGATGATAGAAAAGCACCTCCACGTAGGTACACACTGCCGCTTACCAGATGGATGTGATCTCTTGTTACAGGAGATCAGAATTCGCATAGGCTAATAACCCAGCCTGGGGTTCTTAAAATATTGCAGTAAACACCTCAGCTCCCAGGGATATAAATGTCAGCCTGCAAACATCCGGAATATCACCACATGGAATTGAAATGAACTAACATAGCATAAAACCCTTTAAAAAGTTTTATTGTAAGTAAAAAACACACATACAATTAGGACATTTAAAATAGGCATGTAGGGGGGCGTGGCTTAGCGTATGGAGGAGTAAGAAGCTTCCTCCAGGAGCTCCCGCACACACCGGATTCATCGCGGCCACCAGCGCCTTCCAGACCCGCTAAACAGGTCGGTGATGGGGAGGAAAGGTGGGGGAGAAAGTCGCCATACCTCTGATCCGAGCAAAGAGGGGGACATAGACAGATTCTTTTATAAAAAGCTGACGCCGGAGCAGCGCGGCCCCCCCTCATCCAAGATGGCGTTGACCCGCTCATCGGGGACACATGCGGCCTGTCATGGACTGGCTTCCCAGCACCACGCACCTCACACCAGATCTAGGGTGCGAGCCAGCTCTCCCCCTGACTCAGACAACGGCTTCACACGATCAGCCTGCCATTCCCCTGCCTCGCACCGCTCCTGTGGAGCTTGGGACATGGAGGCCTATATCAAAGCCCTCCCTACCAGACATGATTTTGAGGCCTGTGTGCAAAGGCTTGAGCGTTCCTATAAGCAGGAAATTGCTGAGCTGCGCAGAGATGTCACTAGCAGACTGGATGAGGTGGAACACACCGTTGAAGAGACTGTAGCTGCCATACAATCGCATGATGCCATCCTGAATGAGCACACCCTGCAAATACAGCACCTCATGTACCATCAGGACAACCAGGAGAACAGGGCCAGATGCAATAACATCCGCATTCGTGGCCTACCTGAGTCAGTGGGCACTAAAGACCTAGCCCCGGCTGTCATCGCTATGTTTAATGACCTGCTCCAGAGAGAGAAAGACGCACCTCTGGAACTTTACCGTGTCCATAGAGCCCTGGGCCCTAAGAATCCTAACCTGGAACACCCTAGAGATGTCATCTGCAGGGTCCACTTCTACGCGATTAAAGACGCCATCATGCAGGCGGTGCGAAAACAAGAGACCATTTGTTTCAACGAGTCCCAGATATCCTTGCTACCGGATGTCTCCAAGCTGACCCTGGATATGCGCCGGGCATTGAAGCCCCTCACTGGGGCCTTACAAGCTAAACAAATAAAATATCGCTGGGGCTTCCCCTTCCACCTTTTTGCCTCGCATGAAGGGAAATCGGCAGTGTTTCGTACACTCAGCGATCTCCCCAAATTTCTAGGGACCTTTGAACTGTCTCAAATATCTCTACCTGACTGGCCTCTTCACGCAGCCACCCCTGAATTCCCGGTCGCCTCCGGCTGGCAGAAGCAATCCAAGAAACCCAGGCGTTCCAGATAAGAAACCTCCAAGTCAAATGCCGGATGATTTAATGCTATCAGCTCTTTGTGCCTTTTTTTTTTCTCTCCCTCTTTAGCTGGGCTTTAGACCCGCAAAGTTGTCCCTGTTCTTAGGTTACAGCTTTGTTGGGGCGCTCTCCTACTAACTTGTGTCTTACTTCCTGCTCACAGGGGATATTCCACCATATTTTGTGTTACTTCAAGTTGTTCTCCCTGAACGTTGACCCCTTGTGAACTTTCTCCCTCCCCCATAAGTAATGACTGTCCTATAATACCACATTGACTCCCCCCTGCCCCCCTCCCCCCCAATACCTAAAGCGATTTATTATGATTTTGTTTGGAAGCCTGGTGCAGGACCCCTGAGGCTGTCAAGTGTTCTCGCAGATTGTCCGGGACTCATACTCCCGGACTTATATACACGAGTGTCTAACTAACTGCAGCCGTTGGGGGCCCTGAACCGCTTGACTTATGGTTATGTTTACATGTTTATTTTTGCAGCCCGATGTGTGCGGGCACCTCTGTGCACTGTCTGCGATCCCCCTCCTAGGTTTACAGCGTCCTACTAGGACTCCGCTGACATGTTGCTTGCAACGTTACTAGTTTGGCCGTTGAGGCCCTATTTTCTACCTCTCCTCTCCTTCTCTCTTTCCCCTCTGTTTCTGGACCTCTCCTTTCCTGTGCTTCTTTGTAAACAATCCTACACCCCTCCCTTTTCCCTCCTTACCCCTTTAACGGTGAAAGCGAGCTCGGAACTAATTAAGATCTATTCCCACCCTATAGTGCTCCCCTCATGGCAGCGCCCGCCTCCTTAAAAATCTCTTCCCTGAATTGTAGGGGCCTTAACGTCCCGGAGAAGAGGAGACATATCCTATACCACTTCCACAAATTACGAACCCAAATCCTTCTCCTCCAGGAAACTCATTTCCGATCCGACACCATCCCACAGGTTTTCCATAAACGGTACCCTACCTGGTTCCACAGCACCAACCCTGCCGCAAAATCTAAAGGAGTATCTATTGCCTTTCACGCCTCATTCACCCCTGACGTGCTTGACACACTCATAGACCCCGCAGGGAGATATGTTTTTCTTAAATTGTCGTATTTGAATGTGATTTACACTGTAATTAACGTATACTCTCCTAATCAGGACCAACCGCAGTTCATCTCCAAGGTGGCCGCACGCCTGAAAAGGTTTAGTACTACCAACATGATCCTGGGAGGTGACCTCAACGCAGCTCTGATACCTCGCCTTGATTCCTCGACGGGTAAGTCCTCACTCTCCCCTGCTTCTTTGACCAAAATGAAAACCGCTCTATCTGACCTGTCTCTGGTGGATGTCTGGAGGGTGTTACACCCTACCACAAAGGACTATACATATTTCTCCCCAGCACACTCCTCTTACAGTAGACTGGACTACCTATTCATCTCCCAAGCCCTATTGGACTGTTCTCCTGACACCTCGATTGGCCTTACTCTTTGGTCAGACCACGCACCCATTCACTTGAGCTTGGGTAGGGCTCCTACCCCCAAGACCAGATCTTCCTGGAGGCTCAACGACAACTTACTCCTAGATACAGTATGTGCCCAAGACATCCTCCTGACCATACAGCACTTTATTGCAGACCACGCACATGACGACACTAACCCTCTTACGAAATGGGAGGCCCTCAAATGTGTCCTTAGGGGCAAGTTTATCCAGCATGGCTCTAGGCTTAAACATGCATGCACGGCAGAGATAACCAGAGTTTTGGCTTTAATAGCTTCATTGGAAGAGTCCCACAAACAATCTCCTGAGGCCAGGACTCATCTTGAGCTGGTTAATGCCAGGCGGGACCTTCTACAAATCTTTTCAGAATGTTCCCTGGTGGCTAGGGATAAGGGGCGATTCGCCCATTACTCCCAAGCCAACAAGTGTGGTAGACATTTGGCCCATACCCTACTACCTCAGCAAGCCCGGAAACATATTCCCTTTATTCACTCCCCCTCCGATGGTAAACTGAGTTCCAACTTAGCCATAGCCGATGAATTTCGTAGATACTATTCCAATTTATATAATCTATCCCCCCAAAACCCCTCTCCTAGGCCCGCTTCGGTCGGCTCCGAACAGGACATGTCATCCTATATTCAAGAAACCTCCCTTCCCCCCATACCATCTTCGGATGCAGAGGAATTGGACTCCCCTCTTTCTGAAGCAGAATTCCTATTAGCCATCAAGGAACTCAAAAATGGTAAAAGCCCAGGACCTGATGGGTTCTCCTCGCGCTTTTACAAGAAGTTTTCTCCCCAGCTTGCCCCCTTCCTTGCAAATGCCTTTAACGCCATCAATGATAATCTCTCCCCCTCATCGTCCTTACTTCATGCCCAGATTGTAGTGATTCCGAAACCCGGTAAAGACCCCTCCTTATGCACCAATTATAGGCCGATTTCCTTACTTAATATAGACTTGAAATTGTTCGCCAAGATCCTGTCGAAGCGTCTCTCCCCATTACTACCTGACATCGTACATAGGGACCAGGTGGGTTTTGTCCCTGGCCGAGAGGTGCAGGACAACACCACTAAAACTGTTCATCTTATAGCATACGCTCACCTTAATCGGGTGCCTGCCTGCCTCCTCTCCTGTGATGCGGAGAAGGCCTTTGACAGGGTCAGCTGGCCGTTTCTCCAAGCCACCCTTGCCCAAATAGGACTAGGACCGAAGATGCTCTCGCGCATTATGGCCCTGTATTCCACGCCCTCCGCCTCTATCTTAGTAAATGGTACTCACTCGCGTACATTCACGATAGCTAATGGTACCAGGCAAGGATGTCCCCTCTCTCCTCTCCTTTTCGCCCTTGTTATAGAACACTTGGCCCAGGCCATCAGAGCAAACCCGAGAATAAGTGGTATTCAGACCCCCTCCTCACATTGCAAACTCTCCCTATACACTGACGACCTCTTGCTTTATGTGACACAACCCCACATTAGTATCCCATCCATCCTAGCAGAGATCAACCGCTTCGGACGGCACAGTAATTATAAGCTTAACATTTCCAAAACGGAAGCCCTTAACCTATCACTTCCACATCATACCCTTTCCTCCCTCAAGACTAATTTCTCCTTCCAAAGGCAGGCGACATCCATTTCATATTTAGGTACGTCCATCCCGACACGCGCGGCGGATATCTATACTCAAAATTTTGGCCCTCTGCTCACTAAGATCAGACGCCTAACCGAGAACCGGATGGACAGACCGCTCTCTTGGTTTGGTCGCATGAACACCCTAATAATGGATATACTCCCCAAATTATTGTATCTATTCCAAGCCCTCCCCATTTCCCTCCCTTCCGCATTTTTCTGCACCCTGCGCTCTTTGGCTATACGCTTCGTATGGCAGGGGAAGCACCCCAGGTTGAATCATAATCTTTTATGCACCACCATCTCTAAAGGTGGAATGGGTCTGCCGGATTTTGAGCTTTATCATTCCTCAGCTGTGTTATCACGGATCCTGGAGTGGTTCCCCCGCCCCTTTGTCAAAGCCGCTACCCTGGTGGAACAAGACTTGTCCCCGATAGATCTTCGGGCCCTTCTATGGGGTTTTGAACATACTCCGGGGTCTCTCACTGCATTATCTCCCCTCACCAGGGATGCTCTGGTGCTTTGGTATCGCAAGAGAGAGGCCTATGCTTTATCTACTGAACCAAGCCCACTCACCCCATTATTTGACAACCCAGCCCTTCCGGAGGGCAGGTCCATCCACACACTTGACGGCTACGACAGAGCTTCCTGGCCCACGGCACGACAATTCGTTGACTCTGCGCAGGGTACCTTTAAGTCAAACCATAACTCTACGTCCTCCCGCTTGACTTGGCTCACCCGACTACACCTGACTTCCTATTGCAAAGGACTTCACGAATCCGAACAGATCCATCGACCCCTGATCAGTTTTGAACACATATGCACACTTCCTGACGCCCCCCTCCCAAGAGAAAAACTATAAGGTGATTGCCAGATGGTATCGAGTGCCGACCACCCTCAGGATCATGTACCCCTCGGCTGCGGACACCTGCTGGAGATGCAACTCGGCACCAGGTACATACAGTCATGTATGGTGGGAATGTGATGTAATTCGACCGTTCTGGTCTCAGATTTTTCAAATTTATTCAGAGATTTATGATACGCCTCTTCAGCCTTCTCCTTTTATTGCCCTCCTCTCCATCCTACCGGGTACTGTCAAATTCCAAAAACACAATCTTCTTAAATTTTCCCTTAGTGCGGCTCGGCGACTCATTTCTAGGCATCGGAAAACCACCTCCCCTCCTTCGATTGTAGAATGGGTAAATGAGATGAACACTAGTATGCTAATGGAGGAAATTCTTGCCAACTCTCTAGACAGGCATGCTAAATTCTCCTTTATCTGAAGTATATGGAGACATTACTCAACTTCGGATAAGTTGAAGGATAGGCTCCCGCTAGGGCCTACTCCCTGAGGCCTTACCAGTCCTCAACCTTCGGGTTCCCTACCATGTTTGGATACCCTTCCATTGGTCCGCAGCTCGCTGTCCCCCTCACCCCCCCTTCTTCCCCTTCCACCCTTCCCTTTGCACTATACCCCCTTTCTAAACTCTAGATCTCCCTTTCTATCTTTATTTCTCCCTATCTCTTTCTGGGGCCTCCCCTAAAGTTATTTGATGACTCTTTTACATATATGCGGCCCATTTTATGTTTACACTGTCATCACTTGTGAGACTTCACCAATAGGTGTTGGAATGGTGTCGTTTGTACAGGTATTCATCATGTCATCCCCTGGCGACTCCTCCGATCCAGGATCGCAGTAGGATCCCACAGGGACGGAGTGGATAGTGTCTTCAGACAACGCTGTTTGATTTGTGTTTTACTTCACACCTCTTCTCATGAGCTAGTTGTTATTTGTATATTGCTGTATACATGCTGTAACAGGAGATTACCCCTTACTTATCGGTCCGGGTTGCCTCTTGATGGGCTCCTGGATTCTTGTCTTTTTTTTCTGTACAGTTGAAACTTTGATAAACAATAAAAACTAATTGAACTTAAAATAGGCATGTAGAAATGACAATCGAGCCGGCCGGCTCCTCGATATGCAGCCCGTATCTTCCGGATCTGTCGTGCAACGCGGTGACGTCAGAACGTCGTGCCTCCCAATATATGTATGTATCTGCTTATGCTACTTAAACATAAAATCCCTGTAAAAGAAGAAGCAGTGATGGATAGTTGTACATTGATTAAAGTGTACCTAAAAACCTATTTGATCCGCCTTCCCAATCTATTATAACTGAAATATTTATACAATGGGAAACTTTATGGTCACCAGTGGGTCACAAGTGGTGGAGGGTGGAGGAATGGGATGTGGTGTGGGCCATAGCACTAAAGAAGTGGTCTTTATTTCTATAATAGCGCAGCCTGGTTTTAAGAGCTCTCAGAACAGTCTAGAATGTTCCAGTTGTGACAGGGCAAGGCCCTGCCACTGTGTGAGTGTAGAGAAAAGGGACACAGGGTTTATACGTAAACAGAGCGCAGGGTTTTCAGAATATGTGAGTGGAAAAAACGTTTTTTGGTTTTCTACGGATTTTGGTTTTCCTGCATTGGGTTCTGAAGTTTGGACATTTCAGAGATTTTTGGGAGGGAAGAAATCTCCAATCCAGTGTCCAGGTCTTGCAGGAGACCAACAGGCTATGAATCAGGTGCACGCAGCTCTTATAATGAAAGACTTGGGCATAGGTCAGAGCGCCCGTTTGGAGACAGGTGTGCTTCATCCAGGAGACAGGCTTGCTTGTTTGAGGGGACCGGTGTGCTCCACCTGAAAGCCAGGAGGTTCCAGGCTAGAAGACTTCAGATGGGTTCCAGAAGATTCCACTATTGAGAGGCCAGGGCCTGAGCCCCTGCAATAGGGAACTGTGGAGTGATACACAGGGGACCTTCATGTTTTGTACTGATGGTAGAATCCCCTGCATGGGCAAAGGTTCTGTTGAATGTTTATTTTGTTTAAATAAAAGTGGGCCGCCAGTACCTAAAGCAGACTTTCTGATTCACATGAACTCACTGAAAATGCATCTACCACTGAGCTAATTTAAAGTAAAACACACTGTATGGATGTGCAGGCCCTGGGAGGCACCTGCTATAGCACAGAACTGGCAGTATACCATGCTCAAAACTGATCTCTCTCTATGTTTCCTTAACACTGTCAAACTCAGAGCCATGGATCCATGATGTCCAATTTAATAGACAAGTTTCTGTCCTTGGTATAGTTATATGTTTCCTAGATAAAAGTAGCAGTTTGCTGAATAGTTTTACTTGTTGTGTTGAGGTACTCTTTATTATGGAACCAGTAAATGAAGAAATCAGAAAAAATGTTCTGTCACCTTTACGAAAGGGACAATTTTTCATCTGTTTGCCATGCTCTCAATTATGGCAACTTCTGCCATGTTGATATATAATAGCACGCCAAATAGGGAAATGTTACAAGAGTTTTTAAAAGAAGCAATCTTTTTTTTCCTCTCATTTGCATGTACTCATTCTGCTTTAATTTGCAGTTTGCTGACATTTGTACGTGCTTATGCAGGCCTGAATTATGAATGGAGGCACATTCAGCTTATTCAGTCTTAACCCTTTTCAAACATGACATTTCCTGTAATCTTTTCTGTGAGTTGGAGGTAGGGGATGTACTTCACTCAATCACTAGCAATATTTAGGAGTTTACAAAGCAAGTCATGAAATCCTTAATTTCTTCTGGACATGGCTAAATTTCGTTTTGATTTAAAAAGCCTGTGTCTAGGTTAAAAAGCACAGTCTGTACTTTAGGGTGGCTTTGTCATTTTGAGATAAGATTTTACTTTTGTAAGAACAACAATAGTATGGCTCAAATGCAAAGCCATGAAAAAATGCATCAAACTTTGTAGCAATAAAAGTAGCACTTTTATTTTGTTTTTGAACAATTTCCAATTGCAATATAGGTTTAATATCTTCAATCTTGCAAGGAAATATTCAAAGTTATTATTGTAATTTTATCTTTAACCACTTGCATACTGGGCACTTTCTGCCCAGGCCAATTATCAGCTTTCAGTGCTGTCCCATTTTGAATGACAATTGCACGATCATGCATCACCAGACCCAAACAAAATTGTTATAATTTTTTGAGACAAATAGAGCTTACTTTTGGTGGTGTTTAATCACCATAGTTTTTTTTTTGCTAAACAAATGAAAAAAGACAGAAAATTTTAAAAAGAAGTCTCTGTTATAAAATTTGGTATAATAGTAATTTTTCTCCTTCACTGATGTAAACTGATGAGGCTGCACTGCTAGGTACTGATAGGGTGCACTGATGGGCACTGATAGGCGGCACTTATGGGCACTAGACATGTGCGATTAGTTTCGTACGAATCGAAAATTCGTACATTTGTACGAACCCGAATTACGAATTTTTATGAATACGAATTCTGTACGAAATACGAAATTTCGTTTACGAATTTCGGATCCAAATTATCCGAATCCAAACTACCAAATAACGATTTTCAACTAATACGAAAGAAACAAACAAAAAAAAAGTTACGAAAGTAGGAGTTGTGTCCAGAATCAACTAAAACAATGTACTCTACCCCGTCCGAAAGTACGAATTATGGTATTGAGCTTCCCTTTAATAGTGCCGTTGTACGTCTTATACGTCACCGTGTTCTTGGCGTTCGGAATTTCCGACAACATTTGTGCGACCGTGTGTATGCAAGACAAGTTTGAGCCAACATCCTTCGGAAAAAAATACACGGTTTTGTTGTCTGAATTTCCGATCGTCTGTACGCGGCATGAGTCCGTAGAGTTCAATATTAACGATTCGTACGAAATTCGTATTTCGTACGAATCAGAATTAAATTCCGTACACGAATTGAAAATTATGTTTTTTTTTAATACGGAACGAAATGAAACAAATTTTTTGACGGCTCCCATGTCTAATGGGTACTGGTAGGCGGCACTTATGGGCACTGATAAGGCAGCACTTAGCACTTATGAGGAGGCACTGATATGCGGCACTGATGGGTGGCACTGATGATCCATGCCCTGATTGTCAGTGTTGATGTCCCCTGTGTGGATTTGCCAGTTTTCGGCTCTCCTCTCCTCACGCACTGTCAGCATGAGGAGAGGATTGCTGATAACCGGCAAATCCTGTTTATATCCGTGATCGGTTGTAAATTGGACACACCTGATCACGTGGTAAAGAGCCGCTGTGATTGGCTTTTTACCCCGATCTGCAATCACAGATCACTGGCTATTCACGAGGTATATAAGAGGGTTTACGAACACTTTTAGCATTTTTTTTTAAATCATTCTTTATTTATATTTCAAAAAGGGTGTATAGGTAATGCATTACATCATTTTCCATTTCATATATATATATACAGATCATTTCTCATCAAATCTCACATTTACATAACCCAGCCCTACTTATATCTTCCAGTAACAGCAAGCTGGTTTCTATGCCCTCTTTTTATATTTACTTCAGATATCCCTCTGAGATTCATTAATCGTATTCTTTAAATACCGGTGTACTACCCACTCATCCCTCTTATTTTTTACTTTACATATCCTCCCCTTCCCCAAGTATCCAGAACAACCTCATTACATCCTAAACCTAACAAAACAGACCAGAAACCTAAACAGACAAATAAACAACAACAAAAAAATCCTGAGTCCCACCCCCCCACCCTCCACCTTCTCCTCCCCCTCTCCAAGTCCTCCCCCGGTGAAGGAACAGGGCCTCCAAAATGTAATATAAGCCATGCGGACTTATTCCCCTCCTGTATTCCCCAGCAGTCTCTTGCCCTCTTCTGAGTATACCAATACATTCCAAGGTGTCCAGGTTTTATTATATTGCTCTTTCTTATCTTGGGCCGAGAGCACCAAGTCCTCTATGGCCCCCACATTTCTAACCCTATTGAGCCATTCTGCCATCGACGGTGGCCTACGGTTTTTCTAACTTCGAGCAATACCCGCCTTGGCCTCATTGATCATGTGGCATAGGAGCGAGTTTTTATATGTCTTTGTTGGTATTTGTGTAAAATGTAGCAAAAAGAAGGCAGGATCATCCAATACTGGGTAGGATGTAAATTTTTGAGAGACCCTTTGAACTTCTAGCCAGTATTGTCTGATCTTAGGACATGTCCAAAATATATGGAGCAGGGTTCCTTGCCCCTTATTGCATCTCCAGCACTGATCTGAGACTCCAGGGAAGAACCTACCTAATCTCGACGGTGTATAATACCACCTGTTTAAAAGTTTATAGTTTAATTCCTGGGTTCTAGTGCAGGTTGATGATTTCAGTGAAAGGTATATTATCTTCTGTTGTTGAGCCTGAGTAAGGTTCTGATTGAGGTCCCTTGCTCATTTTCCTATCGCTGGCCTCTCATAATTGTCTGGGGGTGCTATTAACAACCTATATAATTTAGATATTGTTAGAGTGAGAAGTTCCTTCTCTTCACAGTATGTTTAAAACTGTGTCAATTCCCGTCTGAAACTTCTCGTTGGGCCTAATGAAGTAAAAAAATGGCGGAGTTGTAGGGCCTGCCAATACTTTATTTCAAATCGGCCTCCCAGTTGTATCAAAGAGGCCAATGTAGGCCAAGAATCTGAGTACAGGAAGTGTGAAGCCTGCATATATCCCCTCTCTCGAAGTTTCTGATTAGCCCCCCCCCCCTCCATCCCTGGCTCAAACCTTGGATTCCCAAGTATTGGGTATAGTGGAGATTGCATTGATGAGTATTTAGCATTCTGGCAGATATTGGAGCTTATAGATAATGTCGGGCCTATAAAAGGGTGTCTTTTGAGGGGGTCTGGTAGTTTTACATAGCACCATGGTGCTCTACTCAGGGGGACCTGGCTAACCGCCTGCTCCAGTTCTATCCATAGTTTAAATTCTATCTTTCTACACCAATCTATGACCCTACCCAAGTGTGCAGCCTGATGATATTTAGCTATGTCTGGTACTGCCAAGCCTCCATAACACTTGAGCAGGGTCATGTGCCTCCTGCTGATCCTCAGTCGCTTATTTGCCTAAATAAATTTAGTGAAAAGCCTATTTACTTGACGGAAAAAGTCAGCTGGGATTCCTAATTTTTATGGTATTACAGCTGCCAAACCATGAGTGAAATCCCTGCTGCCACTTATCCAATAGGGAACTGACTGTCTTTACTAGCGGAGGGAAGTTTACTGTAAAAGTGTTCTCTAATCTTGATGGTATGTATATCCCCAAGTATTTTAGGGCTGATCTTACCCATTAAAGTTAAAGTTGGGTTGTATAGTTTGCTGCACCACCGAATGGAGTGCCACCCCCATTGCTTCTGACTTTGCATAGTTAATTTTTAGGTTTGATAATGCCCCTGTGACAGCAGGAAGGTAAAGTCACCTGGTTGCATCCAGGGGGGTAGATATATTTCGCCCAGATTCAGGCTTTACGCTGACTTATACAACTAGGTGGAGAGTTGTATAGGCCCAGCTAAGGCTAGTGGGCTCATGGATGACTCATACCTCTAGGGAGAGTGTGGGGCGTCGTGCAGACAGAGATGAGGAGACCAGCTGAACCTTGTCAGCTCATTTAGGCCTCTATAAGAACTCCCAGCTTCATTAGATGTTAGCTCATGCCTGGAACCAGACCTGTGTGGACTGTCTTGGGAGAGTGAACCCCTGTGCGGTGAGAAAAAGCCTGTGTGGCTATTTGCTTAGACATTTAAAACCAGGGACTTAGGGACTAGGACAGCACTAGGCTGATCCCAGTTGTTAGTTAGGAAACCTGTATGTTTAGTCAGAGGTCAACTTGACCAGGATTTATTTTGGTTATGTTTCTTTTGCCTTGCTGTGTTTTTGTCACTGTAAATAGAAAATAAACCGCACCTTTTTGATTTTTTGAAAACCACAACCTCCGTCTGCTGGGCCTGTTTTTGTGTGGGGAGCCCATCCCGGGGGTCACACACACCCGCTGCCGAGCTAACCCCCTCACAGTTGGTGGAGAACCAGTGGCAGTTTTTTTAGGCCAGCATGGAGGAGATACTGAAACAGCTGGCTCTAGCAAATGCCAATCAACAGCAGACAAATGCAGGTTTGCAAAAGAGCCTTGCAGCTCAACAACAGAGCCTTGCAGCCCAGCAGCAGACAAACGCAACTTTGCAACGGAGTCTGGAGGCTCAGCAACAAGCCCAGCAGCAATCTGAGGCCCGCTTCATAGACCTATTGCAGAGGCAAGAGCAGAGACTACAACAACAGATGGAAGCAGTAATGCAGCAACGTCCGCAGACCAGTGAGGAAAGCCGTCCCACTAATACCGCGTCCTTTGGGGTGAGTCATTTATTGACAAAAATGACTGGAGAGGATGATCCAGAGGTATTTTTGACCACATTTGAAAGGACTGCTGAAAGAGAAAAGTGGCCTGAGGAGCAGTGGGCTGGACTGGTGGCTCCTCTGTTAACTGGTGAATCGCAGAAAGCTTACTATGACCTGGAGCCTGACCAAGCAAAAAACTATGTGATGCTAAAAGCTGAAATATTGGCAAGGCTGGGTGTCACCCTGGCTGTCCGGGCTCAGCGTGTGCATAACTGGACTTTCCAGCTTGGAAAACCCCCCAGGTCTCAAATGTATGATCTCATTCACCTGAGCAGAAAGTGGCTACAGCCAGAGACTTTGTCCGCACCAAAGATTGTGGAACGTGTTGTAATGGATCGGTTTTTGAGAGCTCTTCCTACTGCCATCCAAAAGTGGGTAAGCCATGGAGACCCAGAGACGGCCGATGGTCTTGTGGATCGTGTGGAGAAATACTTGGCTACAGAGAACCTGACGGCCTCTTCCAGAGACACTCGGACTTTCCACCCTAAGACCAGACCATCCCCAGGGGTGGATAAGAGGATTCCAAGGGGTGAGGGTGGAGAGAGTGAGAGGGTGGGAGCTCTACCCCAAGTTTGGCGAGAACAGCCTGGGAAATCAGCGGCTCAAGAGGCGGCAAGAAGGATCGTTTGCTACCGCTGCCGGCAAGCGGGACATATTGCAGCAAATTGCCCGGTTGTGGAGGAACCCATGCAGTGTGACTTTCTGACGGGCAGACGTCAGTCGCTGTGTGCGACAGTCGCATGCACTGCCATTCGAGGAACTGAGAAACATTTATGCAAAATGTGTGTTAATGGTAGAAATGTTGTGGTATTGCTGGATTCAGGTAGCCTTGTGACCCTGATAAAGGCTGAGTTAGTTAAAACAGAGGTCTCTGGGAATAGCAAGGTAGCTGTTATTTGTGTGCATGGGGACACCCGAGAATATCCAGTGACTACAGTGTGTTTCGAGACCCCCAAAGGTACCCTCTCTCATCCAGTGGGCTTAGTATCTCAGTTACCGCATGACGCCATTGTCGGAAGGGATTTTCCGAAGTTCTGGGAACTGTGGGATGATCCTGAGCCCCCCACTGGTGCCCCTATGTACCAGGAATGTGATAGCCAGAACTCCCCTGAGAGTGGTGAGGACTCTCCGGAATTTCCCTTGTCAGTATTGGCAGGGGAGACTCAAGAAACTGGAGAGGAGCCCACCTCCTCAGACGAAAACCTACCGTCTGTGGAGTTTTCTGATCTTGAGGTTCACAGGGAAAACTTTGCCACAGAACAGTTGAAAGACCCCGCCCTAATAAAGGCGCGGGAAAACGTAGTGAAAATAGATGGCGAGTTAGTGAACCCAGATAATACCTGCACTTACCCATACTTCAGCGTAGAGAAGGACCTACTGTATCGGGTGGCAACAAGGGCAGAAGAAACCGTTGAGCAACTTGTGGTGCCCAAACCTTACAGGAAGTTGGTGTTGGAGTTGGCCCATGGGCACATTCTTGGAGGTCATCTGGGGACAGAGAAAACCCGAGAGAGGGTATTACAGAGATTCTATTGGCCGGGGGTGATGAAGGACATAGAAAATTATTGTTCCTCCTGCCCTGTGTGTCAGAGGTCGGCCCCGATGCCACATTTCCATAGCCCGCTGGTCCCTCTACCCATCATTGAGGTCCCGTTTGAGAGGATCGCCATGGATTTGGTAGGTCCTATAATCAAGTCCGCTAGGGGGCACCAGTACATATTAGTTATAATGGACTATGCCACCCGTTATCCAGAAGCGATCCCTCTCCGAAATACCTCGGCCAAAACCATAGCCAAAGAGCTATCTCTTGTGTTTAGCCGGGTGGGTATTTGTAAAGAACTGCTTACGGACCAAGGTACACCCTTTATGTCCCGGGTTATGAAGGAGCTGTGTAAATTGTTCAAAGTGACGCAATTACGTACATCTGTGTATCACCCCCAAACCGATGGGCTGGTTGAAAGATTCAACAAAACCCTAAAACAAATGTTGAAGAAAGTGGTGGATAGAGATGGAAAGGATTGGGACTGTCTACTTCCTTATCTGATGTTTGCTATTAGGGAGGTGCTCCAATCCTCTACGGGATTCTCCCCCTTTGAGTTACTGTATGGGAGACACCCAAGAGGGCTGTTGGATATTGCCAAGGAAACTTGGGAAAGTGAGAGTTCTCCCCACAGGAGTGTGATTGAGCATGTCGCCCTGATGCAAGACCGAATTGCACAGGTAATGCCCATCGTGAAGGAACATTTGGCCCAAGCGCAGTTAGCACAGCAGAGAGTGTACAACCGTGGAGCCAAGACCCGTACCTTTTCCCCGGGGGATAGGATACTGGTACTTGTCCCTACGGTTGAAAGTAAATTCCTTGCCAAATGGCAAGGCCCCTACGAGATAATGGAAAAAGTGAGCGAAGTGAATTACAAGGTCAGACAACCAGGAAGGCGAAAGCCCGAACAGATCTATCATGTTAATCTGTTGAAAGCCTGGAGGGATAGAGAGTCCCTAGTCGCAGACACTTGGTCACCAGCTCAAACTGGTTGCGTGATTCCTGAGGTTGGAATCGCAGCCACCTTGTCACAACCCCAACAACAGGAGGTTAAGGAGTTTGTGCTTCGTAACAAGGAGGTATTCTCTGAGCTGCCGGGACAAACATCTGGGGTAGAGCATGACATTATTACCCCGCCCGGTGAAAGGGTGAAGTTAAAACCCTATCGGATCCCAGAGGCCCGACGGGAGGCAATACGGGAGGAAGTACAGAAAATGCTGAACTTAGGGGTGATAGAGGAGTCCCAAAGTGATTGGTCTAGTCCCATTGTGTTGGTGCCTAAACCGGATGGGAGCTGGCGATTTTGTAACGATTTTCGTCAGTTGAACAAAGTTACAAAATTTGACACCTACCCCATGCCACGTATAGATGAGTTGATCGACCGGCTGGGAACAGCCCGATACATGACGACTCTTGACCTCACAAAAGGGTATTGGCAAATCCCCCTGGCCAAGTCGGCCAAAGAGAAAACCACATTTGTAACCCCAGACGGGGCGTTCCAATATAAAAGAATGCCGTTCGGGTTACAGAATGCGCCGGCCACATTCCAGCGGAAAATGGACCAGATGCTGAGGCCCCATCGGAAGTATGCTGCGGCTTACCTGGATGACGTAATTGTCCATAGCACAGATTGGGCCTCACATCTGCCAAAAGTGCAAGCAGTCCTGGACTCTGTTCGGGAAGCGGGGTTTACGGCTAACCCCAAGAAGTGTACCATTGGGCAGGAGGAGGCCAAATATCTTGGGTACACCATTGGGAGGGGAGTAATAAAACCCCAACTCAACAAAGTCGAGGCCATCCAGAGTTGGCCACGTCCCAACAGCAAGAAGCAGGTACGAGCCTTTCTGGGAATCGCTGGGTATTATCGGCGATTCATTCCCCACTTTGCTTCTAAGGCTGTGCCCCTAACCAACCTGACGAAGGGGAAAGGGTCGGTCATGATTAAATGGACCCCCGAGGCTGAGGCAGCATTCCAATTCTTGAAACAAGCCTTATGTAGCCAGCCAGTGTTGTACTCACCCGACTTCTCTAAAGACTTTGTCGTACAAAGTGATGCGTCAGATGTGGGGTTAGGAGCAGTATTGTCCCAGGTCTGGAACGGGGAAGAGCACCCAGTCATTTACCTCAGCAGGAAATTGAAGTCCCATGAGGTAAATTACGCCACCGTTGAAAAGGAGTGTTTAGCGGTGAAGTGGGCTCTAGATTCCCTTCGGTACTACCTGCTAGGTAGGCACTTTGACATGGTTACGGATCACGCTCCGTTAAAGTGGATGGCTCAAAACAAGGAAACAAATAGAAGAGTGAATAGGTGGTTCCTGGCCCTCCAGGAATTCAACTTCACAGTAAAGCATCGCCCTGGCGTTCAAATGGGGAATGTGGATGCTTTGTCTCGAGTACATGAATGCCTGATTGCTGGTGTTCCAACCCCGAGGTTAAAACAAGAGGGGGGGGTATGTGACAGCAGGAAGGTAAAGTCACCTGGTTGCATCCAGGGGGGTAGATATATTTCGCCCAGATTCAGGCTTTACGCTGACTTATACAACTAGGTGGAGAGTTGTATAGGCCCAGCTAAGGCTAGTGGGCTCATGGATGACTCATACCTCTAGGGAGAGTGTGGGGCGTCGTGCAGACAGAGATGAGGAGACCAGCTGAACCTTGTCAGCTCATTTAGGCCTCTATAAGAACTCCCAGCTTCATTAGATGTTAGCTCATGCCTGGAACCAGACCTGTGTGGACTGTCTTGGGAGAGTGAACCCCTGTGCGGTGAGAAAAAGCCTGTGTGGCTATTTGCTTAGACATTTAAAACCAGGGACTTAGGGACTAGGACAGCACTAGGCTGATCCCAGTTGTTAGTTAGGAAACCTGTATGTTTAGTCAGAGGTCAACTTGACCAGGATTTATTTTGGTTATGTTTCTTTTGCCTTGCTGTGTTTTTGTCACTGTAAATAGAAAATAAACCGCACCTTTTTGATTTTTTGAAAACCACAACCTCCGTCTGCTGGGCCTGTTTTTGTGTGGGGAGCCCATCCCGGGGGTCACACACACCCGCTGCCGAGCTAACCCCCTCACACCCCATACTCATCTATTTCTTTCATCAAATTTGGCAATGAAACATGTGGGCTAGACAAAGAGAACAGCAGGTTGTCTGCAAAGGCAGAGATTTTATAGTTCCGGTCTCCTATATGTAGTCCCTGGATATCTGGATTTTGCCTAATTCTATTTAATAGGGGCTCTAAAGAAAGGGCAAATAGCATCAGGGATAATGGGCATCCCTGACGCGTTCTGTTTGAGATTTTGATCGGTTCCGAGAGAGTTCCATTTACTTTAACTAGTGCCTGGGGTGAGGTGTACACCCCCCGCTAGCCATCTTCGCATATGATCCCCCAATCCCATATGCCTCAGTACTTCAAACATAAAGCCCCTCCGCGTCAATACTAAGAATAAAATAGAGGGCGTTTTTGTATCGTTGGCCCAGTGGACCAGGTTGAGTACCTTGATAGTATTATCCCTGGCCTCTCGGGTAGGGACAAATCCCACCTGGTCCAAATGTACCAATTGATTCAACAGCGACTGGAGTCGGAGGGCCAACAATTTGGTGAAAAGCTTTAGGTCTATATTCAACAATGAGATTGGGCGGTAGCTCCCGCACTCCGCCGGGTCTTTCCCTTCTTTCGGGATAAACAAAATATGTGCCATAAGTGCGTCCGGCGGGAGGGCAGCAGACCAGCCAATCTCATTGAACAATTTCATCATATGTACCCCCAGTATAGGGAAGAAGTGCTTGTAGTACTGAATGGTAAACCCATCTGGGCCTGGTGCCTTCCCATGTTTAACAAATTTCATCACTACTTTTAGCTTCTCTATTGAGATAGGACCTTCCAAACTGTCACGTTCTGGAGAAGACAGGTTGCGCATGCGTGCTGAGGAGAGGTATTCTTCCAATTTAACCCAAGACACCAGCGCTGGGTCCAAGTTATAGAGAGAAGAATAATGCTCTCTGAATCTTTGTGCTACAGTATGTCTCCAGGAAGTGAAATTAGTTGTCCATTCTCCCCCTTTATATGAGGTACATATACTGACCTCCCTTCTCCTTAAGTTTCCCTGCCAGCACCTTGCTACATTTATCCCCTAGTTCATAAGTTACTTTCTTTTCTGCCTGTATTGCCGCTTTCGCTTTATACCTAAGTAGTAGGCTTGTGCAATTTGTTTTGTAACAAATCGAAATTCGTCCGAATTTAGCAACTTTCGGACATTCGGAAGCATTCGAATTTCCGAACAAAGCAATTACGAATAAAACCGAATCCGAAATAAATTATATCGCAAATAGCGAATGCCCGAATGTCTTCGGCATAATTCGTTATGAAAAAAGTTACAAATGTACGAATCCATTCGAAGCACAATAACACTCTGCTCTGCTCTCTGCTTCTCCCTCACCGTGCTGAACTCCCTCTCAAAATGGTGTACAGGGGCGGAGGCTATAGCCGCATGTAAAAAACGAAAGTAAAATACGAGATTTTGAATCGTTACAAATAACCGCTATGTATTTAGAAAAGTACAAATCCATTCGAAGCACATTAGGCATAATAGGCAGCGTCGAAGCAACGAACCCAAAAAAAGTTACGAAAGTAGGAGTTGTGTCCAGAATCAACTAAAAACAATGTACTCTACCAAAAGTATGAATAAGTTCGAACACGAAAAATCCCGTCTAACAAAATTACGAACGATTACGAATCAACAGGACCGAAAAGAAACAAACCGAAACTAAACAAATTTTTCAGTTGTGCACAAGAAACGAACCAAAACTAAACGAATTTTTCCGTTGTGCACAAGTCTACTATGTAGGTCGGTCAGTTGTCTCCTCCGATGTGCTAACTCTTTCCCTAATGATGGGGTTTGTACTTCCTTATGTTGGGCCTCCAATGTCTGGATTTCTTCTATCAATTTTACTACCTGCACTTCTCGTGCTTTCTTTAATTGGGAGCCGTGTTTGATCACCGCTCTCATTACTACCTTATGCGTTTCCCAGATCATGCCCGGGTCACTCCCTGGGGTGTCGTTCGTCTGAAAATATGCTTCCATTTCTTTTGCTACGTCTTCCCGAATCTCGGGTATCTGCAGCAAACTTTCATTTAGATGCCAACGACACCCCGGGAGGGAGCCAAGCCTTATATGACGATATGAAGTGTCACCGGCGCGTGATCTGACCATGTTATATTCCCAATAATTACGTTGTGTACCCCTGCCAGTAGATAGTGTGGCACCAAAAAAGGTATGCGGGAATACAGTTGATGTGGGTTGGAAAAAAATGTGTAGTCTTTCTCCCCCCCATGTAACAACCTCCAAACATCCACCAGCTGCATTTCCTGTATCTTCCGCAGAATTCCCCTCCTGCTGCCCCCTGGTGTGGAGGAAAACCCTGATGATGTTTCTAATTTGGGATCCAATGGTATATTAACCACTTAAGCCCCGGATAGGCAAAAATAGATAATGGATGAAAGATGGACAGCCGCACTCCAAAAAAACCTTTTGGTTGCCTTTATTGTAAAAAATAAACAATGCACTACAAATCACAGCAAGCAGGGATGGCAGCTGACGCTATAATTAGTGCTTACTCATAGCCCCGGAACAATACGCAGCTTAAAGACCAGATGTGTTTTTACAATTTGGCACTGCGCTGCTTTAACTGGAAATTGCGCGGACATGCAAAGTTGTACCCAAACGAAATTTGCGTCCTTTTCTTCCCACAAATAGAGCTTTCTTTTAATGGTATTTGATTGCCTCTGCAATTTTTATTTTTTGCGATATAAACGCAAAAAGACCGAAAATTTTGAAAAAATAATATATTTTCTACTTTTTGTTATAAGAAAAATCTAATAAACTAAATTTTAGTCATAAATTTAGGCCAAAATGTATTCAACCACATGCCTTTAGTAAAAAAAATGTCAATAAGCGTATATTTATTGGTTTGCGCAAAAGTTATAGCGTCTACAAACTAGGGTACATTTTCTGTAATTTACACAGCTTTTAATTTATGACTGCCTATCTAATTTCTTGAGGTGCTAAAATGGCAGGGCAGTACAAAACCCCCCCCAAATGACCCCATTTTGGAAAGTAGACATCCCAAGCTATTTGCTGAGAGGCATGTTGAGTCCATGGAATATTTTATATTTTGCCACAAGTTGCGGGAATATAACAAACTTCTTTTTTTTTTTGCACAAAGTTGTCACTAACTGATATATTGCTCAAACATGCCATGGTTATATGTGAAATTACACCCCAAAATACATTCTACTGCTTCTCCTGAGTACTGGGATACCACATGTGTTGGACTTTTTGGGAGCCTAGCCGCGTACAGGACCCCAAAAATCAAGCACCGCCTTCAAGATTTCTAAGGGCATACATTTTTGATTCTACTCCTCACTACCTATCACTACTAGTGTTGAGCAGACCCGAACTGTAAAGTTCGGGTCCGTACCGAATTTTGGCGTTTTCCCGACCCCGGACCCGGACCCGGATTTTGCGCTAAAGTCCGGGTTCGGGTTCGGATTCGGGAATTTAATGGCACAGTTAGAAATGCTTCAGGGGCCAGCCAATCACCATTTGATTAGCTGGTGTGCCCTTAGAAGCCATCATAGCCATGCCTACTAATGGCATGGCTGTGATTGGTCAGTGCAACATGTGACCCAGCATGTGACCAGCTTCTATATAAGCAAGAGGCACACAGCACAGATCGTCACTCTGCTTTTAGACAGTGTAGGGAAAGGATCCTGGCTGCTGTTGCTGTGAGGGAGAGAATTATATGATAGGAGTTAGTCCTGATTCTGCAATCTACTGATAGAAAAGATAGAGAAACAGTGTAGTGTAGTGTAGGGGCAGGATCCTGTTTGTGCTTTCAGGGAGAGAGATTTAGATAGGAGTCCAGATTGAGAGATATAATAGCTCAGCGATCTGCATAGGTTTATCTGTTTGTGTTGCAAGCTCAGTGCACCAGCACTGCATTACGTTGAGTGATACACCTATTCCATACTGTGGCTGTATTGTGCTCTTGCTAAAAGACCCATTTCGGGCAGAAAAAAAAAAAGGCACTTTATTGTGCTTTTGCTAAAAAGACCCATTTTTGGGCCCCAAAAAAAAAAAAGCACTTTATTGTGCTGTTGCAAAAAAAAAGAAAGGCACTTTGTTGTGCGCAAAAAAGACCTATTTTTGGGCAAAAAAAATATTTTGCAGTGTATATCTCTAGTTGTGTGAAATAACCAATTTCTATATATTTTTCTTGTACTATGCTATACTAAAAAAAAAAAAAAAAACTTTTTTTTGAATAGCATCCTCTGCAGCTGTGCGATTCAGCGGTTATATACTGTTGGGGTTGTTGTGCTCTTGCAAAAAACGCCATTTAGGGCCACAGAAAATATTTTGCAGTGTGAAATACACATCTGGAGGTGTGTGAAAAAACAACATTATTTTTAAAAAGCATTCTCTGGCCTCTGCAGCTGTGCGATTCAGCGGTTATATACTGTTGGGGTTGTTGTGCTCTTGCAAAAAACGCCATTTAGGGCCACAGAAAATATTTTGCAGTGTGAAATACACATCTGGAGGTGTGTGAAAAAAACAATTTCTATATATTGTACAGTGCTATACTAAAAAAAACTAAAATTTTTTTGAATAGCATTCTCTGCACTTCTATAGCTGTGCGATTCAGTGGTTAAATACTGTGGTTGTGTTGTGCTCTTCCAAAAAACGCCATTTAGGGCCACAGAAAATAAATTGCAGTGTGAAATACACATGTGGAGGTGTGTAAAAGAAACAATTTCTATATATTGTACAGTGCTCTACTAAAAAAAACAACATTTTTTTTGAATAGCATTCTCTGCACTTCTATAGCTGTGCGATTCAGTGGTTAAATACTGTGGTTGTGTTGTGCTCTTCCAAAAAACGCCATTTAGGGCCACTGAAAATAAATTGCAGTGTGAAATACACATGTGGAGGTGTGTAAAATAAACAATTTCTATATATTGTACAGTGCTATACTAAAAAAAACAAAATTTTTTTTGAATAGCATTCTCTGCACTTCTATAGCTGTGCGATTCAGTGGTTAAATACTGTGGTTGTGTTGTGCTCTTCCAAAAAACGCCATTTAGGGCCACTGAAAATAAATTGCAGTGTGAAATACACATGTGGAGGTGTGTAAAATAAACAATTTCTATATATTGTACAGTGCTATACTAAAAAAACCAAAATTTTTTTTGAATAGCATTCTCTGCACTTCTATAGCTGTGCGATTCAGTGGTTAAATACTGTGGTTGTGTTGTGCTCTTCCAAAAAACGCCATTTAGGGCCACAGAAAATATTTTGCAGTGTGAAATACACATCTGGAGGTGTGTGAAAAAACAACATTATTTTTAAAAAGCATTCTCTGGCCTCTGCAGCTGTGCGATTCAGCGGTTATATACTGTTGGGGTTGTTGTGCTCTTGCAAAAAACGCCATTTAGGGCCACAGAAAATATTTTGCAGTGTGAAATACACATCTGGAGGTGTGTGAAAAAACAACATTATTTTTGAATAGCATTCTCTGGCCTCTGCAGCTGTGCGATTCAGCGGTTATATACTGTTGGGGTTGTTGTGCTCTTCCAAAAAACGCCATTTAGGGCCACAGCAAAAAAATTGCAGTGTGAAATACACATGTGGAGGTGTGTAAAATAAACAATTTCTATATATTGTACAGTGCTATACTAAAAAAAACAACATTTTTTTGGAATAGCATTCTCTGCACTTCTATAGCTGTGCGATTCAGTGGTTAAATGCTGTGGTTGTGTTGTGCTCTTCCAAAAAACGCCATTTAGGGCCACTGAAAATAAATTGCAGTGTTAAATACACATGTGGAGGTGTGTAAAATAAACAATTTCTATATATTGTACAGTGCTATACTAAAAAAAACAACATTTTTTTTGAATAGCATTCTCTGCACTTCTATAGCTGTGCGATTCAGTGGTTAAATACTGTGGTTGTGTTGTGCTCTTCCAAAAAACGCCATTTAGGGCCACAGAAAATATTTTGCAGTGTGAAATACACATCTGGAGGTGTGTGAAAAAACAACATTATTTTTAAAAAGCATTCTCTGGCCTCTGCAGCTGTGCGATTCAGCGGTTATATACTGTTGGGGTTGTTGTGCTCTTGCAAAAAACGCCATTTAGGGCCACAGAAAATATTTTGCAGTGTGAAATACACATCTGGAGGTGTGTGAAAAAACAACATTATTTTTGAATAGCATTCTCTGGCCTCTGCAGCTGTGCGATTCAGCGGTTATATACTGTTGGGGTTGTTGTGCTCTTCCAAAAAACGCCATTTAGGGCCACAGCAAAAAAATTGCAGTGTGAAATACACATGTGGAGGTGTGTAAAATAAACAATTTCAATATATTGTACAGTGCTATACTAAAAAAAACAACATTTTTTTTGAATAGCATTCTCTGCACTTCTATAGCTGTGCGATTCAGTGGTTAAATACTGTGGTTGTGTTGTGCTCTTCCAAAAAACGCCATTTAGGGCCACAGAAAATATTTTGCAGTGTGAAATACACATCTGGAGGTGTGTGAAATAAACAATTTCTATATATTTTCCTTGTACTGTGCTATACTAAAAAAAAAAACCTTTTTTTTTTTAATAGCATTTTCTGTAGCTGTGCGATTCAGCGGTTACGTGCTGTGGGTGTGTTGTGGTCTGGCAAAAAACGCCATTTAGGGCCACAGAAAATATTTTGCAGTGTGAAATACACATCTGGAGGTGTGTGAAAAAACAACATTATTTTTGAATAGCATTCTCTGGCCTCTGCAGCTGTGCGATTCAGCGGTTATATACTGTTGGGGTTGTTGTGCTCTTCCAAAAAACGCCATTTAGGGCCACAGCAAAAAAATTGCAGTGTGAAATACACATGTGGAGGTGTGTAAAATAAACAATTTCTATATATTGTACAGTGCTATACTAAAAAAAACAACATTTTTTTGGAATAGCATTCTCTGCACTTCTATAGCTGTGCGATTCAGTGGTTAAATGCTGTGGTTGTGTTGTGCTCTTCCAAAAAACGCCATTTAGGGCCACTGAAAATAAATTGCAGTGTTAAATACACATGTGGAGGTGTGTAAAATAAACAATTTCTATATATTGTACAGTGCTATACTAAAAAAAACAACATTTTTTTTGAATAGCATTCTCTGCACTTCTATAGCTGTGCGATTCAGTGGTTAAATACTGTGGTTGTGTTGTGCTCTTCCAAAAAACGCCATTTAGGGCCACAGAAAATATTTTGCAGTGTGAAATACACATCTGGAGGTGTGTGAAAAAACAACATTATTTTTAAAAAGCATTCTCTGGCCTCTGCAGCTGTGCGATTCAGCGGTTATATACTGTTGGGGTTGTTGTGCTCTTGCAAAAAACGCCATTTAGGGCCACAGAAAATATTTTGCAGTGTGAAATACACATCTGGAGGTGTGTGAAAAAACAACATTATTTTTGAATAGCATTCTCTGGCCTCTGCAGCTGTGCGATTCAGCGGTTATATACTGTTGGGGTTGTTGTGCTCTTCCAAAAAACGCCATTTAGGGCCACAGCAAAAAAATTGCAGTGTGAAATACACATGTGGAGGTGTGTAAAATAAACAATTTCAATATATTGTACAGTGCTATACTAAAAAAAACAACATTTTTTTTGAATAGCATTCTCTGCACTTCTATAGCTGTGCGATTCAGTGGTTAAATACTGTGGTTGTGTTGTGCTCTTCCAAAAAACGCCATTTAGGGCCACAGAAAATATTTTGCAGTGTGAAATACACATCTGGAGGTGTGTGAAATAAACAATTTCTATATATTTTCCTTGTACTGTGCTATACTAAAAAAAAAAAACTTTTTTTTTTAATAGCATTTTCTGTAGCTGTGCGATTCAGCGGTTACGTGCTGTGGGTGTGTTGTGGTCTGGCAAAAAACGCCATTTAGGGCCACAGAAAATATTTTGCAGTGTGAAATACACATCTGGAGGTGTGTGAAAAAACAACATTATTTTTGAATAGCATTCTCTGGCCTCTGCAGCTGTGCGATTCAGCGGTTATATACTGTTGGGGTTGTTGTGCTCTTCCAAAAAACGCCATTTAGGGCCACAGCAAAAAAATTGCAGTGTGAAATACACATGTGGAGGTGTGTAAAATAAACAATTTCTATATATTGTACAGTGCTATACTAAAAAAAACAACATTTTTTTTAATAGCATTCTCTGCACTTCTATAGCTGTGCGATTCAGTGGTTAAATACTGTGGTTGTGTTGTGCTCTTCCAAAAAACGCCATTTAGGGCCACAGAAAATATTTTGCAGTGTGAAATACACATCTGGAGGTGTGTGAAAAAACAACATTATTTTTAAAAAGCATTCTCTGGCCTCTGCAGCTGTGCGATTCAGCGGTTATATACTGTTGGGGTTGTTGTGCTCTTGCAAAAAACGCCATTTAGGGCCACAGAAAATATTTTGCAGTGTGAAATACACATCTGGAGGTGTGTGAAAAAACAACATTATTTTTGAATAGCATTCTCTGGCCTCTGGAGCTGTGCGATTCAGCGGTTATATACTGTTGGGGTTGTTGTGCTCTTCCAAAAAACGGCATTTAGGGCCACAGCAAAAAAATTGCAGTGTGAAATACACATGTGGAGGTGTGTAAAATAAACAATTTCAATATATTGTACAGTGCTATACTAAAAAAAAACAAATTTTTTTTTGAATAGCATTCTCTGCACTTCTATAGCTGTGTGATTCAGTGGTTAAATACTGTGGTTGTGTTGTGCTCTTCCAAAAAACGCAATTTAGGGCCACAGAAAATATTTTGCAGTGTGAAATACACATCTGGAGGTGTGTGAAATAATGTTGTTTTTTCACACACCTCCAGATGTGTATTTCACACTGCAAAATATTTTCTGTGGCCCTAAATGGCGTTTTTTGCAAGAGCACAACAACCCCAACAGTATATAACCGCTGAATCGCACAGCTGCAGAGGCCAGAGAATGCTTTTTAAAAATAATGTTGTTTTTTCACACACCTCCAGATGTGTATTTCACACTGCAAAATATTTTCTGTGGCCCTAAATGGCGTTTTTTGCCAGACCACAACACACCCACAGCACGTAACCGCTGAATCGCACAGCTACAGAAAATGCTATTCAAAAAAAAAGGTTGTTTTTTTTAGTATAGCACAGTACAAGGAAAATATATAGAAATTGTTTATTTCACACACCTCCAGATGTGTATTTCACACTGCAAAATATTTTCTGTGGCCCTAAATGGCGTTTTTTGGAAGAGCACAACACAACCACAGTATTTAACCACTGAATCACACAGCTATAGAAGTGCAGAGAATGCTATTCAAAAAAAATTTTGTTTTTTTTTAGTATAGCACTGTACAATATATTGAAATTGTTTATTTTACACACCTCCACATGTGTATTTCACACTGCAATTTTTTTGCTGTGGCCCTAAATGGCGTTTTTTGGAAGAGCACAACAACCCCAACAGTATATAACCGCTGAATCGCACAGCTGCAGAGGCCAGAGAATGCTATTCAAAAATAATGTTGTTTTTTCACACACCTCCAGATGTGTATTTCACACTGCAAAATATTTTCTGTGGCCCTAAATGGCGTTTTTTGCAAGAGCACAACAACCCCAACAGTATATAACCGCTGAATCGCACAGCTGCAGAGGCCAGAGAATGCTTTTTAAAAATAATGTTGTTTTTTCACACACCTCCAGATGTGTATTTCACACTGCAAAATATTTTCTGTGGCCCTAAATGGCGTTTTTTGCCAGACCACAACACACCCACAGCACGTAACCGCTGAATCGCACAGCTACAGAAAATGCTATTCAAAAAAAAAGGTTGTTTTTTTTAGTATAGCACAGTACAAGGAAAATATATAGAAATTGTTTATTTTTGAATAGCATTCTCTGGCCTCTGCAGCTGTGCGATTCAGCGGTTATATACTGTTGGGGTTGTTGTGCTCTTCCAAAAAACGCCATTTAGGGCCACAGCAAAAAAATTGCAGTGTGAAATACACATGTGGAGGTGTGTAAAATAAACAATTTCTATATATTGTACAGTGCTATACTAAAAAAAACAACATTTTTTTTGAATAGCATTCTCTGCACTTCTATAGCTGTGCGATTCAGTGGTTAAATACTGTGGTTGTGTTGTGCTCTTCCAAAAAACGCCATTTAGGGCCACAGAAAATATTTTGCAGTGTGAAATACACATCTGGAGGTGTGTGAAAAAACAACATTATTTTTAAAAAGCATTCTCTGGCCTCTGCAGCTGTGCGATTCAGCGGTTATATACTGTTGGGGTTGTTGTGCTCTTGCAAAAAACGCCATTTAGGGCCACAGAAAATATTTTGCAGTGTGAAATACACATCTGGAGGTGTGTGAAAAAACAACATTATTTTTGAATAGCATTCTCTGGCCTCTGCAGCTGTGCGATTCAGCGGTTATATACTGTTGGGGTTGTTGTGCTCTTCCAAAAAACGCCATTTAGGGCCACAGCAAAAAAATTGCAGTGTGAAATACACATGTGGAGGTGTGTAAAATAAACAATTTCAATATATTGTACAGTGCTATACTAAAAAAAAACAAAATTTTTTTTTGAATAGCATTCTCTGCACTTCTATAGCTGTGCGATTCAGTGGTTAAATACTGTGGTTGTGTTGTGCTCTTCCAAAAAACGCCATTTAGGGCCACAGAAAATATTTTGCAGTGTGAAATACACATCTGGAGGTGTGTGAAATAAACAATTTCTATATATTTTCCTTGTACTGTGCTATACTAAAAAAAACAACCTTTTTTTTAATAGCATTTTCTGTAGCTGTGCGATTCAGCGGTTACGTGCTGTGGGTGTGTTGTGGTCTTCCAAAAAACGCCATTTAGGGCCACAGAAAATATTTTGCAGTGTGAAATACACATCTGGAGGTGTGTGAAAAAACAACATTATTTTTAAAAAGCATTCTCTGGCCTCTGCAGCTGTGCGATTCAGCGGTTATATACTGTTGGGGTTGTTGTGCTCTTGCAAAAAACGCCATTTAGGGCCACAGAAAATATTTTGCAGTGTGAAATACACATCTGGAGGTGTGTGAAAAAACAACATTATTTTTGAATAGCATTCTCTGGCCTCTGCAGCTGTGCGATTCAGCGGTTATATACTGTTGGGGTTGTTGTGCTCTTCCAAAAAACGCCATTTAGGGCCACAGCAAAAAAATTGCAGTGTGAAATACACATGTGGAGGTGTGTAAAATAAACAATTTCAATATATTGTACAGTGCTATACTAAAAAAAACAACATTTTTTTTGAATAGCATTCTCTGCACTTCTATAGCTGTGCGATTCAGTGGTTAAATACTGTGGTTGTGTTGTGCTCTTCCAAAAAACGCCATTTAGGGCCACAGAAAATATTTTGCAGTGTGAAATACACATCTGGAGGTGTGTGAAATAAACAATTTCTATATATTCTTCTTGTACAGTGCTATACTAAAAAAAACAACCTTTTTTTTTGAATAGCATTTTCCGTAGCTGTGCGATTCAGCGGTTACGTGCTGTGGGTGTGTTGTGGTCTGGCAAAAAACGCCATTTAGGGCCACAGAAAATATTTTGCAGTGTGAAATACACATGTGGAGGTGTGTAAAATAAACAATTTCTATATATTGTACAGTGCTATACTAAAAAAACCAAAATTTTTTTTGAATAGCATTCTCTGCACTTCTATAGCTGTGCGATTCAGTGGTTAAATACTGTGGTTGTGTTGTGCTCTTCCAAAAAACGACATTTAGGGCCATAGAAAATATTTTGCAGTGTGAAATACACATCTGGAGGTGTGTGAAATAAACAATTTCTATATATTTTCCTTGTACTGTGCTATACTAAAAAAAACAACCTTTTTTTTTTTGAATAGCATTTTCTGCAGTTCTGTAGCTGTGCGTTTCAGCCATTACGTACTGTGGGTGTGTTGTGGTCTTCCAAAAAACGCCATTTAGGGCAAGATCCTAAATTTGGAAAATATGAGGGGAAGGTCAAAGGGACGTGGTGGCCCCGGTCGTGGTGCTGCTGGTGGAGCTCCTGTTGCAGGGAGAGGACGTGGTGGATCTGTGCCAGCTACACGCACAAGTGAAACACCTTCCTCAGGTGCGAGTAGGCGACCGAGCCTGCGGCGGTATTTTGTCGCGCCTAATGAGGCTGTACCAATGTTTAGGCCAGGACAAGTACAGGCGATAGTAGATTGGGTTGCTGACAGTGCCTCGGGTTCCTTCACATTGTCTCCCACCCACTCTTCTGATGAAAGATCAGAGTTGGCACCTGAAGCCCATGTCCATCAGTCTTTCACCTCACCCCCTTGCAAATCAGCCAAGCAGTCTGAGCCCCAAATCATGCAGCAGTCTCTTCTGCTTTTCGATGACTCTGTTAGCAGGGTTTCCCAGGGCCATCCACCTAGCCCTGCCCCAGAAGTGGAAGAGATTGAGTGCACCGATGCCCAACCACTTATGTTTCATGATGGGTACATGGGAGGACCATCGCAGCACGTCTCGGATGATGACGAAACACAGGTGCCAACTGCTGCTGCTTTCGCAATTGTGCAGACAGACATGGAGGGCAGGGGTGAAGACTGGGTGGAAGATGATGTGGAGGACGATGAGGTCCTCGACCCCACATGGAATCAACGTTATGCAGGTGACCAGTGTAGTTCGGAGGAAGAGGCGGTGGTCGCACAGAGCCACCAGCACAGCAGAAGAGGGAGCAGGGTGCAAAAACGGAGCATGCGTCCCCTAGACAGTACATCTGCTACTGCCCAACGCAGCAAGGGACCGAGCACACCAAAGCCAGGTCCAAGGACTTCCCTAGCGTGGCAGTTCTTCACACAGTGTGTTGATGACAAGACACGAGTGGTTTGCACGCTGTGCAATCAGAGCCTGAAGCGAGGCATAAACGTTCTCAACCTGAGCACAAGCTGCATGACCAGGCATCTAAGTGCAAAGCACGAGCTGCAGTGGAGTAGACACCTCAAAAACCAAGAAAGGTCTCTGGCTCCTCCTGCTTCCTCTTCTGCTGCAGTCTCGGCCTCTTCATCCACCTCTGTAGTGACAGTGGCACCTGTCACCCCGCAAACAGAGGATCTGCCAGCAACACTACCACCTGGGTCACCAACCATCTCCACAATGTCCCATGGAAGCGTTCAGCTCTCTATCTCCCAAACATTGGAGCGGAAGAGGAAGTACCCCCCTAGCCACCCGCGATCCCTGGCCCTGAATGCCAGCATTTAAAAATTCCTGGCCTTTGAAATGCTGTCATTCCGTCTGGTGGAGACGCAGAGTTTTAAAAGCCTGATGGCATTGGCTGTCCCGCAGTACGTCGTGCCCAGCCGCCACTACTTTTCCAGGCGAGCCATCCCTTCCCTGCACAACCAGGTGGGGGACAAAATCAGGTGTGCACTGCGCAACGCCATCTGTGGCAAGGTCCACCTAACTACGGATGCGTGGACCAGTAAGCACGGTCAGGGACGTTATATCTCCCAAACAGCACACTGGGTAAATGCAGTGGCGGCTGGGCCTGAGGCAGATAGCGGTTTGGCGCATGTCCTTCCACCACCGAGGATTGCAGGGCGCTTCAGTTTGCCTCCTGTTGCTAACTCCTCCTTCTCCGCTTCCTCATCCTCTACCGCCTCCTCATCCATTCAGCGTAACACCTTCACCACCAACTTCAGCACAGCCAGGGGTAAACGACAGCAGGCAGTTTTAAAACTTTCCTGTTTGGGGGAAAATCCCCACACCGCGCAGGAGTTGTGGAGGGACATGGAACAACAGACCGATGAGTGGTTGCTGTCAGTGAGCCTCAAGCCCGGCCTGGTGGTGTGCGATAATGGGCGAAATCTCGTAGCAGCTCTGGGTCTAGCCGGTTTGACGCACATCCCTTGCCTGGCGCATGTGCTGAACTTGGTGGTCCAGAGGTTCCTTAAAAATTACCCCAATATGCCAGAGCTGCTGCAGAAAGTGCGGGCTGTGTGTGCGCACTTTCGGCATTCTCACCCTGCTGCTGCTCGCCTGTCAGCGCTGCAGCGTAACTTCGGCCTTCCCGCTCACCGCCTCATATGTGACGTGCCCACAAGGTGGAACTCCACCTTGCACATGCTGGCCAGACTGTGCGAGCAGCAGCAGGCAATAGTAGAGTTTCAGCTGCAGCAATCACGCGTGAGTCGCTCTGCGGAACAGCACCACTTCACCACCAATAACTGGGCCTCCATGCGAGACCTGTGTGCCTTGTTGCGCTGTTTCGAGTACTCCACCAACATGGCCAGTGCCAATGACGCCGTTCTCAGCGTTACTATCCCAGTTCTATGCCTCCTTGAAAAAACGCTTCGTGCGATGATGGAAGAGGATGTGGCACAGGAGGATGAGGAGGAGGAGGAGGAAGGGGGATCATTTCAAAGGCTTTCAGGGCAGTCTTTCACAAGTGGCTACGAGGGTGGGTTCCTGCACCAACAAACGCCAGGTACACAATTGTCCGGCAGAAAGGGCACAGTTCTGGAGGATGACGAGGTGGAGGAGGAGATGGAGGAGGAGGAGGAGGAGGAGGAGCCATGTTCACAGCAGGGTGGCACTCAGACCAGCTCGTGGCCATTACTGGTGCGTGGCTGGGGGGATACAGAGGACACAGACGATACACCTCCCACAGAGGACAGCTTTTCTTTGCCTCTGGGCAGCCTGGCACACATGAGCGATTACATGCTGCAGTGTTTCCGCAACGACAGCCGAGTTGCCCACATTTTAACTGGTGCTGATTACTGGGTGGCCACCCTGCTGGATCCCCGTTACAAGGACAACGTACCGTCCTTAATTCCCTCACTGGAGCGGGATCGTAAGATGCGCGAGTACAAGCGCACGCTGGTAGACGCGCTGCTGGTGGCATTCCCACCTGACAGCGGGCGTACGGTGGAAGCACAAGGCGAAGGCAGAGGAGGAGGAAGAGGTCGCCAACGCAGCCGGGGCACCGGCAGCACCTCAGAAGGCAGGGTTAGCATGGCCGAAATGTGGAAAAGCTTTGTCAGCACGCCACAACAACCAGCACCACCAGCTGAGATGGAACGTCTTAGCAGGAGGCAGCATTTCACCAACATGGTTGAGCAGTATGTGTCCACAGGCCTACACGTACTGGATGACGGGTCTGCCCCCTTTAACTTCTGGGTCTCCAAATTGGGCACATGGCCTGAGCTTGCCGTTTATGCCTTGGAGGTGCTGGCCTGCCCTGCAGCCAGTGTATTATCTGAACGTGTATTTAGCACGGCAGGGGGCGTTATCACAGACAAGCGCAGCCGCCTGTCCAGAGCCAATGTGGACAAGCTCACGTTCATTAAAATGAACCAGGCATGGATCCCACAGGACTTGTCCGTACCTTGTGCAGAATAGACATGTATACCGGTGTTGTGACAAAAACTGTCCGGCCATCGGATTGTGCCCGGCCCGTACTGCGCAGGCGCAGCGCTTGCGCAGTACAGAGGACAAGGAGATTCACAAAATCTCCGAAGATGAACGGCGCCTGCGCTGTGAGTGCAGGTTCAAGCCCCACCATCCAAGAGGACATACGGTAGCACATAGTAACAGGGCCCCTCACGGGCTCGCTTCGATCGCAGCCTTGCTTGGCTCGGCTTGAACCACGGATGGTGTGGCCTTCACCTGAACTCAACACGCAGGCGCCGTTAGTCTTGGGAGATTTTTGAAATCCCCTTGTCCTACATACTCAGCAAGCGCAGTACAGGGCGGACACTATTCGACAGGGGACAGAATTCGACACATCACCGGCCTTACCCAGCCATTGTTGTATTTTTGAACCAGTGTTGGCTACCTCGTCCTCCTCCACCGCCGCTTCCACCTACACAGCCACATCCACCGCCACCTCAACCTCCTACTCCATATGGACCTCGTCCTGCTAGGCCAAGATTAAAATTTTTATTTTATTTTTTTGTAGCGCACAGATCCTTTCCCCCTTACCTGCCTTTATGTTGTTGGCTCTTCGCAGGAGGGAGAAAGGCACACCGCACTACCAGCCCGTATCCTCCTATATAAAGAGGTTGAGCGGTGTACTTGACGGGCCGTGTCCACAGCCGGAGTCAAAACTCCTCCAGAGGATGATTCTCACCTCTACTGTAGGTAGAGGCAAGTCCTTTAATTGCCAGTAAAGTCAATGTCCACACCAGCTGAAACTCCAACTCTTATTCTCTCATGGCAAAATAAACTGTACTCAGATAGAAAAGGTTAGAGCAAAGAAACAGGACAGCTTAAGGTGTGGAGGAGGTCCAGGCACAAACGTAGCACATTCACTTCACTGCTTAGGTTTCTCAAACAGTTTTTGGCGCACGGTCTCTGCCACAGACATTGAGGTTGGTCTCTGCCACAGACCGGGTGTACAAGGCCCCTGCCACGGGCCTGGAGAACTTTGGTCTCAGCCACAGACCAGGGTGTATAAGGCCCCTGCCACGGGCCGGTTGAATAAGGCCTCTGATACAGTCATGGTGACCTTGAGCTTCTCCTTCTACGAACCTAGCCCATATCAAGGGGAAGACATCTCTCCAGGGAGTCAACAGACCATTCCTTCACCGTGACTCCCGCATCGGTCCATCAGAATGATCCTCCCTTCCCTGGAACAGGGTCCCCTACACGAGGCGGCTCTGGACTCCAGGCTTTACTCCCGCCCCTAGGCCTCCATACCCAGGGCAGCAAGAACTCCAGGATAGTACCTCACCCCGGGCTAAAGGTGCCCGAGATGGAACAGGAACACATGCACCCAGGCCGAAGGCACCTGGGCGCGGACCCCACTGGACATCAGCCCCCAGGCCAAAGGTCTGCCCCTTTTATATGCTCTCCCGGCATGCACAGCAGGTTCCCCGCCCCGCTGTACTACTGCCAAGAGGGGACACAAAAGGCGCCACCTGTAGGCCGCAGGGAACTGCACACCAATACTGTCCCCCGAGGACAAAATGGTCCATGAATCCTACAGAATTAGGGTATTTGAGCCTATTTACCACTCAAACACTTTCCTTAAATTTAGCACCCCGCTACATTTTTATTTCAAAGTATTTTATTTTCCCACTAGCTTATCCATTAAATTAAATAATTTATTCCATAAAGGGCGTATTCTGGGGCATTCCCACCATATGTGTGGCATCGTGCCGTTGAGTTTCTGAGGTTCTTAATGACTTCCTGTACCTCTTCTGCTGAAAAGGGGGCCTCCAGCATATTTTTTTATTTTTTAATTTTTTTTATGTTCTTTTAAGTTATTTCCTATCCACATTTGTTTGCAGAGCACTTGCCATGTTCTTAACAACATTTTGCTGCCATTTGCAGCCCTCTAGCCCTTTCCATTACTTTTTTAGAGCCTTTTTAGTCGTCAGAAGTCCGGGTCCCCATTGACTTCAATGGGGTCCGGGTCCGGGTCCGGGTTCGGGCTAAAGTTCGGTCCCGAATCCGAACTTTTTTCCGAAGTTCGGCCGAACCCGCCGGACCCGAATATCCAGCTACCCGCTCAACTCTAATCACTACCTATCATAATTTTGAAGCCCACAAAATGCCAAGATGGCACAAAACCCCCCCAAATGACCCCATTTTGGAAAGTAGACACCCTAAGCTATTTGCTAAGAGGCATGTTGAGCCCATTGAATATTTTTTTTTGTCCCAAGTGATTGAATAATGACAAAAAAAAAATGTACAAAAAGTTGTCTCTAAATTATATATTGCTCAAACATGCCATGGTTATATGTAGAATTGCACCCCAAAATACATTTTGCTGCTTCTCCTGAGTACGGGGATACCACATGTGTGGGACTTTTTGGGAGCCTATCTGCGTACGGGGCCCCAAAACCCAAGCACCGCCTTCAGGCTTTCTAAGGGTGTAAATTTTTGATTTCACTCCTCATTGCCTATCACAGTTTCGGAGGCCATGGAATGCCCAGATGGCACAACCCCCCCCAAATGACCCCATTTTGAGAGAGCTGTAAAATACTCACCATGCCTCTCAGCAAATAGCATGGGGTGTCTACTTTCCAAAATGGATTCATTTGGGGGGTTTTGTGCTATCTTGGCATTTTATGGCCTTCAAAACTGTGATGGGTAGTGAGGAGTGAAATCAAAAATTTGCGCCCTTAGAAATCCTGAAGGCAGTGCTTGGTTTTTGGGTCCACGTACGCGTCTAGGCTCCCAAAAAGTCCCATACATGTGGTATCCCCGTACTCAGGAGAAGCAGCAAAATATATTTTGGGGTGCAATTTTTTTTTGTCATTATTCAATCACTTGGGACAAAAAAATTAAAAATCGCTCCTCCGCCCCTGCTGACCCCATGCTTCGGCATATATGCTCTTTTTTTTTAACTGTGGTGGTGAAATCACCTCCTACAGCACTGGAGTCATGGCTTTATGTATCGTGGGAGCAAACACTGTTGCTGCCAAGATAAATAAATCCGCGCTGCAGCTGAATGGCGCACCTGAAAACAAACAATTACATACCTGAAAAGCAAGCATGATAAAACATAACAATAAAACATTGCAGAATAGAATACAGTAAAAAAGAGCAGAACAATAGAGAGAAAATAAAGAGAGAGAGAGAACAATAAAATGACAACAATTATTTTTTTTTGTGTTTTTTTTTTTTAAGTTGTTTTTTTTTTTCCACACTTTTTTTTTAAACTGTAACAACTGTAACGGTTCAGGTCTCTCAAAATGCGATGACATCTTGGGAGACCCTGTTTAAGTGTGTCCTAGTCTGTGAAATGCTGTACCCTACGCTAAAACTTCACTAGTGTGTGGAAACGTTCAAAACATTTACCAATGCACAGACCAGGATTGTCAGGACAGTGTGGACAAAAATAACAGGTGTCATGCCTAAATCCGCGCTTGCTACAGACACGACATCTTTTTTGGGGGGGGCTCGTTGGGTAGGGGTACTCTCGAGGACATACGGAAAATGCCTCTCATGCAGCCGGCTTACTGCATTTGGTTGGGGATGGTGAGGTGCAGAACCGCCTGGATACAGGAGGTCTGTGACTATTTCATCCTGGAATTTGAGAAAGGTTAAGTCCCGGCTGAAACTCTGTATAGCACATGAGCGTTCAGCAAAGCCAATTGAAATAAGGATAGAGACACTTTTTTGTACCAGCGTCTCGCCTTACGGGCAATGTGATACAGCACCAACAACTGATCGTTGAGGTCCACCCCTCCCATATTTTGGTTATATTCGTGGACACAGAGGGGTTTCTCCACAACACCAGTCGCCGTACGAATTTGGACTGTCATGTCTCAGTGAAGGGAGGTAAGAAGGAAAACAATATGGAAAAAAATCTGCGCTAATAACAAATTAAAGAAATAAATGAATAAACGAAAGGCAGCAGCAATGGTGAAATAAACACAATAGAAATAAAACAGAAAAAACTGCGCCAATACTCAAAAAAATTTCTATAGTATCCAGGGGCTGATAAGCAAAAAGCAGTGCGCACTAGGCAGAGGCACCAGCTACTAGATACTAAAAATAATATCAATAGTTTGTAAAAAATGATAAAAAGGTCCAAATAGGTGCCCAAATGATACCATTAGAAACCAGAGCCAGAATAACCTAAATTATACTGGATAACTGAATTAAAGGTCCCATGCACAAAATATGAAATCCGGTAGATAACAAAAGATGGATTCAATAGATGATTCAGCAACACCCTGTGATATCAACATGAGAAGGTGCCCTCCACCATAATAAGGTAGCAGCTTACCAGAGGCAAGCCCACGAAAAACGATCGTCTGTAACCCAGCCGCGGCCTTTGCTTGAATAAGGACAGCAAGACTGTAGCAGGAACATTGATGACACCGCAGATGATGTTCCACCCGATCCACCCAATCACTGGCATACGGCCAATACACAGGACCGATAGAAGGAGAGGACATAGACCATAGCGTGATAACGCAAACACATTTATTAATAAAACAAAGTAAACCACTTACATCAAAGATGTGTATAAAAGCATATAAGGGTAAGCCGGCCGGCAAGGATACGAAAGCCCTTTCCCTCAATTCAGCGTGGTGATGTCACCACGTCACTCCCATATGCGTTTCGTCGCGATAGACGTTGTCAATGGGGGCCATCGTGACGAAACGCATATGGGAGCGACGTGCTGACGTCACCACGCTGAATTGAGGGAAAAGGCTTTCGTATCCTTGCCGGCCGCCTTACCTTTAAGAAGGAAAACATTCTTATTATCCCTCCACTTCACAACGAGCAAATTATTACACTTCAAGCAGGCTTTCTCCCCCAGCCTAAGACGGGAATCTACAAGCCCCTGGGGAAAGCCCCGGCGATTAGGTCGCATGGTGCCACATGCTCCAATCTGATGATCAAACAAGTGACTAAACAGTGGCACGCTCGTGTAATAATTGTCCACATACAAGTGGTACCCCTTTCCGAATAAGGGTGACACCAAGTTCCACACTATCTTGCCAGCGCTCCCTATGTAATCTGGGCAGTTCTCCGGCTCTACGTGACTGTCTTTTCCCTCATAAACCATGAAGCTCCATACATAGCATGTTGCCCTGTCACAGAACTTATAGAGCTTGACCCCATATCTGACATGCTTGCTGGGAAGGTACTGTTTGAAAGACAAGCGGCCAGAAAATGTAATCAGGGACTCATCAACGCAGACAACTTGATCGGGAGAGAACAAGGCTTCAAAACGTTCGTTGAAGTGGTTTATGAGGGGCCGAATTTTGCAGAGCCAATCAAATTCAGGGTCTCCACGTGGACGACAAAGTTCATTGTCGTTGAAGTGCATGAACCGCAAGATCTGCTTGTATCGTTTCCTGGACATGGAGGCAGAGAACACGGGCATATGGTCAATTGGGCCCGTGGACCAATAGGCACGCAATGACGAGAATTTAGGTGTGCCCATGTTGAGGAAAAGGCCCAGAAAGGTTTTAAATTCGGAAACCGTAATTGGTTTCCAATCTCTGGCAATGGAAGGAACTGGGGACTAGCGGCGATGAATTGACCAGCATATAAATTACTCTGGTCCACAATAGATCTATAGAGATCTTCCGTGAAAACCAGCGAATAAAAATCAAGTGGGGTAAAATCAGCTGTTTCCACCTGAATACCGGGTTGGCCAGTGAATGGGGGAAGTACAGGTTCTGCAGAAGTGTTGGGCACCCAATCAGGACAGGCAAATTCTGCAGGAAGGGCACTATGGGCACGATGGGCCTGCCTTTGTCTTCTTCTTGGTGGCAGCGAGACACTACTTGTGCTTGCCACCTCGCCAGCTTGAACTGCACTTATGGGACTCGCCACGTCACCAAGTGATACTGCAGTGCTGGATGTACGTCCAGGGTGTACTAGGCCGCTGGTGCTTGCCAGTTCACCAGAAAAAATAGCGGCGCTAGTACTACTCTGCTCCATAATACGAGAGCCCTGCGGTTCTTGCTCCTCAACAACATCAGAAGATCGGGATTGGGTACGCCTGACCTTAGCAGGGACCTCATCTTTGTCGTCAGAGCCATCGGAAATGGAGCCACTGTCTTCTACGGGGTTGTATTCTGAGCCGGAATCTGACAGATGCGTGACCTCCTCTTCACAATCTGTCATGCTCAGAATCTCATAGGCCTCTTTACTAGTGTACCTTTGATTTGCCATTTTGGGCTCTAAATTTAGTGGTACACTAGTAAGATTCACAGGTAAAAAAGCACCTGACTGTCAGCAAATGTATCAAACGCTACCAAAAAAACTGTTAGCGATCGCAGGGATCAGGACTGTCTCTGCGAACGCTGCAGTTATGTGTGTTGTGTTTTGTAAGTGACAGTGATCGATCGATACTGCACTTGGGTGGGCTGGGCTGGGCGGAGGGGCTAAACGCAGGTGCTAGCAGGTATCTGGGCTGATCCCGCTAGCACTGCGTTTTTGGAACCCTAAACCGCTGGGGACGCTAGTATAGATCTGATAAGATACTATACCACTAAGGAAGGTGTATGCTTTGCGCGTGGGTGTTAGCGTACTGGCACTAACCTGACACTGCCTGGGGGCGACGCAGACCCTAACTGACGCTAAAACCTAATTGATATCACCTGCCGGGCGATCAGGGGGTTAAACATTTATTGGGTTATATACGGTGGGTGCCCTGATGCTATAAAAAGCAAACTAACCAACCAGCGTCACCCGTAACACTTATACGGTGATCACTGGTGAAAGGGTTAACTAGGGGCAATCAGGGGGTTAAAACCTTTATTAGGTAATATATGGCGCTATATAAAAACCTGACGGGTAACCTAAATAACTAAATAACTAACTGGCTAACCAGTGTCACCAGTGACACTTATACGGTGATCACTGGTGAAAGGGTTAACTCTAGGGGCAATCAGGGGGTTAAAACCTTTCTTAAATAATATATGGGGGTACCTGACGCTATAAAAACCTGGCGGCGAACCTAAAAAAAACTGGCTACCTAGCGGCACCAGCGACACTAATACAGCGATCAGAAAGACGATTGCTTAGTGACACCGGCGATAGGGGGTTAAAGGGTTACCTGGGGGGTGATCAAGGGGTTAAAGCTTTACTATGGGGGGGTTAGGGGCTACCCTGGACCTAAAGGGGCTTAAACCTAACTGCCCTGCAACTTTTTACTGTCACAGATGACACTAAATGCAGTGATCAGTAAATAAATGATCACTGCAATCAGGGACACTGTGACTGGGGGGTGACCTGGGGGGTGATCTGGGAGTGACTGGGGGGTTAAATGTGTGCCTATGTGTACCTACGTGTCAGTGTAGTGTTGGTGCACTAACCTGATGTTTTCTCTCCTTGGCGCTCTGGACGAAAAGAGCGCCGCATGGAGAGATGACATCACTTCCTCTGCCTGTGTTTACATTACACAGGCAGAGGAAGCATTTCATTCGCTGGGAGCGATCGCGAGGGGGTGGCTAGAAACCAATGGCCGCCCTCTTATCTCGGATCGCTCCTGAAACGATACCGACCGCCCCATGTACCGGGAGGGGGCCCGATCAGACCCCCCACCCGCACTAATGCAGGCACATACAGGTACGTGATTGTGCCTGTCCGTGCCATTCTGCAGACGTATATGTACATGGGGCAGTCGTTAAGTGGTTAAGGTCTCCTCCCAGAATCAATTTCCCTTCCACAAATTTAGCCAGTTTGGACAGGGTTTTGCTCAGAAAGGTGTCCTGATGCATATTTGGTGCGTATATGGTGGCCAATGTCACCTTCACGCCCCCAATACATCCTTTTAAAAATAGGAAGCGTCCATTTACATCTACCCATTTGTCCAACAATGACCAAGGTATTCGGTTCGAGATTAAGATGGATACCCCTTTAGATTTTGATATTGGATTGTGTGCACGATAGGTACATGGGAAGAATCTGTTCTGTAAGTATGGGAGTCCGCCTGTCTTAAAGTGTGTCTCCTGCATGAATGACACATCCGTGCGGGTTGGTTTGAGCTCATTAAGGAGCATTTTCCTTTCTTCCGGGACATTAAGTCCTTTAGCATTAATGGTAGTTACCCTTATTCCCTTCATCCTGGGAGAGGGCCTTGGAGACGTAGAAAAAAAAAAAAAAAGGAAGACAAAACCCCCCCCATCCCGTTAAAATCCCTTATCCCCTATATTTCAACTAACCCCCATCCCCCGTTCCCCAAACGATAAGGGAGACACTCACTATGGAATCTCAAGGCTTACAGTTCCCGTGGGTGCAGACCTAGTTGGGGGTTTGGTTTGAAGTGACCAAGGTGCTCTCCTCCGATTCCTTCCACCCCACTTTCCCCCACATTCTCACACCCCCACCCCCATTTACCCAGCCCCCTCCATTTCATATGAGGACATTAATACCGAAGGTTCGCTTTACACACAAGGAGTCGCGGGATATAATACCTTGCAATTCGCCTGCATTTAGTTTCCCAAGGGTATTACCCACACCCCTTCTGATGCGGTCTAGTGCGATCGCAGACCCCCCCATATGGGTGGTCCAGAACCGATCCGCACCGCACTGAACTGTATACAAATCCCCCAATGACGACACCTCTTATAAACCTACCCTAAAGGGAGTTAGTTAGCCCGACTTTTTCAGGGTTTTATAGCTTCCAGGGCATAGGCCGTAGATGTTACTCTAAAATACCCTCCACTTCAAAAGGGGGGGTCATCAACCTCCCCCTCTACTCACTTACAATACATCACTGCCTAGTTCCCCCCAGGGGTTCCTCTTTCCTTTAGACCTCCATTTTTGTCTAAACGTATCCAGGATGTGTGTGCCCATAACCAAGGGATTGCCCCAAAAGAAAAAAAAATATATAGTGCCCCCTACTCCCTCTCCTCCCCTTATAGTTATTGTTAATTATTTATCTCCCATGTCTGCCAATTGTCTCTATAACTTAAATCAAGCTCCCACATCCTCTGGGTTTCTCTAAAGCATCCTATGGGCAGACAGTCCAAATAGCAATAAGGAGCGTGAAAAAAAAAGAAGGGGGATCTCAAAGGGGGGTGGCCCCCTTCCAAAAAGGAAAAAAGGGGGGTCGGACTCTAAGTTCCATCTTTTGTCATCCTTTATCTCAGGGAGTTAGAGTCTTTATTGTCCTACATCTCCGTCTCCCTGCAGACTCCCTGCCCCTCAAGAGGCTTGGGTTTGCCTCTAGCCAGTTCGGTATCGGAATAGCCTCTGTCCCTAAGAAGGAGAACAGGTCTGGGAGCTCCTCTGGGTGTCGCAGGATGAATGTGAGGGAATTTTTCCTTATAGTCAATGAGATGGGGTACCCCCACCGGTAGGTCCCCCCTAACAATTAGATTTTGTCCAAGAGGGGGCGTAGCATTGCCCTTCGCTGCAGGGTGGCCCGCGATAAATCTGGCAATATCTTCACCATGGCTCCGTCCTGCACTATGTCTCCCACCTCCCATGCTTTACGACTTATTAATTCTTTATGTGCATAACGGTGGAAACGACAGATAACGTCTCTTGGTCGGTTCACATTTACCGAAGGGGGGCCCAAAGATCTATGTACTCTCTCAAATTCCAATGCTTGGGAGGGGGTAGGAATGGCTATCTGCCGGCATATTGCTAGGACTGTTGCCTGTAGTGCCTCCCTTCCTATGGTTTCAGTGATCCCCCTGAACCGCAAGTTCTGGCGGCGGCTACAGTCCTCATATTCCTCCAACTGTAATTGCATAGAGGAGACATATAAAGTTTGTGTAATCTGTACCTGTTCCAGGTGCCGGACACGGCTTTCCAGGGACGCCAACAGGTCTTCTTCTCCCTTCAGTCTATCTGATAGGTGTTGTATTTCCATGTGTACCTGCTTCATCTCCCTGCAGTGCATTTCCTCTATGTGTGTCACCATTTCCTCAATTATCGGTGCGGGTCGGCAGGGCCTTGATGTCAGCGTGGGTCGGTAGAGCCTGAAGAAGAGCTCTAAGATCCGAGACTCCAGGGTCCTCAGATACCGATGGAACCCTTCCTTGGTCCCGTAGGTTAAGTTCATATCCCCCCGGCTCATTCTGTGTCCCCCCCCATATCCACTTGAGCCTGCAGGGGAGCTGGTATATGCTCTACAGATTCTAGGAGCACTCCCGTCTCTTCGTTAGCCTGGCTGCACTCACACCCATGTTGCTGTTCCTCTCCGCTTGCTGCCGCTTCCGCGTCACGTGTTCCAGCCTTTAGCTTTGTGGCTCGCGTACAGGGGAAAAAAAAACTTGATCTCCGGTTGCTGTGCCCCCTGTCTCTGCACTGACTTCTCCCTCCTCTTCATCCCCAGGTGCAAGGCAGTCACTGGGTTCGCGGGGCTGGCCTTGTGGGGCTAGGGTGATTGCATCTTTAGCTTAATGGCAGGGTGTGGGGTGGAGGGAGCGTGTGTTGTTCCCTACTCCGCCATCTGCAAATCACGCCCCCTCGCCATGCTGCTGTTCTATCCGCTATGAAGGGATCAGCATTTTTTTTTTAATAAGAATTTACTACTTGCTCTTACATACTTTGCGTTTGTATTAAATATTGGGATTTGTAGATTGCCCACTACAGGTAGCTCTTTATTTGACAATAATCATTCAACCTTAACAAATGCTGAGATGTTAGTCACATATATAATGTATAGGAAAAGGGGTCTCCAGAGAACTAAGCTAGAATTATAAGAAGGGGCTGTAAAGCACAACTACTGCATAACACTGAAATGCAGGAAGTGGATGCTGGGAATGTAATGCACAAATATGGCTGCCTCCATACAAACTAAAAGTACATCAGTGACAGCCCGCAATGCAGCCCTAAACTACATGCGGGGCGCCTCGTGCATGGAATCTAATGTTTTTTTTGGTTTGTTTTTTAAGCAGTGATTAGAGCCAGAGCCTACCTAGTTGCGTGACAATAGTGGATGAATATTCACTGTTGTCACACTGATTCTCCTCCCGGCCAATCGGGAAGCAGGTCTTGATCCTATTGGCCTAGGAGGAGGAGAGAGGAGGTGCACAACCACCCCGTAATCCGAGGAGATGCAGGGTAAGCACGAACGACTGACCCACTACCTGCTAATGGAAAACGAAGGGGGGACACGGAGGCCGGGACACGGAGGAGACGGAAGGGGGAAACCGCCACCGGCGGGCACCCTCCAACATGTCAGTCTGGGGCAACACACGATAAGTGAACTGGCAACCGGGGGGGTATGGTGCGTGGTGCTGGCTGGAGGGCTGGAGTGACGGGGGGGTCGGGTCCGTTTACCACCCCTCCTACCAATGGAGCACCAGCCGCCACTAAAGTAACCAATCATGAAACAAGTTTTTATTAAAATCATAATTAAACATTAAAAATATTATTTCAGTGAAACTGGTTAATGAGGACAAAGGCCTTTTCCCTACAAACCTCACCCGGTGATTGTGGGGGTCTGTGGTTGGAAGGCTCAGCAGAAAGACGGTAACCAAATACTTCCTCTTCCCATGTGATTGATCAAGGGGTACATAGTACACCTACTTACTCACCTAAAAAAGGTATAGTGTAAAAAACATGCATATGCAGTTTTTGGCAAGTCCTTTAATAAAAAACAAAAAAAGCCCCATAATCTACATTCATCATCAATCACATTGTCCAATGATGTAGATTCACGGCAATCATTATCCCCAATCCCCGTCAACCCACTGAAAGAAAAAAAAAAAAACTACCACACATGGCTGGTCCGGTTTCTTTCCTTAGCCAAATGGATCTGAGTTGTTGGGAAGAGATTCTTGCACTCATCAACTTGGGGACAAGGTGGTTTGCCATTGGGTCCCCACTGAGAAGACACCCCCATATGTTGGGGGCATGTGTCCTGGTATGGTACAGATGATGTAGAATACACACTTGCCCCCTTCCTTTCCTGACCTGCAAGGCTGAATACTTGGAAAAAGGACTGGTGTGTATTTTGGGTGCACCTTACAACAATGGATAGATGCTAATAATGACTTGTGGTGTGCTACATTTACAAAGTTTGTGAAGGTTTTTTTTCATGTGCTGAAGTTTGTTGACAGGCTTAACTAGCCATGAGAGAAATATTGAATCATTGACCCAGAAAATAAGACTGAATATTAGACTTTTATCCAACCTTTCTGATCTGCATAGGCGTTCCATGATTCAAAACGTTTTTAAGCTATTGGATCAGCATGTCAACCAGGCAGCTAGCATTTTCAGTAGAAGAAGTAAGCAATGTTAGCACACATTTTCTTCTCTTGTGAAGTATACTTTAAAGCCCAAGTTCAACTTGGGCAGCTACATAGTTACCCATCTAGTCAGGTTATAAAAAGGCACAGGAACCTATTAACACAGTCTACCTATTAAAGTGGTTGTAAACCCACTTTTGCAACTTGCACCTACAGGTAAGCCTAGATTGAGGCTTACCTGTAGGTGCAAGAAATATCTCCTAAACCTACACGGTTTAGGAGATATTTGCTAAAAACGACATGCATCCGTGTCTATGGCGCATGCGCGCCATAGACAAAGGCGCATTCATGGGGTTAATCCCATTCACAAATCCGGCTAAGTCCCATCATTTGACGACTTAGCCGGATTCGACGGCTCACGCGCGCATGCACGGAGTCACGTCTTTGCCGCTCCGGCCAATCACAGCGCCGGAGCGGCGCTGTGATTGGCTGGAGCGGCGATAGCCGGAAGTAACCTTCCGGCTATCGCCGCAGCGATGGCTGCGGCTGGAGAGGGAGACCAGGACGGCTTCGGGGGCCCCGATCTAAGGTAAGTGATGCATAATGAGCTATTATGCTAGCCATATTAGCTCATTATGGCTTTCTCTTACAGGTGATTTAAAAAAAAAAAAAAATTCACATGGGTTTACAACCACTTTCAACTTGCTACCTGGATCAATTCTCACATTTCTCATATACATGTTAACATCAACATCTTTGCCAGAAACTTAGAACCCACTTAGAACCCAAAACATGATATATTTTTTTTAAAGTGGAGGCCATGGAGAATAAAATGGTGGTTGCATTTTTTTTTTGTTGCACGACATTTGCAAAGCCATTTATAAAAATGCAAATTTTCAGAAACAATTACACTTTTATGAATTTTAGTGCACACAAACACAATATAATATCTCAATATATAAAAGATGATGTTACGCTGAGTAAATTTATACCTAACATGTCATGTTTTAAAAATGCTTTATGGTGCATTAAATTATCCATAGGCAATATTTATAAACCTTTACAGTTTACCAGTTTATAGTTAAACAGGAGTTCTGGCACTAGAATTATTGCTCTTACTCTGACCTTTGCAGCGATACCTCACATGTGTGGTGTGATTGCCATTTACATACACTCTTGGGACCTACGTACTGTATGTGTTCACATTTGTGCATGAGCACGGGGGAGGTGATACTTTAATTTTTATACGTTTTATTATTTAATGTACTTTTGTTTACACTGCCTCTTTAAATTTTTTAACCACTTTAGCTGCTGAAGGTTTTACCCCCTTCATGACAAGGCCATTTTTTTGTTATTCAGCACTGCGCTATTTTAACTGGTAATTGCGCGGTCATGCAACACCATACCCAAACAAAATTTAGATTTTTTTTTCATTGATCACCACTGGGTTTTTATTTTTTATTATACCAATTAAAAAGGTGATGGGGACGTAAGGACGTAACCCTCTTCACGGAAGGAGGGATCTGAACATGTCTGCCGTAGTGTGAGCATTGATCCAGGAAGGGAGATCCGCAGTGTGAGAGGTTGCGGTGCCTCTGCAGATGACACCCCCCGAGCCTACCCAGGACCTACATACCAGCAAGTAGAGCAGCCGGTGAATGGTGATACGGAAGGAGGAGAACTGAGACTAGTCACCGCCACTCTCCCCCTCTCTTTGACCTCCGCACACTCAAGCCGCACACCCAAGCCGCTCATCCGTCTCTCCCAGGGACCACCGCCGGACACACAGCTCGCGGGAGTGAGAGGAACCGCGGGCGGGCTGTTCGGCAGGTCAACCGAGGATTCTCCTGAGAGCAACCAACGGAGCCAGCAGGACAAAGTGAACAAACAGAGGACCAGGATAAGGAGGTACTTTTACATAGAATCATATACCCCCATACTGATCTGTCATAAAAATAAGAACTGTTTCCAGAGCCTGCTATCTATTAAAGACTGCCTCCCTGTACCCTGCACCCTGCCTAATCGGTGTCACTGCCAGCAGACAAATCAGCATTTGGGGGCCCAGTGTGGAGGCGCAGGTGTGATGTATATGGTGTGATGCATTAGGGATGCCTCCTATGAACTTTTATGAGAATTCATTAGCTGATCTGCTGGGAGAATTGAACTGGCTGGCAGAATTGAACTGATCTTTGGCATTAGCAGTGCAATTACTAAAACGTCAGGTGGTAGCTGTGGGCTGAACTTGGGATAAAGCTTTATCCACTGCTTTGGTGCGCTCAGATTGGAGAGAGAGAGAGAGAGAGAATATGGCAACACGCAGGCGAGCTGCACTGCAGCCGGCAGGAGGTGGAAGTCGAAGCCCAGACGGCGGGTAAGAACTTACCTAACGCCGCAAGGATTGGAGAACGGCTCTGCAGCGCGGATCCAGGGCGGAATAAGCTGAAGCTGGGAGTCTGGAGGGAACCAGCTGAGAGCAGGTAGAGGGACACCGCTCTCAACCCCCAGCGTATACAGGCAAAAACAGAGCCCTCTTGGAGGGGGGCGCGGAGAATGGATGTCTGGACGTGGAGGGCGGAATGGAGGAGGGGAATTTCGGAAGCTGGAGCAAAGAAAGGACTTAAAAACTACTACAGGTATGGAAGGGGAGGGATGGAGGGGTAGCGAAGAAGGACGAGGCAAGGAAGGCAAAGAAAGTAGCCCCCAATTAGGGGATATTACAACTGAGCAGGGGGTGGATTTAATAATAAATCCAAAGGGAAAAGGAGCTCAAAGGACACATAGAGGTGGGGAAACTCAAGGAGAAGAACAACGGTCCCAAGAGGAAACTGCTGTCCCCAACATCCCCGCTACCCCTGCTACTCCCGTTAACACTGCTACCCCTGCTGCCCCTGTTACCCCATCTTTGGTTGGAATAACCCCAATAACACCAAGGGATACAGAGCAGGACTTGATAAGATGTGGGGGGGGAATTCGTGGAGACAGAATTAATGGGGGGAGAACAACTAAAGAACGGGATCACATTAAACACAATGGTGGGGTGGACTTCTAAAGGAGGTGACATGTCAAGTACAGAGGAATCAAGGAGTATAATGGAAACAGGAATAGAAGAAATAAACTGTGATGACCGGGACTTAAGAGATCTACCGTAATCAAAGATCTTATAAAAACACTGCCCTCTAAAGCGGATATATAACAACTAATAAATACAGTAGAGCATTCATGTAAGCAAGCAGTGGAAAACTTGAGGGAAGAAGTGATAGCAGTCGGAAATAGGGTGGAAACACTGGAGAAAATTGAAGAGGAAATAATACATGCAATAACAGACACCCAGGATACTATTAAACATCACAAGGAATTATTAAATACATGTCGAGATCAATTAGATGATTTTGAAAATAGGGATCGTCGCCAAAATATAAAGATACGTGACTTTCTGGAGAAGTATCAGGGGGAGGAGTTATTAGTATCAGTGCAAAAACTGTTTCAACAAATCATGGGATTGGAAGCATCTGATCTGGTGGGAATAGATAGGGTGCACCGTATTACACCGTATTATTATCAAAATAAAGATAGACCAAGGGACGTGATATGCAGAATCCATAAGTACCCAGTGAAAGAAGTCATAATGCGGGCAGGACGAGATATGTCAGTGATTGAGTTTGAAGGGAATCAGATTTCTATATTTCCGGACATATCGTGCCGCACGTTAATGCAACGTAGAATGGTGTGCCCATTGTTGGAAACTATGCGAATGGTGGATGTTAGATATCGTTGGGGGTTCCGATTCCGTCTAATAAGTACACAAAAAGGGAAAACAGCAATATTACGAACAAAAGATGATTTAGAAATGTTCTTGGAGATACTGGATCTCCCCACAACAGATTTTCTAGACTGGAGAACAATGAACACAAATCCCCCTTTACAACGACCAGAACCATGGTCCCGAGTACCAGAGAGGACCCGAGAAAGGACTTAAAGGAAAGGGGGAAAGAGACATATATAGAGCTGATGGGGGGGGGGGGTGAGAGTAATTCTTTGATCTGGTTATCGTATCCCCCCTTCTCTCTCCCTTTCTTCTTCTTTTATTTTTTTCTCTCCCTCTTTCTCCTCCTCTTTCGCATAGAATTTGGCCAAATGTGAGAGAAAATACGAAAATAAAATCTAGGCCCGGGGTATAATACAAATCGGTAGATCAGGGAACTCTTTCCTATTAGAATTAGGAGGGTCCCGAAAGGGACTGTTGGAGCTGCGGAATGCAGCCAGGCGGGAGGACATAGAAGGGTCAGTCGGTACCCACACGGGCTCACCCGCCTATTAGATGGCACACTCTAATAGATAGAGTGTTATGTATGTGTAGTATATTCAGTACAGGGGCAGATCCAGGGGGGGGGGGCTTAGGCAGCCGCCTAGGGCGCACTGCCACCTAGGGGCGCAGCCACAGCCGCTGGGTCCCCTGCAGAGTATCGGTTCCCCTCCTAGCGGGTGGTGGCTGATGCGGAGTGTAGCGGCTCCATATGGCTGGCTGCAGAGTGGCTGGGCGGGGAGAAGGAGCAGGCAGATCTTCCCCGGACTAAGCCAGGGGTGACCATGCTGATGTCCAGCAGCAGCCGTGGGTGTCAGCTCTCTGCCCGCCCCGCCTCCCTCCCTGGATGATGTGCAGCCATTGGAGGAGCAGGGCGGGCGGCATTGTGCATAGAAACAGCCAGAAAGGAGGATCCACCCAGGTCCGGACTGCCCATAGGACACATGCTGGCTGGGCCGAGGCCGCCGAGCCACTTGTCCTGCAGGAGCGAGGAGCCCAAAGCAAAGCTGCTGCTGCAGCTTACCCAGCCTCTCCGCGGTCGCCCGCCCGCCCGCCGGAGCCCGGGGGTGGAACCGAATGATCAGCTGAAGGGGGGAGGAGCTGGAGGAGGTCTCCTGTGTGTGACTGGTGACACTAACTGCTGCCTGACATGTGGAGGGATGAAAAGAAGTCTCCCAAGGTAAGAACTTGTCAGGTGGTGGGGGGAAGCGCTGGGGATGAGGGTTTCCAGTTCTCCCTCCACCTGGCAGCACCCCCCCTCTCCCTCCACCTGGCTGCACCCCCTCTCCTGTCCACCTGGCTGCACCCCCCCTCTCCACCTGGCTGCACCCCCCCTCTCCTGTCCACCTGGCTGCACCCCCCGCTCTCCTGTCCACCTGGCTGAACCCCCCGCTCTCCTGTCCACCTGGCTGCACCCCCCGCTCTCCTGTCCACCTGGCTGCACCCCCCCTCTCCTGTCCACCTGGCTGCACCCCCTGCTCTCCTGTCCACCTGGCTGCACCCCCCTCCTGTCCACCTGACTGCATCCCTTCACCTGGCTGCACCCTCCTGTCCACCTGGCTATATCCTACTTCCACCTGGCTGCACCCCCCTCTCCTGTCCACCTGGCTGCACCCCCCTCTCCTGTCCACCTGGCTGCACCCCCCTCCTGTCCACCTGACTGCATCCCTTCACCTGGCTGCACCCTCCTGTCCACCTGGCTATAGCCTACGTCCACCTGGCTGCACCCCCCTCTCCTGTCCACCTGGCTGCACCCCCCTCTCCTGTCCACCTGACTGCATCCCTTCACCTGGCTGCACCCTCCTGTCCACCTGGCTATATCCTACTTCCACCTGGTTGCACCCCCTCCTGTCCACCTGGGTGTATCCTACTTCCACCTGGTTGCACCCCCTCCTGTCCACCTGGGTGTATCCCACCTCCTATCCACCCTGCTACATCCCTCCACCTGGCTGCACCTCTTCTCTCTTGTCCACCTGGCTGCACCTCCCCTCTCCTGTCCAACTGGCTGCACCTCCCCTCTCCTGTCCAACTGGCTGCACCCCCCCTCTCCTGTCCAACTGGCTGCACCCCCCTCATGTCCACCTGGCTATATCCTTCCTCCACCTGGCTGAACCCCCTCTCCTGTCCACCTGCCTATATCCTCCTTCCACCTGGTTGCACCCCCCTCCTGTCCACCTGTCTCCATCCCTCCACCTGGCTGCACTCCCCCTCCTGTCCACCTGGCTCTATCCCTCCTGACTGCACCCCATCTCCTGTCCACCTGGCTCCATCCTTCCCCCCACCTGGCTGCACCCCCCTCTCCTGTCCACCTGGACCAGTTCTGGTGCTAAAATTATTGAATTAATTTTTTTATTTTTTTTTTGGGGGGGGGGGCGCAAGTAGCTGGTCTCGCCTAGGGCGCAAAATGGTCTAGCACCGGCCCTGACCATCTGTCACACTCACTTGCTTGCTCTGTTTTTTGTTTTTTTTCTGCGCCTGATCTCCCGAACTTTGGGGACCCGGTACCGGTCGAACATATGTGGACCCCAAACGTGGCACACATATAGACCCATGTCTCCTCTACAAGTGTGCAAAGTTTGGTGTCTGGGGGACTTACGGCCGGGGAGCACTGATTTTTTAAATCCGGGCACCACTTTTATAGACTCCAATGTTAAACGGTCATTTCTCTGGTGACTTTGTGGACCCGGTACCGGCCGGTCGTAGGTTTTCTGGACCCAAAACTTGGCACACATGTAGCCCCATGTCTCCTCTACAAGTGTGCGAAGTTTGGTGTCGGGGAGATATTCGACCGGGGAGAACCGATTTTTCAAACCTGGGCACTCCTTCCATAGACTCCCATGTTAAACATCAGTCTAGTCATGGGCATAGTGAAGCTTGGGCACAGTGAGGCATGGGCACAGTGAGGCACAGTGAGGCATGCAGATGAACACCCTAGGCTTATACTCGAGTCAATATGTTTTCCCAGTTTTTTGGGGTAAAATTAGGTGCCTCGGCTTATATTCGGGTCGGCTTATACTCGAGTATATACAGTACTTGTTCTGCGGCTGCCGCTGCCTCTCTGAGTCTCTCTCTCAGTTTCTCACATCAGCTGATCAGCGTCGCAGAGAGAGAGACTCGTCTAATGTAGTTACGCGGCGCACTGACACGATACCAGGAGCAGAGGAGGAGGTGGGTGGAGCCTCTTCCCTGCACTCGCTGCTAACGCCTGGGCCGCTTGGTGTCTAGCAACGAGTGACGTCAGTGAGTCACGTCGGGCCGCTCTGCGGGCAGGTGCGATACCGTGCGGCTCCACAGACGCGTAAGAAAGCGGCGGCTCCGCTTGCGGCGCGGTTTGTGGGCGGGCGGCGCGGTTCGTGGGCAGACCGTGCTGCTTAGTGTGTTGGCAGCGCAGGTGAGAGTGAGAGAACAGGCTCAGTGTGGCAGCTGGCCAATCAGCTAGCCGGGAGCGGGGGAGCAGAGAGATGAGATCATCTCTCACCGCCCGTGCCTGCCCTGCATTCCTGCAGTGACTTCCGCCCTCACTGTGCAGGCAGCAGAGAGATTACATTATCTCTCTGCTGCCTGACTCTGGGAGTCTGGGACACAGCAAGAGACAAACAAAACTACACCTTAGCAGGCAAGTTAGTGACAATCCGCAAGGTGTGGCAGGCGACGTGGCAAGTGACAATCCGCAAATTGTGTCAGGTGAAGTGGCAAATGACAATCTGCATCTGGTGGCAGGCAAGTGACAATCAGCAAGGTGTGGCAGGTGACGTGGCAAGTGACAATCCGCAAGGTGTGGCAGGTGATGTGGCAAGTGACAATCCACAAGGTGTGGCAGGTGATGTGGCAAGTGACAATCCACAAGGTGTGGCAAGTGACAATCCACAAGATGTGGCAGGTGACGTGGCAAGTGACAATCCGCAACGTGTGGTAAGTGACACGCTCAGGGCTCCCACTAATTGCAGGCAACGGTGGCAAGTGACACACTCGGGGCTCCCACGGATTCTGCATTGAACTATTTAATTTTATATTACAATGTAATAATAGAAATAATACGCTTCAATCATCCTGACACCATAACAACCATGGTGCCGGGATGATTGAAGCGCCGACACCAGCCATTTCCCCGATAAATTTCCCACAAAAAAAACATATTTTTTGGCAGCGCCCCTCCCGAGAAAAGACTCTGGATCCGCCCCTGATTCAGTATATATGTTTTATTTGTAGGTTTTCCAGAGGAGGAGGTAACAGGGAAAGAATTTAAAAGGTTTAGAAGAACGGGAATGTCTACACCGTCTATAAGAAAAGGGGATGGCTAGTTTATAAAAATTATAACATATAATATAAGGGGGTTAAGTTCACCAAATAAAAGAGGCCGTCTATGGCAAGAATTGCTTCATTATACAGTTGATATTGTCTTTATGCAGGAGACCCATTTTACATTAAACTCCATACCTAAATTGCCATTATCAATGTTTAATCAATGGTTTCATGCTGTATCACCAGTAGCAAGGGCCAGGGTAGTAACTATAGGCCTGGGGAAGGGGTGCCCTTTAATTATCACAGCAGTACAAACAGATCCAGAGGGACGGTATCTTTTTATTAAAGGTATGCTGCACGGATGCTGCTATACGTTGGCGGCTATATATGCCCCTAATGTTTGTACAGCGGATTTTATAGGGAAAACCCTGAAAAAATCAGACGCGTTTAAGGAGGGTTTTGTTATAGTAGGAGGGGATTTCGATATTATTTTGGATCCAAAACTTGATACCACATCGGGAAAAACAGTTCTATCATTTAGGGCCCTTAGACATGTGAAAACATTTTTCAATCCCTCCACCTGGTGGACAGCTGGAGGGCATTAAAACGCAGAGAGAATGGATTATAGTTACTACTCCAAAACCCATAAAGTGTATTCAAGGCTGGACTTATTCCTGGTTGACCAGTATTATTTTGAATATGTGAAAGCAGTCTCTATGAAGCCAATAACAATATCTGATCATGCCCCAGTAATGTTAACATTCAGGCCAGTTGCAGTAGGTCATTATGAGAGAACATGGAGATTAAACGAGTCCCTGCTGGATGATAAATGGATAGTAGAAGATATAAAAAAAAAAAATGGAGGAATATTTTGAAATAAATCAAACAGGGGAAGTCTCAGAACAAACGATATGGGAAGCTCATACGGCAGTGATCAGGGGGGTATTGATATAGCACATGGATCACGAGTCAAAAAAACAAACAAAATGAAGGAGATTGAAGACTTATTAGGAGAGATACAGGAGTGGGAGGTCAAACACAAAAAGGGCAGTGATCCAGAGGCTGACAAATGGCTGGGAACATTAAGGGGGAAGCTCACTGCCTGTCTGGATAGGAAGGTGAGGGACAAATACAGATTTTTAACTTGCCAATTTTATGAGCATGGGAACAAATGTGGTAAATTGCTGGCAAGGCATGTAAACAATAAACAGATAATGGACACTAAGTCCATAGCAATGGAATTTAAACACTTTTATACAAGTTTATACAATATTCAACCAACATTATTGAAAGTAGAAAAGGAGAAACAAGTAGAAGATATAAAAAATTATATTAAAAATTCAGCATTACCATCTCTTCCGCCGGAAACGGTTAAAAAATTGGAGGAACAAATCACCATAGAGGAAATAAAAAAAGTTATAGAGGGAAATGGGAAAAGCCCGGGACCAGATCGTTTAACAAATGCATACTATAAGAAGTTTACAAATATCTTAATAACACCATTATGTGGCATTTGATAGGGTAAATTGGACATATATGATGGAGGTATTGAGGGGAATAGGATTGGGAGAACAGATGATGGGTTGGATAGCAGCATTATATGCAGGCCCGAAAGCTAAGGTTAAGGTAAATGGGACCTTGTCAGGTAGCTTTAATATAAGCAATGGCACCCGTCAAGGATGCCCTCTGTCACCAATATTGTTTGCCCTTACTCTGGAACCATTCCTTTGCAGAGTAAGGGCAAATAAAGGAATATCAGGGGTGGAAATAGGTCCCAAAGAATACAAAGTATCAGCATATGCTGATGATCTGTTATTTTTTTTTATCAAAACCACAGGAATCAATATCTGTACTGATGCAGGAAGTAAAAAGATATGGGGAATTATCTCATTTCAAAATAAATGTAGAGAAATCGATGATCTTACCCAGCCATGTATCATCACCTATAATTAAGTTTTTAAAGAAAAACTATCACTTTATATGGAAAAGAGACTCGTTGTATTATTTGGGAGTACATATAACAGCAGATACTAAACTGATGTATGAACTTGACTATGGGGCCCTGGTTATAGAGATAATAAAGGACCTACACAGATGGAGGGGACATACATTATCCTGGTTTGGTAGGATCAACACCTTAAAAATGAATGCAATACCTAGATTGATATACATATTAAACACTGTACCCATGGCATTGCCTCAAACATTTTTTTTTTAATCCGTAGAGCATTTACGTCCTTTGGAAGGACGGGAATGCTAGAATAGCATATGACATCTTGCGTAGAAATAGAAGGGAGGAAGGAATGGGACTCCCAGATATAAATCTTTAATATAAAGCAATGACGCTAGTACGCATCATGAATTGGTGTCATGATGCCCAGGATAAAGCATGAGTCCTTATGGAGGGAAATATGGCTGGTAGGAATTTAGCAGGAGCTTCATGGGTACCAACTAAGTCTAGGGGACTGTCAAAATGGACATCACCACTGACATTAAACACACTTGCAGTGTGGGACAGAATAAATAAAAATGGCAAGTATGCACCCAGGACATCACCACTGGCCCCATTGGGAGAGTATCCTTGGTTTCCTCCGGGGGAGGAAAAGGGAGCGCTAGGCCCATGGGAGTCAGATGGGAACACAATATGCTCAAGGTATGCTCCAGGAGGCTATTTAATACCTCAATCGGAATTGATAGCAACACAAGGAGATATGGTGATGGCAGGATGGAGATAAAATCAAATGAGCAATTTCTTTAAAAAAACTAGAACCCCAGATCAGGACACAGGACTCAATGACGACGTTTGAGGCTATGTGTGCGGGGAGGATGGGAACCCGGCACATGTTGTCCTAGATGTATAAACTGGTCCTGAGTGAACAAAATACCACAACCCCATATTTTGTTCCAGAATGGGAAAAAGAACTGGGTCATATATTTACAAAAATACAAAAAAATACATTTATAGAAGCAACATATTCATCTACTATATGTTCATCTATTCAAGAGATGTCATATAAATTTATGACTAGATGGTATCGAACACCGACGCGATTAGCACAGATATATCCGACAGCAGATAGTCTCTGCTGGAGAGGATGCTGGAGAGGATGTAAAGAGCGAGGTACTTTTCTTCATATCTGGTGGTCCTGCCCAAAGATAAGAGGATTCTGGGATAAGGTAATACCGTGGATTTAGAAGCTATCCAGTACACCTATAGAGTCTAAACCTCTGCATGTCTTGTTCCACGGAACCACGGGCGCAATAAAATCATATAAAAAAAGTGTAACACCGCATTTACTAAACGCAGCAAAGAAATTAATACCTAAGTATTGGAAGCAGGCAACATGTCCTACTCTAGCAGATTGGAGAAGGGAAGTAGAGGTAATAAGGGAAGCAGAAAGGTGGGTGTTTGAGATAAGAAATCAACAGGAGGAATATAAGAAAATATGGACAGGATGGGAACTTCACGCCCCAGAAATAGAAAGAGGTTAAGAATGGAAAAGGAAAGAGGAGTAGGGGAAGAGAGGAAGAGAAAGAAGATAAGAGGTGTAGACAGAATAATATCCCTTGACCTCCCCAAGGGGAAACACGATCTCACATATTTAGGATAAACAGCAACATTTTAAGAATATGTAGTGGAGTAAAAGTTTTGTGATAAATGTGGGTGGAATAGCCTCTTCCTCCGGCATCTCCCCCTCACCCCCCTGAACGCAGGAATTCCATCTCCCATACAACAGGGGAGGGGGAAAATTGTTCCTGGAATTTTTGGAAATCACCTCCACCCCATCTTGGGGGTGAGGTGTTTTTTTTTTTTTTTTTTTAGGAGAAGGGAGGGAAGGGTCACCTCACACACTAAAGTAAGTAGACCAAAACACACACACTAAATATAGTGATCAGACTTAAGGTCCGAAGATATTATATTCACATATTAGAAATGTGAGGGAAGGTGGGGGAGGGAGGGGGGCCGAGGGGTGTTTTCCCCTCTTTGTATGGTGAAGGAAGGGAAGGGTCACAAGTAAATAGATATAAATACAAACAACTAATACAATACGGAGAGTACAGTAATTAGATTGAGTGGTAGGAGCACATGATATTCACATATTACAGATACAATTTTTATTTTTATTTTTTTGCGTTAGGTAAGAGGGAGGAGAATAAATGGCGGAGGCAGAGACATTTCCCCCTCTTTATGTTTTTTATGTTTTATGTGAGAATATGTTTTGTTTAAATGTCATGAATATTATATGTAAAGAAAATTTCAAATAAAATCTGAATTATAAAAAAAAAAAAAATGACCAACCATTTTGAAAAACAAACCATATAATTTTTACTTTATGCTATAAAACACATCCAATAATAAAAAAAAATAATAAAAAAAAATCATTCTTCCTAAATGTATTCGGCTACATGTCTTTGTTAAAAAAAATCCTAAAAAGTGTTTATAAATTGGTTTTCATAAAAGTTATAGCGTCCAAAAACGATAGTATATACAGTATGTGGCAGGCAATCTGACACTGACACTGGGTGTGAACTGACTAACTGACTCTGACATCACCAATGACACTAATAAAGTGATCAGTGATAATGCTATACACTGTCAGAGAAGGGGTAACAGTGCCTTGAAAAAGTATTCATACCCCTTGAAATTTTCCACATTTTGTCATGTTACAACCAAAAACGTAAGTGTTTTTTTATTGCGATTTTAGACCAAAACAAAGTGGTATATAGTTGTGAAGTGGAAGGAAAATGATAAATGGTTTTCAACATTTTTACAAATAAATATCTGTAAAGTGTGCCGTGCATTTGTATTCAGCCCCCTTTACTCTGATACCCCTAACTAAAATCTAGTGGAACCAATTGCCTTTCAAAGTCACCTAATTAGTAAACAGAGTCCACCTGTGTGTAATGTAATCTTATGGTATGGCCCAACTGCAAATCTACCAAGACCATGACCATCCACCTAAACTGACAAGCCGGGCAAGGAGAGCATTAATCAGAGAAGCAGCCCAGAGGCCCATGGTAACTCTGGGGAAGCTGCAGAGATCCACAGCTCAGGTGGGAGAATCTGTCCACAGTACAGCTATTAGTCGTGCACTTCACAAATCTGGCCTTTATGTAAGAGTGGCAAGAAGAAAGCCATTGTTGAAAGAAAGCCATAAGAAGTCCCATTTGCAGTTTGTGATAAGCCATGTGGGGGACACAGCAAACATGTAGAAGAAGGTGCTCTGGTCAGATGAGACCAAAATTTTACTTTTTAGCCAAAAAGCAAAATGCTATGTGTGGTGGAAAACTAACACTGTACATCACCCTGAACACACCATCCACACTGGTGGTGGCAGCATCATGTTGTGGGGATACTTTTCTTCGGCAGGGACAGGGAAGCTGGTCAGAGTTGATGGGAATGTGGATGGAGCCAAATACAGGGCAATCTTAGAAGGATACCTGTTAGAGTCTGCAAAAGACTTGAGACTGGGGTGGAGGTTCACCTTCCAGCAGGACAACGACCCTAAACATATAGCCAGAGCTACAATGGAATGGTTTAGATCAAAGCATATTCATGTGTTAGAATTGCCCAGTCAAAGTCCAGACCTAATGCCAATTGAGAATCTGTGGCAAGACTTGAAAATTGCTGTTCACAGATGCTCTCCATCCAAATTGACAGAGCTTGAGCTATTTTGCAAAGAAGAATGGGCAGAAATGTTACTCTCTAGATGTGAAAAGCTGGTAGAGACATCCCCAAAATGACTTGCAGCTGTAATTGCAGCAAAAGTTGGTTCTACAAAGTATTGACTCAGGGGGGCTAAATACAAATGCACCCCACACTTTTCACATGTTTATTTCTAAAAAAATTGGAAAACCATTTAATAGTTTCCTTCCACTTCACAATTATGTGCCACTTTGTGTTGGATTATTACATACAATCCCAATTAAATACATTTATGTTTTTGGTTGTAACATGACAAAATGTGGAAAATGTTTAGGGGTACGAATACTTTTTCAAGGCACTGTAAATTTGAGAAAAAAAATAAAGTCTCAATTCTTAAATCTAGTAAAGGCAATCTACAATTAAATTGTCAACCTTGCTGGACATTTTCAACTTAAAACCTAGTGACAATTAGTGTGGATATTGGCAAGTTGTATATTCAGTCATGCGATCTGAAATGATCACTAACATAAGGAATGTTTAAATGCAAATCATTTTATTTATGATTATACAGTGTGTATATATATATATATATATAGATAGATAGATAGATAGATATAGCTATAGCTATAGCTATCTATATCTATATCTATATATATCCACTAGGGGGAACCCTTAACCACTCAATAGCAGCAATGCAGTACTGTTAAATAGATCTGATTGTCACTTGCAATCTCACTTGTGATAAAGGTGTTGGTTTGTGTTACATTGAAATAAAATGTTTAATGTCGTTCCTGTTAACAGCTTGGTTGCAACTAATGGACTAAAGAAGATAATCTTGTACATATGTTACTCCAGACCTTAATATCTTTGTTAAGGGGAAATGTAATACAAGATATTACATGCATTGTTAAAACGAATTTACATTATCTTAATTTTTTTCAGATAATATGTGATTGTGATGATTAGATTAAAGAAAATATACCCCAACAGCAAACATTACATTATATTTTTTATGCATAGCAGTGCAGAGTAGAGTTGGAAGCTCAGTGGGATGTTCGCCCCCCGAGTGCCCCACAATGCACTGCAAGCTGCACAGTGCATTCTAGGGTCCTAATTGGATGGAGCAAGTCTTTGCCCAATCAGGATACAGAACACAGTCAGTGCCATGATTGGACAAAGTCATGGTGACTTTGTCCAATCATGGCTCAGTGCTCATAGTCCCACCCCACACTATAAAAGGTTCCATTACACAGGAACCTTTTGCAGTTTTTTTGTTGAAGTGGAGATAGATAGAGCAGGGCTCTGTTTTCTACCAGTGAGTTAGTGTGTTATTATGACTCAGAGTGTAGAGTGTTAGTGTAGTGTTAGCAGGGCCGCCATCAGGGGGGTACAGGCAGTGCACCTGAAAGGGGCCCGGATGGCAACCCCCCTCCCTTTTTTTATTTTTTTATGACATTTTTTTTGTAAGGGGCCCAGAGGTCTCCAGAGGCCCGGAGGTCCTCAGGGCCCCGGATGGCAACCCCCCCTTTTTTTTCTATAAAATGTTTTTTGTTTTAGATGGCAACCCCCCTTTTTTTTTTGTTCTTTTGTTTTTTTTATTGTTCGTCAGCACCCAAAGCCCCCCCCGACCTCAACAATTCACGGTGGCACCCCCCCGGTTCTCCTATGCTCCAGGGGGCCCATGCCTGAAGCTGTGTAAGGGGCCCCAAAATTCCTGATGGCGGCCCTGAGTGTTAGTGTAGTCTGAGTATAATGTGAGTATAGTGTATTGTCAGTGTAGTATGTCAGTGCAGTGATAATGTAGTGTGAGTGTAGTATAGTGTAGTGCGAGAATAGTGTAGTGGTAGTATAGTGTAGTGTAAAGCCTCGTACACACGGCCGATTTTCTCGTTGCAAAAAAAACTTTGTTTTTCTCGACGGGTTTCTTGTCAAGCTTGACGAGATTCTTGTGAAGCTTTCCTTGCATACACACTGTCATTCCAAAATATCGTCGGTCTAAAAACGCGGTGACATACAACACGTACGACGGCTGTATAAAGGGGAAGTTCCATTCTCATGGAGGACCCCTTGGGCTGCTTTTGCTAATCTCATGTTGCCGCGTGTTAGTTAAAGTTTGGGAAGAGACGATTCGCGCTTTTCAGACTTCGTGCTTTCAGTTCGTTTTCTGCGGTTCAGTTGGTGCTTGTGGGTTCGTATCTTGTCTTTCAGGGCGAGTAGTCAGGTCGTATCTGTTTTTCAGGGCGTTCTTGTCCACTCGTTTCTGATTTTCAGGTCGTTTTTCATAGGCCTTGCTGTACTTCAGTGCGTTCTGTTTAGTTCGTTCTGATCAGACGACCGTTTTTTAGCCATGTTGCGGATACGTTCTCATCGTAGAGATCGTGTTGTGCATCGACTTTGTGTTTCTGTTGGTCTTCTTGTCTTGGACCAAGACGAGTCTATGAACAGGGTGAGGAGGAGTTCATGGACCAAGAATTGGTTGCTCCAGCGGGACCAATTCTCTCACATGCCTCTGCTGCAGGAGATCGTGGAGAATAATCCTGAGGACTACAGGAATTTTCTTTGGATGTCTGACCCCGTTTTTCAGCATCTGTTGGCTTTGGTGTCCCCCTATATCACCAGGCAGGACACCGTTATGCGGAAAGCCATCAGTGCTGAGCAGAGGCTCATTGCCACGTTACACTACCTGGCGACAGGGAGAAGTCTGCAGGACCTGAAGTTCACCACAGGCATCTCCCCCCAGGCTCTGGGCGTCATAATCCCAGAGACCTGTTCTGCCATCATCCAAGTCCTGCATGATGACTATATGAGAGTAAGTTTTCGCATTTAATATCACAATCTATCTATTTCATGTATGATAATGTATTGTATTTCTTTCATCCTTCCCTAATTAGCATGATTGTAATATGCTGAGAATGTCCCCTTTGTCCCCATGCATGCTGTAATTGTTTATGTCTTTGTTTGGCCTACATGCATTTTTCCCTTCACTTACCTCTCCAGCATGCTCTCCTGGGCCCAAACACATCTAGCCTAGTCTGTTAACAATGTATTTTTTCATCTCCATTGTAGTCCCCCCCCCCAAATGGTATCGACATTTTCCAGAATGTGATTTTTGGGAGGGTCCCAAACTCATCTAGCCCCCCCCCCGAAAGAAAAACAATGGGACATCAGAGGGGGGTGAGCAATGTGAGAATTGTGCATTTTATTTTCAATTTTCAATAATCCTTAACCAAAATGTTATACTTATGTTGGCCATGAATAGTGATGAGCCGAACACCCCCGGGTTCGGTTCGCACCAGAACCCGCAAACGGACCGAAAGTTTGCACGAACTTTAGAACCCTATTAAATACAATGAATGCGAACGTTCGAAATCTAAAGTGCTAATTATAACAACTAATATGCATGCTATTTTCCTAAAAAGGGTTTGGGAACCCGGGTTCTGCACCAGGGGACATGTATCAATCCAAAAAAAAGTTTTAAAAACGGACGTTTTCCGGAAGCAGTCATTTTAATGATGCATAAAGTGAAAAAGAAGAAGTCAAATATTCCTTTAAATATCGTACCTGGGGGGTGTCTAAAGTATGCCTGTGAAGTGCCATGTGTTTCCCGTGTTTAGAACTGTCCCTGCACAAAATTACATTTCTAAAGGAAAAAAAGCCATTTAAAACTGCTTGCGGCTTTAATGTAATGTCTGGTCCCGGTAATATGGATGAAAATCTTTAAGAAAAATGGCATAGCTACCCCATCACAGCCCCTACCCCAGCCCATTACCAGCCCCTTTGGGTCTTGAATGGATATTAAGGGGAACCCCGCACACAAAATAAAAAAGGCCCTATATACTCTGAACAGCCGTATACAGGCGGTGCATACAAGACAGGGACTGTAGGTTTGTTCTTATGTAGAATCTGTTTGTAATTTTGAACAGGTACATTGTTTAAGTGTAGCTCCAGACAAAAAATCTATTTTTAAGCTTTTTGGAAAACATAGGGAAGGGTTATCACCCCTGTAACATTTGTTTTGCTGTCTGTGCAGTGTGCACCTGTTCAGAACAGTTCACCTCACTTTCCGTCCTAATGACAAATGTTTTTTGAAAATTTAGGGTTTTTATTGAAACAAGAATTGGTGATAAAGCATCAGTGGAGAGGAGACACTTTTTTTCCCATATTAACTAATTACAGGAGAGAATTTGCCTTCCTAGGGGTAGATTTCCTCTCACTTCCTGTTGTATCCTTCCGTTTGCAAGGAGGAGTCGTTTGTAAGTTGGATGTTTGAAAGTAGGGGCCTGCCGTATATACTCAGCTGAAATTTGCCCCTTACATGTTGGTGTTTCCACAACACTGTGAGCCCTCACAGTTACTCTTGGTGGGCGCATGAATGGGCCCTGCTGTGAATTATTAGATCAAGAATTGTAATTGCATGCCCCTGTTGAACAGGGGCCGAAAAATTGGGCCTTTGGTGGTGGTGGTGGTGGTGGTGTTGACACAACACTGTAAGGCCTCACAGTTAGTCTTGGTGGGCGCAGGAATGGGCCCTGCTGTGAATTATTAGATCAAGAATTGTAATTACATGCCCCTGTTAAACAGGGGCAGAAAAATTGGGCCTTAGGCACTGGTGCCACAACACTGCAACCCCTCACAGATACTGTACTTGGAGCACAGCAATGAGCCCTGTTGCAAAGTATTGCATCAAAAATTGTAATTACACGCCCCTGTTAAACTGGGGCTGAAAAATTGGGCCTTAGCCACTGGTGCTGGTGCCATGACACTGCAACCTCTCCCAGATACTCTAGTTGGAGTGCAGGAATGAGCCCTGCTGCAAAGCATTGCATAAAAAATTGTAATAACACGCCCCTGTTAAACAGGGGCTGAAAAATTGGGCCTTAGCCACTGATGGCGGCACCCAGAAACAAAAATGTTCTTCCAAGCTATCATCATCAATCGGATCATTGAGGAGGAGGAGGATAGTCAGTCAACATAACAGGACAGTCTCTCAGCATCAGCATCAGTCTTGAAGGGATGTGACATTTGAAAATAAATTAGTCTGTTATATCAGCTTCAGGTGTTTGGTAGCTGGTGGTGATCCAAGACTGGTTCATCTTTATGAAGGTCAGTCGATCAACAGAGTCGGTAGACAGGCGCACCCTGTGATCCGTGACAAATCCTCCAGCAGCACTGAATGTGCGTTCTGAAAGAACTCTGGATGCAGGACAGGCCAGTAGCTCAATTGCATACTGTGCAAGCTCTGGCCAGTGATCCATCCTCAAGACCCAGTAAGCCAGAGGATTTTCGGTGGGGAAGGTGTCCAAGTCTGACCTTGCCCCTAGGTATTCCTGCACCATGTATATCAGACGCTGGCGATGGTTGCTGGAACCGATCATGCCTTGGGGCTGCGGACTAAAGAATTGTCTGAACGCATCGGTCAGACGGCCACCTTCCCCACCGCTCCTTCTTTGACTGACCGAAGCCTCAGCAACTCGTTGTCCAGGACCAGGAGTTTGTAACCTCCCAGTCTCTGGGAACGCGTTGCACAGACCTTTCTGCAAGGCCTCCCGGAGTTGTCTCATCCTCTGCTCCCTCTGCAACGGTAAGATAAGGTCCGCAACCTTACCCTTGTACCGTGGATCACGGAGAGTGGCCAGCCAGTAATGGTCCCTCTCCTTGATCCGAAGAATACGAGGATCCTTCCGCAGACTTTGCAGGATCAGGGAGGCCATGCAGTGTAGGTTAGCTGAGGCATTCGGTCCGGAGTCCTCTGGGTCACTAAGGACGACATGATCCGCAGCCACCTCCTCCCAGCCACGTACAAGTCCACTGGTTTCTTGGGACTGTAAATCATCCCTAAAAGACTGCTGCTGATGATGCTGAGTGCCAGGCTCCACCTCCATGCTGACACAATCCTCCTCCTCCTCCTCCTCTTCTTCCTGTGCGATGGGTGGGACAGAAGGAACACTGTCTGGGTAAAGGGGGCCTTGAGAGGCAAGGAAGTCCTCCTCTTCTTGCCTCTGTTCTGCCTCAAGTGCCCTGTCCATTATTCCACGCAGCGTATGTTCCAACAGGTGGACAAGAGGTACAGTGTCACTGATGCATGCACTGTCACTGCTCACCATCCTCGTGGCCTCCTCAAATGGTGCCAGGACAGTGCATGCATCCCTGATCATGCCCCACTGGCGTGGTGAAAAAAACCCGAGCTCCCCTGACCCTGTCCTGGTGCCGTAGTCACACAGGTACTCATTTATGGCCCTCTGCTGCGTGTGCAGCCGCTGCAGCATGGCCAACGTTGAGTTCCACCTGGTGGGCATGTCACATATAAGGCGGTTCTTGGGCAGGTTCAACTCCTTTTGCAGCTCAGCCAGGCGAGCACTGGCATTATAAGATCTGCGGAAATGCACACAGACTTTCCTGGCCTGCCTCAGGACATCCTGTAAGCCCGGGTACCTGCCCAAGAACCGCTGCACCACCAGGTTAAGGACGTGAGCCACACAGGGCACATGGGTCAGTTGTCCCTGTCGGAGAGCGGAGAGGAGGTTGGTGCCATTGTCGCAAACTACCATTCCTGGCTTAAGCTGGCGTGGCGTCAACCACCTCTCAGCCTGCCCCTGCAGAGCAGACAGAACCTCTGCCCCAGTGTGGCTCCTGTCCCCCAAACACACCAGCGCAAGCACGGCATGGCATCTTTTTGCTTGCGTATTTGCGTAGCCCCTTGAACGCCTACGGAGCACCGCTGGTTCCGAGGACAAAGCACAGGAAGAGGCCATGGAGGAAGAAGAAGAGGAGGGGGTGGAGGACAGAGGTGTGTCACAACCAGTAGTAGCATTTTGGAGGCGTGGCGGTGGAACAACCTCCAACACTACTGCACCTTGTCCTGCATCCGTGAAAGAAAGGTAACGTCCCTGTCCATGCCTGCTGGACCATGAGTCAGCGGTAATATGCACCTTACCGCTGACCGCCCTGTCCAGCGAGGCCAAGACATTGCCTTCCACATGCCGGTAGAGAGCCGGAATCGCCTTCCGTGAGAAAAAGTGGCGTTTGGGAACCTGCCACTGAGGAACCGCACATTGCACAAACTCACGGAAGGGGGCCGAGTCTACCAACTGAAAAGGCAGCAGTTGAAGCGCTAGCAATTTAGCCAAGCTAGCATTCAACCACTGGGCATGTGGATGGCTGGGAGTGAACTTCTTTCGACGGTCCAGCAGCTGGGGCAGGGAAATTTGCCTGCTAGAATCGGACGTCGGTGTACTGCTAGCAGAATGCCCTCAAGTACTTGGCTGTGACACACCTAATTCTACACCTTCATTCCTCTCAGTGCAGGTTTCAGAGAGGACTGAAGGTATAGTGGGGTTGGAGATCCCAGCTGATGCGGTGCAAGAAGAGGTCCGCTTTGTTCTTTGGTGTGGGTCTTTAAGGTAGGCTTGCCAACGAGCTGCATGGCAGGTCAACATATGTCTGGTCAAGCATGTGGTGCCCAAGCGGGTGATGTTTTGGCCACGCGATATACGCTTGAGACATATGTTGCAAACAGCAGCTGTGCGATCTGATGCACTCGACTCAAAAAAGGCCCACACCAAAGAACTTTTTGAATAACGGGCAGAGGCAGCGCCCTGCACAGGCGGAGCTCTGCGGTGTGATTCCGTCGGTCTGCTGCCCTTATGCTGGCCCCCGAGGGCATCCTGCCTCGTTGGAGATGTGCCTCCTCCTCATCCTCCTCCTCATCCTCCTCCTCTCTCCTATTAGGCACCCACGTGGAGTCAGTGACCTCATCATCCCCTCCCTCCTCATCACTGGAGCCAATCTGGCAGTATGCTGCAGCTGCTGGAACATGACTGCCAGATTGGTGTCCTTCTTGAGCATCCCCTCTCTCTGCTCTCACGCTACTGCCTTCCTCTAGCTGGGTATCATCATCAGACCCTTCGAAACGCTGGGCATCCTCCTGGAGCATGTACCCAACACTGTGCTCAAACAGTTCGGGGGACTCCTCAGGAGGACATGGTTGGTCTAGGGAAGGAGTGACTGATGATGACATTGATACCAGGGAAGAGGACGCTTTGGCAGCTGCTTTGCCAGTACCCTGAGCTTGGGTGAGAGAGGATGAGGAGGATGAGGAGGGCTTGGTCATCCACTCTACCAAGTCTTCGGCATGATGCGGCTCAACACATCCAGCTGCCGAAAAGAAGGACAAGCGTGTCCCATGGCCACGTGCTGATGGCGATGCACCGCGTCCACGACCAGCACTGTTGTCTCTAGACACAGAGCCTGCTTGCCCTCTTTTATTGGCTCCTGACTGTCTGCCTCTCCTTGTTTGCCTTCCAGACATTCTAATGGCCTGCAGGGAAATGGGAAAACCAGCAATAAGGCCTAGCTTCAGGAGTATATTTTGCAGGAATCACACTACGCCTGCTGTAAATTTTTATTATTATTTGTAAACTACTGCCAAATACAACTATATACATAAAAGAAACTAACATATACATCAAAGAAACCTACCACATCAAACTAACACTTATTTTACTAAAAACTCACCACCACCACCCTTACCCATCGTCCAACCACCCACACGTGGGTCTCTTATTATATTACACATATCCAGAAATCCTAAAAAACAGAAAAAAACATATCACCCACTAGTCAAAAACACCCAACCCTAATACACATCAGAAACCTACTAACCTAATATTAACACCAAACCACCCACCGGCTACCACAGGCGAGGATGCAAATGAGGTCTAGAATGCCTGCAAACCCTACTTGTTAGAAAAAAAGAAACTCAAAATCTAAGGAGGGTGAAAAGGACAGAAAGAACCACCCCCTAAAGGAAGAAGGCCCAGAGCCTCAAGGAGGCCGGAAGGAGAAACCTCTCCACAACCAGGCACTCCTATCGGCACCTACCCTCTCCCTCTCAAGACTCCTCACCTTCACCAACTCCCGAAAGATATCGCCCACCACCTCATGCGTGGACAGGACTTTGCCCCTAGTGGACACCAAACACCGAACGTGCCATGTGTAATAGAGGGCCACTAAACTAGCTAAATAAAGTGACGACAACTCAAACCCTCTGTGAACCCTGAAGTCGCCGTACACCACCTCAGAATAAGTCAAGGACGAGAGTCGGGGATAACCAATGGCTTCCCCTGCCCCCTCGAGAACCTCAATGTTGAAGTGGTCCATGGTCTCCAACGCCCCCCCCCACATTCTGCACGAGGACAACCTCTGTCCCCTAGGTTCCTAAACTTTAGGTTTCCACGGACATAGAGACGTCCGTGGAAAGCCCTCCACGCAAGATCCCAAAACTTGCTTGGGATTCTTGGGGAATTCAGAAGGGCTAGTCCCTTCTTGAGGACTCCCTCCGGGCAATCCCTTAAAGATAGTGGCTTCAAAATGTCCGAGGCCATGACTCTCGAGTACAGCTCACGCCGATCAAAGAGCCCACCTCAAGGGCAGTTATCCGCCACTGCCTCAGTACCTTCAAAGCCTGAGGGACATAGGACAGGAGATACCCGTGTGATCTACGAAGATCACCAGGCCGACCTCCATCCTCCCACCTACTCAGGAACAGCATGAACCAGTTCTTGCATGAGCGCTCCCACAGAGTAGGCAGGTCCACAAAGATGGACTGCAGGTTGAATTTCACAAATATGATGATGAAAAACACCACCGGATGGATCATATCCAACCCACCATGCCTCCTCTGTCGGTACGTGACCTCCCTCTTGATCAGATTTAGCCTGTTTCCCCACAACAGCAGGAAGAACAGGCCAGAGATCAGGGCATAGAGAGATGCAGGCAAAATACAGACATAGCTGACATAGAGAAATTCTGGCAGCAAGTATGTTTTGACCAGGCTTACCCTTTCCCTCAATGACAGCTTCCAGCCCTTCCAGGCATTCACCTTCCGAGACGCACCCGCCAGTCTGCGCTCCCAATTTAGCTTGGGGTAATCACCCGGGCCAAATAGGATGCCCAAAATTTTTACTTCTGGCTGGGGCTGGGGAAATACGTCCGGAAGAGCGAACTGCTCGCCTTCCTTCCCCAACCAGAGAACTTCACTCTTGCCCCAATTGACCAACGAACCAGATGCCTCGGAGTAGCTCCCAATTTGCGTTTCCACAAAGAGGGCCTCCTCGCGGCTGGACACCACCACCGAGACATCGTCCGCGTAGGCCACCACCCTCACTGCCGGATCCAGACCAATGCAAGGCTCCACCGGAACCCCCCTCAAATGCTCACAGTCGAGCTTTCTCACGAAGGGATCGACGGCAAAGACATAGAGAAGGGGGCTCAACAGGCAACCCTGCCTGACCCCAGAGTCCACAGCAAAGGCAGGACCCACCCAACCGTTGACAAGAGGAAGCTCACCGCCCCCCTATACAATACTTTCAGCCAATTCACAAATTGTTCAGGCAAACCGTACTTTCTCAGGAGAAGCCAGAGGTACTCATGGTTCACCCGGTCAAAAGCCTTGGCCTGGTCTAATGCCAGCAGATACCGCCCATCCCCCGTTGCCCTGCACCTTTCCACGGCCTCCCGGACGTTCAGGACAGCACTAAAGGTGCCCCGGCCAGGAATTGCGCAGTGCTGGGAGACAGAAAGCATCCCGTCAGCGACTGCTGACATACGCAAAAAGAGTATTTTTGCCAACACCTTCCTATCTGTAGTGAGAAGGGCGATCGGGCGCCAGTTCTCAATCACAGTCGGATCTTTACCCTTTGACAGCAAAATCAAGGCTGACCTTCTCATTGAGGGAGGGAGCAGGCCGTCAGCCAAACACTCACTGAAAACCTCCCTCAAAAGAGGAGCCAAAAGACTCTTAAAGGTTTTATAAAATTCGGCCGTGAGCCCATCGGGCCCCGGCGACTTCTTCAGGGACAAAGAGTCAATGGCCTGCTCGACTTCTGCAACCAAGATTTCTGCTGTCAGAGAGTCCGGGAGATCAGGCCCCGCACAAAGCGGGGTCTCATCAAGAAACACCCTGGCTTTCTCCATATCCAAAGGCTTCCTTCGAAGGAGGTCTGAAAAATGGTCCCTGATGATGCCCAGGATACCCGGTCTGGACCGAACCAGGGACCCCGAAGCATCCCTCAGGCCATGTATGACCTTCGAACTCACCGCCTCACCACAGTTCTTGTAAGGATCCGGGGAGGAGAACTTCCCGTAATCCCTCTCAAGGACCAGGGAGGCGAGACGGTCATACTGACTCCCCCTCATCTGAAGCTTCAGATCGGATATCTGCTCCTGAGGGCCCCCAGCTGAAACCAGGCGGTCTAACTGCCTGGGCAACTTCTGGTAGGCCAGGTACTTGGACGCCGCCGGGTACCTAGAGATCCTGCGGAAAAAGCCCTCCGACCTCTTCTTCACTACTTCCCACGATTCCTGGCGGGAGCAGCCGCTCTCAAGGAGCGAGGCCTGATCCGCAAGAAAGATCTCATAGGCCTCCCTAACCTCGAGGTCCTTGAGCAGCGATCCATTGAGACGCCAGAAACCTCGACCCTTCTGAGGAGTGTCGGCCACATTCAGGGTCACAGAAACCATACAGTGATCGGAGAACTCTACCGCCTGCAACACAGGTGCCGCAAAGGCAGAGTCCCCCTTTAAAAAAAACTATCTAGCCTACTCCTACTACTACCTCGGGCATAGGTGAACCCAGTGAGGTTGGGGAGGTGCTGAACATGCGCATCCACCAACCTGGCTTCCCTTACTATACTATTCAAAAAAATGCTATCATATCCCAGGGGGCCTGAGGCGCCTGCCCGATCCTTTGATCTGGTGACCATGTTGTAGTCACCACCAAAGACCACCAGCTGGGACGTAAACAAGTAGGGCTTGACCATCGTGAGGAGGCTCCTCCTATCCCTCTTGGTTTGAGGGCCATAGAAATTAATCAGCCTGAGGAATTGCCCCCCCACAACGGTGTCCACCACCAAGCACCTACCGACCTCTACCTCAATCACTCGTCGACAAGCCACCGAACCAGTCTTAAAAAGGACTGCAACTCCACTGCAGGGCTCGTTCGCAAGAGACCAGAGGGAGGGCCCGCACCTCCACTCCCTCTTTGCTAGATGCATCTCTGCCACCGATGCCAGCCAGGTCTCTTGCAAAAACAAAATGTCAGCTTCAACTCGGCTGAGAAAATCGAAGGTCATTAAACGAGCCGCCGCAGAACGCACACTTGCGACATTAATGGTCGCAACGCATATTGGAGAGGGTACCGCCATCCCTAGTGATTTCGGCCTGCATTCTCCTCTGCGTTTTTGCCTACACCCCGGGGTCCTCCTCCGAATCGGAGAGGACCCCATACATATTTCCCAGGATCACTGGGGGGGCCCCCTAGGGTCCCTACTAGGGACAACCCGGGGTACAGAAACCCCAACCTGCCCAGGACCCTTCTTTTTTACTTTTCTCTTAATTTTCTTTTGCAGCCAGCCCGCCTGGGTCTGGCCGCCCACATTGTCGTCAGAGTGCCCGCTAGAGGCATCCTTGGGCCTCTTGTGCAGGCCCTTCGACGACTCAGCCACCTCCATACCCTCCTCCCCCGAATCCTGGAAACACAAAAGGGGATCCAGGATGGGACGGGAAGGGGACGGAGGCAAAGAGGAAGAGGGGAAGGGAGAGGGAGAATAGGGGAGAGGGGGGAAAGGAGGGGGAGGAGGGGGGAAAGGGGGGGAGGAGGGGGGAAAGGAGGGGGGAGGGAGGGAGAGAGGGGGGAGGAAAGAGAGGTTTTTTGGGCAGAAGGAGGAGGGGGTGCAGAAGAAAGAGGGGGAGGGGGACGGCCCTCAGTAGAGGACCCCCCACTCCCCGACCCCTCACCCCCACTGGGCCCGATGCTGGCGCACCCGGCCCCCCAGAAACAAGTCCCTAGGGACCAGGCACATTCCCAGCAGGGGCCCCCACTCCACCGCACCTGCGCCCCGACCTCTGCCTCTGCGGCAAAGGCCCCTCTGGGCCACCAGCCCCAGGCCCATCACCAGGGTCCGCCCGAGGCGCTTGGGGTGGGAGACCCAGACCCACCCCCTCCGGTGCGTCATCTGGGCCTGGCCCATCCCCATCAGCCGCACGCCCCCGAAAGCCTTGGGGCAGCGGCTGAATGGTTGACCAGACACCCCACAGAGGTTGCAGACAATTAGTCTGCAAGTCTCCGAGGAGTGCCCAGGCTTGTTGCACCTGACGCACCGGGGCGTTGTGCAATCCGCACTCAAATGGGTGGGGCTCCCACACTTGAAGCAGCGACGGGGCTGACCGGGGTAAAAGACCAGGATCCTATCTCTTCCAATAAACGCGTTACCAGGGACATGGGTCACACTAGTCCCCTGGCGCTTGAGACGGATCCTGGTCAACCAGGCCCCGGTCCAGACCCCGCGCTCATCCAGGTTTTTGCGGAGGGGAGACTGCAGCTGCCCAAACCTCCCCAACCAGGTGGCAATGTCCTCAGGTGGGAGGGATTCGTTCCTGACCAAAATGGTCAGGGACTTTATATCCTCCTGCCTGGACAGGGGGACCACCCTAAAGGACTTCCAAGGCTCCGACCTCTTCAGGAGCTCGTAGATGGTAATAAAGAGCTCTATTTGCACCAAGGAGGAAAAACTAACATCAAACTCCTTGGTGGCCATGGGATGGATCACCGCAAAGAGGTCGGCTACCTTGAACTTGGCCCCCTTCAGCAGGAGATCCACCACCTGCCCCCTGCTGGGGCACTGTCCAGGTCCCTCCCACCGCAGCTGCACGACATTGCGCCTGCGCCTCTCCAGACCCCCTGTACCCCTCGACCACGGGTTCACCCCCTGGAGCTGGTCTGCGGGGGGAACCCGGAAGTTTTGGGCGCCAAACTGGCCGTACAGGGGGGCCAAAGGGACACTGGTCCCTGCCACCCGGGCAAAAGACCTGGTCTCCCTAAGCGCCTCAAGCAGCTCTGCCTCCTGGGCCTGCCCCAACACACCCCCAGCCTCAGTGCCAGAAGCACCCTCCGCTGCATCAATAGGAGCACCCTCGGAGGGCACTCCAGCATCCATGGTTGAAATGCCAACCGGGGGAACCCCCCGGCCTAATCCTGCCGGGGGGGTCCCTCCCATCCACCGCCCCCCCGGAGCAAGCCACACCCACAACATCCCTCCTCCTAACACTGGGAGGAGGGTCTACCACTGGGGGCCCACTGGAGCAGCAGGCACGAGCCCCAGATGGCTCCCCCCCTGCTCCCGTGGCTGCTCCTTCCCCTTCATGCGTGACTGTTCTTCCTGGGATTCAATGCCCCTGATAAAGTCCAAGGCTGGGTGATCTCCGGACAGCTCCCCAGCCTCGGCCTCACTCCACCTACCCACTCTTTGAGCGGCGCTCAGGTCCCCAGACGAATCCATGAAATCGATCAGATCACCTCCTGCCATCCCTCCACACACTTCAGGCATCTCCTGGTCATTCAGGCCGTCAGAGGCCGCCAACCGGAAGTGCTCCTGGCCATCCCCGACCACTTCCGGTACAGACCCCACTTCCGGGTCAGCCCGCCCGCCTATTTCCGGTTCAAGCTGACCAGAGAAACCGGAAGTGGTCATAGAAACGCCACCCGACCTTCCCGGCTCCACCTCCTGCTCAGACTCCCGCCCAGGCTCCTCCCCCTGACCACCCAGCCCGCCGGAGCCATGCCCCAAAGCCCCGCCCCCACTGTCAGCAAAGGCAGTTCCTTTTACTGGCGCCAATACGTCCTTTGATTGTGCAGCAGTTTGCTGTTCTCTGCACTCGCCCTTAGGTAATGGCGTCCCCCCCTCCTCCCCACCAATCTTTGCAGCCTCCAAACTTTTACCACCATCAATGCGTGGTATAACAGTTACTTCTGTTTGAGCTTGTCCATGTTTGCCAGACCCCTCTCCCTTCTCCACAGCATGAGCGGTAATGTCAGGATCCACCATTAGCAGTGGCCTGCCTTGCACCTGGCTGCATGCGGGAATCACAGGGGCCATTGGGGTCCCAGCAACGGCAAAATGCCTGGAAGTCTTTCCTGCTTCTGTCTCCAGCCTGATCCTTGGGAGCGGTGTAAGAACCACCACTGGGGTGAGTCCCAGCTTCCCCAACCCCACTGCATCCCCCACGGCGTTCCCCACGGCGTTCCCCTCCTGATTTCCCCTGGCTGTATCATCAGGTACCCTACCTGGGCCTGCCTGAATGCTGGCAGCTTTCTCTGACCCAAGCACCGCATGGTCCCGGGGACCCTCCACAGCCAGGTTGTCAGGGACAGCGCCTCCCGGGGAGAGGGGTGTGGGGGGGGAGGGAGGGGGGAAGATTCCTCACCAGTTCTGTCTCCTGCTCCACCGGCCAAACCACCTGGGCTTGATGTCTCCATGGATCTTTCTTCAGGCTGGGGACGTGCCTGCTGGCTCCGCTGGTTGCCGCGCCTGACAGCCTGGGATCCTTCTTTGCTGGCCCTTCTCAGCTCATCCCTGATTTCCAGAAGGAAGTCGGTCTCACCCCGGCCCCTCTCGCAGAGGCCTCCCAGCAAGCTCCAGAGTTCCCCACACTGGCCTTTCAGGGAGTCAATGGCCACACTGAACTCCCCCCTCTTGCTGCTGCTGGCCCGGTCCCTGCGATTCCAGAGGCCGGTCAGTATTGCAGACTTCCCACAGAAGGCCCGGCTGGCCTTCTGGGTCAGATACTTGATCCTTACGATCCTCCGTTGTAGCTTGGCCGGACCTTCCCCGGGCTGGGCCAAAGTCCAATCCAGCAACTCGTGCTGCATTTTCAGGAACAGCAGCTCCTCCCTGGCCAGATCTTTCAAACCCAGGGAGGAAGCTGCATTAGACCGAGAAAGCTGCCCTGGTCCTGGGCTGGAGGAGGCCATCACACCCCCTCCTCCTGGAGCCCCTGGAGCTCCTCACAGCAGGTCCTCACTCGTCAAAGGTCAGACTGAAAATGCCTGTTGGTGTAACACACCAGGAAAAAGCAGCAATACAGGCTAACTTCAGGTGTAATATGATCAGGAGGCACACTCCGCCTGCTGTAAGTGCTGCAAATGCCTGTTGGTGTAACACACCAGGAAAAAGCAGCAATACAGGCTAACTTCAGGTGTAATATGATCAGGAGGCACACTCCGCCCGCTGTAAGTGCCGCAAATGCCTGTTGGTGTAACACACCAGGAAAAAGCAGCAATACAGGCTAACTTCAGGTGTAATATGATCAGGAGGCACACTCCACCCGCTGTAAGTGCCGCAAATGCCTGTTGGTGTAACACACCAGGAAAAAGCAGCAGTACAGGCTAACTTCAGGTGTAATATGGTCAGGAGGCACACTCCGCCCGCTGTAAGTGCCGCAAATGCCTGTTGGTGTAACACACCAGGAAAAAGCAGCAATACAGGCTAACCTAAGGTGTAATATGATCAGGAGGCACACTCCGCCCGCTGTAAGTGCCGCAAATGCCTGTTGGTGTAACACACCAGGAAAAAGCAGCAATACAGGCTAACTTCAGGTGTAATATGATTAGGAGGCACACTCCGCCCGCTGTAAGTGCCGCAAATGCCTGTTGGTGTAACACACCAGGAAAAAGCAGCAATACAGGCTAACTTCAGGTGTAATATGATCAGGAGGCACACTCCGCCCGCTGTAAGTGCCGCAAATGCCTGTTGGTGTAACACACCAGGAAAAAGCAGCAATACAGGCTAACTTCAGGTGTAATATGATCAGGAGGCACACTCCGCCCGCTGTAAGTGTCGCAAATGCCTGTTGGTGTAACACACCAGGAAAAAAGCAGCAATACAGGCTAACTTCAGGTGTAATATGATCAGGAGGCACACTCCGCCCGCTGTAAGTGCCGCAAATGCCTGTTGGTGTAACACACCAGGAAAAAGCAGCAATACAGGCTAACTTCAGGTATAATATGATCAGGAGGCACACTCCGCCCGCTGTAAGTGCCACAAATGCCTGTTGGTGTAACACACCAGGAAAAAGCAGCAATACGGGCTAACTTCAGGTGTATAATGTGCAGGAGGCTTAGCAACAATGACACTGACACTGTCCCCTGCCTATCCTTCTCTCTCCCTGCACACAAGGTTTATCAAAGTATATGACACTGACACTCTCCCTGCCTATCCTTCTCTCTCCCTGCACACAAGGTTTAGCAAAGAATATGACACTGACACTGTCCCCTGCCTATCCTTCTCTCTCCCTGCACACAAGGTTTATCAAAGTATATGACACTGACACTCTCCCTGCCTATCCTTCTCTGTCCCTACACACAAGGTTTAGCAAAGAATAGATATGACACTGTCCCTGCCTATCCTTCACTTTCCCTGCTCCGGAACACACTACACGAGGCCGCCGCGCTGGCGGCCTTTTATAGTGTGGGGCGTGTACTAAACCCCCTCAGCTATAATTGGCCACAGGCATCCTGCCTGTGGCCAATCATTGCTCTCCTCTCTGCTGGCGCTGTGATTGGCCAAGCATGCAGGGTCACAGTGCATGCTTGGCCAATCACAGCGCCAGGATTACACTGCGATGGCGCAGTGTATTGTGGGCCGTTCGCGTCACTCGAATTTGGCGCGAACGGCCCAAATCGTTCGTTCTTCGCCGAACGCGCGAACAGCCGATGTTCGAGTCGAACTTATGTTCGACTCGAACACCGAGCTCATCCCTAGCCATGAATGTTTTTGTATAATCTGCTTGCAATGTTATTTGCAAAAGTACTAATATTTTTGTATCTTGTTTGATTCCCCAGCTTCCTTCCACGCCACAGGAATGGCAGACTGAGGCATTGGAGTTTGCCAGGCGGTGGGACTTCCTCAACTGCGGTGGAGCCATTGACGGGAAGCACGTCCGAATCGTGCCACCACCCAGTTCGGGCTCCTTTTTTTATAACTACAAGGGGTTTCATAGTATCGTGCTGATGGCGGTGGTGTCAGCACAGTATGAATTCCTCTATGTGGATGTGGGGAAGAATGGCCGGATGTCCGATGGGGGAGTCTTCGCACAGACGGAGTTTGCTCTTCGTCTACAGACTGATGACCTTGCATTGCCACCGGATGCAAGGAATGTGGAAGGACTCCCCTTTGTCTTTTTGGCTGATGAAGCCTTTGGCCTGGGTCGGCATCTCATGAGGCCTTTCCCCCAGAGGACCCTCGACCCGGAGAGGAGGGTCTTCAACTACCGGTTGGCCAGAGCCCGAAGAGTTGTGGAGAATGCCTTCGGGATAATGGCCAGCCGGTTCCGTCTATTTTTAACTAGTATTTACATGGCGGAGTACAAATTGAACTATATAATTTTTTGTTGCTGTGTTCTGCACAATTTTTTGCGCAAGAAATCTACTACTTATATGGCCACAGTTGGGCCCGAGGCCGGACTTGCTGCAGACAATGCCCTGCCGGGCCTCGAACATGTCCATGCTGGCTTGCCCCCCCAAAGTGCCCGTGCAATCCGGCAGAACTATGTGGACTATTTCATGGGTAGGGGGGCCATTCCAATGCCAGACAATCTTTCATAGTTTTTTATATTTACCATAAAAAATATCTGAACTTTCATTTTGTAGTTTTGGTTTGTTTATATTTTAGCTGTCTGCTACTTTTTCAAAGCGTACTTGTAGTGCCAAGTGTATTTTCCTTAGTAAACACAAAACATTTCACTGCTAACAACAAAACTAAACCCAAATTTTTTTATAGTGGTTAAAAAAAAGAGCAGCCACACTTTTTTTTTTCTTGTATTTTACTCTGTGCACAATCACACATATGGTCTTTTGAACATTTTTTCTGTCTCTACATTTTTGCAACACATTTTTTGGTTTTCACCTAGCATGGCAATTTTTTGGGAAAAGGAAATTACAAAAACTCTCCTCAACATCCAACAATGTAAACCTATAGTCTAAGCAAGATCTCAGACCTTCTTTTTTTAAACAAATGTCTATCTGCCCTTCATTAAAGATGAAGAGTTGTCACCCCTGAACAAGACAAAATTTGAAGATGCACACAATTTTAGGGTGGGTAAAATAGGTTATTTTCTTCCTCATCCCTCATCCCTACCCGCCATCATGGGGCTTCAATCAACATGCTTTGGGGGGGAAACCCCTTCTTCCTTTCACCTACTTGAGTTGTGAGGAAGAGGTTGCACCCCCAAAACACGTACATGGAGATCCCGTGATGGCAGATATCACATGTTGACCCACTGTGTGCATCTTCAAAATTTGAGTTTGAGAAAAAGTGATAAAAAAGTGAAAGAATACTTTGAAAAAAAAGGGGGGTTTATTCAATTCGCCTTAAAACATCAATGATGTCCTTAAATGTATTCTCTATAGCATTCATCCTTTTCTTCATTAAGTCCAGTTTTTTTTTAAGTGTCCGTATTAATTTTCATATCTCATAACATAATATCAAAATGTACAAAAGCCTAATATTTCACAGAGAGATAATAAAACGTTGCTCCCAACCCCGCCCCCTCCCCGGATCTCCCCTCAATGGTTACCCACCCTTCTATTGCTCCCTCTTTAACCTTTTCATTTTCTTCTCTTAATCTTGCCTCTTTCTCATATAAAATCTTTATAATTTCTGTGTTAAGTTTTGTTATATAATTTATATAAACTATATCAATTTATATAGCCACGTATCTCTATATATATGTATGCCCATACAATACGCGTATATGCATACACACACATATATACCCATTACGCTCCCAGCAACTCTGCGTATCCCATAGTATGTTTATAAATTACCCATTCCCGCCATTTTTTTTCGAACTGCTCCATTTCCTCCCCCTCCCTAAACTTTAGATATTCCAGTCTGTAGATATCATCGATTTTATGGCACCATCCCTTCAAGCTAGGTCGTTCCGATTCTTGCCAGTGTATAGCAATTTGGTACTTTGCAGCGTTTAAAAGTTGTGGAGTTAGTGTTCTCATATACTGTTTAGTTGGGATTCGAATCCCATGTAATATACAGCCCCAAGGCTCATCAGGGACTTCGATCTTGGTTATGTCTTTAATTGTTTGTCTGATCTCTCCCCAATATATTTAAATTTTAGGGCACGTCCACCAAATGTGGGCCATAGTCCCTATTTCCTTACACCCCCTCCAACAAAACTTTGCAATTTCGTTTGAACATTTGTGTACCTTATCGGGGGTTAAGTACCAGCGGACTAGACATTTATAATTTAGTTCCATTTCATTATGGTTTACTGCTGTGGAGTGCACTCTCTCTATAATTTGCCTAATCTCGAGGTCATTGACCTGTGACCCCAACTCCTCCTCCCACTTTTTGATAAATGGCGGTATACCCAGCTTTTTTGTATTACTTAATATTTTGTAAATCTTAGAGATTACTCCCTTCTTAACCTTCTCCTCACATAATCTCTCTAAAGGCCGTAGAGTTTCTATAGATCTATTAGGCCGAGGTAATTTTTCAAATAATTTTTTTAACTGAGCATACCGCCATTCATCTAGCAACAGCAGTTCCCGTTTGTTTTTTAATTCTTGATACCCTAGCAGTTTATCTTTCTCCATTACATCTTTCAGTTGTAAATTATCTTGCATAATCCATTTTCCAAATAATTTTTCGACACCCGGTGTAAAATATTTTGTGTTGGTTAATGGTATTAAAGGTGAATTGAACTCCCATTTCTCTTTTTTGTTAATTTTAAGTGCATTTCTAGTGATGTTGTGTATATCAGTGCTAAGTTCCCGATATTGTTCGGGTATCCAGATTACCTTTTCCAGTGATGCTTTACATATAGTAGCTTCCATATTCACCCATCTTTTTTCTAAGTTATTTTTAGCCCATTCTATTATTCGTGATAAAACAATTGCAAAATAATAATTTCTCAAATCAGGTGCCCCTAGTCCCCCTTGTGCCTTTTCCTTAGTCAAAAGTGTAAGTTAAATTTGTGTTTTTTTCCCACGCCATATAAATTTTAGGAACATTGACTGTAATTTATTAAAGAATGCTTGTGGTATTGGGATTGGTAACATTTGCCATTTATACATTATTTTAGGCAGAATACCATTTTATAAATATTTATTCTGCCGCTCCAAGATAATTGTCCCGGTGTTATTCTATTAAGTTCAGCTTTGATGTTGTTTAATAATGGAATATAGTTGGCTTTGCATATTGTCTCATTAGTAGTTGTTATCTTGACACCGATATACTTCAGTTCTTTTATACCCCATCGAAATGGGAAATCTTTTTGATAGGTATTCCTTTCTGCTTTAGAGATATTAAGACTCAAAATTTCGGATTTTGCTGGGTTTATTTTAAAGTTAGATATTTTTCCAAAATCTTTTAAGGCTTTCATTATGTTAGGCAGAGTTATTCTAGGATGTGTTACGTAGAATATTATGTCATCAGCGTACGCTGCAAGTTTATGCTCTTCTTCCCCTACTTTTATCCCCCTTATATCTACATTCCTCCTTATTCCTTTTAACAAGGGTTCTAAGGTAAGGACAAACAGCAGCGTGGACAATGGGCACCCCTGTCGAGTGCCATTCTTCATATCAAAAGGAGCTGAAACAAACCCATTTACTTTGATTCTTGCTGTTGGTGTATTATATAATGATTTTATCCAAGAGGTTATTCTGGGTCCCAAGCCTATAGCCTTTAGTGTACTCTGCATGAAGCCCCAGTCTACCCTGTCAAAAGCCTTTTCGGCGTCTATTGACAGGAGTAGACCTGGGGCCCCACTCTCTTTCATTTGCTGTATAGCCAAAAGGGTTCTGATACCGTTGTCCCTACTCTATCTTCCTGGGATGAAACCAACTTGATCTGCATGGACCATTTCCTTCATAATTGTTTTCATCCTGGAAGCGAGTACCTTTGAGAATATCTTGGTATCTATGTTCAAGAGTGAGATTGGTCTATAACTAGAACAAAGTGTATTGTCTTTACCTTCTTTTAATATAATAGTTATAGTAGCTTCTAATGCTTCTTTCCTCAACTCCCATTTCCCACCTACCCCGTTCAAGTAGGAACACAGTTTCGGGGTCAAGATTTCTAAGAATTTCTTATAATAAAGTATCGTAAAGCCGTCTGGTCCTGGGCTTTTCCCATTGGGTAGATCTTGAATTATTTTTATTATTTCCTCCTCTGTTATTGGGGCCTCTAGGAAACTAATTTTATCTTCCGGGATTTTCTCTAATTTTATCTCATTTAAGAAAGCTTTTGTTTTTTCCTTCTTTTGTTTTAATTCTTCTTTTGTCTCTTTTGCATTAATTGAGTAAAGTTTTCCATAAAATTCCTGATTTTTTTTGCTATTTCTGTTGTTTTATATCTTAATTCCCCCGAACTTGTTTGTATTTTCTCTATGAAGTTGACTGATTTTTTCTTTTTTAGTAACTTTGCCAGATATTTCCCGGGTTTATTACCATGTTGATATCTCTCTTTCTTAATTTGGTTAAAGACAGTTCTAGTATCTTGCTCTATTACTTCTCTCAACTCTTCTCTTTTCGCACTCAGCATCAATATAATTTCTTTTTTTCTGGTACTCTTGTGTAGCTGTTCTAAGTTGGAGATTTCTTTTATTAATGTAGTTTTTTTTTCCTTAGATTTTTTCTTTTTTTCCGCGCCCTCCCTAATCAGAATGCCCCTTATATAGGCCTTATGGGCTTCCCATATCACTGCCTCTGACATATCTTCTATAGCATTCTCTCTGAAAAATAGTACTAGTTCGTGTTTTATTCTTTGGCCAGTTTTTTTATCCTGTAAGAGCTCTTCGTTTAGTTTCCAGTTATTATTTCTCTTTGGGGACTCTCCTATCTTTAATTGAAGTATTATTGGTGCATGGTCTGAAAATTTTGTTATACCTATGTCTGTGTCTTCCACTGATTCTAATAACTGGTGTTCTACCAAGAAAAAATCCAATCTTGAGTATGTCCCATGTACCGAGGAATAGAACGTAAAATCCCGCTGTTTTAGATGTTGAGATCTCCACACATCCACTAATTGATGTTGATGCATTCTCTTTTTTAGTTTATTCCTCTGGGCTATTCCAGTCCCCGGTACAAGCGACGTGCTATCCATCTTTGGGTCCAAGCATAGGTTAAAGTCTCCTGCCATGATAGCCCCCCCTTTCTTGAAATCCATGAAATCATCCATAACCCTGATTAGGAATTTATTTGACTTTTTATTTGGGCCATATACGTTTGCCAATGATACCTCCTCTTCGTTCAATTTACCCCTTATAAATAAGTAACGCCCTTCCGGGTCTGTTTTCCTCTCCTCCAATATGAATCGGGATCCCTTGGCAAACCCTATGGCCACTCCTTTAGCACGTCTTATCGGTGAGTCCCCATAGTACCAGAGGGGATAATCCTTTGAGATAATTCTCCGGTTTGAGCCCTGAAAAAAGTGTGTCTCCTGCAATAGTACCACTTCAGTCTTCATGGAACTAATTTCTCGAATTATATTTGCGCTTTTTATAGGGGCACTTAACCCGCGGACATTATATGAAATTATTTTTATGTTTATCATTTTTCACCTGAGAAAGAGCCCCAGTAAGAGAACAGAGCAATATCCTTTGTGGTTTTCCTGGAGATCCCCCCTGCCCTCTTTTCTTCCCTCCTTTTCTTCTTCTGTGTTGTTTTCTGCCGTTACTTCCCTCTATTTTTCCTTGGCTTCAGCTGCCATGTATGGGAGTCCTCTTTATTAGTATTCTTTTCTTGTGGCTCCCACCATCCCGGAATCTCTAATTCTGGGATATCTAGTCTATTGAAAAATGTCAACATATCTTCCGGGAATCTCAGAGTCGCTGATCGCCCATCTTTACGTCCAATTAGGCAGGCTGGGAAGCCCCATGAATATTGAATGTTATGCAATTTCAAATGTTCCAACAGAGGTTTCAGAGTTCTTCTCCTATTTAAGGTCTCAGCTGCCAGATCTGGGAAAATCTGTAGGTTAGTATCTTCATAAGTGGCCGAGGTACTAGCTTTTAGACCAAACCGGATCCGTTCTTTATCCTGAAAATTGTGAAATCGTACAATCACATCTCTCGGGATTTCTGCTGGTATTCCTGCGGGTTTCCTGATCCTGTGGATTCTTTCAAATTTTATTTTATCGGATTCTGTTTTCCCCAACATGTGCCCGAACACTTTATCTATTTTTTCTTGTAAATCTTCTGCTTGCTGATCCGGTAAACCTCTAATCCTCAAATTTTTTCTCCTGTTACGGTTTTCCTGGTCTTCTATTCTGTATCTCATATACATTTGCTCTCTTTGTATCTCTTTCATCTGAGCTTTTAATTCTGTTACCTCGGCCGCTTGGGAGTCTAGCTTTTCTTCTGTTTCCTCGACTCTCTTTAATATATGATTCATGTCCTCATGTAATATAGCCATCTCCCCTTTTAATGATATCTCCATTCTAGTGAACAAAGTTTCCAATCTAGAAAACATTTCTGCCATTTCTCCTTTAGTTGGAAGTCAATCTTCTTGTCTGATCTCAATTGTTTCTTCTTCCTCTACTTCTACTGCTGTCTCCTCCATGACCTGTAGTCCGCTCCCTGCCTTCTCTGATTTTCTCTTCTGGTAATTTTTCTGCTGGGCCTCTGTTGTTTTACTTTTGGCCCCTAACTGCTTACTGGGGCTATCTTTGGCTCCATTCTGTATCATATCATTTTTAATAGTGCCCGGGCTGGCGCTCATTTTTGGGGTGCTTGCCCCTGCTCCCCTTACTGGTCTACCTCTCATATCTGAATGATTTGTTAGCCTTTCAGGTAGTCCAGGCCTCCACCACACCCGCTTATTTTAGAGATAGTCCAAGTAGCCACGTAGCAAGCCAAGTAAGCAGGGCGTACTAATAGATAAGACAGATAGATAAAACAGAGAAAACCAAAAAAAATTTAGTGACTAATCTCAGCCATACGAATAGCTCCTAGTTACTCCAGCACATGGACCCGTATGGAAGAGAATCAAACATGAAAAATCGAGAAAAAAAGAAAAAAAAAAAGGGAGATGGCGGTAAAAAAAAAAAGAATTAAATAAAAAAAAAAAAAAAGAGAGACACGTCACTGTCCTTCTTCCTTTGATCAGAAACTCAGACACCACCTCAGAAACTCCAATATTATGGAGTAATTTTCTCCACCCAGGGTATCCAACTGATGAGTTCCCACTAACCTATTACTGGTTGTTATAAGTCATAGGTTATAGTTTATAGATTATAGGTTTTCTAGGGAGTCTCAGCGGGGTCTCAGCAGGTCTCAATGAGTTTCTCAGTTCAAAAACTTTACATATACACTCTATTTTATGCAGTCCAGTATATGTATGTAAGAGACTTACCCCTGACTCTCCTGTCGGCTCAGAACAGCAGGATCGCGTCAGGTGGTTATCAGGTGTCCTGGGATCTCCTTAAGCCTGTACGCTCTTCTCCTCCTTCAGTCCCCGTGTCTGTCCTGCACTCCTCTGTCGGAGCCTGGGGAGAGGGGGGGGAGGGGGCTGTTGCGCCGCGCCTCCCGAGCGTCTGGTGTAGTATTTGCCGTCTTCCAATATCTCCAGGGTCCGGGAGGAGCAGGAAGTGCAGGGAAGTGCGGCGAGGTACGGCAAGGTACGGTGAGGAGCGGGACTTCAGTGTCTCCAGAATCCGGGAGCGAGAGGACTGCTCTACAGTCCTTCGCTATGAACTACGCAGAGAGGTATCGGAAAGTGCAAGGAAGTGCGGTGAGGTGCGGGGAGGAGCGGGGCTTCAGCGGGACTTCAGCGGGGCTACAGGTGTCCGGGGCATAGCTTCCTCAGCATTACTTCATCTTCGCCTTCAGCTTACTTCCGCTGTTTTCTCCTGCTGATCATGCTGTTTCATGTTGCCTGCACACCGACCAGCTATCCTCCGCTGAGGGAGTTTTCAGGCATGGGATCTAGCAGCTCCGCATGAATGCCCTCATCAGATAGCCCCTCCCTCCTGATTAAGTCCAGTTGAGTACTACAATCCATTATTTGTTGGATGAGTCTTTGTGCACTATCACTGGAGAATCGTGGAATTTCAGCAACATGTTCATCCCCTAAAATAAAAATAAAATAATAAAAATCTCCAGCCCTACATCTCTTACCTATAGCTGTGGTGACAGATACTGACCTGTTGTAGTGACAAGTTCCACCACCTCATCCTCTTCTCTTTTCTCCACTTCTCCTTCCTCTACCTCTCCTTTATCCAATTCTACTTCCTCCACATCCTCAGGTTGGGCTTGTTGGGGAGGTTGGGGTTCTTTAGAATGTGTGGGGTTCCTGGGCTCCGAGGAGTGGTGTCCTCCCAGTCTTCTCTCCCCCATGAGAATCAAACAAATGGTACACTTAACACACACATATATGAAGTCATAACTAGGAATATGAAACATTGCTTGCAGGTGGGGTACCCTTTTTTTTTTGGCACAGTTCCAAGCTGAAGACCAGATTTTAGAACTTAACAAAGCTGGAATACTGACCTTTTTGTGACAATTTTCTCACATGGGCCCCCTCCCCCCCAGTACCCACTGTAGCACCTGTGTGGGACACCCTAAAAAGGTTGTTCTGGCGGCCCACACTATAGCATGAAAGTTAAATATCAGCATAAATTATAAGTAGCAGTGATATAAGATGGAGGGATACAAATATTGGGATGTATAATTGAATCATTGATACAGCCTTTATACCTCTATAATGTCTCTTGGATTTGTTTTATAAAAAATAAAAACAAAACAAATTCAATAGTATCATCCTGTATTTCCATGAGTTAACAGAGAAAGATCCCAAGGTTTCCATTTCTTATCATATGTGTCCATAGTATCGAATAAGGTGTGATGGATATGTTCTGAAAGCTTGATGGCTAACATGCGATTCATAATTTGAGACCATGGCACAGTAGAGGAACGCCAGTTAAGAGCTATAGCCCAGTGTATTGAGCTGAACAATGTGTGTATTAGCCTGGTATGTGCTATAGAAATATCAGGAATAGGATAGAAAAGGAGGCACATTTTAGATGTCAGTTCAATTCTTCTACCTATTATTTGTTCTATTTTGTTTTTAGCTTGTTGCCATGTAGTTTTAAGGTATGTACATTCCCGGAATGTGTGTTTTAGGGAACCCTGTGCTGGGCATCCTCTAAAGCATAAGGGAGAGGTTGTTGGATAGAATGAGTTGATTCTGTCTGGGGTGAGGTACCACCTATACTGAAGTTTAATGGCGGATTCTCTGATGGAGGCTGTCCTGGTGCATTTTCGTAAATTGTTCTACAGAGAAGGATTCATTCAAGTCTGCTTCCCACTGGTACATCTGACGTGTTTTGTCTGGGGTGTTGTGTTCATTTAGGTTTTTATCAATTCTGGATATTAACTCCCTATCGCGAGGTGAAGTAAGACAGATTTGTTCAAATATCGTAAAAGGAGTTTGGAGGGTGAGTATGAAGTATTTTTGGTAAAATAGCTTGATGTTGTTGTAGTCAGAGAGTTCAGTGTCTGTGAGTTTATATTCTGTTTGCAAATCTGAGAATGTACGAAATGAGTTATTTTTTGTGAGTGATTTTAGGTTGGATAGTTTGAGGAGTTGCCATATAGAATATTGATTTGAGTTTAGGTCGGGGGGGTAAAAAGGGGGTCCCCTATGAAAGAGGCTAGGGGAGGAATCTCTGATGAGATGTTAAATTTATGCTTTTGTCTGTGCCATAATAGTAAGTTTTGGTGTACTACTATGTTGAGGTGGCCAATTCTTTGAGTTTTGATGGATTTGGACCAGGGAAGGCCCTGAAGGTGGTACGGTAGGACAGATTGTTCCTCAAATAGTAACCACGGTATATGGCTGGATGGTGCATACCATTGTGCGAGCTGTGTATATCTAGCTGAAAGATAATATAACCATATGTTGGGTATACTCAGCCCTTTGATTGAGGTCTGAACATTAATGCATATCCAAATCTAGATTTTTTATTTTGCCATATGAACTTGTTTATCTCTCTCTGTATAGAATCTAGGGTGTTTTTAGGTACCAAGAGAGGAAGTGCTCTAAAGAGGAATAGTAGCTTAGGTAGTATAACCATTTTTGTGGCAACTATCCTACCCATAAATGAAATATGGTATGTTGACCATGATTTGAGTAATTCTTTGATATTTTGGAATATTTTAGGGTAATTAGAGTGGTATAGGGTCTTGTGAGATGGGGTGATATTGATTCCTAAATATCTAAAGGATGCTGGACACCATTGAAATGGGAATTTCTCTTTTAATATAGCAGTCAGATCAGGGGGGCAGTTGATTGGAAGGGCAGAACATTTAGATAAGTTTATACTTAAACCTGTTAGGTGAGAAGGATTGAGTATAGCCTCAATTATAAAAAATAAACTAACAATATATTGTGCCCTCATCCGTAATAATGTTTGAAGAGGGAATCCATCAGACATAGGGTAGTGGTTGCTAGGGCCATCTTCCCCTAATAATAGTCACTCAGGATTAAAGGTTTTTGTGGACTTTTTCAGGCACTGATACGACAACATACAATTTTTCATAAAAAATATATAATTTATTTGTGTATGTCAAAGGAGAAAACAATAATATTTAAAAACAAAGACCAAACCCCACAGTATAGGACAGCATGAGTCGGTGACAAAACAGCCGTTTACAATCTATTAAAGTGGAGCAGGCCAAGCCTCAACCGGTTTCGCGGCAGAAAAACCGCTTCTTCAGGAGGGTCTGTACAAAACATAATATACATAATAAATACACTAGCAATGTATTAATACAGATATAGAACGTATTTAGTATCAACAATATAATCAAAAAGTCAAGGTCTGTTGACTGCTCACCGTAAGGACGTTCAGAGGTGCAGCGACTGCCCAAGTAAAACCCCCCGCGGCGGATGAGGGGGAATAAACGTATATGGTGCAGATTGATACAATCTAATAATAATGATTAGAGTAATATTGAATTAGATAATTTATATTTGAGCCAATTTAACATGGGACACCCAGTGCGGATAGTGAAGGAAGGAGGGGGGGGAAAGGGGAGTGGGGAAAAAAGGGGAAAAGGAAAGGCATGGGGAAGGAGGAGGGGAGGAGGGGGGAGGGACAAAACAAGAAGGGTTTTTTTTGTTGAGGGGATTGAGAGAGGCAGGGGAGAGCCGGCCTCGAACCCCCAATGTAATGGGAACACCAACAAGCAACAAGCCACTGTGCCCAACAGAGAGGTGAGGAAAGAAAGGAAACAAACCAGGAGGCCCAAAGGGGGGGAGGAGAAGAGAGGGGGGGCGCTTGGGGTCAAGGCTGAACTATATAGCCAGCACATGTAATTGGCTCTTACCAGTATTAAAACATGTTGTAATAATGAGGAAAGCCTGACGAGGATCTAGACAGCCAGAGGGTTGTGATAGCCCAGGTTTGGAGCCCAATGTCCAGCGAGGTAGGAGGACAAGGTTATAGGCTGTATAAGGAACCAAAAGTTGCATATAAGAATCAGCAGCTTTAAACAAACTGAAAGGCAACTAAGCAGCCTGTCACTATATAGAGCACTCACCTTGGCGTGTCTGTTCCTCGCATATGGTTTTCCAGGGAGAGTGTGCATGCACCACTCACACTAAGGGCTTGCAAACAAGAGAAACGTGCGGCGCGTGACGTCACGGGGTCATCCCTTCCGCACTATGCAAACCTGACGTGCAAGTGCGCGTCGATTAACCCAAGGCCGTGAGGCCAGGTCAATCGACGCAAGTACGAGATGAAATAGTCATCCCGACCAGGAAGAGAACTCATCCGCCAATGGGGTGAAAGTAGGAAGTCGTCGCATCGCATGATACGTCAGCAGACAGAGACCAAAACAATAGAGATGTAATGCAGTAACAATATACATGTAATGGCAGTATACGGCTTTTAATGAATAATTAATAGTACCTATCAGCAACAATATGTTTGACAGATATCACCAATATACAATTTAAGGTATTGGAAGGAAAAACAGCACATTTACAGGGATGTGTCGCATTAATGGCAAAAATGGGTTAGATATAAACATATATACAGGCCGTATTAGGAGGGGGGAGGGGGGGAAAGGAGGGGAAAAAGGAGGGCGGGGAGGGGGGTTTAGGAAAGGAAAAGGAGAGGGGAAGGGAGGGGATGTGGGGAGGGGGGGGAGGAAAAGGGGGTAATAGAATTAACTTATAAAAAGGATTTATAGGAATTCATCTCGTTAATTCCAGGGGGGGTTGTGGCATTGAGGTGTTCTATCCATATAGTTTCCCTCTGTAGGATAGTTCTATCCCAATCGCCACCCCTGGGGCTCGTTTTGACAACTTCCAAAACGAGAAAACGCACGGCAGACAGGTCATAACGGTGGTATAGACCTATGTGTCGTCCAATGGTAGTCAGTTTCCCATTGCCAGAATAATATATATGATATCCTATACGTTGTCTAAGCTCTCTGATGGTTTTACCCACATAGAATGCTTTGCAAGAGCACACCATGAGGTTAATAACCCCTTTGGTGCCACAGTTAGCATGTGCAGAGGAGCGGAAATGCTCTCCATTAGGAAGAGTAAAGTTCCGGCCCTCAAGAACCCAAGGGCAGCGGGGACATTCTCCACATTGATAAGTGCCGTTGGGTCCCTGTTGCGGGACCCTATATGGAATGTAGTGGCTCTGAGTTAGGCGGTCCCGTAATGAGTGAGCTCTGCGGAACACCAATTCTGGATAAGATTTAAGATGTTTTTGCAAAGTAATGTGTTCGGTGAGTAAATGCCAGTGTTCATTGAGGATGTTTCGAAGTGTGCGATGATGACCCGAAAAGGTGGTAACAAATCTGACTGATTCTTGGATAGGTTTCAGTCTAGGAGGGGGGTAGAGCAGGGATTGTCTGGAGCGAAGGCAGGCCTTATTATAGGCCTTTCTCGGGTTGGAGCGGGAGTAGCCTCTTAGTAATAAGCGTTCACGTAGAGCGTTGGCTTGAATTTTAAAGCCACTTTCTGAAGCACAATTTCTACGTATACGTAGATATTGCGCAAATGGGATATTACGTATCAATGGCTTTGGATGGGCGCTGGTGGCATAAAGTAAAGTGTTGCCGGCAGTTGGTTTACGGTAGAGGTTGGTACTTAACGTACCATCTGATTGTTTCATGATAGTCAGGTCCAAGAATGGGACCTGAGTATCATCAAAATGTACTGTAAAGGTCAGATTGAAGTCATTACGATTTAGTAAATCCATGAATTGTTCTAATTGTATACTGGTCCCCGTCCAGACCAGAAAAAGATCGTCAATATAGCGATACCAAACCAACGCATGCTCAAGCATTTCCGTGTATTGTTCATCTGCATTGATAGAGCGCTCCCACCCACCCAGATAAAGATTGGCGTAGGCGGGGGCACAGGATGTCCCCATTGCAACTCCCTGTGTTTGTAAAAAGAGTTGATCATTAAAAAGAAAGTATTTTTTAGTCAAAATAAAATACAGCAGATCAAGAATAAACTCATTGAGTGGCCACGAAGTCCGCTCCTGTTCGTGTAAGAAAGAACCGGCCATCCGGACGCCCTGTTCGTGGGGGATGCTCGAGTATAAGGCCTCGACATCTACAGCCATGAGCAGGGCGTCCGGAGGGACCCGGATACCCTCAATGTGACTCAGCAAGTCAGAAGTGTCCTTGATGTAAGAAGGCAAGCTGCTGACGTGCGGCATCAGGAAAGCGTCAACGAATTTACTGGCATTGTCAGTCAAGGATCCAATTCCAGAGACAATAGGGTGGCCTGGGGGGTTGCTTATATTTTTGTGAGTTTTGGGCAAGGCATAGAAGGTGGGTATACGGGGAAATTTGGGGAGAAGAAAATCTAAAGTGTCCTTTTCAATGAGGCCCAAGAGAAAGGCCTCAGTGCAAAGGGTATGCAGTTGTGTAGAAAAGGAAGAAATGGCAGCATGGGTTATAGGACAATACCAATTGACATTTTGAAGAATTGAGAGACACATGTTCTGGTAGAACTTGTGTGTCATGAGGACAATGTTCCCTCCTTTGTCTGAGTTTTTAATTACCAGATCTGGAGATTTCTGTAACATTTTCAGGGCTTTGGTCTGCCCCTGCGTAAGATTAGAAGGTATAGTCTGCCATTTCTGTCTTTTAAGATCACGAATGGTGGCCTGTACAAATGCCCAGATGCAGGGACATGTCATTAAGTCTGGAAATTTCCGCGAACGGAGTCTGAAAGGTTTGGGTGGATGTCGGGTAGTGGAGGTTGGGAGTGAGGGGGTGATAGTGGATGTCGGTGACTGGGAATCTTCCACAGCACCTTCATCATAAAGGAGCATAAGGTCGCGGAGCGCACGGAACTCCTCCATAGAGAAATGCTTCGTGCGCTCAGCCAGCTCCCGCTCTAGATTGATCTTGGCACGATCATTATCATAAATGAATTTAAAGGTGAGGTTACGAGCAAAGAGGTATAGGTCCTTGATTATATCTGTGACTTTTAAAGAATCCAGAGGACAGAAACCCAAACCCAATTGTAGAACTGAAAACTCATCCTCAGATAATTTATGAGAAGTGAGGTTAATGATATTCAGATGGGTATTGTGTTGGGAATTGTTTGTGGTGGTACAGGAGAGGGGAGTGGTTGTGTGTTCTTGTGAACAAATGTGTCTAAATTTCCCTGCTGTTTTTTCAGGGCTAAAAAAATGGCGTCCTCGTTAACTTTAGTATATTTGTTAGACATAGAACTAAGAACTTTAGGAATTGCCCCATGTAATTAAGTGGACGTGACAACTCCACCGGTAGCCAGACCAGTGGAATTAGTCGCGTCCTGTAATGACGGTCCACGTATTTTGGGTCCAGTATGTCCCTTTTTGCCTTTCTTGGGGCCAGTGGGAGGTGTACCGCCTCCGTATCTTAGTCTCTTACGGGATGAATAAACTGCTGGTGTTGTGGTGTGGTGTGTAGGGTTTTGTGAAAAGCTAGATGAGGCTGATGAATCAGACTCAGCCTCTGTAGTGGGATTTCGAGCAAAATTTGCACGTTGAAAACCCCTCTTGGTAGGTACACCACCTGACCATTTGTATGCATGTCCCTCTGCGAAAACAGCCTTATCTTTATTAAATTTGGTTTGTTTTTTGACGATAATTTCTTTATTAATGATCTCTAGACGTTCTTTTAGTTCCTTCCACTTGGCGGTAAACGTAATGTTGCCAACCAGGTGGAGGTATTGTGTATTGAGGTTATCAATTTCTTGGTCTAGATTGATCATGTCCTTAGAATATTGTACAACCAAAGACTTCATCAATTCAGAGCTGCAATTTGAGAGGGAACTTTCCCATATTTTTTTGAAATCTATTGAGGGGTCTTTGATGGTAGGAAAAATTTGGACTCTAAGTCCAATTGGACAAATGATCTCTGCTAAATAATACCTAAAATATTCAATATGCCAGTGAAGGTGTGATTTACGCTTTAAGAGTGAAAACATTTTAAGAAAAAACAGTTTAAGGTCATCTTCAATTTTGTGGTAATTTATGCAAGAAGTGTGAATTTTAGACATGAACCCAATCCAATCAGTGCCTAAAACATCCATGATTATGGCTAGCCGATCTTTTCCCAAAAATTGTTGGTGAAATGGTATAAATAGCAAGGAAAAGAAAACAATATAACTTTAATAATAAAGTAGAGGCACTCAAAATAATTTCCGTATGGATCACTTGGTGATATCCATCGAATAAAGGAGAAACGGGTGTATTATCCACCCTATGGAATGAAGAGAAGGATTGAGTATAGCCTCAATTATAAAAAATAAACTAACAATATATTGTGCCCTCATCCGTAATAATGTTTGAAGAGGGAATCCATCAGACATAGGGTAGTGGTTGCTAGGGCCATCTTCCCCTAATAATAGTCACTCAGGATTAAAGGTTTTTGTGGACTTTTTCAGGCACTGATACGATAACATACAATTTTTCATAAAAAATATATAATTTATTTGTGTATTTCAAAGGAGAAAACAATAATATTTAAAAACAAAGACCAAACCCCACAGTATAGGACAGCATGAGTCGGTGACAAAACAGCCGTTTGCTTCTTCAGGAGGGTCTGTACAAAACATAATATACATAATAAATACACTAGCAATGTATTAATACAGATATAGAACATATTTAGTATCAACAATATAATCAAAAAGTCAAGGTCTGTTGACTGCTCACCGTAAGGACATTCAGAGGTGCAGCGACTGCCCAAGTAAAACCCCCCGCGGCGGATGAGGGGGAATAAACGTATATGGTGCAGATTGATACAATCTAATAATAATGATTAGAGTAATATTGGGTTAGATTATTTATATTTGAGCCAATTTAACATGGGACACCCAGTGCAGATAGTGAAAGAAGGAGGGGGGGGGGAAGGGGAGTAGGGAAAAAACAGGAAAAGGAAAGGGATGGGGAAGGAGGAGGGGAGAGGGGGGGAGAAAGAAGGTGGTGAAAAGTGAGGGGAAGGGGAAGGGGAGAGAGAGGTCATGGAATGTATCTAGAGTTTTGATAAGGTTTGGTAGTGAAATGAATGGTTTAGTGAGGAACAAGAGGACGTCATCTGCATAGAGACTTAATTTAAATTCTGCCGAACCTTTTGTATACCCTTTTATGTTCATATTATTGCGGATAGCGCATGCAAGGGGCTCGATAGCGAGAGCAAATAGGAGAGGGGATAAGGGGCAGCCCTGTCTCGTGCCTTTGCTAAGCAGGAAAAACTCTCAATTGTGGCCAGGGAGTTTGATACAAGTATGTGGATCATTGTAAAGGGCGTTAAACCCGTGCAGAAACTCATTCCTTATACCGTATCTGGGGAGAAGTGAGTCTAAGTAAGACCAGCTGACGCTGTCGAAGGCCTTATGAATGTCTAAGCTAAGTAGTAGTGTGGTTCTAGTGAGTAGGTTGGAGTCCTGGATGATATTTGTTGCTAATCTTATATTGTCTGTGATTTGCCTGTCAGGGATAAAACCTGATTGATCCGGGTGGATTAAAGGGGTTGTAAAGGTTCGTTTTTTATTTTCTAAATAGGTTCCTTTAAGCTAGTGCATTGTTGGTTCACTTAGCTTTTCCTTTGATTTACCTTCTAAATGTTTTTTTTCTTTGCCTGAATTTCTCACTTCCTGTTTCTCCTCACTAAACTTCACACCATCATCCGAGTGGTGTTGAGTCAGCCAGAACAGCTTACTGAACAGCTTACTGAGGAGGAACAGGAAGTGAGAAATTCAGACAAAGAAAACAAAGAAAAAAAAATTAGAAGGGAAATCTAAGGAAAAGGTAAATGAACCAACAATGCACTAGCTTAAAGGAACCTATTTAGAAAATAAAAAACAAACCTTTACAACCCCTTAAAGGGTGGGATGACTGAGGCAAATCTGGCCGCTAACATCTTGCCAAAAATTTTGAGGTCATTATCTATGACTGAGATACGGCAGAAATTTTGTGGGTTGGAGTGGTCTTTGTTTGGTTTGGGTAAAAGGGACATATTAGCTAGAAGCATTTCAGAAGGGAATTGGTTGCCTTGTAGGATATGGTTAAATAGATTAACAAGGTGGGGAATTAAAATTGAGGCAAATTTTTTGTAATATGATGATAAAAAGCCATCTGGACCTGGGGCCGTGGAGGTCTTTAATGAACCTATTATCCTATTTATTTCTGTTTCTGAACAAGGTGCATTTAACACCTCAATTTGTTGGGTAGAAAGAGTGGGTAGAGGAATTTCATCGGGCCATTGTGTCGAGGATTGTTTTGGGGTGTTTTGAGCAGAGGAAAGGAGTTTCTTATAAAAATAAAAAAAAATCTCCATGACTCCTTTAGGGTGGGAGATTAAATTGCCAGCAGTGTTTCTTAGTTTATAAGTATGGGGGGGTTTCATAGATTGGTTCAATTTTCTGGCAAACATGATGGATGAGGAGTTACTGTATAATAAGAATCTTGCCTTGGACCACCTAAGGGCTTTTTCTGTGTCTGAAGTTAGTAATGTATCAAGAGCCGTACGTTTATCTTGAATTTGTTTTAGTATATCTCCAGAGGGGGATTGACTGTATTTATGGTATAGCTTGTCTAGATCTCTGGTTAGTGTTTTTATGTCCTTTAATTTCATCCTATTTTTGGTGGATGCCATCTTGATTAGATGGCTTCTCATGACAGGCTTGTGGGCTATCCATCTTGATGTGGGAAGAATGTCTGGGGAGGAGTTAAGTATAAAGTACTCTTCCATGTCGCTAGTTAGCTGTTGTATATTTCGATGGTCTGTTAAAAGTGCGTCATTGATGCGCCATTTATGTGGTGTATTGGCCAGACCTATGTATGAAGTGGTAAAAGATACAATCTGATGATCCGACCAGGGACAAGAGTGAATGTCTGCTTTCGATGAATTAGCTACTAAAATTGGGGTGCAAAAAATGTAATCTAATCTAGCGGAGCAATCATGTGGGTGTGAGTAAAAAGTGTAATTTCTAATGCCTACGTTATGTGCTCTCCATGTGTCGATGAGTTGGTGGTTATGTAATGTGCGGTTTAATGTTTTAGGGAAGGCTTTAGATGAGGGTACAACTCTACTTCTGTCTAAGGATGAGTTTGCAGCTAAATTGAAGTCTCCGCCTACAATCAAATGGGGGGAGGAGTATTTATCTAATGTATCAAAGAAATTTGAAAAAAAGGATGCATAAAGCTTCATTAGGTGCATATACAGAGGCTATTGTGACCTTACGTCCTCCTATGGAACCCTTTACTATCAGGAAACGACTCTCTGGGTCTTTAAAGATACTATGGGTTTCAAATACTATAGAATTTTTAATAAAAATAGCTGTTCCTCTTGTCTTGGAAGTGAATGTAGTATAATAGAATTGACCATATGTTTTGTCTAAATATTTGGGGTGCTTGGATGCAGCGAAGTGCGTTTCTTGCACTAATATAATGTCCGCCCCGAGTCTTTTATAAATGGCGGAAGGCTTTTTTCCTTTTTTGGGGAGAGTTTATGCCATTAGCATTGTGGGAAGTTACTTTAAGTCCCATTTAGAATGTATAGAAGAATGTTCTGGCATGAAAGATAGTGATACCAGATAGTTATTTTTGAGTAATGAATGATGAAAACAAAGTATGGTGATAAATTAGCAACATTCCGAGCACCCCAATATGTAAGTGTATTATATTTGATTACCAAACTTGAAGAGATATATGATAGCGATGCGTTAATCCTAGGCATAAAATCTATACCGAACCAGTATCTAATAAATCTGTTTTTAAAGTGAGACTTGTGTACATTAGAACTCAACAAAGTAAACCAGAATAAAAATTTTCTAGGGTAATTAAACATGTTACCTAACTTGCTGTAAAACTGGAAAGAATGAATATAAAATAACAGGGGGTCAAGCTGAAAAAAACAGTTTGACTTAAAAACAATAACCTTTGGACAGAAATGTCCATATCTCACTACGGGAGTCTCGCCGAATTGGGCGGCTAAGAGTAGGAACAAAAGCACCAAAGAACGTGCTATAAGATCCATATCTAGACTCCAAAAGTGAGAGGGGGGACAATCTAGCGGAGGCGGAAAGACTAAGCAACTCTCTATTTTTATCTATATAATTTTCCCTCTTCTTCCCTCCCCCTCCCCACTTTTCTACCTCTCTCTTCCAATAGATTGAAAAATGTTAGCGTGTAAGTATTATAGAAAATCGAGCTTTGACTAAGCCATATATATAGCAAAAGAAAAAAATTAAATACACGCCCCAAGGTGTGGTGAGTGCTATCTTGTGACAGGAAGAGAAAAGGCTTCATTACTTTGGTGCAATTTATCTGGACTTACTGATCCCATGGGTGATAAAAAAAATGGTTAAAAAAAAAAAAAAAAAAATGAAATAAATCAAATTAAAAACGAAAACAAAAGATTTGTTCTTCTTGAGGTGTCTTTCAAGGTCTAGTACAGTGGTTCTCAACTCCTGTCCTCGGGACCCACTAACAGGCCAGATTTTAAGTATTACCTTGGTGAGATGCAGACTAGAATACTGCAATCCCTGAGCAGCAAATTATATCACCTGTGATGCATTTCAGTTATCTTGCAAACCTGGCCTGTTGGTGGGCCCTGAGGACTGGAGTTGAGAACCACTGGTCTAGTATGTTCCATAGATAAACTGGATAGTTTGTGTTCGTTTATGGTGTATTTCCTTGATTATCGAATCGCTCAGGTGAAATAATGTTTTGAGGTTTCTTAAGTGCGGTTTTCCTAAAAAAAAAAGAGCTTAAGTTTTACTGTCCGTCAGTAGCATTTCACAAGGAAAAGCCAAACATACAAACATGAGAACATAAGAGTTAAAAAAAAAAAAAAAAAGGAAAGATGCAACTTTCATGGATTTGCATAGCTCGTAAATGGGTTAAAGAGTTTTACCTTAATTATGGATTCTGTCATGGGCTAGAAAATCGTGTAGTTGAGACGTCTTTCATGTGATACCAAATTGCATCTGAATGAGAAGAGCCTAAATAGAAACAAAACCTTTTTCCTCGGATCAGCAAATCACAAAGATTGGGCAAAGAGAGAAAAAATAAGAACCAACAAAAAATAACGAAAGGAGAACAAACTTGTCTCAAGCAACTCTCATGGGTTGGCAAATCGCATGGATGATCTTATTCTTCTTTGATCCCGTCTTGAGGAGGGAGTGGCCCAAATGGGTGATGAGTGTGGTGTAGATTGGGGTCTCGGGTTTACTTCCGGATCCAGCAATCCTAATTTGAGCAGGAGCTCTTTACCTTCTGCGACATTTATGACAGAATATATGGTGCCATTATGAGGAACAATCAGTCTGAAAGGAAATCCCCATCTATATCTGATATGAGCAGATTGTAGGATTGATGTTATTTCCTTCATCTTTCGCCTTCTTTCAAGGGTGGCCTGTGAGATGTCAGGGTATATTTGAATCCTTGTTCCCTCAAACTCTATATTGTGCGAGTTTCTGGCAGCCCTTAATATATTCTCCTTTGTGATAAAGTCCTTCATACAAAGGATAATGTCACGAGGAGGCTTGTCTACAGGAGGTTTGGGTCGCAGAGCCCTGTGGATTCTATCACATGTGAAGGACTGTGATGAGGTGTCAGGAAGGAGAGACTGGAATAGTCTTGAGACAGCGGGCATTAAATCTGTTACAGACTCAGGAACACCACGGATTCTTAAATTGTTCCTTCGGTTTCTTTTGTCTAAATCTTCCACATGTGCTTGGAGATCGGAATAGTTTTCAGCTAGTAGCTCAAAATCCTTTCTTAGATCATTGTGGGCTAATGACAGTTTGTCGTGCTTTGTCTCTAACAAGTCTGTATGCCCTCCCAGGGAAGCTATCTCCTGCTGTAGTGTGCTAGTGGATGCCTTTAGTTCTAAATGGAATTTGTTTGCCAGTTTGTCATACATGATTGAGAGACTGGCATCTAGATCAGCTTTAGTGAGCTGTGAGGGGAAATCACTTACTTGTTTGGATGAGGCTGTACTCTGAGAGGCATGTGGAGTTGCTGGAGAGGCCTGTGGAGAGGGATGGGCGCTGTCCTGGGACATCTTGCCTTTCACTTTGGATCGGAGTAAAATGTTGATTGGAGATTGTTTTGACCGGCGACCACGGGTCCTGTAGTTTTCAGGAATGCACAGATGTATCCTGCAGGGGTTATTGGGTGGTTTGTCTGTGAATTTGCCCCACGGACAAGCTATGTTCCTCCTTGACCGGCGGGGTTTTTACAGAGAGCTGCTGTCTTGCATCGTGCCTCGCATGCGCCCCACTTAGTTGAGGATGTATCTTTTAGTTCATCCTGTCACCTTTAGTCCGGTGAAGAGACCACGGGACCCTCTAACTATGGCGCGCCGACTCCCACCGCGTTCCCCCTGGCAACATTGGATGGAGCCGGCCGAGGGTCGGGTCGTAGCGTAAGAGTAAGCGGTCGACTGGGGGTCACGATTTAGGTAATGGACGACTTATGGGGAGTCCAAAGATAAGAATGGGAGAGTAGGAGGCTGAACCCAAATATGCAGGCTCAGGATGGCTGTGAATTAAGTCAGGGTTTGTGGAGCACCACCGCCACACGTCCCGCCAGAAAGTTTTTCTCTGATGGTGACCTGGAGATAGTCTATCAGGACAGGTCACTTTAATTGTGTAACATAGAAAAGATCATCAGCAGAGGGGTAAGGGAGATCTTTGTAACTTTTAGGACAGGTGTAGCAAGATGTTTGCCCAGCGGGGCTATGGGGTCCGGGCTGCAGCTGCCAACCGCATTTGGGGATGAAACCCACCTCAATCCTCCACTAGGGCTCCGTACTGACCGGATTGGGGGCTACGGTGGAGAAACAGGGTCTGTGTCAGGCTGCAGGGGGTTTGAAGGCCTTGGGAGTTTGCCTGGGTGTACCAAGATGGCCGCTGTATACCAACTTTGCAGTCCTATATAAGTCAGGCAGGTAGGTAGTGATTATTGGCACCCTCGGCTGTGGATTGGCCCAGGATGGGTGTCTGGTGAATGCTGTGTGGAGACCTGTGCCTCTGGAGCTCCAGCGGACCGGCCGCGGAGCGCTCCAGCGGGGCACAGCTTCAGTAAACACTGGGGATCCGAAGGCCCCACTAGGCCGTGCCGGCCGCGGCCTCTACGGATGTCCCCGAGGCTCAGATCTTGCTCCGGACTGCTCTAGATGGGTGGTAGGGAAGGAGGTGTGCTGGTTTCTTTACCTTGCAAGCTGCTGAAATCGGGTTCCTCTGGGAGGCCACAGGCCTGCAAGATGGCTGCGGCCTCAGGATCTGCTGATGGTGAAACTCGGGCGTCCTCTGGCCGAATTGCCCCAAAATAATTGTGAAGGGCACTACAGGGGACTGTGCTGATCATGCAGGAGTGCCTTTAGGTTGTGGATTGTTAATTGTAGCCACAGATGGTGGCGGATTGAACTCAGGTGACCCGGAGCTTCTCCAGAACATGTCCGCCACTGCTCACGTCCAGGCCACGCCCCTAATGTTCAGCATTTAAACAATGCAAAAATTGTTAACGCGTGAGGAATGTGCTAGCTCCATTACGAACGCTAGTTTTACGAGAAGGTGCGCTCCCGTCTCATACTTGATCCTGACCATGCGCGGTTTTTGAAGACTCGGAAAAGCATACACACGAACGGTTTTCTCGTCCAAAAACAGTCTGACGAGAATCACGCCGAGAAAAAAGACCGCAGGTCTTCTTTTTTCTCGTCAAGATTTTGGCCAGTTTTCTCGACGAGAAAGCATACACACGAACAGTTTTCTGGTCATGTGTATGCGGCTTTAGTGTAGTGCAGTGTTTAACACAGCATTACATAACATTTAGTGCTGTATGTTTTTTGCGATGCTGTTGTTCCCCCTTTTTTTTTTTTATAGTTTTCACATTTCTGTCAGCTGCAGTCTTCAGTTTAAAGTACACCACTTTTCAATGAATAAAGTGCATCTAATTACACATTTCCCAGAATCTATTACATTTTGATAATAAGCCCCCCCCCCCCCATCATGTGTGGAAGCCCAACAAGGAAAGGCAAATGTTCCTATGCCACTATGAGGAGGCCAGCAACGTCTGTGTCCACAGGCAAAGGTGGACGTGGTCCGTTCTCATGCAAAGCACGTTTTTCTCTGTTTAGTGATGTTGCCCGTTCTATCCAGCCACAGCAGGAAGAGGAAGTGGTGGACTGGCTTACTAAACCATCCTCACCCAAGCTGACACTAGTGCACAGTCCACCCCAGCTGCCAGAGCAGTTTATTCTGCCTCCTTGTCTACAAGTTATTCCTGCCATAGCCCCAGCATCATGCATGAAGAAGTCAGCTGAATTAATTGAACACAGCATCAGCCACTTGCTTCTTGACGATGCAGAGTCATTACTTGATTCTGATGTTGGTTCTGAGATTGAGGAAGGTAGGAACATTAGCCTACAGAGAGGGGAGAACACTGATCAACAACAAATTGGGAGTCATGTTCCCCCAGCAGCAGCGTATTGCCAAGTTGGCTCCAGTGATGATGAGGATGGAGGGGATGATGATGATGTCACTGATGCAACTTGGGTGCCTGATAGTGCAGAGGAGAAAAGTGAGGGGGAGGCATCACCCTAATGAGGCAGGATGTCCTCCAGAGGCAGGCATCATGAAACAGTAGAGAGCAGCCACCCTATTCCATCAGATTGTGGAGCTGTTATCTCCTAGCCCACTTCCCACAGCTCAGCTGTGTGGGCCTTTTTCAGCACATGTGCTGCTGATTGCATTGTTGCAATTTGCAATCTCTGCAGCAAGCAATCAGCAATATCAAGCGTGGCAAAAACACCAGCCATTTGCGTACCACATGCTTGCAAAAGCATTTAACCTCCCACCAATCTGCCCGTTGGCAAGAGGACCTGAAAGCCACACAAAAGGGACACAATTATTCTTCTCCTCACGTCTCACCTTTCATTTCTACCCCCGATATTTCTCATCATAACCTCTCAGCAGTCTCCACTGACAGGGATGATGGTAAGGGTGTCACAGGTCCTTGCAACACGTCTGCCAGCAGCCCACCACCAGCTGTAGACAATAGTAGGCAAATTTTTCTGCCCCAGCTGCTGTATCAGAAAAAAAATTCACTCCCTGCCACCCACATTCCCACTGTCTAAATTCCAGCTTGTCCAAATTGCTGGCTTTACAACTCCTGCTTTTCCATCTGGTGGATTCTGCTCCCTTCCGTGAATCTGCAGAATGTACTGTACCACAATGGCAGGATCCCAGTCACTATTTCTTTGCATGTAAGGCAATTCCAGGTCTGTACCATCATGTACAGAAAGGCCAATTCTTGCTTTCATCAAGAGTACCTCTAGCCATTTCCTGCTCTCTCTGCGGTGGGAAAAATGTTCCTTCTTTTCACTGGTCTGTAGATCAGCGGTGGCTTCAGCAGCAGAATGAGTTTGCCACTAAACCCAAAGCCATCCCCTAATGGCCTTACTAATAAGCCAGTAATGGTGAAACTAAAGTGAGTTATGGAATACAAGGGATACCTGGTAGCTGTGGATGGCTACTTGAACATGCAGCTCATCAATACAGAAGAGTATATTGATGGGGTATTGCATTTACATCTTGGAGAAGTTCTAATAAGGTGTAATAATGTATTGTATATACAAGGAGTAGAAGAGGAGGAAGAAAATGGCGAGATGAGAGAATAAAGCAATTTCCAAATGAGTTTTGTAAACTTATTTTGAAACTTCTCTTTTATTGTTGGACATGGTTTTGGAAGGTTTTGTTAAGAAAAATAAACAGATTTTTTTTTCAATAGCACCTCTATAGGGTTACGGGTGAAGGCACCACCAACACCCAAAGCCCATTTTTTCCGCACCTGTTACTTCTATCCAAAGTCTGCGAAAGAGACACCAGACTGTGTCTAAAAATAAATGTTAATCTTGGCCTGATTGTGCTATAATTTGTCTTCTTCATATAAGGCTTGTTCACTGTGGTGCACCAAGTTCTTTACTTGGTACAGATGCACCACTTTACAGGCAGACTAAGGGGACCCCCAATCACTATATTTAAATGAATTTCTTATTTTTATTGTTTTACTTTAAGGATCATTAAAATGCTCCTTTAAAAGCAATCCTTTATGGAAAAAAAAATGCCCTACAACCAGTAATATTTCATGCTGAGTTATTATCTGTATACATTAAAAAGGCACACATCCAGAGTCCAAGTAGGGGTGGTTTTAACTAAATGGGAGAAGAGTAGGCTAAGGAAGATTTAAAATATGGGAAATAAAGTGATTATTAGGCAATTTGAGGTTTTAAATAAAATGTCAGTTCTTTAAATGCTAGCAAAAGGCATAACACCCATTGCAACAAGCAAAATAACAACCCTGCAAGTTGCAGTATATTACCCATTGCTAAAAAAATGATAACCTGGATGTCTGAAGTAGGGATGAGCTTCGTGTTCGAGTCGAACATACGTTCGACTCGAACATCGGCTGTTCGATCGTTCGACGAAGATCGAACGATTTGGGCCGTTCGCGCCAAATTCGAGTGACGCGAACGGCCCACAATGCACTACGCCATCGCAGTGTCATCCAGGCGCTGTGATTGGCCAAGCATGCACTGTGACCCCGCATGCTTGGCCAATCACAGCGCCGGCAGCGAGGAGAGCAATGATTGGCCACAGGCAGGATGCCTGTGGCCAATTATTGCTGAGGGTGTTTAGTACACGCCCCACACTATAAAAGGCCGCCAGCACAGTGGCCTAGTGTAGTGTGTTCCGGAGCAGGGATAGAGCAGCATAGGCAGGGACAGTGACTGTTATTTCTTTCTTGCTTAACCTGGATTCCTTTAGTTTAGGGAAAGAGAAGGATAGGTAGGGAGAGTGTCAGTGTGTTTTGTGCTTGTGCTATAGTGTGCTTAAAAAAAACATTTATTCTAGGGACAGAAAACTGTAGGTAGGGACAGTGTCAGTTTCTTTCACTCTGCAAGTCCTTGTTTCCAGGGACCTGTAAGGACAGTGAGTGAATTGTCCTTGTGCTATATTGTGCTTAAAAAAACATTTATTCTAGGGACAGAAAACTGTAGGTAGGGAGAGTGTCAGTTTCTTTCACTCTGCAAGTCCTTGTTTCCAGGGACCTGTAAGGACAGTGAGTGAATTGTCCTTGTGCTATATTGTGCTTAAAAAAAACATTTATTCTAGGGACAGAAAACTGTAGGTAGGGAGAGTGTCAGTTTATTTCACTCTGCAAGTCCTTGTTTCCAGGGACCTGTAAGGACAGTGAGTGAATTGTCCTTGTGCTATATTGTGATTAAAAAAAACATTTTTTCTAGGGACAGAAAACTGTAGGTAGGGAGAGTGTTTTTTTTCTTTCACTCTGCAAGTCCTTGTTTCCAGGGACCTGTAAGGACAGTGAGTGAATTGTCCTTGTGCTATATTGTGATTAAAAAAAACATTTTTTCTAGGGACAGAAAACTGTAGGTAGGGAGAGTGTTTTTTTTCTTTCACTCTGCAAGTCCTTGTTTCCAGGGACCTGTAAGGACAGTGAGTGAATTGTCCTTGTGCTATAGTGTGCTTAAAAAAAACATTTATTCTAGGGACAGAAAACTGTAGGTAGGGACAGTGTCAGTTTCTTTCACTCTGCAAGTCCTTGTTTCCAGGGACCTGGAAGGACAGTGAGTGAATTGTCCTTGTGCTATATTGTGATTAAAAAAAACATTTTTTCTAGGGACAGAAAACTGTAGGTAGGGAGAGTGTTTTTTTTCTTTCACTCTGCAAGTCCTTGTTTCCAGGGACCTGTAAGGACAGTGAGTGAATTGTCCTTGTGCTATATTGTGATTAAAAAAAACATTTTTTCTAGGGACAGAAAACTGTAGGTAGGGAGAGTGTTTTTTTTCTTTCACTCTGCAAGTCCTTGTTTCCAGGGACCTGTAAGGACAGTGAGTGAATTGTCCTTGTGCTATATTGTGCTTAAAAAAAACATTTATTCTAGGGACAGAAAACTGTAGGTAGGGAGAGTGTCAGTTTATTTCACTCTGCAAGTCCTTGTTTCCAGGGACCTGGAAGGACAGTGAGTGAATTGTCCTTGTGCTATATTGTGATTAAAAAAAACATTTTTTCTAGGGACAGAAAACTGTAGGTAGGGAGAGTGTTTTTTTTCTTTCACTCTGCAAGTCCTTGTTTCCAGGGACCTGTAAGGACAGTGAGTGAATTGTCCTTGTGCTATATTGTGCTTAAAAAAAACATTTATTCTAGGGACAGAAAACTGTAGGTAGGGAGAGTGTCAGTTTATTTCACTCTGCAAGTCCTTGTTTCCAGGGACCTGGAAGGACAGTGAGTGAATTGTCCTTGTGCTATATTGTGATTAAAAAAAAACATTTTTTCTAGGGACAGAAAACTGTAGGTAGGGAGAGTGTTTTTTTTCTTTCACTCTGCAAGTCCTTGTTTCCAGGGACCTGGAAGGACAGTGAGTGAATTCTCCTTGTGCTATATTGTGCTTAAAAAAAACATTTATTCTAGGGACAGAAAACTGTAGGTAGGGAGAGTGTCAGTTTATTTCACTCTGCAAGTCCTTGTTTCCAGGGACCTGTAAGGACAGTGAGTGAATTGTCCTTGTGCTATATTGTGATTAAAAAAAACATTTTTTCTAGGGACAGAAAACTGTAGGTAGGGAGAGTGTTTTTTTTCTTTCACTCTGCAAGTCCTTGTTTCCAGGGACCTGTAAGGACAGTGAGTGAATTGTCCTTGTGCTATATTGTGCTTAAAAAAAACATTTATTCTAGGGACAGAAAACTGTAGGTAGGGAGAGTGTCAGTTTATTTCACTCTGCAAGTCCTTGTTTCCAGGGACCTGGAAGGACAGTGAGTGAATTGTCCTTGTGCTATATTGTGATTAAAACAAAACATTTTTTCTAGGGACAGAAAACTGTAGGTAGGGAGAGTGTTTTTTTTCTTTCACTCTGCAAGTCCTTGTTTCCAGGGACCTGTAAGGACAGTGAGTGAATTGTCCTTGTGCTATATTGTGCTTAAAAACAACATTTATTCTAGGGACAGAAAACTGTAGGTAGGGAGAGTGTCAGTTTATTTCACTCTGCAAGTCCTTGTTTCCAGGGACCTGTAAGGACAGTGAGTGAATTGTCCTTGTGCTATATTGTGATTAAAAAAAACATTTTTTCTAGGGACAGAAAACTGTAGGTAGGGAGAGTGTTTTTTTTCTTTCACTCTGCAAGTCCTTGTTTCCAGGGACCTGTAAGGACAGTGAGTGAATTGTCCTTGTGCTATATTGTGATTAAAAAAAACATTTTTTCTAGGGACAGAAAACTGTAGGTAGGGAGAGTGTTTTTTTTCTTTCACTCTGCAAGTCCTTGTTTCCAGGGACCTGTAAGGACAGTGAGTGAATTGTCCTTGTGCTATATTGTGCTTAAAAAAAACATTTATTCTAGGGACAGAAAACTGTAGGTAGGGAGAGTGTCAGTTTATTTCACTCTGCAAGTCCTTGTTTCCAGGGACCTGGAAGGACAGTGAGTGAATTCTCCTTGTGCTATATTGTGCTTAAAAAAAACATTTATTCTAGGGACAGAAAACTGTAGGTAGGGAGAGTGTCAGTTTATTTCACTCTGCAAGTCCTTGTTTCCAGGGACCTGTAAGGACAGTGAGTGAATTGTCCTTGTGCTATATTGTGATTAAAAAAAACCATTTTTTCTAGGGACAGAAAACTGTAGGTAGGGAGAGTGTTTTTTTTCTTTCACTCTGCAAGTCCTTGTTTCCAGGGACCTGGAAGGACAGTGAGTGAATTGTCCTTGTGCTATATTGTGATTAAAAAAAACATTTTTTCTAGGGACAGAAAACTGTAGGTAGGGAGAGTGTTTTTTTTCTTTCACTCTGCAAGTCCTTGTTTCCAGGGACCTGTAAGGACAGTGAGTGAATTGTCCTTGTGCTATATTGTGCTTAAAAAAAAACATTTATTCTAGGGACAGAAAACTGTAGGTAGGGAGAGTGTCAGTTTATTTCACTCTGCAAGTCCTTGTTTCCAGGGACCTGGAAGGACAGTGAGTGAATTCTCCTTGTGCTATATTGTGCTTAAAAAAAACATTTATTCTAGGGACAGAAAACTGTAGGTAGGGAGAGTGTCAGTTTATTTCACTCTGCAAGTCCTTGTTTCCAGGGACCTGTAAGGACAGTGAGTGAATTGTCCTTGTGCTATATTGTGATTAAAAAAAAACATTTTTTCTAGGGACAGAAAACTGTAGGTAGGGAGAGTGTTTTTTTTCTTTCACTCTGCAAGTCCTTGTTTCCAGGGACCTGTAAGGACAGTGAGTGAATTGTTCTTGTGCTATATTGTGCTTAAAAAAAATATTTTTTCTAGGGACAGAAAACTGTAGGTAGGGAGAGTGTCAGTTTCTTTCACTGTGAAAGTCCTTGTTTCAAGGGACAGAGAAGGACACCTGAAGGTAGCCCTTATTGCTTTTTTCCCATCTCCCTGCAGGCCATCTATTAGAATGTCTGGAAGGCAAACAAGGAGAGGCAGACAGTCAGGAGGCAATAAAAGAGGGCAAGCAGGCTCTGTGTCTGGGGGCAACAGTGCTGGTCGTGGACGCGGTGCATTGTCATCAGCACATGGCCATGGGACACGCTTGTCCTTCTTTTCGGCAGCTGGACATGTTGAGCCACATCATGCCGAAGACTTGGTAGAGTGGATGACCAAGCCCTCCTCCTCCTCCTCATCCTCTCTCACCCAGGCTCAGGGTACTGGAAAAGCAGCTGCCAAAGCGTCGTCTTCCCTGGTATCAATGTCAGACAAATCATCAGTCACTCCTTCCCTAGACCCACCATGTCCTCCTCCTGAGGAGTCCCCCGAACTGTTTCAGCACAGTGTTGGGTACATGCTCCAGGAGGATGCCCAGCGTTTCGAAGGGTCTGATGATGAAACCCAGCTAGAGGAAGGCAGTAGCGTGAGAGCAGACAGAGGGGATGCTCAAGAAGGACACCAATCTGGCAGTCATGTTCCAGCAGCTGCAGCATACTGCCAGATTGGCTCCAGTGATGAGGAGGGAGGGGATGATGAGGTCACTGACTCCACGTGGGTGCCTAATAGGAGAGAGGAGGAGGAGGAGGATGAGGAGGAGGCACATCTCCAACGAGGCAGGATGCCCTTTGGTGGCCAGCGTAAGGGCAGTACACCGACGGAATCACACCGCAGAGCTCCGCCTGTGCAGGGCGCTGCCTCTGCCCGTCATTCAAAAAGTTCTTTGGTGTGGGCCTTTTTTGAGGCTAGTGCATCAGATCGCACAGCTGCTGTTTGCAACATATGTCTCAAGCGTATATCGCGTGGCCAAAACATCAGCCGCTTGGGTACCACATGCCTGACCAGACATATGTTGACCTGCCATGCAGCTCGTTGGCAAGCCTACCTCAAAGACCCACACCAAAGAACAAAGCGGACCTCTCCTTGCACCGCATCAGCTGGGATCTCCAACCCCACTATAACTTCAGTCCTCTCTGAAACATGCACTGAGAGGAATGAAGGTGTAGAATTAGGTGTGTCACAGCCAAGTACTTGCGCCCACTCTGCTAGCAGTACACCGACGTCCGATTCTAGCAGGCAAATTTCCCTGCCCCAGCTGCTGGACCATCGAAAGAAGTTCACTCCCAGCCATCCACATGCCCAGCGGTTGAATGCTAGCTTGGCTAAATTGCTAGCGCTTCAACTGCTGCCTTTTCAGTTGGTAGACTCGGCCCCCTTCCGTGAGTTTGTGCAATGTGCAGTTCCTCAGTGGCAGGTTCCCAAACGCCACTTTTTCTCACGGAAGGCTATTCCGGCTCTCTACCGGCATGTGGAAGGCAATGTCTTGGCCTCGCTGGACAGGGCGGTCAGCGGTAAGGTGCATATTACCGCTGACTCATGGTCCAGCAGGCATGGACAGGGACGTTACCTTTCTTTCACTGCCCATTGGGTCACTCTTTTGGCAGCTGGGAAGGATTCAGGACAAGGTGCAGTAGTGTTGGAGGTTGTCCCACCGCCACGCCTCCAAAATGCTACTACTGGTTGTGACACACCTCTCTCCTCCACCCCCTCCTCTTCTTCTTCCTCCATGGCCTCTTCCTGTGGTTTGTCCTATGAACCAGCGGTGCTCCGTAGCCGTTCACGGGGCTACGCAAGTACGCAGGCAAAAAGATGCCATGCCGTGCTTGCGCTGGTGTGTTTGGGGGACAGAAGCCACACTGGGGCAGAGGTCCTGTCTGCTCTGCAGGGCCAGGCCGAGAGGTGGTTGACGCCACGCCAGCTTAAGCCAGGAATGGTGGTTTGCGACAATGGCACCAACCTCCTCTCCGCCCTCCGACAGGGACAACTGACCCATGTGCCCTGTGTGGCTCACGTCCTTAACCTGGTGGTGCAGCGCTTCTTGGGCAGGTACCCGGGCTTACAGGATGTCCTGAGGCAGGCCAGGAAAGTCTGTGTGCATTTCCGCAGATCTTATAATGCCAGTGCTCGCCTGGCTGAGCTGCAAAAGGAGTTGAACCTGCCCAAGAACCGCCTTATATGTGACATGCCCACCAGGTGGAACTCAACGTTGGCCATGCTGCAGCGGCTGCACACGCAGCAGAGGGCCATCAATGAGTACCTGTGCGACTACGGCACCAGGACAGGGTCAGGGGAGCTTGGTTTTTTTTCTCCACGCCAGTGGGGCATGATCAGGGATGCATGCACTGTCCTGGCACCATTTGAGGAGGCCACGAGGATGGTGAGCAGTGACAGTGCATGCATCAGTGACACTGTACCTCTTGTCCACCTGTTGGAGCACACGCTGCGTGGAATAATGGACAGGGCACTTGAGGCAGAACAGAGGCAGGAAGAGGAGGACTTCCTTGCCTCTCAAGGCCCCCTTTACCCAGACAGTGTTCCTTCTGTCCCACCCATCGCACAGGAAGAGGAGGAGGAGGAGGAGGAGGAGGAGGAGGATTGTGTCAGCATGGAGGTGGAGGCTGGCACTCAGCATCATCAGCAGCAGTCTTTTAGGGATGATTTACAGTCCCAAGAAACCAGTGGACTTGTACGTGGCTGGGAGGAGGTGGCTGCGGATCATGTCGTCCTTAGTGACCCAGAGGACTCCGGAGCGAATGCCTCAGCAAACCTACGCTGCATGGCCTCCCTGATCCTGCAAAGTCTGCGGAAGGATCCTCGTATTCTTCGGATCAAGGAGAGGGACCATTACTGGCTGGCCACTCTCCTTGATCCACGGTACAAGGGTAAGGTTGCGGACCTTATGTTACCGTCGCAGAGGGAGCAGAGGATGAGACAACTCCGGGAGGCCTTGCAGAAAGGTCTGTGCAACGCGTTCCCAGAGACTGGGAGGTTGCAAACTCCTGGTCCTGGACAACGAGTTGCTGAGGCTTCGGCCAGTCAAAGAAGGAGCGGTGGGGAAGGTGGCCGTCTGACCGATGCGTTCAGACAATTCTTTAGTCCGCAGCCCCAAAGTATGATCGGTTCCAGCAACCATCGCCAGCGTCTGATAAACATGGTGCAGGAATATCTAGGGGCAAGGTCAGACTTGGACACCTTCCCCACCGAAAATCCTCTGGCTTACTGGGTCTTGAGGATGGATCACTGGCCAGAGCTTGCACAGTATGCAATTGAGCTACTGGCCTGTCCTGCATCCAGCGTTCTTTCGGAACGCACATTCAGTGCTGCTGGAGGATTTGTCACGGATCACAGGGTGCGCCTGTCCACCGACTCGGTTGATCGACTGACTTTCATCAAGATGAACCAGTCTTGGATCACCACCAGCTACCACACACCTGATGCTGATATAACAGACTAATTGATTTTAACATGTCACATCCCTTCAAGACTGATGCTGATGCTGAGTGCCTGTGCTGTTATGTTGACTGGCTATCCTCCTCCTCCGAGTCCTCAATGATACGATTGATGATGATAGCTTGTAAGATCATTTTTGTTTATGGGTGCCGCCACCAGTGCCTAACGCCCAATTTTTCAGCCCCTGTTTAACAGGGGCGTGTAATTACAATTTTTGAAGCAATACTTTGCAACAGGGCTCATTGCTGTGCTCCAAGTACAGTATCTGTGAGGAGTTGCAGTGTTGTGCCACCAGTGCCTAAGGCCCAATTTTTCAGCCCCTGTTTAACAGGGGCGTGTCATTACAATTTTTGAAGCAATACTTTGCAACAGGGCTCATTGGTGTGCTCCAAGTACAGTATCTGTGAGGAGTTGCAGTGTTGTGCCACCAGTGCCTAAGGCCCAATTTTTCAGCCCCTGTTTAACAGGGGCGTGTCATTACAATTTTTGAAGCAATACTTTGCAACAGGGCTCATTGCTGTGCTCCAAGTACAGTATCTGTGAGGGGTTGCAGTGTTGTGCCACCAGTGCCTAAGGCCCAATTTTTCAGCCCCTGTTCAACAGGGGCATGTAATTACAATTCTTGATCTAATAATTCACAGCAGGGCCCATTGCTGCACCCACCAAGAGTAACTGTCAGGGCTTACAGTGTTGTGGCACCAGCACCACCATCAAAGGCCCAATTTTTACTACCACTGTTCAACAATTATATGTAATTAAAATTCCTGATATAATAGTTGACAGCAGGGCGTTCCAGCACCAACCAAGAGTAACTGTGAGTGCTTACAGTGTTGTGCCAACACCAACAACTAAGGGGCCTATTTCTGCAGAGTATATACGGCAGGTCCCTACTTTCAAACATCCAACTTACAAACGACTCCTACTTGCAAACGCAAGAAGACAACAGGAAGTGAGAGGAAATCTACCACTAGGAAGGAAAATTCTCTCCTGTAAGAATAAATATGGGAGAAAGGTGTCTCCTCTGTACTGATGCTTTATCAGCAATCCTTGTTTCAAGAAAAAGACCACATTTCAAAAAGAGTTGTCATTGGGACGGAAAGTGAGGTGAAATGTTCTGAACAGGGGCACAGACAGCAAAACAAATGTTACAGGGGTGATAATCCTTACCTATGTTTTCCAAAAAGTTTAAAAATAGATTTTTGGTCTGGAGCTACACTTCAACAATGTACCTGTTCAAAATTACAAACAGACTCTACATAAGAACAAACCTACAGTCCCTGTCTTGTATGCACCGCCTGTATAGGGCTGTTCAGAGTATATAGGGCCTTTTTTATTTTATGTGCGGGGTTCCCCTTAATATCCATACAAGACCCAAAGGGGCTGGTAATGGGCTGGGGTAGGGGGGGGGTCATGGGGTAGCTATGCCATTTTTCTTAAAGAATTTCATCCATATTACCGGGACCAGACATTACATTAAAGCCGCAAGCAGTTTTAAATGGCTTTTTTTTCCTTTAGAAGTGTCATTTTGTGCAGGGACAGTTCTAAACACGGGAAACACGTGGCACTTCACAGGCATACTTTAGACACCCCCCAGGTACGATATTTAAAGGAATATTTGACTTTTTTTTTTTCACTTTATGCATCATTAAAATGACTGCTCCCGAAAAACGACCGTTTTTAAAACTTCTTTTTGCATTGATACATGTCCCCTGGTGCAGAACCCGGGTTCCCAAACCCTTTTTAGGACAATAACATGCATAATAGTTGTTATAATTAGCACTTTAGAATTCGAACGTTCGCATCCATTGTATTTAATAGGGTTCTAATGTTCGTTCGAACTTTCGGTCCGTTCGCGGGTTCTGGTGCGAACCGAACCCGGGGGTGTTCGGCTCATCACTAGTCTGAAGGAACATCTAGAGGCCATCAGCATGTAACATGATATAGCTAGATGTAACAAGATACAACTAAAGGCTGCCTGAATGTTGTAAGAGACAACTGTGGGTTACCAGTAGGGATGAGCCGAACACCCCCCAGTTCGGTTCGCACCAGAACATGCGAACAGGCAATAAATGTGTTCTATCATCCGAACCCCTTTAAAGTCTATGGGACACGAACATGAAAAATCAAAAGTGCTAATTTTAAAGGTTTATATGCACGTTATTGTCATAAAAAGTGTTTGGGGACCCGGGTCCTACCCCAGGGGACATGTGTCAATGCAAAAAAAGTTTTAAAAACTGCAGTTTTTTTGGGAGCAGTGATTTTAATAATGCTTAAAGTGAAACAATAAAAGTGAAATATTCCTTTAAATTTCGTACCTGGGGGGTGTATATAGTATGCCTGTAAAGCAGCGCTTGTTTCCTGTGCTTAGAACAGTCTCTGCACAAAATGTCATTTCTGAAGGAAAAAAAAGTAATTTAAAAGTACTCGCGGCTGTAATTAATTGGCGGTCCCGGCAATACAGAGAAAAGTCATTGATAAAAAGTAAAAAAAAAAATGCGTGGGGGTATGCTGCGATGGATGATCTCTCCAGGCTCCAGCGACGAGGAACAGCACACAATCCTCTCTTTACCGGAGCGGAGACACCACGGGAATGACACTGCTTCAGCCAGTGACAGCCCTTATGTAGCTGAGGGTGGGGCCACCCGTCACGTGATTATATCCCCCTCTGACGCAAGGAGAAACCCGGGCTTCCCCAGTAATGTGACGTGTGACCCCGCCCCCCTCTGATGCAAACGGGAAACCTGCGTTGCATCAGAGGGGGCGGGGTCACCCGCACGTCACTGGGAAAGCCCAGGTTTCCCCTTGCGTCAGAGGGGGACAGGGTAACGTGATGGGTGGACCCGCCCTCAGCTACATAAGAGCTGTCACCGTTACCAATTCACATAGGGGGGCTGGGATCTGGGGGTCCCCTTTTTTTAAAGTGGTCTTCAAGATTCCGATAAGCCCCCACCCGCAGACCCCCACAACCACCGGGCAAGGGTTGTGGAGATGAGGCCTTTGTCCCCATCAACATGGGGACATCCTACCCATGTTGAGGGCATGTGGCCTGGTATGGTACGGGGGGGCGCTCTCTCATTCCCCCTCTTTTCCTGCGGCCTGCCAGGTTGCGTGCTCGGATAAGGGTCTGTTATGGATATTTGGGGGGAACCCCACTCCATTTTTTTTTTATTTGCCGCAGGGTTCCCCTTAATATCCATACCAGACCTGAAGGGCCTGGTAATTGCATTTGGGGGGACCCCCACGCATTTTTTTTTTATCAATGACTTTCAATGACTTTTCTCTGTATTGCCGGGACCGGCAATTCATTACAGCCGCGAGTACTTTTAAATTACTTTTTTTCCTTCAGAAATGACATTTTGTGCAGAGACTGTTCTAAGCACGGGAAACATGCACTGCTTTACAGGCATACTATATACACCCCCCAGGTACGAAATTTAAAGGAATATTTCACTTTTATTGTTTCACTTTAAACATTATAAAAAATCACTGCCCCCAAAAAAACTGACGTTTTAAAAAAATAATTTTGCATTGATACATGTCCCCTGGGGCAGGACCCGGGTCCCCAAACACTTTTTATGGCAATAACTTGCATATAAGCCTTTAAAATTAGCACTTTCGATTTCTCCCATAAACTTTTACAGGGTGTTCCGCGGCTTTTCGAATTTGCCGTGAACACCCCAAATTGTTTGCTGTTAGCCGAATGGGCGAACAGGCAATGTTCGAGTCGAACATGAGTTCGACTCGAACTCGAAGCTCATCCCTAGTTACCAGCAGTCAGTGGCAGCTGGTGTTTTTTTGTTTGGGGGGGCAAACAACCAAACCCCCTTGCGGCAACTGGAACCCCCCATTCCCCCCATTGTCTGCTGGGCGGTCCACCGGCACTTACACTATCTAGGCGGTGGGCATCGGCGAGGAGCAGTGGCAGGGATCGAGCATCTGAGGAGCGATGGGGATCAGGGCACCAAGCAGCGGCGGGGATTGGGCATCCAGGCATGGCCCACAGGCTCTTCTCCTCCTCACTTCCGCCGTGCATCTCCTCCCCTCCTCCTAGGCGTTGAATAGGATCGCCTGTCCTTTCAGCCAATCAGGTGACGGGTATCAGACCCGCTCCCCAATTGGCCGGGAGGAGGATCAGTGTACCAACAACGAAAATTAATTGCTACGCGTCCCGAGCCCACCTTGTTTTGAAGCCTATTAGAGACTATTTTGAAACCTATTAGAGCCTCTGGCATGGATAGGGGGGCAGTGCCCGATCGACCACAATGGACGGGCTGCCCCTGCCAGCATTATTATTCATTAACTACATTGATATAGCATCAAAAATTTGCACAGCACTTTACAACTGTACATTCACATTAGTAACTCTTCTGAAGGAGCCTACAATCTAAGGTCCATATCTCTCATGCATAAATACATACACACAAATACTAAGTCTAATTTAGACAGGAGCTAATTAACCTACTCCTACATTTTTGCAGTGTGGGAAGAAACCCATGTAAGCATAGGGAGAACATCCAAAATCCATGCGGAAATGTGTCTTGACTGGCATTCTAACCAGCGACTCCAGTGCTGCAAGGCAGAAGTGATAACCACTTATCCTGCCCTTGTACCAGCATGTTACAGGATACAGCATGTTTTTAGCGACAAATAGAAGGCACCCGCATGTTAAAAAATACAACTAAAGGCCACCAGAATGAAACATGATATAAATAGAGGTTACCAGCATACATCTAAAGATCACCAGCTTCTTGTAAAAAAGCAACATACAACTAGAGGCCACCATCATATAACATAATATAAAAAGAGGTTACCACGTGTTACAAGATACAACTTGAGGCCACCTGTCTCTTACAAAATACAACTAAAGGCCACCAGCATATTGTAGGAGACAACCAAAAGGCACTGACATTATAAGCAACCAACATGTTGCAAAACAAGTGACATGTTTTTATATATACAACAGTCATGGACCAGGCTAACTCTTTAAGTATTTTTTTTTCAGTTTTAATCCTGTTTAATATTCTGTTGCTAATTGTCTATTTTGCAATATCTTCAGTATAAATATTTTGTTGCGCCATTTTTCTTTTTATTTGTTAAAACAATATTTCAAAATTGCTAAGCTGAATCTCTGAATGCTATAACAAAATTAAAGGACGTATTGCCTGTTAAAAGAAAGTTATCAAATTCTAAATTCTGTTACATTCCTGTCTAGGTGTGGCAGTGAGTGTCACAGATATTTCTTAAAGGACAAATTAGCTATAGCAGATACTGTGATTGGTGCATGTTTCCATTAAAACACATTGTTGCAGCTACCTTTTGTGTGTGTAAAACGTTAACTGAGGAGTTATTCCACCCCAATGATTATTACTCCAATTCTGCAGGAGCTTAGATCGTTGTCCCAAAAGCTGCAACATTTCTTCACCAGGTGAGGTTGAGGTGAGGTTTTTTGTTCAAATCAAGAGAGCAGTCTTGGGTGAGGAACTCTGCTCCCAATAGTACTGTGAGTGAGCATTAAATCCCTAGAATATAAAGTGTGTCAATCAAGGAAAAAAAGCCTGAAAATTTTAATTTAATGCAGTTACCACCAGTGTTAATTTTGACGTCAAATTTAGATTTAGTTTTAGTCATAGTCTTTTGCCATTTTAGTTTTATCCGTATTTTAGTCATCTGAATTGTTTTAGTTTTAGTTGTATGTTAGCTGACTGATATCTCCAGTACATTTTATTCAACTAAAATCTCCAGTACATTTTATTCAACTAAAATCTCCAGTACATTTTAGTCGACTAAAATTATTTTAGTCAACTAAACTCAAATGAGTTTAGTTAAATTGTAATACATTATTTAAGCATTTCTCTATCATTTCCAAAGTCATTGTCAGAGGGTAAGACCACCCGGGACTGTAAACTCAAGAGCTTTGAGGCCAACGGAACAACAAAACCAGGTGTACACGGGTACCAGTTCTCACAGACACAAGAGCAGTGTGACTGCACACAAACTTAGGTGTGCCAGAGTCACAGGATCTAAGGAGCCACCCGGTCATTCACCAACCTACTGCAGATAGCTAGGAAGGGACGCCAGGGGAGAGGAAGCAGGGAGCAAGCATAAAGCGCAGGAGAGAGTGGAATGCTGAGCAATGGTGCAGAGAAAGAGATACTCAGCGAGCTGGAAAGTGTCACAGGCAAACAAGAAACAATGCTGAGAGACACACATAGCAACAGAAAATTAAAGGATCCACGAAGAGAAACCAAAGGGAATATAACTGCACAGCCAGAGGGAAAACACTGAAGCCTAGTACACACGGCCGAGAATCTCGTCGCAAAAAAAACTTTGTTTTTCTCGACGGGTTCTTGTCAAGCTTGACAAGATTCTTGTCAAGCTTGACAAGATTCTTGTCAAGCTTTTCTGCATACACACTGTTAATCCAAAATCTCGTCATTGTAAAGCACGGTCACATACAACACGTACGACGGCAGTATAAAGGGGAAGTTCTATTCCAATGGCGCCACCCCTTGGGCTGCTTTTGCTGATCTTGTGTTACCGCGTGTTAGTAAAAGTTTGGGGAGAGACGATTTGCGCTTTTCAATCTTCGTGCTTTCAGTTCGTTACAGCGTATCGAATGTGCTATCTCCATTACGAACGCTAGTTTTACCAGAAGGAGCGCTCCCGTCTTATACTTGATTCTGACCATGCAAGGTTTTAGAAGACTCAGAAAAGCATACACACGAACGGTTTTCTCGTCCAAATACAGTCTGACGAGAATCACAACGAGAAAACTGAGACTCCCGACAAGAAAAAAGAAAGCAGGTCTTCTTTTTTTCTCGTCGAGATTCTGGGCAGTTTTCTTGATGAGAAACCTGAAAGCCTCGTACACACGCACGGTTTTCTCGGCAAGAAAGTTCTCCCAACTGTTTTCTTGTCATTTCTTGCCGAGAAAAACGGTTTTTACGAGGCTTCAGAAAAAAGACAGGAACAAACAACACACCCAATATGAGTATACTCAGATGGTGGCAAACACCACAGGACCAGAGGGGTCCGGCTTCCACGTAAAGACACGTTGCTCGAACACTAACACATGGGTGCAAAGGTTTAATAATACCTAGGTTCAGGGCAGATAGGCAAGAACCCAAGCAACTTGGACAGGAGACGAAACCCAGCGCCAGATCGATGTGTTATATACTCCTGGAGTAAAAAAATGTAATAACATGTTATTATTTATGATATTAAGGTTTGAACATGCACTACAGACACAGATTTAGCCATTGCGATATATAAGTGACATATATCACAATGGATAAATCTGTGTCTGTAGTACATGTTCAAACCTTAATACCATAAATAATAACATGTTATTAGGCTTTTTACTCCAAGAGTATATGAGTTTGGAAATTCTAGAGATATGCTTAAATAATGCATTACAATTTAACTAAACCATTTAAATTTTACTTGACTAAAATGTACTGATTTCAATTTAGTTTTAATCATAGTCTTTTGACTAAAATGCCATTTTAGTTTTAGTCGTATTTAAGTAATCTGAATTCTTTTAGTTTTAATCTTATTTTTGTCAACAAAATTAACACTGGTCACCAAAACCAAGGACTGGTAAGCTGCAATACATTTTTCTTTTCTTTTTTTGAGTATATATGCTTTAAAGTTCCTGTAGCATGTTGCCAATAAGTCTTTATTGATCGTGCAAAAATAGAGGTGTATACTGCGCTGTCTAAAAACAAACTAAACATCAACCTAATATGTATAGGTGACAAATGCTGCAACTTATATGTGAGACACACACAATAGAAACCAGTAGAAATTAAAAAAGCTGCGCAAACACAATAAACAAAAAATCTTTGAGGTGAACCAAGATTATCCAGAACTCAATCGTTTGCAATAAAGGTGAACAATAAATTGATAAATTGTTCAGAATGAAACTAAACAAAATTTTAACAATGATTGCCGATATTAGAAAAAGAGTCCTGTAAATGACCAATAGATCTTCAAGAAAATGTCCGACAGAATGACATAAATATGTGAAGGTCTCCTATTCACTGTGGTAACTTCAAACTCAAAACACCCGATGGAAAAGTGCTGTTACTCTGATAGACACAGATTCCACCACCATTAGAGTTTACTGCCGCTTACCGGAACAACTGATCCCATCAGAGATCAGTGAAAGCAGATGGCTGTTATCCCCTGCCAGGGTCTCTAAGAGTGTCTGTGAATATGAACTCCTCCACTAGGATTACACGCCAGTCCTGAGCGGGCAGGGCGGTAGGTCCTGTGAGCAGTGTGGTGGCTCTGTCCAGTCCGGACACATCGGAGGTGGGATGACAGCGGATGGCTCTCAGGTCCGGGCTCCTCACTGTCACACCTGCAAAGCTGCGCAACCCCTTCAATAAGTCTTTATTGCATTGTAAGCTTTTGTGTTACTGCTAAGTTAAGAGACTTCCTTCACAATGAAGTCTTTATAGTTGCTCTCTGGTTAACACTTCTATTGTTTACAGTTACCTTCAGCGGAGAATCTATCACCAAGCAAATGTCTGTATCTTCTGTCAGCTAGAATGTTAATGAAGGCCTGCCAATCGACAAAAACCAAACATGACATCAATTGCATAAATACTCCATAATAATATCTAACTAGATGTAAACATGAATGAGAACATTGTAGCAGCAGGAACATCAATACTAACTAGTTATTTTTTTGCTGCATTCTCTTCCACCCTCACTGAAACTGGTGAGTAAAGACAGAAAGAACAACTATGAGAAATATACGTGTTTTAATTGAGTCCTTATTCATTTCCTGAGCTTTAAGGACAGGTCATCTGGGTGACTTGCACTCCCACAAGATGCTATTTTTATACCAGTTCTATACTGTCAACTAGCTACTGTTTCTTCAATATCCATCTATAACAATTAATTTCATTTCCAGAGGAAAGTAAAGGAATTAAACTAGATTTAAATCCTAGCAGATGAAGAAATTATTCTGGTGATCTTCTCTCTATTGTCATTGACTATAACAGAAATCCTCAAAGAGTGCTGTGAGAGGATTGTAGGAAGCTCTTCGTCTTGTTGGTTTAAAATGTAGGAGTTCAAATGAATGCCTATTATCCTCTACCAAAATGAAATGCAATTGCATCTGAGTGAGAATTTTGTATACATTTTGTTGGTAAATTAGGGTTCCCCGCATCCAATTCGCAATAGCAGGAGATTTTAACCGACTCTCTATGGAGCTGGTTTTACATATCTTCGCTGCGGCTCCAGTGTGTCTTTTGGTCCATTTCAGGTCCAAATTTAGACAAAAATTTGGGGTGAAATCGGACCTGAAACAGTGAACGGGGACACACTGGACCCAGCCTTAAAGATTATTGATAGCATTAGACACACATTTAATAAATGTACTATATCTGTCTGTCTATCTAACTATCTATCCATATACCTATCTATCTATCTATCTATCTATCTATCTATCTATCTATCTATCTATCTATCTATCTATCTACCTGTCCATTTATCCATCCATCCATCCATCCATCTATCTATCTAGCTATCTCATACATTTTACCTTAAATGTTGTTGCTGTTTATTTGTAATTTAACATATATGTTGGTGTTTATACATCCCAGGGGCTATGGCAGATAATACTGGAAGCCTGTGAGTTAATAATACAAAGGTTTATATAATTTTGTAAAGGCAGGAAATCCTAGGGTCATGAAGGATAATGAAAGATCCCCAGTGTGAGATTCAGTGTTAATCACCACCCATCAACAACTGGTCTTAGTGTGGATTAGAGGAAGGATTAAATTCAGTTTATAAGAATACGCAGCAAGATAAAGTATACGCTGGTAAGCCTGTGCCGTTCTATTTTTATAGGAGCTTTCAATGGGAAATATAGTAATTCTTTAGGCACATGAAATGGATTCAGACTGGGTGGTATTTACAGTTCAGCCTAGCGTAGGAAAGGGATGCCACTATGAATGTATAATTTCATTACTGAAGCACTACCTGCTCAACTGTTCGAGCTGGTCTACATTTCAATTCCTCATCCATAATTACAGTAACATAATATTCATTTTTTTTATTATTATTAGAATTAGGGCAGTCACATGTAATTATTATAAATTTAACCAACATTTTGTGTCCACATGTTGATGTCTTTCTGTAGCACATGCCAGTTTCATATATGACAATCATTTTATAAAGTATACCCAAATGAGGACATGTAGCCAAAGAGCTTTCAGCATAGTCAGTGCACTACTAGGGACAAGTGCTAAAGATATGATTGATCAGGGAAGAGGCTCACTAAAATGGAAAATAACTGTTAACTTTGTAGAACAGTAGCTTCCTAGATTTTTTTCAGCTAACATGTTCTGAAAGAGGAAGTATAATAGTAGGTTAAGAAAAAAAATGTTGTACCAACATTATTCGTTTTTCGCTAAGGAGACACAGTTTTTTTTTTTTTTTTGCAGTCTGAGAAACATTACTGAATATGTGTTTTCTCTTAACATTCACACTGATTTTCTGTGTTTAATTTGTCTCAACAGTCTCAATAATGAGGACCTCCTGTCCCCAGGCCCCATAGCAGCCACATGGGCTGCTATGGTTTTTGTTATGCTACTAAATCAGACTAATACAGAAAATAAGCAGCATCAAGAACCAGTCCAGTTCTTTAAAAGACCTTCAAAATATACTTTGGCTAGATGTTTTTGATCAATACAATTCCACTCAAGAAGAATACACAATTTTTCATTAGGAGGCAGCTACTACAACACTGTGTGCATTAAAGCAAATGGTTTGTTTTCCATCAGTACCAATTCTGTTAATATTATCTGAGTTACAGGTGCTTAGTAATAAGATCAACATTGTTTCCTATCATGTAAAACATACTACTCATTAAAACTATGCAAACTAAGGAAGTACAATCTACAATGTAGAAAACTCTTATGTACTGTAGTTGAGAAAGCCTCAAAAGGGTTTAACTTGTGTAACCCGAAGAAGACCCTTGCTTCCATTTTCTTTCTAAAGTGCAACAACACACCAGGGTCCCAAGTTCTGCATACTCTTTCTTTTTTAAACTCACATGATAATGTGAGATGAGTGCAGTTACAAATGGGTTAGTCTAGGTTCACATCAATGCGGTTGCGGTTGATGCTTTTGATTAATTTTTTCATGCATTTTGTGTTTTTTTTTAATGTCCCTTTAAAAACACTGTATATAGCTGGCTGCTAAGGAGTGGACCAGGAAGCGTCCTTAACAGCCAATGGGTCATAAGCTGTCAGCAGGGTTACCCTTTGACAGCTGAATGTAAAAAATAATAATTGACTGCTAAAAAATTTGTGAAAAAAAAAGAAAGAAAAAAAATGTGTGGGCCCCACCCCAAAATTCATACCAGACCCTTATCTGAGCATGGAGATTGGCAGGTCAGGAAAGGGAGGGGCTGATCAAGCACTCCCCCTCTCCTGAACCATACCAGGCCACATGCCCTCAACATAGGGGGGGTGCTTTGGGGCAGGGGGGCTTATTGGAATCTGGAAGCCCCCTTTAACAGGGGGGCCCCCAGATCCCCCCCATGTGAATGAGTATGGGGTACATACTACCCCTACCCATTCACCAAAAAAGTGGAAAAGTGAATAAAGACAGTACAAGAGTTTTTCACAATTCCTTTTCTTAAAAAATAAAAAAACAATGACCCCACAGTGTAGAGCTTTGTGGCGAGTGGGGTTTGTTTTTTCCGGGTCCAGCAATGGCGGCGGCGTTGTGATTGATAATTGATCTACATGGGGGGACATTTTTATTTATTTTTTTAATAAGGGAATTGTCAAAAACTCTTGTACTGGCTGTATTAAATTTTACACTTTTTGGTGAATGGGTAGGCCATATTTTTTTAATTAGAGGGGGCCATGATTTGGGGACCCCACTTGTCAAAGGGAGCTTCCAGATTCTGATAAGCCCCTCACTCGCAGACCCCTCAACCACAACCCAGGATTGTGTGGAAGAGGCCCTTGTCCCCATCAACATGGGGACAAGGTGCTTTGCCCGAAAGCATGTTGAGGGCAAGTGGCCTTTTGTGGCCTGGTATGGTTTAGGAGGGGGGGCGCTCGCTTTTCCCCTGCCTTTCCTGACCTGCCAGGCTGCATTCTCGGAAAAGGGGCTGGTATTTATTTTGGGGGGGACCCCCCGCCATTTAAAAAAAAATGTTGGCGTGGGGTTCCCCTTTCAAATCTATAACAGACCTGAAGGGTTTCCCGGTCCGCTCCTTGGCAACCAGCTATATACCGTGTTTTTAAAGGGGAAAACCCCAAAAAATGCAAAATGCAATAAAAGTGTTTCTGATGCGACTTCATTGAAGTCTATTAAACACAAAATGCAATCTGCTGTGGGAAAAAAGTCCCAGACACTTTCAAAAAACGCACCGGCTAAAAAACCCATAGATGTGAACTTGTACCATAGGAAGCCATGTTAAATGGACTGTAGTTCGTTTCTGAAAAATGGAAAGTGCACAAAAAAAGCACATATGTGTGAATGTAGGGTTAAGGTCTGCTCATGGTGATGCAATCGTTAGTATGAAATCCATAACAGCATATACGAACTTAAGGTGTAAAATAAAACCCCCCAAAACTGATTTTGAACGATAAACAATTAGCAAACAGCTAAATACATAGATGAAATACTAATAATAAAGTTGGTGTTTTTTTACCTGCTGAAGGACTTGCATTTATGTCCATCCAGTCCTGATATTTGCACAGCTCTGCCATATAGCATAGTTCTGTCTGGTAAGGGAGGAGACCTGATTTTTCTTTGCTGCAGTAAAGTAACATTTGCAGTTCTTGTCCTTTCCCCCAACCTGTGACTTGACAGTATAAAGAGAAGCAGCAGACTGATGATCTTATATTTCTGTCACCTTACTTACTTCTCCTATCAGCATGTCCTTTTTTAGCCCATGTGCACTGCAACACAACTGTTTGGCTTCTTGTGTTGCTTCTCCCACTCCCAGTCTGAGAATGGCTGTACAGGGATTGCAAGAGGCTGGTACCAAGTCAAATTCAGGTAGTTACATCCTATTATGCGTTTATGAATACCCCATGTGTGTCTTTTATCTCTGTCTGGAGCTCAGCTTTAACATTTTGTTTTTTGTTTTTTTGCACTCTATCTCTTGGGAACTCTATTCAGGAGATATTTGCACTTGCGTTCCTGCTGTGACTGTTAGGGGGTTCCTCTTTAACCCAGGAAATTATATACTGTATTTTCTTTATAAAGGTGAAAATGCAACACGAGGAGCTGGAAGTATTACACAAGGACTTGGGACTCCAAAACTGCCAATCAGTTAGGAACAGAATTATGCCAGGAAGATCTCATTGTGAAGCTTCATACACATGATTGGACTTCCATCAAACTTTTCCGTGGATTTCTGTCCGAAGAGCGTTGTCCATGAACTTGGTATGCATACACATGGTAGAACATTTTAGGCAACAAACATGAACGTAGTGACATTTCAACTTACTGACGACACTTCAAAAGAGGACGTTAAATTCTCCAGCGTCACCCTTTGGGCTCCTTCTGCTAATCTCGAGTTAGTAGAAGTTTGGTCAGTACTGATTCGGGCATTTCAGTTTCGTGCTTTTCTGTTTGTTTCTGAACGGTCGTTCGTCAACCGGCCATGTTGCGCAATCTTACGAGAGAGCGTGCTATTTATGGGCTTGGAGTTATGGATTTGACTCTAGCCCGGTCCAGGAACAGGAGGAGGAGGAGTTGTTGGACCAAAAATTGGTTCCTTAATCGTGACCAATTTTGTCATATGCCTTTGCTGCGGGAGCTCCAGGAGAATAATCCTAATGATTTTAGGAATTATCTCCGGATGACGGACTCCTGTTTTCAGCAACTCTTGTCCTTGCTGTCCCCCTATATTAGGAAGCAGGACACCTGCATGGAGATATGCTATTCCAGCAGAGCAAAGGCTCATAGCCACCTTGCGGTACTTGGCGACAGGGAGAAGTCTCCAGGATATCAAGTTTACCACTCGGATCTCTCCCCAGGCTCTGGGAGTCATTATTCCAGAGACCTGTTTTGCCATCATACAAAACAGCTTTTGACAGGAAAAGGAGGGGTGAACTGATTCTCCACCCAGGAGACCAGGTATGGTTGTCTACTACGAATCTCAGGTTGGCATGTCCCTCAAAGAAACTGGCACCTAAATTTGTTGGACCATTCCCAGTCAAGAGGAACTTAATGAGGTTGCTTATGAATTTTTTTTATCCTGATTCACTTAAGATACATCCTGTCTTCCATGTTTCTCTCTTGAAACCCGCAGTCCCTGACTCTTTTCCAGATAGAGTATCCAGGCCACCAGAACCTGTGACCATCAATGGCGAAGAAGAGTACGAGGTGGAGGCTATCATAGACTGTAGGAGAAGAAGGAATCATGTACAGTACCTGGTTAAGTGGAAAGGTTATGGCCCGGAGGATAACTCTTGGGAGGTTGAACAGGTTGTGCACGCCAGAGACTTGGTTAATGCCTTTTTTCACAGAAATCCACAGAAGAGAGACCTGTTAGGCACCCGGAGGTTGCCCGTAAGGGGGGGGGGGCAATGTCATAGATCTGCCACCTAAGGGTTAATAGTGCAGACTGATTTCAGTGATTGGCAACAGGCTGCCTTATTTAAACACCTCAGCAGCACTGTGTCTTCGCTGTCTGATCTGCAGTTCATACCTGTTCCCGTGACTTCCTGTTCCTGTGATCTGATCTGTTTCCTGTGTTTGACATGGCTTCTTTGACTACGATTGATCTCTGTTATCCTGATCCCGGCCTGCCTTGTAACCATGCTCAGCTCTACACTGCTTGATATCCTGTTGCCAAACTTTGTCTGTATCCTGACCATTCTCTGCCTGTCATCTATACCTAAATCTGATCGTCTGTTACCAAACCTAGCTTGTCTGACTACATATTCAGTGTCTCCCCAGTCCTGCACCTACCAGCCTGCTTCCTGTTTCCTGCTGCACCAGCTGAACTGACAAGACCAAAGAAGAACCAGGCATCCATACATCGTCAGGCTCTTGCGGCCACTGTTGCAACATCGGTGGCCCTTGAGCCAGGGTTGTACGAGAAAGCCTTCAAGCCTTCCCACTGCACGTCAGGCTCATCTGGCAGGTACGTAACACACACCTAGCCTAGTAACTTAACAATGTTTTTTTGATACTTCATTTTTATGTTTACCTTAAACACCCCCTAAAATGTCTCATGTCGCCACTCGGATGGAGATCTCATGATGCATACTGAATTCTACCATCGGCTACAGAATGGCACCTTACGTTTGCCACATGCTCAGGACAATGTCGAGGGCCTCAATTTTGTTTTTGTGGCAGATGAGGCCTTTGCTCTGGTCGAACATCTTCTAAAGCCCTTTTCTATGAGGAACCTCACCCCAGAGCAATGCATTTTTAATTATCGTCTCTCTCGTGTCAGAAGGGTGGTGGAAAACACCTTTGGCATCCTCTCCAGACAATTTAGGCTGTTTTTAACCGCCATAAACTTGGCCGAGTATAAACTAAACCATGTTGTGTTGTGCTGCTGCATCCTCCACAATTTTTTAAGGAGGAACGCTAGCATATACATTGCCTCAGGGCAAACAGATGACCCTTCTGTTTTACACCCAGCTGAAGAGGCTATGATGCCAGCTTTCGAAAGTGGACGTGCTGGTTTTCCCTCCCAGAATGCCCGTCTTGTCCGGGAACAATATATGGACTACTTTGTGGGTAGAGGGGCGGTGCCTTGGCAGCAAAATGTAGTTGATCATGACTAAATCTTTGAATTCTTCATAAACTACTATTTTATTTGAACTACTGTTGTCTGTGTTTACTAGGTCTACAAATGGCCTTAATCTTTGTCATTTTCTCCACTAGTGCAAACCTACCTTATGTGTAACATGAGGTGACAATCTCGCCTTGAGCTAACTATTATGTTGTGCTGTGGCTCTGCTACACACATTTTAGAGTACACTGTCAATGTAACTACACCAACTTAACAAATATACTGGTATTGAGCACTGAAATAAGAAGCCACACATTGTTTAGCAAAAATATTTTTACTACAAGCACATTCACATGTGCGTTTTATGGATTTAGAACAAACCAACATCGTTATTTGTGTATAACATGTATATTTGCCCTTCTTTAGCATTTGTAGTGGCTAAACAGGCATGTTTTAAAGCAGAGCATACACATTCCAAACCCTGGAACTTACAAATTTAAACTTTTGGAATTTGAAGGCCATATAAGACATTATTATTAGTATTCTCAAGTTGTGAATATCTTGCCTTCCTCAGGTAGGATGAGCTCACCCATTTCAAAGCCAAATTTTGAAGAGGCAAAACTGTTAAATGTCCCTTATGATACCCTGCCTAAAATGTGTGTAGGTACAAACAGGTTATTTGTAAAAGCCACAAAGCACAGTATATCACGGGATAGCAATGTACGCGTTTTGAGGGTGCAACCCCTTCCTCAAAACTAAAGTAGGTGACAGGAAGGGTTTGATCCCCCGAAACACGTCCATTGATACCACATGATGAGAGATAGCACATCTTGTCACAGTGGGGTTTATTTACAAAATGGAAATCCAATTTGCACTACAATTGCACTTTCCACTGCTCTTGTAGTGCACTTGTAGTGCAAAGTTGATTGTCCTTTTGTAAATAACCCCCACTGTGTGTTTTGTGGCTTTTGCAAACTCCATGTAGGGAAAGTCACATAATTTAGACATGTGATCATGAGGGAAATGTAATGTTTGGGTCCCAATTTGTGTGCTTCTTCAAATTTTAGCTTTTCAAATACAAAAAACACATCAAGTAAAAACAAACCATTATACTTAGGGCAGTGTTTCCCAAATCTCCTTCTCCAGATGCATTACCAGGTCCTGTTTTATCTATTTGTAACTTTTGCTACAGATGATGTGGTCATTTTTTATGGTAATTAATTGACACAGTCTTTTTTATACTGCCTAAAATAAAGAAAACAGGACGTGGTCGTGCACCTAGAGAAGGGGAGTGGAGAGAAACTGACCTCAGATGCTAAAAAAGCACAGGTTCACATTTTGTTTGATTTGAGAGGTCAAATTGCATGACAAGTCACAGCCTATTGTAGGCAATGGCAGGGTTCCTTGCTACTTTGAAATCGTGGTAGTTCTAAGGAAGTAGCACGATTTCAAAGTAGCATCAATCTGAGCCTGCGCTTCAAAGTAGTCAAAAAAGATGCCAAAAAAACACAAAAAGACAGGAGGCAACAAGAAATCTTAAGGTCAGAATATTTTAAAATTTGGCTAACATGTCTACATAATCCTGGATTCGTTTCTGTAAACCAGTGGCAGCCTCCTTTATTTTCTCAAGCTCAATCAATGCCTGCAGCATATAAGCACTGATACGACCAATAGTGTATCTTGTTAGTTTGTGGCCTTGGAAGAAGAGAAAAAAGTATTTAATGGGAATGAAGCCCTACATAGTGAATTATGGTCACGTTATTATTATAGGCAAATTGGGAAAATACTTACCTAGCCAGTCTATTATTGCTTGCAACCTGCTTGCCCACAGACACCTACACTACTAGGAATGTACACACTGCAACTACTCTGTAATCTTGGCCTTGGTGCCTGTGTCTACAAAACTCGGGTACCTAGCAACACTGCCAGCTCCTTCCACCTCTTCCTTCTCCATGCTAATGTTCAAGGCACTACATACTTTGCTCATGTGTGGTGTGGGTGTTTGGTTTGGACATCTAATCACTTGACATGTATACACATTTGAAGCCAGGTGTCAAAAATACTTACTGGGGCAAACAACAGGCTCAAAAGTAGTTTCTTCAACTTGTTGCACTCTTCCACCCTCTGTCTGGCTTGCGTCAGGGGATGTTCTGTCCAGTGGAGGCTCCGTGCTGTGTCCAGCTCTCAGATGCCACTCCTCCAAATGTGGGAGCTGACCACACTGACGTTCCTCTAAAAATAAAAAAAACAACATTCATGAAGCCACCCCAAGTCACATCTGTTCCTAGCATCCCTTTTGCTGAATTAGTTGACCGACCTTGCACTGGTGACAATGTTTGCTCCTGACTAGTGGACTCCAACATGCTGCACTATGCTTTATTAAACTTTGAGAAATGCATTGAAATGGGAAGGTGATGTCATTTTAAGACGGAAAATAAATGGCTAAATGCCCACATTGAACAACTCATGCAGTTGCCACCCACCCCTCTTGTCTCCTATAGGATAGGAGATATATGATGATCATTCTAGCAAGCGTGACTCTGTGTATACTAGCATCATCCGACCGTGACCAGGGACTCTTGGACTGACGATTTTTCCCTGTGTCTTGTTTGCTCTAGCCTGGGACATTGGAAGCCACCGGCGCTCCCAGACAAGAACTTACGGCGCCAGAAGATCGCCTCTTGGAGCCCTGCTGTCCATTCTGCTGTCCAGTGGACATTATCATGATGTGCCTGCTTTTATTCTACTCAGAGTGGGTGCATTTCTACTAAAATTAAAAAACGTGTGATAACACTACTGCACTTAGGATGGCGCTGCTTGTTTACTCACTTTTGTATTTCTCCTAAGGTTTTTCTACCCTTCAACGTGCTGCCTCCTGTTTTGTGTCAGTTACATTTCCCTGTGGTAATATACCCAGGCTACAGACTCTCCCATTTTCAAGGAACTGAATTCTCACCAGGAGTCACTTTTCAATCAACTGTTCACTGACTCTCTGCTGCTAATTTTAATTTTGTCCAATCCCTGGACACGGATAACCCCTTCCCTCCCACCCTGTTAACAACACAGCTTTGCCCATAGCTGACACTTATAGCGCAACAATCATTATGTTTTTCCTGTGACTCTGTGTGACTGTGATCCCCAGGGCCTCTCCTCTACCCATCTCTACCCTGTCAAGGCATCATTAATTGGCACTGATGAGCCACGCAGCAACCATAAAGTGTTCTTTACCCCTCAAGTTACGCCCTAAGCCCATGGCCTTTGGTCCACCTAGAAGCACCCCTGTCGGTGGCTAAATAAGTGTTTTTAAAGTTGTCAAAGGCAGAATAGGGGGATGCCTTTGTAAACAAGGCATTTCTGTGTTCTGCCTAGTGACATGTCACTGATCTACTGTTCCCTGTGATCGGGAACAGTGATCAGTGACATGTCACTGGTAGCTCCTCCCTCTAACAGTTAGAATCACTCGCTAGGACACACGTAACCCTTCAGCGCCACCTAGTGGTTAACCCCTTCACTGCCAGTATCATTTTCACAGTAATCAGTGCATTTGTATAGCACTTATCGCTGTAAAAATGTCAATGGTCCCAAAAATGTGTCAAAAGTGTCCGATGTGTCCGCCATAAAGTCGCAGTCATGATAAAAATCGCAGATCGCTGCCATTACTAGTAAAAAAATAATAATAAAAATGCCATAAAACTATCCCCTATTTTGTAGACTCTATAACTTTTGCGCAAACCAATCAATACACGCTTATTGCGATTTTTTCTACCAAAAATATGTAGAAGAATACATATCGGCCTAAACTGAGGGAAGAAAACCATTTTGTTTAAAAAAAAATGGGGATATTTATTATAGTAAAAAGTAAAAAATATTGAATTTTTTTCAAAATTGTCGCTCTATTTTTGTTTATAGCGCAAAAAATAAAAACCGCAGAGGTGATCAAATACCACCAAAAGAAATCTCTATTTGTGGGAAAAAAAGGACGTCAATTTTGTTTGGGAGCCATGTCGCACGACCGTCCAATTGTCAGTTAAAGTGACACAGTGCCGAATCGCAAAAAGTGGCCTGGTCTTTGGCCAGCCAAATGGTCCGGGGCTTAAGTGGTTAAATTTAACTTCATCTTTACACAAAATATTCATACCTAGATTAGAGAAAACATGATGTCTATTTTTGAAGACCTACTTGTATAAAGAAAATATACAGACAGCTAATTCCAACATTTACATAATGATTTTAATTATTAATCTGGCTTACTTTTTTTTATAATGCTATGGATGGAGTCCATCTGGTCTTTCTCGCGGTGCTTTAAATCCGATGAGCGATTGCGGATTTGATCCTTCGTTCGGTGCACCGAATATTCTCCCTCCAATACCGCGATGACCTTCTCCAGAATCCAGTCTTTACGGCTGTTGGGCCTATCATAGTTCTGCAGCTTACAGTCGTAGTCATATTTCTCCAATATGTGCACCATCTCCACCATCTCCCCCTTGCTCATGGGGGGCTCAATGTGAACCAGGGCTAAAAGTTCTAGTTGCATAAAAACATAAGGACTGTAAAACTGCAAGTGTTGCATATATTTATTATATTCTTACTATTTTTTTATTTTTTTTCTCAAATGGAAAATAGTTTCTGGGATTACACTTGTTGCTGTGACAGCCAATCCACATTCCAATCATTCATTTACAGATCTTGCAAACACATCTGTAGTGGCTGAATGCTTAGAGCATGGATATGCAATTAGCGGACCTCCAGCTGTTGCAAAACTACAAGTCCCATCATGCCTCTACCTCTGGGTGTCATGCTTGCTGCTGTCAGAGTCTCGCTATGCCTCATGGGACTTGTAGTTTGGCAACAGCTGGAGGTCCGCTAATTGCATATCCCTGGCTTAGAGGTTCTGATCTTTCTAAAACAGGGCAAATGAACACAATGAAGCATAAAAGTGTTACTTCAGCTTTTGTTAAGAAAAAGCAATCCCTATTAGGCTCCAAAATCAGTGCTCTGAAATATTCTCTAGATCAGTTTTTTCAAAATGTTTACCATTGATGAAGCCTTGAAGAAACTTTCAAGACTCAGGGAACCCCTGCTAAAAACTATACTTCCAGAGTTTGATACATTAATGCATTGATTAATGCAAACGTGTTGAACATAGTATGTTTGATACCCTGAGTAGACACGTTTGTAACTTTCCTGTGCCCTATACTAGAAAAGTCAGTAAAACATGAAATTAAAGGCATTTTTTCAATAACAAACATGTCATACCTAATCTGTGTAGCCAATTTGAACAGAGCAGCCCCAATCCTCCTTTTCTGGGGTCCCCCACTGGCGCTCCTGGTCCCTCCCTCTTGTCGAGTGTCCCCAGAACAAGCAGGTTGCAATGGGGGCACCCAAGCAGGCATGCTCCTTAGCCCCTGCTCTGTGTGTCTATTCAGACATGAAGCTGTGGCTTGGCCCGCCCCTTTCTCTCTCCTCATTGGCTCACTGGGTGTGAATGACAACAGCGGGAGCCAATGAGGCGGGAGACTCCCCGGAGAGATGATGATCTCATGAACATGTCTGAATCAAGAGGGAGCTCAGGTAACTATTTGGGGGGCTGGGGGGCTGTTGCACTCAGAAGGTCTAAACCTTCAGCCTTTAGAACCACTTTAATGACAGTGAAAATTGTAGTGCACTCCTTACATTAATGTTCCATAAAGAAATGACCCCTTAAATTTGTGGTCAGTGTAGGGTTTACTTATTTTGGTGGTCAGTGGCAGTAGATTGTTGGTTTGTGGGAGAAGGCCCCCCTTACAGACCCACCTAAAAACATAATTGCTGTCATCTGGTACTTACATCAGACACAAGAAGAGAGGTTCCATATTAATGCACAGCCGGGTGTCTAAGTAAGAAACTATGGCTGGCTGGTGTTTCTTCTGCCTATGTTTAAGGCAAGCAGGCCTAGAACACAATGCTATAGTTCCTGGCCAAATGGCATCAGGACTGAGAGACTGAGACAAAGAAGAGGACCTGTAGTCTCAATGCTGGTCAGACAGGGAGGCAATAGGGAGCTAGGAAGCTAACACTACCACAAGCATTAAGGCACAAATTGATGGGGGTAGAACCTGGGGAAGGTACTGGGAGGTGGGTAGGGGGTGGAACCTAAGGAAGGTACTGGGAGGTGGGTAGGGGGTGGAACCTAGGGAAGATACCCCTTCAGGATTTCCCTTTAGATGAAACAGTGATGATAATTAGGGTTGAGCGGACACCTGGATGTTCGGGTTTGACGGGTTTGGCCGAACTTCGCAAAAAAGTTCGAGTTCGGGACTCGAACTTGACCCGAACTTGACCCCGAACCCGAACCCCATTTAAGTCAATGGGGACCCGAACTTTTGAGGAATAAAATGGCTCTAAAAAAGTAATGGAAAGGGCTAGAGGGCTGAAAATGGCAGCAAAATGTTGTTAAGAGCATGGCAAGTGCTCTGCAAACAAATGTGGACAGGGAAATAACTTAAAATAACATGGGTGGGAGACAATGTGAAGGAACTGGAGGCAAGTGCTCTGCAAACAAATGTGGACAGGGAAATAACTTAAAATAACATGGGTGGGAGACAATGTGAAGGAACTGGAGGCACTGTCAGCAACCCAATCTACTATCGCCTGTACTTGTCCTGGCCTCAACATTCATAGAGCTGCATTAGGCCTGACTAAATACCGCTGCTCACACCTGAGGAAGGTGTTTCACTTGTGCGTGTAGCTGGCACAGATCGACCACGTCCTCTCCCTGCAACAGGAGCTCCACCAGCAGCACCACGACCGGGGCCACGTCCCTTATTTGACGTTCTCCTCATATTTCTCATATTTAGGATCTTGCCCTAAATGGGTGTTTTTTAAATAGTAGAATAGAAGAACAGTATCTAAAGTGTGAATCTCACACGTACAGATATGCAGGAAACGCACCTAAAAAAAATTATTTGCCCTAAATAATTTTTTTTGAATAGCAGAATAGAAGAACAGTATCTAAAGTGTGTATCTCACACGTAAAGATATGCAGGAAACGCAGCAAAAAAAATGATTTGCCCTAAATAATTTTTTTTGGAATAGCAGAATAGAAGAACAGTATCTAAAGTGTGTATCTCACACGTACAGATATGCAGAAAACACTGCAAAATATATTTTTTAGCCCTAAATGGGTGTTTTTTGAATAGCAGAATAGAGCAACAGTATCTAAAGTGTGTATCTCACACGTACAGATATGCAGGAAACGCACCAATTTTTTTTTATTTGCCCTAAATACATTTTTTTGAATAGCAGAATAGAAGAACAGTATCTAAAGTGTGTATCTCACACATACAGATATGCAGGAAACACTGCAAAATATTTGTTTTGCCCTAAATGGGTGTTTTTTGAATAGCAGAATAGAGCAACAGTATCTAAAGGGTGTATCTCACAGTAACATATGCAGTGCTGGTGCACTAAGCTTGCATAAAATGCCCGCCGACGCCAACCTAACTAACAGACGGATAAAAGTTATCTTTTCTCTGGCACTGGGCTCAGGGCAGGGTAAAAATATTGTGCACTGCACCCACACAACAAAATCAAGGTAGATCGCTAAGTAATTCGATTTCTGAATCAGGACTCCTATGATAATTCTCTCCCTCAAAGCAGCAGCAGCAACCTTTCCCTACACTATCTAAAGCAGAGTGACGTGCTGTGCTATGTGCCTCTAGCTTTTATAGAGGCTGGGTCACATGCTGCACTGGCCAATCACAGACATGCCATTAGTAGGCATGGCTGTGATGGCTTCTAAGGGCACACAAGTTAAACGAATGTTGATTGGCTGCCCTGCAGCGCGCCATTACATTGCCGAACACCGAACCCGAACATACAGTAAATTGTTTGGGTTCGGGTCCGGGTACCAAAACCCTAAAGTCCGGTATGAACCCGAACTTTACAGTTCGGTTCGCTCAACCCTAATGATAATTACTAAGGCAGTGAAACTGATCAAATCACCTGTGCAAAATAATGGAAAGCCTGACCTGATGGGGCACCTTGAGGACTGGAATTGAGAATCACTGGTGTATGGATCTGTACAAGCTGGTGGCTTGTTATTGGAGGTTACAAACACACACAGTGATCAGTCAAAAAATGGACTGCTTGTGCAAAATATTTATTTTAGTGATAAATTGTGAAGACCCTAATATTAAATATTTTAAAATAACATTCAAAGGAAAATGTACAGTGAAACATTTTATAGAAGCATTTATCATAAAATTGCATATACACCACAAGTAATTTTTTTACACTTTTAACAGCTAAAGACAATTTTAAAATATTGTTTCATTATATTTATTAAGATTTTTATTCACCATATAGTATGTAATTTTGGACTCCTTTAAAACTAAAATTTCCTTTGTAGAACCACTTCTCTGTAGCATTTTGCCAATCATATCTTGGATTTCTTATGAAATATGCAAGTCAAAAATATTTTCTATGCTCCTGCATAGCAGTTTTAATAACAAAAGCATACAGTAGTAAAGAATGGTGCAAATGCAATGTACCCCCAGCAATAAATTTTTTATCTCAACTTATTCCAGAGTAAGCAAAGGTTAATTTGTGGAGATACTATACATTTGGTACAACAGTCTGATTGTTATGTGCATATTTAGAGATGCCATTGCCCTAGGCATTTTGACTGCATATGTCCTAATTTACTAACCATGCACTCATACTGTTTGTGTTCTTTACTACTGGAAAAGTAGGTTAAAGTGCTTTAAGTAAAATGTAATTTCAGGAAGTAGGTTTATATGTTGCACCATGTTCTATACATTTTATCTTATCATATATTTATATATCTATATATATATATAGATAGATAGATAGATAGATAGATAGATAGATAGATAGATAGATAGATAGATAGAGAATATCTATCTATCTATCTATCTATCTATCGATCTATCTATCTATCTATAATTTTAAACTGATTTCTGTTACCTCTTAGGAAGCAAACTCTAAAGGTAGCTTGTTGTCATGAGAAAAGCATAGAAGCTACCTATTGCTGACCTTTTCTTCTGAAATGACAAGGCTGTTGTGCTGACCCTCATACTGAGAGGTGTGAAATAAGGAAGGAGAGATAGTATAGCTCATTAGAATTAAGTATTTATGAACAGGAATGGTATGCCTAGCAGATCATTCCTTTTCATAGTGCGAACAGGAAAGCATACAGGGTAAACAGGGATTAGTCAATAAGATATTTTACTATGTATTGCTGTGTTATGTAGTCTGGGAGGCAAAGTTCTTTATTAACAGGTTCAGGTTTCTATAAAACGTGAGCTTTCTTCTGATTACTGTATATCATAACCGAAACAGAAACTGGAACTAACTTGTACAGAGTATATAAAGTATTATACATGTTACAACTATAAACAGTGACATCTACAGACCAGAGGTACTGTATGAACAACACATAGGCCCCTTTCACACTGGGGCGTTTTTCATGCGGTTTAGCGCTAATATTAGCGCTATTATACCGCATGAAAAAATCGTGCCCTTTAGCCTTCAATGTGAAAGCCCGAAGGCTTTCACACTGAAGCGGTGCGCTAGCAGGACCGCTCCAAAAGTCCTGCTAACCGCTTCTTTACAGCGGTGAAGGAGCGGTGTGTTCACCGCTCCTTTACCGCTGTCACCCATTGAAATCAATGGGACAGAGCGGTAATACTGCCCGCAAACCGCGGCAATAGCCGCGGTTTGCGGGCGGTATTAACCCTTTTTCGGCCGCTAGCGGGGGTAAAATTTACCCCCCTAGCGACCGCATACTGCGGTAAGAACGACGGTATAGCAGCGCTGAAAATCGCGCTGCTATACCGCCACCGCTCCTGCCCGCCGGAGTGTGAAAGGGGTCTTATTCCCCTCATAGTACATAAGAGTCTCTTTCTTGAATATTGAAAAAACAAACAAACAAACAAACAGACAAAAACAAGAATATCACAAAACGGTACTATGCATTTAAATGACATCACATAATCCTTGGCTCACACAGGAGGACTTTGATTGTTATCAGTAGGAATAGGAAAATGTTCTTTGTCACCTGAAACTTCTAAAGAGTATTGCCTAACACAAGGCGACTATAATTCTATATGTGTCCATCAGACAGGTCATAGGTGTAAGGTCCTCCTTTGCTTGGCACTTTGAGGAGGTTGAAAAATCTGGATTGTCCCTGTTTCAATAAGCCAGGTTTCTTAACCCTTTCCATACAGGGCTTTTTATACCACTTCCATACCGGGCCTATTCTGGCACTTCTCTCCTACATGTAAAAATCATCATTCTTTTGCTAGAAAATTACTCAGAACCCCCAAACATGATACATGTTTTTTTTAGCAGACACCCTAGGGAATAAAATGACGGTCATTGCAACTTTTTATCTTGCACGGTATTTGCGCAATAATTTTTCAAACGCCTTTTTTTGGGGAAAAAAATGGTTTCATGAATTAAAAAATAACAAAACAGTAAAGTTAGCCCAATTTTTCTGTAAAATATGAAAGCTTATGTTACGCCGAGTGAAAAGATACCTAACATGTCACGCTTTAAAATTGCGCACACTCATGGAATGGTGCCAAACTTCGGTACTTAAAAATCTCCATAGGCGACGCTTTGAAATTTTTTACAGGTTACCAGGTTAGAGTTACAGAGGAGGTCTAGTGCTAGAATTGTTGCACACGCTCTAACGCACGCGGCGATACCTCACATATGTGGTTATAATGGCGTTTACATATGCGGGCGGGACTTACGTGTGCTTTCGCTTCTAAGCGCGAGCTATTGGGGACAGGGGCGTTTAAAAAAAAAAAAAAAAAAAAAATTATTTTACTTATTTTTTTTTTTATTTTTACTTTTTTTTTACACTTTTTTATTTTTTGGACCATTTTTATTCCTATTACAAGGAATGTAAACATCCCTTGTAATAGGAATGTGTGTGACAGGTCCTCTTTATGGAGAGATGCAGGGTCAATAAGACCCCACATCTCTCCTCCAGGCTGAAAAGCATGAGATTGTGAAAAAAAATTTACGCATGCTTGGAATCATTGAACTTCATTTTCCTCGGCTCGTCGTAGTGTTGTACGTCACTGTGTTCTTGACGTTCGCAATTTCCGACAACATTTGTGTGACCGTGTGTATGCAATACAAGTTTGAGCGAACATCCGTCGGAAAAAAAACGTCGATTTTTGTTGTCGGAATGTCCGATCGTGTGTACGCGGCATTAGGCAACTGATTTCAGGAGCACTGGACTTTGTGGGAATTGTACAAAATGTTGTCCAGTGCATGTTTGTCTGCCACGTATAATACAGCCGGTGTAACTTGTGTAGTTGCATGTCTAGTCACTTTGTAGACATGTATGAACTTAATTTCTCTCTCTCTCTCTCTCTCTCAGGAAGAATTCAAACTCAGATTAACGTAATTGTGGTCCTTTTTCAGAAACTAGTTGACTGAAAGGAGACATCTCAAGACCTGGTTCACCTTTTGGTGGCACTGTGCTTCCCAGAGCGGAAGGTTGCAGTTCTAGTGTCCATTGGCAAGTGTCAACACCCCAGATGATGGCTTATTAGTCTAAACTAGTCGGGTGGACTCATCCATATACATCGCTCCAATACCTGTATTTACACGCATTTATGACCATCTGAAATGTGAGTGTTCACTTTTTACTCTATTTTATTAAAACTCTTTCCATACGGTATCACGATGTGTGAATTTTTTTATTTAATACGCATGATACATTGATACCGGACCTCTGCTCATATCTATGAATATATGACACATCCTCTGATGCTTTGACTGACCGAGGTGGAAATATCTTTCTGGATCAGAGACCAACGGTTTACATCGGGTTTATTAACCAATAAGCTTATCTCGACTTGGGTGGTATATGCCCCTCCAAGTCTGAGATTTCTGGTAATCCTCCTCTCAACTCATCCTTGGTGGTGGCAATCCTTGGTGGCGGTGTTCCTTGGCATCCTTTTCACACATGAACATTTATATTTTGTGTTGCAAGTTTAAACACTTTATTTTGGATATTTTTCTTCTACGGATATCATATAAGTTAAATATTCCTCATTAAGAATCAGAGTCATCACCTTTTTCTTTTTGGACTTTACTTACTAGATTTTTATATATCACATGGTTTATTCATATGTTATACACATAGGTGATTATGGTTTATTCTATACACTTTTTTGCAAAGTTAGCGTTGCACTTTATATATACACTTCATTTGCTTTTTTCTACAGAAGTGTTGGCTGCTGATTTTGTTTTTGTTTGGTCTCAGCGCAATATACCTTTTCACTCATTAGCAAGTGTCTCCCAGCAGCAAGCAGTCTCCAAATATCAGTCTCCACCTGATGCTGGTTGCAGGGAGGGTATATAGGTCTTCCCCTGCCATTACACAACACTTCAGTGTTTTGCTGTTGCCAGACCCTGTTGCCATTTATCCTGTTTCTGCCCTGTTGACTGTACCCTGCATCCTGCTGCCCTGTACCTGCTCTCCCTTGTTTCTTGCTCCAGTCTTGATTTTCCTTTCCCATCAGCTCCCTGCACCCACAGTTTTCCCTGCATTTCTGTGTTCCCTATTTTGTATATATTGTATGTAGCAAGTTGTTAGCTTAGGTTTATGTTTGTTAGGTTTATTAGTCAGGTATTCTGTCACTGGAGTAGGTAGTTTTAAGGCAGCAGATTCTGTATCTGTATCAAGATAAAGGTATAGCCCTTGTTAACAGAAGCAGTGGGTAATAGTGACTTTGCACAAAAGTTTATCTGCAAGTGTAGTACTACCCCTGCAGCAGCTGCTGAAAATGATGGGCCCTCCTACTGTTTCCAGGGATGACCTATCCTACTGTATATACTCCAACACACCAATACGATATTTGAGCTTTACTAAAGCAGAAATAAGCCCAGCAGAAAAGTAATGGTTAGATAAATTGGACAGTAGTAAAGGTCACCAATTAATAACAGTAGTAGACTTCAATAACACAATGAAGTGAATAGGATAGGAGTTCATTCTCTTTGCCAGTGCCTTTGAGAGGCCTGGCCTCCAACGCAGTAAGAAAGTGGAGAAGGACACTTCAAGGAGCAATAAAAAGCACTGAATGCAACAAAAATGCCCAGATAAGGAGTAAAGCTGGCCAAGTGGCCAGAAGGCTGAAAGGAAAAAACTGAACCGACTCCCCCATTATTCACCCCACATTCCACACATTCAAGGTCTTTGAGGAAATCCTCCCTGCCGTGTCATGGTATTCTAACAGCAGGACATCCTCGTCATCAGAATACACTGATCAGACCTTCAGCTGATTGGCTGCATGTGCTGATTAAAACAACATTTTCCAGTAAGCCCGTTCATGAAAAGTCGATTGATAGATCAACTTCTCATAAATGTGAATGCCCATAGATGGATGGAAATTCAGCTGGTCCTTGCTTAACCGATCAAATTTCAATCCATCTATGGCCAGCCTAAGAGGGATAAGCCTGCTGTTGGGACTTAACTACAATCAAATAAACCTTGAGTAACCACTGCCAAATAAATAAACTTGCCACAGAGTCTGTCGGTGGTGGGGCCTGTTAAACTCAATGGTGGAGTGCTCAGCCTCCCAGTGAAGGTATTTGTAATCCACAGTGGCAAAGGTTTCTTTAAAAAGTATCTCAAACAACTGATATTGAGGGTCTGAGGAGGTCCTTTCTAAATAATGTTCCACCAGAGCAGCCATGCCCTCAAACAGGTCTAAGCTAAATTCAACACACATGATGTCCACCTAGATGCTGTCTGCCTTTTGATGGCCACTGTGATTAGCTGAATAAAAAGTAGGCTTTAATGTCTCTTTCAGGTTTCCCTTGAGGCTTCTCCCTGTCCTAGTTCACATAGCAGTTGTCCAGTGTGGCCTAAGCTTAGTGGGGCTTAGTAGGGTTAGGCAACTCTGTCCTCTGGTATCTCCTTGGTGAATAGTGGGTTCTCTCCTCCTGGCAGCCTGTACATTTTGTTCACCTCTCTCTCCCCTAGGGAGTCTGTATCAGTCATCTTCAGTGGGTGGGCTTAAGTTCCTGTGTGTACATCATTGTGAAACTTTTGCACAGCATGCAGCATAGTTTGAAATGTACTGTGTTGAGTGTGTTGACCGGTTAAAGATACAGCAACACAAATGAGCCCAACATTGCTCACGACACCTAAAGACTCCAAAGGGGAGATTTACTTAAACTGGAGAATCTGGTGCAGCTGTGCAGAGTAGCCAATCAGCTTCTAACTTCAGCTTGTTCAGTAAAGCTTTGACAATAAAACCGGAAGCTGATTGGTTTCTATGCAGAGCTGCATTAGACTTTGCATGCTCCAGTTTTAGTAAATCTCCCTTGCGCATGCATCTGCACCAGATCCATAAATGTAACATCTGCCTCTCTGATCAACTTATAACTAGCTGAAAAGAAATATGTGCACATAGCTAGGAAAATCAGCATGGCCTTACATTTCCACTGTTTTTCATATTGCTCTGCCCATGTGCATCTTTTCCCATTTTGCTAGTTAAATTATCAGCTCTAATTGATTTCTATCAGGATCACCGGTTTTTATAGCTGTCAGGATTACTTTTACTATGTAGGGAATCGCCAGCTCTAAGAAATGGTATCGGGATCTTGGTTGTAGCCTCAACCATGATCCTGGTATAACAACTTCAATACAAGGCCCTATATACTGTATATGTACAGTGATATTGAAGTACTTAACTTATCAAACAGATATAACAAAACACTTTCAATGGTATATTTAACAGACCAAAAGGAAGCATAGCAAACTAGACAAAAGAGAGACCTAAAGAATGTTGTATTTTCTTACTTTGCAGTCAACAACTGTTTGCTATTTACAATGCATGTCCGTATAAAGGCTTTGTTCACACTATTGTGGGTGTGGCATAGCTCCCAACTGTCCCTGATTTCGAGGGACTGTCCCTGATTTTGAACAAAGTCCCTCTGTCCCTCTTACCTCCTAATTTGTCCCTCATTTTGGTCTGATCTATATAGTTGTATATAAAATGCACTTTTTATCTTTCAAAAAGTGTTTCCCAGCATCCAATTTATAAATTGCTGCATTTGTACATTTCAAAAGCCAGTATAAAATATCAGTAGTGGTAAAAAAAGCAATTGTGGGTTCAACTAATATTTTTTCTTATATAATTCTCCTTTAAGTGGGCGTAGCAGGTGGTGTGTCCTATACCCACATACTTTTGCTAATAGGTGTCCCTCATTCCCATCTCAAAAAGTTGGGAGATATGGTGTGGTAATGTGTGTCAATTGCACACTTCTCTGCACCCGGAGCCAAAACATATTGCAGTTTCATTTGGCTGCCCTGTGGGTGATTTTTAAAAAAAGGGTCAGGGACCTTTTACCTGCATTTCCTGCAGGCACAGCAGCTCATTCAAATGAATGGACTGCTGTGTCTGAGCAAACAAGGCACACATGACCTGCAATAGTGTGAACCTAGCCTAGCCTAAAACCACACATTAAAGAGACACAAAATTACATCCCTAATCTCCAAAAATAATTCATACACCTTCACTACTTAATAACCCTGTAATCTATGTTTCATTCAATAATATCTTACTGTGTTTTTCTGCCTCCTTGTAAAGTCCTCTGTGAGCTCACAAAGCTCTCCTTGTACCCATCACTTCCACTGTTTTGTAACAAACTGCACTTTAGTTGCAGCCATGTACACTGCTCTATGCAGACTACATATGGCATAGTCCATAGTGCCTGATTCCATTTGAGCAGTGAGCAAGCGAAAGTGGCTAAACCCCTACATTCAAAGGGGCCTTGGAGAATGAATGTAGAAACCCTCTAACAGGAATTTGGAAATTTGATAGAGGCTGAAAGCAATAGACTGTACATTTTTGAGTTAAAGTGATTTTAAACGTATTTTAAAAAATAAAAAAATAACAAACATGTCATACTCACCTGCTCTGTGCAATGGTTTTGCACAGAGCAGCCAGGATTCTCCTTTTCTGGGATCCCCCACCGGTGCTTTTGGCTCCTCCCCATGCCAAGTGCCCCTCCATAGCAAGCGGGCTCACTCGCAAGCTGGCTGTGTATGTACATAGACACACACAGCGTGGCTCCTTTCTGATCTCTGCTCACTGGCTGTGCTTGGCAGAATCAGGAGCCAATGGCTTACGCTGCTGCCTCCATGTCCAGTGAGGAGAGATGAGAGCTAAGAGAGCCTCTGCTCTAGGGCACAGCGATCGATTGAGATCGTGCTCAGGTAAGCATAAAGCCTCGTACACACGGTCGGACTTCCATCGGACTTTTCCGTGGATTTTTGTCCAAACGGAGTTGGCCGGGCACACCCATAGCATACACACGCTCTGACTTTTCTGCAAACTTTCTCAAAACGTTTCCAACATCACGTGCTTTTTATGCTCTTTTCTGCTCTTTACCGCCACCCTTTGGTCAACTTATGCTAGTGTTGGTTGATTTTAACATTATTTGTTTTGTCCATCGGACAAAAGTCCGATGGATTTCTGTATACGGACTTTGCTCCATCGGACTTTTGTTGGCGAAAAGTTTGTCCGTTTGCAGACCGAACATTTGTCCGATGAAAACCAAAAAAGTTTGTCCAATGGAGCGTACACACGGTCTGATTTTTTGTCAAACTTGCTCAAAATGAAGTTTGTTGGCAAAAAGTCCGACCGTGTGTACGAGGCTTAAGGGGGGCTGGAGGGGGAGCTGCACACAGAAGCTTTTTTTTTTATTTTAGCGTAATTCAGAGACTGCAGGTAAAAATCTTCTACCTTCACAACCACTTAATAATACATACTTGAATATATATTTTTTTTAAATCCAGAGTTTAGTGGTATTTTAAAGTGTGACAACAATAGATACTTTTCTTTCCTTATAGCACACTCAGGACTTAACTAAATTGTAGGAAGATATTGTTTCCTTATTGCCATCTGGCAATCTTATGTTATTTTACTTACTAGTATTACTACTTGAGCTTTCTAATTTCACTGACCAGTGAACTTGTCGTGAATAAGAGAGGCATTTAAAAATTGTACAATAAATGCTTTCTCAAGCTTTGTTGTGATCTGAATGCTTTCATATTTAAAGAAACAGAGTTACAACTTGCTGTGGTGGTTTCTAATGAGCTCTGGTATTACATTTTATAATACTTTATAATTATGGCACACAATTAAATTAAAATTTACATTTGTAAAAGTATATTTATTTATAGCGATAAGATCACTCCAATGCCACATCTGTATAAGTTGCAACAAGGAAAAAATGATCAGACTTTAGATGAAACATTGGACAATTCATATTTAAAATCAATATATTTTATTGATAAACAAGTATTAAAAGAAACATGTAGAATCATACATCAATAAAATAATATATTTAAATACACAAATAGCAAAAATACCATTCTGCAGCTAACAATGTTACAGGCTAGTGTATAGTCCTTGTATGTCAATGCGTTTCGCTTGCCGGCTTTCTCAGAACACACAAAAAGGACAAACGGAGTTCACTACATAAATAAAAATAACATATTACATTTTACATAAGTTAGCAGACATGTATTTTACTATCCATAAAAAAAATATATGTTCCCACCTTGCCTAAATAAGCGAGCGTGCATACAGGAACACTCCCTGAGTGGGCACTGGGGCAAAAAGGAAATCAATCAATCAGCAGCCCATGGCTAGCACAGATAAGCTGGAATGCAAAAAAACTGGTAAATAGAAAATAGAAAATAGAGCACCCATAATGCTAAAAAAAAATAAAAATGCTACTATTAATTAGACATAAATAAATGTGCAACAACTACTAAAGCACTTACATAGATACCATGATCAAGTGCATCTATAGAAGTTGTGGATGTAAATAGGAGACCACACAATTCTCAAATTAAATAGATGGTCGAGGGTGAATGTATAGCTGTTCACAAGGAATAGGGACAGGGCCAGGCTCTAAAATGTAGATATAGCCTACTGTATATCCACAGATAAAGGCCAGATGACAGTGCCAAAAAGTCACTACTACAGGGCTAAGCCCAACCACACATACATGCCCTCTAGAAAGCAAACAGAAAAAAAAACTTCCTTAAGAACAATTATTAAGTAGCTGGGGAAAAGGCTTCACATAAATGCAGCTCAGCATATGCCAAAATGTTGCTGGTGCGGAAGATACCTGCACCATCCAGGGAGAGAAGCTGCAGCAATGTAATGGCTGGCTCTTCAAATACCCCAACTGCCAGGTGGCCGTCCGCACGCGGCATGTCAGAAAAGGGCCTGATTGCAATGTTTCTTTGAAATTACAAATGTGATGCCCATAGTATCTATTGCACGAAATGACATACAGGTACATTGTTTCATGCAATAGAGCTGCCCTGCCGCAGTATATATGTGGTAGGCGGCCTTTAACTGGTTAAGGGAGACAGTACAGTTACAATACAATTTAATAGAAGTAGGTTAGGAGGGCCCTGCTCCTGGGAGCTTCCTCTTTATCCTCATGTCCATATCCCAGCATTCATAGCCCACTATCTGTATCCCTCTATCCATATCTCAGTATCCATATCAATATCTGTATACCAGTATTTATATCTCCATATCCTTGTCCCCACATTCATATCCCAGTATCCGTATCCCACTACCCATATCCTAGTATTAATTTCTCAATATCTTTTTCCCTGTGTCCATATTCCAGCATCCATATATCAGGTTCCATATCCCACTATCTAAATCCCTCTACCCATACCCTAGTATTCGTATCCCAGTATTCCTTTCCCAGTATCCTTATACCTGTGTCCATTTCCCAGTATCTGTAATACTCATTACTGTGGTAGTCTTCCTGTGAACATATAGAACATTCCAATACATATCCTCATAGGTGTGCACAGCCTATTGTATTAGGGTGTGCACCCCAAAGCTCAAACAAGCATGCCTTTCTCTGCAGCCTCAACTGCACTGGACAGTGAATGTATGGGAAGTGCTCGGTGGTGAGTGGTCTCCTGCTCATTCACAATATGAAACATAGTAAACACAGATTACTATACTTTTGTTATGAATGAATGCAGTGAGTGAGTGTGTTCAATGTGTTCGAAGGGGCCGGTAAATTACATCATGGGGGATATTTACGAAAGGCAAATCCACTTTGCACTACAAGTGCAAACTACAAATGCAAAGTGCACTTGAAATTGCACTGAAAGTGCACTTGGAAGTGCAGTCAATGTAGATACGAAAGGGGACATGCAAGGAAAATAAAAAACAGCATTTTAGCTTGCACATGATTGGCGGATAAAATCAGCAGAGTTTCCCCTCATTTCAGATCAATATCAAGTGCACTTTGCACTTGTAGTGCAAAGTGCATTTGCCTTTCGTAAATGACCCCCATTGACTAGCCCCTTACCCCGGCACTCCATTCTGAAACATCTCTGCAGCAGCCAGGGGAGAGAAGAGGAAAGCCAGCAGCACTGTAGGTGGGGGGAGGTGCAACACAGGGGAAAGCCCAGGCAGTAGGGGGAATCAACACCACATGTAGTGATTAGGGTGTGCCCAGGCACACCCCTTTTGCACACCTATGCATATCCTACATATGAGAGCTATCATTCTATCCCCAGCTTTCCGCTTGATAGGAATGGCAGTTTATGGATCTGCCCACACAAGTCACCTGTAACTGACAATGGAGTGATCGGATATAATCTGCTATGTGTCTGTACACTCTATATAACTGTAGACAGACAGAAATAATGAATTGTCTTCCCGCTGGATGTTAGAGATTTTAGCACACATAACTGAACAGGATCTGTAATGAATGTTGTTTTCACTTCAGTATAGTGAAGGATGGTGGATTCGTAATTTTTGTTCTCCCCTTCAGTCTCCTCACACATCACTAATTACAAACATATCAGTATGGATATCATAACACTGCCTAAAAAGTAATCTATTCGAAACTGAGCTCATAGTTTTTACTTCCTCCTTGTCCCCTTCCCCAACTTTTCCATCAAGATCATTAGCCCAATTATCAGTCGGATGAACCCAACTGCTTTCTCCACTCACAAGCCAGCATCCTGGCCTGTATCTTTCTCAATTACATGCAATCAGCCAGGAGCCAAGGCCCTGGGGCCGGCCCTTGTGTCACTGTAGTCCTTCGTCCAAATAACAGGCTGCACATCGAATACATTAAAAGAGAAGTATGGGTTTCAATAAAATGAAAAAAATTATACTCACTTAGGTGGATGCAGCATCGGTCCAATTTTGCATCTGTCCCCCAACAGCTCAAAGACCGAGAACTGATCGATCAAACACTGCTAATGGCTCAGCCCTCAGTCTTCAGGTTGCAGAGAACTGGTGACAGTCATTCACCAGCTTTCTGCTCTGCCGCTCCAGCGCTCACTGGAGCGCTAGGCTGTGGAGAGGATAGGAGCGGCTGGCTCAGCCTCTCAGTGGCTCACTGAGAGGCTGAGCCAGGGTCACGATCAGGGGTCAAAGACAAGTTTCTATAGCGGTTGCGTGACTACAACCGACCAGCACAATAGGTACAAAGGCAGTCCCTTTAGCGGATGATGTAGGCTCACCTGAGGTGCAGGGTCTAAGTACTAACCAGTGTTCATCAGAGCTCCTGATGGTGGACATGGATTTTTCTGCATGTTAGTATCAGGTCACAGTCCTCAGGATTGCCCCACCAGGAGGTGGGCAAGCCGGGGTCCAGTAGTGGATAAGAAAATAAGGATCAAACAGAAGCGTGGTCAATAAACAAGCCAAAAGGTTGGTAACGAGTAGTTAGCAAAATATGGACGGCAGCAAGGAAAGACGAGAGTAAGATAATGGCTGAAAAGAGCACAATAATCTGGCAAAGAGAAAGTGCAGAGACATGGCTTAACCAGTTCCTGACCAGCTGCGGCAGATATACTGCAACAGGTTTGCTCCCCTGCGCAAAGCGACGTACTGGTACGTCAGTCCGTGCACTTGCTTTTGTGGGAGCGTGCCGCATGTTGGGGGAGCTCGCCCGGGGGTCTGGCGGACTTGATGTACGCGGCCACCCGCGATCGTGTGAAAGAGAGGCAGAACGGGGATCTTCCTTTTTAAACAAGACAGACCCCCGTTCTGACACGGGAGGAGAGAGAGATCAGCTGTTCCTAGTGATCAGGAACAGCAATCTCTCTCTTCTACCAGTCAGTTCCTCCCCCATACAGTTAGAAACACCTCCCTAGGGAACACTTAACCCCTTGATCCCCCCTAGTGTTAATCCATTCCCTGCCACTGTCATGGAGTTACATATTTGGTGTGCTGCCCATAAATTGGATGGCCAACTATCCATCTCTTCACACATACTAGTGTGCTTGGTCAGTGGTTCTCAACCCTGTCCTCAAGTACCCCCCACAAGCCATGTTTGCATGTTTTCCTTTATCTTGCACAGGTGATTTAAATCGGAGCCAATGGCTTGGTATTTTGGACAGCTATTTTATCTAAGAGAAATTACCAAAACGTGGCCTGTTGGGGGAACTTGAGGACAGGGCTTTGAACCACTGTGCTAGGTAACCAGCGATTAACCCTTTCATTGCTGGCAAATAAGATCCCAGTGGAGGATCTAGGTTGTGTATGATTAGCCATTTCTATGCTAGCAGGTTCTGGTGGAAATATCATGCATTTTATTAACCCTTTAATGGCTAGTATATCCCTGGTGGTGTGATTAGCCCTTTTATTGCTGGCAGATCCTTTCTGGCTGTACATAATGAGCCCTTTCATTGCTAGCAGATCCCTGGTGGCTGGACGTGATTAAAGTTATTCTAATGGCAGGAGATTTTATATCTTAATGCAATCCATGCATTACAGGACAAAACCTTCTGGGTTCAGCTCCCCCCCAGCCCCCTTATATTTACCTGAACCTCATTTCGATCCAGTGATGTGCATGAGAGCAGTTGCTCTCCTGAGTCTCTCTCTACTCATTGGCTAACACAGCCATTGCCATTGTCAATCACAGCCAGTGAGCCAATGAGGAGGGAGGAGGGGTGGGGCCGAGTTCTGTGTGTGAATAGACAATTTCCAATGTCCATTCATAGGAGTGGGGCTCAGTAGCCAGCCTGCTCAAAAGTCCCCATAGCAAGAGGCTTGCTATTGGGGGCACTCAGCAGGGGAAGGAGCCAGAACTTCCAGCAGGGACCCAAAAAGAATAGGATCGAAGCTGCTCTGTGCAAAACCATTATACAGAGCTGGTAGGTATAAGGCCTCGTACACACGACCGATTTTCTCGGCAAGAACCAGCAAGAAACTTGCTGGCAGAGAGGTCTTGCCGAGTAAATCGGTCGTGTGTACGCTGCTATCGGGTTTCTCGTCGAGAAAACCGACAAGAAACCTCGACGAGAAAATAGAGAACCTGCTCTCTATTTTCTCGTCGAGATTCTCGCCGCCATGTTTCTCGACGAGAAAAGTGAGTGTGTGTACAATTACCTGTCCTCCCGGAAGCCCGCGCATGTTCGAAATGAATTCAACGCATGCGCGGTAGCTTCCTAGGCATACGTAGGGTATACCAAGATGGCGGCGACGGCATCGAATGTGACGAGCGCATGCTCGACGTAGTCGATGACGTCACCGCGTACGCTCCTTTCAAAGAACCGCGGGTTCTTTGAAACGAGCGTGTGTACACTCGGCCGGGACAAGTTTCTTGTCCAAGAATCTCGTCGAAAAAAACGACATGTTTTTTTCAACGAGAATCTCGGCCGTGTGTACGAGGCCTAACACTTTTTTTTTTATTACAACCTTTGGAATCACTTTAACAATTGTATTGCTGTCAGATCCCTTATGAAAGCACATTATGAATAACCCTTTAATTTCTGTTAAATGCCTGATGGAAGAAAATGATTAACCTTTTTGTAAAACCACGCCCATATTACATTTTTGCCCCATCGCCAATTAACGTACATGCTTTGCGTACAGCGACTTTCTGGACACAGAAAAAAAGGTGTCCCTAAAAACCTTTTTGAAATGTTGGCAACTATGCAGTTATGCCTAAAGTTTTCCCTGTGAAGAGGAGTAAAAAGTCTCTACCAGTGTCCTACCGTGTGCGAGATGGAGACAAGAGCACAGTGCAGGCTGCCCCCCGGCATGGATGGTGTATGGCATGTCCAAGCAGAGGCTGGCTCTGTGCCACACCAGAGGTCCCCACCCGCCAGCCCTGACTGAGCCACCCCAACTCTCCCCTGCAGCCTCCACCTACCCTCCCCTGCTGGCCAGTTTGGGAACCTAGAGTCGGTGCAGCAGGCTCTATCCAGCTCGACCCATCCAGTGAGCAGAGAATACCTGGAGTGGAGCTTCAGCCTGGGATGGGGATTAGAAGGATGCAGGGAAGAGGGAAAGCGGGGTGGGGGGCAGAGTTGTTGCACCATGGGCCTCTGGTTTGTACTTGACCCCTGGGTCAAAAGTTGCCAATCAGCCCCTGTCTATGGTGCTCCTTCGTAGATAAAGGAGCCACCCGAAGGCATGAAGCGTATTACTAGCTGGATCACCAGGGGAAAAAAAAATCCCCAGTAAAGCAAAGCAATATACCGTATTTATCGGCGTATAACACGCACAGGCATATAACTTGCAACCTAACTTTAAGAGGGAAGTTTCAGGAAAAAAACTTTCCACAACCCCCTGCATATAACACGCAGGCACAGTTTACCCTCTATTTTCAGGGTAAAAAAGTGAGTGTTATAAGCCAATAAATACAGTATGTGTATATATATATATATATATATACACACAGTAAAACAATAAAAAATATGTTTGGAATATTGGATACAGATGTCATCATTTATCTGTGAGCAAGTGATCAGATTTAATCTTACCCTAGACAGTGACAGCTGGATAAAGAAATGTTTTTTTGGTAACCCTAGACAGTGGCAACTGGACAAAGATTTTTTTTGGCAATAACGTTGTTTATTATAATACTTTTTTAAAATAAGGCTAAATATTCCCCATCTTAGTAAATGGTAATATACTGATAGATAAGGAAATATGTTAAAACTCAAACTGTTACTGTGTACCAACTGTGGCAAAGGGCTCCGAAGTAGTCACAACTTATAGCCTAGTAGCTGCATAGCACTCCTGATTTTTTTTTCTTTTTTTTTCTTTTTTTGGTGTCAAAAGTCTCCAATTCATCAGCAGATCCAGAAATATTAAAACAAACAAGGAGAGGCGCCTCTAAGTGTAGGAGTAAAAACTGTTTAATGGGAACCATACAATTAGCAACATGTACGTAGAATAAAACAGGCACATCTGTGGTGTAAATATCCCAAAGCATGTCATCAGTAGACGTTATCTTTTGCCATGCGATAATGATATCTCCGCTAATCACCATTAATGGAAAGTTGGCCGCGCAGTGAGTAGGATCCCAAAGCGAGGCTTGAGGCACAGAGATAACACCTACTGATGACATCTTTTGGGATATTTACACCACAGATGTGCCTGTTTTATTTCACGTACATGTGATTTGCCAATTGTATGGTTCCCATTAAGCTGTTTTTGGCTTATATTCCTATGTTTGTGGCAGCTAGGGATGAGCCGAACACCCCCCAGTTCGGTTCGCACCAGAACATGCGAACAGGCAAAAAATTAGTTTGAACATGCGAACACCGTTAAAGTTTATGGGACACGAACATGAAAAATCAAAAGTGCTCATTTTAAAGGTTAATATGCAAGTTATTGTTATAAAAAGTGTTTAGTGCCCCAGGGGACATGTATCAATGCAAAAAAAAGTTTTAAAAACTGCAGTTTTTTCGGGAGCAGTGATTTTAATAATGCTTAAAGTCAAACAATAAAAGTGAAATATTCCTTTAAATTTCATACCTGGGGGGTGTCTAAAGTATGCCTGTAAAGTAGCGCATGTTTCTGTGTTTAGAATTGTCCCTGCATAAAATGTCATTTCTGAAGGAAAAAAAGTTATTTAAAACTACTTGCAGTTATAATGAATTGTCGGGTCCCCTGCCGGTTTTTTTCAATGACTTTTATCTGTATTGCCGGACCCGACATTTCATTAATAGATACGAGTAGTTTTAAATGACTTTTTTTCCTTCAAAAATGAAATTTTGCGCAGGGAACCAAGATAAAAAAAAAATGCGTGGGGGTCCCTCAAAATTCCATTACCAGGCCCTTCAGGTCTGGTATGGATATTAAGGGGAACCCTGCACCAAAATAAAAAAAATGGCGTGGGGTCCCCCGAAAAATCCATATCAGACCCTTATCCGAGCACGCAACCTGGCAGCCCGCAGGAAAAGAGGGGGGACGAGAGAGCGCCCCCTCCTGAACCGTACCAGGCCACATGCCCTCAACATGGGGAGGATGTCCCCATGTTGATAGGGACAAGGGCCTCTTTCCTACATCCCTTGCCCGTTGGTTGTGGGGGTCTGCAGGCAGGGGGCTCCTCCAGTCACCACTCCACATGAAACCCCCATGATGTAAGAGGGGCAGGGTCACCCATCACATCATAGGGTAAGCCCTGGCTTTCCCCACTTGCCGGGGAATACCCAATGACGTAGGCGGGTGACCCCGCAGACCCCCAAAACCACCGGGCAAGGGTTGTGGGGATGAGGCCCTTGTCCCCATCAACATGGGGACATCCTCCCAATGTTGAGGGCATGTGGCCTGGTACGGTTCAGGAGGGGGGGCGCTCTCTCGTCCCCCCTCTTTTCCTGCAGCCTGCCAGGTTGTGTGCTCGGATAAGGGTCTGGCATGGATTTTTGGGGGGACCCCATGCCATTTTTTTTATTTTGGTGCGAGGTTCCCCCTAAAATCCATACCAGACCTGAAGGGCCTGATATGGAATTTGGGGGGACCCCCACGCTTTTTTTGGGGGGTTCAATGACTTTGATCTGTATTGCCGGGACCCGATAATTCATTATAGCCGAGAGTAGTTTTAAATAACTTTTTTTCCTTCAGAAATGACATTTTGTGCAGGGACAATTCTAAACACGGGAAACATGCGCTACTTTACAGGCATACTTTAGACACTCCCCAGGTATGAAATTCAAAGGAATATTTCACTTTTATCGTTTCACTTTGGGCATTATTAAAATCACTGCTCCTGAAAAAACTTCAGTTTTTAAAACTTTTTTTTGCATTGATACATGTCCCCTGGGGCAGGACCCAGGTCCCCAAACACTTTTTATGACAATAAAGCCCTGTACACACGATCTGGTTTCCTATGGTTTTTAAACCGATGGATTTTTCCATCGGAAAACCGATGAAGCTGACTTCCATCAGTCTTGCCCACACACCATCAGTCAAAAAACCGACTGTTCCAAACGCGGTGATGTAAAACACTCCGATGAGCCGAGAAAAATTAAGTTCAATGCTTCTGAGCATGCGTTGACTTGATTCTGAGCATGCGTGGGTTTTTTAACCGATGGACTTGACCATAGACGATCGGAATTTACCATCGGTTTTTGATCCATCGGAAAATTTTAAAACAAGTTCTATTTTTTAAAACCGATGGAAAAAAGACCGATGGGTCCCATACATGATCGGTTTGTCTTATGAAAACAATCCATCGGACGGTTTTCATCGGTAAAACCGATCGTGTGTACAGGGCTTAACTTGCATATTAACCTTTAAAATTAGCACTTTAGATTTCTCCTATAGACTTTTAAAGGGTGTTTTGCGGCTTTTTGAATTTGCCCCAAACACCCCAAATTGTTCGCTGTTCACCGAACGGGCGAACAGCCAATGTTCGAGTCGAACTCATGTTCGACTCGAACATAAAGCTCATCCCTAGTGGCAAGCACTCAGCAATTGGACTTTTTTAGCAAAAAATCTTATATGGACTTTCCCAATGGACTTTCATTTACCTTTATGGGTTTAATGTGAAGTGAACAATAGTGTTTGCGCCTTTTCCTTGTGTTTAGATCCAGAAATATTAACTGCTCAAATTATATGCAAATATTTGCTTTTAATGACGTAAAAGTCAAGCATGTTTCAACCCTCTTTTGCATCACATGTCTTCTTATTGGTCTTCGAATGTGATGGATGGACTGTAAAGATGAGAAGGATGCAGTGAGAATGATGAGTTTGACTTTCACAGCTAAAGATACATTTCCATGTAATTGCATTGATTGTTATGACATGTGGTTTTCGGGGACAGTAACATCTTTGTATGCTGTCCTTCATCATACATCCAGTTTGTACTTTCTAGCTGTGTAACAGGTTCACTTTAAATGACTAAATCTACAAATATATGATTTAATAGACAAACAGTGGTGCTAGAAATTCAGCTGCTACTATTATTCCTACCACTACTAAATAAAAAAATAAAAAAATTGGAAAAAAAACAAGCAAAGCAGAATAGATGTTTTAGTACTTATAGTAGCAATAATTAGTTACTATTGTATAAAATTATGTTTCTTTTATATTATTAATAAAAAAACTTAAAATTTAAGTGTAGGAAAACACAAAGAAAACTAAGAAATATGAAGTTAGTTCATATGAAGCTACCTACTGTTACTACAAAACATAAATAACTAAAATGTAAGGCAAAATTAAAGCATCACGTTGAACTTCCCTTGAGCTATCAGAAGAGAAAATAATATTGCTGGATATTGATTACTCAATATTTTCTCTGATGCAAAAGTACAGATGTTAATGAAATAGAAAAAGAAAGATTTATCTTATGACTACCATAACATTTTCTGGACAGTGAATCTTCAATACTATAAGCCTGGAAATTCATTTTTATAGCTCGTTTATAGCCATCATTTCTGGTAAGACTGTGTTGTAACAATAAAATTGTGTGTAAATAAAGCCTTTTTCAAACATAAACACCAATCTATAGATAGCTTATCAAATAACATATTATGGAGGGATGATCTACTGACAATATTGGAAATAAAATATTTTTTGTCAAATGCAAAGAACTATTTGTAGTATTTATTGAGTAAGAAAGAGCAGCACAAGCTTTTCACATTTGCATGACACATTTCAGGTTTTTGCAAGGGGTTGTTCATGCACTTTTCAGAATGAAAAATAAAGCAAGCCATACACTGTTTATCGCATAGTCTGAGACATACTATGCAATATTTCAACCAACTTTTTAAAGAAAAATTTACAGAGAGATGGCTTTCATGGCTTAACCTATTCTGTACTATGCATTTTAAGGCCTGGGTCACACCTATGCAGTTCGCAGTTTGCATATTCCAGGTGCATTTTGAATTTTTTAACCACTTGCCTACCAGCCGCCGCAGTTTGGCTCGGCTGGGCAAACCAACGTTACCTTACGTCGCTTTTTCTTTTAACCACTAGGGGCACGCCCGCAGTGTGTGCCCGGAGCCGATGCGAGTGCCCGGCAGGCGCGATGACAGCCGGGCACCCGCGATCGCTCGTGACAGATTACGGAAAAGGTAAGTATACAATTTTCCGTTTTCTTGGTGCCTTCATGGCAGCATACCAATGGTTACTAACTCGCTTAAAGGGAGGGTACTGCAATAATGCAATTAAATGAGTTTACAGAACTGATAGTTCCAAGAGACCTCCTCCCGAATCTCGGGAGATAAGGATTGCCGTGTCTAGGGTATAGTGCGACATGAAGGTGATGAAGGATGACTAACTAGCTGTCCTGCAAATTGTCTCCGGAGAGACCCTAGCCCAAACGTTGCCGAGGCAGAGGACCTTCCCCATGATGAGTGCGCATTCGGCGCACTTCGGACTGGGAGACAACTAGCCCGCTACGTCCTTGGACTAGCTTGGAGGGCGTCATTGCTTTCTTTGTGCCCTTGACAATAACGAATGAACATTTATCTTTGCGAAACTGTTGTGTTAGTTCTAAGTAACGCCTCAGGGATCTGGCTATATCCAAACCGTGTAGTTTGAGGAGATTGGATCTTCTCTGAAAGTCAGGAGAAGCCATACCCGGCTGAGAATGTAGAGTGCAGACACTTTAGAGACATGCTGGTGAATAGGCTGTAGGACTTCCCTGCCTGGGAAAAGGGTGACGTAGGGTTCCTGTGCCCCTAGAGGCTGTGTTTCTGACGCCTTACGACCTGACATGATGGCAATCAGCAAGGTAGGTTCCCAATGTAATGTCTCCCAATGCACACTCTTTAATGGGTGCAAAGGAAGGGTCTGTTAAGACATCTGTCAGACACCCCTATGGGGTATGAGTCTTCCCGGGAGGACGTGGACTTTGACTGTTTTCAGGAAACGTTCTACAGGGTGTACCAAGATGGCCGCTGCTCGGCCTCAGAAGGCTACTGCGCATGTGCTGTGACGTTCCACTGTGACTCCACCCCCAAGATGATGAGACTGTGCAAGGAGACGCGCGCGAAGCGCCCGCACCCACAGGGAAAGGGGGGGGGGAATGGCGGCACACCCGGCGGTATTATCAGGCCACTCACGGCTCCCACCAATGGAAGGAATCTTCAGGAGAGGACCGCACCTGGAGGCAGCGCATATGAGTATACCGTCTAGCGACAGGTATATGGGAGACAGCAGCGGGTACACATGGAGGCAGTAAGGTGCACATGGAGGCAGCGCCAGGCACATATGGATGCAATGTTAGGCCAGAAATTCATGAGTGCAGAGTTAGGCGCACATGGAGGCATCACCAAGTACACATGGACTCAGTGTTAGGTGCACATGGAAGCATCACCAGGTGCACATGTATGCAGTGTGAGGTGCACATGGAGGCAGCACCAGGCACACATAGATGCAGTGTTAGGTGCACATGGAAGCATCGGCAGGTGCACAAGTATGCAATGTTAGGTGCACATGGAGGCACCATCAGGTACACATGGACTCAGTGTTAGGTGCACATGGAGGCATCACCAGGTGCACATGTATGCAGTGTGAGGTGCACATGGAGGCAGCACTAGGTACACATAGATGCAGTGTTAGGTGCACATGGAAGCATCGGCAGGTGCACAAGTATGCAATGTTAGGTGCACATGGAGGCAGCGCTAGGTACACATGGCTGCAGTGTTTAGGTGCACATGGAGACAGTTGCACATGAATGCAGTGTCACACATGAATGCAGTGTCAGGTACACATGAGGAAAAAAAAAGAATGCCACTGAAGTGCTCTAAAAGGTACCTTGTGCTGTCTTGCCCTGGATTAGTCAGCCAAAAGCCACAGAGGAGAAGGAGGTGCTCCTGGATGTTTTAGACATGCCCCAAAAAGATCCACAGAAAAACAGGCTCCCATACTTATGTGATGCATTTAGCAGTCCAAGTGATGGGACTCCATCCTGCAGGAGAGCATGAACCTGCAATGGTTACACCATATGACGGTGAGGCAGGGCTGATCTGTGATCCTGCAGTGGATGAGGACAGGAAAAAAGAATACCTGAGGGGGGAGTAACTCTTTCTTTTATAGAGTTACGTGGTCCTGTGGGTTAATCGGGGCGGAGCTATTAACGATTGGTATGCTGCCATGGTAGGCACCAGGAAACCATGTTAAAAGGACTGTAGTGTGTTTCTGCAAAACAGAAATTGCACTAAAAAATGCATAGGTGTGAACCAGGCCTTAGGAATATTTGCAAAACAAAATGCAAACTAACATTTCTAAATGAAGATTGAATATCAACAGCATTTCCCTGCATGCTAAAAACACTCGGTTGAACAAATTTTTAACATCACCAATATTGCATTTCTAATGGCAGCCAGACAAATTGCTGAGAAATATTATTTTCCGTGACATATAAAAACAAATAAAAATTCTTGAAAGGCACATAATAAACATTTTGCAAGCCTGGTTTAGGCTTTGCCATGATACCTTTCCATATTCTAAAGTAGGAGCAAATATCAACTTTAAAAGTATGTGGGGGAAACACATGCAAAGTAAATTTTTCTTTTATCCTAATCCCTTGTCTTTTTATTGGACCTGAAATTGTTCTTGGTAAAATAAAAATTTGCACTTAAGTTGGGCTCCATTTTAGTATAGCTGTTGGGCTGTAGCTCAGAGACGGGAAGGCAGGTACTGAAGTCCAATAAGATCAGTGGTCCAAGAGAGTGCTCACCAGCGCCCTCATAGTTCATTGAGAACTACAAGCTGTCAGCTGCAATGGATTATGGTAGTTGTAGTTCATTCATTCACAGAGTTTTGCGAATGAATGACGCAGCTGTGTGGGCAGAGCCACACTGTTTTCAAGCTGTGACAGCGGATGTCGGGAGTATCCGCTGTCACAAGGAGATGGTGGATGCTCAACATGTTGCACCCTAAATACAGATGGGACATGTAACATGTTGAGAGAGGTGAACATATCCTTTCAATATGAGAGCTACATTAGTTTTCTTTTTCTAGGCTTTTTTCCCCTTTTTCTTTCCCTTTTTTTCCCCCTGTTATTACCTGGTGGTCCCTTTACCCTGTGATCAGCTGTGCCCAACCAAGGCTGGTCACATGTAAAAAGACTTGCCGGTTATCAGTAGTTCTTTCTTCACACACTGTGTCTGTGTCAGATAAGGAGAGACGATAACTGTCAAGGGTGTCAGTACATTGTTAACACTCAGGACACTGATCATTGGTGATTATCAGGACACTGATCATTGGTGCTGATCATCAGTGCAGCCCCATCAGTGCCAATCAGTGTAGCTTATCAGTGCCCATCAGCGTAGCTTATTAATGCCCATCAGTTCCGCCTATCGGTGCCCATCAGTGCAGCCTCATCAGTGCCTCCTCACCAGGGCCCATCAGTGCAGCTTATTAGTGTCCATCAGTGCTGCCTCATCAGTGCTTATCAGTGCCGCCTCATTAGTGCACACCAGTGCAGCCTTATCAGTGGAGAGAGAGGGAGCAAAAGAATGAGAGAGGGAGAGGGAGATGGAGAAAGAGAATGAGATAGAGAGGGAGAGAAAGAATGAGGGAGAGGGAGAATGAAGGAGAAAGAGAACAGTCAGACATAAAGGGGAAATCTTCCAATGGGAACACTAATTCTAGTGATTCTGCTGGATCTGTTGAATTCCCCATTTGGAGGGATTTTTATCACATTCCCTGTGTGGCTAAGGTACAGAAAGTGGAGGTAAATCTCCCCAATGGGACACAGACCCCCCCCCCAAAAAAAAAAAAACAAAACCAAAAAAAAATGACAAGTTTTTAAAGCCCCCCTTACTCTATACAAAATGCCTAAAATTATTTTAGTTTTAGTTTAAAGTCAAGGGTAATATCCATCAAGCAAAATGCAACCATGCCCACTCATTAATGCTTAGCAAAGTGTGAAATCGCAGATCTTCAAGTTAAAACCTATTACTGTTAATGGCTCAGAAATAACTATAAGCAAGTCAAAAGGGATTTGCCTTAGCTTATTGAATAAGCTGATGCTTTGCTGACTTCCATCAGCCCACCATGTGCAAGCCAAATTACTGCTTGCTGGATTTTCCTAGCATGTGATTTATTTTTTGCAAACTGTATTTTTTGCACATTTGGGAATTTCAAGGTTAAATAGTTTTAAACTGCAAATTCCCTGACAAAGGAAACAGACAATTTGCCTTTAGTAAATCTACACCTAAAGCCCTGTACACACGATCGGATTTCCTATGGATTCTAATCCGATGTATTTTTCCATCGGAAATCCAATGAAGCTGACTTCCATCAGTCTTGCCTACACACCATCAGTTAAAAAACCGATCGTCCCAAACGCCGTGACGTTCAACGGCACTATAAAGGGGAAGTTCAAATTCAATGGCGCCACCCTTTGGTCTGCTTTTGCTGATTTCGTGTTACCGCGCGTTAGTAAAAGTTCAGAGCCGATTCGCGCTTTTCAGTCTCCGTGCTTTTCAGCATGACAAATGTGCTATCTCCATTACGAACGCTAGTTTTACCGGAATGCGCGCTCCCGTCTCATAATTCAGTCTGAGCATGCGTGGGTTTTTTTATCCGATGGAGTTCCACACAGACGATCGGATTTTGCTATCGTTTTTTTTTCCCATTGGAAAAATTTAAAACATGTTCTATTTTTTCACACCGATGGGGCCCATACACGATCGTGTGTACATGGCTTAACTCTATTATACAAAGGGCGAAAGAGTTTTTCCAGTTTAAAATCTATCGCAGGTTAGAAAAGATTTACAGTTTTACATAGCAAATAGAGCACCAATAAAAGTACTGTATGTTGCCAACATTTTCCATCCTACATTCCCTACAAGTGCCTTCCACATGAAACACAGGATGACATACTTTATTTTGTATAAAACAGCCTGGGGATTCCCTCAAAATGTGTACCATACCCTAATCCCCCTTGTTGAGGGTCTGGTATGCATTGCCGTTTACTTATTTTTTACAAAATAAAGAAAGCTTGAAGGGAAATGTAAATTATTGACAATTTAAACTACATTTCTTTTCTTTGTCAATGTCAGTTTTGCTGTAGTAGGTATTATACATCGTACAGATGCACCACTGTGCCAGTTGGTTAATGGCACCACCGAGCATGTTATTTAAAGGATTTTTGTTTTTTATTGTTTCGCTTTACGCATTATTCAATTTTCTGCTCCTTGCAAACTGGTATTTTAAGAAAAAAAATTCCATTGGTACATTTCCCCCAGGACAGTGCAAACCTATCATGCCCCTTTTTGCCAATACCTTGCATATTAGCTTTAAAACTTGATACACACTATACAATTTTCTGTAGAGTTTTTCCTTCAGGTTTACCAAAACTATATAATATGAGGTCAAACCTTAAGAGTTTGAATTTGTATGCAATCAGGCAGGCCCTTGCACTACATGTTTTTTTTTTTTTTATATACGTTTTTATTGGGAAATAGAAGACAATTGTACAAGAAAATCGCCAATCGGTTACAAACAATGGTACGCATAAACAAAGAAATAGCGAGTTATTTAGATCAAAGAGAATAAAGACCAAAGATAAACACTCAACACTTGAAGATTGACATTGAGGGGTAGCAGAGAGTTTTGCATAGACCCTAATCTCACCTAGTGAGAATGTATGAAGTCATCCTAGATATATACCAAGATCTCTACCAATACTGATACATGGCCAGAGGGTAAATACTGGATGGATCTGTCTACACACCTCTATGGTTAAAGTCGGAAATAGGGGGGGGAAGCAAAAACAGAAACAAGAAGTGAACTGGGGGGGGGGGGAAGGGGTGAGAGTCCAGAAATACTTGCAGGCTGATCGTTCCAAAACATGGGGGAACTCGTAAGCAAAAACAGCCATGGTAGGACCCAGAGGGAAGCAGAGACCAAGTTTTGCCAAGAAAGTTTTTATGGTCCTTTTGAGATTGGGTCATTATAGGAGAAGGAAAGTTGTTCCAGAGCCGCCTGATCAGCTGGTGAGAGGGTTGAAGTGATGAAGGTTCGCCATCTGCAGAGAAAGCGATCTCTAGACCTGGAGTCTTTGAAGTCCGTGAGAAAACGTTCTTTATAGAAGAGGGTAAGGCATTCCTTTTCGAGTTGGAGGAGCGAAGGGCATTGAGGAGAGATCCAGTGCCTAAGAATGAGTCTCCTAGCGATGAGAAGGCAAAGCAAAATCCAGTCCTTGGAGGAAGAGTATTTGGTGGACCCAGAGGAGGTTGGTGCAGCGAGGGACAGAGACCAGGGCAGCAGTATAGGGTCCCAATACCCGAATATTAGGAGTAAAGGGTCTTTAGGCAGTTTCAGTAAAGTGATCTTGAATACGTAGGTTAGGACTTGACTTGGTCCCAAAATGAGGAAATGTAGGAACAGGACCAAAACCGGTGAGAGAGAGGAGGTTTTGGCATCTTGCATAAAGGGCATGAGGCACCATTCTTACTGGATTTTGGGGAGAGGAATGGGATGTAGGCCCGGTGGGCGATCTTGAGTTGTGTTTCTCTCCAAATTTCGTTGGGTGTCAGCTGAAGAGTTTTTTGCAGCCCAGCCAGGATTTTGTTCGTTATGCAGGGATCTGGGAAGTCCGCAGCCCAATTGGCAACTGATGAGGAAGACAAGGACAGGGATGAGTCTCGCAAGAGAGGTTTGTAGATATCCGAAATCTTGTATTGACTATTTAGTAATAAATGTTCCGAGAAGCTGGTTTGAAATCTCCGACGTGCATCTTTGCAGGCGTTAGACAGGAAGCTGATGAATTGGTTGAAGTGAAAAACGTGGGAGGGAGGCATAGAGAATGATGAGGATATAGTGGAAAAGTGGAGAGGTTTTCCAGTGATGCCGTCACATAAGGAGGCAAAATTTGATAGCCCTTGATCTCGCCATACCGTGAACGCTTTACATTGAAGACCAGGGAGGAAACCAGGATTCCCTTGGATCGGTAAATGGGGAGAGATGAAGGGGGATAACTTGAAGGTCTCCCTGATTTCTCTCCAAGCTAGAGCTGTGTCCCGCAAAGGAAGATTGTGTTGATATGGGGGAGGAACCGTTTTCCATCTGCAGTGTAGGAGGGCTACCAAAGAGTAGGGGCGAGCCATTTCGGTTTCAAGGAGATGGTTAGAGTATTGGGATGATTGGGCTATCCAGTCCAAGCTGGTCCTGAACAAACAAGCTAAATTGTACAATCTGATATGAGGTAGACTGATACCCCCGTCACGTCTGGGAAGGTGTAATTTTTTAAGGGCTATCCGAGGTCTTTTGCCGTGCCAGATTAAATGCGAAATTTTGGAATTGAGAGATTTGACATCCTTGTGTTTTAAAAGCAAGGGTATGGTTTGCAAAGGATAAAGCAGTCTGGCAAAGCTAATCATTTTGACAAGGTGACACCTTCCCAAGAGTAAGAGGGGGAGATCCATCCAGTTTGACAGTTCCTGAAAAAGTTTAGTGAAGAGTAGTAGTTTTCCAATCTTAATTCCCAGATAAGTAATGTGAGATGAGGCGACTTTGAACAGGGAGTGTTTGGCCCATGAGGGTGGGGAGTGCGTGCCGATAGGTAGAATCTCGCTTTTGGAGTAATACGGAGGCCAGAACACCGTCGGAAATCGTCAAAGGTGTTCTTAATGGTCAGGATGTCATCTCGGGGATTGCCCGTAAATATGAGGACGTCGTCGGCAAATAATGAGGTGCGAAGTTCCGTGCCGCCTATTTTGATGCCTCGCAGGGGGGCTGCCTGGGATAGATATCTGGAGAGGGGTTCTAAGGCTATGTTGAACAGGAGGGGGGAAAGAGGACAGCCCTGCCTGGTTCCTTTATGAAGGCGGAAGTCATCTGAGAGGAGTCCTGCCGCAACAAGTCTAGCTGAGTGTGCTGTGTACATGGAATTAATAAGGTGGCAGAAAGGGCCTGAAAAACCCATTTTAGAGAGTGTAAGAGATAACCAGTCAAAACTAACATTGTTAAAAGCTTTTTCAGCATCTAGGGTGATAATGGCATAATTCCCCAAGGGGTCCTGTTTGGCTTGTTCGAGGGCCAAGAGTACCTTACGAATGTTAAGAGTAGCTGTCCGCCCTCTCACAAAGCCGGATTGGGCCGGGTGTATGAGGTCCGGGAGGATGGTAGCTAGCCTGGAGGCCACTATCTTGGATAGAATTTTGACATCCAGGTTGAGTAGTGAAATGGGCCTGCATGAGCCTGAATCTAGAGGGTCTTTGCCCTTTTTTGAGAGTAGCTTGATGATAGCCTGGTTACCCGTCGGTAAATAGGGGCCTCCCGCCCATATGTTGGTGTAGACCGAGTGGAGTATGGGTGCCGTAATATTTGGGAGGGTTTTATAGAATTCACTTGTAAAACCGTCCAGGCCGGGTGCTTTCGAAGGGTGGAGATTTCAAATGGTGTGGTCTATTTCGTCGAGGGAGATGGGGGCGTTTAAGATGTCCAGCTGAGTGGGAGAGACAGTCGGTAGATTCATTTTTGCAAGAAAGGCATGGGCTAGTTTATGGTCAATAGGATCGGGGGCATAGAGGGCCTTGTAATATTCTAGCATGGTTTTATTTATGTGCAGTGGGGTGGAATGCACCTTTCCAGTGCAATCTCGCAGCGAGGTGATCTGTGTCGGGCAGAACATGCCCTTGCAGAGTCTGGAGAGGAGTTTACCTGCTTTATTACCATATTTATGTAGAGTGGCATCTAGGTGTGATCTTTTTGTGAGTTCCAGTGTATCAGTCCAGGTATCAAAGGCAGTTTTAGCCGCTAGCCACTCAGCCCTGTCAGCCGGTGAGGTCGAAGTAGCGAGGTTGCGTTGGGCAAGGTGTAGTCTATCACTGGCCAGTCTGTATTTTGATAAAGCATTTCTTTTGAAGGAAGTGGCATATGATATAATCCGACCCCTCAGGTATGCTTTACCAGCATCCCATAGAAGGTTCGGATCTCCTGCATGCGGGGCATTGGCAGAGGAAAACTCCCCCCATGACCGTTCCATGTATGTTCTGAAGTCAGCATTGTTGTGGAGAAAGGATGGGAAGCGCCAAATATTGGGATGGGGGGGGAGATCTAGCCTATCCAGAGTAAGGGTGATTGGAGCATGGTCTGATATGGCTATGTCTCCAACCTCTGAGTCCGAGACTAAAGGAATAAGGTTGTCGGATCCAAAAAAATTGTCGATCCTAGTGAGGACCTTGTGGGGGTTAGAGTAGAAGGTATACTCTCTGTCTACCGGGTGCGATAGACGCCAAATGTCAGTGAGATGTAGGGAGTCCATAGTCGAGGCAAATAGGGTGGGACCGGGTGTAGTGAGTGCTAGGGTGGATTGCTTCGGGGCGGACCTATCGTCTGAAGGATACATGAGGTCATTGAAGTCTCCCCCAACCAAGTGGGGTAAATGGGGGGAGGTGAGAAGCCACGAAGAGAGTTGGGAGTAAAAGGTCTTTGTGGGGCTGTTGGGCGCATAGATATTAGATATGACCAGTTCTTTGGTTCCTATTTTAACCCTGGAAGAAATTAAACGCCCTTGGTCGTCTGTTTGCGTGGATAGAACTGTGCATGGGAGGTTTTTGTGAATCAGAAGGAGGACACCAGCCTTCCGTCCAACTGATTCTGCCCCTAAAACCGTACCAACACAGAGTTTCTGCATACAACCGAAGTCAGACGCCGTAAGGTGAGATTCCTGCAGTAGTGCTATGTCGGCCTTTAGCCTTTTGAGATGTCGAAGAATCTTCATTCTCTTGTTAGGAGAATAGAGGCCCTTCACATTCCATGAAACTACCCTAAGACATCATGAATAAGGAGGGGTATGAGCATAGGATCAGCATCTGCCATAGAATATGTAGGGGGTAGGAGGTATACTGTAGGCACGGGAGGATCAGGTTCATCTATAAATGGAGCCCTTGAGTAGTGAACGTGTATAGGAGTGTGGACTGGGGTGTTGGGGGGGAAGAGGGGGGAAGAAGAGAGAGAACAAGGAGAAACAAAACAAATAACTAAAATATATATCAGACTGAACTTCGCTTTTTTCCGCATGAGTACGCTGTGCGAGATAGTTCCCCATGCAGGACCCAGCATGGAAAAAGAAGAGTGTCGATCAAGCCCGAGCGCCCCTGGAACATCAGTGATGTGCGAGGGACCCACGGGTTACAACCGTGATAAGGAGTCAGGTATGTCACACAGCGGAGTCATGAAAGATATCTAAACGTAGGCAAAATGCGTGCAGATTGGCAAGAATACAGAGTTGCCCTAGCATGCAAAAAAAAAGAAATAACAAGCTCAATTATAGCAAACAATATAATAGAATGCATATGGCAGAACAGTAAATGAGACCAAAATAACGAGAGAGGATTAACCCTGGGTGGCCATTCAGGGGTCATTGCCCAGAGGTGGACTCTGGATGACCGCCGAAGGGATCACGCAAGTGAGACAAACATCATAATCGACAGGTGCAAAAGAGAGAGACCATACGACCTGGATTGGTGAAAACGAAAGTCCAAGGCAGTGCGGGAAACTTCACCGGAGAGTTACGGTTGCGTTGGTCTGGAGCAGAAGGCCTAAAGCGTTTTGGAGAGTCCTTGCGAGGGCTTCTCTGATCCAGGGATCGGAGAGTAGAAGATGACTTGGAAGGCGTGTGAGGTAGTGCATCGCCCCGTATGGAGCGGATAAAGGATTCTGCCTCCAAGGGATCCTGGAATGACAATTGTTCCCCTTTAGGTGAATTGAGGCGTAGAGTTGCAGGAAAGGCCAGGGTGAATTTTATTTGTTGCTTGAAGAGTTCAGAGCAGATCGGTTGGAAAGCTTTTCTCTTCTTGGAAACCTCGATCGAGTAGTCAGAAAAAATTAGGATATTTACCCCGTCAATTTGGAGAGATGGGGATTGTCGAAATGACTGTAGGATGAGAGATTTGTCAGCATAATTGAGATACTTGGCAATGATGGGACGGGGTGTTTTGCGTTCGGTATTGAAGGAGCCCATACGGTGTGCGCGTTCCACTGTGAACAGGCCTGAAAGACCCATGGCTTCTGGGATGCGTTTTGAGCAGAATTCCACCAGAGCTGCAGAGGGGAGCGATTCGGGGACACCTATAAAACGCAAGTTGCTCCTCCTGGATCTATTTTCCAAATCTTCTAATTTTTGAAAAATAAACTGATTAGTCTTGTCTTGCGACTGCTCCGTGGCCTGCGCTTGGTAAAGTTTGTCCTCTACTTCTGATAAGCGTTGTTCCACCTCATTTAATCTGTGGGAATGTTCAGTGAGTTGGGCCTTGATTTGTTTCATGCCTGCGTTAACTGCCTGTTCCACTGAGGCAGAGATCATGGGGGAGAGAAGGGCAGCCACTGCATTTGCTATGCGGTGAGTGTGGTCTGCATCCCCTGAAGGTGAGGGTGAGGATATTGCCTGTCCCCTGTGGGGGATGGAGATGTCCCCTGGGATGGTGTAGCTGGAGTGCTAGATTGCTGGGAAGGATGCTGGGAGGGATGCTCACTCACCTCCATGTCTGCCGCCTGTGTCGCCTCCGCGGAGTTGGAGTAGGCCAGAGCCGGGGCCTCGATTTGCGGTTTGGCCGAGGGTGCCACCGCTGCCGCGTACGCGCGGATGCCATTTTTTTCGACAAAGCGGTCCATCCTGGGCTGGACAGTGAGGGGGGGGCTCCCGGAGATGGTGCAGGTACTCAGGGGGGCGCTCAGACCAGATCAAAACACAGACGTGATTCCCCGTCTGCATCTCACCACCAGAGGAGAAGCTCCCATTCCTCTTCCAGACACCGCTCCCACCGCGAGGACAGTTATTCTGATCGGAGAGCCTGCTGGGGATGCGGCTCACGAGTCCCAGAGGTTAATCGTTATGCAGCCATTGCTATGCCCATGCGGTTGGGGAAAAAGAGACAGAAGATCAACGGATCGAGTCTCTAGTAAAATGGGTGGTGCAACGTACTCTTAAAGAGATGGATGCTTCCCACGCACAAAGCCAGTCCAGCACTACTCGATATGGCTCCCCGGCTGATGTGGTCTGTGAAGTCCCAGGTCCTTCCCAGCCCTACGCATCTTCACCTCTTCCCTCGGAAGGAGAATTGGAGAGTGATGAAGAGAGCGTGGAATTTGATTTCTCTCAAGTGACCCCGCTTATTAAGGCGGTCAAAGAGGCCCTTATATGGGAAGACCCATCTACTCCTCCAGCTAAACAGAATTTTTTTTTCAAGCACCTGGGGAAAGAGCGCCCAAGTTTTCCGCTTTTAGCCGAACTAAAGGGCATTTTTGATGAGGAGTGGAGTAAAGTGGACAGGAAGTCCTCAATGACGAATAAAGCCGCCAGAATGTATCCTTTCAAGGCAGATGAGGTAAAATACCCGGAGAATATTCCTCCTGTGGACGCAGCAGTAATGCGTCTGGCTAAACACGTCACGCTCCCTCTAGAAGACGCAGTCTCCTTTAAGGACAGTCTTGATAGAAGAATGGATCAGGACCTTAAAATAATTTACGGTCTTGCTGGGACAGCTTGTAAACCCGCCCTAGCCTTGGCAGCCGTGTCTAAGGCTATGGAGGCATGGACGGAGAATGTGGATTCCTTTCTTAAAGGTGTTTCAGAAGAATTGGCCAGTAACTCAGCAGCAGCAGAGCTAAAACTAGCAGTGGCCTTCTTGGGAGAAGCATCAGTTGATCTGATCCGTCTACTGTCCAGGATTATGCTATCCTCAGTTACGGCTAAACGAGCCCTATGGCTACGCCCTTGGCAGGCTGACCGTCTTCTAAGCAAACATGGTGCAAGATTCCTTTCGAAGGATCATCGCTGTTTGGTAATAAACTAGATGACGCCATAGCTAAGGCCACAGGCGGGAAATCTGGCTTTCTTCCACAGGACAAGCGTCCACAGGGTCGAAGGAAGCCCCAGTTCAGAAGACGCCCCAGTTCAGAAGACGAGGGAAGCAAGCTCCTATAGACCCGGCCGGGACTTCAGAAGAAACTGGAGTAGAGGCCAAGTGTCCTTTCGCAAGCCAGCAAAGAACCAAGCGTCCAGTGGTCGTGACCAGGCTAAATCCTTTTGAGATTTTGCCCACCCAGGCCTGCTCCTCTTCCGGCACGTGTGGGTGGCCTCAATCTCAGACTTCTGGGTCGTCAGGACAGTGTCGTCAGGTCACGCATGGTCCTTCTCCAACATTCCTCCCCCCAGATTTATCTCAACCCTACTTCCAAGTACGGAAGAGCAAAAACAGGCCTTACTGTACTACGTAGACCTGCTGAAAACCCAGGGAGCAGTGGTGTGTGTCTCAGAGGAAGAACAGTTCCAGGGTGTGTACTCCCCCCATTTCTTAGTCCAAAAGAAAAGCGGTGCCTGGCACCTGGTAATAGATCTGATGTATCTGAACAAGTTCATAAGGCACGGAAAATTCAAAATGGAGACTCTGTCAACAATTCAACAAGCCATTCAACCAGGCGACTGGATGATTTCGATAGACCTGAAAGATGCCTATTTCCACGTGCCAGTGGCAAAGGACTTTCTGAAGTACCTTCGGTTCCATATCAGGAACATCTACAATTCATCTGCCTACCGTTTGGTTTGACAACTTCCCCTCGGGTTTTCACCAAGGTCCTCTTGGCCGTAGTGGCCCTCATCAGGTTAAAGGGTGTGCGTCTTTACCATTATTTAGATGACCTCCTAGTTCTGTCTCAAAACAGAGAACAGCTGCTGGTGCACAGAGAACAAGTGATCTCAACCCTTTCCAGCTTTGGATGGCTTCTAAACTTGGAAAAAAGCCACCTGGATCCAGCCCAACGCTTAATTTACTTAGGGGCGCAGTTCAATACAGTGGGGAACACCATCTCCCTGCCAGTAGAGAAGATTCCGGTGATCCGGAAGAGGATTTCTCGCACTCTGGATGCTCCTCATCTGAAAGCATCACAATGCCTAAGAATCATTGGCACAATGGTCTCCACGACCCCCATGGTCAAATGGGCTCTATGGAGGTTACGCCCCTTTCAGTCAGGGTTCCTCCAGCAGTGGAAGTCAGGGGACAAGAGTCAACTCATCCGCAACAATGAGAAACAGCCTCTTCTGGTGGCTCCAACTCAAGAATTTGCAAAACTGTCACTCCATTGCCCCCGTCTCCTGGGTCACAATCACGACCGACGCCAGCGGTTCCGGCTGGGGGGCTCTCTGTGGTCAGAACCTTGCTCAGGGCAGGTGGGACGTTCGCCTCCGCAACCCGGGCTCAAATGTCCTAGAGCTCCGGGCAGCTTGGTGTGCCCTCCAATCCTTTTCTCGGTTTCTGAAAGAAGAATCGGTGTTGATCAGGATGGACAACACCACAGCAGTGTCATATGTGAACAGACAAGGGGGGACACAGAGTTCCACGCTCCTTTTAGAAGTCGAGCCCATCATCAGCAGTTTTTATTCCGGGAGTACAGAACTCACAGGCGGATTTCCTCTCACAAACTCGTCTAGACAACAACGAGTGGTCCCTCAATGTACAGTCCTTCAACTGGATTCTGTCCCTGGGAGTCAATCCCGAAGTGGACCTATTTGCTTCCCCTTACAATTCCAAAGTAGTAAAGTTCTACTCTCGGGGCCGTTGCAGCCAGGCAGTCGGAACGGATGCCCTGACGGACAGTTGGAGGTTCAGGAGGGCATACGCATTTCCCCCGATCCCGATAATTCTCAAATTCCTGAGGAGAGACCTTGGTTTCCCCTCCTGATCCAACTGAGATACCGGGACCCGGTACCTCTTCCTCTCAGGCCGGACCTTCTCTCTCAAGGGTCACTGCTACACCCTTGTCCGGCACTGATGAGACTGACGGTCTGGTTCTTAAGAGGGAGAGTCTGGAATCCCTCGGCTGCGCCTCTAGAGTGATGTCTACACTGTTGAGCTCAAGAAGGGCAAGTACCAACAAGGTTTATAGAAGAATCTGGGCCAAATTTGTTGAGTTCTCCTCTGCTTCTGGGAGGTCCTTCAAAAATCCAGGAGTTCAGGATGTTCTTAGTTTTCTTCAAACCGGACTAGACTTACCCTTATCTGTTAGCTCTTTAAGAGTACAAGTTTCGGCCTTGTCAGCCTTCTCTGGGGTCTCATGGGCAGTCCATCCCTTAGTCAGACAATTCTTTCAGGGGGCATCAAGAATTAAGCCCCAGAGGAAACCAAGATTTGCCAAGTGGGATCTTCCCCTCGTTCTAGACTCACTGTCTGGACTCAGTACGTCGGGGCCCTCCCTGTCCTCCATTAAGGACTTTTCAGCGAAAGTAGCCTTCTTAGTAGCCATCACCTCGGCTAAGAGGGTCTCTGAGATCGGGTCTCTGGGTCATGAAGAACCTTTTCTAACATTTTTCCCGGATCTAGTAGTCCTTATACCCATGTTGGGTTCAAATCCAAAAGTGTCTTCGGTATTTCACGAAAATCGAGAAATTGTCCTACCTACGTTTAAGACTCCAGATTCCAGTGAAACTCATCCCCTGGATATAGGTGAAATCCTAAAAGAGTATTTGCAAATTACTCCTTCCTTCAGACGATCTGATCATCTGTTTGTTCTGCATTCTGGAAACAACAAAGGGAAGAAAGCTTCAACCAGGACAATTGCATCATGGATCGTTCAAACAATCCAGCAAGCATACAGGGCTAAGGGCTTGGCTCCTCCACAGGCGGTGACGGCACACTCCACCAGAAGGATGGCAGCATCCTGGGTGGCGGCCCGACATGTGGCTCCAGATGTCATCTGTAAAGCGGCCTCGTGGGCCTCTATTAATACGTTTATGGCCCATTACTGCATTGAACCGGCATCATTGTCTTCTGTTAATTTTGGGTTAGGAATCCTGTCGGTTGACAGGACAAATTAAAGCTTTTCTGTTCAGCATACCCACCCGTGTGGTCTGGCTAGTTATTTCCCACACGTAGGCTGCCATGGAGTCAGTCAGGAAAACTGAAAATTTATTACCAAACACTTACCGTAATTTTCCTTTCCTGATGGACTCCATGGCAGACGGAGTTCCCACCCTGAAAGAAAATATTAATGAAAGAAAGTAAGTATCCAAGAGTCGGCTAGTTACGGAACACAGTGCTGAGAGGTGAGCTTACTTTTATGGGTATGGGGTCCTATAGCATTGGAGAGGAGGCGGGGTTAACCCACACATAGGCTGCCATGGAGTCCATCAGGAAAGGAAAATTACGGTAAGTATTTGGTAATAAATTTTCAGTTTTTCCTCAGTTTAGGCCGATGCGTATTCTTCTACATATTTTTGGTAAAAAAAATATCGCAATAACCGTTTATTGATTGGATTGCGCAAAAGTTATAGCGCCTACAAAATAGGGGATAGTTTTATGGCATTTTTATTAATATATTTTTTGACACCATTTTGGGACCATTGTAATTTTTACAGCGAGCAGTGCTATAAAAATGTACCGATTACTGTGAAAGTGACACTGGCAGTGAAGGGGTTAACCACTAGGTAGCGCTGAAGGGGTTAAGTGTTTCCTAGGGAGTGCTTCTAACTGTTAGGGGGAGGAGCTACCAGTGACCACGGGGAACAGTAGATCAGTGACATGTCACTAGGCAGAACAGGGCAATGCCTTGTTTACAAAGGCATTCCCCAGTTCTGCCTTTGCCGACCGCAATCGCGGGCCGCCCGGGAACATCGAGTTCCCGGAACCTGCGTGCACACTCACGAGGCACGTGGCGGGCAAATTCAAAGGGACGTACAGGTACAGGTACGCCCATTTGCCTGCCCGTGCCATTGTGTCAACGTATATGTGTGTGCGGCGGTCGGCAAGTGGTTAAACATGTTTCATATTAAATGGTGCTCTATAAATCCAAGAAGAAAAACTAACAAAACAATTTATTATTAGTGTTCTGAACAGGTGGAGTATAGGCAGTGGCATGGCTAGACATTCTTTCACCCTGGGCAAAGACTCAGTTCGACGCCCCCCCCCCCCCCCCAGAAGAGGGCGTGTCCTATTGTCAGAATCCAATTTTAAATCCCCCTTATTTCAATGCCCCACCTTACATTATTATCCCCCTTTAAACCTTCCTTACATCCCCCTTTACACCTGTATCCTTTCTTACATCAGTGTCCCTCTTACATCAGTGCCTCCATTACATCAGAGTCCCCCTTAGATCAGTGCCCCCCTTTACATCAGAGCCCTTTCTTACTTCAATGTCCCCCTTATTTAATAGTCCCCCCTTACAGCAGTGCCTCCATTACATCAGAGTTCGCCTTACATAAGTGCCTCAATTACATCAGAGTCCCCCTTACATCAGTGTCTCCATTACATCAGAGTCCCCTTTACATCAGTGCCTCCATTACATCAGAGTCCCTCCTACACCAGTGCACCCGGGTCCTCCCTGTTGTGTCTGACGCATACAACAGAGTTATGATTGTACACAGAGAAGGCGCTTCAAACTGCAATAAAACCAAGACTTTAATTGCCCAAAGGAAGATTAGAAAGATTAATGCCCTGTACACACGATCGGAATTTCCGATGGGAATTTTCCATCGGAATTCCATTCAAGCTGTCTTGCACACACAGTCAGACCAAATTCCGACCGTCCAAAACGCGGTGACGCAAAACACTACGACGAGCCGAAAAAAATTAAGTTCAATGCTTCCGAGCATGCGTCGACTTGATTCTGAGCATGCATGGTTTTTCACACAGACGATCGGAATTTCTATTTCTATTTCTAAACTCCGACGGAAAAAAGTCAGATGGGGCCCACACACGGTTGGAATATCCGATGAAAAAATTCCGTCTGACTTTTTTCATCGGAAACATCCAATCATGTGAACAAGGCATTACAAGAAACAAAAAAATAAACAGGCTTATCAAATTGCATGGGTAGTCCAGCGGGAGGTTTCCTTAAAGATGCAGCAGCTGCAGCATGTGTTCCAGTTGACCAGTGTTGAGGAGCTGCGTGTCAGAGTCCAGGAAGGGCAGCCACACTGGTGAGACCAGCGTGAAATGCATGTACCCGGATGTGACGTCAAAGGGGGCAGTGACACGTTTTGGAGCATGCGCGATAGCTCCTTCTTCATGATACGTAGCTCCTCACCACTGGCCGGCTGGAGCACATGCTGCATCTGCTACAACTTAAAGAGGAAGTAATCTCCTTATATGCGGATGATGCACTTATTTATCTGGGGGATACGGCCGCATCGTTGCAAACAGTGATGGGTATCATAGGAGATTTCGGAGGTTTTTCAGGTTTCACTATAAACTGGTCTAAATCAACAATAATGCCCATAGATCCGTTGACAGAACCACTACCAGCTGGTGCGGAGCAGATCGCCATAACCAAGAACTTTAAATATTTGGGGGTAGTGGTATCCCAGGATCCAGCGGAATATCTTCAGCTGAATCTGGGCCCACTACTGGAAAGACAGAGAGGGAAATGCAATAGCTGGTGCAAGCTCCCTCTGTCAGTGGTGGGACGGGCAAATTTAATAAAAATTGTATGGGCCCCACAGTTATTATATGTTTTTCACAACTCCCCTATGTGGATCCCAAATAAATGGTTCAAACGAATAGATACCCTGATGCGGGATTTGATATGGAAAAAAAAGATAGCCAGGATAAGCTTAACCACCCTGCAATATAGTAAGGACAGGGGGGGATTGGCAGTACCCCACCCCAAAATGTATTTTTTGGCCTCACAGTTCCAGCAGTTGGCGGGATGGGGCAGGGAAGAAAAAGAGGATCCTACAAGTATCCTGGTGACTACGGTGGCTCCTACACTAAAGGCAGCATCTCATTTGGAGATGGACTTGCCCAGTATACCACACTCTGCACCTACGGGTATTCTCCTTAAAAAGGTCTGGGGGGGGGATCCGGAAGGCCTTGAGGTTAAGGGGCCCACTGCCCTTTACCCCGATATGGCAAAACCCTAGATACCGAGAGTTACAGGATCTAGAGGGCTTTATCTCCTGGAAAGAGAGAGGGATTTGGTTTTTTTTCGCAACTGTACGAGGGAGAAGTGTTAAAAACATACGAACAGATGTGCCAGGAATTCCAGTTAGCCCCAAGGGGCTTTTATCAATATCTTCAGCTTCGGCATGCTCTGCAGGCACAGCAAATGACACAATCCTTAGTAATATCATCGTCACGTCTGCTGATGGAGGTCCTCCAGGCGGATACCCGGAGAGGACTAATATCAAAAACATATGCGGAATTACTATCCTCAATACAGGAAGACAAGGAGAGAGGCGCCTCTAAGTGCAATAGTGTAACAAGTTTTTAATAGTAGATACAAATACACTCACATTTAGGTGAATTAACATAGGCGTTTAAAATGTCAGGATGACGATCATCAGCAGCAGGTCACAGGGGGTTCTCAGCTCTGCGTAGAATGACAGGAGTGTCTCTGAAGATGGAGCGGCCGGCTTCCGGGGACAACGATCCTGTAGTATGTTAAGAGCGAGGCTAGGAGCGCACATGTGGTTAAGCTGTAGAGGGTGACGTCATCAAAAATGGACGCGTTTCATGAGCGTGCGGACTTGCGGTGTCCTGGCAAGTCGCGCTCCTTTATCAACATGACATTTATTTTATTATTTATTTATTTATTTATTTATTATTTTTTATTATTTATTATTTTTTCTTGCTTCATATTGATTACTTTGGATAATACATGTTTCTGTGGATATTGTGCGCCACCACTTGTCTATATATCCTCAATACAGGACTATGCCTCCCTTAGATGTCGTAGTAAATGGGCAGAAGACATCGGAGATATAGATGGGGACCAGTGGGATATGGCGTTGGACTCTATTCCGGCGGTATCTGTATCAGCGTCCCACAAATGATCACAATTATTTATTCTGCATAGGGCCTATATAACACCAGTACAGCTTTACAAGTGGGGAGGAAGGGACTCCCCCTTGTGCCCAAAGTGCAAAGTACAGCAAGGGGACTTTATACATCTAATTTGGAGGTGCCCAAAACTCCACAGATACTGGGAGGAGGTTTCCCAGAACATCACAAGAGTGGCCCAGGTACCTATACCCTTGGACCCTCTAGTGTACCTGCTTGGGGCGATTGAAGCTGAAAAGTTCCCACAAGGAAGGTACTATATGATAACAAGACTGATGTACCTGGCTAGAAAGCTAATAGCGCGATATTGGATGGCAGAGACGGTTCCCACAGGGAAGCAGTGGATTGCGTATGTCAATTCCTTGCTTTTCAGAGAACAGCTCGCCTACAGACGTAGAAAGGCAGTGGATAAATTCAATCTTATATGGCAACCATGGCTGGAGGATCCTAGCCTTGTGTCATTACAACTGGTAAAGGATAGGCTCCTGATGTAGAAACCTATGGGGCGGCTGGGGGGGATTATAAGTTAAATGCGCTAATGACAATGCATTCGATTTGGGAGAGCTTGCGAACAGGAGAAAAGACCCAGGTTGTTAAGATTCAAAGGGTTGGGCGGGGGGGGGGGGGGAGTAAAAGGGAAAAATTTAAATGTCACTGTTGTACTGTAAATTGATTAGGCTTTTTTTTTTGTATGGACAGGAATTTTAATATGCTTTTGTTTATATATCAATGTGTAAGACTAAATGCACAAATCACATGTATTGATTGAGCAAATGTAAAATAAAAGGATTTAAAAAAAAAAAAAAGAGGAAGTAATCTCAAAGGCATAATTTGTACCTATAAGTAAGCCTAGAATTAGGCTTACCTATAGGTACTGTAAATATCTCCTAAACATGTACCGTGCCGTTCCTTCAGATACCTGTGCTGCATGTGCGAGAGTGATGTCATCATAAGCTCCAGCCTGTCACACAGCCGGAGTCCGCAAACCTGGAAGGAAGACCGGGTGAAGATGGACGCTGCCTCCAGTGATTACAATGCATCGCTGGAGGGCTTCATTTTCAGGTAAGTTTCACATAATGTGCTAGTATGCAATCCATATTAGCACATTATGCCTTTACCTTGCAGATCCGACAAAAAAAACAAAACAACCAGCGGTTTACAACCGCTTCAAAGGATACCTCCATGCATTTTGATTGGCCTGTCTACTTTTTATTTCTTGTAAGTGTTTTTAATATTCCTTTGGGCAATTAATGTCTTTATTTTATTGTACTTAAAAGTGCCTTCTTTGTGTTCTACCATTATTAGTGTACTGTCTATTTTGCTAATTTTTTTTGGTAAAGATATTCCACAAATAATAGGTTTGGGATTATCCAATTTTTCCAATTGCCCCAAATTGGTGTTATGTCTACAAAGATTTATCACTATAGGCATCACTATGAGCAGAAGTTCTATTTAGCTGTATGTCTCAGTGTTCTAGAACCATTTACATAATTAGTGAGAGATTGTGGCTAACATACAAACAATTTACAAATGCAAATATATTGTACATCTAGATTGCAAAGACTGATATAATATGGACATTATGGAGGAAGTAAGCCCCACAAAAAAGTAGTGCTATTGCTTGTCTTCCTGCTGGCCGGTAACTATCTTGATCCAGCAATTAGCTTCTCTACACAGATTCACACAGGATAAAAACCTTGAATTAACTCAAAATGAAGCTTTCCTAACTGAAGCCCTGATAAGGGGAATATTTTTCTAATTCCTGAAATGAGTTGATTGTTTTTTAGTAGAAACTAATAAATGAATGTGAACTCTTTTATGCTTTGGTCTGGCACTCCTTCCATTAGTACATATTTGACTTAAATAAGGGCAGTAAATACTAGAATAAATAGATTTATACTAAGGTCCCTGTGTTGGTTTCCACCTGCTGATCATCAGTTTCCTACACTGCTATATATCCAGATCCTTCAAGTTTCCCAATCGGCTACTTTAGGGTTTTTAAAATAAAGATTAATCTGAAAGACTCAGCTGAAACATATTATTCCAAAAAAGCAGATTTTTGAAGGCCTCAGAACTTATTCTTTTAGGTATCCATGGGTATACAACATTGAGTACACAGATTTGTATTCCCAAAATTCAATGACGTGTTTCTGTTAAACATAGATGTAATCTGGATTACTTGACCCCTGGATAAGATTAGTGTAGAGGGGAATTCTCCTCAACACCCTCATTCCAGTCTTTCTTTGAAAGTTGGGTACATTGCTCTGCCACTATTGAAAAGAGCTCTGCAGTCTAGTTTTAAGGACCATCCAGACATACTATGTATTGTGATGAAGATTTGGGGAAATGTACAACTTTATGAGAACATACAGAAACCAATATACAAGAAAAAAATTTTTTATTTTTTTTATGGTTTACTAAAAGTTTACTAACATTCAATTACATAATTCCCTGTTACCACACTACTTTATTTTGGCAAGCTAGCTAACTGTATGTGCCTACACAGAGGTCACCTTGAATGTTCAGAATTGGAAATATAACCACAACATGTTTGCCCTTTTTATCTAGGCATTCTTGTAGTGCCCTATGCCACTCCCACGCTTGTCTGGTGTTCTGGAAACCAGAGTTGCTCACCCATTTAAAAATATAGGCTAGGTATAGCTATCAAGCCTAATATAGGTCCCTGCTTTTTTTATGGAGAGAGAGAGACAGAAAGAGACAGAGAGAGAGACAGAGAGGCAAAGAGAGAGATAAATTAGCAGTGTGCAGCAGCCCATATTAAGATCCTGCAACATTAAAGCAGTTGTAAACTGCTGGGAGCCTCTTTTTTTCTGACCTATGTAGCAGGGTCTTTAAATTTAGTTGGGGTACACCTGAGGGTAGTGTGACCCAGGTGTGTAATTGTGAAAGGTTCTGGACCCCTTTGTAATTCGTGGAGGATTGGGTGGTGTATTATTCTCCTTGGCCTGTGGGTGGCGGGGTACCTACAGGTTCAAGGTAGAATCACTGCCGCAGTGCTACCCCTTTTGTCCCTTTCCGGAGATGGTACGGCTGGGGCGGGGAACCCGCCGTGGTGTTGAAGGGAGGAGATAAAAGGGGGAGACGCCCTTGCCACGAGGTCTTCGAGTATTTTCTCTTCACGCACCCAGGCACCTTAGGCCTGGGTGCGGGCGGTTCAAGGTTCCGGCCCAGGCGCCCTAGGCCTGACCGGAATGAAGTTGGGGTCCATCCCAGGCACCTTCAGCCTGGGGTGAGGTACTATATCGTAGGCCTCGGGCCCAGTAACTTTGACTGGGTCCCACGAGGGCAAAGTGATCCGAGGGTGCCGCCTTGCGAGGGGACCCGCATCTGAGGTGAGGAGGCCGGGGAGGTCACCCGTCCGGAGATTCCGGAGCAGCATCAACCCGGTGACGGATGGGCCTCCGGTAACTCCCTTAGAGGGACATCTTCCCCTGACAGGGGCCGCAACGCAGCGAAGGTACTCCCATCTATGTTCTATGGAGTTGCTGGTAGAGACTCACAAGTTCTATGTTCTGTGCTAAGCAAAGTTGCTATAACCCCTGGTGAAACCACAGGGGTTTAGATTGAAATCAGGATTGTGCCTCGACCTGCTCATCCCACCGTTTGCATTATGTTATGGGTAGCAACCAGTCGGCTGTGAAAGGACTGTTTGTTGTGGAAGTATAATAAACAAGTGTTGGACCCTGCATCGGTGTATGGACTCTGGTTAATGGGAGCAAGGGAGGTTTCAGCATAGCAGGACTGAGCTTCATAACTAACACACATTGGCCCAAGGAATGTACTGATACTGGCCTTCACTTCACCCACAGCTATGGGGAGGACATGGGCCGTAGCACATCTCACCCTGTCATGTGACATACCCCTAGCAAAAGGAGATGGGGTGAGGCCGCTACACCTATAAGGAAAAGGCATAATGTGCTAGTATGCATGGCATGCTAGCACATTATGTGAAACGTACCTGAAAACTAAGCATTCCAGCCATGCAATGTTATCGCAGGAAGCCGCTTTCCTTCTTACCCATCTTACTTCTGCTTCCGCGGACTCCAGCCGAGTGACTGGCTGGAGCCACGATGACGCAACTGCGCATGCACAAGAGAGACTATATTTATGGCACAGGATTCTGAAGGAACAGCCCGGATGGCCGTTCCTTCAGGGCGCATGAGCCAATGATGTCATCGGCTACATATATAGTAAATATTTCCTACACGGTGCATGTGTAGGAGATATTTACAGTACCTATAGGTAAGCCTTATTATAGGCTTATCTGTAGGTACAAGTAAAAGACTGTTTACATCCACTTTAAGAGAACTGTGGGTTTTAAACGCTTAAGGACCGCCGCCTGTACATATACGTCGGCAGAGCGGCACAAACAGGCATAACCACGTACCTGTACGTCCCCTTTAAAATGCCGCCGTGTGGTCGCGTGCGCACCGCCGACGGCGCGCTCGCGATTCTTCCGACTTCTCCGTGAGCCCGACCGTGGGTCCCGTGGACTCGATCCCCTGGGGACACCCGCGATCATCTCACGGAGAGATACAGCGGGGAGATGCTTATGTAAACAAGCATCTCCCCGCTCTGCCTAGTGACAATGACACTGATCTCCGCTCCGTGTAGTCGGAGCGGAGATCGGTGTCATGTCACACACAGCCCATCCTCTCTACAGTTAGAAACACTCATCAGGGCACACTTAACCCCTACAGCACCACCTACTGGTTAGCCCTTTCACTGCCAGTGTAATTTTCACAGTAATCAGTGCATTTTTATAGCACTGATCGCTGTAAAAATGACAATGGTCCCAAAAATGTGTCAAAAGTGTCCGATGTGTCCGCCATAATGTCGCAGTCATGATAAAAATCGGTGATCCCTGCCATAACTAGTAAAAAAAAAATCTATAAAAATGCCATAAAACAGTCCCCTATTTTGTAGAAGCTATAACTTTTTTTTTACCAAAAATATGTAGAAGAATACGTATCAGCCTAAAATTTTTATATATTTTTTGGGGATATTTATTATAGCAAAAAGTAAAAAATATTGCATTTTTTTCAAAATTGTCGCTCTATTTTTGTTTATAGCGCAAAAAATAAAAACTGCAGAGGTGATCAAATACCACCAAAAGAAAGCTCTATTTGTGGGAAAAAAAGCACACAAATTTTGTTTGCGTACAACATTGCATGACCGCACAATTACCAGTTAAAGCGACGCAGTGCGAAATTGTAAAAAGACCTCTGGTCCTTAGGCTGACAAATGGTCCGGGGCTAAAGTGGTTAAACTAAAAGTTGAACTTTACCTAGAAATTAAAAATGTTGCAAACAGGCAGGCTTTCTATTTCAAAAGAAGCATGTTTCCGCTGCAAAAAAGGTCTTATACCTGTCTGCTTGGAATAATTTTTGACAATCCTGCCATCTGCCGTCTGGCAAGATGAATGAACTCCTGTGCACATCATCATTTTGCAGCCAGTCAGAATGGCTGAAGATCCTAAATCCAGGGAGCTTATGGACATTGCATCACTAGAGGGAATGTGAGTATAGTTCTACTTTGTGACTTTGGCATACTTGCAATGTATGCTGGATTGAGTTAGCTGTTTACTGATTGATTTACTTGTTGTTACGATTGTGCACAGAATCTGAAAAGCACAAGGAGTTAGGCAGATTTTCAGAAAAGAGCCACAAATGTTGTAATTAAAACAAATAAGCATAGAACGTGTTCATTTCATGCTCCACTGCATGTTGCATTACCCAATCTGTGATAAATTGTGTGTACAAATTTTCATTATGGGAAGCTTTAATTAAAACTAGTGGCTGCAGAATACTTTTACAACGGAAGACATGAAAACCACTGAAACCTTCAAAACGACAGCAATAGCAGAGACACTGGTGACAGCATCCAGTTCTTCTAGAAAAAACAAACAAACTTTGTAATGAATGTATTGGTTTTGCTAAAGAAACCAACTGGCGGATTGAGCAAGACTTCTAACAAATTAATTCCACCATTTATTTAAAAAAAAAAACAATGCAATATTATACTTATCTAAGCTGCTGCACATTGGGCTTTATTTTAAGAATGTGCACATCTTCGCCACACATCCCATAGAAATATGCACGACTATACACACTATGTGGAGAAATTGTAATTTACAGAAATGTGTTGCAGTCCATATATCTTTATGAGCTTACTCTGTAGCATTAGCAAAAAAAACATAGCACTCTGCACAACATTCAGTAAAAGGTTAAATTGAATCATCCTTTAGTTTCTTCTATTGGTTTTTTGGATTCATTTAAAGCAGGAAGCAGGAGGAAAGTAGGAAAGAGAAGGGGAAAAAAGGGGAAAAAGAGAAAGGGGGAGAGGAGGGTGCTGTAGAAGGTGTGGACGTGGAAAGGGGATGGGATGGGGAGGTACAGGAGGGGAAATGTTGGCAAAGGAGATGACAAAGGGGGAGGAGGGATTCATCTACTCATCAAAATTAAGTCCTTTAGGATGCGGCTTTCAAGTTTAGAAATCCAAAAAACGTCTCTCTTTTAAAGTAGAGAGAAGCAATCTCTTCCACCTGGGGGTGGGAAGGAATGTCCACTTTTTACACAATCTGGACTTTGAGGGATTGAGTGTCTAAGGCATGAAAGAACATAAAATGGTACGTGGTACGACACGCGTATTGAATTTTACAGTGGGTACAGGTAATTACGTATATCACAAATCCTGTTGTGCCATTCGGATTGGATGTAATAAAGTGAGGGTCTCTGGCATACTGACAACTTGAACACTGAGTTGCATTGCATTGAAAAAAAAAAACAACAGTGTACAACCATGTGTGTACTTGTTTGGAAGTGAAAAGACTTGGGGAAACAACATTGCCTAAAGTGCATGCTTTTTTGGCAACATACTTAACTCCTTTTGACAGTATGGACTTATACTCTGAATCACCATATAGAATGGGTAAATACTGAGAAATACTGTAATACATTTGATGTTAAAAAATGTATTGCTAAAGCGCATTGAAAAAACTACTACTAGTGCCTGTGACTATAATGATTCATTAATGTTGTGTCTTTTATATCTGCCTACAGTTCATCTTTAAATAACTGATTACATGATTAATTGGTGTTTGCTGACATCATAGTAGCAAAATTCTTTCCTCAGCAAAAGCCATGATGAATAAAAGAAACCTCTAACACAAAGGTCGTGTTCCAGGCTTAGTCCTATTAAAGTGTGGAGTCAAATTTTATTTTTACATTTTGAATTGAGTAAGGAATAGTTAAGACCAGTGGCAGCTGGTGGTAATTTTTTTTTTGGGGGGGGGGGCGGCAAGTCCACTGGCGCACTTACCCCATCAATTGGCAGGCAGCGATTCTCCCGAGCTTCATTGGACGCTTCCCTGCTCTCCGCGGGCATCACGACGGCGGCGGCTTCCCCTGACCCTGCTCTCCGTAGCTTCCGTTTCTCCCTCCTCCTCAGCGGCCAATCAGGAGGCTTCTCTTTTGGGCCAATTGGGAAACGGGTCTCATACCCACTTCCTGTTTGGCCGGGAGGAGGATATTCATTTGCTATTGTAACACACCTGGGTGGGCTCATAGCACAATGCTCTGCACCCCTAACCCATCGTATTTTGAAGCCTATGGCTCGAATCGGGGGCTTCAACCCCCCCCATTGGATGTCATGCATCTGGCATCCTGAAAGGGGCCGGATGCATGGATAGATGGGGTAGGCGTGGATGGGGGGTGGCGCCGGGTGCCCCTAATGGACGGGCCACCCCTGGTTAAGACCACTGTTTCTTTACAGACATAGAAGGAAGTAGGACAAGATCGCTCTCTTGAAAGCAAGGGCACATCCCGTTTTAGACAGTTGTCGCTAGGGCAGGTGGCTGCATTATACAATTTCCTCTCAGCTCTTGTCTCAGTGTTAGCTAAAAAATGATTTATTCCTTATCACATTGTGTATAAGAGGCATTGGTCACCACAACCAATAGTACAGGTAAATCTTACATAAATTGATAAAAACTGGACAAGGTTCTAACCCTTCCCTACTCCACTGAAAATTAAAAAAAGATTATGCCTTTACATACACTTTAAGACTAATGAAACTCCCATTTAAAACAGCTAAGTACTTTCCTGGTGCATCAAAATAAAAGGTCTTCAAAGTGTTAGGGTCCATTCACATGGGCAACATACAGTTTTATTGCTGCATGTAATCTGATATTCATGAGGCCTGGTAAAATTGTGAATGGTTGTGAAATGTGCATGCTATTACATGCATTTGGTGTTTAACTCCATTTGCTTTTTTGAAAAACTTTGTTTTGCTATTGTTTAGAGCTGAAGACATATAGTGCTGTGCGATAGTATTGTGGTGCGTATTGAAGGGCTACAGATTTTTTAGAGATGGGACACAGAACTGGGCTGATACTTCTGTTTCTTATGTTGATTGCAAGGAGAAGTATAAAGCAGAGATAAGTTGAGCTTCAATGTAGGTGGTGTGCATGGGTGCATCATCTGACTTCACAGTACAGTATGTAAAGTTGGGCTACTTTCATAAAATGTTTGGAGAGCTGAGAAAGTAAAAATTGAAAGCAAAGCGAAGCAAAAATTGTTGATGTGGCACCGCATCCAAATATGTACAGAAAAAAATGGAAAATAATTAAGGACTTTATTGATTGCCATATACAGTATAACCCAAAAGAAAGGAAGTGGGCACTCAAAAAATGTATATAAAAATACAAAAGTGTATTAACACCACCAATTCAGTTTAAACCCTAATAAAAACATTTCAAACACTCGTTAAAAGTGTATAATACATTCCCCACATTGGTAGGAGCACACTATAACCTGTTACTTTTCTGTCTAATCCCTTTCGGGAGATGGCTCCTAGTTAAATGATCCCTCAGAGGTTTTTTCTTGCTCTTTTGTATGTAATCGTAGGTTTGGGGCTCACATATTTGGCAATGATGGCAATGATGGAATCAACAGTCAATAGATGCCAGTGGCGTGCCAAAATGGCGCATAAATGAGAATGTTGCTGAGATAAACGGGTTATAAACCTCGTTTGTTGCACCTGGGTAAGTACATTTGTCACCCTGGGAGTGGTTTTTGACTTTTGTGCTTCTTGTTTGGGATGGTCCGTAGGGCACAATTGTTATGAGTGTTTGCTTGTTTATTTATTTTTTAGCAAATTTGAACGCATATGGCTTTCACTCACTTTTGTGTGACAAATAATTTTTGATCATTTGTTATGAATGACTCCATGTACTTATCTAACTTTTATCCACTCTATTGTTACATGGAAATAATATTTGATATTACTTATTATCATAACTTGTTAGGCTATGAACTGCCCTTGGGGGCTCCTTTGTCAGCTGTATTAGCCCCGGTGTGCTTCCTCTATGTTCTGTGTCAGCCTGGGTCCCTCCAATTGGACTGAGAGCTATAAGTTCCTGGTTTCATGTATGTGAGTAGGGATGAGCCGAACACCCCCCGATTTGGTTGGCACCAGAACCTGCGAACGGACCGAAAGTTCGCCCGAACTTTAAAACCCTATTAAATACAATGGACGCAAACGTTCGAAATCAAAAGTGCTAATTATCAAGGCTAATATGCAAGTTATTGTCCTAAAGAGGGTTTGGGCACCCGGGTCCTGCCCCAGGGGACATGTATCAATGCAAACGTTTTAAAAACTAATGTTTTTTCGGGAGCAGTGATTTTAACCATTTGTCCCCCGCCCACTGTCAATTGACGGCGGGCGGAGGACACTCTCGTTCTGGGAGGACGTCATATGACGTCCTCCCTTTAAAACGAGCTAGGGGGCGCGCGCCCGCCGCGTTCCCAAGGCCCCGATGTGCGTGCCCGGCGGCCACGATTGCCGCCGGGCACCCGCGATTGCCTGGGAAACGAGCAGGAAAGTGGATCTCTGTGTGTAAACACAGAGATCCACGTCCTGTGAGGGAGAGGGGACCGATGGTGTGTCCCTTGTACATAGGGACAACCATCGAACACCTCCCCCAGTCAGTCACCTCCCCCCACAGTTAGAACACATTGAGGGAACATATTTAACCCCTTCCCGCCCCCTAGTGGTTAACCCCTTCCCTGCCAATCACATTTATACAGTAATCAATGCATTTTTATAGCAGGGATCGCTGTATAAATGTGCATGGTCCCAAAAATGTGTCAAAAGTGTCCGATGTGTCCGCCGCAATATCGCAGTCACAATAAAAATCGCAGATCGCCGCCATTACTAAAAAAAAAAAAAAAAAAAAATGCTATAAATCTATCCCCTATTTTGTAGACGCTATAACTTTTGCGCAAACCAATCAATACGCGCTTATTGCGATGTTTTTTTTTTACCAAAAATATGTAGAAGAATACGTATCGGCCTAAACTGAGGAAAATTTTATTTTAAAAAAAAATGGGTATTTATTATAGCAAAAAGTAAAAAAATAGTGGGTTTTTTTCCAAACTGGACGCTCTTCTTTTGTTTATAGCGCAAAAAATAAAAACCACAGAGGTGATCAAATACCACCAAAAGAAAGCTCTATTTGTAGGAAAAAAAGGACGCAAATTTCGTTTGGGAGCCACGTCGCACGACCGCGCAATTGTCATTCAAAGTGTGACAGCGCTGAAAGCTGAAAAATGGCTTGGGCAGGAAGGGGGTTTTCGTGCACAGTAGGGAAGTGGTTAATGATGCTTAAAGTAAAAAAAAAAATAGTGAAATATTCCTTTAAATATCGTACCTGGGGGGTGTCTAAAGTATGCCTGTGAAGTGACACGTGTTTCCCGTGTTTAGAACTGTCCCTGCACGAAATGACATTTCTAAAGGAAAAAAGGTCATTTAAAACTGCTTGCGGCTTTAATGTAATGTGTGGTCCCGGCAATATGGATGAAAATCATTGAGAAAAATGGCATGGGTACCCCCCCCCACTACTCCCCACTACCAGCCCCTTTGCGTGTTGTATGGATATTAAAGGGAACCCCGCACCCAAATTAAAAAAAGGCCCTATATACTCTGAACAGCAGTATACAGGCGGTGCAAACAAGACAGGAACTTTAGGTTTGCTCTTAAGTAGAATCTGTTTGTAATTTGGAACAGGTACATTTTTTAAGTGTAGCTCCAGCCCAAAAATCTATTTTTAAGCTTTTGGAAAACATAGGGAAGGGTTATCACCCCTGTAATATTTGTTTTGCTGTCTTTGCAGTGTGCACCTGTTCAGAACATTTCACCTCACTTTCAGTCCCAATGACAAATGTTTTTTGAAAATTTGGGTTTTTTATTGAAACAAGGATTGGTGATAAAGCATCAGTGGAGAGGAGACATTTTTTTCCCATATTAACTCTTACAGGAGAGAATTTCCCTTCCTAGGGGTAGATTGACTTTCACTTCCTGTTGTCTCCTTCCGTTTGCAAGTAGGAGTCGTTGTTAAGTTGGATGTTTGAAAGTAGGGGCCTGCCGTATATACTCTGCAGAAATTTGGCCCTTAGGTGTTGGTGTTGCCACAACACTGTAAGCCCTCACAGTTACTCTTGGTGGGCACTGGAACGCCCTGCTGTGAACTATTATATCAAGAATTGTAATTACATGCCATTGTTGAACAGTGGTAGGAAAAAATGGGCCTTTGGTGGTGGTGCTGGTGCCACAATACTGTAAGTCCTCACAGTTACTCCTGGTGGGCGCAGGAATGGGCCCAGCTGTGAAATATTAGATCAAGAATTGTAATTACATGCCCCTGTTCAACAGGGGCATAAAAATTGGGCCTTTGGTGGTGGTGTTGCCACCACCACCAAAGGCCCAATTTTTATGCCCCTGTTCAACAGGGGCATGTAATTACTCCTGGTGGGCGCAGGAATGGGCCCTGCTGTGAATTATTAGATCAAGAATTGTAATTACATGCCCCTGTTAAACAGGGGCATAAAAATTGGGCCTTAGGCACTGGTGCCACAACACTGCAACCCCTCACGGATACTGTACTTGGAGCGCAGCAATGAGCCCTGCTGCAAAGTATTGCATCAAAAATTGTAATTACACTCCCCTGTTAAACAGGGGCTGAAAATTTGGGCCTTAGCCACTGGTGGTGGTGCCCAGAACCAAAAATGTTCTTACAAGCTATCAGCATGATCATTGAGGAGGAAGAGGATAGTCACTCAGCATAACAGGATAGTCACTCAGCATCAGCATAGGCAGTCTTGAAGGGATCTGACATTTAAAAAAAAATATTCGGTTACATCAGCATCAGGTGCTTAGTAGCTGGTGGTGATTCAAGACTGATTCATTTTTATGAAGGTCAGTCGATCAACCGAGTCGCTGGACAGGCGCACCCTGTGATCGGTTACAAAGCCTCCAGCAGCACTGAATGTGCGTTCCGAAAGAACGCTGGATGCAGGATAGGCCAGTAGCTCAATTGCATACTGTGCAAGCTCTGGCCAGTGATCCATCCTCAAGACCCAGTAACCCAGAGGATTTTCGGTGGGAAAGGTCACCAAGTCTGATCTTGTCACTAGGTATTCCTGCACCATGTAAACCAGACGCTGGCAATGGTTGCTGGAACCGATCATACCTTGGGGCTGCATACTAAAAAATTGTCTGAACGCATCTGTCAGGCGCCCACCTTCTCCACCGCTCCTTCTTTAACTGACCGAAGCCTCAGCAACACGTTGTCCAGGACCAGGAATTTGTAACCTCCCAGTCTCTGGGAACGCATTGCACAGACCTTTCTGCAAGGCCTCCCGAAGATGCATCATCCTCTGCTCCCTCTGTGACGGCAAGATAAGGTCCGCAACCTTACCCTTGTAACGTGGATCAAGGAGGGTTGCCAGCCAGTAATGATCCCTCTCCTTGATCGCACTAGGATTCCTCTGCAGGCTTTGCAGGATCAGGGAGGCCATGCAGCGTAGGTTTGCTGAGGCATTTGGTCTGGAACCCTCTGGGTCACTCAGGATGACATGATCCGCAGCCACCTCCTCCCAGTCACGTACAAGTCCATGGATGTTTTGGGACTGTAATTAATCCCTTGAAGACTGCTGCTGATGATGAGTGCTAGGCTCCACCTCCATGCTGACACAATCCTCCTCCTCCTCCACCTCCTCTTCCTGTGTGATAGCCGGGCCAGCAGGAACACTGTCTGGATAAAGGGGGCCTTGAGAGGTAAGGAAGTCCTCCTCTTCCTGCCTCTGTTCTGCCTCAAGTGCCCTGTATATTATTCCACGCAGCATGTGCTCCAACAGGTGGACAAGAGGAACAGTGTCACAGATGAATGCACTGCCACTGCTCACCATCCTCATGGCCTCCTCAAATGGTGCCAGGACAGTGCATGCATCCCTGATCATGGCCCACTGGCGTGGGGAAAAAAATCCAAGCTCCCCTGACCCTGTCCTGGTGCCATATTGCAACAGATACTCATTTATGGCCCTCTGCTGCGTGTGCAGCTTCTGCAGCATGGCCAACGTAGAGTTCCACCTGGTGGGCATGTCACAGATTAGGCGGTTCTTGGGCAGGTTGGATTCCTTTTGCAGGTCAGCCAGCCGAGCACTGGCATTATATGGAAATGCCCACAGAGTTTCCTGGCCTGCTTCAGGGCCTCCTGTAAGTCCGGGTACCTGCCCAAGAACCGCTGCACCACCAAGTTAAGAACGTGAGCCAAACAGGGCAGATGGGTCAGTTGTCCCTGTCGGAGGGCGGAGAGGAGGTTGGTTCCATTGTCGCAAATCACCTTTCCTGGCTTAAGCTCGCGTGGCGTCAACCACCTCTGAGCCTGCCCCTGCAGAGCTGACAGAATCTCTGCCCCAGTGTGGCTCCTGTCCCCCAAGCACACCAGCTCAAGCAGCGCATGGCATCTTTTTGCGTGCGTACTTGCGTAGCCCATTGAACTCCTACGGAGCAGTGCTGGTTCCAAGGACAAAGCACAGGTAGAGGCCATGAAGGAAGAAGAAGAGGAGGGGGTGGAGGAGAGAGGTGTGTCAGAATCACCAGTAGTAACATTTTGGAGGCGTGGTGGTGGAACAACCTCCAACACTACTGCACCTTGTCCTGCATCCTTCCCAGCTGCCAGCAGAGTCACCCAATGCGCCGAGAAAGATAGGTAACGTCCCTGTCCATGCCTGCTGGACCATGAGTCAGCGGTAATATGCACCTTACCGCTGACCACCCTGTCCAGCGAGGCCAAGACATTGCCTTCCACATGCCGGTAGAGAGCCGGATTCGCCCTTCCGTGAGAAAAAGTGGTGTTTGGGAACCTGCCACTGAGGAACCACACATTCCAAAAACTCACGGAAGGGGGCAGAGTCTACCAACTGAAAAGGCAGCAGTTGAAGTGCTAGCAATTTAGCCAAGCTAACATTCAACCCGCTGGGGACGTGGATGGCTGGGAGAGAACTTATTTTGGCGGTGCAGCAGCTGGGGCAGGGAAATTTGCCTGGTACAATCTGACGTCGGTATACCAATAGCAGATTGCCTGCAAGTACTTGGCTGTGACACACCTAATTCTACACCTTCATTCCTCTCAGTGGTTTCAGAGAGGACTGAAGGTATAGTGGGATTGGAGATCCCAGCTGATGAGGAGCAAGGAGAGGTCCGCTTTATTCTTTGGTGTGGGTCTTTTAGGTAGGCTTGCAAACGAACTGCATGGTAGGTCGACATATGTCTGGTCAAGCACGTGGTGCCCAAGCGGCTGATGTTTTGGCCACGCGAGATACGCCTGAGACATATGTTGCAAATGGCAATGGTGCGATCTGCTGCACACGTCTGAAAAAAGGCCCACACCAAAGAACTTTTGGAATAACGCGCAGAGACAGCAGCGCCCTGCACATGTGGAGCTCTGCGGTGTGATGCAGTCGGTGTGCTGCCCTTAAGCTGGCCCCTGGAGGGCATCCTGCCTCATTGGAGATGTGCCTCCTCCTCCTCCTCTCTCCTATCAGTCACCCATGTGGAGTCAGTGACCTCATCATCCCCTCCCTCCTCATCACTGGAGCAAATCTGGCAGTATGTGCAGCTGGGAGAACATGACTGCCAGATAGCTGTCCTTGTTGGGCACCCCCTCTCTCTGGGCTCACGTTACTACCCCCTCTCTCTGGGCTCACGTTACTGCCTTCCTCTAGCTGGGGTACATAATTGGAGCCTTCAAAATGCTGGGCATCCTCCTGGAGCATGTACCCAACACTGTGGTCAAACAGTTCGGGGGACTACTCAGGAGGACATAGTGGGGCTAGGGAAGGAGTGACTGATGCTATTGAGCCGAAGGAAGAGGCGGCTTTGGCAGCTGCTTTGCCAGACAAAGTACCCTGTGCCTGGGTGAGAGAGGATGAGGAGGAGGAGGACGGCTTGGTCATCCACTCTACCAAGTCTTGGGCATGTTGCGGCTCAACATGGCCAGCTGCCGAAAAGAAGGACAAGCGTGTCCCACGGCCACGTGCTGATGAGGATGCACCGTGTCCATGACCAGCACTGTTGCCTCTAGACACAGAGCCTGCCTGCCCTCTTTTATTGCCTCGTGACTGTCTGCCTCTCCTTGTTTGCCTTCCAGACATACTAATGGCCTGCAGTGAGATGTAGCTGCACAAAGGTGGGATGTATATATATATATATATATATATATATATATATATACATACATACTAAATTATAATGCAGCTATCAGAATCAACTGCCTGCTGTGGTATTAGTATGAGAAAAGAAGCAATTGTCTTCAGTTAGTTTTAGGTGAAAACTGTGCAGAGGACACACAGTACACTATCTGAAAATACTTGCAGCTCTCTGCCTGTGGTTTTGTTATGAGAACACCACTATTAGTCACTAACTGTATTCAGGTAAGCTTTAGGTAAACGCTATGCAAAGCACACAGTACACTAAGTGAAACACTGACTGCAGCTAGCACAATCACCTGCCTGCCTATCACAGTATAGAGAATAACAGGAACGGATCTAGCTAAACTGAATACAGTGTATAAATATACAGTACATACAACACCTAGGATGCATATATATCCTCTACACTGCAGCTAACTGACTCGCATGGCTGCTCTATCTAACTCAATATAAATGACACTGTCTCTCTCTCTCTCTGTAAGCTCTCTCTTTAACCAACACCGCAACACACTACACAAGGCCGCCACAGAGGCGGCCTTATATAGGGTGGGGCATGTACTAAACCCCCTGAGACATAATTGGCCAAAGCCATTCTGGCTTTGGCCAATTATGGCACTCCGTTTTTTGCGTGCTGTGATTGACCAAAGCATGCGGGTCATAGTGCATGCTTGGCCAATCATCAGCCAGCAATGCACTGCAATGCGACAGTGAATTATGGGCCGTGACTCGAATTTGCCGCGAACGGCCCATAATGTTCGCAATTCAACGAACAACCGAATAGACAATGTTCGAGTCGAACACGGGTTCGACTCGAACTCAAAGCTCATCCCTATATGTGAGTATTCAATATCTATTATGTTTGTACTGATTTTATAACTGGATTTTGTAAATAATTGTGATTTGTTCCCCAGTGTAAATAGGATCTCCTGAAGAAGCCATTTATTGGCGAAATGCCAAGAGATCAGAGACGAAGACCAGTGCCTTATTTTTCCTGTCGCTGGCCCAGTGTATCCAAGGAGATTTGTTATTTGTACTAATTTGCATATACCCTGTATATTACATATTATATATATGGGCTAGGCTCTAACAGGTTATAGCGTGGTCCTACCAATGTGTGGAATGTCTTATACACTTTTGACGGGTGTTTGAAGTGTTTTTATGAAGGTTTTAACTGAATTGGTGTTGAATTGGTGTTGAATAAACTTTTGTGTTTTTATATACAGTGCTCACTTCCTCTCTTTGGGGTTATATGTGGCAACCAATGAAGTCCTTAATTTTTTTTAGAGTTGAGAAAGTACCCACAGAAGTTTTTCAACTTTAGCTAAGTCTGTTATAACTTTTGACATGTTACTGTACATATTTTGCTCTTGCCTTTATGAGAGAATACAAACGTGACAGTAAAGCCGTGTACACACAATAGGTTTTACCGATGAAAACAGTCCGATGTTTTCATCGGACAAACCGATCGTGTATGGGCCCCATCAATCTTTTTTCCATCTTTTTTCCATCGGTGTTTAAAAATAGAACATGTTTTAAATTTATCCGATGGTTAAAAAACCGATAGCAAATTACTATCGTCTGTGGGGAACTCCATCGGATAAAAAACCAGCGCATGCTCAGAATCAAGTCGACACATGCTCAGAAGCATTGAACTTCATTTTTCTCGGCTCACCTGAGTGTTTTACGTCACCGCGTTTAAAACGGTCGGTTTTTTGACTGATGGTGTGTGGGCAAGACTGATGGAAGACAGTTTCATCAGATTTCCGATGGAAAAATCCATCGGGTTAGAATCCATAGGATATCCGATCGTGTGTACAGGGCTTTAGAGAAGTGTCTACTTGTGACACTAAAGTTATCCTAAATTGATAATATATATATATATATATATATATATATATATATATATATATATATACACACATACACAGTGTAGCGTCCTCACCCTCTCTCTTCTTCTTTAGCGGTTACTCTGTCTCCGGTCTAGGGGTACCTTGAAGGGGAGAGCGAGGTGCGCCACGGCCCATGTCCTCTAGATTACAGCATGTAGATGTGAAGGCCAGCACCAGATTACCTTCGGGCTGTGTATACGCTCAGAGCCAAGTCTGTTCTGCTGATAACCCCCTTTGCTCCCAGTAATTGGAGTACCACACACTGAAAAGGTCCAACACTTATTTATTCCATAACGGCAAACAAATAGTGCTTTGCGAGCAGACATTTTGAGACCCATAGAACAGTTCAGTATCGGTGGGGAATAGGTCAAGGCACAATCCTCAAAGAAACTAAACCGTTGAGGTTTCACCAACGGTTGCTAAGCACAGTGGCTGTAAAACGTACTTTTTGGCTTCAGAGTCTCTTCCAGCGACTTTAATGAACAGGAACTGGAGTTACCTTCGCTACGCTGCAGCCACTGTCAGGGGGAAGACATCCCTCCAAGAGAGTTACCAGAGGCCCCGCCGTCACCGGATTAATGCTGTACCGGGCTATTCGGAAGGGTTACACTCCCCGGCCTCCTCACCTCAGATACGGGTCCCAACACCTTAGGGCCCCTCGGACTCGGACTCCTCCACCCTCGCGGAATCCAGTCAAAGTTACCAGGCCCCAGGCCTTGGCCATAGTACCTCACCCCTTAAGGTGCCTGGGATGGACTTCATCTCTCGCTCCGGCCAGGTCAAGGGCACCTGGGCCCGGAACTCCGGAACGCCAGCACCCAGGCTGAAGGTGCCTGGGTGCGGCCGCGTCCTCCAACTCCGAACTTTGAACCCTCGGACCACCACCCCGGACAACCCCGTGGTAAGGGCATCTGCCCCTTTTATCCCCTCTCTCCCTGCGTCACAGCGGGTTCCCCGCCCCGCTGCACCAGCACCAGGAAAGGACAAAAAAAGAGCAGTCTTGTGGTTCAACTCCGGCCCAGGGCGACAACGCCACCTGCAGGCCGCAGGGAACCTTGCACCACCAGAGTCCTCCAAGAACCACAAAAGAGGTTCTCAGACTCCCTAACAATTAGTGCATCCGGGTTTATAACCCAGATGCCCCCCCCAATTTAAATGCCCGCTACAACAGTATCTCACAAACCCCTCACATTTTTGTAAATATTTTATTATATATTTTCATGTGACAACACTGAAGAAATTACACTTTGCTACAATGTAAAGCAAACAGTGTACAGCTTGTATAACAGTGTAAATTTGCTGTCCTCTCAAAATAACTCAACACACGGCCATTAATGTCTAAATCGCTGGCACCAAAAGTGAGTACACCCCAGCAGCCCTACACTAGGCATGGATTAGACACCAAAAATCTTTTTTTTACTTACAGGCTAACTGCTAATTTCCAAATGGTAGATTGCACCTTTTGGATTTGCCCTGTTAAGTAATCCACAATGCAACTTAATGTCACACATGCAACACATGTAGTTCTAGCATATTGCATTTAAAAAAAAAAATTGGGCGGCAAGAAGATGCACTGGCAGAAAATTCCAGTACAATTTATTACACAAGATTATATGAGTTTTATAGGCTTACTTTTAACTTGTCAAGCTTTGGCTGATTTCTTTGAAAGTAATAAAGGTCAAATGTATTGGCAAAATGATTATATACAGTATAATCCATCTTCAATGTCTCGTCTCATGTCTTGTTTGCTGAAGTAGTTACTAAAACTATTGTTATTTTTTGGTGACTTTTGTCATAACACAACCCTACACAAATATGCTCAATGTGCTTACTGTGGAATTAAAACATATGCTTATCTAAATAAACAGTAACAACTAAGTAGAAGGCTTTGACTTTTTAATTTGTTTTACCTTTTTTTTTAAACAAAAAGTTAACTTTACAGCAATTTTAAACAAAAATCTTAATAACAGATTGTTGCAAATCCCGGTAATAAGGCAGACTATGGTAGGTGGAGGTGGAAGTTTGTTGGCTTAACCCAGTGTTTCTCAACTCCAGTCCTCAAGGCGCCCCAACAGGTCATGTTTTCAGGATTTCCATTATTTTGTACATGTGATTTGATCAGTTTCGCTGCCTTAGTAATTACCACAGCCGTTTCATCTGAGGGAAATCCTGAAAACATGACCTGTTGGGGCGCCTTGAGGACTGGAGTTGAGAAACACTGGCTTAACCCAACAGGAGATGGAGGATGAACAGTAAATAAGTATAATTCTGCAGGTTGCACTGGCTGGAACATTTGTCTTGGGAAGTGTGCGAGCATCAGGGTTGTCTGGACTTAAAAGGGTTGTAAACCCTCATTTTTTTTCACCTTAATGCATCATATGCATATACAAAACTTCTGTCACTGACCGCCCCCCCAGCCCTCCGTTTTACTTACCTGAGTCCTGTATTCCCACGCCGGAGACACGCTTTTCCCCTCTTCCCGTTGACTCGTTGGCTTCCGCTGCTGTCAATCAAATCCAATGACGCGGGCGCCAGGGGGCTGGGCCGAGTCAGGCATTCTGCGTCTATGGATGCAAATGCTGGACTCAGGAGCGTGCCCGCAAGGTAACCCCCAGGAGAGCTCTTCTTCTAGGGAGTTATACGATGCAGGGAGGAGCTACCAGCGCCGCCCGCGACCAAGAAGTCGAGTATTGGGGCCACTCTGTGAAAAACTAACTGCACAGTGGAGGTAAGTATGACATGTTTGTTATTTAAAAAAAAAACAAAAAAAACAAAGCCTTACAATCACTTGAGTCTTGAGAAGGGGCCTCCCTCCTGACAAGAAAAGATGATGGGAGTGGCATGCATGTATAAGTTACAGCATATCTGATGTCGCTTGTCAGGAGGGATATTCCACTGGAGGGGTAGTAGGGACCGTGGAAAGATGACATCAGGGTGAGAGAGATTGTAAAACTCATCCCTACTCTCTGACCCTGATATCTATGCAGTAGTGATGAGCCGAACACCCCCGGGTTCGGTTCGCACCAGAACCCGCGAACGGACCGAAAGTTCGCACGAACATTAGAACCCTATTAAATACAATGGATGCGAACATTCGGATTCTAAAGTGCTAATTATAATGACTATTATCCATGTTATTGTCCGAAACAGAGTTTGGGAACCCGGCTTCTGCACCAGGGGACATGTATCAATGCAAAAAGAAGTTTTAAAAACGGACGTTTTCCGGGAGCAGTCATTTTAATGATGCATAAAGTGAAAAAAAAAAGTCAAATATTCCTTTAAATATTGTACCTGGGGGGTGTCTAAAGTATGCCTGTGAAGTGCCACGTGTTTCCCGTGTTTAGAACTGTCCCTGCACAAAATAACATTTCTAAAGGGAAAAAAGCCATTTAAAACTGCTTGCGGCTTTAATGCAATGTCTGGTAATATGGATGAAAATCTTTAGGAAAAATGGCATAGCTACCCCATCAACCCCCCCCCTACCCCAGCCCATTACCAGCCCCTTTGGGTCTTGTATGGATATTAAGGGGAACCCCGCACACAAAATAAAAAAGGACCTATATACTCTGAACAGCCGTATACAGGTGGTGCATACAAGACAGGGACTGTAGGTTTGTTCTTATGTAGAATCTGTTTGTAATTTTGAACAGCTGCATTGTTTAAGTGGAGCTCCATGGCAAATTCCTTTTTTTTAGCTTTTTGTAAAACATAGGGAACGGTTATCACCCCTGTCACATTTTTTTTGCTGTCTGTGCCCCTGTTCAGAACATTTCACCTCACTTTGCGTCCCAATGACAACTGTTTTTGAAATGTGGTGTTTTTATTGAAACAAGGATTGGTGATAAAGCATCAGTAGAGAGGAGACACCTTTCTCCCATATTAATTCTTACAGGAGAGAATTTTCCTTCCAAGGGGTAGATTTCCTCTCACTTCCTGTTGTCTTCTTCCGTTTGCAAGTAGTAGTAGTTTGTAAGTTGGATGTTTGAAAGTAGGGACCTTCCGTATATACTCTGCAGAAATTGGCCCCTTAGGTGTTGGTGTTGGCACAACACTGAAAGCACTCACAGTTATTCTTGGTGGGTGCTGGAACGCCCTGCTGTCAAGTATAATATCAGGAATTGTAATAACATATAATTGTTGATCAGTGGTAGTAAAAATTGGGCCTTTGATGGTGGTGCTGGTGCCACAACACTGTAAGGCCTGACAGTTACTCTTGGTGGGCGCAGCAATGGTCCCTGCTGTGAATTATTAGATCAATAATTATAATTGCATGCCCCTGTTGAACAGGGGCTGAAAAATTGGGCCTTTGGTGGTGGTGGTGGTGGTGATGGTGGTGCTGGTGCCACAACACTGTAAGGCCTGACAGTTACTCTTGGTGGGCGCAGCAATGGGCCCTGCTGTGAATTATTAGATCAATAATTATAATTGCATGCCCCTGTTGAACAGGGGCTTAAAAATTGGGCCTTTGGTGGTGGTGGTGGTGGTGATGGTGGTGCTGGTGCCACAACACTGTAAGGCCTGACAGTTACTCTTGGTGGGCGCAGCAATGGGCCCTGCTGTGAATTATTAGATCAATAATTATAATTGCATGCCCCTGTTGAACAGGGGCTTAAAAATTGGGCCTTTGGTGGTGGTGGTGGTGGTGATGGTGGTGCTGGTGCCACAACACTGTAAGGCCTGACAGTTACTCTTGGTGGGCGCAGCAATGGGCCCTGCTGTGAATTATTAGATCAATAATTATAATTGCATGCCCCTGTTGAACAGGGGCTTAAAAATTGGGCCTTTGGTGGTGGTGGTGGTGGTGATGGTGGTGCTGGTGCCACAACACTGTAAGGCCTGACAGTTACTCTTGGTGGGCGCAGCAATGGGCCCTGCTGTGAATTATTAGATCAATAATTATAATTGCATGCCCCTGTTGAACAGGGGCTGAAAAATTGGGCCTTAGGCACTGGTGGCACAACACTGCAACCCCTCACAGATACTGTACTTGGAGCACAGCAATGAGGCCTGTTGCAAAGTATTGCATCAAAAATTTTAATTACACGCCCCTGTTAAACAGGGGCTGAAAAATTGGGCCTTAGCCACTGGTGGCGTCACCCATAAACCAAAATGATCTTCCAAGCTATCATCGTTAATCGTATCATTGAGGAGGAGGAGGAGGATAGCCAGTCAACATAACAGCACAGGCACTCAGCATCAGCATCAGTCTTGAAGGGATGTGACATTTTAAAATCAATTAGTCTGTTATATCAGCATCTGGTGTGTGGTAGCTGGTGGTGATCCAAGACTGGTTCATCTTGATGAAAGTCAGTCGATCAACCGAGTCGGTGGACAGGCGCACCCTGTGATCAGTGACAAATCCTCCAGCAGCACTGAATGTGCGTTCTGAAAGAACGCTGGATGCAGGACAGGCCAGTAGCTCAATTGCATACTGTGCAAGCTCTGGCCAGTGATCCATCCTCAAGACCCAGTAAGCCAGAGGATTTTCGGTGGGGAAGGTGTCCAAGTCTGACCTTGCCCCTAGGTATTCCTGCACCGTGTATATCAGACGCTGGCGATGGTTGCTGGAACCGATCATACTTTGGGGCTGCGGACTAAAGAATTGTCTGAACGCATCGGTCAGACGGCCACCTTCCCCACCGCTCCTTCTTTGACTGCCCGAAGCCTCAGCAACTCGTTGTCCAGGACCAGGAGTTTGTAACCTCCCAGTCTCTGGGAACGCGTTGCACAGACCTTTCTGCAAGGCCTCCCGGAGTTGTCTCATCCTCTGCTCCCTCTGCGACGGTACGATAAGGTCCGCAACCTTACCCTTGTACCGTGGATCAAGGAGAGTGGCCAGCCAGTAATGGTCCCTCTCCTTGATCCGAAGAATACGAGGATCCTTCCGCAGACTTTGCAGGATCAGGGAGGCCATGCAGCGTAGGTTAGCTGAGGCATTCAGTCCGGAGTCCTCTGGGTCACTAAGGACGACATGATCCGCAGCCACCTCCTCCCAGCCACGTACAAGTCCACTGGTTTCTTGGGACTGTAAATCATCCCTAAAAGACTGCTGCTGATGATGCTGAGTGCCAGCCTCCACCTCCATGCTGACACAATCCTCCTCCTCCTCCTCCTCTTCCTGTGCGATGGGTGGGACAGAAGGAACACTGTCTGGGTAAAGGGGGCCTTGAGAGGCAAGGAAGTCCTCCTCTTCCTGCCTCTGTTCTGCCTCAAGTGCCCTGTCCATTATTCCACGCAGCGTGTGCTCCAACAGGTGGACAAGAGGTACAGTGTCACTGATGCATGCACTGTCACTGCTCACCATCCTCGTGGCCTCCTCAAATGGTGCCAGGACAGTGCATGCATCCCTGATCATGCCCCACTGGCGTGGTGAAAAAAAACCGAGCTCCCCTGACCCTGTCCTGGTGCCATAGTCGCACAGGTACTCATTGATGGCCCTCTGCTGCGTGTGCAGCCGCTGCAGCATGGCCAACGTTGAGTTCCACCTGGTGGGCATGTCACATATAAGGCGGTTCTTGGGCAGGTTCAACTCCTTTTGAAGCTCAGCCAGGCGAGCACTGGCATTATAAGATCTGCGGAAATGCACACAGACTTTCCTGGCCTGCCTCAGGACATCCTGTAAGCCCGGGTACCTGCCCAAGAACCGCTGCACCACCAGGTTAAGGACGTGAGCCATACAGGGCACATGGGTCAGTTGTCCCTGTCGGAGGGCGGAGAGGAGGTTGGTGCCATTGTCGCAAACCACCATTCCTGGCTTAAGCTGGCGTGGCGTCAACCACCTCTCGGCCTGCCCCAGCAGAGCATACAGGACCTCTGCCCCAGTGTGGCTCCTGTCCCCCAAACACACCAGCGCAAGCACGGCATGGCATCTTTTTGCCTGCGTACTTGCGTAGCCCCTTGAACGCCTACGGAGCACCGCTGGTTCCGAGGACAAACCACAGGAAGAGGCCATGGAGGAAGAAGAAGAGGAGGGGGTGGAGGAGAGAGGTGTGTCACAACCAGTAGTAGAATTTTGGAGGCGTGGCGGTGGAACAACCTCCAACACTACTGCACCTTGTCCTGCATCCTTCCTAGCTGCCAAAAGAGTGACCCAATGGGCCGTGAAAGAAAGGTAACGTCCCTGTCCATGCCTGCTGGACCATGAGTCAGCGGTAATATGCACCTTACCGCTGACCGCCCTGTCCAGCGAGGCCAAGACATTGCCTTCCACATGCCTGTAGAGAGCCGGAATAGCCTTCCGTGCGAAAAAGTGTCGTTTGGGAACCTGCCACTGAGGAACCGCACATTGCACAAACTCACGGAAGGGGGCCGAGTCTACCAACTGAAAAGGCAGCAGTTGAAGCGCTAGCAATTTAGCCAAGCTAGCATTCAACCGCTGGGCATGTGGATGGCTGGGAGTGAACTTCTTTCGACGGTCCAGCAGCTGGGGCAGGGAAATTTGCCTGCTAGAATCGGACGTTGGTGTACTGCTAGCAGAGTGCCCGCAAGTACTTGCCTGTGACACACCTAATTCTACACCTTCAATCCTCTCAGAGCAGGTTTCAGAGAGGAGTGAAGGTATAGTGGGGTTGGAGATCCCAGCTGATGCGGTGCAAGAAGAGGTCAGCTTTGTTCTTTGGTGTGGATCTTAAAGGTAGGCTTGCCAACGAGCTGCATGGCAGGTCAACATATGTCTGATCAAGCATGTGGTGCCCAAGCGGCTGATGTTTTGGCCACGCGATATACGCTTGAGACATATGTTGCAAACAGCAGCTGTGCGATCTGATGCACTCGCCTCAAAAAAGGCCCACACCAAAGACCTTTTTGAATGACGGGCAGAGGCAGCGCCCTGCACAGGCGGAGCTCTGCGGTGTGATTCCGTCGGTGTGCTGCCCATACGCTGGCCACTCAAGGGCATCCTGCCTCGTTGGAGATGTGCCTCCTCCTCATCCTCCTCCTCCTCCTCTCTCCTATTAGGCACCCACGTGGAGTCAGTGACCTCATCATCCCCTCCCTCCTCATCACTGGAGCCAATCTGGCAGTATGCTGCAGCTGCTGGAACATGACTGCCAGATTGGTGTCCTTCTTGAGCATCCCCTCTCTCTGCTCTCACGCTGCTGCCTTCCTCTAGCTGGGTATCATCATCAGATCCTTCCAAACGTTGGGCATCCTCCTGGAGCATGTACCCAACACTGTGCTCAAACAGTTCGGGGGACTCCTCAGGAGGAGGGCATGGTGGGTCTAGGGAAGGATTGACTAATGGAGATAATGATACCAGAGAAGAGGACGCTTTGGCAGCTGCTTTGCCAGTACCCTGAGCCTGGGTGAGAGAGGATGAGGAGGATGAGGTGGGCTTGGTCATCCACTCTACCAAGTTTCGGCATGATGTGGCTCAACATGTCCAGCTGCCGAAAACAAGGACAAGCGTGTCCCATGGCCATGTGCTGATGACAATGCACCGCGTACACGACCAGCACTGTTGCCCCCAGACACACAGCCTGCTTGCCCTCTTTTTTTGCCTCCTGACTGTCTGCCTCTCCTTGGTTGCCTTCCAGACATTTTAATGGATGGCCTGCAGGGAGATGGGAAAAACAGCAATAAGGGCTACCTTCAGGTGTATATTGTGCAGGAGGCTTAGCAACAATGACACTGACACTGTCCCCTGCCTATCCTTCTCTGTCCATAAACACAAGGATTGAAAATATGGTTCAGCAAAAAAGTTTTAGAACAGAATAGCACACTGACACTTTCCCTCACTGTCCTACTCTGTCCCTCCCTACAAACAAGATTTAGCACAGAATAGCACACTGATAATTTCTACGAGTGTCCTTCTCTGTCCCTAAACTCAAGGATTGAAAATATGGAACAGCAAAATTGGTTTAGAACAGAATAGCACACTGTCAGTTTCACTCACTGTACCTCTCTGTCCCTCAACTCAAGGATTGAAAATATGGTTCAGCAAAATAGTTTTAGAACAGAATAGCACACTGACACTTTCCCTCACTGTCCTACTCTGTCCCTCCCTACAAACAAGATTTAGCACAGAATAGCACACTGATAATTTCTACAAGTGTCCTTCTCTGTCCCTAAACTCAAGGATTGAAAATATGGAACAGCAAAATTGGTTTAGAACAGAATAGCACACTGTCAGTTTCACTCACTGTACCTCTCTGTCCCTCAACTCAAGGATTGAAAATATGGAACAGCAAAATTGGTTTAGAACAGAATAGCACACTGTCAGTTTCACTCACTGTACCTCTCTGTCCCTCAACTCAAGGATTGAAAATATGGTTCAGCAAAATAGTTTTAGAACAGAATAGCACACTGACACTTTCCCTCACTGTCCTACTCTGTCCCTCCCTACAAACAATATTTAGCACAGAATAGCACACTGATAATTTCTACGAGTGTCCTTCTCTGTCCTTAAACTCAAGGATTGAAAATATGGAACAGCAAAATTGGTTTAGAACAGAATAGCACACTGTCAGTTTCACTCACTGTACCTCTCTGTCCCTCAACTCAAGGATTGAAAATATGGTTCAGCAAAATAGTTTTAGAACAGAATAGCACACTGACACTTTCCCTCACTGTCCTACTCTGTCCCTCCCTACAAACAAGATTTAGCACAGAATAGCACACTGATAATTTCTACAAGTGTCCTTCTCTGTCCCTAAACTCAAGGATTGAAAATATGGAACAGCAAAATTGGTTTAGAACAGAATAGCACACTGTCAGTTTCACTCACTGTACCTCTCTGTCCCTCAACTCAAGGATTGAAAATATGGAACAGCAAAATTGGTTTAGAACAGAATAGCACACTGTCAGTTTCACTCACTGTACCTCTCTGTCCCTCAACTCAAGGATTGAAAATATGGTTCAGCAAAATAGTTTTAGAACAGAATAGCACACTGACACTTTCCCTCACTGTCCTACTCTGTCCCTCCCTACAAACAAGATTTAGCACAGAATAGCACACTGATAATTTCTACGAGTGTCCTTCTCTGTCCTTAAACTCAAGGATTGAAAATATGGAACAGCAAAATTGGTTTAGAACAGAATAGCACACTGTCAGTTTCACTCACTGTACCTCTCTGTCCCTCAACTCAAGGATTGAAAATATGGAACAGCAAAATTGGTTTAGAACAGAATAGCACACTGTCAGTTTCACTCACTGTACCTCTCTGTCCCTCAACTCAAGGATTGAAAATATGGTTCAGCAAAATAGTTTTAGAACAGAATAGCACACTGACACTTTCCCTCACTGTCCTACTCTGTCCCTCCCTACAAACAAGATTTAGCACAGAATAGCACACTGATAATTTCTACGAGTGTCCTTCTCTGTCCCTAAACTCAAGGATTGAAAATATGGAACAGCAAAATTGGTTTAGAACAGAATATCACACTGTCAGTTTCACTCACTGTACCTCTCTGTCCCTCAACTCAAGGATTGAAAATATGGAACAGCAAAATTGGTTTAGAACAGAATAGCACACTGTCAGTTTCACTCACTGTACCTCTCTGTCCCTCAACTCAAGGATTGAAAATATGGTTCAGCAAAATAGTTTTAGAACAGAATAGCACACTGACACTTTCCCTCACTGTCCTACTCTGTCCCTCCCTACAAACAAGATTTAGCACAGAATAGCACACTGATAATTTCTACGAGTGTCCTTCTCTGTCCCTAAACTCAAGGATTGAAAATATGGAACAGCAAAATTGGTTTAGAACAGAATAGCACACTGTCAGTTTCACTCACTGTACCTCTCTGTCCCTCAACTCAAGGATTGAAAATATGGTTCAGCAAAATAGTTTTAGAACAGAATAGCACACTGACACTTTCCCTCACTGTCCTACTCTGTCCCTCCCTACAAACAAGATTTAGCACAGAATAGCACACTGATAATTTCTACGAGTGTCCTTCTCTGTCCCTAAACTCAAGGATTGAAAATATGGAACAGCAAAATTGGTTTAGAACAGAATAGCACACTGTCAGTTTCACTCACAGTACCTCTCTGTCCCTCAACTCAAGGATTGAAAATATGGAACAGCAAAATTGGTTTAGAACAGAATAGCACACTGTCAGTTTCACTCACTGTACCTCTCTGTCCCTCAACTCAAGGATTGAAAATATGGTTCAGCAAAATAGTTTTAGAACAGAATAGCACACTGACACTTTCCCTCACTGTCCTACTCTGTCCCTCCCTACAAACAAGATTTAGCACAGAATAGCACACTGATAATTTCTACAAGTGTCCTTCTCTGTCCCTAAACTCAAGGATTGAAAATATGGAACAGCAAAATTGGTTTAGAACAGAATAGCACACTGTCAGTTTCACTCACTGTACCTCTCTGTCCCTCAACTCAAGGATTGAAAATATGGAACAGCAAAATTGGTTTAGAACAGAATAGCACACTGACACTTTCCCTCACTGTCCTACTCTGTCCCTCCCTACAAACAAGATTTAGCGCAGAATAGCACACTGATAATTTCTACGAGTGTCCTTCTCTGTCCCTAAACTGAAGGATTGAAAATATGGAACAGCAAAATTGGTTTAGAACAGAATAGCACACTGTCAGTTTCACTCACTGTACCTCTCTGTCCCTCAACTCAAGGATTGAAAATATGGAACAGCAAAATTGGTTTAGAACAGAATAGCACACTGACACTTTCCCTCACTGTCCTACTCTGTCCCTCCCTACAAACAAGATTTAGCGCAGAATAGCACACTGATAATTTCTACGAGTGTCCTTCTCTGTCCCTAAACTGAAGGATTGAAAATATGGAACAGCAAAATTGGTTTAGAACAGAATAGCACACTGTCAGTTTCACTCACTGTACCTCTCTGTCCCTCAACTCAAGGATTGAAAATATGGAACAGCAAAATTGGTTTAGAACAGAATAGCACACTGTCAGTTTCACTCACTGTACCTCTCTGTCCCTCAACTCAAGGATTGAAAATATGGTTCAGCAAAATAGTTTTAGAACAGAATAGCACACTGACACTTTCCCTCACTGTCCTACTCTGTCCCTCCCTACAAACAAGATTTAGCACAGAATAGCACACTGATAATTTCTACGAGTGTCCTTCTCTGTCCCTAAACTCAAGGATTGAAAATATGGAACAGCAAAATTGGTTTAGAACAGAATAGCACACTGTCAGTTTCACTCACAGTACCTCTCTGTCCCTCAACTCAAGGATTGAAAATATGGAACAGCAAAATTGGTTTAGAACAGAATAGCACACTGTCAGTTTCACTCACTGTACCTCTCTGTCCCTCAACTCAAGGATTGAAAATATGGTTCAGCAAAATAGTTTTAGAACAGAATAGCACACTGACACTTTCCCTCACTGTCCTACTCTGTCCCTCCCTACAAACAAGATTTAGCACAGAATAGCACACTGATAATTTCTACAAGTGTCCTTCTCTGTCCCTAAACTCAAGGATTGAAAATATGGAACAGCAAAATTGGTTTAGAACAGAATAGCACACTGTCAGTTTCACTCACTGTACCTCTCTGTCCCTCAACTCAAGGATTGAAAATATGGAACAGCAAAATTGGTTTAGAACAGAATAGCACACTGTCAGTTTCACTCACTGTCCTACTCTGTCCCTCCCTACAAACAAGATTTAGCGCAGAATAGCACACTGATAATTTCTACGAGTGTCCTTCTCTGTCCCTAAACTGAAGGATTGAAAATATGGAACAGCAAAATTGGTTTAGAACAGAATAGCACACTGTCAGTTTCACTCACTGTACCTCTCTGTCCCTCAACTCAAGGATTGAAAATATGGAACAGCAAAATTGGTTTAGAACAGAATAGCACACTGTCAGTTTCACTCACTGTACCTCTCTGTCCCTCAACTCAAGGATTGAAAATATGGTTCAGCAAAATAGTTTTAGAACAGAATAGCACACTGACACTTTCCCTCACTGTCCTACTCTGTCCCTCCCTACAAACAAGATTTAGCACAGAATAGCACACTGATAATTTCTACGAGTGTCCTTCTCTGTCCCTAAACTCAAGGATTGAAAATATGGAACAGCAAAATTGGTTTAGAACAGAATAGCACACTGTCAGTTTCACTCACAGTACCTCTCTGTCCCTCAACTCAAGGATTGAAAATATGGAACAGCAAAATTGGTTTAGAACAGAATAGCACACTGTCAGTTTCACTCACTGTACCTCTCTGTCCCTCAACTCAAGGATTGAAAATATGGTTCAGCAAAATAGTTTTAGAACAGAATAGCACACTGACACTTTCCCTCACTGTCCTACTCTGTCCCTCCCTACAAACAAGATTTAGCACAGAATAGCACACTGATAATTTCTACAAGTGTCCTTCTCTGTCCCTAAACTCAAGGATTGAAAATATGGAACAGCAAAATTGGTTTAGAACAGAATAGCACACTGTCAGTTTCACTCACTGTACCTCTCTGTCCCTCAACTCAAGGATTGAAAATATGGAACAGCAAAATTGGTTTAGAACAGAATAGCACACTGTCAGTTTCACTCACTGTACCTCTCTGTCCCTCAACTCAAGGATTGAAAATATGGTTCAGCAAAATAGTTTTAGAACAGAATAGCACACTGACACTTTCCCTCACTGTCCTACTCTGTCCCTCCCTACAAACAAGATTTAGCACAGAATAGCACACTGATAATTTCTATGAGTGTCCTTCTCTGTCCTTAAACTCAAGGATTGAAAATATGGAACAGCAAAATTGGTTTAGAACAGAATAGCACACTGTCAGTTTCACTCACTGTACCTCTCTGTCCCTCAACTCAAGGATTGAAAATATGGAACAGCAAAATTGGTTTAGAACAGAATAGCACACTGTCAGTTTCACTCACTGTACCTCTCTGTCCCTCAACTCAAGGATTGAAAATATGGTTCAGCAAAATAGTTTTAGAACAGAATAGCACACTGACACTTTCCCTCACTGTCCTACTCTGTCCCTCCCTACAAACAAGATTTAGCACAGAATAGCACACTGATAATTTCTACGAGTGTCCTTCTCTGTCCCTAAACTCAAGGATTGAAAATATGGAACAGCAAAATTGGTTTAGAACAGAATATCACACTGTCAGTTTCACTCACTGTACCTCTCTGTCCCTCAACTCAAGGATTGAAAATATGGAACAGCAAAATTGGTTTAGAACAGAATAGCACACTGTCAGTTTCACTCACTGTACCTCTCTGTCCCTCAACTCAAGGATTGAAAATATGGTTCAGCAAAATAGTTTTAGAACAGAATAGCACACTGACACTTTCCCTCACTGTCCTACTCTGTCCCTCCCTACAAACAAGATTTAGCACAGAATAGCACACTGATAATTTCTACGAGTGTCCTTCTCTGTCCCTAAACTCAAGGATTGAAAATATGGAACAGCAAAATTGGTTTAGAACAGAATAGCACACTGTCAGTTTCACTCACTGTACCTCTCTGTCCCTCAACTCAAGGATTGAAAATATGGTTCAGCAAAATAGTTTTAGAACAGAATAGCACACTGACACTTTCCCTCACTGTCCTACTCTGTCCCTCCCTACAAACAAGATTTAGCACAGAATAGCACACTGATAATTTCTACGAGTGTCCTTCTCTGTCCCTAAACTCAAGGATTAAAAATATGGAACAGCAAAATTGGTTTAGAACAGAATAGCACACTGTCAGTTTCACTCACTGTACCTCTCTGTCCCTCAACTCAAGGATTGAAAATATGGAACAGCAAAATTGGTTTAGAACAGAATAGCACACTGTCAGTTGCACTCACTGTACCTCTCTGTCCCTCAACTCAAGGATTGAAAATATGGTTCAGCAAAATAGTTTTAGAACAGAATAGCACACTGACACTTTCCCTCACTGTCCTACTCTGTCCCTCCCTACAAACAAGATTTAGCACAGAATAGCACACTGATAATTTCTATGAGTGTCCTTCTTTGTCCCTAAACTCAAGGATTGAAAATATGGAACAGCAAAATTGGTTTAGAACAGAATAGCACACTGTCAGTTTCACTCACTGTACCTCTCTGTCCCTCAACTCAAGGATTGAAAATATGGTTCAGCAAAATAGTTTTAGAACAGAATAGCACACTGACACTTTCCCTCACTGTCCTACTCTGTCCCTCCCTACAAACAAGATTTAGCACAGAATAGCACACTGATAATTTCTACGAGTGTCCTTCTCTGTCCCTAAACTCAAGGATTGAAAATATGGAACAGCAAAATTGGTTTAGAACAGAATAGCACACTGTCAGTTTCACTCACTGTACCTCTCTGTCCCTCAACTCAAGGATTGAAAATATGGTTCAGCAAAATAGTTTTAGAACAGAATAGCACACTGACACTTTCCCTCACTGTCCTACTCTGTCCCTCCCTACAAACAAGATTTAGCACAGAATAGCACACTGATAATTTCTACGAGTGTCCTTCTCTGTCCCTAAACTCAAGGATTGAAAATATGGAACAGCAAAATTGGTTTAGAACAGAATAGCACACTGTCAGTTTCACTCACTGTACCTCTCTGTCCCTCAACTCAAGTATTGAAAATATGGAACAGCAAAATTGGTTTAGAACAGAATAGCACACTGACACTTTCCCTCACTGTCCTACTCTGTCCCTCCCTACAAACAAGATTTAGCGCAGAATAGCACACTGATAATTTCTACGAGTGTCCTTCTCTGTCCCTAAACTGAAGGATTGAAAATATGGAACAGCAAAATTGGTTTAGAACAGAATAGCACACTGTCAGTTTCACTCACTGTACCTCTCTGTCCCTCAACTCAAGGATTGAAAATATGGTTCAGCAAAATAGTTTTAGAACAGAATAGCACACTGACACTTTCCCTCACTGTCCTACTCTGTCCCTCCCTACAAACAAGATTTAGCACAGAATAGCACACTGATAATTTCTACGAGTGTCCTTCTCTGTCCCTAAACTCAAGGATTGAAAATATGGAACAGCAAAATTGGTTTAGAACAGAATAGCACACTGTCAGTTTCACTCACTGTACCTCTCTGTCCCTCAACTCAAGGATTGAAAATATGGTTCAGCAAAATAGTTTTAGAACAGAATAGCACACTGACACTTTCCCTCACTGTCCTACTCTGTCCCTCCCTACAAACAAGATTTAGCACAGAATAGCACACTGATAATTTCTACGAGTGTCCTTCTCTGTCCCTAAACTCAAGGATTGAAAATATGGAACAGCAAAATTGGTTTAGAACAGAATAGCACACTGTCAGTTTCACTCACTGTACCTCTCTGTCCCTCAACTCAAGGATTGAAAATATGGAACAGCAAAACTGGTTTAGAACAGAATAGCACACTGTCAGTTTCACTCACTGTACCTCTCTGTCCCTCAACTCAAGGATTGAAAATATGGTTCAGCAAAATAGTTTTAGAACAGAATAGCACACTGACACTTTCCCTCACTGTCCTACTCTGTCCCTCCCTACAAACAAGATTTAGCACAGAATAGCACACTGATAATTTCTACGAGTGTCCTTCTCTGTCCCTAAACTCAAGGATTGAAAATATGGAACAGCAAAATTGGTTTAGAACAGAATAGCACACTGTCAGTTTCACTCACTGTACCTCTCTGTCCCTCAACTCAAGGATTGAAAATATGGAACAGCAAAATTGGTTTAGAACAGAATAGCACACTGTCAGTTTCACTCACTGTACCTCTCTGTCCCTCAACTCAAGGATTGAAAATATGGTTCAGCAAAATAGTTTTAGAACAGAATAGCACACTGACACTTTCCCTCACTGTCCTACTCTGTCCCTCCCTACAAACAAGATTTAGCACAGAATAGCACACTGATAATTTCTACGAGTGTCCTTCTCTGTCCCTAAACTCAAGGATTGAAAATATGGAACAGCAAAATTGGTTTAGAACAGAATAGCACACTGTCAGTTTCACTCACTGTACCTCTCTGTCCCTCAACTCAAGGATTGAAAATATGGTTCAGCAAAATAGTTTTAGAACAGAATAGCACACTGACACTTTCCCTCACTGTCCTACTCTGTCCCTCCCTACAAACAAGATTTAGCACAGAATAGCACACGGATAATTTCTACGAGTGTCCTTCTCTGTCCCTAAACTCAAGTATTGAAAATATGGAACAGCAAAATTGGTTTAGAACAGAATAGCACACTGTCAGTTTCACTCACTGTACCTCTCTGTCCCTCAACTCAAGGATTGAAAATATGGTTCAGCAAAATAGTTTTAGAACAGAATAGCACACTGACACTTTCCCTCACTGTCCTACTCTGTCCCTCCCTACAAACAAGATTTAGCACAGAATAGCACACTGATAATTTCTACGAGTGTCCTTCTCTGTCCCTAAACTCAAGGATTAAAAATATGGAACAGCAAAATTGGTTTAGAACAGAATAGCACACTGTCAGTTTCACTCACTGTACCTCTCTGTCCCTCAACTCAAGGATTGAAAATATGGAACAGCAAAATTGGTTTAGAACAGAATAGCACACTGTCAGTTGCACTCACTGTACCTCTCTGTCCCTCAACTCAAGGATTGAAAATATGGTTCAGCAAAATAGTTTTAGAACAGAATAGCACACTGACACTTTCCCTCACTGTCCTACTCTGTCCCTCCCTACAAACAAGATTTAGCACAGAATAGCACACTGATAATTTCTACGAGTGTCCTTCTCTGTCCCTAAACTCAAGGATTGAAAATATGGAACAGCAAAATTGGTTTAGAACAGAATAGCACACTGTCAGTTTCACTCACTGTACCTCTCTGTCCCTCAACTCAAGGATTGAAAATATGGTTCAGCAAAATAGTTTTAGAACAGAATAGCACACTGACACTTTCCCTCACTGTCCTACTCTGTCCCTCCCTACAAACAAGATTTAGCACAGAATAGCACACTGATAATTTCTACGAGTGTCCTTCTCTGTCCCTAAACTCAAGGATTAAAAATATGGAACAGCAAAATTGGTTTAGAACAGAATAGCACACTGTCAGTTTCACTCACTGTACCTCTCTGTCCCTCAACTCAAGGATTGAAAATATGGAACAGCAAAATTGGTTTAGAACAGAATAGCACACTGTCAGTTGCACTCACTGTACCTCTCTGTCCCTCAACTCAAGGATTGAAAATATGGTTCAGCAAAATAGTTTTAGAACAGAATAGCACACTGACACTTTCCCTCACTGTCCTACTCTGTCCCTCCCTACAAACAAGATTTAGCACAGAATAGCACACTGATAATTTCTATGAGTGTCCTTCTTTGTCCCTAAACTCAAGGATTGAAAATATGGAACAGCAAAATTGGTTTAGAACAGAATAGCACACTGTCAGTTTCACTCACTGTACCTCTCTGTCCCTCAACTCAAGGATTGAAAATATGGTTCAGCAAAATAGTTTTAGAACAGAATAGCACACTGACACTTTCCCTCACTGTCCTACTCTGTCCCTCCCTACAAACAAGATTTAGCACAGAATAGCACACTGATAATTTCTACGAGTGTCCTTCTCTGTCCCTAAACTCAAGGATTGAAAATATGGAACAGCAAAATTGGTTTAGAACAGAATAGCACACTGTCAGTTTCACTCACTGTACCTCTCTGTCCCTCAACTCAAGGATTGAAAATATGGTTCAGCAAAATAGTTTTAGAACAGAATAGCACACTGACACTTTCCCTCACTGTCCTACTCTGTCCCTCCCTACAAACAAGATTTAGCACAGAATAGCACACTGATAATTTCTACGAGTGTCCTTCTCTGTCCCTAAACTCAAGGATTGAAAATATGGAACAGCAAAATTGGTTTAGAACAGAATAGCACACTGTCAGTTTCACTCACTGTACCTCTCTGTCCCTCAACTCAAGTATTGAAAATATGGAACAGCAAAATTGGTTTAGAACAGAATAGCACACTGACACTTTCCCTCACTGTCCTACTCTGTCCCTCCCTACAAACAAGATTTAGCGCAGAATAGCACACTGATAATTTCTACGAGTGTCCTTCTCTGTCCCTAAACTGAAGGATTGAAAATATGGAACAGCAAAATTGGTTTAGAACAGAATAGCACACTGTCAGTTTCACTCACTGTACCTCTCTGTCCCTCAACTCAAGGATTGAAAATATGGAACAGCAAAATTGGTTTAGAACAGAATAGCACACTGTCAGTTTCACTCACTGTACCTCTCTGTCCCTCAACTCAAGGATTGAAAATATGGTTCAGCAAAATAGTTTTAGAACAGAATAGCACACTGACACTTTCCCTCACTGTCCTACTCTGTCCCTCCCTACAAACAAGATTTAGCACAGAATAGCACACTGATAATTTCTACGAGTGTCCTTCTCTGTCCCTAAACTCAAGGATTGAAAATATGGAACAGCAAAATTGGTTTAGAACAGAATAGCACACTGTCAGTTTCACTCACAGTACCTCTCTGTCCCTCAACTCAAGGATTGAAAATATGGAACAGCAAAATTGGTTTAGAACAGAATAGCACACTGTCAGTTTCACTCACTGTACCTCTCTGTCCCTCAACTCAAGGATTGAAAATATGGTTCAGCAAAATAGTTTTAGAACAGAATAGCACACTGACACTTTCCCTCACTGTCCTACTCTGTCCCTCCCTACAAACAAGATTTAGCACAGAATAGCACACTGATAATTTCTACGAGTGTCCTTCTCTGTCCCTAAACTCAAGGATTGAAAATATGGAACAGCAAAATTGGTTTAGAACAGAATAGCACACTGTCAGTTTCACTCACTGTACCTCTCTGTCCCTCAACTCAAGGATTGAAAATATGGAACAGCAAAACTGGTTTAGAACAGAATAGCACACTGTCAGTTTCACTCACTGTACCTCTCTGTCCCTCAACTCAAGGATTGAAAATATGGTTCAGCAAAATAGTTTTAGAACAGAATAGCACACTGACACTTTCCCTCACTGTCCTACTCTGTCCCTCCCTACAAACAAGATTTAGCACAGAATAGCACACTGATAATTTCTACGAGTGTCCTTCTCTGTCCCTAAACTCAAGGATTGAAAATATGGAACAGCAAAATTGGTTTAGAACAGAATAGCACACTGTCAGTTTCACTCACTGTACCTCTCTGTCCCTCAACTCAAGGATTGAAAATATGGAACAGCAAAATTGGTTTAGAACAGAATAGCACACTGTCAGTTTCACTCACTGTACCTCTCTGTCCCTCAACTCAAGGATTGAAAATATGGTTCAGCAAAATAGTTTTAGAACAGAATAGCACACTGACACTTTCCCTCACTGTCCTACTCTGTCCCTCCCTACAAACAAGATTTAGCACAGAATAGCACACTGATAATTTCTACGAGTGTCCTTCTCTGTCCCTAAACTCAAGGATTGAAAATATGGAACAGCAAAATTGGTTTAGAACAGAATAGCACACTGTCAGTTTCACTCACTGTACCTCTCTGTCCCTCAACTCAAGGATTGAAAATATGGTTCAGCAAAATAGTTTTAGAACTGAATAGCACACTGACACTTTCCCTCACTGTCCTACTCTGTCCCTCCCTACAAACAAGATTTAGCACAGAATAGCACACTGATAATTTCTACGAGTGTCCTTCTCTGTCCCTAAACTCAAGTATTGAAAATATGGAACAGCAAAATTGGTTTAGAACAGAATAGCACACTGTCAGTTTCACTCACTGTACCTCTCTGTCCCTCAACTCAAGGATTGAAAATATGGTTCAGCAAAATAGTTTTAGAACAGAATAGCACACTGACACTTTCCCTCACTGTCCTACTCTGTCCCTCCCTACAAACAAGATTTAGCACAGAATAGCACACTGATAATTTCTACGAGTGTCCTTCTCTGTCCCTAAACTCAAGGATTAAAAATATGGAACAGCAAAATTGGTTTAGAACAGAATAGCACACTGTCAGTTTCACTCACTGTACCTCTCTGTCCCTCAACTCAAGGATTGAAAATATGGAACAGCAAAATTGGTTTAGAACAGAATAGCACACTGTCAGTTGCACTCAGTGTACCTCTCTGTCCCTCAACTCAAGGATTGAAAATATGGTTCAGCAAAATAGTTTTAGAACAGAATAGCACACTGACACTTTCCCTCACTGTCCTACTCTGTCCCTCCCTACAAACAAGATTTAGCACAGAATAGCACACTGATAATTTCTACGAGTGTCCTTCTCTGTCCCTAAACTCAAGGATTGAAAATATGGAACAGCAAAATTGGTTTAGAACAGAATAGCACACTGTCAGTTTCACTCACTGTACCTCTCTGTCCCTCAACTCAAGGATTGAAAATATGGTTCAGCAAAATAGTTTTAGAACAGAATAGCACACTGACACTTTCCCTCACTGTCCTACTCTGTCCCTCCCTACAAACAAGATATAGCACAGAATAGCACACTGATAATTTCTACAAGTGTCCTTCTCTGTCCCTAAACTCAAGGATTGAAAATATGGAACAGCAAAATTGGTTTAGAACAGAATAGCACACTGTCAGTTTCACTCACTGTACCTCTCTGTCCCTCAACTCAAGTATTGAAAATATGGAACAGCCAAATTGGTTTAGAACAGAATAGCACACTGTCAGTTTCACTCACTGTACCTCTCTGTCCCTCAACTCAAGGATTGAAAATATGGTTCAGCAAAATAGTTTTAGAACAGAATAGCACACTGACACTTTCCCTCACTGTCCTACTCTGTCCCTCCCTACAAACAAGATTTAGCACAGAATAGCACACTGATAATTTCTACGAGTGTCCTTCTCTGTCCCTAAACTCAAGGATTAAAAATATGGAACAGCAAAATTGGTTTAGAACAGAATAGCACACTGTCAGTTTCACTCACTGTACCTCTCTGTCCCTCAACTCAAGGATTGAAAATATGGAACAGCAAAATTGGTTTAGAACAGAATAGCACACTGTCAGTTGCACTCAGTGTACCTCTCTGTCCCTCAACTCAAGGATTGAAAATATGGTTCAGCAAAATAGTTTTAGAACAGAATAGCACACTGACACTTTCCCTCACTGTCCTACTCTGTCCCTCCCTACAAACAAGATTTATCACAGAATAGCACACTGATAATTTCTACGAGTGTCCTTCTCTGTCCCTAAACTCAAGGATTGAAAATATGGAACAGCAAAATTGGTTTAGAACAGAATAGCACACTGTCAGTTTCACTCACTGTACCTCTCTGTCCCTCAACTCAAGGATTGAAAATATGGTTCAGCAAAATAGTTTTAGAACAGAATAGCACACTGACACTTTCCCTCACTGTCCTACTCTGTCCCTCCCTACAAACAAGATTTAGCACAGAATAGCACACTGATAATTTCTACGAGTGTCCTTCTCTGTCCCTAAACTCAAGGATTGAAAATATGGAACAGCAAAATTGGTTTAGAACAGAATAGCACACTGTCAGTTTCACTCACTGTACCTCTCTGTCCCTCAACTCAAGGATTGAAAATATGGAACAGCCAAATTGGTTTAGAACAGAATAGCACACTGACACTTTCCCTCACTGTCCTACTCTGTCCCTCCCTACAAACAAGATTTAGCACAGAATAGCACACTGATAATTTCTACGAGTGTCCTTCTCTGCCCCTAAACTCAAGGATTGAAAATATGGAACAGCAAAATTGGTTTAGAACAGAATAGCACACTGTCAGTTTCACTCACTGTACCTCTCTGTCCCTCAACTCAAGGATTGAAAATATGGAACAGCAAAATTGGTTTAGAACAGAATAGCACACTGTCAGTTGCACTCACTGTACCTCTCTGTCCCTCAACTCAAGGATTGAAAATATGGTTCAGCAAAATAGTTTTAGAACAGAATAGCACACTGACACTTTCCCTCACTGTCCTACTCTGTCCCTCCCTACAAACAAGATTTAGCACAGAATAGCACACTGATAATTTCTACGAGTGTCCTTCTCTGTCCCTAAACTCAAGGATTGAAAATATGGAACAGCAAAATTGGTTTAGAACAGAATAGCACACTGTCAGTTTCACTCACTGTACCTCTCTGTCCCTCAACTCAAGGATTGAAAATATGGTTCAGCAAAATAGTTTTAGAACAGAATAGCACACTGACACTTTCCCTCACTGTCCTACTCTGTCCCTCCCTACAAACAAGATTTAGCACAGAATAGCACACTGATAATTTCTACGAGTGTCCTTCTCTGTCCCTAAACTCAAGGATTGAAAATATGGAACAGCAAAATTGGTTTAGAACAGAATAGCACACTGTCAGTTTCACTCACTGTACCTCTCTGTCCCTCAACTCAAGGATTGAAAATATGGTTCAGCAAAATAGTTTTAGAACAGAATAGCACACTGACACTTTCCCTCACTGTCCTACTCTGTCCCTCCCTACAAACAAGATTTAGCACAGAATAGCACACTGATAATTTCTACGAGTGTCCTTCTCTGTCCCTAAACTCAAGGATTAAAAATATGGAACAGCAAAATTGGTTTAGAACAGAATAGCACACTGTCAGTTTCACTCACTGTACCTCTCTGTCCCTCAACTCAAGGATTGAAAATATGGAACAGCAAAATTGGTTTAGAACAGAATAGCACACTGTCAGTTGCACTCAGTGTACCTCTCTGTCCCTCAACTCAAGGATTGAAAATATGGTTCAGCAAAATAGTTTTAGAACAGAATAGCACACTGACACTTTCCCTCACTGTCCTACTCTGTCCCTCCCTACAAACAAGATTTAGCACAGAATAGCACACTGATAATTTCTACGAGTGTCCTTCTCTGTCCCTAAACTCAAGGATTGAAAATATGGAACAGCAAAATTGGTTTAGAACAGAATAGCACACTGTCAGTTTCACTCACTGTACCTCTCTGTCCCTCAACTCAAGGATTGAAAATATGGTTCAGCAAAATAGTTTTAGAACAGAATAGCACACTGACACTTTCCCTCACTGTCCTACTCTGTCCCTCCCTACAAACAAGATTTAGCACAGAATAGCACACTGATAATTTCTACGAGTGTCCTTCTCTCTCCCTAAACTCAAGGATTGAAAATATGGAACAGCAAAATTGGTTTAGAACAGAATAGCACACTGTCAGTTTCACTCACTGTACCTCTCTGTCCCTCAACTCAAGGATTGAAAATATGGTTCAGCAAAATAGTTTTAGAACAGAATAGCACACTGACACTTTCCCTCACTGTCCTACTCTGTCCCTCCCTACAAACAAGATTTAGCACAGAATAGCACACTGATAATTTCTACGAGTGTCCTTCTCTGTCCCTTAACTGAAGGATTGAAAATATGGAACAGCAAAATTGGTTTAGAACAGAATAGCACACTGTCAGTTTCACTCACTGTACCTCTCTGTCCCTCAACTCAAGGATTGAAAATATGGTTCAGCAAAATAGTTTTAGAACAGAATAGCACACTGACACTTTCCCTCACTGTCCTACTCTGTCCCTCCCTACAAACAAGATTTAGCACAGAATAGCACACTGATAATTTCTACGAGTGTCCTTCTCTGTCCCTAAACTCAAGGATTGAAAATATGGAACAGCAAAATTGGTTTAGAACAGAATAGCACACTGTCAGTTTCACTCACTGTACCTCTCTGTCCCTCAACTCAAGGATTGAAAATATGGAACAGCAAAATTGGTTTAGAACAGAATAGCACACTGTCAGTTTCACTCACTGTACCTCTCTGTCCCTCAACTCAAGGATTGAAAATGTGGTTCAGCAAAATAGTTTTAGAACAGAATAGCACACTGACACTTTCCCTCACTGTCCTACTCTGTCCCTCCCTACAAACAAGATTTAGCACAGAATAGCACACTGATAATTTCTACGAGTGTCCTTCTCTGTCCCTAAACTCAAGGATTGAAAATATGGAACAGCAAAATTGGTTTAGAACAGAATAGCACACTGTCAGTTTCACTCACTGTACCTCTCTGTCCCTCAACTCAAGGATTGAAAATATGGTTCAGCAAAATAATTTTAGAACAGAATAGCACACTGACACTTTCCCTCACTGTCCTACTCTGTCCCTCCCTACAAACAAGATTTAGCACAGAATAGCACACAGATAATTTCTACGAGTGTCCTTCTCTGTCCCTAAACTCAAGGATTGAAAATACGGAACAGCAAAATTGGTTTAGAACAGAATAGCACACTGTCAGTTTCACTGACTGTACCTCTCTGTCCCTCAACTCAAGGATTGAAAATATGGAACAGCAAAATTGGTTTAGAACAGAATAGCACACTGTCAGTTTCACTGACTGTACCTCTCTGTCCCTCAACTCAAGGATTGAAAATATGGAACAGCAAAATTGGTTTAGAACAGAAAAGCACACTGTCAGTTTCACTGACTGTACCTCTCTGTCCCTCAACTCAAGGATTGAAAATATGGAACAGCAAAATTGGTTTAGAACAGAATAGCACACTGTCAGTTTCACTGACTGTACCTCTCTGTCCCTCAACTCAAGGATTGAAAATATGGAACAGCAAAATTGGTTTAGAACAGAATAGCACACTGTCAGTTTCACTCACTGTACCTCTCTGTCCCTCAACTCAAGGATTGAAAATATGGTTCAGCAAAATAGTTTTAGAACAGAATAGCACACTGTCAGTTTCACTCACTGTACCTCTCTGTCCCTCAACTCAAGGATTGAAAATATGGTTCAGCAAAATAGTTTTAGAACAGAATAGCACACTGACACTTTCCCTCACTGTACCTCTCTGTCCCTACAAACAAGGATTAGCACAGAATAGCACACTGTCACTGACACTCTCCCTACCTATCCTTATTTGTCCCTAAACACAAGGAATCCAGGAATAGTAAAGGAAAAATAATGACACTGTCCCTGCCTATGCTTCTCTTTCCCTGCTCCGGAACACACTACACAAGGCCGCCGCGCTGGCGGCCTTTTATAGTGTGGGGCGTGTACTAAACCCCATCAGCAATAATTGGCCACAGGCATCCTGCCTGTGGCCAATCATTGCTCTCCTCGCTGCCGGCGCTGTGATTGGCCAAGCATGCGGGGTCACAGTGCATGCTTGGCCAATCACAGCGCCTGAATGACACTGCGATGGCGTAGTGCATTGTGGGCCGTTCGCGTCACTCGAATTTGGCGCGAACGGTCCAAATCGTTCGATCTTCGTCGAACGATCGAACAGCTGATGTTCGAGTCGAACGTATGTTCGACTCGAACACGAAGCTCATCCCTACTATGCAGCTGGTTGTCTTGTCAGCTCCTACAAAAGGCAAATAACTAAGTAAATCTAGGTGCCCTAGTGAGGGATACTAGAACTGCACTTGCTAATTGCCTAAGTTCTAGGCAGGAGCTTGCTTCCATGCAAAAATCAGCATTAACCCCTTTCCGGCTGAGCGTTCGCACATATGCCGCCTCGGCTTTCGGGGGGTTATACCAGGATGATGCCCGCAGCTGCAGGCATCATCCCGGTATCATTTTTTATAGCAGGCGATTGGATTTCCAGGGATAACAACCGATGCAGCTAAAAGCCGCTCGGTTGCTGTCCCGGAGGAGCGGGAGGGGACATACCCCCCTCCCGCCACCTCCTCCGCTCTTACTGGGCCTCCCGTCCCACCAGGAGACCCGATCTATGATTCACCACCTCCAGTGCCTAGAGAGAGACTGAAACAAAGCCGCGAATGGCTTCGATCCAGTCTCTTCAATGTAAACATGGAAGCGACGTCACGACGTGACTTCCTGTTTACTCGGTTGCAAATGGCGCCAGGTTTTAAAAAAATACACAGTATTCAGAATCTCAGTTTTTGGCGATCTTAATACTTTGAAGTGCAAAGGAGGGATTGGGGGTCTCTTAGAGTACCTGTCACCACCTATTACTGTCACAAGGAATGTTTACATTCCTTGTGACAGCAATAAAAGTGATCACATTTTTTTTTTTTAAAACACAATTTTATATTCTAAAAATAAATAAAATAAATAAGAAAAAAATATATTTTAAAGTGCCCCTGTCCCTGCGAGCTCGCGCAGCAAAGAAAACGCATACGGAAGTCGCTCCTGCATATGTAAACGGTGTTCAAATCACACATGTGAGGTATCGCCGCGATCGTCAGAGTGAGAGCAATAATTCTAGCCATAGACCTTCTCTGTAACTCTAACCTGGTAACTGTAAAAAAAAATTAAAGCGTCGCCTATGGAGATTTTTAGGTACCGTAGTTTGTCGCCATTCCACGAGTGCGTGCAATTATAAAGCATGACATGTTTGGTATCTATTTACTCAGCGTAACATCATATTTCACATTATACAAATAAATAGGGCTAAATTTACTTTTTCATTTTTTTAATTCATGAAAGTGTATTTTTCCCAAAAAGTTGCGTTTAAAACACCGCTGCACAAATACCGTGTGACATAAAATATTGCAACAATCGCCATTTTATTTTCTAGATTCTCTGCTAAAAAAATATATATAATGTTTGGGGGTTCTAAGTAATTTTCTAGCAAAAAATATGGATTTTAACTTGTAAACACCAAATGTCAGAAATAGGCTTACTTATGAAAGGGTTAAAGCATAACACCTGACTTAGAGGCAAGCCACATTGAACACAGTTAACCCTCTCACAACTCCAGGCTAACTGATTGTACTGTTATGCCGCGTACACACGATCATTATTCACGGCGGTTAAAAAAACGCAGTGAATAATGACAGGAAAAACGAGGGAACCGCTTGGTTCCCTATACACGGTCGTTTTTCCCGTCATTTTTTCTCTTGACGAGAAAAACGACCGTCTGTGGGCTCCGCGGCAGTGTCTCCCTATGGGAAAAAAAATGCTGGAAAAAACGATGAGAAAATTTAGAACATGTTCTAATTTTTCTCGTCGTTTTTTATGCCGTTTTTCTCGTCGAGAAAAGCGGTCGTGTGTATGCGGCATTACACTAAGCACTACAAACACTACCACAGTTAGAGAACACCAACTCCCAGGTGTGCAGCATTTATAAACCAGTGCTGCAGAGCCTGCAACGGCATCTACCAACCCAGCAATACCTGTCACCTCACTCCCAGTGACATGTCTACAGAAATTAGCATTATTCTGTAACTACGTGCTTGTGCTCTCTCTCAGGGCCCCCCTCTACATCTCACCAATGACTCTCACATGTATAGTTATCCCTAGCATTGACAATATGGCCTACACTAGACAGCAAACTACATGCTGGACAAAAGAGCACTATATCTACTCTAACCTACAGCCTTTTTCTTTGGATACACCATGCAATACACCACTTAAGAAGGGATTTTAGGCCAGGCTTTAAACAGTTAATGATAAGTTTACTTAAGAAAGTCAGCATACAGGAGCTGTACAAGGTGCTTTAGTGCCCATAGGGTAATCATAACTGAATAACAGCATAAAGCCCTCAGTGTCTATTAGAGGCAGAGTCCATGATTGGCAAATAATCCACCTGATGTTTGACAAAGATCCTTAAAGGCAGCCAGTTAGTTAAGTTGTTAAGAGTCCTTTGGCTCCCAGTTCCTCAGGGAGCCCCGACTGCCCCTCAACCCCCAGCTGGGGGCGCCGCCCGGCAGCATAACAGCCTACATTTTGTCAGTATTTCCAGTAGCTCTCTTTTGGGGCACTGAAGAGCCCCTTTTTATGTGGATCTTTAGAAAATTGGTGGGAAAAAATAGCCAATTAAGTTCCCAGATCCACCACACATCTACATTATAACAGTTTCACAGGAAAGACAACAGACTTGACCAAGATAACTGCATAATAAGATTCAGCATAGAAAAAACATTAGACCTTCTGTAGGCACCTGTCTACACGATGGTAGTAGAGAGCACTGACAACAACACGAGGCTAGAAGGAAAGCAAAACAACATTTTGCAATAAATTCACTGAGGTGCCGCTGATGGTCATGTGCCATGTAACCATATGCTTCAATATATTAATAACTCTGACAATGAGTGAAAGTTAGCTACGATATCAGATTTGTTAATATAATAATTAATAATAATTTATTAATATTGAACAAGAACTATGTCATTCTTTTTCAATATTACTTACCTTTGGGTATGGTTGAACATCTATGGGAGTGGATGGACTGGCTTCCACATTCTCCATGGCTTAAGAGTGCTTGTAGAAGAGGTGGGCTGCAGACTGGAGAGGTTGCTGAGCCCAGGTGCAATATTGGAAGTAGTCCTGAAATGCAAACCAAGAGATTACTGTGCAGAATAATGTACATTCTTTGGATCAATGACATTGAGGCCACCAAGGTGTGCTATATTATCATGAACATCCTGTTTTCTAGCTGTCTTGGCTAATTTATGTAACCATTCAAAACAGTAGTTTACAAGTGTAGCGGGTGGTTACATTTAGGGGAGGCATCTGAGTAATAACAGGCTCAGATGCAGCAATTGTTAGGGTTCATGGACCAATTTATGCCAGTGGAGGATATTAATGGTGTCCAGTTCCCTGCGGCCTATAGGTGGCGCTGTCGCCATAGGCCGGGGTTGAAACACCATTGGAGGTCTGTGCCATTTTTGTCCTCTCGCGGCAGTGGTACAGTGGGGCGGGAAACCTGCTGTGCATGCTGGGAGAGGGGATAAAAGGGGCAGACATCTTCCGCTCGGGGTCCACGCCCAGGCACCTTCAGCCTGGGTGTGAGTGCTGGTGGTCTCCGGGCACCCTCATCCCGTAGACAGAGCTGCGATTCCGCCCCAGACACCTTTGGTCTGGGGTGAGGTACTCTCTGGAGGCCTGGGGCCCAGTACCTTCGACTGGGTCCCGCATGGGATGGAGGATTCCTAGGGTGTCCTCCGGTGTTGGACACCCGAATCTAGGGCGAGGGGGACCAGAGAAGTGACCTTCCCGGAGATCCAGCGCAGCATTGGCTGGTGATGGTGGAGGCCTCTGGTGACCGTCCGGATGGATGACTCCCCTGACAGGGGCCGCATCTCAAGAAGGTAGTCCACGTTCTCATGGTCGGTGGCAGCGACCCAACTAAAACCCAGGTCGGTGGCAGAGACCTCAAGCCTAATTCACCCGGTCGGTGGCAGCGACCACCCTCATGGTCAGTGGCAGCGACCGTGCGCCAAGCCTGTTTGCGCACACTGAAATAGGAGAGTAACAAGTTCATGTTTGTGCCTGGACCTTCCTCTTCACCTTGTCTGTTTGTTGTCTAACCAGTCTGCTCTAAAAGGACTATTTATTGCTCAAAAAGAATAAATAAGTGTTGGACTTTCAATGGTGTGGAACTTGGCTTTCTGGGAGTTAAAGGTCATTCTCAAGGGAAGTTTTGGCTCTGGACAGGGGCACAGGCCGGAAGGTAATTGGTTATAGCTCACACCTCTACACACAAGAGGATACGAGCTGGTGGTGCATCACACTCTCCTCCCTGGTCCCCTAGACGAGAGCCATTGACATTGACAGAGAAGGAGGGAGTGAGAGGTGAGGTCGCTACAGGTGGGGGCTCGTCTGGGATTTGTGTTTGTGTAATGGAGCCGAAGCCTTCAAGAGTTTGAACTTTGCTGCCCAGAGGAGTTCCGAGGAGGTTGGCCATTTTTGGCCAACGCACCACGAGGCACACCCTCCCTGCACAGTTCGTGGGCGTGCCAAGGAGAAAGCCCGCAAACTGGTGTGGAAAAGGGGAGGAGTCCGTCCATGTGTGGGGATGCACGTGGGAACTTGGTGCCAGTTATTCAGTGCGTGATGGAGCAGCAAGCGGTCAGCGTGTTCACCAATGCCTCGTGGGTTCCAGTTCCTACCACCATGAGGATGACCCCAATTGCTGCTTCGGTTACAGATACGGGGATTAGGCTCAAGCCCCGAGGGCGATTCACCCTGTATGTATGCAAGGACATTGAGGCCCTCAGTGATTTGTCCCGGCTCTTCGGGACTGGTGGTTCAGCTGAAGCCATTCGGGCGCTGCGAGGCCTGCGGAGAGTTCATTTTCGAGGTGGAGCAATCCATAGAAAGGCCTCGGACCTTCCACCTCAACTGCCTAACAGGCGCCACCACTCGTGAAGGAGAAGTCAAAGCTTGGACAGCCATTCCCACGCGCACTGTAGAGACTTCCATGGAAGTCGCAATCAAAAGGTTGGAGGATGAAAAATCAGAGGATGCTGCTTCGGTCACCACAGCTTCCCTACTCCCACCGCCAAAGAGGAAGGTCGGTCTCATTAGAGCTTCCATTGGCCGTGATGGAGGAACATCCCTGCGCTCACCCGGCCCGGATGGATCTGGATGGAAAAGCCCCGGACATCCCAGTTCAAGTAAAGACCGAGGTAAGCCGGGGAACGGGACTTGGTGTTTTTTCGGAGGTGTCAGGGATCCACAGCCACGGGAGCCCGAGGGAGGGGGTGATTCCAGGTCCACAAGGAATTACCTGCCCGCGGAGGAGTGTGACACCTCCGACCTGGAATCGGTCTCCGATGCTGGAGATGATGGCATCATAGACAAACTTTTTGAGCGGAAGGGCTGGGACAAGAAGCCCCTGGCCTTGTCCCATATGCAAAGGGACTTACCCATGTCTACTGGGGATGGCACACCCCGGGTGGAGGCCCCGGCGCCTGAGGAGGAATCTGGTCCCCTGCCTGCCCTTCTGCTCCTGGAATCACCTGAGCCCAAAGCTAGGGCGAAGCGAGTGTCGCTGTGGGTTCCTATGCCCAGTATGGAGGTAGTTAAGGCACCTCGGCACCCGGAGTCAATTGTTATGCCTGGTGAGGGAGACCGTGCCACAATGCCACCCTTGTCCAGACTGCAGAGACTGTTTTGCCAGAAGGTTGCCAGCGAGTGCGGGTGGGAGTACCCATACTTACCAAGAGAGTTGCTGTATGAAGTGGAGGCACACAGGCAGTGATGGTATGATGATTTCATTTGGACACATCTCAAGGTGCCCCACGCTCGCAGGTACCTCTCATGTTCTCCTGTAGCCTCCAAAAGGTTTAAAGATGGCAAGGCTGAATGGATGCTGGGTCGGCACATTCATGCTGACAGGGTGATTATTTGTCGAAAGGATGGAGATGATGTGGAGTACCATATGGAAACCTTTGACAGATACTTCAAACCCCTTATATTGCCGCACCCAAGATTTTACTTATAGGAGAATAGACTCCTGTGTTTTTTTGTTGTTGCTGGACATTCCGGAGTGCCTTTGCCGGAACTCAGGGACTCTCTCCCTTGCAGGGGGTGGCTACTCCTTGGGAGAATTGGGAGAATTTTTTTTTTTGTTCTTCCTGTTCTCCACCGCAAAGATAATGAGGACTTTGGGATTTAGTTAAGTCAGGGCAAAGATACAGATGAAGAAATTGCTGAACAAGAGAAGTGTTCCAGATCGCGGCATGGCCACTAGGTGGAGTGTTGCGTAACGGGTTTTTCACACACACCACACATGACTTTTTGGAAGGAAAGGGTTTCCTCTAGGGCAGTGGTTCTCAACTCCAGTCCTCAGGGCCCACCAACAGGCCAGGTTTGCAAGATAACTGAAATGCATCACAGGTGATATAATTTGCTGCTCAGGGATTGCAGTATTCTAGTCTGCATCTCACCAAGGTAATACTTAAAATCTGGCCTATTAGTGGGTCCCGAGGACAGGAGTTGAGAACCACTGCTCTAGGGGGAGCCTTTTCACTCCAAATTACATACTGTGTTTTAGATAATGTGTTTCTTTTGCCCTCTGCAGGAGAACGTCATTAAAGTCTGCTGGAAATGGGGCAGATCTTAGTTAGTGACGTGGCAGGGGAAAAATCGAATTTTTGAAAAAAAAAAAATTATGCTGTTACACCTGTGTATGTTTTATTTGTTGTTCCTTCCCTTCCCTCTTTCCCTTTCGCTTTGGTTCAGGCACAAACGAAACAATTTTTAAATTGCCATTTTTTTTGTTTCTTGGTTAGGTTTGTTTCTGGATCGGATTTATGCGGACTCTGATTTAGAGGGCATAAATTGGTTTCAGACACTGGGGCTCAGTGTCAAATTACTGGGGGGGATGTGTAGTGGGTGGTTACATTTAGGGGAGGCATCTGAGTAATAACAGGCTCAGATGCAGCAATTGTTAGGGTTCATGGACCAATTTATGCCAGTGGAGGATATCAATGGTGTCCAGTTCCCTGTGGCCTATAGGTGGCGCTGTCACCATAGGCCGGGGTTGAACCACCATTGGAGGTCTGTGCCCTTTTTGTCCTCTCGCGGCAGTGGTACAGCGGGGCGGGGAACCTGCTGTGCATGCTGGGAGAGGGGATAAAAGGGGCAGACATCTTCTGCTCGGGGTCCACGCCCAGGCACCTTCAGCCTGGGTGTGAGTGCTGGGGGTCTACGGGCGCCCTCGGCCCGGAGACGGAGCTGCGATTCCGCCCCAGACACTGGAGTGAGGTACTCTCTGGAGGCCTGGGGCCCAGTACCTTCGACTGGGTCCCGCATGGGATGGAGGATTCCTAGGGTGTCCTCCGGTGTTGGACACCCGAATCTAGGGCTAGGGGCAGCAGAGAAGTGACCTTCCCGGAGATCCAGCGCAGCATTGGCTGGTGACGGTGGAGGCCTCTGGTGACTCCCCTGACAGGGGCCGCATCTCAAGAAGGTAGTCCACGTTCTCATGGTCGGTGGCAGCGACCCAACTAAAACCCAAGTCGGTGGCAGAGACCTCAAGCCTAATTCACCCGGTCGGTGGCAGCGACCACCCTCATGGTCGGTGGCAGCGACCGTGCACCAAGCCTGTTTGCGCACACTGAAACAGGAGAGTAACAAGTTCATATTTGTGCCTGGACCTTCCTCTTCACCTTGTCTGTTCGTTGTCTAACCAGTTTGCTCTAAAAGGACTATTTATTGCTCAAAAAGTATAAATAAGTGTTGGACTTTCATTGGTGTGGAACTTGGCTTTCTGGGAGTTAAAGGTCATTCTCAAGGAAAGTTTTGGCTCTGGACAGGGGCACAGGCCCGAAGGTAATTGGTTATAGCTCACACCTCTACACACAAGAGGATACGAGCTGGTGGTTCGTCACACTCTCCTCCCTGGTCCCCTAGACGAGAGCCATTGACATTGACAGAGAAGGAGGGAGTGAGAGGTGAGGTCGCTACACAAGCATTGTGTAACACAGTGTTTTTCAACTCCAGTCCTCAAGGTGCCCCAACAGGTCATGTTTTCAGGCTTTCCATTATTTTGCACAGGTGATTTGATCAGTTTCCCTGCCTTAGTAATTACCACAGCTGTTTCATTTGAGAGAAATCCTTAAAACATGACCTGTTGGGGCGCCTTGAGGACTGGAGTTGAGAAACACTGGTGTAACATTCTAAACATACTGTACAGTAAATTTTCACATTGGAACATAAGCAACTGCCATTACTACAAAAAATTCACACTAGTGTTTAACATATTATCAATGTGCATATGTACTTACTGCCATGTCTCAACTGTCCTCCTCAAAAAGGACAGCTCCTGCGTATGGGGAAAAAAAAAACTTTTTAGGAAGGACGGCGAAGGCTACACAAAGTGATCTGTAGGGTAGGTGGTGCATTGCAGTTTGAGTCATGCCCACACGATGTTACCCAATTCACTGAGAAGCTAGAATGTGCTATCCAGGAATAGAGACATATATGTAGAGTAGGGGATCAGCAGACACAAGTATGAGGACACCAAGAGAACAGGGAACAATTAGCATGACTCGACATGGTAACACATGCTCTAATTTAAAGTACACAATCTACATCTATTGCTGACTAGGGATGAGCCGAACACCCCCCCGTTTGGTTCGCACCAGAACATGCAAACAGACCTAAAGTTCGCGCAAACTTTAGAACCCTATTAACCACTTAAGCCCCGGACCATTTGGTAGCTAAAGGACCAGAGGTGAATTCAGAATTTTGCACTGCGCTGCTTTAACTGTAAATTGTGCGGACATGCAATGTTATACCCAAACGAAATTTGCGTCCTTTTCTTCTCACAAATAGAGCTTTCTTTTAATGGTATTTGATTGCCTCTGCGATTTTTATTTTTTGCGATATAAACGGAAAAAGACCGAAAATTTTGAAAAAAAATGATATTTTCTACTTTTTGTTATAAGAAAAATCGAATAAACTCAATTTTAGTCATACATTTAGGCCAAAATGTATTCAGCCACATGTCTTTAGTAAAAAAAATGTCAATAAGCGTATATTTATCGGTTTGCGCAAAAGTTATAGCGTTTACAAACTAGGGTACATTTTCTGGAATTTACACAGCTTTTAATTTATGACTGCCTATCTCATTTCTTGAGGTGCTAAAATGACAGGGCAGTACAAAACCCCCCCAAATGACCCCATTTTAGAAATTAGACACCCCAAGGAAATTGCTGAGAGGCATGTTGAGCCCATTGAATATTTTTTTTTTGTCCCAAGTGATTGAATAATGACAAAAAAAAAAAAAAATTACATAAAGTTGTCACTAAATGATATATTGCTCACACATGCCATGGTTATATGTGAAATTGCACCCCAAAATACATTCTGCTGCTTCTCCTGAGTACGGGGATACCACATGTGTGGGACTTTTTAGGAGCCTAGCCACGTACGGGAACCCGGAAACCAAGCACCGCCTTCAGGATTTCTAAGGGCGCAAATTTTTGATTTCACTCCTCACTACCTATCACAGTTTTGAAGGCCATAAAATGCCAAAATAGCACAAAACCCCCCCAAATGACCCCATTTTAGAAAGTATACACCCCAAGGAAATTGCTGAGAGGCCTGTTGAGCCCATTGAATATTTTTTTTTGTCCCAAGTGATTGAATAATGACAAAAAAAAATAAAATAAAAAAATTACATAAAGTTGTCACTAAATGATATATTGCTCACACATGCCATGGTTATATGTGGAATTGCACCCCAAAATACATTCTGCTGCTTCTCCTGAGTACGGGGATACCACATGTGTGGGACTTTTTAGGAGCCTAGCCACGTACGGGACCCCGGAAACCAAGCACCGCCTCCAGGATTTCTAAGGGCGCAAATTTTTGATTTCACTCCTCACTACCTATCACAGTTTTGAAGGCCATAAAATGCCAAAATAGCACAAAACCCCCCCAAATGACCCCATTTTGGAAAGTAGACACCCCAAGCTGTTTGCTGAGAGGCATGGTGAGTATTTTACAGCTCTCATTTGTTTTTGAAAATGAAGAAAGAACATTTTTATTTTTTTTTATTTTTTTTTTCAATTTTCAAAACTTTGTGACAAAAAGCGAGATCTGCAAAATACTCACAATACCTCTCAGCAAATAGCTTGGGGTGTCTACTTTCCAAAATGGGGTCATTTGGGGGGGGTTTGTGCCATCTGGGCATTCCATGGCCTCCGAAACTGTGATAGGCAGTGAGAAGTGAAATCAAAAATTGACACCCTTAGAAAGCCTGAAGGTGTTGCTTGGTTTTTGGGGTCCCGTACGCGGCTAGGCTCCCAAAAAGTCTCACACATGTGGTATCCCCGTACTCAGGAGAAGCAACAGAATGTATTTTGGGGTGTAATTCCACATATGCCCATGGCATGTTTGAGCAATATATCATTTAGTGACAACTTTGTGCAAAAAAAAAAAAAAAAATTGTATTTTTTCCGCAACTTGTGTCAACATATAAAATATTCCATGGACTCGACATGCCTCTCAGTATATAGCTTGGGGTGTCTACTTTCCAAAATGGGGTAATTTGGGGGGGTTTTGAACTGTTCTGGCATTTTATACACAACATTAGGAAGCTTACATCCACTCTTCTAACCACTTGAAGACAAAGCCCTTTTTGACACTTTTTGTTTACATGAAAACATATTTTTTTTTGCAAGAAAATTATGTTGAACCCCCAAACATTATATATATTTTTAAAGCAAAGGCCCTACAGAATACAATGGTGGGTGTTGCATTTTTTTTTCTACACAGTATTTGCGCAGCGATTTTTCAAACGCATTTTTTGGGGAAAAAATACACTTTTTTTAATTTTAATGCACTAAAACACACTATATTGCCCAAATGTTTGATGAAATAAAAAAGATGATCTTACGCCGAGTACATAGATACCAAACACGACATGCTTTAAAATTTCGCACAAACGCGCATTGGCGACAAACTACATACATTTTTAAAAGCCTTTAAAAGCATTTACAGGTTACCCCGTTAGATTTACAGAGGAGGTCTACTGCTAAAATTACTGCACTCGATCTGACCTTCGCGGTGATACCTCACATGCATGGTGCAATTGCTGTTTACATATGACGCCAGACCGACGCTTGCGTTCGCCATTGGGCAAGAGCAGGGCAGGACAGGGGTGCTTTTTTTTTTTTTTTTTTTTTTTTATTATAAATTTTGCTTTTTTATTTTATTTTTAAACTGTTGCTTCCATATTTATTTATTTTTATCACTTTTATTGTTATCTCAGGGAATGTAAATATCCCCTATGATAGCAATAGGTAATGACAGGTACTCTTTTTTGAAAAAACTGGGGTCTATTGGACCCTAGATCTTTCCTCTGCCCTCAAAGCATCTGACCACACCAAGATCGGTGTGATAAAATGCTTTCCCAATTTCCCAATGGCGCTTTTTATATCCGGGGGGGACATTCCCCCTCCCACTGCTTGTAAAAGCAGTCCAGAGGCTAATTAGCCACTAGGATTGCTTTTACATGAAAGCCGGCCGCTGGCTGAAAAGAATGATACCAAGATGATACCTAAACCCGCAGGCATCATTCTGGTATAAACATTCAAAGTCCAGCAACATACCAGTACGTTGCTGGTCCTTGTTGGACATGTATTGTAATCTTTTTTTTCATGCAGCCTGTTGGCTGAACGAAAAAAAAAGATTGATCGGTGGGTATGCCCACCATTAGAATACCGCCCTTCATCCACCCACTTCTAATGATGGGCATACATGCACCATTTATATATGCCGAAGCATGGGGGCATCTTCTCGCAAAAGTTATGCCACGTACACATGGTCAGACTTTTCCACGGGCAAGCCTCCGTCGGAATTTCGACCGTATATACGCGGCATTAGGAGCAAAATCGCTCCTCCGCTCCTGCTGCCCCAATGCTTCGGCATATATGCTTTTTTTTTTTAACTGTGGTGGTGAAATTACCTCCTACAGCACTGGAGTCGCAGGGATCAGGCCTGTCTCTGCGAACGCTGCAGTTATGTGTGTTGTGTTTTGCAAGTGACAGTGATCGATCGATACTGCACTTGGGTGGCCTGGGCTGGACGGAGGGGCAAAACGCAGGTGCTAGCAGGTATCTGGGCTGATCCCACTAACACTGCGTTTTTGGGAACCCTAAACTGCTGGGGACGCTAGTATAGATCTGATCAGATCAGATATTGAGCTGATCAGATACTATACCACTAAGGGGGGTGTATGCTTCACGTGTGGGTGTTAGCGCTACTGGCACTAACCTGACGCTGCCTGGGGTGTGACGCAGACCCTCTCTGATGCTAAAACCTAACTGATATCACCCGCTGGGCGATCAGGGGGTTAAACCTTTATTGGGTTATATACGGCGGGTGCCCTGACACTATAAAAAGCAAACTAACTAACCAGCGTCACCCGTAACACTTATATGATGATCACTGGTGAAAGGGTTAACTAGGGGCAATTAGGGGGTTAAAACCTTTATTAGGTAATATATGGGGGTACCTGACGCTATATAAAAACCTGACGGCGAACCTAAAAAAAAATTACTGGCTACCTATCGGCATCACCGACACTAAGACAACGATCATAAAAACGATTGCTTAGCGACAGTGGTGATAGGGGGTGAAAGGGTTACCTGGGGGGCGATCAGGGGGTTAAACCTTTATTAGATAATATATGGGGGTACCTGACGCTATAAAAACCTGCGGCGAACCTAAAAAAAATTACTGGCTACCGATCAGCATCACCGACGCTAAGACATCGATCAGAAAAATGATCGCATAGTGACGGCGGTGCTAGGGGGTGAAAGGGTTACCTGGGGGGTGATCAAGGGGGTTACACCTTTATTAGGTAATATATGGGGGTACCCGACGCTATAAAAACCTGCGGCAAACCTAAAAAAAATTACTGGCTACCGATCAGCATCGCCGACGCTAAGACATCGATCAGAAAAATGATCGCTTAGTGACAGTGGTGATAGGGGTGAAAGGGTTACCTGGGGGGGCGATCAAGGGGGTTAAACCTTTATTAGGTAATATATGGGGGTACCCGACGCTATAAAAACCTGCGGCGAACCTAAAAAAAATTACTGGCTACCGATCAGCATCACCGACGCTAGGACATCGATCAGAAAAATGATCGCATAGCCACGGCGGTGCTAGGGGGTGAAAGGGTTACCTGGGGGGTGATCAAGGGGGTTAAACCTTTATTAGGTAATATATGGGGGTACCCGACGCTATAAAAACCTGCGGCGAACCTAAAAAAAATTACTGGCTACCGATCAGCATCGCCGACGCTAAGACATCGATCAGAAAAATTATAACTTAGTGACAGTGGTGATAGGGGGTGAAAGGGTTACCTGGGGGTCGATCAAGGGGGTTAAACCTTCATTAGGTAATATATGGGGGTTCCCGACGCTATAAAAACCTGCGGCGAACCTAAAAAAAATTACTGGCTACCGATCAGCATCACCGACGCTAAGACATCGATCAGAAAAATGATTGCTTAGTGACAGTGGTGATAGGGGGTGAAAGGGTTATCTGGGGGGTGATCAGGGGGTTAAACCTTTATTAGGGGGGGTTAGGGGGCTACACTGGACCTAAAACTAAATGTAGTGACACTTTTACAGTCACAAATGTCACTGATTGCAGTGATCACTAAATAAATGGTCACTGCAATCAGTGACACTGTGACTGGGGGCTGGGGGGGGGCTGGGGGTGATCTGGGGGTGTCTGGGGGGGCGATTTATGTGCCTATGTGTCCTGGTGTCAGTGTGCTGTTTTGTGTACTAACCTGGCATCTTCTCCTGTACGGCGCTCGGTATATGTGAGCGCCCCAGGAGAGATGACATCACTTCCTCCTTCCTGGCAGGCAGGGGAAGCTCTCTCATTCGCCGGGAGCGATCGAGAGGGGGTGGCCGGAATCGAACGGCCGTCCCCTCATGCCGGATCGCTCCCAAAGGTAAAACGACCACCCACTGTAAAGAAGGGGGGTCCGATCGGACCCCCCAACTATACAAAGGCAATCACGTACATATACGTGATTCTGCCTGTCGGTGCCATTCTGCTGACGTATATTTACAGTGGGCGGTCGTTAAGTGGTTAAATACAATGGACTCGAACGTTCAAAATCAAAAGTGCTAATTATCAAGGCTTATATGCAAGTTATTGTCCTAAAAAGGGTTTGGGGACCCGGGTCCTGCCCCAGGGGACATGTATCAATGCAAAAAAAAGTTTTAAAAACTGCAGTTTTTTCGGGAGCAGTGATTTTAATAATGCTTAAAGTGAAACAATAAAAGTGAAACATTCCTTTAAATTTCGTACCTGGGGGGGTGTATAGTATGCCTGTAAAGCAGCGCTTGTTTCCCGTGCTTATAACTGTCCCTGCACAAAGTGTCATTTCTGAAGGAAAAAAAGTCATTTAAAAGCTATAATGAAATGTCGGCTCCTGGCAATACAGAGAAAAGTAATTGATAAAAAAAAATAAAAAAATGCGTGGGGGTTCCCCAAAATTACATTACCAGGTCTTTCAGGTCTGTTACACTAAGCACTACAAACACTACCACAGTTAGAGAACACCAACTCCCAGGTGTGCAGCATTTATAAACCAGTGCTGCAGAGCCTGCAACGGCATCTACCAACCCAGCAATACCTGTCACCTCACTCCCAGTGACATGTCTACAGAAATTAGCATTATTCTGTAACTAATTGCTTGTGCTCTCTCTCAGGGCCCCCCTCTACATCTCACCCATGACTCTCACATGTATAGTTATCCCTAGCATTGACAATATGGCCTACACTAGACAGCAAACTACATGCTGGACAAAAGAGCACTATATCTACTCTAACCTACAGCCTTTTTCTTTGGATACACCATGCAATACACCACTTAAGAAGGGATTTTAGGCCAGGCTTTAAACAGTTAATGATAAGTTTACTTAAGAAAGTCAGCATACAGGAGCTGTACAAGGTGCTTTAGTGCCCATAGGGTAATCATAACTGAATAACAGCATAAAGCCCTCAGTGTCTATTAGAGGCAGAGTCCATGATTGGCAAATAATCCACCTGATGTTTGACAAAGATCCTTAAAGGCAGCCAGTTAGTTAAGTTGTTAAGAGTCCTTTGGCTCCCAGTTCCTCAGGGAGCCCCGACTGCCCCTCAACGCCCAGCTGGGGGCGCCGCCCGGCAGCATAACAGCCTACATTTTGTCAGTATTTCCAGTAGCTCTCTTTTGGGGCACTGAAGAGCCCCTTTTTATGTGGCTCTTTAGAAAATTGGTGGGAAAAAATAGCCAATTAAGTTCCCAGATCCACCACACATCTACATTATAACAGTTTCACAGGAAAGACAACAGACTTGACCAAGATAACTGCATAATAAGATTCAGCATAGAAAAAACATTAGACCTTCTGTAGGCACCTGTCTACACGATGGTAGTAGAGAGCACTGACAACAACACGAGGCTAGAAGGAAAGAAAAACAACATTTTGCAATAAATTCACTGAGGTGCCGCTGATGGTCATGTGCCATGTAACCATATGCTTCAATATATTAATAACTCTGACAATGAGTGAAAGTTAGCTACGATATCAGATTTGTTAATATAATAATTAATAATAATTTATTAATATTTAACAAGAACTATGTCATTCTTGTTCAATATTACTTACCTTTGGGTATGGTTGAACATCTATGGGAGTGGATGGACTGGCTTCCACATTCTCCATGGCTTAAGAGTGCTTGTAGAAGAGGTGGGCTGCAGACTGGAGAGGTTGCTGAGCCCAGGTGCAATATTGGAAGTAGTCCTGAAATGCAAACCAAGAGATTACTGTGCAGAATAATGTACATTCTTTGGATCAATGACATTGAAGCCACCAAGGTGTGCTATATTATCATGAACATCCTGTTTTCTAGCTGTCTTGGCTAATTTATGTAACCATTCAAAACAGTAGTTTACAAGTGTAGCGGGTGGTTACATTTAGGGGAGGCATCTGAGTAATAACAGGCTCAGATGCAGCAATTGTTAGGGTTCATGGACCAATTTATGCCAGTGGAGGATATTAATGGTGTCCAGTTCCCTGCGGCCTATAGGTGGCGCTGTCGCCATAGGCCGGGGTTGAAACACCATTGGAGGTCTGTGCCATTTTTGTCCTCTCGCGGCAGTGGTACAGTGGGGCGGGAAACCTGCTGTGCATGCTGGGAGAGGGGATAAAAGGGGCAGACATCTTCCGCTCGGGGTCCACGCCCAGGCACCTTCAGCCTGGGTGTGAGTGCTGGTGGCCTCCGGGCACCCTCGTCCCGTAGACGGAGCTGCGATTCTGCCCCAGACACCTTTGGTCTGGGATGAGGTACTCTCTGGAGGCCTGGGGCCCAGTACCTTCGACTGGGTCCCGCATGGGATGGAGGATTCCTAGGGTGTCCTCCGGTGTTGGACACCCGAATCTAGGGCGAGGGGGACCAGAGAAGTGACCTTCCCGGAGATCCAGCGCAGCATTGGCTGGTGACGGTGGAGGCCTCTGGTGACCGTCCGGATGGATGACTCCCCTGACAGGGGCCGCATCTCAAGAAGGTAGTCCACGTTCTCATGGTCGGTGGCAGCGACCCAACTAAAACCCAGGTCGGTGGCAGAGACCTCAAGCCTAATTCACCCGGTCGGTGGCAGCGACCACCCTCATGGTCAGTGGCAGTGACCGTGCGCCAAGCCTGTTTGCGCACACTGAAACAGGAGAGTAACAAGTTCATGTTTGTGCCTGGACCTTCCTCTTCACCTTGTCTGTTTGTTGTCTAACCAGTCTGCTCTAAAAGGACTATTTATTGCTCAAAAAGAATAAATAAGTTAAAGGTCATTCTCAAGGGAAGTTTTGGCTCTGGACAGGGGCACAGGCCGGAAGGTAATTGGCTATAGCTCACACCTCTACACACAAGAGGATACGAGCTGGTGGTGCGTCACACTCTCCTCCCTGGTCCCCTAGACGAGAGCCATTGACATTGACAGAGAAGGAGGGAGTGAGAGGTGAGGTCGCTACAGGTGGGGGCTCGTCTGGGATTTGTGTTTGTGTAACGGAGCCGAAGCCTTCAAGAGTTTGAACTTTGCTGCCCAGAGGAGTTCCAAAGAGGTCGGCCATTTTTGGCCAACGCACCACGAGGCACACCCTCCCTGCACAGTTCGTGGGCGTGCCAAGGAGAAAGCCCGCAAACTGGTGTGGAAAAGGGGAGGAGTCCGTCCATGTGTGGGGATGCACGTGGGAACTTGATGCCAGTTATTCAGTGCGTGATGGAGCAGCAAGCGTTCAGCGTGTTCACCAATGCCTCGTGGGTTCCAGTTCCTACCACCATGAGGATGACCCCAATTGCTGCTTCGGTTACAGATACAGGGATTAGGCTCAAGCCCCGAGGGTGATTCACCCTGTATGTATGCAAGGACATTGAGGCCCTCGGTGATTTGGCCCGGCTCTTCGGGACTGGTGGTTCAGCTGAAGCCGTTCGGGCGCTGCGAGGCCTGCGGAGAGTTCATTTTCGAGGTGGAGCAATCCATAGAAAGGCCTCGGACCTTCCACCTCAACTGCCTAACAGACGCCACCACTCGTGAAGGAGAAGTCAAAGCTTGGACAGCCATTCCCACGCGCACTGTAGAGACTTCCATGGAAGTCGCGATCAAAAGGTTGGAGGATGAAAAATCAGAGGATGCTGCTTCGGTCACCACAGCTTCCCTACTCCCACCGCCAAAGAGGAAGGTCGGTCTCATTAGAGCTTCCAGTGGCCGTGATGGAGGAACATCCCTGCGCTCACCCGGCTCGGATGGATCCGGATGGAAAAGCCCCGGACATCCCAGTTCAAGTAAAGACCGAGGTAAGCCGGGGAACGGGACTTGGTGTTTTTTCGGAGGTGTCAGGGATCCACAGCCACGGGAGCCCGAGGGAGGGGGTGATTCCAGGTCCACAAGGAATTACCTGCCCGCGGAGGAGTGTGACACCTCCGACCTGGAATCGGTCTCCGATGCTGGAGATGATGGCATCATAGACAAACTTTTTGAGTGGAAGGGCTGGGACAAGAAGCCCCTGGCCTCGTCCTGTATGCAAAGGGACTTACCCATGTCTACTGGGGATGGCACAACCCGGGTGGAGGCCCCGGCGCCTGAGGAGGAATCTGGTCCCCTGCCTGCCCTTCTGCTCCCGGAATCACCTGAGCCCAAAGCTAGGGCGAAGCGAGTGTCGCTGTGGGTTCCTATGCCCAGTATGGAGGTAGTTAAGGCACCTCGGCACCCGGAGTCAATTGTTATGCCTGGTGAGGGAGACCGTGCCACAATGCCACCCTTGTCCAGACTGCAGAGACTGTTTTGCCAGAAGGTTGCCAGCGAGTACGGGTGGGAGTACCCATACTTACCAAGAGAGATGCTGTATGAAGTGGAGGCACACAGGCAGTGATGGTATGATGATTTCATTTGGACACATCTCAAGGTGCCCCACGCTCGCAGGTACCTCTCATGTTCTCCTGTAGCCTCCAAAAGGTTTAAAGATGGCAAGGCTGAATGGATGCTGGGTCGGCACATTCATGCTGACAGGGTGATTATTTGTCGAAAGGATGGAGATGATGTGGAGTACCATATGGAAACCTTTGACAGATACTTGAAACCCCTTATATTGCCGCACCCAAGATTTTACTTATAGGAGAATAGACTCCTGTGTTTTTTTGTTGTTGCTGGACATTCCGGAGTGCCTTTGCCGGAACTCAGAGACTCTCTCCCTTGCAGGGGGTGGCTACTCCTTGGGAGAATTGGGAGAAGTTGTTTTTTTTTGTTCTTCCTGTTCTCCACCGCAAAGATAATGAGGACTTTGGGATTTAGTTAAGTCAGGGCAAAGATACAGATGAAGAAATTGCTGAACAAGAGAAGTGTTCCAGATCGCGGCATGGCCACTAGGTGGAGTGTTGCGCAACGGGTTTTTCACACACACCACACATGACTTTTTGGAAGGAAAGGGTTTCCTCTAGGGGTTGCCTTTTCACTCCAAATTACATACTGTGTTAGATAATGTGTTTCTTTTGCCCTCTGCAGGAGAACGTCATTAAAGTCTGCTGGAAATGGGGCAGATCTTAGTTAGTGACGTGGGAGGGGAAAAATCAAATTTTTGAAAAAAAAAAAATTATGCTGTTACACCTGTGTATGTTTTATTTGTTGTTCCTTCCCTTCCCTCTTTCCCTTTCGCTTTGGTTCAGGCACAAACGAAACAATTTTTAAATTGCCATTTTTTTTGTTTCTTGGTTAGGTTTGTTTCTGGATCGGATTTATGCGGACTCTGATTTAGAGGGCATAAATTGGTTTCAGACACTGGGGCCCAGTGTCAAATTACTGGGGGGGATGTGTAGTGGGTGGTTACATTTAGGGGAGGCATCTGAGTAATAACAGGCTCAGATGCAGCAATTGTTAGGGTTCATGGACCAATTTATGCCAGTGGAGGATATCAATGGTGTCCAGTTCCCTGTGGCCTATAGGTGGCGCTGTCACCATAGGCCGGGGTTGAACCACCATTGGAGGTCTGTGCCCTTTTTGTCCTCTCGCGGCAGTGGTACAGCGGGGCGGGGAACCTGCTGTGCATGCTGGGAGAGGGGATAAAAGGGGCATACATCTTCCGCTCGGGGTCCATGCCCAGGCACCTTCAGCCTGGGTGTGAGTGCTGGGGGTCTACGGGCACCCTCGGCCCGGAGACGGAGCTGCGATTCTGCCCCAGACACTGGGGTGAGGTACTCTCTGGAGGCCTGGGGCCCAGTACCTTCGGACTGGGTCCCGCATGGGATGGAGGATTCCTAGGGTGTCCTCCGGTGTTGGACACCCGAATCTAGGGCTAGGGGCAGCAGAGAAGTGACCTTCCCGGAGATCCAGCGCAGCATTGGCTGGTGACGGTGGAGGCCTCTGGTGACTCCCCTGACAGGGGCCGCATCTCAAGAAGGTAGTCCACATTCTCATGGTCGGTGGCAGCGACCCAACTAAAACCCAAGTCGGTGGCAGAAACCTCAAGCCTAATTCACCCGGTCGGTGGCAGCGACCACCCTCATAGTCGGTGGCAGCGATCGTGCACCAAGCCTGTTTGCGCACACTGAAACAGGAGAGTAACAAGTTCATGTTTGTGCCTGGACCTTCCTCTTCACCTTGTCTGTTCATTGTCTAACCAGTTTGCTCTAAAAGGACTATTTATTGCTCAAAAAGAATAAATAAGTGTTGGACTTTCATTGGTGTGGAACTTGGCTTTCTGGGCGTTAAAGGTCATTCTCAAGGGAAGTTTTGGCTCTGGACAGGGGCACAGGCCCGAAGGTAATTGGTTATAGCTCACACCTCTACACACAAGAGGATACGAGCTGGTGGTGCGTCACACTCTCCTCCCTGGTCCCCTAGACGAGAGCCATTGACATTGACAGAGAAGGAGGGAGTGAGAGGTGAGGTCGCTACACAAGCATTGTGTAACACAGTGTTTTTCAACTCCAGTCCTCAAGGTGCCCCAACAGGTCATGTTTTCAGGCTTTCCATTATTTTGCACAGGTGATTTGATCAGTTTCCCTGCCTTAGTAATTACCACAGCTGTTTCATTTGAGAGAAATCCTTAAAACATGACCTGTTGGGGCGCCTTGAGGACTGGAGTTGAGAAACACTGGTGTAACATTCTAAACATACTGTACAGTAAATTTTCACATTGTAACATAAGCAACTGCCATTACTACAAAAATTTCACACTAGTGTTTAACATATTATCAATGTGCATATGTACTTACTGCCATGTCTCAACTGTCCTCCTCAAAAAGGACAGCTCCTGCGTATGGGGGAAAAAAAAACTTTTTAGGAAGGACGGCTAAGGCTACACAAAGTGATCTGTAGGGTAGGTGGTGCATTGCAGTTTGAGTCATGCCCACACGATGTTACCCAATTCACTGAGAAGCTAGAATGTGCTATCCAGGAATAGAGACATATATGTAGAGTAGGGGATCAGCAGACACAAGTATGAGGTTATGTTCTCCTGGACACCAAGAGAACAGGGAACAATTAGCATGACTTGACATGGTAACACATGCTCTAATTTAAAGTACACAATCTACATCTATTGCTGACTAGGGATGAGCCGAACACCCCCCCCCCCCCCCCCGTTTGGTTCGCACCAGAACATGCAAACAGACCTAAAGTTTGCGCAAACTTTAGAACCCTATTAAATACAATGGACTCGAACATTCAAAATCAAAAGTGCTAATTATCAAGGCTTATATGCAAGTTATTGTCCTAAAAAGGGTTTGGGGACCCGGGTCCTGCCCCAGGGGACATGTATCAATGCAAAAAAAAGTTTTAAAAACTGCAGTTTTTTCGGGAGCAGTGATTTTAATAATGCTTAAAGTGAAACAATAAAAGTGAAACATTCCTTTAAATTTCGTACCTGGGGGGGTGTATAGTATGCCTGTAAAGCAGCGCTTGTTTCCCGTGCTTATAACTGTCCCTGCACAAAGTGTAATTTCTGAAGGAAAAAAAGTCATTTAAAAGCTATAATGAAATGTCGGCTCCTGGCAATACAGAGAAAAGTAATTGATTAAAAAAAATAAAAAAATGCGTGGGGGTTCCCCAAAATTACATTACCAGGTCTTTCAGGTCTGGTATGGATTTTAAGGGGAACTCCACGGCAAATAAAAAAAAATGGCGTGGAGTTCCCCCCAAAAATCCATACCAGGCCATTTATCCGAGCACGCAACCTGGCAGGCTGCAGGAAAAGAGGGGGGGGGAGAGAGCCCCCTCTCCTGAACCGTACCAGGCCACATGCCCTCAACATGGGGAGGATGCTTTGGGGGTTTACACTGTGGAGAAAGTTCCCCATCAGGTCCGCTCAGCCAATGATGTAGCGGAGGTACGAGGGGGCGGGTGACCCCGCCCCCTCATATGTCATTGGCTGAGCGGACCTGATGGGGAACTTCCTCCGCAGTGTAATAAATGAATAGACCCGCCCCTTCTCACGTTCCCCATCAGGTCCGCTCAGCCTTACACCCAGTGAAGGTGACCCGCCCTCTACGTCATTGGCTGAGCAGACCTGATGGGGAACTTGAGAAGGGGCGGGGTCTATTCATTTATTACACTGCGGAGGAAGTTCCCCATAAGGTCTGCTCAGCCAATGACGTTTCGTGTGGAGTGGAGACTGCAGCGCTGGACATCGGATCACCGCGGGACACTGAATTACATTGCTGGAATGTTTTTTTTTGTTTTTTTTTTAATAAAGGACTTTCCCAACTGTGTCTGTGTGTTTTTTGAAAATTTTTTACACTTTCTTTGTGAAACGGTAGGGGTACAATGTACCCCTTACCAATTCACATGGGGGGGCCAGGATCTGGGGGTCTCCTTTGTTAAAGGGGTCTTCCAGATTCCAATAAGCCCCCCGCCCGCAGACCCCCACAACCACCGGGCAAGGGTTGTGGGGATGAAGCCCTTGTCCCCAACAACATGGGGACATGGTGCTTTGAGGGGTCACAGACCCCCAAAGCATCCTCCCCATGTTGAGGGCATGTGGCCTGGTACGGTTCAGGAGGGGGGGGCGCTCTCTCGTCCCCCCCTCTTTTCCTGCGGCCTGCCAGGTTGCGTGCTCGGATAAAGGGTCTGGTATGGATTTTTGGGGGGAACTCCACGCCATTTAAAAAAAAAAAATTGGCGTGGAGTTCCCCTTAAAATCCATACCAGACCCTTGGTCTGGTATGGATATTTGGGGGGAACCCCACGTCATTTTTTTTTAATTTGATGCAGGGTTCCCCTTAATATCCATACCAGACCTGAAGGGACTGGTAATTGAATTTCAGGGGAACCCCCACGCATTTTTTTTTTTTTTTATCAATGACTTTTCTCTGTATTGCCGGGAGCCGACAATTCATTATAGCCGCGAGTGCTTTTAAATGACTTTTTTTCCTTCAGAAATGACACTTTGTGCAGGGACAGTTCTAAGCAAAGGAAACAAGCGCTGCTTTACAGTCATACTATACACTCCCCCCCCCCCAGGTATGAAACGTAAAGGAATATTTTACTTATATTGTTTCACTTTAAGCATTATTAAAATCACTGCTCCCGAAAAAACGTCAGTTTTTAAAACTTTTTTTTGCATTGATACATGTCCCCTGGGGCAGGACCCAGGTCCCCAAACACTTTTTATGACAATAACTTGCATATAAGCCTTTAAAATTAGCACTTTAGATTTCTCCCATAGACTTTTACAAGGTGTTTCGTGGCTTTTCGAATTTGCCGCGAACACCCCAAATTGTTCGCTGTTCGGCGAACGTGTGAACAGGCAATGTTCGAGTCGAACATGAGTTCGACTCGAACTCGAAGCTCATCCCTATTGCTGACAGGCGTTTTACAATACATGCATATATATTTTTTTTTTCACTCACCATATGTTTCTTTGTCAGTCATTGACAGTGATCCCAGTTTGTTGTGAGTTCCCTGTGGATATATACTGTCACAACATTCTCTGTGTCCTGTATTTGGCCCTGGCATGAATGGTTGCAAAAATGGTCTCATGGCTTACTTCTCAGGTAGCCATTGTGCTGAGGATACTGTGCCTGAGTGTAGAAATGAAATAACATTAAATGTGATTAGCTTCTGTTAGCCCATGTCAGTGGACCCTTAAAGTTAATTTTCTGAAGAGGACGCAGTCTCAGTAGAAAAACGTGTCCCCTGCTGCAGAGTGGGACCCTTGCACTTTATTGGGAAGCAGTGGTCACTCTGTAGAAATCTGATAGGCTTACTGAGTTGAATCTATAGCTCTGCACACAGCAAAGCTCATGCTTCCTTCTGATTAAAGAATTCCAGCTCTGATTCAGCAGAGGGCGTGTCAGACCTGCAAAGAGATCACTGCTGCTTCATAGAGAGCAAGGGTCCCACTCTGCAGCTGCTGGCAGGAAACAGGCTTTTATACAAATTTTTTATGAAAACAAACTGTAAAACTATGAACACCTTTTGTTTGATGCACCTCAAATGTATTTATGCAATTTAACCAGACATTTATATTAGACTTTAAGAATAGTAAAAGATTAGATTAAACAAAATAAAACCTTGACTATTTGCCTAGAAAATGGGCACAATTGATTTCTAAGATTTGTCTCCTGATGACTTGGGGTTTGGACCAAACCAAACTCAGGTACATTTGTCTCGTCGCTATTTCAGAGTCTATCATAACAGTATTATGGACTAACTTCTCAGGCTTTGTGATTTGTGGAAAAGATTTGGTAGTGGCGCAATCCAAGACCTACCTGACAAACATCGCTCCCATTTATTTTAATCTAGGCTAACTATGATAGTTGTTGCACTGCTGAGGTAGTAAAGCAGGTAATAAAACCCAGTAGGAAAAATCAGGTGGTTATCGGGTAACTATTAGGCCTCATACACGCGTTTTTACAGCCAAGTTTGAGCTTTTTTTGCAGCTTAAAAATGCCACTCCATGTTATTCAATGGCCTCATACACACCATGGCGTTTTTTAGCTGTAACAGGCATTGGCGTTTTTAAGCTCCAAAAAAACCCAGGACCAGTGCGTTCTGAGGCTCCAGCGCTAGAGCTGTAAAAATGCCAGACGCCGGTAAAAGGTGTTAAATGCGGTTTAACGAAGCTTAACGCTGTATACAAAGTGTTAAGCCTCGTCCAGCGTTTCTCTGCCCCTATTCAAAATTAATGGTTCCCTATGGGAACAATTGTCAGGAAAGGGGGAGGACGAGCGAGTGCCCCCCACCCCAAAGCACCTTGTCCCCATGTTTATGAGGACAAGGGCCTCCTCCCGACAATTCTTGCCGTTGGTTGTCGGGGTCTGCGGGCGGGGGTTTATCGGAATCTGGAAGCCCCCTTTAACAAGGGGGCCCCCAGATACCGGCCCCCCACCCTAGATGAAAGAGTATGGGAACAATACAAAAAAACAAAAAAAGGTCACTGCCCCTACCTATAACTGGTCTTCACAGCAAGGAGCACTGGAAGGGCGGACGCATGTCAAAAAACAAAGAATTTCCAAGCTCAACTTACCAACCAGTCAGCAACCAACCGAATTCACCTGTCTAACAGTGGGTTAAAAACAGGGGTTTAGTTGCACGCATTTGCAAATACATGCGTAAGCTGTAGGCCCCGTCAAGGCTCCCTGTATACTGCAGACCCTAACTCTAAAATTTAAAGAGTCTCCTCAGTGGGAGCACATTTATGCTGATGGATAGATTAAGGGCAGATGACTGGAGGGAGCCTGACCCTCCTTAAAGGAGCAGGAACACACAAAACACCCAGCACATTGCACAATGGCAGCAAAAGTTCTAGTGCGTTGCCTGACCACAATGATAACAATACAAAAAAGGTCACTACCCTACCTATAACTGGTCTTCACAGCAAGGAGCACTGGAAGGGTATGGGGTACATCGTCCCCCTCCCCTCTCACCTAAATAAATAGTAGCAAAAATACACACTACAAAGGATTTTATTAAGGCAGCTCCGGCTCTTCTCCCTCTTTTGGCGACAACTTCTCCCTCTCCGGTTCTTCTCCTCTCTCCACTGTCTCCTCTCTCTGCTATCTCCTTTCTCTTTTGCTGGGTCTTCTCACTCTTTTGCTGGGTCTTCTCCCACTGCTCTTCTTCCGATGTTGACTCAACGCGATCTCCAGGTGTAATGCTGGGTCTGCCGTGTGCCGGGGCCACCCAATGACGTAATTTGGAGGCCACGCCCCCTGTGACATCATCGGCCAGGACATGATGGAGCAATGCCGTCACACGGGATGTGGCCTCCAAATTACGTCATCAGGTGGCCCCACCCCATGCCAATATAAGTCATTGCACATGGCAGACCCAGCAATACACTGGGAGATCGCGTTGAGTCAACATCGGAAGAAGAGCAGTGGAAGAAGACCCGGCAAAAGAGTGAGAAGACAGCGGAGAGAGAAGACAGCGCAGAGAGAAGACAGCACAGAGAGGAGAGAAGGACCGGCAGAGGGAGAAGATGTCGCCAGAAGAGGGAGAAGAGCTGGAGCTGCCTTAATAAAATACATTAAAAACCTGTGTAGTGTGTTTATTTTTTACACTTTTTTTTTAGGTGAATGGGTAGGGGTACGATGTACCCCATACTCATTCACCTAGGGTGGAGGGCCAGTATCTGGGGGCCCCCTTGTCAAAGGGGCTTCCAGATTCCGATAAGCCCCTGCCCGCAGACCCCGACAACCAATGGCAAGGGTTGTCAGGAAGAGGCCTATGTCCTCATCAGCATAGGGACAAGGTGCTTTGGGTGAGGGGCGCAGAGCTCCCCCTGCCCCAAAGCCCCCAACCACCACATGTTGAGGGCATGTGGCATGGTATGGTCCAGGGAGGGGGGACGCTTGCTCGTCCCCCCCCCTTTCCTTACCTGCCGGTCTGCATGGTCGGATAAGGGTCTGGTATGGATCTTGGGGGAGGAACCTCATGCAAATATTTTTTTTACATTTTCTAATTTATTTTGAATAGGGGCAGAGAAACGCGTAAAAAAATAGCGCTAAATGCGCATTGACGCCTAAGCAAAACGCAGATAAAATCGAATTTTTAGCGCCATTTTTTTCCTGGTGTCGGTACTAGCTTTACAGCTCGTTTTGTAAAATGTCCGTGTGTATGAGGCCTTAAAATGAGATAGCTTTTGGGTGAAGAGAAGGCAGCTGCAGGTTACATTGATGCAGCTAGCAGCATGCATGGATACTCATTAAATAAACTTTTAATATTTTGTTGTTTTATCTTCCATGCGGCTGCTTGATTTATCCATAATGGTGATGGAATCTGTTTAAAAGTCAAGCTTAACCTCAGAGAACACGATAAAAATCAAACACAATTATGTTGATATATGCTATGACTTTAACCATATCCCCTCATTATCAATGTTGTCCATGATTTTATCACCTTATGTAATAATTCACAAGAAGCCTTCCTAACATGTTTGCATATGGATTACATTTTACATAAATATGCATTTTCCAAATTGCATTGTTCCCAAGGTGGAAATAAACATTCCACATTTGCTTTGTGTAATGTATGATGACACTTTAGTGCTTCCAATCTTTTATCTTTTTAGTACACATTTGCTATACAAATACTACCACATAAAGTTGATGTATGAATTATGCCCTAAATTGCTTGCAATGCTAGATACACTTTGCATGCTCAAAACTGTAACTTCTATAATTTGTGCTTAACCACTTCAGCCCCGAAAGATTTTACCCCCTTCCTGACCAGAGCACTTTTTACAATTTGGCACTGCGTCGCTTTAACTGACAATTGCGTGGTCGTGCGATGCTGTACCAAACGAAATTTGCGTCCTTTTTTTCCCACAAATAGAGATTTCTTTTGGTGGTATTTGATCACCTCTGCGGTTTTTATTTTTTTGCGCTATAAACAAAAAATGACCGACAATTTTGAAAAAAATATTTTTTTTACTTTCTGCTATAATAAACATCCCCCAAAAATATATATAAAAAACACATTTCTTCCTCAGTTTAGGCTGATATATATTCCTCTACATATGTAACGGGGTGCTAAATTTAGGGGAAGTGTTTGGGTGGTAGTTATACCCAAACACCCTAATTGTTAGAGTTCTTGCAACCATTTTTGTGTGCAGGGAGAGCATTGGTGTATAGTTCCCTGTGGCCTGCAGGTGGCGCTTCCATAGTAGGCCAGGGTCAAACCGCTAATCCAGTGCTGTACCTTGTGTGTCCCCTCTCGGCAGCCGTACGGTGGGTGTGGTAGGCCTGCTGTGCATGCTGGGAGAGGATATAAAAGGGGCAGACGCTGCCTGTTCAGGGTTCGTTGTCGGGGGTCCTACCCCAGGGTGTGTGTTCCTGTCCGTCCTGGGCACCTTTGGCCCAGGGGCAGAGGTCGGTGGATCAGTCCCAGGTACCTTTAGTCCTGGGGCTGCAACAGAGGCCTGGGCCCAGCATCTTTGGCTGGAGCCCACCAAGGATCGAGGAGTCTCAGGGTGCTGCCTTGCAAGGGGGGACCCGTATCCTAGATGAGGAGGCCGGGGGAGGAACCGTTCCGAAGGACTGGTGCGGAAGTCACGGTGAAGGAAGGGTCCCGGTAACTCTCTGGAGGGATGTCTTCTCCTTAATAGAGGCCAAGTTCACCAGGTCTGTGGCAGAGACCAAGTTCACCAGGTCTGTGGCAGAGACCAAGTTCACCGGGTCTGTGGCAGAGACTTTGGGTAAAGTTCGAGCACCATATCTGCTGCTAGTCCCAAGCTAGGGAGACTATGCGAATGGGCTGAGTCTGCTTGAGAATCGGTGCAGTGAATTGGGTTATGTTTGTGCCTGGACCTCTTCCACACCTTAAGCTGTCCTGTCCTCCCTCCAACCTTTTCTGTCAGAGACTGTGTTTTACAAGAAAATAAACTCTACGTTGGAGATTCAGTGTGGACATTCAAGTTACTGTGGGGATACAAGGACTTGTCTTTATATAATATAGAGGTGAGAAACATTCTCTGGCTGTCTGACTGTGGAGGACCCATCAACAACACCTCTCAACCTCTACACACAGGAGGGTACGGGCTTGTTGTGCGATGTGCCCTTCTATTCCTGTGAGGAGCCGAACAAGGCAGGTAAAGAGAGGGGTGGGTGCGCTAGACATATTTTTGGTAAAAAAAAAAAGAAATCGCAATAAGTGTATATTGATTGGTTTGCGCAAAAGTTATAGCGTCTACAAAATAGGGGAAAGGTTTAGGGAAATTTTATTACTATTTTTTTTATTAGTAATGGCGGTGATCTGCGATTTTTATCTGGACTGAAACATTGCAGTGGACAGATCGGACACTTTTGACGCTATTTTGGGACCATTGACATTTATACAGCGTTCAGAGCTAAAAATAGCCACTGATTGCTGTATAAATGTCACCGGCAGGGAAGGGGTTAAACACTAGGGGGCAATCAAGGGGTTAAGTGTGTTCCCTCAGTGTGTTCTAACTGTAGGGGTGGTGGGCTACCACTGACATGACAGAGATCAATGTTTTCGATGACAGGGAACAGTAGATCTCTGTCATGGTACTAGGCAGAACAGGAAAATACCTTGTTTACATAGGCAGTCCCTGATTTGCCTCTCCTCGCCGCAATCGCGGGCGGCCGGCAGACATCGAGTCTGCGGGACCCGCAGGCACACTCCCGCGGCGCGCGACAGGCATGCGCCCGATATCCTGCTTTTGCGGACTGACGTACAGGTATGTCAGTTTGCGCAGGCATACCATTCTGCTGACGTATATCGGCGTGAGCTGGTCGGCAAGCGGTTAAACAGTAACTTCACTTCCATGGGGAAAAAAGTAGCAAATAAAGAAACATAATATAGCGTATACAATTGTGACACAAGTCATATTGTAATTGAATGTTATTAAAAATTACCTTTCCTTTTCAATCTGCAGCTCTTTAATTTTCTGAAAATGCAATGCAATATGGCTACGTGGATGTGTTCTGTACACTGAATGTGTACAGAACGCCCTCCAGAAACATAATTTCCTGCCTGTGTGATTGGCTCACCGATTTTCCCAGAAGTCTGCACTAAGATACACGTCTGATTTCAGGCATCTCCTGCAACAAGAAAGAATTGAATTACAGCTGGAAATCTCAGTTACACAATAACAGTTTACATAAAACAAACAGTAATCAAATGCAGAAATGGTACTGAAGTGGACTAGTAATTACTGTATTTTTATGATACCTCTAATAGAGAATCCTGAGCTGGCCTATTTCGCCTTAAGTCCTAATGGGAGACCAGGTATAATAAGTATACAGGGGTGGGTCCCTTTAAATAGGAAAAACAGCAATGTCCACAGTGCAAGGCCTGCAATTGTCTTCACCGGCAGTTGGAGCTCAAGCAAACTGTATCCTGAATATAGCAAGTGACGGGTAGGCAGATAAGAACAACTCGATCTGACTAGCAGAATACTTTAAAGTAATTCCAATGAAGTAAGATGTCTGTATACAGTGTTCGTATGCAATGTAGTAAAGTAATTCCAGGAGTAAGATGTCTGTATACAGTGTTTGTATGCAATGTAGTAGGGCAGGGTGTGTATTTACTGGGCAGTATCCCTCTCAGCAATTGAAGAACAGCGGAGGATCCTCCTGAACAGCGATTCTCTGTGAGAACACTTAGTGCACACCTATGAGATATATATACATACAGTATATATATATATATATATATATATATATATATATATATATATATATATAAAATGTATATATAATGTATATGTATATGTGCATATATTGAAATGTGTCTTATTATTTTAAAGTTATGATTTCCAATAGACTTAGTAATATGTTGACCAAAGCAATCTTGAAAAAGTACAAATTGTTACCAAGACTCCAAATGATCCTATTGAGCCAAAAATGTAATCAATAAAAATAAAGAATAAAAAGTGTTTTTCAAAACTGAAAATTAGTGCTATGTGCCAAAATCTTCATCCATAAACAGAATAAAGTGCTAATAAGGAAATATATATATATATATATATATATATATGTATATATATATATAGTATATACCCGTATTTATCGGCGTATAACACGCACAGGCGTATAGCACGCACCCTTACTTTAAAAGGGAAGTTTAAGGAAAAAAACTTTCCACAGTCCCCTGCGTATAACACACAGGCACAGTTTACCCTCTATTTTTAGGGTAAAAAAGTGAGTGTTATACGCCAATAAATACAGTATATCACAAAGATTGCATGATTTAAAATTATAGGACACTTGAGATTAATATTACAAATAATATTAAAACATCCTAGAGGAATATAACTATACTCCCGATAAGTAAAATGATATATTAAAAAAATCTAGAGATACAACTGTTATATCCCCTATGAGATTGTGTTGAAAAACATCCAATTTTATTCCCAAAAGACCTAATATCAGGATTTCTAGTCTTAGAACGCCATCTAGTGGACGAGTTAACCTATTGCCTGTGCAAACAATTAGTTAATCAGTATATTACTCCCCCATCAGAGGTGAGTCAATATTCCAAACTACACCCTCTTGACTGGGCTCTAGATGAATACGTTTTTTGGGAACAAAAAGGGAAGCTCAGAGAGAAAATGGATCCATCCAACATGATTCATCTTGATCAGGAACGATCTCATCTTCATCATTTTGACCATCATCTTCTCTGTGGACATCCATCTTGACCTCTTCAGCTTCATCCTCCTTTATCGGTGAAAGTGGGTTTTATTTTAGTCGTGGATAGAATGTGGATGGGTTAGAACCTCTTTCAGGCTTACGTTGCTGCCTGTGTTTCTGTTAGGGAGATTGGGATTTGATATGGTGACAGAACACCTAATATCATACAATTGTCACCAAAAAAGTAGTGGGGTTGCCCTTAATGTTGTGGACTTGTTCTAGCGACATATTGCACAAGAATGACATCCACTTGAATATAGTGTGATATTGGGGCTTATTTACGAAAGGCAAATCCACTTTGCACTACAAGTGCAAACTACAAGTGCAAAGTGCACTTGAAAGTGCACTTGGAAGTGCAGTCGCTGTAGATCTGAGGGGAAGATCTGAAACGAGGGGAAGCTCTGCTGATTTTATCATTCAATCATGTGCAAGCTAAAATGCTGTTTTTTATTTTCCTTGCATGTCCACCTCGGATACACAGCGACTGCACTTCCAAGTGCACTTGCAGTGCAATTTCAAGTGCACTATGCACTTGTAGTTTGCACTTGTAGTGCAAAGTGGATTTGCCTTTCATTAATAACCCCCTTTATCTCACTTCAGCCAACATATCATTATTGCTTCTATAGATAAAAAGCCTGATTGTCCCTTTGCGTGGGCAAGCTTGTTGATTGTCTTTTTCAAAACCCCTTTTTTCAGTTCTAATGCATCCTATGCATTAAGGTGAAAAAACACCTGGCAGTGACGGCCCCCTAGCCCCCCGGCCCCCCAGTCCAGTAAGAGCCACCGAGGGAACCCAGAAGTCGAGGATCGGGTCCACTCTGTGCAAAACAAACTGCACAGTGGAGGTAAGTATGACATGTTTGTTATTTATAAAAAAAATCAAAGCTTTACAATCACTTTAAATGTGCTGGCTGCATTTGTTTTTACTTTTGTTACTTTATAAGCTTTTTTTCATTTTCAGTGATCCAGCCAGTAAGTCTATAATTTCTTTAACAGATTATGCTGTCCAAAAAAAGTGTCAATTAGAGTGTTCAGACAAACCATTTAACACTGACAGGAGTGCTTACACTGGTGAGCTCTTATTCATTTATGAAAAACATTTATCCCAGCAGGGAAAAAAAACTGTTGCTGTAACTGCCTAAAAAGAGATAGCTGAAGTTTGGCTGGCAGGCAAAATTTGCCAGTGCATCTAACACTATCCTTACCTCAGGTCGACATTGCTGCTGTTCAAAGGTGACCCATTGTTACCCTTTAGAGTGGAGTCAACTTAAGGCAGGAAATGTGCCACTGGCTGAAATATCAAGTTAAGATAAAGGAACAGAGGGGTGGTGATGTCACGATCTCCACCTCATTCAATCAGGAAAAGTTTTGCATTCACTAAAAAAATACTAGGTGTTCTATGAATGGTGGAAATGCCAAGCTAGCAACATTCTGTGGTCAATGTGTAAAGGGGAAGCTGCTCACACAGAACCCGAAAGATCACAGCTCCCATTGTATGTCGCACAGGCTACCACAGCAATTTACACAATTCCCATTGGCCCTCCGAATATCAGATACGCGTATCACATTAAGCTCAGCTAGCTCAAGTTTGCAAAAAAATATAATTCCTGAAGTTCAGCTTTAAAGGGACACTAAAGGTTCCTGTTTAAAAAATGAATAAAAATAACAAACATGTTATACTTACCTCCACTGTGCAGCTCGTTTTGCACAGAGTGGCCCCGAACCTGTTCTTCTGGGGTCACTCTGCAGCTGTCTCGGCTCCTCCCCGCAAGAATTCACCACCTTCATGCGAGCGAGCGAGCATGGTGATGAGTTCTTGCGGGCGCGCTCCCGTGATACAGCCGGCGGCTATAGCCGCACACTGTATCACTCGGCCCTCCCCCGGCGCACGGCGTCATTGGATGTGATTGACAGCAGCAAGAGCTAATGGCTGTGCTGCTTTCAATCAACCAATGAATGAGCCGAGAAGCTTGGCCGAGAAGCAAGAGCGTTCACGGCGTGGGACTTTCGAGGGCTCAGGTAAGTAAACGGGGGGGCTGGGGGGCAGATGTTTTTTCACCTTAATGCATAGAATGCATTAAGGTGAAAAAACTTTACCTTTGCAACCCCTTTAAGGCAGTCCATTCATTTTGATTGAGATGCCAATGGATAAGAAATGAACATGCGTAATTCTTTCTTAAAAAGGCCACTTATAACACAGTAGTGAATTGTGGTGCCCTGCAATGCATTATGGTTGGAGTTGTATTGCCTTAATGCATTGTGGGGCCATTCAAGAGGAATGGCACTGCAGCACGCTAATGCACATAACGTGTTAATGTGCGATGTGGTTACCGCTACACATCTGGGGGCATTGTGAAGGTTCACTGAATAAACCCCTTTCCCCTCCAAGCAGCATATATTTTTTCAACAAGCATCGCAAACTAGATTTTGAGTGCATAAACCTTGGTCCAAATAAGATGTGAAATGCCGCCATATTCCATATTCACCCTGCTCTTAAAATGCAGTTGGCATATTTACAAGGTACAGAAATCTGTAAGCTGCCATGTATAGTGTGACAGCAGGAAGGTAAAGTCACCTGGTTGCATTCAGGGGGGTAGATATATTTCACCCAGATTCAGGCTTTACGCCGACTTATACAACTAGGTGGAGAGTTGTATAAGGCTAGTGGGCTCATGGATGACTCATACCTCTAGGGAGAGGGCTGGGCGTCGTACAGACAGGGAGTTGATGAGGCCAGCTGAAGCTTGTCAGCTCATTTAGGCCTCTATAAGAACTCCCAGATTCATTAGGTGTTAGCTCATGCCTGGAACCAGACCTGTGTGGACTGTCTAGGGAGAGTGAACCCCTGTGCGGTGAGACAAAGCCTGTGTGGCTATTTGCTTGGACATTTAAAACCAGGGACTTAGGGACTAGGACAGCACTAGGCTGATCCCAGTTGTTAGTTAGGAAACCTGTATGTTTAGTCAGAGGTCAACTTGACCAGGATTTATTTTGGTTATGTTTCTTTTGCTTTGCTGTGTTTTGTCACTGTAAATAGAAAATAAACCGCACCTTTTTTGATTTTGAAAACCACAACCTCCGTTTGCTGGGCCTGTTTTGTGTGGGGAGCCCATCCCGGGGGTCACACACACCCGCTGCCGAGCTAACCCCCTCACAGTTGGTGGAGAACCAGTGGCAGTTTTTTTTAAGCCAGCATGGAGGAGATACTGAAGCAGCTGGCTCTAGCAAATGCCAATCAACAGCAGACAAATGCAGGTTTGCAAAGGAGCCTTGCAGCCCAGCAGCAGACAAACGCAACTTTGCAACAGAGTCTGGAGGCTCAGCAACGAGCCCAGCAGCAATCTGAGGCCCGCTTCATAGACCTGTTGCAGAAGCAAGAGCAGAGACTACAACAACAGATGGAAGCAGTAATGCAGCAACGTCCGCAGACCAGTGAGGAAAGCCGTCCCACTAATACCGCGTCCTTTGGGGTGAGTCGTTTATTGACAAAAATGACTGGAGAGGATGATCCAGAGGTATTTTTGACCACATTTGAAAGGACCGCTGAAAGAGAAAAGTGGCCTGAGGAGCAGTGGGCTGGACTGGTGGCTCCTCTGTTAACTGGTGAATCGCAGAAAGCTTACTATGACCTAGAGCCTAACCAAGCAAAAGACTATGTGATGCTAAAAGCTGAAATATTGGCAAGGCTGGGTGTCACCCAGGCTGTCCGGGCTCAGCGTGTGCATAACTGGACTTTCCAGCTTGGAAAACCCCCCAGGTCTCAAATGTATGATCTCATTCACCTGAGCAGAAAGTGGCTACAGCCAGAGACTTTGTCCGCACCAAAGATTGTGGAACGTGTTGTAATGGATCGGTTTTTGAGAGCTCTTCCTACTGCCATCCAAAAGTGGGTAAGCCATGGAGACCCAGAGACGGCCGATGGTCTTGTGGATCGTGTGGAGAAATACTTGGCTACAGAGAACCTGACGGCCTCTTCCAGAGACACTCGGACTTTCCACCCTAAGACCAGACCATCCCCAGGGGCGGATAAGAGGATTCCAAGGGGTGAGGGTGGAGAGAGTGAGAGGGTGGGAGCTCTACCCCAAGTTTGGCGAGAACAGCCTGGGAAATCAGCGGCTCAAGAGGCGGCAAGAAAGATCGTTTGCTACCGCTGCCGGCAAGCGGGACATATTGCAGCCAATTGCCCGGTTGTGGAGGAACCCATGCAGTGTGACTTTCTGATGGGCAGACGTCAGTCGCTGTGTGCGACAGTCGCATGCACTGCCATTCGAGGAACTGAGAAACATTTATGCAAAATGTGTGTTAATGGTAGAAATGTTGTGGTATTGCTGGATTCAGGTAGCCTTGTGACCCTGATAAAGGCTGAGTTAGTTAAAACAGAGGTCTCTGGGAATAGCAAGGTAGCTGTTATTTGTGTGCATGGGGACACCCGAGAGTATCCAGTGACTACAGTGTGTTTCGAGACCCCCAAAGGTACCCTCTCTCATCCAGTGGGCTTAGTATCTCAGTTACCGCATGACGCCATTGTGGGAAGGGATTTTCCGAAGTTCTGGGAACTGTGGGATGATCCTGAGCCCCTCACTGGTGCCCCTATGTACCAGGAATGTGATAGCCAGAACTCCCCTGAGAGTGGTGAGGACTCTCCGGAATTTCCCTTATCAGTATTGGCAGGGGAGACTCAAGAAACTGGAGAGGAGCCCACCTCCTCAGACGAAAACCTACCGTCTGTGGAGTTTTCTGATCTTGAGGTTCACAGGGAAAACTTTGCCACAGAACAGTTGAAAGACCCCGCCCTAATAAAGGCACGGGAAAACGTAGTGAAAATAGATGGCGAGTTAGTGAACCCAGATAATACCTGCACTTACCCATACTTCAGCGTAGAGAAGGACCTACTGTATCGGGTGGCAAAAAGGGCAGAAGAAACCGTTGAGCAGCTTGTGGTGCCCAAACCTTACAGGAAGTTGGTGTTGGAGTTGGCCCATGGGCACATTCTTGGAGGTCATCTGGGGACAGAGAAAACCCGAGAGAGGGTATTACAGAGATTCTATTGGCCGGGGGTGATGAAGGACGTAGAAAATTATTGTTCCTCCTGCCCTGTGTGTCAGAGGTTGGCCCCGATGCCACATTTCCGTAGCCCGCTGGTCCCTCTACCCATCATTGAGGTCCCGTTTGAGAGGATCGCCATGGATTTGGTAGGTCCTATAATCAAGTCCGCTAGGGGGCACCAGTACATATTAGTTATAATGGACTATGCCACCCGTTATCCAGAAGCGATCCCTCTCCGAAATACCTCGGCCAAAACCATAGCCAAAGAGCTATCTCTTGTTTTTAGCCGGGTGGGTATTTGTAAAGAACTGCTTACGGACCAAGGTACACCCTTTATGTCCCGGGTTATGAAAGAGCTGTGTAAATTGTTCAAAGTGACGCAATTGCGTACGTCTGTGTATCACCCCCAAACCGATGGGCTGGTTGAAAGATTCAACAAAACCCTAAAACAAATGTTGAAGAAAGTGGTGGATAGAGATGGAAAGGATTGGGACTGTTTACTTCCTTATTTGATGTTTGCTATTAGGGAGGTGCCCCAATCCTCTACGGGATTCTCCCCCTTTGAGTTACTGTATGGGAGACACCCAAGAGGGCTGTTGGATATTGCCAAGGAAACTTGGGAAAGTGAGAGTTCTCCCCACAGGAGTGTGATTGAGCATGTCGCCCTGATGCAAGATCGAATTGCACAGGTAATGCCCATCGTGAAGGAACATTTGGCCCAAGCGCAGTTGGCACAGCAGAGAGTGTACAACCGTGGAGCCAAGACCCGTACCTTTTCCCCGGGGGATAGGATATTGGTACTTGTCCCTACGGTTGAAAGTAAATTCCTTGCCAAATGGCAAGGCCCCTACGAGATAATGGAAAAAGTGAGCGAAGTGAATTACAAGGTCAGACAACCAGGAAGGCGAAAGCCCGAACAGATCTATCACATTAATCTGTTGAAAGCCTGGAGGGATAGAGAGTCCCTAGTCGCAGACACTTGGTCACCAGCTCAAACTGGTTGCGTGATTCCTGAGGTTGGAATAGCAGCCACCTTGTCACAACCCCAACAACAGGAGGTTAAGGAGTTTGTGCTTCGCAACAAGGAGGTATTCTCTGAGCTGCCGGGACAAACATCTGGGGTAGAGCATGACATCATTACCCCGCCCGGTGAAAGGGTGAAGTTAAAACCCTATCGGATCCCAGAGGCTCGACGGGAGGCAATACGGGAGGAAGTACAGAAAATGCTGAACTTAGGGGTGATAGAGGAGTCCCAAAGTGATTGGTCTAGTCCCATCGTGTTGGTGCCTAAACCGGATGGGAGCTGGCGATTTTGTAACGATTTTCGTCAGTTGAACAAAGTTACAAAATTTGACACCTACCCCATGCCACGTATAGATGAGTTGATCGACCGGCTGGGAACAGCCCGATACATGACGACTCTTGACCTCACAAAAGGGTATTGGCAAATCCCCCTGGCCAAGTCGGCCAAAGAGAAAACCGCATTTGTAACCCCAGACGGGGCGTTCCAATATAAAAGAATGCCGTTCGGGTTACAGAATGCGCCGGCCACATTCCAGCGGAAAATGGACCAGATGCTGAGGCCCCATCGGAAGTATGCTGCGGCTTACCTGGATGACGTAATTGTCCATAGCACAGATTGGGCCTCACATCTGCCAAAAGTGCAAGCAGTCCTGGACTCTGTTCGGGAAGCGGGGTTTACGGCTAACCCCAAGAAGTGTACCATTGGGCAGGAGGAGGCCAAATATCTTGGGTACACCATTGGGAGGGGAGTAATAAAACCCCAACTCAACAAAGTCGAGGCCATCCAGAGTTGGCCACGTCCCAACAGCAAGAAGCAGGTACGAGCCTTTCTGGGAATCGCTGGGTATTATCGGCGATTCATTCCCCACTTTGCTTCTAAGGCTGTGCCCCTAACCAACCCGACGAAGGGGAAAGGGTATGTCATGATTAAATGGACCCCCGAGGCTGAGGCAGCATTCCAATTCTTGAAACAAGCCTTATGTAGCCAGCCAGTGTTGTACTCACCCGACTTCTCTAAAGACTTTGTCGTACAAAGTGATGCGTCAGATGTGGGGTTAGGAGCAGTATTGTCCCAGGTCTGGAACGGGGAAGAGCACCCAGTCATTTACCTCAGCAGGAAGTTGAAGTCCCATGAGGTAAATTACGCCACCGTTGAAAAGGAGTGTTTAGCGGTGAAGTGGGCTCTAGATTCCCTTCGGTACTACCTGCTAGGTAGGCACTTTGACATGGTTACGGATCACGCTCCGTTAAAGTGGATGGCTCAAAACAAGGAAACAAATAGAAGAGTGAATAGGTGGTTCCTGGCCCTCCAGGAATTCAACTTCACAGTAAAGCATCGCCCTGGCGTTCAAATGGGGAATGTGGATGCTTTGTCTCGAGTACATGAATGCCTGATTGCTGGTGTTCCAACCCCGAGGTTAAAACAAGAGGGGGGGTATGTGACAGCAGGAAGGTAAAGTCACCTGGTTGCATCCAGGGGGTAGATATATTTCGCCCAGATTCAGGCTTTACGCCGACTTATACAACTAGGTGGAGAGTTGTATAAGGCTAGTGGGCTCATGGATGACTCATACCTCTAGGGAGAGGGCTGGGCGTCGTACAGACAGGGAGTTGATGAGGCCAGCTGAAGCTTGTCAGCTCATTTAGGCCTCTATAAGAACTCCCAGATTCATTAGGTGTTAGCTCATGCCTGGAACCAGACCTGTGTGGACTGTCTAGGGAGAGTGAACCCCTGTGCGGTGAGACAAAGTCTGTGTGGCTATTTGCTTGGACATTTAAAACCAGGGACTTAGGGACTAGGACAGCACTAGGCTGATCCCAGTTGTTAGTTAGGAAACCTGTATGTTTAGTCAGAGGTCAACTTGACCAGGATTTATTTTGGTTATGTTTCTTTTGCTTTGCTGTGTTTTGTCACTGTAAATAGAAAATAAACCGCACCTTTTTTGATTTTGAAAACCACAACCTCCGTTTGCTGGGCCTGTTTTGTGTGGGGAGCCCATCCCGGGGGTCACACACACCCGCTGCCGAGCTAACCCCCTCACAATAGTTAATAAGTAAATAACACAAACATTCCAAAATCAATTAACAGATGCCATAAGTGATTGAATGTTTTTCATTTTAATCAAATTGCTTTTTAACTGAGTACTGAGTGAATGCAAGCTATTATATTTGGTCATCACCACTAATGCACAGATAATGCCCTTTCTTTTGATAGGAATTATTCAAATCAGAAAAAAATGAAAACCTACTGATGTTCTAAAAACTACAGTAAGTATGCCCAATTAAAAATGTTCAAGAATGTGATTTTATATATCATTTATACAATATATGCAAGTATGTTGGCCATCATGTATTGACACTTGCACATAAAATACAGTAAAACCTTGGATTGTTAGAATAATTCGTTCCAGAAACATGCTTGTAATCCACAGCACTTGTATATCTAAGCAAATTTCCCCATAAGAATTAATGGAAACTCAAATGATTTGTTCCACAACCATTTATTCATAGGTCCTTCAGTTTATAGTCATATAAAAAGATTGAAAATAACAGTGCACAAAAAGAAATAAACGTCCCTCTTTTCCTCTATGCACTCCACTGCGCTCTGGAGCACGTCTGAAGTCAGACTAATACACCCTGAAAGCTGCTACTTTAAAAATAGAAAATGTAAAAATAATTTTGAATAACCAAAATAGTAGCGCTATGTGTTGTGAAAACACAAACCTAAATAAACAATATATATAAATATACACCCTGTGAAAGAAGAATACATATATATATATATATATATATATATATATATATATATATACACACAAATATACACCCTGTGAAACAAATGTGTATATAGAATGGATTTTAAGTGTCCATAATGTTCAATCAATGCTTAAAAAACGGAAAGAAAAACTTTCTTTAACCACTTAAGCCCCGGGCCATTTGGTAGCTAAAGGACCAGAGGTGATTTCAGAATTTTGCACTGCGCTGCTTTAACTGTAAATTGTGCGGACATGCAATGTTGTACCCAAACGAAATTTGCGTCCTTTTCTTCCCACAAATAGAGCTTTCTTTTAATGGTATTTGATTGCCTCTGCGATTTTTATTTTTTGCGATATAAATGGAAAAAGACAGAAAATTTTGAAAAAAAATGATATTTTCTACTTTTTGTTATAAGAAAAATCGAATAAACTCAATTTTAGTCATATATTTAGGCCAAAATGTATTCAGCCACATGTCTTTAGTAAAAAAATGTCAATAAGCGTATATTTATTGGTTTGCGCAAAAGTTATAGCGTCTACAAACTAGGGTACATTTTCTGGAATTTACACAGCTTTTAATTTATGACTGCCTATCTCATTTCTTGAGATGCTAAAATGGCAGGGCAGTACAAAACCCCCCCCCCAAATGACCCCATTTTGGAAAGTAGACATCCCAAGGAAATCGCTGAGAGGCATGTTGAGCCCATTGAATATTTTTTTTTTGTCTCAAGTGATTGAATACTGACTAAAAAAAAAAAAAAATACAAAAAGTTGTCACTAAATGATATATTGCTCACACATGCCATAGTTATATGTGGAATTGCACCCCAAAATACATTTTGCTGCTTCTCCTGAGTACGGTGATACCACATGTGTGGGACTTTTTGGGAGCCTAGCCGCGTACGGGCCCCCGAAAACCAAGCACCGCCATCAGGATTTCTAAGGGCGCAAATTTTTGATTTCACTCCTCACTACCTATGACAGTTCCGAAGGCCATAAAATGCCAAAATAGCACAAAACCCCCCCAAATGACCCCATTTTAGAAAGTAGACACCCCAAGGAAATTGCTGAGAGGCATGTTGCGCCCATTGTATATTTTTTTTTCTTCTCCCAAGTGATTGAATAATGACAAAAAAAAAAAATTACAAAAAGTTGTCACTAAATGATATATTGCTCACACATGCCATGGTTATATGTGGAATTGCACCCCAAAATACATTTTGCTGCTTTTCCTGAGTACGGGGATACCACATGTGTGGGACTTTTTAGGAGCCTAGCCGCGTACGGGGCACCGAAAACCAAGCACCGCCTTCAGGATTTCTAAGGGCACAAATTTTTGATTTCACTTCTCACTACCTATCACAGTTTCGAAGGCCATAAAATGCCAAAATAGCACAAACCCCCCCCAAATGACCCCATTTTGGAAAGTAGCCACCCCAAGCTATTTGCTGAGAGGCATGTTGAGTATTTTACAGCTCTAATTTGTTTTTGAAAATGAAGAAAGAAAATCTTTTTTTTTTCCAATTTTCAAAACTTTTTGACAAAAAGCCAGATCTGTAACATACTCACCATACCTCTCGGCAAATAGCTTGGGGTGTCTACTTTCCAAAATGGGGTCATTTGGGGGGGTTTTGTGCCATCTGGGCATTCCATGGCCTCCGAAGCTGTGATAGGCAGTGAGAAGTGAAATCAAAAATTTACACCCTTAGAAAGCCTGAAGGCGGTGATTGGTTTTGGGGTCCCGTACGCGGCTAGGCTCCCAAAAAGTCTCACACATGTGGTATCCCAGTACTCAGGAGAAGCAACAGAATGTATTTTGGGGTGTAATTCCACATATGCCCATGGCATGTTTGAGCAATATATCATTTAGTAACAACTTTGTGCAAAAAAAATTAAAATAAAAAATAAATTGTCTTTTTTCCGCAACTTGTGTCAACATATAAAATATTCCATGGACTCAACATGCCTCTCAGTATATAGCTTGGGGTGTCTACTTTCCAAAATGGGGTCATTTGGGGGGGTTTTGAACTGTCCTGGCATTTTATACACAACATTAGGAAGCTTGCATCCACTCTTCTAACCACTTGAAGACAAAGCCCTTTCTGACACTTTTTGTTTACATGAAAACATATTTTTTTTTGCAAGAAAATTATGTTGAACCCCCAAACATTATATATATTTTTAAATCAAAGGCCCTACAGATTAAAATGGTGGGTGTTGCATTTTTTTTCCACACAGTATTTGCGCAGCGATTTTTCAAACACATTTTTTGGGGAAAAAATACACTTTTTTTAATTTTAATGCACTAAAACACACTATATTGCCTAAATGTTTGATGAAATAAAAAAGATAATCTTAGGCCGAGTACATAGATACCAAACACGACATGCTTTAAAATTTCGCACAAACGCGCATTGGCGACAAACTACATACATTTTTAAAAGCCTTTAAAAGCCTTTACAGGTTACTACGTTAGATTTACAAAGGAGGTCTACTGCTAAAATGACTGCCCTCGATCTGACCTTCGCGGTGATACCTCACATGCATGGTGCAATTGCTGTTTACATATGACGCCAGACCCACGCTTGCGTTCGCCATTGTGCAAGAGCAGGGCAGGACAGGGGTGCTTTTTTTTTTTTTTTATTATTAATTTTGCTTTTTTATTTTATTTTTAAACTGTTCCTTCCATATTTTTTTTTTATCATTTTTATTGTTATCTCAGGGAATGTAAATATCCTCTATGATAGCAATAGGTAGTGACAGGTACTCTTTTTTCTGAAAAAACTGGGGTCTATTAGACCCTAGATCTTTCCTCTGCCCCCAAAGCATCTGACCACACCAAGATCGGTGTGATAAAATGCTTTCCCAATTTCCCAATGGCGCTTTTTATATCCGGGGGGGGACATTCCCTCCCACTGCTTGTAAAAGCAGTCCAGAGGGTAATTAGCCACTAGGATTGCTTTTACATGAAAGCCGGCCGCTGGCTGAAAAGAATGATACCAAGATGATACCTAAACCCGCAGGCATCAATCTGGTATAACCATTCAAAGTCCAGCAACATACCAGTACGTTGCTGGTCCTTGTTGGACATGTATTGTAATCTTTTTTTTCATGCAGCCTGTTGGCTGAACAAAAAAAAAGATTGATCGGTGGGTATGCCCACCATTGGAATACCGCCCTTCATCCACCCACTTCTAATGATGGGCATACATGCACCATTTATATATGCCGAAGCATGGGGGCATCTTCCCGCAAAAGTTATGCCGCGTACACATGGTCAGACTTTTCCACGGCCAAGCCTCCGGAATTTCGACCGTATGTACGCGGCATTAGGAGTAAAATCGCTCCCCTGCTGCCCCAATGCTTCGGCATATATGCTTTTTTTTTTAACTGTGGTGGTGAAATCACCTCCTACAGCACTGGAGTCGCAGGGATCAGGCCTGTCTCTGCGAACGCTGCAGTTATGTGTGTTGTGTTTTGTAAGTGACAGCGATCGATCGATACTGCACTTGGGTGGCCTGGGCTGGATGGAGGGGCAAAACGCAGGTGCTAGCAGGTATCTGGGCTGATCCTGCTAACACTGCGTTTTTGGGAACCCTAAACTGCTGGGGACACTAGTATAGATCTGATCAAATCAGATATTGATCTGTTCAGATACTATACCACTAAGGGAGGTGTATGCTTCATGCGTGGGTGTTGGCATTACTGCCACTAACCTGACGCTGCTTGGGGTGTGACTAGTGATGAGCCGAACACCCCCGGGTTCGGTTCGCACCAGAACCCGCGAACGGACCGAAAGTTCGTACGAACATTAGAACCCTATTAAATACAATGGATGCGAACGTTCGAATTCTAAAGTGCTAATTATAACAACTATTATGCATGTTATTGTCCTAAAAAGGGTTTGGGAACCCGGGTTCTGCACCAGGGGACATGTATCAATGCAAAAAGAAGTTTTAAAAACGGTCGTTTTTCGGGAGCAGTCATTTTAATGATGCATAAAGTGAAAAAAAAAAAGTCAAATATTCCTTTAAATATCGTACCTGGGGGGTGTCTAAAGTATGCCTGTGAAGTGCCACGTGTTTCCCGTGTTTAGAACTGTCCCTGCACAAAATGACACTTCTAAAGGAAAAAAAAGCCATTTAAAACTGCTTGCGGCTTTAATGTAATGTCTGGTCCCGGTAATATGGATGAAAATCTTTAAGAAAAATGGCATAGCTACCCCATGACCCCCCCCCTACCCCAGCCCATTACCAGCCCCTTTGGGTCTTGTATGGATATTAAGGGGAACCCCGCACATAAAATAAAAAAGGCCCTATATACTCTGAACAGCCGTATACAGGCGGTGCATACAAGACAGGGACTGTAGGTTTGTTCTTATGTAGAATGTGTTTGTAATTTTGAACAGGTACATTGTTGAAGTGTAGCTCCAGCCCAAAAATCTATTTTTAAACTTTTTGGAAAACATAGGTAAGGGTTATCACCCCTGTAACATTTGTTTTGCTGTCTGTGCCCCTGTTCAGAACATTTCACCTCACTTTCCGTCCCAATGACAACTGTTTTTGAAATGTGGTGTTTTTCTTGAAACAAGGATTGCTGATAAAGCATCAGTACAGAGGAGACACCTTTCTCCCATATTTATTCTTACAGGAGAGAATTTTCCTTCCTAGTGGTAGATTTCCTCTCACTTCCTGTTGTCTTCTTGCGTTTGCAAGTAGGAGTCGTTTGTAAGTTGGATGTTTAAAAGTAGGGACCTGCCGTATATACTCTGCAGAAATAGGCCCCTTAGTTGTTGGTGTTGGCACAACACTGTAAGCACTCACAGTTACTCTTGGTTGGTGCTGGAACGCCCTGCTGTCAACTATTATATCAGGAATTTTAATTACATATAATTGTTGAACAGTGGTAGTAAAAATTGGGCCTTTGATGGTGGTGCTGGTGCCACAACACTGTAAGCCCTGACAGTTACTCTTGGTGGGTGCAGCAATGGGCCCTGCTGTGAATTATTAGATCAAGAATTGTAATTGCATGCCCCTGTTGAACAGGGGCTGAAAAATTGGGCCTTTCGTGGTGGTGGTGGTGGTGTTGCCACAACACTGTAAGCCCTCAGAGTTACTCTTGGTGGGTGCAGGAATGGGCCCTGCTGTGAATTATTAGATCAAGAATTGTAATTACATGCCCCTTTTGAACAGGGGCTGAAAAATTGGGCCTTTCGTGGTGGTGGTGGTGGTGGCGTTGCCACAACACTGTAAGCCCTCAGAGTTACTCTTGGTGGGTGCAGCAATGGGCCCTGCTGTGAATTATTAGATCAAGAATTGTAATTGCATGCCCCTGTTGAACAGGGGCTGAAAAATTGGGCCTTAGGCACTGGTGGCACAACACTACAACCCCTCACAGATACTGTACTTGGAGCACAGCAATGAGCCCTGTTGCAAAGTATTGCTTCAAAAATTGTAATGACACGCCCCTGTTAAACAGGGGCTGAAAAATTGGGCCTTAGGCACTGGTGGCACAACACTACAACCCCTCACAGATACTGTACTTGGAGCACAGCAATGAGCCCTGTTGCAAAGTATTGCTTCAAAAATTGTAATGACACGCCCCTGTTAAACAGGGGCTGAAAAATTGGGCCTTAGGCACTGGTGCCACAACACTCCAACCCCTCACAGATACTGTACTTGGAGCACAGCAATGAGCCCTATGGCAAATTATTGCTAAAAAATTTTTAATTACACGCCCCTGTAAAACAGGGGCTGAAAAATTGGGCCTTAGCCACTGGTGGCGGCACCCATAAACAAAAATGATCTTCCAAGCTATCATCATCAATCGTATCATTGAGGACTCGGAGGAGGAGGATAGCCAGTCAACATAACAGCACAGGCACTCAGCATCAGCATCAGTCTTGAAGGGATGTGACATGTTAAAATCAATTAGTCTGTTATATCAGCATCAGGTGTGTGGTAGCTGGTGGTGATCCAAGACTGGTTCATCTTGATGAAAGTCAGTCGATCAACCGAGTCGGTGGACAGGCGCACCCTGTGATCCGTGACAAATCCTCCAGCAGCACTGAATGTGCGTTCCGAAAGAACACTGGATGCAGGACAGGCCAGTAGCTCAATTGCATACTGTGCAAGCTCTGGCCAGTGATCCATCCTCAAGACCCAGTAAGCCAGAGGATTTTCGGTGGGGAAGGTGTCCAAGTCTGACCTTGCCCCTAGATATTCCTGCACCATGTTTATCAGACGCTGGCGATGGTTGCTGGAACCGATCATACTTTGGGGCTGCGGACTAAAGAATTGTCTGAACGCATCGGTCAGACGGCCACCTTCCCCACCGCTCCTTCTTTGACTGGCCGAAGCCTCAGCAACTCGTTGTCCAGGACCAGGAGTTTGTAACCTCCCAGTCTCTGGGAACGCGTTGCACAGACCTTTCTGCAAGGCCTCCCGGAGTTGTCTCATCCTCTGCTCCCTCTGCGAAGGTAACATAAGGTCCGCAACCTTACCCTTGTACCGTGGATCAAGGAGAGTGGCCAGCCAGTAATGGTCCCTCTCCTTGATCCGAAGAATACGAGGATCCTTCCGCAGACTTTGCAGGATCAGGGAGGCCATGCAGCGTAGGTTTGCTGAGGCATTCGCTCCGGAGTCCTCTGGGTCACTAAGGACGACATGATCCGCAGCCACCTCCTCCCAGCCACGTACAAGTCCACTGGTTTCTTTGGACTGTAAATCATCCCTAAAAGACTGCTGCTGATGATGCTGAGTGCCAGCCTCCACCTCCATGCTGACACAATCCGCCTCCTCCTCCTCCTCCTCCTCTTCCTCTTCCTGTGCGATGGGTGGGACAGAAGGAACACTGTCTGGGTAAAGGGGGCCTTGAGAGGCAAGGAAGTCCTCCTCTTCCTGCCTCTGTTCTGCCTCAAGTGCCCTGTCCATTATTCCACGCAGCGTGTGCTCCAACAGGTGGACAAGAGGTACAGTGTCACTGATGCATGCACTGTCACTGCTCACCATCCTCGTGGCCTCCTCAAATGGTGCCAGGACAGTGAATGCATCCCTGATCATGCCCCACTGGCGTGGAGAAAAAAAACCAAGCTCCCCTGACCCTGTCCTGGTGCCGTAGTCGCACAGGTACTCATTGATGGCCCTCTGCTGCGTGTGCAGCCGCTGCAGCATGGCCAACGTTGAGTTCCACCTGGTGGGCATGTCACATATAAGGCGGTTCTTGGGCAGGTTCAACTCCTTTTGCAGCTCAGCCAGGCGAGCACTGGCATTATAAGATCTGCGGAAATGCACACAGACTTTCCTGGCCTGCCTCAGGACATCCTGTAAGCCCGGGTACCTGCCCAAGAACCGCTGCACCACCAGGTTAAGGACGTGAGCCACACAGGGCACATGGGTCAGTTGTCCCTGTCGGAGGGCGGAGAGGAGGTTGGTGCCATTGTCGCAAACCACCATTCCTGGCTTAAGCTGGCGTGGCGTCAACCACCTCTCGGCCTGGCCCTGCAGAGCAGACAGGACCTCTGCCCCAGTGTGGCTTCTGTCCCCCAAACACACCAGCGCAAGCACGGCATGGCATCTTTTTGCCTGTGTACTTGCGTAGCCCCGTGAACGGCTACGGAGCACCGCTGGTTCATAGGACAAACCACAGGAAGAGGCCATGGAGGAAGAAGAAGAGGAGGGGGTGGAGGAGAGAGGTGTGTCACAACCAGTAGTAGCATTTTGGAGGCGTGGCGGTGGAACAACCTCCAACACTACTGCACCTTGTCCTGCATCCTTCCCAGCTGCCAAAAGAGTGACCCAATGGGCCGTGAAAGAAAGGTAACGTCCCTGTCCATGCCTGCTGGACCATGAGTCAGCGGTAATATGCACCTTACCGCTGACCGCCCTGTCCAGCGAGGCCAAGACATTGCCTTCCACATGCCGGTAGAGAGCCGGAATAGCCTTCCGTGAGAAAAAGTGGCGTTTGGGAACCTGCCACTGAGGAACCGCACATTGCACAAACTCACGGAAGGGGGCCGAGTCTACCAACTGAAAAGGCAGCAGTTGAAGCGCTAGCAATTTAGCCAAGCTAGCATTCAACCGCTGGGCATGTGGATGGCTGGGAGTGAACTTCTTTCGACGGTCCAGCAGGGAAATTTGCCTGCTAGAATCGGACGTCGGTGTACTGCTAGCAGAGTGGCCGCAAGTACTTGGCTGTGACACACCTAATTCTACACCTTCATTCCTCTCAGTGCATGTTTCAGAGAGGACTGAAGTTATAGTGGGGTTGGAGATCCCAGCTGATGCGGTGCAAGGAGAGGTCCGCTTTGTTCTTTGGTGTAGGTCTTTGAGGTAGGCTTGCCAACGAGCTGCATGGCAGGTCAACATATGTCTGGTCAGGCATGTGGTACCCAAGCGGCTGATGTTTTGGCCACGCGATATACGCTTGAGACATATGTTGCAAACAGCAGCTGTGCGATCTGATGCACTAGCCTCAAAAAAGGCCCACACCAAGGAACTTTTTGAATGACGGGCAGAGGCAGCGCCCTGCACAGGCGGAGCTCTGCGGTGTGATTTTGTCGGTGTACTGCCCTTACGCTGGCCACCAAAGGGCATCCTGCCTCGTTGGAGATGTGCCTCCTCCTCATCCTCCTCCTCCTCCTCTCTCCTATTAGGCACCCACGTGGAGTCAGTGACCTCATCATCCCCTCCCTCCTCATCACTGGAGCCAATCTGGCAGTATGCTGCAGCTGCTGGAACATGACTGCCAGATTGGTGTCCTTCTTGAGCATCCCCTCTGTCTGCTCTCACGCTACTGCCTTCCTGTAGCTGGGTTTCATCATCAGACCCTTCGAAACGCTGGGCATCCTCCTGGAGCATGTACCCAACACTGTGCTCAAACAGTTCGGGGGACTCCTCAGGAGGAGGACATGGTGGGTCTAGGGAAGGAGTGACTGATGATGAGTCTGACATTGATACCAGGGAAGAGGACGCTTTGGCAGCTGCTTTGCCAGTACCCTGAGCCTGGGTGAGAGAGGATGAGGAGGAGGAGGAGGGCTTGGTCATCCACTCTACCAAGTCTTCGGCATGATGTGGCTCAACATGTCCAGCTGCCGAAAAGAAGGACAAGCGTGTCCCATGGCCATGTGCTGATGACAATGCACCGCGTCCACGACCAGCACTGTTGCCCCCAGACACAGAGCCTGCTTGCCCTCTTTTATTGCCTCCTGACTGTCTGCCTCTCCTTGTTTGCCTTCCAGACATTCTAATAGATGGCCTGCAGGGAGATGGGAAAAAAGCAATAAGGGCTACCTTCAGGTGTCCTTCTCTGTCCCTTTACTTAAGGATTTCTAAATATGGTTGAGGATTATTGCTTTTGCACAGAATAGCACAACGACAATTTCCCTGACTGTCCAAAAAACAAGGATTTCAAAGATGGTTGATGAGGAATGCTTTGGCACACTATAGCACAAGGAGAATTCCCCTCACTTTCCTTCTTTGTCCCTAGAAACAAGGACTGGCACAGTGAAAGAAACTGACACTCTCCCTACCTACAGTTTTCTGTCCCTAGAAAAAATGTTTTTTTAAAGCACACTATAGCACAAGGAGAAATCCCCTCACTTTCCTTCTTTGTCCCTAGAAACAAGGACTGGCACAGTGAAAGAAACTGACACTCTCCCTACCTACAGTTTTCTGTCCCTAGAAAAAATGTTTTTTTAAAGCACACTATAGCACAAGGAGAAATCCCCTCACTTTCCTTCTTTGTCCCTAGAAACAAGGACTGGCACAGTGAAAGAAACTGACACTCTCCCTACCTACAGTTTTCTGTCCCTAGAAAAAATGTTTTTTTAAAGCACACTATAGCACAAGGAGAAATCCCCTCACTTTCCTTCTTTGTCCCTAGAAACAAGGACTGGCACAGTGAAAGAAACTGACACTCTCCCTACCTACAGTTTTCTGTCCCTAGAAAAAATGTTTTTTTAAAGCACACTATAGCACAAGGAGAAATCCCCTCACTTTCCTTCTTTGTCCCTAGAAACAAGGACTGGCACAGTGAAAGAAACTGACACTCTCCCTACCTACAGTTTTCTGTCCCTAGAAAAAATGTTTTTTTAAAGCACACTATAGCACAAGGAGAAATCCCCTCACTTTCCTTCTTTGTCCCTAGAAACAAGGACTGGCACAGTGAAAGAAACTGACACTCTCCCTACCTACAGTTTTCTGTCCCTAGAAAAAATGTTTTTTTAAAGCACACTATAGCACAAGGAGAAATCCCCTCACTTTCCTTCTTTGTCCCTAGAAACAAGGACTGGCACAGTGAAAGAAACTGACACTCTCCCTACCTACAGTTTTCTGTCCCTAGAAAAAATGTTTTTTTAAAGCACACTATAGCACAAGGAGAAATCCCCTCACTTTCCTTCTTTGTCCCTAGAAACAAGGACTGGCACAGTGAAAGAAACTGACACTCTCCCTACCTACAGTTTTCTGTCCCTAGAAAAAATGTTTTTTTAAAGCACACTATAGCACAAGGAGAAATCCCCTCACTTTCCTTCTTTGTCCCTAGAAACAAGGACTGGCACAGTGAAAGAAACTGACACTCTCCCTACCTACAGTTTTCTGTCCCTAGAAAAAATGTTTTTTTAAAGCACACTATAGCACAAGGAGAAATCCCCTCACTTTCCTTCTTTGTCCCTAGAAACAAGGACTGGCACAGTGAAAGAAACTGACACTCTCCCTACCTACAGTTTTCTGTCCCTAGAAAAAATGTTTTTTTTAAAGCACACTATAGCACAAGGAGAAATCCCCTCACTTTCCTTCTTTGTCCCTAGAAACAAGGACTGGCACAGTGAAAGAAACTGACACTCTCCCTACCTACATTTTTCTGTCCCTAGAAAAAATGTTTTTTTAAAGCACACTATAGCACAAGGAGAAATCCCCTCACTTTCCTTCTTTGTCCCTAGAAACAAGGACTGGCACAGTGAAAGAAACTGACACTCTCCCTACCTACAGTTTTCTGTCCCTAGAAAAAATGTTTTTTTAAAGCACACTATAGCACAAGGAGAAATCCCCTCACTTTCCTTCTTTGTCCCTAGAAACAAGGACTGGCACAGTGAAAGAAACTGACACTCTCCCTACCTACAGTTTTCTGTCCCTAGAAAAAATGTTTTTTTAAAGCACACTATAGCACAAGGAGAAATCCCCTCACTTTCCTTCTTTGTCCCTAGAAACAAGGACTGGCACAGTGAAAGAAACTGACACTCTCCCTACCTACAGTTTTCTGTCCCTAGAAAAAATGTTTTTTTAAAGCACACTATAGCACAAGGAGAAATCCCCTCACTTTCCTTCTTTGTCCCTAGAAACAAGGACTGGCACAGTGAAAGAAACTGACACTCTCCCTACCTACAGTTTTCTGTCCCTAGAAAAAATGTTTTTTTAAAGCACACTATAGCACAAGGAGAAATCCCCTCACTTTCCTTCTTTGTCCCTAGAAACAAGGACTGGCACAGTGAAAGAAACTGACACTCTCCCTACCTACAGTTTTCTGTCCCTAGAAAAAATGTTTTTTTAAAGCACACTATAGCACAAGGAGAAATCCCCTCACTTTCCTTCTTTGTCCCTAGAAACAAGGACTGGCACAGTGAAAGAAACTGACACTCTCCCTACCTACAGTTTTCTGTCCCTAGAAAAAATGTTTTTTTAAAGCACACTATAGCACAAGAAGAAATCCCCTCACTTTCCTTCTTTGTCCCTAGAAACAAGGACTGGCACAGTGAAAGAAACTGACACTCTCCCTACCTACAGTTTTCTGTCCCTAGAAAAAATGTTTTTTTAAAGCACACTATAGCACAAGGAGAAATCCCCTCACTTTCCTTCTTTGTCCCTAGAAACAAGGACTGGCACAGTGAAAGAAACTGACACTCTCCCTACCTACAGTTTTCTGTCCCTAGAAAAAATGTTTTTTTAAAGCACACTATAGCACAAGGAGAAATCCCCTCACTTTCCTTCTTTGTCCCTAGAAACAAGGACTGGCACAGTGAAAGAAACTGACACTCTCCCTACCTACAGTTTTCTGTCCCTAGAAAAAATGTTTTTTTAAAGCACACTATAGCACAAGGAGAAATCCCCTCACTTTCCTTCTTTGTCCCTAGAAACAAGGACTGGCACAGTGAAAGAAACTGACACTCTCCCTACCTACAGTTTTCTGTCCCTAGAAAAAATGTTTTTTTAAAGCACACTATAGCACAAGGAGAATTCCCCTCACTTTCCTTCTTTGTCCCTAGAAACAAGGACTGGCACAGTGAAAGAAACTGACACTCTCCCTACCTACAGTTTTCTGTCCCTAGAAAAAATGTTTTTTTAAAGCACACTATAGCACAAGGAGAAATCCCCTCACTTTCCTTCTTTGTCCCTAGAAACAAGGACTCGCACAGTAAAACACACTGACACTCTCCCTACCTATCCTTCTCTTTCCCTAAACTAAAGGAATTCAGGTTAAGCAAGAAAGAAATAAATGTCACTGTCCCTGCCTATGCTTGTCTTTCCCTGCTCCGGAACACACTACACTAGGCCGCCGTGCTGGCGGCTTTTATAGTGTGGGGCGTGTACTAAACACCCTCAGCAATAATTGGCCACAGGCATCCTGCCTGTGGCGAATCATTGCTCTCCTCGCTGCCGGCGCTGTGATTGGCCAAGCATGCGGGGTCACAGTGCATGCTTGGCCAATCACAGCGCCTGGATGACACTGCGATGGCGTAGTGCATTGTGGGCCTTTCGCGTCACTCGAATTTGGCGCGAACGGCCCAAATCGTTCGATCTTCGTCGAACGATCGAACAGCCGATGTTCGAGTCGAACGTATGTTCGACTCGAACACGAAGCTCATCCCTAGGTGTGACGCAGGGTTAACTAGGGGCAATTAGGGGGTTAAAACCTTTATTAGATAATATATGGGGGTACCTGATGCTATAAAAAACTGCGGCAAACCTAAAAAAAATAACTGGCTATCTATTTGCACCAGCATAACTAATACAGCGTTTAGAAAAACGATCGCTTAGTGACACTGGCAAAAGGGGGTGAAAGGGTTACCAGGGGGGCGATCAAGGGGTTAAACCCTTATTAGGTAATATATGGGGGTACCCGACGCTATAAAAACCTGCAGCGAACATAAAAAAAATAACTGGCTACCTATCGGCATCACCGACAATAAGACAGTGATCATAAAAACGATCGCTTAGCGACAGTGGTGATAGGGGGTGAAAGGGTTACCTGGGGTGCGATCAAGGGGGTTAAACCTTTATTAGGTAATATATGGGGGTACCTGACGCTATAAAAACCTGTGGCGAACCTAAAAAAAATAACTGGCTACCTATCGGCATCACTGACAATAAGACAGCGATCAGAAAAACGATCACTTAGCGACAGTTGTGATAGGGGGTGAAAGGGTTACCTGGGGGGCGATCAAGGGGGTTAAACCTTTATCAGGTAATATATGGGGGTACCTGACGCTATAAAAACCCGCGGCAAACCTAAAAAAAATAACTGGCTACCGATCGGCATCACCGACAATAAAACAGCGATCAGAAAAACGATTGCTTAGCGACAGTGGTGATAAGGGGTGAAAGGGTTACCTGGGGGGCGTTCAAGGGGGTTAAACCTTTATTAGGTAATATATGGGGGTACCTGACGCTATAAAAACCTGTGGCGAACCTAAAAAAAATAACTGGCTACCGATCGGCATCACCGACAATAAAACAGCGATCAGAAAAACGATCGCTTAGCGACAGTGGTGATAGGGGGTGAAAGGGTTACCCGGGGGGCGATCAAGGGGGTTAAACATTTATTAGGTAATATATGGGGGTACCCGACTCTATAAAAACCTGCGGCGAACCTAAAAAAAATAACTGGCTACCGATCGGCATCACCGACAATAAAACAGCGATCAGAAAAACGACGGCGGTGCTAGGGAGTGAAAGGGATATCTGGGGGGCGATCAGGGGGTTAAACCTTTATTAGGGGGGGTTAGGGGGCTACACTGGACCTAAAACTAAACTGTAGTGACACTTTTACAGTCACAAATGTCACTGATTGCAGTGATCAGTAAATAAATGGTCACTGCAATCAGTGACACTGTGATTGGGGGCTGGGGGGTGATCTGGGGGGTGTCTGGGGGGCCTGGGGGGGCGATTTGTGTGCCTATGTGTCCTGGTGTCAGTGTGCAGTTTGTGCACTAACCTGTGTGTCTTCTCTTGTACGGCGCTCGGTATATGTGAGCGCCGCATGAGAGATGACATCACGTCCTCTGCCTGTGTAAACATTACACAGCAGAGGAAGCTCTCTCATTCGCCAGGAGCGATCGCGAGGGGGTGGCCGGAATCGAACGGCCGTCCCCTCATCTCGGATCGCTCCCGAACGGAAAACGGCCGCTCACTGTAGAGGAGGGGGGTCCGATTGGACCCCCCAACTATACAAAGGCGATCACGTAGATATACGTGACTTTGCCTGTCGGTGCCATTCTGCCGACGTATATCTACAGTGGGCGGTTGTTAAGTGGTTAAAGTGAGTTCTATAAATAAAGAGTCCGTAGGTGATAATAATAATTCCAAGTGTTATAACTTCAAAATAAAACGTTTCTTCCTGTGATATCTTGAATTAAGGACCTTCACCACACCATAAGTGCTCAGTGTCTCCTCTCCCTATGGACTTGCACTCACCAATAGGATATGCCTCACACTCTCATGCTTGGCGTTACAGCTTAATTACCCCCCCGGGGTATCAAACAAATCCAATGATGTATTTAAGGTCAGTCAAGTCTCTCCACATGAAAAAGACAAATATCTCCGATAGTGAAGTATATCACAACCTTTTATTAAAACAGCACAGCACACGTAGCCTTCAATAATTGCACTCACATTTAAAAACCCAAAATCAAGCACTTCAACAGAAAACTTTCCAAATGCCAGGCAAGTGTACAATGGCAGCCGTGATGTATTACGTTCTCGGCGGACCCAGATAGTTTGTATGTGTCTCACCCTCCTCCACATACGCTTGCCTCTCCACTCCAATTCAAAACACTGCAGACTCCCGCCCAAACACCGGTCTGTACGTTCGATGAGTGGTCGGAAGATCGGAACGCTGCACACCACAAGCAATAGCCGTGTAGCTTACTCCCAGACTAGTTTTGTCACTCTGGACTTCTTCCAATGGGAATCCCATTGTGGTGAACCCTCTGTATTCACTCTGGTGAAGACTTCTCTTGATTGTTGACTTTGACACACATACACCTACCTCCTGGAGAGTGTTCTTGATCTGCCCAACTGGTGTGAAGGGTGTTTTCTTTACCACAAGATGTAAACTATTGGTGAGCCTCAAAAACAGGAAGGCAAGATTAGAGTTTACCAAACAACATCTAAAAAAGCCTTCACAGTTCTGGAACAACATCCTATGGACAGATGAGACTAAGATCAACTTGTACCAGAGTGATGGGAAGAGAAGAGTATGGAGAAGGAAAGGAACTGCTCATGATCCAAAGCATACCACCTCATCAGTAAAGCATGGTGGTGGTAGTGTCATGGCGTGGGCATGTATGGCTGCCAATGGAACTGTTTCTCTTGTATTTATTGATGATGTGACTGCTGACAAAAGCAGCAGGATGAATTCTGAAATGTTTCAGGCAATATTATCTGCTCATATTCAGCCAAATGCTTTAGAACTCATTGGATGGCGCTTCACAGTGCAGATGGACAATGACCCAAAGCATACTGCGAAAGCAACCAATGAGTTTTTTAAGGGAAAGAAGTGGAATGTTATGCAATGGCCAAGTCAATCACCTGACCTGGATCCGATTGAGCATGCATTTCACTTGCTGAAGACAAAACTGAAGGGAAAATGCCCCAAGAACAAGCAGGAACTGAAGACAGTTGCAGTAGAGGCCTGGCAGAGCATCACCAGGGATGAAACCCAGCGTCTGGTGATGTCTATACGTTCCAGACTTCAGGCTGTAATTGACTGCAAAGGATTTGCAACCAAGTATTAAAAAGTAAAAGTTTGATTTATGATTGTTAATCTGTCCCATTACTTTTGGTCCCTTAAAAAGTGGGAGGCACATATACAAACTGTTGTAATTCCTACACCGTTCACCTGATTTGGATGTAAATATCCTCAAATTAAATCTGAAAGTCTGCAGTTAAAGCACATCTTGTTAGTTTAATTTCAAATACATTGTGGTGGTGTATAGAGCCAAAAAGATTAGAATTGTGTCGATGTCCCAATATTTATGGACCTGACTGTATATGTGTATTCTACTTTCACAGGGTGTATATTTATATATATTGTTTATTTAGGTTTGTGTTTTCACAACACATAGCGCTACTATTTTGGTTATTCACAATTATTTTTACATATAAAAAGATTATAGGAATGTGATAGGTTGTATAACTATAAGGCCTCATGCCCACGGACGTTTTTACAGCCGCGTTTTTTACAGCTTAAAAATGCCTGTCCATGCTACTGTATAATTTATTTATTTATTTATTATTTTTTTTTCGAAAAAAAAAACAAAAAAAAACGTCGGAGCTTAAAAAGGCAATTGCGGCGTTTTTGCGCGTTTTTTGATGCTTCGCGTTTTTTTATGGTCCTGTTTTTTTTTTTACAGCTTAAAAACGTCTATGCTATTTGCAGCTCAAAAACGTCTAGGTGGGCATGAAGCAATAGACTAACATGGACAGGCATTTTTAAGCTGTAAAAAATGCTCAAAAACGCGGCTGTAAAAACGTCCGTGGGCATGAGGCCTAAAATGTCTATCCACAAATGGCAGCCTCCACAAGGGGATTAGAAGCAAAATCCAGCAGGAGCTACAGAGTATAATGCCTCGTACACGTGACCGTTTTTCATGATGAGAAAAATGCCATTTTTTTATTTGGTCATTAAAAACTATCGTGTGTGGGCTCCAGAGCATTTTTCACAACGTGAAAAATGGCCATTAAAAATTTGGAACATGCTCAAATTTTTCTCGTCGTTTTTCACGTCATGAAAAATGGCCGTGTGTAGGCTTTAACGACGTGAAAAAATGGAGATAACACATTCGTCACGCTGTAACGGACTGAAGAGCACGAGGCTGAAAAGCGCGAATCGTCTCTCACCAAACTTTACTAACACAAGGATCAGCAAAAGCAGCCCAAAGGGTGGCGCCATCCGAATGGAACTTCCCCTTTATAGTGCCGTCGTACATTTCGTACATCACCGCGCTTTGCTCGAGCATTTTTTTTTATGATAGTGTGTAGGCAAGGCAGGCTTGAGAAGAATCACGTCGAGAAAAACTTCGTTTTTTTCAATGACATTAAAAACGGTCGTGTGTACGCGGCATTAGGCCCCTTTCACACGGATAGAATTGTGCTTTTTGCTGCGGATTTTCTAGTTTTCTACCGCAGCTAAAAGCACACAATGCTTTCCTATGGCCCCATTCACACACAGCGTTTAGCTGCGATTTCGTTACATGCGGTTTGGTGCAAATAGAAAAAAAATTAATTGAAAGCGTCCAGGTGAGATGTAGCGCAGCTATATGCACATAACCACAGGTATTCACAGTCTTTTGTGTCAACTGCGGATAGCAGCGTGAGAAAAAAAAAAGAACAACAGGAAGCACATCATAATCAGTAGGTATAAAAAGGGTTGCTATGGTAATGATTACAGCAGCTAAACGCGGCCGCATGTAACCGCACGTAAACGCAGGTAATCGCAATGTACAAATGCAGCTAATCACAGTGCATGGAGCCTTGAATTTCACAGAACATTTTTCATGCTTTTAACTTCAGCAAAACAGCCGTCCGTGTGAAAGGTGCCTAAAAGAGAAGAGAGGTGCCTATAAGTGTAGCAATATGTTGCTAAATGTTGTGCCTTCATTAAATGTAACCATATTGCTACACTTAGAGGTGCCTCTCTTCTCTTTTATAACCAGTTGTGACATTGCTTGTATATTAAGTCAAAAGTTATTAAACATTTTTGCTTGTCTTGCAAAGCGCTCTCAAACCAAGTTACTCTCAAACCAAGGTTTTACTGTAGATCAAATTTAAAAAAATGTGCGCATGAAAGAGCTTTTAGTTTGATGTTTTTCATGACGAGAAACATGGCATTTTTAAAATTGGTCGTGAAAAACGGTCGTGTGTAGGCTCCAGAGCATTTTTCTCGACGAGAAAAATGGGCATTAAAAATTTAGAACCTGCTCTATTTTTTCTCTGCGTTTTTCACGTCGGCATTTTTCTCGACGTGAAAAACGGTCGCGTGTATGCTTTGTCGATGGGAAAAAAACTTGCATGCTCAGAAGCAAGTTATGAGATGGGAGCGCTCGTTCTGGTAAAACTAGCGTGCGTAATGGAGATAGCACATTCATCATGCTGTAATAGACTGAAAAGCACGGAGACTGAAAAGCGCAAATCGTCTCTCACCAAGCTTTTATTAACACGCGGTAACACAAAATCAGCAAAAGCAGCACAAAGGGTGGCGCCATCCGAATGGAACTTCCCCTTTATAGTCCTGTCGTACGTGTTGTCGTACGCGTTATACGTCACCGCGCTTTGCTCAAGCATTTTTTTCACGATAGTGTGTATGCAAGGCAGGCTTGAGAAGAATCACGTCGAGAAAAACTTTGTTTTTTTCCATGACATTAAAAACGGTTGTGTATACGCGGCATGAGAGCTGGAACTTAAAAGGTTAGTTCACCTTTATGAAAAAAAAATTAAAGTGCACATGCACCAATCCAAGGTAAAATAATAGGTGCAGTATGTATGTCAGCTTACTGTTATGATATGTATGCCAAGTAAGTAAAATATCCATCTTAAAGCTAAACTCCAGGAATAATTTTTAATTTTGCATACTTACACTGAGCCAGTTGGATCGATGTAAATATCCTTGTCTGATATTGAGAGGGCCACTGGGGATGCTGTAAATCGCAGTAATATTGCACTCTACATACAATAAGAGCTGTGATCATCCCAGTTCTGTGCGAGTGGCTTGTCCTCTGCACACTGATCACTGGGGATCACTTGCTCAGCTCCTCCACCAGTCATAAAGCACATTGTATATTTTTCAATGAATGCAAGGCATTCTCTGATTGGACTAAGTGAAAAGGATGGCAGTGATGTCACAATCTCCACCTCATTCAATAAGAGAATGACTTGTGTTCATTGAAAAAATACAAGGTGTTCTACAAATGACAGACATCTACAGTGATTTATAACATTCCCAGATGCTTTCCAGATATCAGTTGGGGATACTTACATTTAGCAATATACACTATACTGCCAAAAGTATTGGGACACCTGCCTTTACACGCACATGAACTTTAATGGCATCCCAGTCTTAGTCCGTAGGGTTCAATATTGAGTTGGCCCACCCTTTGCAGCTATAACAGCTTCAACTCTTCTGGGAAGGCTGTCCACAAGGTTTAGGAGTGTGTCTATGGAAATGTTTGACCATTCTTCCAGAAGCTCATTTGTGAGGTTAGGTACTGATGTTGGACGAGAAGACCTGGCTCGTAGTCTCCGCTCAAATTCATCCCAAAGGTGTTCCACTGGGTTGAGGTAAGGACTGCGCAGGCCGGCCATGTTCCTCCACCCCTTTCCTGGACCCAAGAACACTGACACACCTCAAAGGTTTAAATGGGCTTTATTTAATGGCAAAGCCCTAGAAAGGAAAGGGTTAAATAACGACAATTTACAATATAGCAATGTAGGCACCTTGTTAAGTGACACCATTCACAGGGTGTCACTGTTCGTTCACCACATCTGCCTGGGAAGCAACTGGTGCACAAACATACACTAGGCAGGTGCTAGTGAGCGATACTGGCTTGTAATTGCCGAAAAATGGCAATCCAACACTACAGCAATACAAATGGCATGTTTGACCATTCTTCCAGAAGCACATTTGTGAGGTCAGGCACTGATTGGACGAGAATGCTTGGCTCGCAGTCTCCACTCTAATTTTTCTCAAAGGTGTTCTATCGGGTTGAGGTCAGTCAAGTTCCTCCACCCCAAACTTGCTCATCCATGTCTTTATGGACCTTGCTTTGTGTACTTGTGTGCAGTCATGTTGGAACAGGAAGGGCCATCCACAAACTGTTCTCACAAAGTTGTCTTCTCGTCCAACATCAGTGCCTGACCTCACAAATGCGCTTCTGGAAGAATGGTCAAACATTCCCATAGACACACTCCTTAACATTGTGGACAGCCATCCCAGAAGAGTTGAAGCTGTTATAGCCGCAAAGGGTGGGCCAACTCAATATTGAACCTTACAGACTAAGACAGGGATACCATTAAGGTTCACGTGTGTGTAAAGGCAGGTATCCCAATACTTTGGGCTAAATAGTGTAAGTATACAGAAATTATCATTTCTGGGGTTCAACTTTAAACTGGCCATACACACATAGTCTTACATCCAAGCTGCATGCTGAACTAAAGAAATCAGGAAACAGTTTCCTCCATAGTACAGTTTCCTCCATATAATAGTACAGATTAGACATGTGCATTCGTTTTCGTCCGAATACATTTTCGTCCGAATTTCGGGTATTTTCGTTATCGTTTTAACAAACTAAAACGAACGCGCAGAATTCGAAATCCGAAAGATCCGACATAAAAAAGTGCTTTATTTTAGTTTTCGTTGCTACAACAGTTCGATATAGATAGGAGATTTGACATAACGCTGACAATAGCGATCTGTGTCTATCAAACCTGTGGTCGAATGTGCCTAACCTTAACTCTATTAGTCCAAGATTATTCTACATAGAGAGAAAAGATTCGACATAGAGAGAAAAGATTTGACATTATAGAGACAATGTTGGGGTAGACCATTCGACATGAACGATAAAGATTAGACGAAGCAGCGAAAAACATACAAACGTCAAATCTGTCATTGAAGGCTTATGGTGTCTGTCGAAAGTTCTAAGAAGATTCGACAAGCAGCTAAACTGTACGATGCCGCAATCGTACATTTCTGGTCAAATGCTCGGCCCATAGGCTATAGAAGAATTTGAATGTTGGTTGACTAGTAATATTAATTTATAAATATAATTATTACTAGTGTCATACAACATTAGAATTCTTCTATAGCTTGCAGGCGGAACATTCGACCGGAAATGTATGATTGCGGCGTCGTACAGTTTAGCTGCTCCGTCGAATCTTCTTAGAACATTCGACGGACACCATGAGCCTTCAATGACAGATTCGACCTTAATTAATTTGGATTTTTGGACAAATGCATTTTTTAATGAAACAAAATAAATAAAAACGAATTTCGGGAGTAACTAAATAAATTTATTTTTCGGACGAAAACAAAATTCCGAAACAAAATATTTTTAGTGTGCACGTGTCTAGTACTAATGGACAAATCTCCCCTGCTGGCTATAGTATTCTGCCCCGTCACCCATGACTGTCAGAATATTCAAACAGAGACTGCATCAAACTGGACACAAGCAATGTCCAGCCTACAATCTTCTACCTGGCTTTTATTGAGCTTGGTGGTGCGGCCAGTGGCTTCCATGGTTCAAATGTTGGCTAATTCAGCAGGAATCAACCAAAATTAAGCTTTAGTCTTTTGGATAACAACACCAAGAAACAAGTATAGCAATACCCCCGTAGCGGGCCGCTGGTTTTATTTTGGGCCTTGCATGTTACCTCACTGTTCCGTATGCTCGTCTCAGGGGTTCTCCTTGAAGAGTTCTCCAGAAGAAGTTTGCACCAACACAAAAGTCTCTTTCAAGGGTTTATTTGAAAAAAAGTTTTCAACAGAGGGGATGAAGGGATCGGGAGGACTCAGGTACCTTGGTTGCGAATCATAAGAATTTTCCTAGGTCCAGAGGAACAACTGTCTCCACACTGGACTCAGCAAACACCGGATAGGCCCAATCTCACTGGCCTAGCAGCTGATGTACAGCTTGATCACATATAGTCTCTGCCACAGACTTGGTGCAAATAGAACAGTCTCTGCCACAGATTTGGTACAAATAGAACAGTCTCTGCCACAGACTTGGAGCAAACTTTACTTGGGTTACCTTCCGAATGAAGAACACAGCTCTCTGTGCCAGGATCTTTCAGCCGTTCCGGCAGCACTGTGAGGTAAATCACAATCCAGATGCATCCTCCAATTGAGTCCTCAATTGCTTGGTCCCTTCCTGCAGATAAAGTGACACAGGATCATCCCTGGATCAATAGGCTCCAGCAACTCCCGGGCCTACTTTTCAGTAACGGAGCCTCAGGCCAACATGGCCCAGAGGCGGAAACTGCCAACACTTCCCTGAGGCCATGAGGGCCCTCAGGTGGGGACCGAAGACACGACCCCAGAATCTCTCCTCGCCCTAATGGCGTCTGTCACTTAAATACCCCCTCCCAGCATGCACCGCGGGTTCACCATGCCCTCTGGGCTGCTTACTAGGAAAGAGGTACCCAATACATTCAGCCTGTAGCCTTTCCGATCCTGACCAGCGGTGGCAACGACACCCACTGCCAGGAGGGAAATCACACAACCAGCTGAACTGAAACAGAGGGCAATTTATAACACAATCCTTCTAAACCAAACTATTTCTCAGATAACTATAATTTAACATATAGCGCACACTCATTGGGAGCAGGGCGCTACACAAGTAAAATAATTTGCCTAACTACTAGACAATCCAGAAAACACCACAGCTGTGCTAAAGTCATAAAATGTCCTACATTTATTTTACGCTGTGTTCTGTATAAATCCCATACCATCTATTGCACACTGATAAGAACTTTTAAAAGGTGTGATTGCAACCACTTTCTGATCATTCTGTCTTCTGTAACCTGTCTCCTGGAGAACTAGAATGCTGTACATGCAATGATTACTATAAACTGCAATTAGATCAGCTCATCATTGTTTCTGTGCATGTGCATGCATTAATTTCAGGAGGCAGCCTTACAGATCTTATATTGATTTCGATTTTTTTGCAGAGATTGAAATTAAGCATCTGTGGGCTGCAAAATTACATACTTGACATTTGGTGTTCTCAGAATTCTCAGAATTCTAGGTTGCAACTTGCCAGTGCTAGAGGATTATCTATAACAGGATGTGCTGGGGTGTGCAAGCAATGCCTGGATAAGACATAAATACTGTTGGAAGGTAGCTGTGTCCACAGTGTGTATTTCTGTTATAAATATTGCAGTCTGACTGAAGTGTATCTGTTATCTGACTATGCTTTAGGGAAACCAATTTTTTTATTTTGTTTTAAACCAAGTGTGCTACATAATAATTCTGTGTTTATTCTATTGTGCTCCAGTAGGTCTCTCCTGAGTACAAAAATAAATTCTGTGGCGAGTGATAACATTACAAATACCATTTAATTCATTGGAATATTCGACCACTATTTAATAATAGCCCATTTGACTAGGCAAGAGCTGAGCCAGCGTTTTTAGTCTTCTGTCTCTTAGATATCTATTTTGTTAGCTTTTTCTCATAGGAGCCTCTTAGCTTGCCAATAGTTTCATGAATGTACAATAAGTCACAGCACAAGCTGAGAAGGTTGTTTATTATAGTTGCCAGTTGATGAAATTTCTAGGATATTGGTGATGTCAAACATTCAGCACTTTACTAGCATGTTGTATTTTAAAATAGGAATGTAGAACTTAATGGTAGAAACATATCCCCAAGACAGATTACAGTTCTTCTTGAGTAGGTGTGTCCACCATATTTGTTTGCACACCAACTGAGCTTCTTTACTGTACACCTTTTCCCCCTTTGCTGCTAGTAAAAGCTTGGTGCCACTATGTTTCACACACAACTGTCAGCAAAGCCATGGCGATTAGGTAAAATGTTCCCAGTGAAGAACCAGATGAGCAAACAGAAGGTGTTAGTTTATTGTTCTTTAACCACTTCAATACCATGCACTTATACAGCTTCCTGCCCAAGCCAATTTTGAGCTTTCAGCGCTGTCGCAATTTGAATGACAATTCCGCGGTCATGCTACACTGTACCCAAACAAATTTTTTATCATTTTGTTCCCACAAATAGAGCTCTCTTTCGGTGGTATTTGATCGCCTCTGCGATTTTTATTTTTTGCACAACAAATAAAAAAAGAGCGAAAATTTTGAAAAAAACTATGTTTTTCTTTGTTTCTGTTAATTTTTTTTGTAAATAAGTACCTTTTCTACTTCAATGATGGGCACTGATAAGGCGGCACTGAAGGGCACTGATAAGGCAACACTGATGGGCACCGATGAGGTGGCACCAATGAGGTGGCACCGATGAGGTGGCACTGATGGGCACTGATAATGGGCACTGATAGGCGGCACTGATGGGCACTGATATGTGGCACTGGTATGCGGCACTGATGGGCACTCATAGGTGGCACTGATTGGCACTCATAGGCGGCACTGATTGGCACTCATAGGCGGCACTGATGGGCACTTATGGGTGGCACTGATAGGTGGCACGGACGGGCACTGATAGGTGGGCACTTATGGGCACAGATGGGCACGGATGGGCACTGATAGGTGGCACTGATGGACACTAGTAGGTGGCACTGGTGACACTGATGCCCAGCAATGCCAGCCACCACACATTGGCACTATCATGGCACGACCACAGTCAGGCATATTTTTTTATGTATTTTTATATTTTTTTTGTGTTTTACTACATGTGGATGGCCATGGGGGCCATCCACATGCTTGGGGCTTCCCTGGTGGTTCTGGGGGGCTTCCCTGGTGGTCCAGTGTGGGTATCTGAGGGGGGGCTGCGCTGATAAACAATCAGCGTGAACTAGAGTTGCCACCTCATCCCTTTAAACCCGAACACACATGAATTACACATGTTCTGAGGCTACTTTAATGCAGATAAGGCACCAAGTGAGTTTAATTACCACCTTAATCAGCCACAGAACCTGTGTAATTAATATGTGTTCGGTTTTAAAGGGATGAGGTGGCAACTCTAGCGTGAACCCCCCCTGTCAGGAGAGCCGCCGATCGGCTCTCCTCTACTCGAGTCTGTCAGACGCGAGTGAGGAAGAGCCGATCAATGGCTCTTACTGTTTACATCCTGATCAGCCGTGATTCGACACGGCTGATCACGTGGTAAAAAGCCTCCGCCGGAGGCTTTTTACCGAGATCAGTGTAGCGGTGTGTCAGACTGACACACCGCTCCACCGATCGCCGTGATGTGCGCCCACCCGGGGGCGCGGCGGCTGTTATCCTGCAGGACGTCATATGACGTCCAGTGTGGATAACAGAACCACTTCCCGGACGTCAATATGCTATTGACTGGGCGGGAAGTGGTTAATGCTGGTCTTCAACCCTTATGCCCCATACACACGATCATTTTTAATGTCATTTTTAAAACTGACGTTTTTCTTGTCATTTTTTTTCTTGTTTCCTCTCAAGCCTGTCTTGCGTACACACCATCATTTTAAAAAATGTTCAAGAAAAGCGCAGTGACGTACACCACGTACGACGGCACTATAAAGGGGAAGTTCCGTTCGAATGGTGCCACCCTTCATGTTAGTAAAGTTTGTTGAGAGACGATTCGCTCTTTTCAGTCTAGTGCTTTTCAGTCCGTTACAGCATGATGAATGTGCTATCTCCATTACGAACGCTAGTTTTACCAGAACGAGCGCTCCCGTCTCATACTTGATTCTGAGCATGCGCATTTTTTTTCACGTCGTTAAAGCATACACACTATCGTTTTTCACGTCGTTAAAAAAAACGACATGAAAAACGACGTGAAAAAAGAGAGCATGTTCGAAAATTTTAATGCCCGTTTTTCACGTCGTTAAAAATGCTCTGGAGCATACACACGATCATTTTTAATGGCCATTTTTTTTAATGGCATTTTTAACGGCATGAAAAATGATCGTGTGTATGGGGCATTAGTGGAGTTTAAATAGGTAGTTTGTTTGGACCAAGCTGGAGATCAGCATTTAGCCCACGTTCACACTGGGGCTGCGGGAGTGAAGCCTGCGTGTTCAGCTGAACTCGCACGATTTCACTCCCGCTGGCAGTCCCGATTTCAGCCGCGATTTCAAAGACATCTGAAACAGATGTCAATGTAAATCGTGGCTGAAATCGCAAAAAGTAGTACAGAAACTACTTTTTGTAATCGGTGCAGCGCCGCAGATGCGGCATCGCACAGATTAGGACGGTGCCATTGCCCCGCAATTTGCGGCAAATTTGGCCGATTTGACATGCGATTTGAGATGTCAAATCGCATGTCAAATCGCACCAGTGTGAACCAGGGCTAAGGGCAAGTTTAGGTCAGTGTTAGGACCAGGTATTGGTGGACTTTGCATCAGTGTTAGGATTAGGGATGAGCTTCGAGTTCGAGTTGAACTCATGTTCGACTCGAACATTGCCTGTTCGCCCATTCGCCGAAGAGCGAACAATTTGGGGTGTTCGCGGCAAATTCGAAAAGCCGCGGAAAACCATGTAAAAGTCTATGGGAGAAATCTAAAGTGCTAATTTTAAAGGCTTATATGCAAGTTATTGTCATAAAAAGTGTTTGGGGACCCGGTCCTGCCCCAGGGGACATGTATCAATGCAAAAAAAGTTTTAAAAACTGACGTTTTTTTGGGAGCAGTGATTTCAATAATGCTTAAAGTGAAACAATAAAAGTGAAAGTGAAATATTCCTTTACATTTCGTACCTGGGGGTGTGTATAGTATGCCTGTAAAGCAGCGCTTGTTTCCCGTGCTTAGAACTGTCCCTGCACAAAGTGTCATTTCTGAAGGAAAAAAGTAATTTAAAAGCACTCGCGGCTATATTGAATTGTCCGCTCCCGGCAATACAGAGAAAAGTCATTGATAAAAAAAAAAAAAATGCGTGGGGGTCCCCCCCAAATTCAATTACCAGGCCCTTCAGGTCTGGTATGAATATTAAGGGGAACCCTGCGTCAAATAAAAAAAAATACATGGGGTTCCCCCCAAATATCCATACCAGACCCTTCAGGTCCCGGGACCCGGGTCCCCAAACCCTTTTTAGGACAATAACTTGCATATTAGCCTTGATAATTAGCACTTTTGATTTTGAATGTTCGAGTCCATTGTATTTAATAGGGTTCTAAAGTTCGCAGGTTCTGGTGTAAACCGAACGGGGGGGTGTTCGGCTCATCCCTAGTTAGGATTAAAGCACAACTCCAATAAATAAATAAAAAACACCCAGTTCCACCCGACCTATTTAAAACCCCAGATCACCCTACCTAAATCTGCTGTCATGTGTTCCCCCACAGTGCCTCTTATATTAGCAGCCTGCTCTCCTGTGTCTGTGTCTCCTCTGTCCTCCTCCCCACTCCCCTCCCTGCCTGTCTGCTCGTACCAGCGCCCCCCAGCTCTTGCTGCTTTCATAACTTCTACTTAATCGTCTTATCCCCTCTGTACCATAATAACAAGTGTCCCTGTGTCTGTGTAATGTAAAAAACTGCCGATCTGTACCTTTATACTGTATATACTCGAGTATAAGCCGAGATTTTCAGCCCTTTTTTTGGGGATGAAAGTCCCCCCCCCCCCACGGCTTATACTCGAGTCAGCGAAAATTTTACATTGGAAATAGTACCTGTAAAGAAGTTGCGGCTGCAGCGTCCATCGTTCAAATTCCGCAGTCTCTTCCTGTTCCTTCCGTGATAGGCAATTCTCATCAGACACTCTCCGCCTATCACGAATGTTCTCTCATCCTCAGTTTCCCAGCAGACGTCTGTGATTGGCGGAACACCCAACACAGTGTCTGCTGGGAAACTGAGGATGAGAGAATGATCGTGATAGGCGGAGAGTGTCTGATGAGAATCACCTATCACGGAAGGAACAGGAAGAGACCGCGGGATTTGAACGATGGATGCCGCAGCCGCAACTTCTTTACAGGTACTATTTACAATGTAAAATTATAGGATAGGAAACAATGAGCTAGGGAACAGCGAGCTAGGGAACAGTGAGGATAGGAAACAGTGAGGATAGGAAACAGTGAGGATAGGAACAGTAAGGATGGGAACAGTGAGGATAGGGAACAGTGAGGATAGGGAAAAGTGAGGATAGGAACAGTAAGAATGGGAACAGTAAGGATGGGAACAGTGAGGATAGGGAACAGTGAGGATAGGAACAGTAAGGATGGGAACAGTGAGGCATTGTTGACCCTCGGCTTATACTCAAGTCAGTACATTTTCCCAGTTTTTTGTGGCAACATTAGGTACCTCGGCTTATACTCGAGTCGGCTTATACTCGAGTATATACGGTAAGTGCGGCTCCCGGCACTCAGCTGACTGTCGGCTCTCTCTCTCCTCTCTCCCCCACCTCCCTGGCTGCCATCAGCAGGAGTGCTCTGCCCTGCCCACTGGATCTGTGAGCTGGAGAAAGAAGATAGCTGACAAGTCAGCTGAGCACCGGGAGCCAAGCTTATATAGCTACAATCCGGCAGATTTTTTACATAACACAGACACAGGGACACTTATTATGGTACAGAGAGGATTACATGATTTAGTAAAAGTGGGTTAACAACCACTTTAACCACTTAAGCCCCGGACCAATATGGGCCATTATGACCAGGCCCCTTTTTGCGATTCGGCACTGCGTCGCTTTAACTGACAATTGCGCGGTCGTGCGACGTGGCTCCCAAACAAAATTGTACTTTTTGCTATAATAAATATCCCCAAAAAATATATATAAAAAAAAAATGTTTTCCTCAGTTTCGGCCGATACGTATTCTTCTACATATTTTTGGTAAAAAAAATCGCAATCGGTGTTTATTGATTGGTTTGCGCAAAAATTATAGCGTTTACAAAATAGGGGATAGTTTTAAGGCATTTTTATAAAAAAATTTTTTTTTGCTAGTTATGGCGGCGATCAGCGATTTTTTTCACGACTGCGACATTATGGCGGACACATCGGACACTTTTGACACATTTTTGGGACCATTGTCATTTTCACAGCGATCAGTGCAATAAAAATGCACTGGTTACTATGAAAATGACACTGGCAGTGAAGGGGTTAACCACTAGGGGCGCTGGAGGGGTTAAGTGTGCCTAGGGGCGTGTTACTAACTGAGGGGGGGCGTGGCTATGAGTGACACGTCACAGATCTCCGCTCTGATTACACAGAGCGGAGATCGCTGACATTGTCAGTAGAGGAGCGGGGAGATGATGTGTTGACACACACATCTCCACGCTCCGAGCCTCCGTGAGACGATCGCGGGGATCCCCGCGGCGATCGAGTCCGCGGGACCCGCGGTCCCACTCACGGGGAAGGCAGGGGGGTCGCGAGGCAGTTAAAGGGCCACGTACAGGTACGTGATTGTGCCTGTACGTGCCATTCTGCCGACGTATATCTCCGTGAAGGGGTCGGCAAGTGGTTAAGTAAAATCTTGATCTATATAATGAGGTCTGACATTATCTCTAGTGGCCTGCCTACTCCCATGTATTTAACATATATCACATATTCATTTTTATTAATTGATGGCATGGGTATAAACCCTTTGGTATTTAGAAAAATAACTTCCCACATGGATGCAGTTTCACATCATACAATACAGGAGTGGTGGCTCTATTTCATACGTTTCGCGATGAGCTTCTTTAAAAACAGAAATAATTTTAGGCCTGTTTACATTTTGTTCTTTTAATTACTAAAGTGAGTAATGTAAAATGTTACAAGGCTAAAATGATGTGTAATGTATATGAATATCAGAAATTCATATCTTGTACTTGTAGGTTTTCATAAATTATTCTTTTTTCTGATAAAGCTAATCGTGAAACATGTCAAACAGAGCCACCACTCGTGTATTGTATCACATAAATATGATTTTATTTAATACTTTTTAAATCTTAAATAGTTTATACCCATGCTAGCAATTATTGAAAATGAATATGTGATGTATTAAGAGCAATAGGGTTGATTTCCTAAAACTGGCGAGTGCAAAATCTGGTGCAGCTGTAGATGCATGGTAGAAGATCAGTTTCTAATTTCTGCTATGACAAAAAGAAAAACCTGGAAGCTAATTGGCTTCTATGCAGAGCTGCACCAGGTTTTGCACTCTTCAGTTTTAGTAAATCAACCCCAGTATGTAGCTGTGGTAGGCTACCAGGGATAATGTTAGACCCCATTGTAAAAGATCTTAATTTTACTGAATATGTTTAGCCAAATTTTTCTAAATGTGTAAGGATTTTACAATGTATCAATATATATATATATATATACCGTATATATATGTGTAGCGGGGTCCCCTTTAAGACTCCCGGGACTACCTTGCCCAGAATCCCTTTTGGCATGTTTCCACCCCAGAGACTCATGGGAGGGGCTATAAAAGGAGGAGGCGAGGCTGGGCTTGGCCTCTTTGGGACACGATACTTCAGTGACTGATCCTCCTGTGCGGATGTGCCGGAGTGCAAGGCCTGAAGCCTGAGGCCTTGCACGGCACCAAAGAGCCTTCCACCCCACTGCGAGCCTGGGTGGCATCTGACTTCGCTTATCTACAGCCTTGGTTGGATCGTGGACCCGATCGCTGGAGACACTGTGTGTGAGGACACAGTCGGTGGAAGTTCCCGGACTGGGATCGCGTCCGGAGGGGTGAGCGAGCGTATGCTCAAACCATATACTGTTTGTTGCTGATGTGTCTATAGACTGCCGTGGCCCACAAGTTTATATCTGATACTCTCGCTGGAGATCCATATCAGAGCTGAACTCAGAGGTTCTTCAGTAAAGTGTTTATTCCATTAAAATCTTCCCACTGGATTACAAAATGTTATTCTGTTATGTGCACCACCTTTAAAGACTTGCCGGTGAAGAAACCATCATCCCCTATAGACTGAATTTTATATATCTGAGCCAGGCCTGGCCAGCTAGTTAGTTCATTTAGTTACTGCGCCACAGGGCGCCTAGTTAACGGTCACCCACGCGGCGCACCTTTACTGTTCATCTAATGCATAGTATGTTTATTGCTGCAGGGCTCTGCAACTTATTACCTGTAAACTGTTACCACTGTTAACCTTTTTACCATAAGCTAAAAGTAAATTAGATACCCCTTTCATTATTGCCTTGGTGTCTGAGTTTACTCATACAGTATAAGAAATATATTGCTGCCATAACTAACTGTGCCAGTAGGGGGTCGAGTACATTGCCGGGGGTTGGCGGAGCTGTCTTCAGGGCCCAAAATAAATCTGCGGCCTTCTTTTTTTTATAACCATAGATTTTTTTATTAAATTTTACAACTTACACGTAATAGATACAGCATTATAAGTATCACAGAGCATGTACAAAGACTGCATCAAACATCAAACTTACATATATGCTTGATAATCCATGGACTACTGAAATCAGAGCGGGACATTACCTCAATCGGAGGTATAGCCTGTCACCCCAACCTGGGTACATACTGTGAGCAGGCTCTGCATAGTTTTAAATATAAAGTAGCCCTCAATAGACCTTAATGAGGGTCTTAGGTGATAGTCCTATAACAGGTTTGTTACGTGTGTTTATTGGATACTAAGATAACCGTGATATGAACCTAACGCTAAATACACATATTTTGCTCAGAAGGTATTCTTTAGACCTTTAGTTATACTCATTGTATGTTCCTACCACTAGATAACTGGGTGTGTTTAAGGAGTTTCAGTAAAGTGTAGTTTAATCAAAGATCTTAAGTCACAAATGTGGAGAGGCATACGGTGAAGTCCTCCAGATCTCCCAGAACCTGTGGAAATCTAGAGCCCTTCCTTCTTTGTATGCCAGCAACTTCTCCATTGTGTAATGAGCATTAACTCTGGAAATTACGTTTTCAAGCATGGGAGGTTTCTGGGAGCGCCATTCCTTTGCTAAGGATATTCGAGCTGCAAAAAGCAAATGTGCGACTACTTTTCTCATTAGTAGGGGGAATTGTTCTATGCCAATGCTCAGTAGCGCTAGCGCAGAGTCTAATGTATAGGTAATGCCAGTGATTTTCTGAATCAAAGTCGACACTTCTTTCCAGAAATCTCTAATTATCTGACAATTCCAAAGTATGTGTTGTAAGTTGCCAGTAGAATTACAATTTCTCCAGCAGAGTGGGGAAATATTTGAGTCCATTTTGTGAAGGCGCATAGGTGTTAGGTACCATCTATGTAGAATTTTTTGAGCATTCTCCCAGTGCTCTACACATGCTGAGGATTTGCGGTTGTATTTTATAGCTAAGTACCATTGTTTTAGCGAGAATTCGTTTCGTAGCTCCTGTTCCCATTTAATCATATTTGGCAATTTGGTGGACATGTATAGTGGGGTAGCATATTTATAGAATAAGGATATTCCTCTAACTTTTCCCTGGTGTTTGGTGATTAAGTAGTCCCATAAGATTTTAGGTAGTTCTATAGGCCTAGGTGTATTGGCGGATACAAAGTGTTTCATTTGGTGTGTTTGGTATCTATCTAGCCCCTCTTGTTCTTCTATTCCATGTATAGAAAAGTGTTCACCTCTTCTCTTCCAGGCTTGGGTTGAGAAATTAGGGAATAAGTATTCATAGGCTGCTAATGGGGTGTTTAATTTAGTCATAGGGGTATCTGCGAACTTCTGGTGTATCATGAAGGACCATGTTTCAGTAGTGGCTTGTATTGTAGGGTACGGAGGTGTTTTTGCTTTATGATGTATACAGGCTGCTAGCGCTAACGCTGGGAGATTATGCCCGGGAGTAACTTCGCTTTCAATATTTACCCATTTATTGTCCGATTGGCAGGAGAACCAATAGCGCATATGGTCCAGGATTGCTGCTCGGTAATAGATTTGTGCATTGGGGAGGCCTAGGCCCCCAAGGTGTTTTGGTTTATATAGTTGCGCTAACGCAATTCTGGGTTTTTTTCCCGCCCATATATAATTTTTCAGGCTATTCGCTAATTGGGAGAAGAATTTTTGAGGGATAGGGATGGATACTGTTCTAAAGTGATATAACAGTTTAGGTAATATTTGCATTTGGTATGCAGCTATCCTACCCACCCAAGATAGATGGAGTTTGCCAATTTGTGTCAGTTCATCTTCAAGGGTATTTAACAAAGGAGGGTAGTTGCAGGCATATGTTTTAGCGGAGGAGGAGGTCAGCTGCACACCAAGATAGGTAATAGAGGGGGGGGGGTCCCAATTACAGGGGAATAATATTTTTAGCTTTTTTTTTTGTAGCAGGGGGTACATTAATATTCAAGGCATAGCATTTAGTAGTGTTGATTTTATAAAAGGAGACCTGTCCAAATTTGTGTATCAAAGTTTGTATTGCTACGAGAGAGGATTCTGGTTTAGAAATAGTCAGGATAATATCGTCCGCGAATAGTCCTATTTTATGATTCTCGGAACCTATCTTAATACCTAGTACGGTGTCAGTGGATCTAATACTTTCCGCTAGGGGCTCTATGATTAATGAAAAAATAATTGGAGATAGAGGGCAACCTTGTCGCGTGCCGTTAGATAAAGTAAAGGAATCAGAAAGCATGCTAGAGGTGTACACTTGTGCCGTGGGGTGTGAATACAAAGACATGATTGCTGAGTGGATCAGGCCAGAGAATCCAAATTTTTGTAAAGTCTTTGATAGGTAACCCCAATGAACCCTATCGAAGGCCTTTTCTGCATCCAAAGCTAAGAAAGTGCTAGGTTGTTTACTTAGTTCCACATAGAAATCTGCGGCCTTCTTAGTTGAAGGTATCGCTACACGTGGGGGTTCTCGTCCGGGATCCTGATACAGCAATTAAACGCCAGAGGTGCCGGCATGGACCCGCAAGCAATAGAAGAGTGGTGCAAAACCTCTAGGGCAGAGCCGAACAACTCGATAGTCATCAGTCTCCCAGGGGAGGAATGGAAGACTGACATGGTAGAGGAGTTAATGAAGTTAGTGTCCCCAGATCACACACCATGGGTGATAGATGTAAAATCAGACCCAGACACTTCATATCAGTATGCACTGGTGGAATACGGAGACGGGATACCAGAAGCTTGCAAGTACAAGTGTGTAAAGACGCCAGACAATAGAACCTATAGGTTGGCGCCCGCAGTAACTATAAAGAAGGAACCATTACAGATGGGATCACCGCAGGCTACGGCCCGTACCTCACCGGAGAGAGGAGGTAGGGTGACACCCCAGGTGGCACCCGCACCTGCCACTGCTATATCACCAGAATTGATAAAAGCAATAGGGGATCTACTAATCAAATGTCAGAAGACAAACACGGTGCATGTGGAGACTAGCTACCAGAGACTGAAAACATTCTCAGGGAAGCTCCCTGTCCCTGCAGGGGAAGAAGATTTTGATACTTGGGTGGAGCAGGCATTACAAGCAGTAGAGGCATGGGAGGTGCCTGAAGCGCAGAAGAGGCAACGAGTGATAAAGAGCCTCAAAGGCGCAGCAGCAGAAGCAGTGAAAAGCTTTCGGTTTGGGAATGCAGATTGCACGGCTCAAGACTGTCTAGCCATGCTACAGGAAGAGTTTGGTCAATTGGAAAAGGTGACAGAAATGGTCTACCAATTTGAACACACTTTCCAACAGCCAAGGGAGAAACTTTCAGAGTATGTTAGGAGACTGAACAGGTTGCTGTGCAAGATTGTGTTGAAGAAGGGAATGAAGCCCCAAGATACAGATGCAGCGAGAATGAAGCAAGTCTTAAAGGGAGCGTTACGCTCGGACCCAGTCTGGCTGCACCTGAAAACCTCGGAGGAGGAACGTTACTGACTTATGCTGACTTGATAAAAATCATCAGAGTTGAGGAGGCGCTACAACAGGACCAGCAAATGATTAAGACAAATGTTGTCCCTGCACAGGTGCTAGTCAATCCAGTGATGACCCCTGAAAGAGACTCAGAGGTAGACACTCTAAAATCTCAAATGTCCAAGGTGTTAGAGATGTTGACCTCTCTGATGGCAAAAGACCCAGAGGGTCCCAGGAGAGAAGTACCAAGGAAGGAATTATTCCCAATTGCCTCAGCACCCGCATCTTTACAAGAATGGGAAGATATAGTCTGCTTTAACTGTGGAGGAATTGGCCATATTGCAGCTACATGTTCCAGTCCCAAGAAGAAGAAAACGGACAACCGCAAGCCGGTGGGAAACTTCAGAGGGCCCCGGTGAAGGAGTCAACCGGGTGCCCATCACCTTCAGTGAGCTCCAAGCTGAATGCGAAGCAGAAGAAAAGAGGAAATAAAACACCTCAGAGGAAACACAACATTCCTCAACAGAGATACACCCCAGAGAAAGGGGGCAAGACCCCTCAGAAGAGGCACAGCAATCCCCAGAGGGGATGCACACCTAAGAAAAACAATAATGTCCCTCAGCGGGTCCGTACACCCATTGAAAGGAGGGAAATTAATGCATACCGGGCTCAAGAAAGATTAAAGTACAAAGGGAATTGGAAGAGAGAGAGTCCAAAAGGAAAGGGCCAGAAGAAGGCGACCCCTGCCAGGCCATATCCGGAGAAGCTGGTAGGCCCATCTCCTATAGTGCCCATTCAAGTGGAGGGAGTCTACACCAGAGCAATCCTGGATACTGGGGCACAAGTGACCCTATTATACCGGGATTTCTACGATAAACACTTGAGTCACCTGCCCATCCAGAAGATAGAGGAACTGGAAATATGTGGGATTGGAACCCAGAGTTTCCCCTACGATGGCTATCTGCCCGTCAAAATGACTTTTGACCCATCTGCGGCTGGGAAGGCCGAAGTGTTTGACACCCTGGCAGTTGTGTGCCCTCGACTGCCAGGAGCCAACAAGAGTTCCCTTGTAATAGGGACGAACACGGACCTGGTCCGAAGACTCTTGACCCCTCTAGTGGAAGAAAAGGGGCAAGCGGCCACCAAGATCCACCCCATGCTGAAGACGGCCTATCAACGGCTGGTCCTAGAGCAGAAGACCCCTGGAGAGGGGATAGGGAAGGTGTGGAGGCTTGGAAGAGAAGGGGTAGTGTTGCAGCCCGGCGAAGTAACCTGTCTCAGAGCTACTGTGAAGCTTACTTGGGAGCAGCCTGGACCCTTTGTCATGTTGGTGTCCGACCCAAGGGAAGAATCCCCTGGTCTGGAAGTGATACCATAAGTGATTCCACTGAAGGCCCTGAAGAAGGCCCATTGTAGAGTTCCGGTGAGTGTTAGGAACAATACAGATGGCCCCATGGAAATCCCAGCCAGGATGCTGCTGGGCCAGGTGAGCTCTGCTGCCCCTGTTACCCTGTCAGAAGTCAAGGGGACGGGGGAAGGAGGAGATGCTTGGGAGAAGCTATCCATGGAAAACCCGAATCTGCCCAGGGTTTGGAAAGAGAGAGCCAAGGCCCAGTTGACCAGATGGGAGAAGATCTTCTCCAAAGATGAGTTCGATGTGGGGTGTGCAAGGAGTGCCACCCATCCGCCTCCAAGAAGATAAGCCCTTCAGAGAGAGGGTCAGGCGGGTCCCACTATCAGATCTGGAGGATCTAAGGGAACAACTTACAGAACTCAAGAGGACTGGTGTGATCCGGGAGTCTAGAAGCCCCTATGCCTCCCCGATAGTGGTGGTCAGGAAGAAGAATGGGTCATTGAGTCTCTGTATAGACTACAGGACTCTCAACAGGAGAACCATACCCGACCAGTACACCACTCCGAGGATAGAGGACGCTTTACAGAGTTTGTCTGGAGCCAAGTGGTTCAGCGTTATGGATCTCAAGAGTTGATACTATCAGATCCCTATGCATCCAGAAGATAAGGAGAAGACAGCCTTCATAACCCCAGTGGGGTTCTTTGAGTTTGATCGAATGCCCCAGGGACTGTCTGGAGCTCCTGCTACCTTCCAACGTCTCATGGAGAAGACTGTAGGAGACATGAACCTTATTGAAGTCCTTGTATACCTGGACGATGTCATTGTCTTTGGAAGAACCTTGGAGGAACACGAGGAGAGGCTGGAAAAAGTGTTGAGGAGACTCAGTGAGGAGGGACTCAAGCTTTCGCCTGAGAAGTGTCGGTTCTACCAGTCTTCTGTGAACTATCTGGGGCACATAGTGTCTGAAGAAGGGGTGGCCATGGACCCTGAGAAGTTGGAGGCAGTTACCTCCTGGCCACGACCCACTACAGTAACAGAACTCAGATCCTTCTTAGGGTTCTGCTCCTATTACAGGAGGTTTGTGGAAGGATTCTCCCGAATTGCTAGACCATTGAATTAACTACTCAAGACTGAGGGAGAAGAGGACGACTCAGGGCCCAGAAAGCCGGGAGAGTCAGTCAGAGATCAGTGGAACCAGAAATGTGAAGAGGCCTTCCAGGCGTTGAAGAAGAGCCTAACCACTGCTCCAGTCTTGGCCTACGCAGACCCAACCAAACCCTATGAACTACACGTAGATGCTAGTCATGACGGTCTGGGAGGAGTACTTTATCAAGAACACAAAGGGCAACTATGGCCTGTTGCCTACGTGAGCAGGAGCCTGACCCCCTCTGAGAAAAACTACCCCACTCACAAGCTGGAGTTCCTGGCCCTTAAGTGGGTGGTAGTGGACAAGCTCAAAGACTACCTGTATGGGGCGGAGTTCACTGTGAAGACCGACAACAACCCCCTGACCTACCTATTCACTACAGCAAAGCTGGACGCCACTGGACACAGGTGGCTGGCCGCATTGTCTGGATTCAATTTCAGCCTAAAGTACAGGCCAGGGATTGGGAATCGAGATGCAGACGCTCTGTCCAGAAGATCTCATGGTCCCACCCGTGACATGGAAGACTGGACTCAAGTGGCATCAGACGGGGTGCGGGCCCTTTGTCAGGGGGCTGAATTGCAAGCCAGAGGGGGCTCAAGGGCAGAAGAGATAGGAGTTACCATGGTAGGAGTCCCCAAACAATACTGTGGAGTAACTCAACTGGAGGAAGACCATCTGCCAAAGCTGTTTAAGAAGGAGCTAAGATGTGACCAATTGGAAGACCCCATGGGGAAATTGGTTCTGGAAGCCCTGGAGAATCAGGATCCAAACAGACTTCTGAATCACTCCTCAAAGGAAGCTCGCCTGTTGAGGAAAGAGTGGGACAGGTTACAGGTGCATCAGGGAGTGGTCTACCGAAGGGGCCCCTCTGATGACCTGGAAGATAAATGGCAATTGTTTCTTCCAGAAAAACACAGAGAGACTGTTCTGATTGCCCTACATGACAATCATGGCCACTTAGGGGCGGAAAGGACCTTTCAACTTGTCAGAAGTCGGTTCTATTGGCCCTGCATAAGGGCAGAAGTGGAAGAGTACTGCCATTCGTGTGCACGCTGCATCCAGAGGAAGAATTTACCCCATCAAGCTGCCCCAATGGGCCATCTACAAAGTCAAGGCCCAATGGATCTGGTATGCATTGATTTCCTCTGCCTCGAACCCAATCTGAGTGGACTAGGAAATGTTCTGGTGATAACCGGTCATTTCACCCGGTATGCCCAAGCTTTCCCAACCAAAGACCAGAAGGCTTCCACAGTAGCCAAGGTACTTATGGAGAAGTATTTTGTCCATTATGGGCTGCCCCAGCGACTTCATTCAGATCAAGGAAGGGACTTTGAGAGTCGACTGATCCGGAAACTCCTGGATTCGTTAGGAATCAAGAAGACTCGAACTACACCTTACCACCCACAGGGAGATGCTCAGCCGGAGAGGTTTAACCGAACCTTGCTCAACATGTTGGGGACTCTGGAAAGTGAGAAGAAACAACATTGGAGTAAACACATAGCAGCTATAGTACATGCTTACAACTGCACCACCAGTGATGCTACAGGCTACTCCCCATATCGACTCATGTTTGGGAGAGAAGCGAGATTACCTGTGGACTTGGCCTTTGGCACCTCTTTAGACCATTCCTCAGCCACATCCCACAAAGGATATGTGGACAGGCTCAGACACAGCCTGAAAGTAGCCTATGAACAAGCTCAAGCGGCCTCAGATCAAAGGGGAGCTCGAAACAAAAGAAACTTCGACTTGAAGGTCCGGGTACAAGACCTGCAGCCCGGGGACCGAGTACTGCTACGCAATCTGGGGGTCCCTGGAAAACACAAACTTGCAGACAGATGGAGATCTGAACCCTATGTCATCTGTAGGAAGCTGTCGGGCCTACCTGTCTACAAGTTGAAGCCAGAAGGAAAGGTAGGCCCACTGAAGACGTGGCATCGAAACCACCTGCTCCCACTTGCTGAAGCGGTCAGGATACCTCCAGTGAGGGACTCCCCTGAACCAGTCTCTATTCTGGATACCCCCAGGCCAAACACTCGGTCCCAGACCTCTCGGACTGAAGATACAGAAGCTTCTGAACTCAGTGGAGATGAAGAGAGAGAGCTTGACTGGCTGTGGCCTTCCCCAACTCAAGGAACTTCTGCTATAGATCTTCCAACTACTGAAGACACTATAGATACACAACTGAATGCAGAAGCCGCTGAATTCATCCCATCTAGTCCTTCATCGGATTACTGGGAAGATGCCCGTGATGTTTACCCTGAACAGGACCCTAGAGACTCTATGTATCCCTTGGCTCCTGAAGCAGATGTTATAGAGCCTGCTGTGTTGCCTGAGCCTGTTACAGAGGAAGAGCCTGTGGCGCCAGAGCCAGAAACCCCAAGAGAACAAAGGGCTCGCAGAGTCATAAGGTCTCCCAAAAAGTTGACCTACCCACAAATGGGGAAGAGCTCAGAAGATTCTGTGATCACTGCTAGGAGGAGTGTAGAGAATCCGGACCCCTCCACTGTACATTTGGTAGAGGGCAACCCCCACTCACTCTCTGGCACAGTTAGGCAGGCCACTCAGGATAGTGTGACCTGTGGGCAAGGGAATCCAACCCCTCGGTTCTGGTGGGAATTCCCTATGCCAACCTCTTATGCAATGTTGTCTGGGGTTGTACGCAGTGTATGCTAAAGTTTCTTTGGGGACCAAAGAATTTAAGTGGGGGGAGTGTGTAGCGGGGTCCCCTTTAAGACTCCCGGGACTACCTTGCCCAGAATCCCTTTTGGCATGTTTCCACCCCAGAGACTCATGGGAGGGGTTATAAAAGGAGGAGGCGAGGCTGGGCTCGGCCTCTTTGGGACACGAGACTTCAGTGACTGATCCTCCTGTGCGGATGTGCCGAAGTGCAAGGCCTGAAGCCTGAGGCCTTGCGCAGCACCAAAGAGCCTTCCACCCCACTGCGAGCCTGGGTGGCATCTGACTTCGCTTATCTACAGCCTTGGTTGGATCGGGGACCCGATCGCTGGAGACACTGTGTGTGAGGACACAGTCGGTGGAAGTTCCCGGACTGGGATCGCGTCCGGAGGGGTGAGCGAGCGTATGCTCAAACCATATACTGTTTGTTGCTGATGTGTCTATAGACTGCCGTGGCCCACAAGTTTATATCTGATACTCTCGCTGGAGATCCATATCAGAGCTGAACTCAGAGGTTCTTCAGTAAAGTGTTTATTCCATTACAATCTTCCCACTGGATTACAAAATGTTATTCTGTTATGTGCACCACCTTTAAAGACTTGCCGGTGAAGAAACCATCATCCCCTATAGACTGAATTTTAGATATCTGAACCAGGCCTGGCCAGCTAGTTAGTTCATTTAGTTACTGCGCCACAGGGCGCCTAGTTAACGGTCGCCCACGTGGCGCACCTTTACTGTTCATCTAATGCATAGTATGTTTATTGCTGCAGGGCTCTGCAACTTATTACCTGTAAACTGTTACCACTGTTAACCATAAGCTAAAAGTAAATTAGATACCCCTTTCATTATTGCCTTGGTGTCTGAGTTTACTCATACAGTATAAGAAATATATTGCTGCCATAACTAACTGTGCCAGTAGGGGGTCGAGTACATTTCCGGGGGTTGGCGGAGCTGTCTTCAGGGCCCAAACTAAATCTGCGGCCTTCTTAGTTGAAGGTATCGCTACATATATATATATATATATATATATATATATACAGTATATGTAGCGATACCCTCAGCTTAAGAGGGCTGCTTGTTTGTTTGGGCCCCTGTAATGCACTGCTACCAACCCCTGACAATCGGCTCTGACTTCTCTCGTGACACAGTTAGAAAAAAGGGAAAGTAGTGGTATAACTGTACTATCTCTATACATATATATTACACAGCACAACCCCCTTTGTATACCAGCACAATAATGGACACTCACAACCAAGTTACTTAACTATGACGGTTTACTGTAAGCAACAATATAAAAGAGTAATTTGAGTACAATATCTTATGCAGATCCCTGCAATAAAGGTGTACACATTATATGCATATGACATTCAGTTAGGCAATAAAAATGGTATTAACCCCGCTGCAGCTATCCTCCCTCGTGAGCAAAGAAATGGCGCCCAGTGATGTCCTAACTACCCAGTCAGGCCTGACTATAACTGTGGGTATAGTTGGGTGAGGAGTCTTCACTAGCAACTGTCAGAGGTGCACATAGAGAAACAAATTGTAATCCAATAAGGGGGTTTGTGAATAACCGCTAACTTGGAAAACTGGAGAGACTGGAAACTCAGTTCAGGACAACAGTCTCTCCAAAGTATAACTGTGTTCAATAGAAGGCCTAGGCAAAGTTATTGATTTAAGGTTTCGAGCAGGCGCTCTCTCACCCAAACCGGACCGACTCCTGTCCGGTTCCTCCGCTACTGTGAGTGTCGTCACAGTGGTCCGCGATGAGTCTTTGGTCCTTCAAAGGATAATGGCACCTCAGGTGGATCGGATGCTCTGCCGACTCCCCAGCAGAACGGAAGCTCTCTGGAACAGGAACGCGAGGCCCAGCAAGTGAGTGAAGGAGATCCTTCTGCAAGGAGGGCGGCATTCCAAGAGAAAGAGCGAGCCCCTCCCTTCCCTTTTAAAGTCCACCCCAGCAGTCCTTGCGTGGGGAATGGCACCCTGAGTGCCGCAAAGTATCCCGGGAAATGTAGTCCTGCGGGTAAAATGACACCCCGCTACACACTCCCCCACTTGAAATCTTTGGTCCCTCAAAGACAGTATCAACAGTAGGAAAACACAAACTCATTAAGGGCAGCTAGAGAAGTTGGCAGAGGAAACGCCCACCAGAATGGAGAAGGGAGTTTGTCCTGCCCACTGGTTACATCAAAGGGGTTGACCTGTCTAACTGTCGCCAGAGAGAGAGCTGGGGTTGCCTTCCACCAAATGCACAGCAGAAGGATCAAGTGTTGGCAAAGTCCTTCTAGCAATGGTTACTGTATCCTCAGAACTTCTCCCCATCTGGGTGTACGTTAACTTCCGAGGAGGACGAATAACTCTTTTGGCCCTTTGTTCTCTTGTGGTGACGGTTACATCCCTCACTTCATCTTCCTCTAAAGTGGGCACACTGGGCTCCAATACTTCTGGTACATCCAAATCAGGTATAGGCAGATGTGAGGAGTAATCTCGATGATCAGCAGAAGGTGACCAGGTGGCATCTTCCCACTCTTCAGCCAGAGGACTAGACGGAACAAACTCAGTGGCTTCCACGTTCAATGTACTGTCCACAGTGCCTTCAGATGGTGGAAGATCTATAGACACGGGTTCTGCGGTCTGAGAAGGCAACAACCATCCAAGCTCTCCTTCCAAACTCTGATCCGAGGCATCCGTTTCTCTAGACTGAGAGACCTGAGACCGAGTGTTTGGCCTAGGTGTCTCCAAACTTGAGGATGGTTCAGGGGAATCTTCTACAGAAGGCATCCAGACCGCTTCCGAAAGTGGGAGTAAATGGTTTCTGTGCTATGACTTCAGTGGCCCTATCTCCCCTTCTGGTTTTAGCTGATACACCGGCAAATCTGGCAACTTCTTACTGATCACATAAGGTTCAGGTCTCCATCTGTCTGCTAACTTATGCTTCCCTGGAACTCCTAGGTTGCGCAGCAGCACTCGGTCTCCTGGCTGGAGGTCCTGGATTCGAACCTTGAGGTCAAAGTTCCTCTTGTTCCGAGCTCCTCTTTGTTCTGAGGCCACTTGAGCCTGTTCAAAAACCAACTTCAAACTCCTCCTTAGTCTTTCAACGTAGCCCTTGTGTGAGGTGGCTGAAGTGCGATCCGTGGATATGCCGAATGCCAGATCCACAGGCAGTCTTGCTTCCCTGCCAAACATAAGGCGGTATGGAGAGTACCCTGTGGCATCGCTAGTGGTACTGTTGTAGGCGTGCACGATGGCCGCTATATGCTTGCTCTAGTGCTGCTTCTGTTCACTACTTAGCGTCCCCAACATATTTAATAGAGTCCTGTTGAACCTCTCTGGCTGAGTGTCACCCTGAGGGTGATAAGGGGTGGTGCGGGTCTTCTTGATACCCAAAGAGTCCAACAGTTTCTTGATCAATCGACTCTCAAAGTCCCTCCCTTGGTCAGAGTGCAAGCGTTGTGGCAGTCCATAGTGCACAAAGTACTTCTCTACTAAGATTTTAGCTACAGTGGAAGCCTTCTGGTCTTTGGCTGGAAAAGCTTGGGCATAACGGGTGAAATGGTCGGTTATCACCAGAACATTTCCTTGTCCACTTAACTCAGATTCGAGACAGAGAAAGTCAATGCACACCAAGTCCAAGGGTCCTTGACTCTGCAGATGGCCCATTGGGGCAGCTTGACGTGGCAATGTCTTCCTCTGGATACAGCGTGCACAGGAGTGGCAGTATTCTTCCACTTCAGCCCGCATACAAGGCCAATAGAACCTATCCCTTACAAGTTGGAATGTTCGTTCAGCCCCCAAGTGGCCATGATCATCATGTAAGGCAGATAAGACGGTTCTTCTGTACTTTTCCGGCAGAAATAGCTGCCACTTATCTTCCAGATCATCAGAGGGGCCCCTTCGGTAGACCACCCCTTGATGAACCTGCAACTTGTCCCATTCTTTGTGGACCAACCGGGCCACCTTTGAAGGGTTCTTCAGAAGTCTTTCTGGATCCTGGTCTTCCAAGGTCTCCAGTGCTAATCTTCCCCAGGGGTCTTCCAGCTGGTCTTTCCTCAAGTCCTTCTTAGACAATTTGGGTAGGTCATCCACTCCCACTTGGGTCACATTGCAGTAACACTTAGGCACCCCCACGGCAGAAACACTGATCTCTTCAGCCCTTGACCCACCACTAGCTTGAAGTTGTACTCCTTGACACAGGGCCCGAACCCCATCTGGGGTTACCTGGGTCCAATCTTCTGGATGGTGGGTGGGTGCATGGCCTCTTCTGGACAGTGCGTCCGCATCACGGTTTCCTGCTCCCGGCCTATACTTCAGGCTGAAGTTGAACCCGGCTAGGGCGGCCAACCAACGGTGACCAGTGGCATCCAGCTTGGCCGTAGTGAGGAGATAGGTGAGTGGATTATTGTCAGTCCTTACTGGGAAGTCAGCTCCATACAGGTAATCTCTGAGTTTATCCACGACTGCCCACTTTAGGGCCAGGAACTCCAACTTGTGGGTGGGGTAGTTCTCTTCAGTGGGTGCCAAACTCCTACTAATGTAGGCAACTGGGCGCAGCTGCCCTCCATACTCTTGGTATAGCACCCCTCCTAGGCCATCATGGCTGGCATCTACATGTAGTTCATAAGGCATCTTCGGATCAGCATAGGCCAGGACTGGTGCAGTGGTAAGACTCTTCTTTAACATCTGGAAGGCTTCCTCGCACTCCCCTGTCCACTGGTCTTCCACAGACTCTCCAGGTTTCCTGGGACCAGTATCATCTTCTTCTCCTTCCGTCTTCAGTAACTCATTTAGGGGTCTGGCAATTTTTGCAAATCCCTCCACAAATCTACGGTAGTAGGAACAGAAGCCTAAGAAGGACCTGAGCTCAGTCACGTTAGTTGGTCGGGGCCAGGAGGTGACTGCCTCCAGTTTATCAGGGTCTGTAGACACTCCTTCAGCAGATACTATATGCCCTAGATAGTGGACCGAGGACTGATAGAACTGGCATTTTTCCCTGGAAAGTTTAAGTCCTTCCTCGCTGAGTCGTTTCAGGACTTTCTCCAATCTTGCTTCATGTTCCTCCAGAGTCTTCCCGAAGACAATGATGTCGTCTAGGTATACCAGGACTTCAATCAGGTTCATGTCCCCAACGGTCATCTCCATCAACCTCTGGAAGGTAGCAGGGGCTCCTGACAGACCTTGGGGCATCCTATTAAACTCATAGAACCCCACCAGGGTGATGAAGGCCGTCTTCTCCTTATCTTCAGGATGCATGGGAATTTGATAATACCCACTCTTCAGGTCCATGACACTGAACCACTTGGCCCCAGACAGACTCTGCAAAGCATCTTCTATCCTGGGGGTAGTATACTGGTCAGGAATGGTCCTCCGGTTAAGAGTCCTATAGTCTTTGCAGAGTCTCAGCGACCCGTTGTTCTTCCTTACCACCACAATGGGGGAGGCATATGGACTTCTGGACTCTTTAATGACCCCTGTCCTCTTTAGCTCTGCCAACTGTTCCCGCAAATCTTCCAGATCAGCCAGTGGAACTCTTCGAACCCTCTCCCGGAAGGGCTTGTCTTCTTAAAGACGGATTTTAAGGGTGGCACTCCTCGCACACCCCATATCAAACTCATCTTCAGAGAATATTTTTCTCCACCGAGTCAGCTGAGCCTTGGCTCTCTCCTTCCATTTCTGTGGCAAGGCTGTATCTTCAAGGCAGATCTCTTCCAAGGTGGCTTCTTCATCTTTTGACTTCAATTCAGATAGGGTCACTGGGGTGGCAGGGTTTACCTTGCCCAATAGCACCCGGGCTGGGATCTTCACAGGAGAATTTGTGACATTTCTGACACTTACTGGAATCTGTCCCTTTGCTTTCTTCAGTGCCCTCAACGGGACCACTTCAGGAAGTACTTGCAATCCTTGGTGAGTATTGGAGGGGTCTGGTTCCACGACCACAAAGGGACCTGGCTGCTCCCAGGAGAGTTTTACTGTAGCCTGAAGACAGGTCACCTCACCAGGCTGTAGTATCTTCTCTCTTCTAGACAGTCTCCAGACTCTTCCCACCCCCTCTTCCGGGGCCTTTTGCTCCAGGATCATCTTCTGGTAGACCTGTTGCAGCATGGGGTGAATCTTCTGTCTGGGAGAACTCCGTTCTTGCACCAATGAGGTCAGCAGTCTCCGGACCAAGTCAGTGTTGGTCCCTATCAACATGGACATCGTGTTGGCTCCTGGTGGGCGAGGGCAAACCACCGCCAAAGTGTCAAAAGCTTGGGCCTTCCCGGTCACCGAGGGGTCAAAGGCCAGCCTGATCGAAACATAGCCATCGTAGGGGAAACTGCGAGTGCCAATACCCCCTATCTTCAGGTCTTCCAGCTTCTGCAAAGGTACGTGACTTAAATGCTTCTGATAAAAGTCTCGGTATAAGAGAGTCACTTGGGCTCCTGTGTCTAAGAGTGCCTTTGCGTAGACTCCCTCCACTTGAACGGAGACTAGAGGGGAGGGTCCAACTAATTTATCCGGGAACTGCTTTGGAGGTATTTTCTCCTTTGGATTTTTTGACTTTTCCAATGTTTTTTTTTTCCATTTCTCCCTGGATCTCAACCCTTTTTGAACCTGGTATGCATTGATCTTTTTCTGGTTGTCAAATTGCAAGTCCCGACAGACAGTATGGGAGTTTTTAGGAGGGGCATTGTTGTCCTTTTTTTCTCTGCTTGTCTCTGAACCTTCTTGGAGCTTTCTGTAGGTAGCGGGCGCCCGGCTGACTCCTTCACCGGGGCCCTCTGAAGTTTTCCCCCGGCTGGTATTGAGTGCCTTGGTTCTTCCTTGGGCTGGTACACACTCTCTCAGGGTGACCAACTCCTCCACAATTGAAGCAAATGATCTCCTTTCTGATCTTTGGGGACGCTGGAATAGGGACATTCCGGTCCGGTTCCTTCCGGGTCTCTTCTTTCTCCTTGACTCCAGAGTTCTTGGCCAATAAAGAGGTCAATAAGTCCAGTACTTGGGCCATTTGAGACTTCAAAGTTTCTACTTCTTGGTCACGTTCTGTGACTACTGACGTTCTGACTCCTACTGAAACAGGTGAGGTGGTCTTCTCAAACCCCTCTTGATCCTTCATCAAAGCCTCTTCGTCCCTTATGATCCGCACAAGGTCTGTGTAGTTCAGGGCCATGACTCCGTCAGAGGTCTTCAGGTGGAGCCAAACTGGATCCGACCGTAAGGCTCCCCTAAGGATCTGTTTCATCCTGGTAGCATCTATGACCTGTGGCTGCATTCCTTTTCTCAGTACAATCTGGCACAGCATTCTATTCAGTCTCCGGACATACTCGGACAACTTTTCCTTTGGCTGTTGGAAAGTATGTTCAAATTTATACATCAAGTCTGACACCTTCTCCAGCTGGCCAAACTCTTCCTGCAACATAGACAAATAATCCATTGCTGTACACACAGTATTGCTGCACCTAAGATTTTTCACCGCCTCAGCAGCAGAGCCTTTCAAGCTCTCACTGATGCGCTGCTTCTTCTGCGCTTCTGGGACTTCCCAACCTTATTCTGCCTGCATTGCCTGCTCGATCCAAGTATCGAAATCTTCCTCCCCGGGTGGCACAGGTTGTGTTCCTGAAAATACCCAGCTTCCACATGCACTGTGTTGTTTTTTTGGCATTTAACAACAAAGTCACCCAAAGCAGTCAACAGTTCAGGACCTATGGCGGTCAGGGGTGACTTTGGTGCTTTCATTTCGCTACTGCCTCCCATTTTAGAGAAGAGTAACGGAGATAACTGTGGGGAGGTCCCTGGGGACTCTTTCTTCACAGCCCCAGTATGCACTAAGCGATACATTCTGTCATTTATGTCTTTTATACTTCGCCCTTTGAACTCCTCTGGGACTCCTCTTGTCCACTCTATTAGCGCATATGTCCCCGAGGCATTTGACTTCACATCTACCGGCCATGCTTTCCATTTTGGAGATATTAACATTATCAATTGCTTTATCTCTTCTTTCTCCCTGATCTCTCCCGGGAGTTCAATAGCTACCGCCCGGAGTGGATCCACGCCCTCCTCTGCGCACCATTCTATTACTGCCTGCGAGTCCATGCTGGTATTTCAGGCCGCCTTGATCGCAGCGTGCAATATACACGGGTCCCGGACCGAGCCCCCACGTGTAGCAATACCCTCAGCTTAAGAGGGCTGCTTGTTTGTTTGGGCCCCTGTAATGCACTGCTACCAACCCCTGGCAATCGGCTCTGACTTCTCTCGTGACACAGTTAGAAAAGAGGGAAAGTAGTGGTATAACTGTACTATCTCTATACATATATATTACACAGCACAACCCCCTTTGTATACCAGCACAATAATGGACACTCACAACCAAGTTACTTAACTATGACGGTTTACTGTAAGCAACAATATAAAAGAGTAATTTGAGTACAATATCTTATGCAGATCCCTGCAATAAAGGTGTACACATTATATGCATATGACATTCAGTTTGGCAATAAAAATGGTATTAACCCCGCTGCAGCTATCCTCCCTCGTGAGCAAAGAAATGGCGCCCAGTGATGTCCTAACTACCCAGTCAGGCCTGACTATAACTGTGGGTATAGTTGGGTGAGGAATCTTCGCTAGCAACTGTCGGTGGTGCACATAGAGAAACAAATTGTAATCCAATAAGGGGGTTTGTGAATAACCACTAACTTGGCAAACTGGAGAGACTGGAAACTCAGTTCAGGACAACAGTCTCTCCAAAGTATAACTGTGTTCAATAGAAGGCCTAGGCAAGGTTATTGATTTAAGGTTTTGAGCAGGCGCTCTCTCACCCAAACCGGACCGACTCCTGTCCGGTTCCTCCGCTTCTGTGAGTGTTGTCACAGTGGTCCGTGATACACCGAGTCTTTGGTCCTTCAAAGGATGATGGCACCTCAGGTGGATCGGATGCTCTGCCGACTCCCCAATGGAACGGAAGCTCTCTGGAACAGGAACGCGAGGCCCAGGCTTGAGGCCTAGCGCGTGCAGCAGGTGAGTGCAGGAGATCCTTATGCAAGGAGGGCGGCGTTCCAAGAGAAAGAGCGAGCCCCGCCCTTCCCTTTTAAAGTCCACCCCAGCAGTCTTTGAGCGGGGAATGGCACCCTGAGTGCCGCAAAGCATCCCGGGAAATGTAGTCCTGTGGGTAAAACGACACCCCGCTACACATATAAAATATTAAATGTGTTAACTAATGCCTTGCACAAAAAAGGGTTAGATTTGGTAAATGGTGTAGTTCCAGTTGGTAAAATAACACACTGGACCACATATTAAACTAAACCTTTTATTGCCTCCTCCATGCTATAGCAAGGTTTTAATTTTCCTTTGGTTAGTTGGAGGATTTAAAGATGGCTCAGTTTAAGGGTTTGTTATGCAGAGACAAAACTGGCCAAACAAGACTGTAGCAAGCCTCTTCTGAGCAGACTGATACAAGATATGTTTTAATTTTAGTGTACAGGTAGAAAATATGTTTTACTTACATTGCTACTACATCAGTTACTTGGAAAATGTTACTTATAAACAGGTATTTTGTTGTTACTGGAGTATACTGGAGTCAAGTAAAATTTATCATTTTATTTTAAACTCAGTTGAGTAGTATAAGTAAAAGTTTTTTTGGTAATGTTCTTGTGCAATGACCATCAATCTCAGCACTTCTACCATCTGTTAAAAGGTGCACTTGTCATTTAGCACAAGCCCTGAAGATAAGCATTAATCTAATCTATCTCTAGGGAATCAAGCAGCAGTAAGCATTAGGCTCATGTTCAATACTGCAAATGAATCTGACTGCATGTTAGTTTTCACTCCCTCCTAATACATCTAAACAAAGCAGCAGTGTGATGTATAAATACAAAATCATCCTTTTACCTTTTTTTTGTATTTACAAGGCATTTTTACCCTTAAATGGAACCCTTGTCCTGCTGTTGCCCACTGTTGTCTGAACAAATGACACTTAAACCACAATTTTGGATCATGTGAGGAATAACAAAAGAGGTTCTGTAATAACTAGTTGTATTCATAGATATAGCTTTTTACAGATTAATCTTTTATATACGCCTCTGTTAAAGTTTGCCTGTCATTTAGTGCTTTTATCAAATATTATCCTGCTTTCATTTTATCGCTACATTCAAGTCAAAGCTTGATATTGATATTGAACTGACTGTGAACTGAACTCAATGTGACCATAAATTAAATGTTTTTCTGCATTAGATCTTTTAAGTCAAAGGTCCATACACATATGGCTAGATGCAAAACCAAATCTGAATCTGCAACATTACAATATGATTCCAACAAAACAAAGAACCAGTTTATTTGACTGCACTGCAGTAGGGAGAGCGATGAGTGATTACTGGTTCCCCATCTGCCAAATTTTGTAAAAACAAATTCTCACCGTTTCACTCATTGATCTGCTTTGCTTAAAAATCTTTTTTCTCTTTATTTAGGAATCTTTTTTTTTTATATGAGGATTTTTTTTTGATGATTTATTAAATGTATTTAGTAATCTTTGTATTTTGTGTCTTCTTCTTTTTATTGTGTATATGGCCATTATTTGTGTACTGTTGCTTTAACATTTTACTTCACTTTTTTGCTCTCTGGTTTTTCTCTACATAAAAAAAAACTCCCTAAAAAAACATAAAATAATAAGAATAATATTGAGCATTTTTTGTTTCACTAAAACAGGTCCAAGATAGTTTAAAGGAGCTTCCATAATCCTCAAGAGCCATGTAAAGCCTAATATACCCTAAACACCAAAAAGCAGTTTTATCTTTGACTGCAATGTGTTGTTGTTATTATTATTATTATTATAATACAGGATTTTCTTAGTGCCAACAGTTTGCACAGGACTTCACAACGTAAGGGCAGACAGTACAGTTACAATACAATTCAATACTGGAGGAATCAGAGGGCCCTCCTCAGTAGAGCTTACAATCTAAAAAGGAGGGTCAAGTGATATAAAAGGTAACAACTATGGGGGATGAGCTGATGGAGAAAATAAGGTACATTTATTAGGTGGGGCAGGATAGGCTTCTCTAAAGAGAAGGGTTTTTAGGGATTGTCTAAGAGTAGACAAAGTAGGAGATAGTCGGACAGATTGGGGTAGAAAATTCCATAGGATGGGAGAGGCTCGGAAAAAAGGTCCTGAAAGTGAGCATGGGAGGAGGTGACAAGGGGGCTAGAGAGCAGGAGGACTTGGTATTTTGAGACTAGGTTAGTCATGTAGCTGGGGGATTGAGCTGTGGATGGCTTTGTAAATTGTTGCTAGTATTTTGAATTTAATTTGTTGGGTGGGCGGAAGCCAGTGGAAGGATTGGCAGAGAGCAGTAGCAGACAATAAACAGTTGGTAAGGTGGATGAGTCTGGCAGCAGCATCTTGATGGACTGAAGGGGATAGCCTACGTAAAGGTAATCCAACGAGAAAGGAGTTGCAGTAGTTGAGGTGAGAGATAACTAGGGAGTGAACTAGGAGCTTTGAGGTGTTATTGGTTAGGAAGGGGCGTATTTTTGAGATTTTGCATAGGTTGAGGCGGCAAGCTTTGGACAGTCATTAGACGTGGGGCCAAATGATAGTTTAGAGTCCAGGTTAATGCCTAGCACTTTGGAATAAGGGGGTGGGTTGATAGTTGTGTCACAGATCTTGACAGAGAAGTCAGGGGAAGATTCATGTGGGGGAGGAAATGTTATGAGCTCAGTTTTGGATAGATTGAGTTTGAGGGAGTGGTGTGACATCCAGGCTGATATGCCTGTTAGTAAATTAGTGATACGTGTTAAGACTGATGAAGTGAGCTTAGGGGTAGAGAAATAGATTGCAATGTGTTGTTCCAAAATGTCAAAATGTCATCCAAATCTCCTGCTTTTCATCACAATATTAAGGCAAAGAAAACTCTCAATTTCATCCATCCCTCAGTGGAGGGTCTGCAGCTGGTGGTTAATTCACACATTTCTTTTAAAACCTTAAAGAGGTTGTAAACCCCCATGAAAAAAAAAGAAAAGAAAAGAAAAACCTGCAAGACAAAGGTATAATTAGCTAGTGTGCATTGCATACTAGCTCATTATGAAACACTTACCTTAGAATCAAGCCTTTCAGCAGTGCCCGCACACTGCTGACACGGCCGACATCTTTGATGGGTGTTTCTTCCGGGTTCGCAGTCTCCGGTGCTGTGATTGGCCGGAGCCGCAATGACGTCACCCCCGTGCATGCGCGTGGGAGCCGCCGGTCACGGCACAGGCCCTGACGAAATGACACGGGCGGCCGTTTCTTCAGAGCACATGTGCTGATGACATAATCGGCACAGTATATAGTAACTATATCCTAAACGGTGCAAGTTTAAGAGATATTTACAGTACCTAAAGGTAAGCCTTATTATAAGCTTACCTATAGGTACAAACAAACCAGAGGAGTTTACTTCCTCTTTAATAGGGATGAGCCGAACACCCCCCGGTTCGGTTCGCACCAGAACCTGCGAACGGACTGAAAGTTTGCGTGAACTTTAGAACCCTATTAAAGTCTATGGGACTCGAATGTTCAAAAAGTGCTAATTATGAAGGCTAATATGTAAGTTATTGTCCTAAAAAGGGTTTGGGCACCCAGGTCCTGCCCCAGGGTATCAATGCAAAAAAAGTTTTCGGGAGCAGTGATTTTAATGAGGCATAAAGTTAAAAAAAAATAGAAATATTCCTTTAAATATCGTGCCTGGGGGGTGTCTATAGTATGCCTGTGAAGTGGCACGTGTTTCCCGTGTTTAGAACTGTCCCTGCACAAAATGACATTTCTAAAGGAAAAAAAGTCATTTAAAACTGCTTGCGGCTTTAATGTAATGTCTGGTCCCGGCAATATGGCTGAAAATCATTGAGAAAAATGGCATGGTTATCCCCCCCCCCCCTCAGCCCCTTACCAGTCCCTTTGGGTCTTGTATGGATATTAAGGGGAATTCCTTTAAAAAAAGGAAAGGCGTGGGGCCCCCAGGCCCTATATACTCTGAACAGCAGTATACAGGCGGTGCAAACAAGACAGGGACTGTAGGTTTGTTGTTACGTAGAATCTGTTTGTAATTTTGAACTCCCTGCCTGTGGTATTAGTATGAGAACACCAGCAATTGTATTCAGGTAAGCTTTTGGTGCACACTGTGAAAAGGACACTAAAGCAAAATACTGCAGCTCCCTGCCTGTATTTGTATCAGAACACCAGCAATTGTATTCAGGTAAGCTTTTGGTGCACACTGTGCAAAGGACACTAAAGCAAAATATTGCAGCTCCCTGCCTGTATTTGTATCAGAACACCAGCAATTTTATTGAGGTAAGCTTTTGGTGCACACTGTGCAAAGGACACTAAAGCAAAATACTGCAGCTCCCTGCCTGTATTTGTATCAGAACACCAGAAATTGTATTCAGGTAAGCTTTTGGTGCACACTGTGCAAAGGACACTAAAGCAAAATACTGCAGCTCCCTGCCTGTATTTGTATCAAAACACCAGCAATTGTATTTAGGTAAGCTTTTGGTGCACACTGTGCAAAGGACACAGTACACTAAGTGAAACACTGCAGCCAGCACAATCACCTGCCTGCCTGTCAGTATAGAGAATAACAGGAACGGATCTAGCTAAACTGAATACAGTGTGTAAATATATATACAACACCTAGGATGCATATATATCCTCTACACACTGTAACTGCAGCTAACTGACTCGCCTGCCTGTTCTATCTAACTCAAATCAAATTACACTGTCTCTCTCTCTCTGTCTCTTTCCTTTAACCAATGCCAACACACTACACAAGGCCGCCAAGCCGGCAGCCTTATATAGTGTGGGGCGTGTACCTACTCCTCTGAGCCATGATTGGCCAAAACCACCCTGGCTTTGGCCAATTACGGCTCTCTGCACCTACGGCGCTGTGAATGGCCAAGCATGCGGGTCATAGTGCATGCTTGGCCAATCATCAGCCAGCAATGCACTGCGATGCCGCAGTGAATTATGGGCCGTGACGCGCCACTCGAATTTGGCGCAAACGGCCCATAATGTTCGAAATTTGACAAACAGTTGAACTCAAAGCTCATACCTACTCTTTAACTCACAAAAAATACCAGGCAACTCATGATACAATTGCAATGATGCCAAACTGAAGAGATTTACTAAAACTGGTGAACGCAGGACCTGGTGCAGCTGTGCATTGTAACCAATCAGCTTCTAGGTTTTATTGTCAAAGCTTAATTTAACAAGCTGAAGTTAGAAGCTGATTGATTACTATGCGTAGCTGCACCAGAATCTGTGTGCACCAATTTTAGTAAACCTCCTGTTTGGAGTCCTAACTAAACTTACCTAAATTTACTATGATTTTTTCATAATCCAGGCCTTTAACAGATTATGTCAGTGGAGCCTCTTGCTACATGTTTTTCATTCATATGCCTCGTACACACGACCGGTTTTCCCGTCAGAAAAACTGCGATGAGAGCTTTTGGCCGGGAATTTCGACCGTGTGTATGTTCCATCGGACTTTTTCCCACAGGAAAACTGCCGGGAAAAAAAAGAGAGCAGGATCTCTTTTTTCCCATCAGAAAAAATCCTAGCGGGAAAACCGTTCGTCTGTATGCTTTTCCGACGGTAAAAAAAACGTGCATGCTCGGAAAAAATTTGACGCATGCTCGGAAGGATAGAACTTCATTTTGTCAGCTCGTCGTAGTCTTTTACGTCACCATGTTCTTAGCAGTCAAAAGTTCACCGGACTTTTGTGTGACCGTGTGTATGCAAGGCAGGCTTGAGAGGAATTCCATCGGGAAAACCATCGTTTTTTTTTCCGACGGGAAAACCGGTCATGTGTACGGGGCATGAGAGTGAGGAGACCAGCAACCATAGAAATATGATCAACACAGCCACCAGCTGCTCAGGATGAATTTCTGTATTTGTATCCCTTGGGTCTATTTAACTGAAGTCTTTCAAGTTCTTTTCTTAAATAGTTTCACAAGAAAACTAATGTTTTCTAGAAGAGGATTTGGATTCAGAGACACGCCATGTTTTTCAATTGCTTCTCTAAATGTCCTTTTTGAGGCATATTATAAACAAACTGTATGATGTGCTGAGGTGTTAGACTGTGAAAGGTATTGGAGCTTGTCTGGCATTTCTGTGTCTGCTTGTTTGGAAAAAGGAGATTGAATGTCACAAACAGACATAATGAATTCTTAGGAGGTCTCATTGCTAGATGTAAGTTAGTAAAGAAATATAATATTTCATGGTTGAAAGCCTCAAAAACTCATGCAAGAGCTGTTGATATAATTGCTGATCATATTACTAATTAAAAGCATTATGTATTTTGTAAGCTGGAATCTGTAAGGAATAATAGATAACGTGTTTGTGAAAAAGCACAGCACTAATATAAAATGTAAACCATTAGAATTGGGAAGTGCAAACTGGTATTGTTTTGGGCAGTTTGCTGGTAAATTTTTTTTTGAAAAGTTAAAGAAAATCTGTAATAATTTATAATATGTATAATTAGAGCATAAAGTAGGGTCTGAGTAAATGTCTTGTCAAATTATAAACTAGAAGCACCACACATACAGACAGCATGAGGGGTACACAGAGATGCTGTCAATAAACACTTTGCAGGTGGAGGACAGGTGTGGCTTTTGTGTCCCTCTTGCGCTGCCCTTGTGTGTATAGCTCAGAATGCTGCATGTATATTTGTAGTACAGAGTAGCGCATATAGAGGAGACACCTATGGCTATGAGACTTCTTAGGTCTTGGCGGCACAGGGGAGATATATACAGTAGAATGAGGAATGTGTCAGCGCAGATAGAAGAGAATTTAAAAATAATGTATTTTTAGAAAAGACAGCAAATACATATATATATATATATATATATATATATATATATATATATATATATATATACACACACTCTGTATATATATACACTCACTGATCACGTCATTAGGTACACCTTGCTAGTTCCAGATTGGACCCCCTTTTGCCTTCAGAAATGCCTTAATTCTTCATGGCAGAGGTTCAACAAACATTTTTCTCCCATTCCACCACATCCCAAAGTTGCTCTATTGGATTGAGATCTGGTGACTGCGGAGGCCATTGGAGTACAGTGAACTCTTTGTCATGTTTAAGAAACCAGTTTTAGATGATTTGAGCTTTGTGACATGGTGCATTATCCTGCTTGAAGTAGCCATCAGAAGGTGGGTACACTGTAGTCATAAAGGGATGGACATAATCAGCAACAAAACTCAGGTAGGCCGTGGCATTGAAATGATACTCAATTGGTACTAAGGGGCCCAAAGTGTGCCAAGAAGATATCCCCCACACCATTACACCACCACTACCAGCCTGAATCGTTGATACAAGGCAGGATGGATACATGGTTTCATGTTGTTTACGTCAAATTCTGACCCTACCATCTGAATGTTGTAGCTGCAATCCAGACTCATCAGACCAAGCAACATTTTTCCAATCTTCTATTGTCCAATTTTGGTGAGCCTGTGCGAGTTGTAGTCTCAGTTTCCTGTTCTTGGCTGAAAAGAGTTGCACCCAGTGTGGTCATCTGCTGCTGTAACCCATCTGCTTCAAGGTTTGATGTGTTGTGCATTCAGAGATGGTATTCTGCATACCTTGGTTGTAACAAGTGGTTATTTGGGTTACTGTTGCCTTTCTATAATCTCAAACCTGTCTGCCCCTTCTCCTCTGACATCTGATATCAACAAGGAATTTTTGTCCACACAACTGCCTTTCACTGGATATTTTCTCTTTTTTGGAACATTCTCTGTAAATCTGAGAGATGGTTGTGCGTAAAAATCCCAGTGGATCAGCAGTTTTTGAAATACCCAGACCAACCCGTCTGGCACCAACAACAACGCCACGTTCAAAGTCACCTAAATCCATTTTCTTCCCCATTCTGATGCTCGGTTTGAACTTCAGCAAGTTGTCTTCACCACATCTAGATGCTTAAATGCATTGAGTTGCTATCATGTGATTGGCTGATTATCAATTTGTGTTACCAAGCAATTGAACAGGTGTACCGAATAAAATGGCCTGTGAGTGTATATCTTAAGGGTGATGTACTAAGTTAGTCATACAACAAGGTAATGTAAAACACTGGAGATTTATTATAATATATAGCACATTTATATATTTCTCTTTGTTTTAACACATTTTTTATTAAAGCAAAGATACAATACATTGTACAATGCATTGCAGGAGAATACAGAGATTAGAAGGGGAGAATTGCTAATTCTGCACATTCAAAGACAATGCAGGTCCAGGCTTAATGGTACAAAATAATGAATTCAATACTATAGTCCTCATTTATTTAATATAAAAATGTTTTCAACAGCATAGAGGGCAGAAGGAGGAGAAAGTACCCCACGTACCAAAAGAGCAAATGTCATAGAAAGGCACGTGTGTATTAGTATCTGCAATAAAGGATTATGAAAAGAACACTTCAAGTCTGTTTGTATCCCCAAGTACAAAGCCTTTGTAAAGACAGAATGGGGAGGAAAAAAAATGGTAAAGAGAAGAGTCTAGACAGGAGTAGGCAAAGAGGGAGAGGTACGAAAAGTCAGATTTTAAAAAGATTGAGCCAAGTTCTAAAGAGGGGATGGGTAAGGAAAGCTAGGGGTAGCTGGAGAGAGGAGTCAGCAAAACAGAGGGAAGGGAAAGACAAGAGGGGGGGAACCCCCTCCCTGAGACTACAGAGGAAAGAAAAACTAGAAATCAGGGTTATAGCTGAACAGAAGATCTCTGCGTTCTAGGCTCATCAAGGGAAGAAACTAGTAGCGTGATGCAAAGATGGGGAATAGTCAAGTCATAACTACAAACCCAGAAGAGTTTGTCATGAGTGTCATTAAAAAATGCCATTGGTTTCTCATTTATAGGGGTTCCCTGGATTTTGCTTTTTACATCAGAGTAATTTGAAGCCAGGAACGTCCATGCATATGCAATAGTCTTGCATCAATAAGATATTAGTGTCCTACTGAAACATTCTCAGTTGGTTTATGTAGAAGTGCCTCCCAGGAATCCTTATGGAGGTTGATCAAAATTTTGGTGCTGATCATGATTTATACTTCATAAATCATGCTCTTAAGGGCAAGTCCACCAGATGTGAGTCATTGTACCAACGTCTGGACTGCCCATGAAGCAGGCTGGAAGATAAGAAGGGAAAATTCTCACAAGACATGCAGGGCTATAGTACCAATTGGAATATACCTTTTGTGAACTGCCTGCATGTTGTGGGAGCTTCTAGAAAATGTAAACCAAATACCATTCCAGTCCTTAGGAGTGAGAGAGTAATTGAATTCTAACTCCCAGCAAACACGGTACATAGAAATTTGACAGGAAAATTTACTTGAGTTTACTTGAGATATAAGAGTACAATAAGGAATCTACACTTTTAATGGAGATGTTAGATCTATATAGGGATTTGGACACTGTCAGTTCTAGTGGGTATTCTTAATTTTAAACAAATAAAATGATACAATTGTAGATACATTTTTGGAGAATTAAGCTAGCTATACGTTGTGTGTTTTCCCTTTTGTTCAGCTTGTTTAAAAGACTCAAGGAAATCAATTGACTCCCCCATCCACACTAAACAGCATGGCTATTTTATTCAGGCAGCCTCAGTGCCTGTAACTGCCTGTATACCTAAACAATGGCTGCATCTGATAGACTGCACTCACTGTTCAGCCAATAATTTTCCACCAAGCCCAATCAATTTTTAAATCAATTTTTTTAAAGCCTGATGGGGCTGCCAAGGCTACCCACTGCCCAAATGTTGGATTTCTTCGAATGTATGGCCATTTTTAGACTATCAAGATAACAGTTAGTTATCATCATTCATGTTATTAGTACATGAGTGTGTTTGTTGGGAGAGTGTACATGGCTTTGCAAATGTCCTTAGCCAGCCGATTAATATAGGATCTCTTGCACCCAATGCATTGTTGTCTGTGGCACAATGCACACAGCTGTGTAAAGATCAATAATGCAGCATTGCATTCAGAGCTGTAACAAAATAGGAAATGTTATGCTTGAGTGCAGTAATGTGTTATATGCATATGCAAGAAGTGTATGCGTGTATACATATAAGTTCAAACACTGGAAGTTAGTGTATGCATGTTTATAGAACAGCAGCAGCTGATACTCCTGCGCATGAGTGACATCATCACGGCTCGGCCAATCAAGCGGCCGCAGCTCGCTACCCTGGACAGAAGGCTGGGTGAAGATGGAAGCCTGTGCAGCAGTGACAGCATGCAGCTGGAGGGCTTCGTTTTAAGGTAAGTCCTTCATAATGTGCTAGAATGTGGGCTTTGCCTTGCAGGGGGAAACTTTTTTTTAAATAGTTTATTACTGCTTTAAAACACATGCCGCAATCACTGCTTTATGAATATACCCTATGTACCCCCTTCCCCATGGCAGCGAGTGGGGGTTCTTCTCCCCCCCATACCCTGCTGTCACATTTACAACCAGTGGCAACTGTCACATGATGTCATTCCACACAATGGCTGTCAGAAAATGCATATGAATTTGTTCATCTATATTGAATCTGACTGTTGAAGAGCGGTACTGTAATGTTTATAATGTGAGTGTAAAATCAAATTTTTTAGCTTGAAAAAGTTTGTTCAACTTTGTGAATAAGTTTAGGAGTAGTGTTTACTGAGGACAGTTGAAAGGTCCTTCTTTCTCTCCGTTCCAGTGTTGCAGCCTCTGCAGATTTTTTTGGCATCCAACATTTCAAGAAGTGCTTGGGACAAACATGGAACCATAATCAGACAAAAAGGGTAAAGGTTAAAAAAGCGGAAGAGTCCAGACTCAATGGACCACTTGTCCATTCTTCTACTGTTATTCTTCTATGTTTCTATGAGTGTTGAATACCTGTGTCCCTAATCATGCTGTTGTCCCCTCCTCTGGCATCTAAATGTAAGAGGATGTATTAACGGCATCTGGGAGGAGGTATCACAAAAGTCTTATGGAGGCTGCAATTGTGGAAGCGATATGAATAGATAGATTTTGATTTCCTGACATGGTGACTTCAAAATTACAGCTGAAGTCACAGAAATAGAGATTCTGGTAAATATGCATTTGCAGGGTACATAAAAAGATTTAGGAGGCTAGTTTTTCAGTCAATGTGTGGAGGGCCGAATTGTTTATGATGCATAGGTGTGGTTGAACCTCTCATTCACAAACACCTACCTCTACTTTGCGTTTGAAGGGATTATACAGCCTAATTTAAAAATGACTCTTCAGTCCAATAAGCACTTGAGTGTGACTTAGTGCACTCAGTAATCTAATAGACCTGCCATACTGAAAGCTCAGGGTGTGCATTCCCAATAAGAGAAAGGGGTCATTTTTAAATTACAACTAATTATTGAACTGAAACAGTTGTGCATACCTATAAAAGTGCATATAAGCTCACAATTACAGTAATCATATAAAAAGCATCTACACAATGGGGTTGATTTACTAAAACTGGAGAGTTCAAAATCTGGTGCAGCTGTGCATGGCAGCCAATCAGCTTCTAACTTCAGCTTGTTCAATTAAGCTTTGACAAACAAACTTGGAATCCAATTGGTTTCTATGCAGAACTGCACCAGATTTTCACTCTCTAGTTTTAGTAAATCAACCCCAATATGTTTTATAATGAAAAACTTGAACAGTGACAGACTCTCGTGTACTTTTGTTACATACATACATACATACTTTTTTAAACACATGGCTAAGAAGTTCACATATACTGAGTTAGGTAGGTGTAACGGGAAGGCCCGGGGAACCCAGAATCCCTTAGAAAGTATGAGATACCCTTGCTTCAGCTTCCCCAATGCCTCTTATGTGGAAACCCCCCTGTGTCCCTCTTAGGGGCGCAGGGGGAATGAGAACCCCACTATGATCTGTGATAATCAGATTCAATGCAGTATATATATTGTATATAGATTGAATGTATACTGTGTGTGGGGGTTGTGTAATCATTGCTGTGATGAGGTGGGGAGTGATTTACATTCTACTGTCTAGTGTGGCTTGTGGTAATTAAGTCTGTAATTATAAGTTGTGGAACTAGCAGACAGAAAGGCTACAGATCCTTTCATTGTGAGAGGTGTATTGAAAGTTCGTTATGCAAATATTGTGTGAAGTCTTTTGATAGATGGGAGACAGTAAGGCTAGTCTAGAGGTCATGGGTCTGAGACAGCAGCTGTAGCTAATTGACTCATGTACATTGGGTCTGGTCAGATGGGTATTGGGAGACAAAAGCTAACCTGTTGTCTTCTAGGAGATGTCAAAATAATGTGTATTGGGCCTTGTTATGTTGTGGGTGGAGTTGGACCATTGTTCATGTAGATTAATGCAGGATTCGTTGAGTGTATAAAAAGACCTGTGTTTTCTCATAATAAAGTAGTTCATGTTGGAAAGATACAGAGTGCGTCTCGTTCTTTCGGAAGGATTAATTCCTATGGGAAGTGGTCATCTGAGTGTGGAGGATCAGCAGGGAATTTGTGTCCAGGAGAGGGAAGAGATCTAAACGGCATTAACCCCTTTCATACTTGGGTAGTCGTTACAGTAGGTATAAGGTCTCCCTGAGCTTAAGGTGAGAGTAAATTTACCCCATAGGTCCCCCATTTTATTGAATTTTAGGGGACAGTTTCTATTTCCATATATAACTTTTTATAAGGGATAATCTGATTAGGTAATTAGTGGTTCAAAAGGCAGAAGGTGTTTTACCCTAATGCATTCTATGGCAAGCTGCTCCCCCCCCCCCTTTTGTTAAAGGTATATCAGTCTTTTATTCTCGTAAGATGACACGCCGAGTAATATTTATGGAGAACCTTATGCTTTGGTAAGGTAAGGCGAGTGTATTTGATTCTTGGGGATAACCCTTTTCATAGAAAGCAAAGTATTGTCATTTGTATACTAAAAAAAGGATGAGGGGAGTTGTATCGGGACTGTCTGCATGATGTAAAGCAGCCTTGGGAATATGTGTTCATTTTAACTAATTCTGCCCACCCAAACCACAAAAAGATTATTCCAATTCTGGATATCCTGACGTATGGCTTCCAGTACAGTAAGGACATTTATTATATACAGCTCAGAGAAATTAACTGGAATTTGTATCCCAATAATGTTATGGCACCAGGCTTCCACAAGTTTCCTTGCTGTGATCAAATGCTTTTAAGGGCAGAGGAGGAATCTGGGGTCTTATAGACCCCTGATCTCTCCATAAGAAGTACCTGTCACATGCCTATTGCAGACACAATGTTTACATTTCTTGTGACAGCAATAAAAATAATAAAAATAAAAAAAAGCAACAGTGTAAAAAATAAATAAATACATAAATAATTTACATTTTCTTTTAAAGTGTTCGCAAAGGGCAGGAGACCGACATTCCTGATATCCAGGGAGAGGATTGGGATGACCTATGGACTCAACCTTTCAAGCATTTAGTCTCAGCTAGGGACAGACTAATCCAATTAAAATTTCTGCACAGGTGCTATTATACACCAGCTAGGCTTGCTAAAATATATGGTAATGACTTGGCGGAATGCTGGAGATGCTCAGTCTTTCCGGCTAATGCTGATCATATATTCTGGCAATGCCCTCACATTCAGAGTTTCTGGAAGGAGATCACGATGTGTATTTTGAATTTTCTGGCAGAACCGATACCTTTGACAGTGAGGGTGTGTTTGTTGGGACTGGTGGAGGAGGTGGTTCCCACAAGAGCTCAGAGAACGCTACTTACCATCCTCTTGTTCTACGGCAAGAAAGCCATACTATTAAAATGGAAGGATAGGAATGCACCTGATGTACTATTTTGGAAAGGGCTGGTAAACTCCATGTTGCCTTACTATAAAACTACCTATAGGGCCAGGGGTTGTGGGAAAAAATTTGATAAAGTTTGGAAGGCATGGTATGAATCCAAGAGTATGGTTGGTTAGGGTTGAACATCCTGGGGTATCACGTCGCCTCAAGAAGGTGCGGGGAGGCTTCTAAATGCAGGTAACCAGAAGGGGTGATGTGGTATAGACTGTAATGTATAGATAATAACAAGGTAACTGGTATCTGGTATCTGGATAACACACTCTATGATGATTATAAGCTAGACTGATCACCTGGACAGGGATCGATACCGCTTATGAACAAAACATAACAACATGCCTGTACTGCTGAGCTATAACAAGGGGGGGGGGAAGATGGGGGGGTTATGGTAGGTTAGTTGACTATGTTAGTCAGGTGAGGAATGTTGGGCCCTGTGTGGTCGCTAGCTGTGGGTGATTGTCACGTTGACACAAGAAGGTGCGGGGAGGCTTCTAAATGCAGGTAACCAGAAGGGGTGATGTGGTGTAGACTGTAAATGTATAGATAATAGCAAGGTAACTGGTATCTGGTATGTGGATAACACACTCTATGATGATTATAAGCTAGACTGATCACCTGGACAGGGATCGATACCGCTTATGAACAAAGTATAACAACATGCCCGTACTGCTGAGCTATAACAAGGGGGGGAGGGAAGATGGGGGGGTTATGGTAGGTTAGTTGACTATGTTAGTCAGGTGAGGAATGTTGGGCCCTGTGTGGTCGCTAGCTGTGGGTGATTGTCACGTTGACACACCCGGATGATGTATGTCTTTTTGAAAAATATGTTTAAGAAAAAGAAATTATAAAAAAAATAAAAAAGTGTTCGCAAAGGCGAACACATGCATCGATCCTGCATGCACACAAACAGCGATCATACCATACATGTGAGGTATTTTTTTACCATCAAAGTTTATTGAAGAGAAAAAAATAGTATCACATGCATACAGATATGGAAATAACAATTGAAACTTACAAGTTTGGTATGAAAAGAAGTACCAACATACATTGAATACGTGAGCAATCAACATAAAGGTAGATGCTTCTATTAGACACAAACCAGAGGCATCAACTCAGGCCTCGTGAAATCAAAGGTGAGCATCTCCTGCTATCATTGGGTATTTCCATATATAACCTTTCAGGAGAAAAATAACATAGCTAAAGAAGAAATTAGATGGAAAAGGAAGAAAGAAAAGGAGAGAGTCAGCGAGTGGATATTAGGGGTGTAACCCCTAGGGATGCGGCCGGCGATTCTAGAGGGTCTTTTAATGATGTGTCAATCAAACAATTATGCCCAGCTCTCGTAGTGTGGGTTAAGTGGGTTAAGTGGGCATTTAGTTGCAGTCAGTTACCAGAGAGGCCAGGTGTTCAAATGTGTTGTGGGGGTGAGACCTCAGATGAGAAGTGAGCGTTCTAGTTAATCCCCCGGGGGAGGGTTACCAATCAAGGCGTCATAGCCCGGGGAGAATTTAAAAGCAAACCAAGGAGACCATGTTTCATGAAATTGTTCAACATTTTCGTTCGATTGAGCAGTGGTATCCTCCATCTCACAGATTTCAGACACCTTGTGTAACCACTGAGAAATGGAAGGGACCCGTGTCGATTTCCAGTACAGCGGGATGAGAGACTTGGCCGCATTTAGCAAATGCCTGGAGAGGGATTTTTTGTATCTCTTAATGGAGAAGTGCGAAATATGCAGTAAGCAGCACGCTGCGTCAAGTGAAAGTTCGGTCTCCGTGATCTGCTTAATAATCTCCTTCACCCCCGACCAGTAAGCCTTTATCATATCACAATGCCACCATATATGCAGTAAGGAACCCGTAGCATTATGACATCTCCAGCATTTGTCAGAGGACTGGGGGTACCATTTATGTATTTTCTCCGGAGTGGCATACCATTGGGTCAAGATCTTGTATGATGTCTCCTGCATTCTCGTGCTGAGCGAGCATTTGTGAGACATGATGCTCGCTCTGGACCACTGGGCATCTGTAATTGCTACGCCTAAGCTTTCGGACCATCTCTTTCTGCGTCTGTCCCATTCAGGCCCCCCCAACCCCTGTAGCCAAGCATAGGCGATAGATGTCGATCTGGCAAAGCTTCGTATCTGTAAGTATGACCACAAAGGTAGAAGGGGCATATTGTTGTCCTCTCTGAGACGGGTCAGGTCTTTCATTGTCTCACCAACAAAACAGTGTTGGGCCAGAAGCGGCTTCATGCTGTCCTTGTTTATCATATATGGGTTCCCTACTCCTGGTGGGAAGGCTGGGTTGTTTGCAAGTGGTGTGAGAGGGCTAAGGGGCGAGGAGAACTGCGGATGTTGAGTTAATTGGTGAAAGATTTTGAGCGTAGTGCCAATCAGTGGGTGGGAGGTCATGGTCCGTGGATAGTTATCCATGGTGAGAACTGTAAGGGGATGGGGCTGAAGCTGGATTCGATCCCGACCCAGTCCTTACTGCCTGAGTGGCAGTGCCAGTCCACGAGTCTGGCAACATGTGAAGCCTGGTAGTATTTTTTGTAGTCTGGAATTCCAAAACCCCCAACCCGTTTGTTTCGGGTTAAGAGAGAGACTTTAATACGAGGCGGTTTGTGTGCCCAGATAAATCTCATCTGCATGGAATGGAGGGAAGCAAAAAAACTTTGGGGGATCCTAACTGGTAGAGTGCGAATTGAATATAGAACTTTTGGAAGGACCGCCATCTTGCAGATGGCTGCCCTTCCGAACCAGGAGAAATGTCCCGCATGCCACTTACGGAGATCACCCTCCACGCTTTTAAGAAGAGGGATAAAATTGTGATTGAAAATTGATGAAAGATTAGGTGTGAGCCACACTCCCAGATATTTAATGGCGGACGAGACCCAAGTAAATGAGTTATTAGTTTGAGCGGCTCTCAGCTCAGGTTCTGGCAATGTGATATTTAGTGCCTCAGATTTGGAGTAATTTATTTTGAGGTTGGAAATTCGGCCGTACGTTGAGAACTCCTTAAGTGGAGATGGTATAGAGATGTGTGGACTCGACAGGAAAAAAAGGAGGTCGTCCGCATAAGCGGCTACTTTGAACTCCCTGTTTCCCAACTGAAATCCCTTAATAGACTGGTTGGCTATGATTCTTCTAACAAACGGTTCCAACGAAATTATAAAGAGCAGGGGCGACAAAGGGCAGCCCTGCCTGGTTCCATTTTTGATATTTACCACATCTGAAAGGGTGCCGTTTATTTTAAGTTTTGCTGATGGATTCGTGTAAAGCGACGATATCCACGCCCTCATGTGCGGGCCCAGCCCTATATGTCCACAGGTCTCTAGCATGTAGTCCCACGCTACTCGATCGAAGGCCTCCTCCACGTCTGTTGATAGGAGAAAGCCCTCTATCTTTCGCTCGTGAGCTGCGTGGATGAGGTTGAGAGATTTAGTAACATTATCCCTAGCCTCCCTACCCGGCATGAAGCCAGCCTGACTAGGTCCTATCAAGTGTGGGAGTAGAGGTCTCAGCCTGTTGGCAACAATCTTTGCTATCAGTTTGATGTCTATGTTTAGCAAAGATATCGGCCTATAGCTCGTGCAATGTATTGGATCTTTGCCCGGCTTAGGCAGGACGGTGATATGTGCTGCAAGGAAATCAGACGGTATAACTCTTGGGTCCGAGAGAGTGTTCAGGGCATCTCGCAGTGGGGTTGTGAGAATGTCTATGAATGTCTTGTAGTATATAGCACTAAACCCGTCCGGGCCGGGGCTTTTGCCCGTTTTAAGTTCTTTAATGGCGAGTCTAAGTTCAGAGGCATCTATAGGGCTCTCGAGATGAGCTGCGTCATCTGTAGTAAGTGTGGGTAAAGAGGATTCCTTAAGATATTCCCGAATACCCTGTATTCTAGAATTAGTGGCATTCGTAGGGCCGTGTTGTGTCGGGAGATTATATAGGTTGGTATAGAAATCCTGAAAGTGTCGTGCTATCTTGTCAGTCTCCCTATCGATCCTCCCATCCTTATTTTGTATGCCCGTTATGTTGTGATGTACAGTCGATTCTCTGAGTGCCCTAGCCAGTAAATTGCCCGGTTTGTCACCCTGTTCGTAATATAGTTTTTTCCTGAAGAACAAGAATCGTTTTGTCCTAATGTCTAAGATCTGTCTGAGGGCTTTCCTGGACTCTAAAAGGGAAGTTGCCGATTTAGCTGTCAGGGACTGTTTATGAGAGGTTTCAAGCAAGCGGATGTTTTGCAGGAGGTGTGAAATTTCCCTGTCCCTCTCTCTCCTCCTCTGCGAGCCCATTTTAATTAATTCACCCCTAATCGTACATTTGTGGGCCCCCCAAACCATTAGGGGGTCGGCCCCTGGTGTAGCATTGAGCCTGAAGAACTCTAGGAGTGCCGAGTTCAGTGTCGGAAGCAGAGTGGGGTCTGTCAGCAGGGATGAGTTTAGCCTCCAAACATTAGATCTAATAGGGGGGGCAGTGAGGTTCAAAGAGAGGGAGACAGGAGCGTGATCCGAAAGGATCTGTGCTCCTATGCAGGAGCCAGTTATGGCATGTAGATCTCGTTGTATGGGAGAAAAAGAAACCCTGGACTGCCGCACTCTGTATAGACAGTTATTTATTCCAAAATTTCAGGTAAAAAATCCAAATTCAAAATAAATCCATAAATCCAAAACAACAAATGCAGATGGTGTGCATGCAGGGAAGGGTGGCTAACGCGTTTCACGTCACGAATTGACGCTTACTCATAGCTGTGAAATGAATATATAATCTATTCGGGAGTACCTGTCATGGGGGATGGAGTAGTAGGTAAAGTCCCTGTCCACTGGGTGCGTAAAGCGCCATGCGTCTACTAGGTCCAGAGAATTAAGTAGAGACTTGATTTTTTTCAGGATTTTGTAGGTGATATAGGTTTTCCCGGACGATGTGTCCTCTATGGGGTTGAGGGGGACATTAAAGTCTCCCCCAAGAATTAACCTACCGGAGCTGAAGCCCGACAGCTCCCTAATCAAAGTTTTGCAGAAGGACTGGTGCGAGGTATTGGGGAAATAGGCATTCGCTAGTGTGATAGGGATCCCACTACATTTCCCTTTAAGAAAAATAAATCTGCCCCCAGGGTCTATTATTTTGTCAGTCAGCTCAAATGATGCAGTTTTGCTAACTAAGATTGAGACCCCTTTGGACTTGCCAGCGTCATTGGTGGCATGATGGGCGTCTATGAAGTATGAGTCAGTAAGCTTAGGGATCTGGTTGGTTCTAAAGTGGGTTTCTTGTAGAAAAACAAAGCTGGGCCTACCTTTTTTGAGTTCTCTCAGCATAGTAGAGCGTTTCTCGGGAATGTTGAGTCCTCTAACATTATGAGAAATCACTGTGGGAGTGACGCCAAGATCGGAGTACGCCATGACACAAACGCAGAGAGGAAAGTTTTACACCTAAAGGCAACTCAAATAGAAGCGATTAATACACAGAAATCACCGGCCGACCTCGCCTGAGGAAACCCCCAAAATAAAATAGCAGGATAGAGAGAAAGGATCAAAGAAGAGTAGAAATTATATAGAAGTGAGTAGGGAGAAATTGAGGAGAACACTTCTCCCAGACGTGGTCACGTCCTGGAGAACTCAAATTAGTGCGTCTAGATGAGCCCAGAGGGTCCACCCAGACGCCCTATGTGGGAACGAGGTAGACACACCAAGGGTCTAGCAGCCAAACCTATATCTCAAGAGATATGTGCAGGTTATACCAAATGTAAGTAGGAAACAGTCGGGTAACGGCCCGTTAGTATGACATAACAAGTGCTTAAGGGTCTACTCTGCATAGGTAAATATAGCAGTAACTGTAAACAAACTAGTTTAGGTTAGAATGAACAAATGAGCAAGTGAACCTGAGACATGACCGAGCAAGGTCAGCAGATGGCGCCACCGAGGAGGGCAGGAACTCGCCTCTCCCCAGCCACGCCCCCCGGGACCCCCTCAGTTTAGCCGTGATGACACAATAAAGGAGAAGTATATAACACACACATGGTGGCCCCTATCGCCTCCCCGACCCGCATCCCCCCAGACCCGCATTTCAATAAAGCCTCACCGGTCCCCGGCTATATAAATGATCAGAAAAACAACATTATAATTATGCATTTGGATATTAGTGACACTTGCATTGTGATGGCCAGCTAGCAGGAAGTTCGGTAGGAGATCATGAAAGGGCTGATTGCGACCTTGTTGGGGAGGCGGCGGATGGGTAATCTAGCAAAAGTCTATGATGTGTATAGAGGGGGAGGGGGAATATAAATCCGAAGGAAGAGTACATTCCTAAGAAAGACATGGGCTAAGTGAGCTATAATTATAATTATAATTAAATCCATGAGACTGGAGCGAGTTTGTGAAGCGAAGAGTCCCATGGCTGGGTCCTACCGGACCGAGTTACCACCAAGTGTGAGCAAACCATGTAGATACACAACATACAAAGGTAGCTTCGAAAACCATCCAAGTCTAAATTTTCCCTGACTCGTAGAGTAATAAGAGCCCAGCTATATAAATGCTCATGAAGGTAACATTGTTATTGTGTATAAGGGCAGTAGTGATACTTGCGATTTGGTAAGTATCCAGCTAGCCAGATTCAGGTAGGGCGCCGGGGAAAAAAGTTGACAGTGATGTAGTAGGGGGATGCTGCAGATGAATGAGCTAGCCGTATGCTCAAAGGAAATATAAAAATAAGATCCCCGGGATAGCGTGTGATAATTGGGCTTCTATCATGGCCAGGGATCCGGGGCCAAGCACTGGATGGGGGCCGAGGAGGCCCAAGACCAGATCTCTCGAGGCAAGAGCACCATTGAGTGTGTGCAGATTATGTCATCCGGAGTTCAAGTGTGGCACGATCTCAGGTCTCCAGTATATTCCTGGAGGAGTGAGCACGGCTGCCCGGGGTCCCCTGTGCCCTGCTGTCACCTCTGTCAGGCCTCTGTTTCTTTGCGGACTGCTTCTCAGGCGTCGAAAGGGGAGAGTGCGGTGGGCTCCTGTCTGTATGAGGTAGGGAGAATTCCTGGTACCACTCAGGGAGCTCTACCCGGCCCAGCTGTAGCGCATCGCAGAAATCGGAAAGATCATTAGGCGTACGGAGAGTGTGTTGTCTGCCCCCATGTGTGACCATCAGCGCGAAAGGGAAGCGCCACGTGTACCGGAGATCTTTCTCCCTTAGCTTATCCAGAAGTGGCCGCAGAGCCCTGCGGTTCTTCAAAGTGATCTGAGAGAGATCCTGGAACAGTTTGATGTTTTCCCCATTAAACTCAATATGTTCACTTCTCCTCGCTTTTAGCATAATGTCTTCTTTAAGGCTGAAATTTTGCAGACAGCAAATAATGTCTCGAGGTGGCAGCGTGTCTGGGCCTCTGGCTCTGAGAGCCCTGTGCGCCCTGACAAAATCTATGACTGTATCTTCCGGACGTTCCAGGAGGCTGTTAAACACTCTCTGGAGGACAGGCGCAATTTGGTCGGTGTCCACCGACTCCGGGATACCACGCACTCTGATGTTATTGCGCCTTCCCCTATTGTCCAGGTCCTCCAAATGCCTGTTAACTTCTATAAAATGTAGAGCTTGTGTAGAGATCACTCTGTCTAGTCTCTGTATCGCCTTATCTCTAATTCTGCCCTCTGTCTCCACAGTCGCCATCTTTTCTTGTAAGACCATGAAGCTGGTTTTCAGGTCTGTAATGGCGGCTGAAAAAGAGGCTTTAATGTCAGCCGCAAAGCCTGACATATCGCCATAGGTGAGGGGATGATCTGCTTTAGTGTTTCTCCTACCGTATTCCTCCATAGCAGGTTGTGAGTCCTCGCTGGATGTCTCCTCTGCGTGGGTCGGCGCCATCTTGCCTCCCGCCGCGACTCTCAATACTGCCCCCTGAGTCTTGAATATGTCGGAGATATTCCGTCCGGAGCTAGCCGCCAAGGAACGCCTGGAGCAGGTCTGATGATAATGGCGGATCTGCTTGCTCATTATCGAGTATCTACCTTGCAGAGAGACGGGTTAGGGCCGCGGTCCCGACGGAGCTTCTCTTTTAGGCTGCCATCTCCTCCGCGCGCCAAGCCACGCCCCCCCATACATGTGAGGTATAACTGTAAAAGATCTTGGGCAGTAATTCTAGCACCAGACCTCCTGTGTAAATCTAAAGTTATAACCTGTAAAAGCTTTTAAATTGTTGCCTATAGAAAAATTTACATCATTTGTCGCCATTGCATGAGCTTGCACAATTTTGTGTCATGTATGGTACCCATATACTCGGCGTAACATCATCTTTTATATTTTACAAAATAATGGGTTATGTATTGTGCTTTTTTAATACATTGCGCGATAGTGACTCGTAAACTTTTTTTATTGAACACCTAATTAGCTATTCTAACACAAGCTTCCAAAGCTATTTTCTAAGCAAAATTATATCACAAGACTAAGTGTACTAGTCACTAGACATCAGCTGTTCGTTTCATTCCGAAATATTATTCGGACAAATTTTTTATTATTCAGAGATTCTGGGGTATATATCAGAATACCCGAATTACAGTATAAACAAAGTTTACTGATGCTCTGAATAACAAAATGAAATTCACCAGAATTTCCAAAATTTAAACTGAAATTCGAATAGAATTTTACATAAAATTCCATTCAAATTCGAACTGTAAACATATTTCTGAACACAGTGTTGTTAGAGTACCATTTTGAAATAATGCTGTTTTTGTTAAGCCAAAGGTGATTTAACCACTTCCCTACCCAGCCATAGTCAAATGACGTCCACAGATGGGATCTCCCATCCTGGGTGGGCGTCATATGACATCCTCGGCTTTGTAGGGGGATATCTGAATGATGCCTGCAGCTAGAGGCATCATTCAGATATCCTTTTGAAGTGCCGGCGATTCTGTGCGCCATAAGAACAATCATAGCGGCAGTTCCACCGCTTGATCGTTCTTATAGGCGGCGGGAGGGGACATCCCCCCTCCCGCCGCCATCCGGTGCTTCTCCGGGCTCTCCCGTGCGATCGGGGACCCGGAGAGAATCTTCCTGCGCCGGTGGTGGGTCACGTGATGAGCATAGAGATGACTGGTGACCAGATGGTCACCAGTCATCTCTATGATCGTCGGAGGCCCAGGCGCGATGTGATGACGTCACGCCCGGGTCCTCAAATGTAAACAAAGCCGCCATTGCGGCTAGTAAGTATGAGATCAGTGAAAAAATTTTCACTGATTTCATGCTTTCCAGCCTGGAGGAGAGATGTGGGGTCTTATTGACCCCGCATCTCTCAATAAAGAGGACCTGTCACACACATTCCTATTACAAGGGATGTTTACATGTTTACATTTCTTGTAATAGGAATAAAAGTGATCAAAAAAGGAAAAAAAAGTAAAATAAGTTTAAAAAAAGAAATAAATAAGTAAAAAAAAAAATAATAATAAAATTTTTTTTCTAAACGCCCCTGTCCTGTAGCTCGCGATCAGAAGTGAATGCACACGTAAGTCGCCCACATATGTAAACGCCGTTCAAACCACATATTTGAGGTATCGCCGTGTGCGTTAGAGCGCGTGCAACAATTCTAGCACTAGACCTCCTCTGTAATTCTAACCTGGTAACCTGTAAAAAAAATTAAAGTGTCGCCTATGGAGATTTTTAAGTACCGAAGTTTGGCGCCATTCCATGAGTGTGCGCAATTTTAAAGCGTGACATGTTAGGTATCTATTTACTTGGCGTAACATCATCTTTCATATTTTCCCCAAAAATTGGGCTAACTTCACAGTTTTGTTATTTTTTAATTAATGAAACCATTAAAAAAAAAAAAAAAGGCGTTTGAAAAATTATTGCGCAAATATTGTGCAAGAAAAAAAGTTGCAATGACCGTCATTTTATTCCCTAGGGTGTCTGCTAAAAAAACATATATAATGTTTGGGGGTTCTGAGTAATTTTCTAGCAAAAGAATGATGATTTGTACATGTAGGAGAGAAGTGCTCGAATAGGCCCGGTAAGGAAGTGGTATAAAAAGCCCGGTGTTGAAGTGGTTAAAGAGTCAGTGCAATCATTTGGTGAAGATCTTTCTTTTGTTTGTTCACTTTTCCACATTCAAATAAAAATAAATATATATTACATTTTCGATTCGACCGATTCTCAATTCTCAAAAACCGGTAAATTTGAAGAAAATTCAAAAAAAGACAAAACTATTTCCGAATACGAATCCCGAATACGAATTGAACGAATCAACTGAATTTAAATAAACTAAATAACTATGTACACAAATCTAAACAAAATGAAACGAAACAATTTTTTTCATCATGCACATGTCTACTAGTCACTCCAATCGGCGTGTTCTTTCTATGTAAAATTAAGTGATTGCTAGCACATACAGAGCAAGCTAACAGTGCAGGCAACATATTAGCAGACAATGGAATATGTGACCCAAGATGGTTCCTTTGACATCATTTAAATTATAGCTTTAAAGAAAATCCAGTATGAGGGTCTTTTTTAATGTAGCAATTAGAATTTTTTTAATTACTTAATAGCTATTACTGTTAATTAATGTTCTTGTAGCTTGTTTGATATTGCCTAATTGGGTTAAATGAAATATTTGTAGAAATGTCAAAATACCAGTAAATCCTGAACCTTTGCATTCATTAAATTAGGTCCGTCAAGATATATAATTTTAATTCCATGTGTTTAAAACACTTCACCTAGAAAGCCTTGGGCAAAATCATGTCTGAGGCCTCGTACACACGACCGATTTTCTCGTCGTAAAAAACACGTCGTTTTTTTCGACGAGATTCTTGTTAAGCTTGTCGATTTTCTCGTCAAGCTTTCTATGCGCACACACTGTCATTTTCCAATTTCCTCGTGGTTCTCTGCGCTCACGTCCAGCACGTACGACGGCACTATAAAGGGGAAGATCTTTTTTCTTGGCGCCACCCCTTGGGCTGCTTTTGCTGATCTCGTGTTACCGCGTGTGAAGTAAAAGTTTGGGAAGAGACGATTCGCGCTTTTCAGTCTTCGTACTTTTCAGATCGTTTTCTGCCGTTCAGTTTGTGCTTGTGGGTTCGTATCTTGACTTTCAGGGCGTCTAGGCAGGTCGTATCTGTTTTACAGTGCGTTCTTGCCTGTTCGTTTCTGAATTTCAGTTCGTTATTCATAGGCCTTGCTGTTCTAAAGTGCGTTCTGTTCTGTACGTTCTGATTAGACGACCGTTTCCTAGCCATGTCGCCTGGACGTTCTCGTCGTCGAGTTCGTGCTGTGCGTGCGCTTGGTGTTGGTCTGCTTGTTTTGGACCAAGACCAGTCCATGAATGGTGTGAGGAGGAGTTCATGGACCAAGAATTGGTTGCTCCAGCGGGACCAATTCTGCCACATGCCTCTGCTGCGGGAGATCGTCGAGAATAATCCTGAGGACTACAGGAATTTTCTGAGGATGTCTGACCCCGTTTTTCAGGAACTGTTGGCTTTGGTGTCCCCCTATATTACCAGGAAGGACACCGTTATGCGGGAAGCCATCAGTGCTGAGCAGAGGCTCATCGCCACGTTGCGTTACCTGGCGACAGGGAGAAGTCTTCAGGACTTGAAGTTCACCACAGGCATCTCCCCCCCAGGCTCTGGGCCTCATAATCCCAGACACCTGTTCTGCTATTATACAAGTCCTGCAGGAGGACTATATTAGGGTAAGTTTTCTCCCTTAACATCACATTTTATGTATTACATGTATGCTAATGTATTGTATTTCTTTCATCCTTCCCTAATTACCATGATTGTAATATGCTGAGAATGTCCCCTTTGTCCCCATGCATGTTGGAAGCTTTAGATTGCCCCTTTTTTTTCCTCCCTAAATATTTCCCCTCACTAACTTTTCCAGCAGGGGCGCCTGTTGCTCCAAATGTTGGGGGGTTCCAACCCCAATTTCGGAAATAAACTTCCTCCTTTTTTGCTCTGTTGCCTAATAAACGCCCCCAGTTGTCCCCTCCAATGCAGCCATTTAGTCCCCTCTAATGCAGCCAGTTTCCCCACAGCCCTGCACTTACCTTCTTGTGGTCAGCGCCATCCTTCTTCTGTCCTTGATGTCTTCTCCTTCCCTTCATGTTGCATCAGCCAATCATGTTACCATTAAACAGACTTGGTGAACATGATTGCCAGAGCAGCCTGTCAGTGTTTACACAAGGAATGCCCCCTCCTTGCGTCCCCGATTTTTCTTTGAGGAAGCCAATTACATCCCTCAGGTTGGAATTTGCAAGACTTTTTTAATACCTGTTTCTGCTCTGCAATTTTAACCCCCTAAATGACGCAATTATTCATATGTCGGTCGCTTTACAAGAGGCCATCCACCTGAATAGTGTGCGGCATAGACAATACATAGGTTCATGCAACGCATGAACCTATGTATTGTTCTGAGTGATGGGCACAGGAGAGAGGGGACAGTGCTCCAGCGCCCACTCTGGACGCACCGCCACTGCAATGCTATCCTGTGGCCAAACACATCTCCCCCCCCCAAAATAATTTAGTAATGGCCCATCAGAGGGGGTGATGAATATGATAAATGAGCCTTCCATTATACTTTTTTTACACACCTTAATAAACGTATAATTAGATTGATGTTGGGCTCTAATTTTTTGGGATAGAATTTCCTTGTAATGTATGCCTTTGTTTTTCTAATATTATTTCATCTTGTTTCACTCCACAGCTTCCTTCCACGCCACAGGAATGGCAGACTGTGGCATTGGAGTTTGCCACGCGGTGGGACTTCCCCAACTGCGGTGGGGCCATAGACGGGAAGCACGTCCACATCGTGCCGCCACCCCGTTCTGGATCCTACTACTACAATTACAAGGGGTTTCATAGCATTGTGCTGATGGCGGTGGTGTCAGCACGGTATGAATTCCTCTATGTTGATGTAGGGAAGAATGGCCGGATGTCCGATGGGGGATCCTTCATCCAGACGGAGTTTGCCCTCCGTCTCCAGAGTGACGACCTTGCATTGCCACCGGATGCAGGGAATATTGAAGGACTCCCCTTTGTTTTCTTGGCTGATGAAGCCTTCGGACTCGGACGGAATCTTATGAGGCCATTTCCACAGAGGACCCTGACCCCAGAGAAGAGTGTGTTCAATTACCGGCTGGCCAGGGCCCGAAGAGTCGTTGAAAATGCCTTCGGCATAATGGCCAGCCGGTTCCGCCTTTTTATGACTTCCATCCACTTGGCGGACTACAAAATAAACTATGTAGTGTTATGCTGCTGTGTGCTACACAACTTTCTGAGCCAAAAATCAAATTCCTATATGGCCTCAGTTTTGCCAGAGGCTGGACTTTCCCCTGCAAATCCCCTTCCGGGCCTGGAATCTGCCCGTCTTGGCTTGCCCCCCCAAAATGCCCGTGTGGTTCGGGACAAATACATGGAGTATTTCACGGGTAGGGGGGCAATTCCTATGCCAGCCTATGTCTAAGTATCCCAATAAAAATCTTGTTTAAACCTTTAATTATTTGTTCTTTCCTGTCTCCTAGTTTGTCTTTGTGCATTTGTAGTGGCAAGTGTATTTTACTTTAGTAAATAACAACCAATTTCACTATGTTACCTTACAAAAGAACCAAATAAGCTTAGAGAGTATTATAAAAAGAAGCTACACGTTGTTTGTGGTCAAATTTTTTACTCTCTGCACATTTTTTTTTGTTTTACTTTGGGGTTGGCCTGGCCACAACCCGGCAAATTTTGGCTTATGAAAATACAAAAATACCACTTGCATTTCTAAAATGACAACATTGGATACCTCTGAGCAATCTGAGACATTCAGTTACACAAACTATGTCTCTATGTGCCCGTCCTAATATGGGGTCCTGCCACCCCTTGCCCAGCCCAAAATTCAATAAGCACACATTTTTACTTTTTTGCAAATAGGAAGTTTACAATCCTGATCCCTATTGTCAACATGTGCTATCTGCCATCAGGGGTGATCAATGGACGTGTTTTGGGGGTGCATCCCCTTCCTCAGTTCACCGACTTTTGATACGAGGAAGGGGTTGCACCCACAAAAGACGTACATGGATATCCCCTGATGGCAGATAGCACATGTTCACACACTGTGTGCATATTCAATTTTTGGCTGCTTTGTTACTCAAAAAATTAGAAAAAATATAAAAACAAACATGTAAAAACAAATGTGTTTGGATGGCTTATTGAATTCTCCCCAAAACATCGAGAATGTCTTTAAATGTTTGTTCCATCACATGGATTCTTTGTTTAATTAGGTCCAGTTCCGTGCTACATTCCATCACTTGCTGGATGAGGCGGAGGGCACTGTCAGCAGAGAACGGTGTGCTATCCTTCACAACATTTCCATCCCCTAAAAAGCATTAAAAAAAAATAATCAAACTCTGCAGGCCTACCTCGCTTACCTTAAGCTGTGGTGTCAGATACTGACCTGTTGTGGTGACCAGATCCACAACGTCATCCACCTCTCCTTCCTGCACTTCTCCTTCCTCCACCTCAACTTCCTGCACATCTTTCGGTTGTGGATCTTTGGGAGTTTGGGGTTGCTTGGAAGTTGTGGGGTGCATGTGCTCCCTGGAGTGTCCTCCTCCCAGGCTTCTCTCCCCTATGAGAATAAAACCAATGGTCTATTTATCACACTGTAAAAATCTCATTGTTAAACTTAAAACAGGCTAAATTGTTTGGAAGTGGGGTACAAGTGTGTGTTTGTGTGGAATTTAAAGAAAAATGCATTATTTATGACCCCAAATATGTTTAGTATTCACATTTGGATGTAATTTTTTGGACATGGAGGCACCACAAATAAACTCTGATGCACCTGTGTGGGACACCCAAAAAAGGCGGGTCTGGTGGCCCACACTATAGTGCTCCAAAGTACAGATGTGGAAGCAGCTGCTGAGTGTCCTCTCCTTTACACTGATTAAAGTTTGCATTTCATTCTCCTTACAAACACATCATCTAGACTTAAAAATTATCCACAATACTTGATCAAAAATGGCAGATGTCTAATTACTTTTGGGGGTCTTAAATAAGCCAAAACCGCAGATAGTGGCCGAACGAAGTGTCGGTAACGTAACGAACGATTACTGTGCCCAACCTAGTTCAAAATATTACATTTTGGAAGGGAGTACAATATGATAAAAAAAAAAAAATGTCAGTTTCTAAAAAGATTAATAGCAGAAAGGTCGTCATTTTACTTACTTTTAGCGAGCATCCTCTTTATGATCCTCAAGTGGTCTGGCTCCCTCAGTTTGAGGTCTGACCACCTCTTTCTGAGCTGCTCATTTGAGCGTTTCACCCCGAACTTCGCCCTCAGACTCTTCACAACTTTAGTGAGGATTTTGGCCTTCCTTCTATTTGGTTTGATATACGGCCCATGCTTGGCATCATAATCAGCCTTGACCAAGATGTCCACCATCTCCGCCATCTCCGCAAAAGACATATTCGATGCCTTGAATCTCCTCCTTGATCGTGACGTGTCCTCGGTCTCCGGGCTTGTCTCTTCGCTAGTTGCGGAATTATCAGACACCTGCTGTAACTCCGCCATATCTGTCTGCGCGCCGAAAGAGAAGGGGCGGGGAAAAGATGTTAGTTAGAACGTCATGGGCGGGCGACGTGTGCGGAGCGACGTGCTCGAATTTGGACGCATGCGTGGTGTGTATATAGCAAACACACATGTGACTATAGTACGTTCGGTGTGCGGAGAGAGGAGTTCAAGTGACGGACGTGCGAACGAAGGTATGTGATTTTGTGAGACTTGTAAAAATTGTTGGCCTATACTGTCTTGAGATTGGTGGAGGATATATATGGTGACTAGGATGTGAAGGAGGTTAGACTGTTTGCCTCACATTATTTAAATATAATTTATTTTACTTGCAGATACAATATGAATGTCTTTATTAGCGACAAAGAGTTCCTGGCGGAATTTATTGACCGGGTAAGGGAGCTGCCGGCTCTGTGGGAGACCAAAAACCCCATCCATAAAAAAAAAGGGGTGAGAAAAGCAGCGCTGGAGAAGCTGCTCCCATTTGTGCATACCAAGGTGCCCACAGCCACAGCAAAACAAGTGGACACTAAAATTGGGAGCTTGAGAGGTACCTACAGGACTGAACGCTCTAAGGTGCTGGCTTCTCAGAGGTCAGGAGCAGCAGCAGATGATGTTTATGTCCCGATTTTGTGGTACTACAGCAGGATGTCCTTCCTGGATGACCACATTGAGCCAAGGCCATCACTCTCCACTCTTCCCCCCAGACTTCCCTGCAGCCAACCTGAGCCTTCTCTGGAGCAAGAGGAGGCAGCCATCCTGGATGATCCTGATTTGTCCATCTGGAGCCAGGTATAGTATTAACTGAAAATGTAGTGGGATAAAATTAATGTTTCCCAAATATGTCAGGATGAGAAACATACATTATTTTGTATTACACAAGTGAAAACATGATCTGTAGACATTATTCTGCACTTAATTGTGTGGTAAATAGTCAAGCTGATGTAGTGGTAAATTTAAAGCAAGGATTTATGCATTTACATTCTAATTGCTTCCATCAGGATTACAAAGTTTGATGCAAAGATTAAACCAACATATTAAACTATGTTTCTTTTTCATACACAGGATGAAATCAGCCAGGAGGAGGGTCTGGAAACTGTAAGGCAGGAGGAGGAAGGGCCCAGTGGCAGCCAGGAGGTGGCAGGGCCCAGTACCAGCCAGGAGGTGGCAGGGCCCAGTGGCAGCCAGGAGGTGGCAGGGCCCAGTGGCAGCCAGGAGGTGGCAGGGCCCAGTGGCAGCCAGGAGGTGGCAGGGCCCAGTGGCAGACAGGAGGTGGCAGGGCAAAGGAGAAGCACCAGATCCCAGGTGCCTCCCATCAGGCTTCACAAAAGAGGCAGGAGGGACAGGACCACCAGTGAGGCAGCAATGGCCCTTATTAAAGAGGCCCATGCCACCCTCAAGGAGCCCACATCCCCTGAAGAGGCCATTGCCGGCCTAGTGGAGGCTAAGTTCAAGGTGATGAGCATGGAGCAACGCCTCCTATGCGAACCCCTGCTCATCACCTTGCTCAACAAGGGGGTGATGGAGCAAATTACCCCCAATACCGCCATATGTGAGGTGGCCCAACTGACCCAACCTCAACCTCCACCTCCACCTTCCTCTTCTGCCCCACCCCCTTCTGCTACACCTCCACCTTCTGCCCCACCCCCTTCTGCTACACCTCCACCTTCTGCCCCACCCCCTTCTGCTACACCTCCACCTTCTGCCCCACCCCCTTCTGCTACACCTCCACCTTCTGCCCCACCCCCTTCTGCTACACCTCCACCTTCTGCCCCACCCTCTTCTGCTACACCTCCACCTTCTGCCCCACCCCCTTCTGCTACACCTCCACCTTCTTCTTCTGCCCCACCCCCTTCTGCTACACCTCCACCTCCTCCTCCTGACAGGAGTACCCCTCCAGTGGGCCAGCCTCCAGCTAAACGAAGAAGGAAGGCTGCAGGAAAGGCTGCAGGAAAGGCTTCAGGAAAGGCTGCAGGGAAGGTTGCCAGGAAGAAGAGGAAGTGATGGCCTTGCTTCATTGTGGTCGCACTGGTCGGACAGAAGGCAGCCTGTTGTAGTACCACACACTTGGGACATATATCTCACCTGCTGCTGTTCCTGACCTCTGGGAGGCCAGCATCAGATTGTGTTCTGAAATGTGGGCCTTCTCAAGCTCCCAATTTTAGTGTCCACACAGGGTTGCTGTGTGCTCTGGGGTCCCTGGGATGCACAAATGGCAGCAGCTTCTCCAGCGCTGCCTTCTCTTTATTTAATTTATAAACATGAATAAATGTGTTTTTTGTTTAAGTTCATACTTGACTATGTGTATTTTTAAATTAAAAAAAACAAGCTTTGGAGTAAGCAGATACATTTGACTGACAATAAAAGGCACAGATATCACCCCCCCAAAAGAATAACTAAATCTGATTAGCTCAAAAACATGGTGTGAAATTTTAAAAATATAGATTAGAAAATTAAATGGGAGATCGCTATCAAAACATTGAGAAATTATAATTAACATCATTTTGAAAAATCTAACCATTTAAATTATTCCTAAAAACTTGCACGATATAATACACATAAATCTTATAAAGAGCAGCATGAAAAAGGTTAAAAATAAGGCAGAACTCTGTGTGAATATCAGCAGCAAAAGAAGGTCTCTCGTTTTGATTAATGTAACATTCTAACGAAGAATTCAATGCAGAACATTTAAACGATGAAATATTTATGAGCGTGACGAATGTGCTCTCTCCATTATGAAGGCTTGTTTTACCAGAAGATGCGCTCCCGTCTCATAGTTGCTTGTGAGCATGCGCGCTTTTGGAAGAGTCGTAAAAGCATACACACGAACCATTTTCTCGTCACAAAACAGGCCGACGAGAAACACGACGAGGAAATCTGGAATCCTGACGAGAAAATAGAGAGCAGGTTCTCTATTTTCTCGTCGAGATTCTCGTCAAGTTTCTCGTCGTAAAACCATACACACGAACGTTTTTCTAGACAAAAAAACTCTCGCTGCACTTTTCTTGACTGTTTTGGACGAGAAAATCGGTCGTGTGTACGAGGCCTGACAGTCCACTCACAATGATTTACAAAGACCTTTTCTTACTCCATAAGTAAAAAGTAGACAACCAGGCATCTGTCAGTCAATCTTTTACAAAACCTGTGTAAGACTATAATTATTCAGTGAGCTGGGTCAGCAGTAAGAACATGTGTGCTGCACAAGATGACACATCACTTTGAGGCAAAGGGCCTTTTATTCCCCAGTGTAGAGGAAAAAAAGGTACAATTTTGTTGACCAATTTGCTGCAGTAGTCATTTTTTAATTTCCTCTGCATTGCAGTAGAGATATTGCAGTGTTTTCCCTTGAGTTAACACATCTGTTTATAAAATAAATCTAATATGGTGTAATGTATCTGTGATTAAGAGGTTCAAACACACTTCTGCATAAGTGCTTAGCCCCAGCAGCTCTAATACACCACAATGACTGCACTAATAGATCATGTGTAATGCTTATTAATTCTTTACATGTACCTTGCAAATTAATAAATATTTGTTCAATGCATCTATGTAACAAATAACACTAGAACTCCTAAAGCTGCCCTATTGGTAAAGTTTGTGTTCTTTACTAGTAGTTCATATGCATCATTCATTTTACCAAACAGCTACATTGTTCTCTCACAGTATTTCCCTCATGTGTACTAGAGGTGCGCATCTTCACTGGTCTCACGATTTGGTTAGATTACAATTATCCTGTCAATGATTTAATTTGATTCGATTCTGCATTGCATCATAATTACTGCCCATTGTTTTCATCCAAAAATTCAAGCAGTCAGAAGAACTGATTTTATTATATTTATCTGCTCTTAAATAAATAAATAAATACCACACTCTGCATTGTAGCAAAGTCTGAACACAGCAGGCAACAACAGTATTTATTTAGAACAGTAAATACTAAATGGTACAGCCCTCTTTACATTCCACAGCCCTCCTGCATATTAAGCAGCAAATAGAACAATGTAATATAACCTGAGGGTTTTTTATTTTTTGCGCTATAAACAAAAAAAGAGCGACAAGTTTGAAAAAAAACACATCTTTTACTTTTTGCTATAGTAAATATCCAATTTTTTTATAAAAAAAAATAAAAATGGCTCAGTTTAGGAATATATGTCAGGTCACCTGTGGCCAGATGACAGATGCACATCGTAGTGGGTCAGGAGTGCACCACAAGGTAGTGAACCCTGTGGCTGACTGCTGCGGATGGAATACTGGGTGGTTGTGGAAAGCGGGACCAGAGGAGCACAACCGGGATCCACAGGGAGCTAGAGCCAAGATACCCCAGGGCACGGAGTCTAAGACCCAGCAGGTTTTCACCTGCTAGAGTCCCCTAGCTCACAGGTAAGGAGGAGAGAGGGGAAGCAGCAGCACAGGATACAAGAATCGTGAGGGGAAAAGCCAAGGTCAGGGCAACAAGCAGACAAGGATAAACGAAGGACAAGCCGAAGGTCAAGGGTCACAAGCAAACAGGGATAGTCGCGAACAAGCCAATATCGTCACACAGAGACAGACGTAGCACACGGCAGGCAGGAACCCAAACACACGATGCTTAAACAAACACGTTGATCAGCAAAGCAGGCTTGCAGTGCACAGGTTAATATAGTGTTCTGTGATAGGCCCTGGGGTGGAGTCAGGCTGGGAGGAGATTATAAAGGAAGCCAGGTGAAGGGGTCTGGCCTCTAAGATGAACACATGAGGAGGAAAGGTAAGATGGCAGACAGACATTAGTGCATATCCATGACAGTACCAGTGGCGGCTGGTGATAAAAAAATTTGGGGGGGCACAAACCCCTACAGGTCCTTAATTGCCCACCCTCTGCTGTCACGGCTCCAACTACCCGAACTACCCGAACACACTATACACAAAGCATACACAGAACACACTGTGCATACACAAAACATACACAGAACATACTGTGCATACACAAAACATACACAGAACACACACCGTGCATACACAGAACAACATACAATACATACAATACATACAGAGAACACACATTACATACAATACATACAGAGAACACACATTACATACAGAGAACACACATTACATACAGAGAACACACATTACATACAATATATACAGAGAACACACATTACATACAATATATACAGAGAACACACATTACATACAGAGAACACACATTACATACAGAGAACACACATTACTTTCAGAGAACACAGCACACTATATACAGAGGTGGATGGGATCCAGTAGCACATTAGTTATATTGGCACCTGAGTCAGTAAGGATGAATTCTCCTGTAATGTGATGGAGTTGTCATGTTCTCACCTTCCCCCACAGACCATGTTCTCTCTCCTCCCATACAGTAATGTTTTGTAACTTCTTCCCTGCCTGAATGTCCGTTTTTTACATATTTTAAAACAATCTGTTGCTGTGAAACACACACATCTTCTCATCACAGAGTCCCACACAATAGCTGCAATGCCATGAGTTACTGCATGTGCATAAGAGACAGCCGAAGCAGTCTGCCTAGAGGGGGGGGGGAGGGAAGAGCAGCGTGAGATACAGACTCTAATACTCTGTGACTGACTGTCCTTACTACTCTGTGACTGACCGTCCTTACTGGAGAGGAGATTGTTCCTGTAAATAGGAAATAACGGCACTTACTGTAAGCCTTGGTATGTGGAGGGAAGACACATTCAGATCACAGTACATCCCATCAGATCCTCATAGAGCCGACATCCCACTTAGAACAGAAAGTGAAAGTGACACGGCTGCCCGCGAAAGCACCTCATAAGTCCTACGGCGGCTGCTAATGGTCAGATAGATAGACGTACAGAAGACTGACCCAATGAGAGTGCTGGGGCTATTAGCTGTACGCCTCAAACAACACAAAACCCCGCAAATGTAGCTTCTCGCCTGCAATCACGGGATTGCATTGGGATGACGCTCCCATAGGGCACTGGGGCCGGCGCCCGAGCCCATTGAATTTAAAGAACTTTAAAAAAAATATATATATTTTTTTAAAGGGCCCCTTTTTTTTTTACAATAGCTTTGGGGGGGGCGGTGCCCGTGCACCCCCTATGGACGGGCCACCACTGGACAGTACCCTCCCTCTTACGAGGCCTTCCCCTTCCTCGCCTGGGCCCAGGTTTAGAGGGAAACCTCAGATGAAACTCCTTTAACAGACGAGGTGCAAAGACCTCAGATGCAGCGATCCAAGACCTCTCCTCAGGACCAAACCCCTTCCAATGAACGAGGTACTGAAGAACGCCTTTACAGAGTCGGGAGTCCAGAATTTGACTGACCTCGTACTCCTGATTATCCTCAGAGACAGGCGCAACGGTAGGGAGAGGACGAGAGAATTTATTGAGGACTAAAGGCTTTAGAAGGGCAACATGGAAGGAGTTAGAGATTTTAAGGCTCTTAGGAATCTGGAGTTTGAAACAAACCGGATTCAGTTTAGCAGTTACAGTGTATGGACCAATGAATCGTGGAGCAAACTTCAGAGAAGGAACTCGGAGCTTGATGTTCCTGGTGGAGAGCCAGACTTTGTCCCCTGGCTGAAGAGAAGGCGGTTTACGCCTGCGGCGGTCGGCAAAGCCTTTGAATTTTTCAGCAGCTGCCCGGAGGGAATCATGAACGTCACCCCAAACAGAATTGAGAGACTCCTGAACCGAAGCCAAAGCTGGAATATCTGGAGAACAGGTCATGGGAAGAGGAAGTTGAGGGTGTTTTCCATAAACTGTGAAAAAGGGTGTCTTCTGCGAACTGGTATTTACATGATTGTTATGAGAGAATTCTGCCCATGGGAGTAGAGAGGACCAATCATCATGATGAGAAGACACATAGGTGCGAAGAAAGACCTCTAACTCCTGATTAACCCTCTCAGTCTGTCCATTGGATTGAGGGTGGTAGGAAGAGGAAAAATCCAAGACAATATTGAGGGATTTGCAAAAGGCTCTCCAAAAACGAGACGTAAATTGAACACCCCTGTCAGAAACAATATGAGAAGGAACCCCATGGAGGCAGAAAATTTCTCGAATAAAAATGGGAACCAAGGCAGGAGCAGAAGGAAGACCAGGAAGAGGAACAAAATGAGCCATCTTGGAGAACCGATCGATTACCACCCAAATGACCGTATTATTCTCAGACAGTGGTAGGTCGGTGATAAAATCCATGGCAATATGAGCCCAGGGCTCCTTAGGAATGGGCAAGGGCATGAGGAGACCAGCAGGAGCTTGTGTGGAGGATTTGGACTGAGCACAGACATGACAAGCCTTAACGTAGTCTTTGACGTCTGAGCGGAGATTAGGCCACCAGTAGTGACGACTGAGGAGTAAGAAGCATCGGAGGAATCCAGAATGACCTGCCACCTTGGAATCATGTCCCCAACGAAGGATCTTAGCTCTTAGCTCAGTGGGGACAAAGGTCTTACCATGAGGAATTTTAGACTCCAGGGTGGTAGAATGGGCAACAATGCACGAGGTTGGAATGATCGGCTCAGGTTCAGGGGCGGACTCCTTGTCCAAAGTGTCAAATGACCTAGAGAGCGCATCCGCCCGACAGTTGCAGGAACCAGGTTTGTAGGTAATCGTGAAATTAAAACGGGCAAAGAAGAGACTCCACCTGGCCTGTCTGGGATTCAGACGTTTAGCATTCTGTAGATACTGTAAATTCTTATGATCAGTAAAGATCGTTATGGAGTGAGGGGAACCCTCCAAGAGATGACGCCACTCCTCTAACGCCAATTTAATTGCGAGAAGTTCCCGATCACTGATGGCATAATTCTTCTCTGCCTGAGAATTTTTTTTGGAGAAGAACGCACATGGTTGACGTCTCTTCTCAAAGAATTGAAGAAGCACAGCTCCCACCCCCATTGAGGAAGCGTCCACTTCAATAAAAAATGTATCCCCAGGATTAGGTCTCCTCAAGAGAGGTCCAGAAACAAAGGCCTGTTTCAGGTCGTGAAATGCAGAGACAGCTTCGGGAGGCCAATCTTTGGCATTCGCACCCTTCTTGGTCAAAGCGAAAATAGGCGCGGCAATGGAAGAGTAATTCCTTATGAACTGCCTATAATAATTTGTGAAGCCAAGAAATCGCTGTGTGGCCTTGAGGCTAGCAGGAAGAGGCCAGTTGGTAATAGCCAAGACCTTCCCAGGATCCATACGAAGACCCAAACATGAGACAAAGCACCCCAGAAACAGGACTTCAGAACATTCAAAGGAACATTTCTCAAGCTTGGCATAGAGATTATTCTCTCTAAGACGCTGAAGTACAGTGCAGACATGGTTTCTGTGGAGGTGCAGATTTTCCGAAAAGATCAGAATGTCATCCAGATAGATGACAACAAACTGGTACAGCAGATCCCTGAAGATTTCATTGGCGAAGTTTTGAAACACGGCTGGGGCATTACACAAACCAAAAGGCATCACCAGGTATTCGTAATGCCCGTCTCTAGTGTTGAATGCAGTCTTCCATTCATCACCCTCCCGTATTCGAATGAGATTGTATGCGCCTCTGAGATCCAACTTGGTGAAAATGGAGGCACCCTTCAACCTGTCGAATAGATCAGATATTAAGGGTAAGGGGTATAGATTTTTAATAGTAACCGCGTTTAGACCTTGATAGTCGATGCAGGGTCTTAAGGTACCATCCTTTTTGGCAATGAAAAAGAACCCTGCCCCTGCAGGCGATGAGGATTTCCGGATGAAACCTCTCTCCAGATTCTCTGCGACATATTCAGACATGGCCCGGGTCTCTGGGATGGACAGAGGGTAGGTACGACCCCTGGGCAGAGTTGCTCCAGGGACAAGGTCAATAGCACAGTCAAAAGACCTGTGGGGAGGAAGCACCTCAGCTGATTTCTTACAGAACACATACCGGTAATCGCTGTACGCGGCGGGAAGATCAGAAGAAACAGAAGTGGTAGCAACCGGAAGTCTCTCCTTTGGGGGCCACCTTGAGAAGACACGACGAGAAACATGAGGAACCCCAGGCCAGGACCTGCCCAGAGACCCAGTCCACATGTGGAGAGTGGAGCTGTAGCCAAGGAAGGCCCAATACAACGGGGATAGAGGCCTTGGGTAGAATGAGAAAGACTATCCACTCCTGGGGGAGAATCCCTACCGACATCCTAATGGGTAGCGTCTGGAAGCGAATAGGGCCCCCTGGGAGAACGGTGCCATAAATTCCCATCTACCAATGGGGTAGTGAGAGGTGAAAGGGTAAGCTTCATAGAAGAAGCAGTTCTCCAATCCATAAAATTGCCGGCAGCCCCGGAATCCAGATATGCAAGGGTTGATTGAGGAGAATGGCCTACATGAAGGAACACCGGCAGGAGAAGTCAAGAAGGTGATGTTTCTGGGTCCAATACTCCACCTTCCAAATGTATTAGACCCGAGCGTTTCCCGGATGAAGCGAGCAGGAGTCACGAAAATGACCCTTGCCCCCACAATAGAGGCACAAGCCCAGGGTTCTGCGCCTAGCATGTTCTTCCAGGGTTAGTCTGGTCCGACCCAGCTGCATAGGTTCCTCAGCAGGCAGAAGATGCTCCACGGGATGAAGGGAGGGGAGCTCAGACTTGCTAGGGCCCAGGGAGTGCTGGCGTCTTTTTTCTAGGGACCTCTCCTGAAAACGAATGTCGATCTGATTACACAAAGAAATTACATCATCCAGACCGACGGGGATGGCTCTTCCCACTAATTCGTCTTTCACTCGGTCAGAGAGGCCATGTAAAAAGGTAGTGACCAGGGCCTCATTGTTCCAGCTCAATTCAGCTGTGTGGATATGGAACTGAAGAGCATATTGTCCATCAGAACTAGACTCTTGGCGAAGACGTAAGAGAGCACTAGCCGCTGAAGAAGCCCGAGCCGGCTCCTCGAAGATATTACAAAAGAGCTTCAAGGAGTCGGACAGGCTGGAAACCACTGGATCATTCTTCTCCCACAGGGGGGCAGCCCAGGCTAAAGCTTCACCGGAGAGGAGGGAAATGATATAGGCTACCTTAGCCCGATCAGACAGGAAGTTTTGAGGCTGAAGCTCAAAATGAATCGTACATTGGCTGAGAAACCCCCTGCAGGCCTTGGAGTCCCCAGAGAAACGAAACAGAGCTGGCAGTTTTAGTGAGTGTGTGGCTGCGACTGGTGCAATAGGTGCAGCCGCTGGTTGTACTTGAGGTTGCGGATTTGGGGTTCCCAAGGAGGCCTGAAGCTGCTCGAAGCGAGAAGCCAGATCCTGGAGGAATCGCATAACCTGAGTCTGATTCGATTCCTGGGTCTCAAGTCTGCGGACTATGCCCTGCAATGGATCATCCGCGGGGAGCGGCATGTCAGCCGGGTTCATGGCTGATCAAACTGTCAGGTCACCTGTGGCCAGATGACAGATGCACACCGTAGTGTGTCAGGAGTGCACGACAAGGTAGTGAACCCTGTGGCTAACTGCTGCGGATGGAATACTGGGTGGTTGTGGAAAGCGGGACCAGAGGAGCACAACCGGGATCCACAGGGAGCTAGAGCCAAGATTCCCCAGGGCGCGGTGTCTAAGACCCAGCAGGTTTTCACCAGAACCTCTAGTGGTGAGGATGTTACGCTGCAGGCTGGGTCCAGGTCGCGGCCCCTAGAGTCCCCTAGCTCACACCCCGTAGGGTAAGGAGGAGAGAGGGGAAGCAGCAGCACAGGATACAAGAATGGTGAGGGTAAAAGGTCAGGGCAACAAGCATACAAGTATAAACAAAGGACAAGCCGAAGGTCAAGGGTCACAAGCAGACAGGGATAGTCGGGAACAAGCCAATATCGTAACACAGAGACAGACGTAGCACACGGCAGGCAGGAACCCAAACACACAATGCTTATACAAACACGTTGATCAGCAGCAGGCTTGCAGTGCACAGGTTAATATAGTGTTCTGTGATAGGCCCTGGGGTGGAGTCAGGCTGGGAGGAGATTATAAAGGAAGCCAGGTGAAGGGGTCTGGCCTCTAAGAAGAACACATGAGGAGGAAAGGTAAGATGGCAGACAGACATTAGTGCATATCCATGACAATATATATAGGTTTGCGCAAAAGTTATAGCGTCCACAAACAATGGGAAAGATTTATGGCATTTATATGGCGTTTTTTTTTTTTTTTTTTTACTAGTAATGGCAGTGATCTGCGATTTTTTGCGGTATTGCAACGTTGCGGTGGACAGGTCGGACACTTTTGACACATTTTTACTATGTGTTCTTACTGTGGGGGAAAGGTAACTGACTATAGGAGATGACAGATCGTGTTTTCTACTTTGTAGAAAGACACGATCTGTCTGGTCTCCTCAGACTGCACGGAGGTTTGTGTGTTTACACACACAAACCCCCGTGCTCCCGCTCATGCACGCGATCGCGCGTGGCCGGCAGCAATCGCGCCTGCCGGAAATCGTACCCACTGGCCACGTGCATCGGGTTCCCTGCCGTGCAGGGGGCATGCACGCGCGCCTCCGGTGGTGCTCGCACACCCTCTGGTGGCTCTCCTGGGCGAAGCCGTATATATATACACGGGAATTCGCCCAGGAGAGCCATTCTGCTGCAGTTTATCTGCGTGAGCTGGTCAGGAACTGGTTAAATAGTAAAAGAGGGAAGTCAGATCATAATTGTGAAACCGCATCCAATTCGCATATGTGTGAACCAGGCTTAAATTATTAAAATCCACAATATTGTATTCACCAAAACAAAATGGCGTATGTTTTTTTTTCTAAACTACTTCTTTGTTTAACTAGTGTCTTTCATACTTTGTGAGTAACAGTGGTGGCTGTTGTCAAATTATTTGTTTTTGTAGTTTTCTTTTTTGCATCAAAATTTTATTTACATAGTATGCAATCCTCAAGATAATTTTTTTATCTACAATTCTCCCTTTTATTCTTTCTTTTGTGACATCGCCAATTTAACATTTTTGTCAGATTTAACCACATACTGTACTTTGACGCAACTCATAGGACAGTATTCAGTCAGTATTCAGTCTTCTGCGCACAAATGTGGCCATCTAATTGTCGATGGACACTCTTTATTTTTATTCCAAATGTCCTGGGTTCATACACGTAACTTCCAATCCCACGTATTCACTACGCGTTGCTGCCCTCCTCAGACTGGGGTGGTCCATAGAAACTATGGACAAAAGAACAAAAAAAGGGAAGATGCCACACAGGCCTGCAGATCCTGACGCATTTTGTGGTGTTCCCCTCTTCTTCAGAGCCCACCCCCTGAAAACGCATCAGCGTCTTAATGCCTTTGCTGTATCTTTCTGGTGTATTAGGAAGCATGCACAGTGGTTTTGGCTGTTCTACATTTGGAGATTTGTAATGGTAAATGCATTAGTCTGATGCACCCTCTTTTTGTACATTTGGTGTAACTCATACCTGTGTAAAATATTATTTATAGCGATTCTTATATTTTTTTGTGAGAATATAGGGTTTATTAGCAACACTATTCATCTTTCATCCACATTCCTCAGCCATTATTGATTTAACAAGAGTCAATGGTTTACATTTGGTTTAGGGCTAATTTTACACATGGTAAATTAACCCACACTAGGCTTAAAAAATACATCCACAGGTAAACTAGAGAAAGGTCTCAATATGAGGCCCACTTTAAACTTATAACTAGGCATTGCCGAACGGACCTGGTTTGAGCTGGGGGGTTCACAGAAAAAATCAATGGGAGCCAAATGTTAAAAAAACTGAAACATCCATTTCTAGAGTAATCAACAAGGGATTTTCAAACCAATGACATGGGATTGTAGGTCGCACCTTCTATTGTTCTTAATAAAAACACAATACAACCAAATTTGTGTTTTAAATGGCCGTGGCCATTAAATTCTAAAATTATATTTAAAACTTTAAAACAAATTCTAAAATCACTCAGTCATAGGACTCAAGCTATAAATGAATCAATTCATAAAAACCAAAGTCCCCCCTTGATCCAAGGGTGACATAACCACATAATGGTGCCAGCGACAAGGGTGGGAGGGAAGGGGAGCTCAAGCCTAAGCCGCTTCAGTGCAACTGTGATCGGGTCTGTCAAACAGTTTGTTTATAAAACCTCCTGACACCAGTGAAAAAATGTTTTTCCCTCTCACTGCCTCGTGACAAGCCCGCTCTTTTTTTTATTTATATAAGACTTTATAAAAACCCGTGCAGGCCACAATCCCATGTTGTGGGTCTATTATTGTGCCCACTATTCATGGGATTGTAGGTTGCACCTTCTATTGTTCTTAATAAAAACACAATACATGAGATTAGGCAACTGGCCAACATTTCAGGAACTGATGCATAGAAATGGCCCTTTCCAATTCGTTTTTTGCAAGTGGCGCAACCAAGACACTTCCTAAGTACTGCAGTAGCACCATGCTCCCTGGATCGTAGTTTAACACCGTTTGAGAAACAATGTATGGAAAAAGAACCATTCACGCATGCAGTATCTAAAATGTACGCGTTATTGATTAAACCACCAGAGGATTTTCAGTTGCCCTTTTTCCGTAAATGGGAAATAGACCTGGGGAGGACTTTTCAGGAAGACCAAAATACTAAAATGATACAATCTATATTTAAGACAGCAACATGTACAAAAATACAGGAAACAAATTATAAAATTATTTGACAATGGTACAAAACTCCAGAAATACTTTATAAATGTTTCCCGAATATATCAGGGGAGTGTTGGAGATGCCAGACAAAACAGGGATCCTTGTTACATGTTTTTTGGTCCTGCCCCAGAGTTAAGGAATTCTGGAAGGAAGTCCTAGAGATTACTCAAAAATTTAGTGAGGCAGAAATACAGGAGAATCCAGCGTTCTTTCTTTTGCATCTATCAGCGATTCCGAGGGAAACATACAGGAATTCCATCCTGTGTCACCTATTGAATGCTGATAAAGCATGCATACCGCTTAAATGAAAACAAGGGGGGACAACTAGGGGGAATCAAATGTATCAATTTACTTTTTGTTGTATATATCGAAGGAGGATATGTTACAAATATGTAAATATGATTTTTTTTATTTTTTTTATGTCTGTTTTTCTTTATTCCTTTCTCTGTATAAAGGAAAAAAAAAGGTAGAAAAATAAAGAAATTATAAAAAAAAAAAACACAATACAACCAAATTGGTGTTTTAAATGGCCGCGGCACCTTTATTGGTATTTAAATAAATCAAATAACTTTATTCAAATATTAATTAGTGAAAGAATAAATAAATTATATTTAAAACTTTATAAACAAATTCTAAACTTGCTCAGTCGTAGGACTCAAGCTATAAATGAATCAATTCATAAAACCAAAGTCCCCACCAACACGGCTACCCCAGCACCGTGGCCTTTTCAATGCAATTTTGAAGACCTAAATTAAAGATGTCCAAGCTGACATCAGAAAGATGAACACCATCCTGTCTATATAGACCAGGGAAACCTCCCTCCAAATCAATGTGACGGAAAGAGATCCCCCCAATCAATGGCAAGAACTTTTCAATGGAGTGATTAATTCTCCGTTTAATCTTTTCAAGCGGTTTACTGCCCGTAGAATATAACCAAGGTAAGCGGGGAAACCATTTCAGAGAAAATAATACATGTATTTGGAAAAGATAGTTTCAAACGATGCAAATATTGTTTTATTAAAAACATCAAATCTAAAGTTTTCAATCTACCAACATCGTTACCTCCAAGGTGCAGAATTAAAATAGATGGAGAAGGCCAAGAATGAAACAAAGCAGAAAGATGAAAGAAAATATGAGTCCATTGTAGACCACGAAATGCTTTTCCAAAGCATATGAAACTTATCTGAAGGTAACGATAGGTTGGAACCGTAGCAACGCTGCAAAGCTCTATTATGAGCCCATATATGAATGGCTAACTATCCATATATAAGATTTGACACCTACAGATTAAAGAGATAAGTTAGGTCGAATGTAAATATTAAATATACTAGACTCCCATCTGCCCAATCTCATAATGACCGCATCACTCAAGCCCAATCTAGCAGCTTCTGTAGCAGCTCCAATCCTGAAAGAATGGGTAGAAAATTTAAAAAGGGAAAGACCTAGGTGAGAAAAACATCGCTTTAGGACTGCAGAAAATTGAAATTTTGTCATAGAGGAAGAATCCATATGGACCAACATTTGATGCCCTGTAACCGGTCTGACAGCAAGGTATTTTTTGAGAATTAACAAAGGACAAAGGATGGAGTCGGCAAAAGCAAATATATTGAGCCACCTGTTGGATCCGTTTTTGATCTTTTCACAAAAATGAGAACCTTATCATCTAGAATAGAAACTTCTGAGAAAAGTAAACATTCCAAACTGTGTTTGTTATTTGGTAACATTTCAGAGATACGAAAGGCAGCAAAGAACAAAAAAACAAAAGCAGCATGAAATAATAAAGCCTCCTAATCTGAAATGCAAACAATAGAAGTAACCAAACACAGCCTGGATAATATATCCAATGTAATAGGCCTGCGCATATCTGGAACCAACCTTACCTTCTTTATGAAGTTTAAAGAAAAAGGAAACTCCTACTAATATTTTATTAATATGATTAAAGGAAAAATCCAAATGCATTAGTGAGCAAAGAAAAACTAAGATTGAACTCTCAGTAGGAGGTAAGCCGGGAGAACCTAACTCGGAATTAAAAGACAGCCATTTTTCACATGCAACTGAGTAATCAGTCCATGTTTTTGGAGCGATCTAATTTTTTATAGCCGAGAATACTGGATTTAAATCAGATCTCAAAGATGACTCGGGCAACGGTATCCACCTGGATCTGCATGAGGCAACAGCTGTCTGAAACGAGCCATCTGGAATCGAGATAAGGCATCAGCAATGACATTGAGCTTACCTGGTACATAATTTGCCTTAATCCAAATGTTTAATTTTAAACATAAGAGAACTAAATAACGTAAACGTTTTATAACTGACAAGGATTTTGAAGAAAGGCAGTTTAAAGTAAATATTACACCTCTATTATCCGTATTAATAATGATCCGTTTATTTGCAAACTGGTTACCCCAAATTTCTAGAGCAAATACAACTGGAAAGAGTTCCAACAAAACGATGTTCTTAGTAATTTTGCTGGAAACCCAAAGAGGGGCCATGAACCCAAACACCAATGAGAACGGAAAATAGCAGCAAATCCTTGAGAACCAGCAGCGTCCGTAAATAACTCTAAATCTGCTGCAAATACAAAATCATCCTGGAAAAAGGATCTGCCATTATAATCTTGCAGAAATTGAGACCATACCAACAAATCATCTTTAAGATCACAAGGCAACCTAATGTGAGAAAGGGGAGATTTAAGACCGACATAGCCAAAATATTCTGCCCATAGGTATAATGCGTGTAGCAAAAGCCAGAAGACCAAGAAAAATTGGAGCTCCTTTAGTAAAAAAAAATTCTGACGCAGGAAGAACGAAATTAAGGATTGAAGCCTACAAATTTTTAAAGCAGGAAGTTCAAATAGAAATAATAATTTATTAATTTTTATACCCAAAAATTTAATAATTGGAGATGAAAAAGTCGTTTTCTCAAGTGCCAGGGGAATACCGAAGTATTCTGATATAAGAAAAAATAACCTGAGAATTAAAGAACAAACCATAGAATTTGACGGGCCAATGAAAAGGAAGTCATCTAGATAATGAATTATCCCAGTATTACCAGATTCAAAAATCATCACCCACTGAAGAAATTAAGCAAAAATTTCAAAATAATAACATGACAATGAACAACCCATTGGGAGGCATTTGTCATAGAAAAAATATCCTTCAAAACAAAAACCTAGGGAATTGTGAGATTCTGGAGCTATGGGCAATAATCTAAAAGCTGATTGAATATCAGCTTTTTCTAATATTGCACCCCGTCCAAACGTTTTTATAATTTGAATAGCATCATCAAAAGTAGCATATCTAACAGAAGTAGATAGTGGGTCAATTTCATCATTCAGAGAATGGCCTGCAGGAAATGAAAGATGATGAATAAGATGGTAAGTGTTAGGCTCTTTTTTAGGGACTAAACCTAAAGGAGAGACTCAAATTCATAAACGGAAGGGAGATAAAGGGGCCAGTAATTCTATTAGCTGAAATTTCTTTCATTAATTTGTCCCTTACTATATCAGTGTGGAGAAATACTGATTTCAAATTTCTGGACAACTGGCAGCCTGAACCCGCAAATATAGGGCGTTTAAAACCTGTGGAAAAACCATCAATTAATAACTGTACTTTCTCCTTGTCGGGGTATAACATTAACCATGGGTGCATTGCGAACAGCCTCACTGGCGTGCAGGCTTTTTGAAGGATCCCTGTGAACCTGATTGCTGGACGATCTTTTAAAGCATTTTGAGACTGGATGGTTACCAAAGCAAAAGGAACATTCATGTTGATAACGACATGAATTCAACCATTTGCATTGAGTTTCATTAAATGCATAACATGTACCTTTTTTATACACTGAAGTTGAACCATTGGAGTTCAGTGTTGGCTGTGGTGGTGGTCTTGAAAAATCAAGTTTCAGAGGAATAATAAGGTTCAACCACAACCCCACATCTTTATTACCCCATTTAAGGTTAGGATAGATCGCAAATTTTTTGGCGAAACGATTCATCATAGTTAAACCATCCCATACCGCCAAAACTTTTATACGCCTCCAGAATATGCTCCAGGTGCTGAAACAGCCCAGCGCATTTTTACGGATGCTTCTCAGCCATTACTGCAGAAAAAATGCAGAAAGCCTGCAACCAATTAAAAAGGGATCTAGAAACAGGACGGCGCCTATCATCAGCGCCATCCTCAGACCTCTTATCTGATTTTGTAAGGAACTCTTTTGCAATAGGTAATAAGGATAATAGGTCTAAAAATTCACCCCTCCGTATCTTTTCTTTAACAGCTAAAGGCAAATTAAATCCTAAAGGTGACGTGAAGGGGTGCATCTGTACAGTGTACTACTGTATATACAGTCAACTACAGCAAAATGTACAAGTTTACAAAAATAAAATGCTGTTTAAATTATTGGAAATTTACAGCTTCAGATGCCTCACATCTCTTAGTAAACAAATGGCTAGCGATTCATTTTATTTATACCAGGTCCTTATATTAGATGAGGGTCTTATATACTGTACATTAATAGGGGACCTCCCCAAACAAAAAGACAGCATGGGGTTGCTTAGGATGCAGCAAGTACCGGCACACACTGCTTCTTCAACAACCACTAACAGATAGAAAGTCATCATATATAGAAGCAGTAGAAAAAATGTTGCTATATAAATTATGTTTAGCTCAAGTAAAACAGGCTAAAATTCCACTGTTTGGACAAACGCCCGAACAGCCAAAGTTTGGTTCAAATTTGTGTTTGGACTGAATCTTGAGCTCATCCCTGCTTGTAACCAACATCTTAATTCTTGCACACTATGATCTTAAGGGATTCTTGTGCACTAAAGTGCCTGATAATTTGTGGATCTTGATAAAATTCCACTTAGCATTTAACTATCCCAGGTCTACTGGTCTAGTATTTATTATTTTACTAAGTTAGTGTCTGGGATGGCCCATGAATATTTTGATTCAAATGTAACTGTTTTAATACTAGGCACTTTCACCCCCTTCCTGCCCAGGCCAATTTTCAGTTTTTAGCACTGTCGCATTTTGAATGACAATTGCGCGGTCATGCAACGCTGTACCCAAACAAAAATTTTAGCGTTTTTTTGAGACAGATAGAGCTTTATTTTGGTGGTATTTAATCACCACTGGGTTTTTATTTTTTGATAAAAAAAAAAAAAAATATACAGAACATTTAAAAAAAAAAAAACGTTCTTAGTTTCTTACATTTTGTAAATAAGTAATTTTTATAATTTTTATCCTTTACTGATGCGAGGCTGCACTGTTGGGCGCTGACTGGCATCACTGCTGGGCACCACTGATTATCTGTGCAGATCTCCCCTGTTAGGAAATGCCACTGATTGGCACTCCTCTCCTCACACGCTTTTCAGGATGCAGCACACCGCCGATCGCTGCACTGCGTGCCCCCCCGCAGGCACGCAAGCGCAGCGAGAGTGGGACGATGTCATATGATGCCATCCCAGAACAAAAGAGCCACCTGGCGTCTGTTATTTACTATAAGGTGGGTGGGAGGTGGTTAATGGAACTCACTGACCATTCTTCAAAATGACCCTTTATGATCCAATGGTAACACAACCTTGGGATAGCCATTGAACTCCAAATACAGCATAAATTAACATACCATCTATTAAAAATTTGTTTACTGGAAACTAATTTTAAAACTCTAACAAGCTGACATATATTGCTGTCAAAGCTGTCAAATGTATCCCACATGCAACTTCATTTTAAAGCTTTTTTTTACATCACAACATCCTTTAGAAGTATGCAAAATCTCAATCTATCCCAGTCTAAAATGTAAAACGGAAACGTACCTCATACAACAACAGTAAATGGTAATTACCATCAATGGGAAACCTGAGCCACTGATGATACATATAACCACATTATTTTGGTAGAATCATTTGATCACAAAATGGAGTCCTGTGTTTACTGAAAGGTGGAGATAAAAATGTTATTTTTTCCCATATGTACTGTATGTTTGTGTTTTTGCGTACAGTATGTATTTCAAAGATGTCAGGAATGATGTCATGAAAGGTATATGTTTAGTTATCCAAGAGAGTGTTTGTAGATAAGACAATATCTGAGTTGCATAATAAAAAATTTGAAGAATTTGAAGAGGGTTTTTTTTTTCCCCAGTGGAGAGATTTACTCTCTCTGTTTGTACTCGTTACCATTGTTGCTGAGACATATCAGAGATAAATTCACATTTTTAGAGTTGCCATCAGAACAAGAAGCAAGTGTAAATATTTAAATATGAACACCTGTTGTCATGACTACTGGGAGGGAAATTCCTACCACTTTGGAAGAGAAATCTTCCCAATGGTACCCAGGCATCAAAAAATTATCTGACAGACATTTTAACCTAACTCTACCCAAAACTAAAACAAGTTATTTTGCCTCTACATACCAGTTAGGATTTGATACTGCTTTTTAAACCATCAAATGTTTTTTTTTGTTTTTGTTTTTTAGTAGTTGCTCATTTGTTTTTAATTTACATTGTTATAAACTGCTTTTATACTGTACACAATAATCTAAAAAATTTTAAATGTATGAAGTGTCCATTAAAACATCAAGTGTTAGGAGAGCTCCGCACACTCCCGGCACATAGAGCTTCCATCAGCAGTCCTCCTATCCCGCTCATCCCAGCACAGTACCGGGATGGCGGGCACATATTGCGGGGACATACCTCATGCTTACCCGATCAACGGGAAAGACCTACGGTGGCATTTCCTACCCGCCTCGTAGGTCGGCCAAAGTTGATGACACTGTCCATAGAGTGGCACAGAACTCTACCATGATTTCTGAACTCCATGATCGTCTGGAAGACGCTTACACTAGAATTGACGATCTTGAAAATCGTGCCAGACGGTATAATTTCCATATCCGTGGTTTACCAGAAACTGTTAAAGATATCAGTTCTATCGCTTCTTCCATGATGCAATCGGCTGTTCCAGATATTGACGAAACCCACATGGAGATCAATCGCATTCACAGGGCCCTAGTTCCTCTAAAACCAAACGGGCCTCCCCGAGATGTGATTGTAAAGCCTCACTTCTTCAGGGTCATGGAAGCGGTCATGCGATATGCCAGGGAACACCCAGATCCGGAAGTTGAAGGTTATAAAATCCAAATCTTTGCCGACATTTCCCAAGATGCCATTCAAAAAAGAAGAGCATTTAACCACTTAACGACCGCTCACTGTATATATACGTCGGCAGAATGGCACCGACAGGCACAATCACGTAGAGCATACGTGATTGCCTTTGTATAGTTGGGGGGTCCAATCGGACCCCCCTCCTATACAGTGAGCGGTGGCTAAGTGTCCGGGAGCGTTCCGGGATGAGGGGGCAGCCATTCGTTTCCGGCCACCCCCTCGCGATCTCTCCCGGCGAATGGAAATGCCCCCTCTGTCTGTGTCAGACAGAGGAAGCAGGAGGAAGTGATGTCATCTCTGGTGCGGCGCTCACATATACCAAGCGCCGTACAAGAGAAGACATCAGGTCAGTTCACACAACACTACACTGACACCAGGACACATAGGGACATAAATCGCCCCCCAGGCCCCCACAGACACCCCCAGATCACCCCCCAGATCACCCCCCCAGCCCCCAGTCACAGTGTCACTGTTGCAGTGACCATTTATTTAGTGATCACTGCAATCAGTGACATTTGTGACTGTAAAAGTGTCAGTACATTCAGTTTTAGGTCCAGTGTAGCCCCCTAACCCCCCTAATAAAGGTTTAACCCCCTGATCACCCCTCAGATAACCCTTTCACCCCCTATCACCACTGTCGCTAAGCGATAATTTTTCTGATCGCTGTCTTAGCGTCAGTGATGCCGATCGGCAGCCAGTAATTTTTTTTAGGTTCGCCGCATGTTTTTATAGCGTCAGGTACCCCAATATATTATCTAATAAAGGTTTAACCCCCTTGATCGCCCCCCAGGTAACCCTTTCACCCCTTATCACCACTGTCGCTAAGCGATCGTTTTTCTAAACGCTGTCTTAGTGTCGGTGATGCAGATCGGTAGCCGGTAATTTTTTTTAGGTTCGCCGCAGGTTTTTATAGCGTCAGGTACCCCAATATATTATCTAATAAAGGTTTAACCCCCTTGATCGCCCCCCAGGTAACCCTTTCACCCCCTATCACCACTGTCGCTAAGCGATCGTTTTTCTAAACGCTGTCTTAGTGTCGGTGATGCAGATCGGTAGCCAGTAATTTTTTTTAGGTTCGCCGCATGTTTTTATAGCGTCAGGTACCCCAATATATTATCTAATAAAGGTTTAACCCCCTTGATCGCCCCCCAGGTAACCCTTTCACCCCCATCACCACTGTCGCTAAGCGATCATTTTTCTAAACGCTGTCTTAGTGTCGGTGATGCAGATCGGTAGCTGGTAATTTTTTTTAGGTTCGCCGCAGGTTTTTATAGCGTCAGGTACCCCCATATATTATCTAATAAAGGTTTTAACCCCCTGATTGCCCCTAGTTAACACTTTCACCAGTGATCACCATATAAGTGTTACGGGTGACGCTGGTTAGTTAGTTTGCTTTTTATAGTGTCAGGGCACCCGCCGTATATAACCCAATAAAGGTTTAACCCCCTGATCGCCCGGCGGCTGATATCAATTAGGTTTTAGCATCAGAGAGGGTCTGCGTCACACCCCAGGCAGCGTCAGGTTAGTGCCAGTAACGCTAACACCCACGCGTGAAGCATACACCCCCCTTAGTGGTATAGTATCTGAACAGATCAATATCTGATCTGATCAGATCTATACTAGCGTCCCCAGCAGTTTAGGGTTCCCAAAAACGCAGTGTTAGCGGGATCAGCCCAGATACCTGCTGGCACCTGCGTTTTGCCCCTCCGTCCAGCCCAGGCCACCCAAGTGCAGTATCGATCGATCACTGTCACTTACAAAACAAAAACACACATAACTGCAGCGTTCGCAGAGACAGGCCTGATCCCTGCGACTCCAGTGCTGTAGGAGGTGATTTCACCACCACAGTTAAAAAAAAAAAGCAAATATGCCGAAGCATTGGGGCAGCAGGAGCGGAGGAGCGATTTTGCTCCTAATGCCGCGTACATACGGTCGAAATTCCGACGGAGGCTTGCCCGTGGAAAAGTCCGACCATGTGTGTGCGGCATAACTTTTTTGCGGGAGGATGCCCCCATGCTTTGGCATATATAAATGGTGCGTGTATGCCCATCATTGGAAGTGGGTGGATGAAGGGCGGTATTCTAATGGTGGGCATACCCACCGATCAATCTCTTTTTTCGTTCAGCCAACTGGCTGCATGAAAAAAAAAGATTACAATACATGTCCAACAAGGACCAGCAACGTACTGGTATGTTGCTGGACTTTGAATGTTTATACCAGAATTATGCCTGCGGGTTTAGGTATCATCTTGGTATCATTCTTTTCAGCCTGCGGCCGGCTTTCATGTAAAAGCAATCCTAGCGGCTAATTAGCCTCTGGACTGCTTTTACAAGCAGTGGGAGGGAATGCCCCCCCGGATATAAAAAGCGCCATTGGGAAATTGGGAAAGCATTTTATCACACCGATCTTGGTGTGGTCAGATGCTTTGAGGGCAGAGGAAAAATCTAGGGCCTAGAAGACCCCAGTTTTTTCAAAAAAAGAGTACCTGTCACTACCTATTGCTATCATAGGGGATATTTACATTCCCTGAGATAACAATAAAAATGATTAAAAAAAAAATACTTGGAAGGAACAATTTAAAAATAAAATAAAAAAGCAAAATTAATAATAAAAAAATAAAATAAAATAAAAAGCACCCCTGTCCTGCCCTGCTCTTGCCCAATGGCAAACGCAAGCGTCGGTCTGGCGTCATATGTAAACAGCAATTGCACCATGCATGTGAGGTATCACCGCGAAGGTCAGATCGAGGGCAGTCATTTTAGCAGTAGACCTCCTCTGTAAATCTACTGGGGTAACCTGTAAAGGCTTTTAAAGGCTTTTAAAAATGTATGTAGTTTGTCGCCAATGCGCGTTTGTGCGAAATTTTAAAGCATGTCGTGTTTGGTATCTATGTACTCGGCCTAAGATCATCTTTTTTATTTCATCAAACATTTGGGCAATATAGTGTGTTTTAGTGCATTAAAATTAAAAAAAGTGTATTTTTTTAACCCAAAAAATGCGTTTGAAAAATCGCTGTGCAAATACTGTGTAGAAAAAAAAATGCAACACCCACCATTTTAATCTGTAGGGCCTTTGCTTTAAAAATATATATAATGTTTGGGGGTTCAACATAATTTTCTTGCAAAAAAAAAAATGTTTTCATGTAAACAAAAAGTGTCAAAAAGGGCTTTGTCTTCAAGTGGTTAGAAGAGTGGATGTAAGCTTCCTAATGTTGTGTATAAAATGCCAGAACAGTTCAAAACCCCCCCAAATGACCCCATTTTGGAAAGTAGACACCCCAAGCTATATACTGAGAGGCATGTCGAGTCCATGGAATATTTTATATGTTGACACAAGTTGCGGAAAATCGACAATTTTTTTTTTTTTTTGCACAAAGTTGTCACTAAATGATATATTGCTCAAACATGCCATGGGCATATGTGGAATTACACCCCAAAATACATTCTGTTGCTTCTCCTGAGTACGGGGATACCACATGTGTGAGACTTTTTGGGAGCCTAACCGCGTACGGGACCCTAAAAACCAAGCACCAAGCAGGCTTTCTAAGGGTGTAAATTTTTGATTTCACTTCTCACTGCCTATCACAGTTTCGGAGGCCATGGAATGCCCAGATGGCACAAACCCCCCCAAATGACCCCATTTTTGAAAGTAGACACCCCAAGCTATTTGCTGAGAGGTATTGTGAGTATTTTTCAGATCTCGCTTTTTGTCACAAAGTTTTGAAAATTGAAAAAAAATATATATATATATATTTTCTTTCTTCATTTTCAAAAACAAATGAGAGCTGTAAAATACTCGCCATGCCTCTCAGCAAATAGCTTGGGGTGTCTATATTCCAAAATGGGGTCATTTGGGGTGGTTTTGTGCTATTTTGGCATTTTATGGCCTTCGAAACTGTGATAGGTAGTGAGGAGTGAAATCAAAAATTTGTGCCTAGAAATCCTGAAGGCGGTGCTTGGTTTTCGGGGTCCCGTACGCGGCTAGGCTCCTAAAAAGTCCCACACATGTGGTTTCCCCGTACTCAGGAGAAGCAGAAAAATTTCTTTTGGGGTGTAATTCCACATATAACCATGGCATGTGTGAGCAATATATCATTTAGTGACAACTTTTTGTAATTTTTTTATTTATTTTTCTGTCATTATTCAATCACTTGGGACAAAAAAATATATTCAATGGGCTCAACAGGCCTCTCAGCAATTTCCTTGGGGTGTCTACTTTCTAAAATGGGGTCATTTGGGGGGGTTTTGTGCTATTTTGGCATTTTATGGCCTTCGAAACTGTGATAGGTAGTGAGGAGTGAAATCAAAAATTTGCGCCCCTTAGAAATCCTGAAGGCGGTGCTTGGTTTCCGGGGTCCCGTACGCGGCTAGGCTCCCAAAAAGTCCCACACATGTGGTATCCCCGTACTCAGGAGAAGCAGCAAAATGTATTTTGGGGTACAATTCCACATATAACCATGGCATGTGTGAGCAATATATCATTTAGTGACAACTTTTTGTAATTTTTTTTTTTTTTAGTCATTATTCAATCACTTAAGACAAAAAAAAAAAAAATTCAATGGGCTCAACATGCCTCTCAGAAATTTCCTTGGGGTGTCTACTTTCCAAAATGGGGTCATTTGGGGGGGGTTTTGTACTGCCCTGTCATTTTAGCACCTCAAGAAATGAGATAGGCAGTCATAAATTTAAAGCTGTGTAAATTTCAGAAAATGTACCCTAGTTTGTAAACTCTATAACTTTTGCGCAAACCAATAAATATACGCTTATTGACATTTTTTTTACTAAAAACATGTGGCTGAATACATTTTGGCCTAAATGTATGACTAAAATTGAGTTTATTCGATTTTTCTTATAACAAAAAGTAGAAAATATCATTTTTTTTCAAAATTTTCGGTCTTTTTCCATTTATATCGCAAAAAATAAAAATCGCAGAGGCAATCAAATACCATTAAAAGAAAGCTCTATTTGTGGGAAGAAAAGGACGCCAATTTCGTTTGGGTACAACATTGCATGTCCGCACAATTTACAGTTAAAGCAGCGCAGTGCAAAATTCTGAATTCACCTCTGGTCCTTTAGCTACCAAATGGTCCGGGGCTTAAGTGGTTAAACTGTTGTTATCCATGCTGATTCAACTTGATACTCGCTATCGCTGGAACTATCCTTTCCGTTTGCAATTCACATATAATAATAGATCATATGCCTTCTCTATGTTCGCCAACGGTGAAAAGATCCTACTGAAGTTGGGATTTATCTCTCATAATCCCTCATCTCAAGACCCATCAAGATCCAACGGCCCACCTCCTCCGATTTCACCTCTCTGGTCTTCCCCGTCTTCAAGGAAATCTGCAACTTCACGCCGAGTTACCTGAAAAATTCCTGACTGTTACATATTGCCTTACCTTTTTTTTTTTTTTACTTTATAGCAGTGGCTTCTCAGTGGTCCTCTCACGGGACATTAGCTGCTGCCTATGTTTGGTTAACATTTTTTAGATACCATACATCTGGTATCTCTTACCTTCTAGGTCGTTCTGGTATTGTCGACCTTGGGACCTATTGTTTGTCTTGCAGAATATTTGCTATATTTCTACTAATTGTTGGTCCATTATAAATGTATGCTTTTTTTTTTGTTTGTTTTGTTTTTTCATTTTGTTTTGTTTGTTCAGGAATTTTTAGAAGGGCATTTTATTTGCTATATCATAATTGTGCCGGGAGGAGGCTATGCACTCTCCCTGTTTGTTGGACTCTCCCCATCCATTACCCTTGGCGGAGACTCCCACTCTTCCAGAACCAGGGTTCTGGACTACGTGGTTATACTATATTTTGTTTCAGTCATTCAATTTGTTTTTCCATGTTATACTCCTTGATACTGGGTGTTCCTAAGCCCACGTATCGACTACTCTCTTTTCTTTTTTCTATTTTCTCTACTTTTAACCTTTTTTCCTTTTCCTCCCTGAGGGTCAGCCGGAAGTTCTCTTGGTTTCCAGAGATGCCTACACATTGGAGTTGGTGGGTGAGTTTGCCTATTACAGCTGTTTTTGTCTTTTGCCATGTCCAAGTTGACTGAATCCACCAGAACCATACGACTGCTTTCTCATAATGTCCAGGGGTTGGGCTCTCCATCTAAACGTATTAAGGTGTTTAATTATTACAATCACTGGGTGCTGATATTGTAGCTCTTCAGGAAACAGATTTTGCTTCTTCCTTCACTCCCCGCTATATACATAAAGACTATCCCGTTTGTTATTTTGCTAATGCCAGGGAGAAAAAACGAGGGATGGCGCTATGCTTATCGCGACGACTCTCATTCAGATACTTATTGGTAAAGGGACACTTGGGGGGTAATTTAGTGACATATTTGGTCTATTATGCCCCCAACACGAAGCAGGTAGTGTTCTTCAATTCCTTGCTCCGATCTTTGGTGCCGGAGTTTGAGGGAGATGTGATCTTAGCTGGTGACTCTAATTTAGCGTTAGACCATATACTAGACAAATCTCACTTGTCACAACTTCAGTCCCCTCCCAAACAAAGCCAAAAATTTGCTCAGCTGTTACATCATCATGACCTGGTTGATGCTTGGAGGGAGGCCAACCCTACCACTCGAGACTATTCCCACTTTTCTGGGGCTCATAACCGATATTCACGTATTGATCATGTATTTCTCCATTCAGGACTATTACCCAAATTGACCGCAGCCAACATTGTGTCGGTGCCCTGGTCTGACCATGACCCTGTGGTACTAATGTTTTCAAACTTAATGATCAAGTTGGCTAAATCTCACTGGAGGATAAATGAGTCTATACTCAGTAATGAATCGTACTGCTTAGATATTATTACTCACCTTAACACTTACTTTGATATTAATAAAGCAGAAGATACCACTCCTGCCATACATTTTTTACCTGGCATGACCGGCCGGGCTTCTTTACTGGCACATAAACTTACCCCTAAACACACACATGCTGCTCTCCCGAAAATTTGACTCTCAGGGGGCAATCTCTCCCAAAATCCTCAAAAGATTCTTAGTGAATTTCAAGATTTCTATACTTACTTATATATCCCGGCCCAGGGCCAAGAATCTTCTTCTATCAGTGACTTCCTACATACCTTATCTCTGCCGTCTCTCACAGAATCTCATAGAGAACTTATGGACCAACCCATTACATGTGAAGAAATACACAACACTGTCAAATTGTTGTCTTTGCATAAATCGCCTGGCCCTGATGGCCTCCCCAATAATTATTATAAAAAGTTTTCTGAACAATTGGCTCCTCATTTGGCTCTCTATTTCAATTACTTGCGAGATGGTGGAGAAGTTATTTTACAGGAAAATAGGGCTTACATTAGTGTCATACCTAAACCAAATAAAGATTCCACTGATATTCTGAATTACCGCCCTATATCGTTGATTAATTGTGATCTCAAATTTCTGCCGAAGCTTTTAGCTTTGCGTCTCTGTGCTTTTCTACCACAGTATGACAACCTGCATTTCTATATTGAATTATATGCTCTGATTCCCTTCTTCTCCTCATTTCTTTCCCATGACCATGGGTCCATCCGATCCGCCGGGCCTCCGTCCCCCTGCTCTCTGTGGGCATCCTGTCATGCACGCGATCTGCTCTCCGGCACTGGGGGAGGGATAGCGCTTACGGTGGATGCTTGCACCACTAAATGGTGCTTTTCCAGCGCCGTGCCATCCCATGTTTACCGCCAGGCATTTACGGGAGGTGCGTCGTGCATGCGCGAGGACGGATGGCGGCATCCAGGTGCCGTCGCGGTCCCGCGCATGCGCACCTGGCCTTGGGTTTCATTTGGCTGTGACGACTTTGTCCACTGGAATGACGAGGGGGCCACTCACAGGGAACCCCAAGCGGACGGCAGGGGGGAGAAGCATAGCACCTGCTTACTATCAGGGAGGATCTGCAAATCAGCAGACAGGTAGGATGGGTATTTAAATCACACACCACAATAGGAAGTGTCTGATGACCTCCTGTGAAGCACACCACACCCGACTTCTGATTTCCTGAGAGGTAAGCATGCAGCCGGCAGGCTATTGCTCTAAGCTAGTATAACTTCTAATACCCCAAAAAACCCAATACCTTTACTTGATTTTTTAACTGTTATAATATACCATTTCTTTTAAAGGGTCCCCAACCTTAATGTTTCTATCAAGACTTATAGACTCACAGGTTCTGTGACGTGAGTATAGGTTTTTTATACTTATTATAATTATTATTTTAATAAACAAATATAAGTAATTTAGACCCACTCTACAATTTACATTCTCTTATCACATCACTTGAATAAGCTACCAGCTTTTTCATCCTTCACAATCACAATGTTTTAGTAATATAAACTTTCTCATTAATTGTCACCTATAGGTCACTCTTATTTTTATTTCCCATCACTTCACTTACACATACTGTATATTACTCTTTATTTAATTCTTTATATAATAATCATTTATTTAAATTTCTTAAATAAAACATTACTTTAACATAAATACAATGACAAACATTTGCCAGCATCTGTTACTTTATCGATACTGGTGTCTTGGGGCATACCTTTGACATAATAGTAAATAATAATAGGACAGCCCCAGCAACGCATGCAAGGATCATATACACCTCTCAAGTGAATCAGTTAAGACCTCTAGCCTCACCTGTTTGAAGTTAATATAAACTAATAAAAAGTGCAACATATATGCAACATTGAAATTGATTATTATTACAAATTCTAGGTGCTCAGCACAGGGTACACAGCTACCCACTCACCCAACCTGCTTTCTTGCCCGCAATTGGGGCGCCCATCCTAAGTGCGTGACCCCCTGTGAGCAGAGTTGCCTGTGGGGTTGACCCACTTTGGAGCGGGAGGCGGACGCTTTGGCGGCATGGACCTCTCTTGGGAGACATGGGGAGAGCATACGGAATCTAGCTTTTTAAATCTCCGGTTCAGCCATACTATGTGGCAAGGAAGGTAAACAGGCAAATTTCTCTAGAAATAGATATATGTATAGCATTCCTTTTTTTCGGCTGTCTGTCCATTAACTGATATTGACTACTATGAAAGATATTCTGTATTAACCTTATGACTTGCTGTAACCAATGGGAGACGCTTAAAGTATGCTTTAATCCTAATATATTGTTTTTTGACATTCCATAGAATATAAGACCCCCTTGAGGAAGACCTTAATGGGTCAAAATGCATCGGGGCTCTCTTCTGTTCACCATATGCATTCAAGACGTATAATCTTATTATTCATCTTGTCCACCTTTGTACATGACTTGAACCGTCTTTGTATACACTATGTCTGGCTTTGTAAATACCGGAGCTCATAAATTTATGTACTAATTTTTAATCTACGAGGGCCAAGCGCCTTTTCATCAAATAAAACATTTTTACTAAATAATGATTTCAATTATTTCTTGCTGCTAAAAATCCGGCTTTATAAATCAACGCCAAACGCTAGACAAGATTAGCCGATCTATAACATTGATTTCTGCAGTTCATTCTAAATGGGATGCTCCCTGGTCTCGGGAACTGCTTCTACTTTCATTGGACCTTCATAAGGCCTTTGATAGCTTGAACTGGGACTACTTACCACTTTAGAGGCCTTTGGATTTGGTTCTACCTTTATCTCATTATTAAAAACACTATATAGCAATCCGTCGGCCCAGGTCTCCATTCGCGGTTATAGATCACTTTAATTTCCTATCCGACGTGGGACAAGACAGGGCTTTCCACTTTCCCCATTGCTCTTTGCATTAGCAATTGAACCCTTAGCTGTTGCAATTCGATCCCACTCCAAAATACATGGAGTATGCTGTGGACAACAAGAGCATAAATGTTCCCTGTTTGCTAACGACGTCCTCATGTATGTCACTAATCTAAGTTACTCTACCTATTCTGCTAACTCTGTTTCATCAATTTTCCCAGGTCTCAGGGCTCTCCTTAAATACTCAGACAACTATGACTCTTAATATCTCTTTGCCCCCCTCGATGGAACGGAAATTACGAACTACATATAGCTTTCAATGGGAATCAAACTCCCTTCCATACCTAGGCATCCAGCTGACGTCTTCGATTAACACTCTGTATCGGGCAAACTATCCTCCACTTTTTCGCCGACTCCGGGAAGATCTTCAACGATGGGCAGACTATCCCTTATCCTGGTTCGGTAGAATCCATTCTATTAAGATGACATTTCTACCCAGGATACTTTATTATTTTAGATCTTTACCAATTGCAGTACCGAGGGGAGATCTACAAAAACTGTAATCAAATGTTCTCCGTTTTATTTGGGGTAATAAAAAACCTTGCATGAACAAACTGACGTTATATGTCTAGAAACCATGTGGTGGGCTTGGCCTCCCTAATTTACAAGCTTACTATCAAGCAGCTCAAATAACACAGCTTTCCTACATAACGGCTAAGGGGTCTCCACCCCTTTGGGTCTCTATTGGGGCTCATTTGTGCCACCCTTTTGCCATCGGCTCCCTAATGTGGTTTCCGAACCGCCTTCGCCCCCCCATTTTGTGCCCCACCCTGTCTCACTCCCTAGCGGTTTGGGACAGGGTGCGACATCGTAGATCCCTGTCGTCTCCACATACCCCACTAGCCCCCTTGTTCTGTAATCCTGAGTTCTCTCCCGGCCTGACTCCACTGTTATTTCAATGGTGGCTTAATAAGGGATTTCTTAGAATAGGAGACTATCTTGATGGAGACCACACTCTTTGCAATATTTTAAAGACACGTTACAGATGCCCTCTAGTGAATTGTTTAGGTACAATCAGCTTATTTCTTTTAAACGTTCTAAACTTAATTTGTTAGATGGACCTCTTACACTTACAAATTTTGAATTATCTTGCCAAACAAAGGGCCTCCTACGGGAACAGGTATCTACGGTATATGCTACTCTTACTGACCCGAATACTAAACTCCCTTACATGATTCAATGGGAACGGACTTAAATACCACTTTTGAATTAGCTGACTGGCAAGATATTGCTTATGCTTTATCTAAAGTATCTATTGATATGACATTAATTGAAGCTAATTATAAAACTCTCCTTCGCTGGTATTTAGTACCAACCAGGGTCGCTAGGATGCATCCATCTGCATCCCTCATTTGCTTTAGACGGTGTGGCCAGATGGGTACAATGTATCATGTTTGTTGGAAATGTCCTACTATCACTAGATTTTGGATTCATATATTCAACCTGATGTACTCTGTGACAGAGATTAATATCCGTAGATCCCCGGAAGTGGTGCTTTTCCAAAAGCTTCCTGAGGAGGTCCCTAAAAAAAAAATCGATGAAGCTAATTATAGGCATACCCCACTTTTAAGTACACAATGGGGTTTATTTAATATCGCTAGAGAGTGCAAAATCAGGCTCACTTCTGCATAGAAACCAATGAGCTTCTAACCCCAGCTTGTTCAATTAAGCCTGGTAATAAAACCTGGAAGTTCATTGGTTTCTATGCAGAAGTGAGCCTGATTTTGCACTTTCCAGCGATAGTAAATAAACTCCATTGTGTACTTAAAAGTGGGGTATGCCTGTATATACATATTTTTAGCTGCCAGAATAACCATTGCTAAATTTTGGAAGCAGTAAGCTGTAAATAATAAGCTTAACTGGATTATGGTTAATGATAGACTCACCTGTATCCTTCGCAACACTACTAAGAAATTTGATGTGATATGATGTGATTTGATGTGATTTGATGGATACGATACATATCTTCATCCTAATACACCTCTGGCTGACCATCCCTTCTCTTTTTTTTTTCTTTTCTTCTTTTTCTTCTTTCTTCTCCTTTTCCTTTCTCCTCTCTTTAATATTTACTGCTTATCAGATATTCTCGTAGATACAGGATGTCTTAATAGTACATATAATTCCATGCTGCTGATACTTGCACAAGAGAACCCCTCCTTTTTTTTGTCCCTCCCCTCCCCATTCCCCTCCTTTGGTTCCTACGCTATACCTTTTCCCTGTGCTATAACCATTCCTAGTACTACAGGTCCAAGTGGCTCATTGGGACTCTACGTAGTTAGTCCCTAACGAATCTGAAACATGTTTCATGATCTGGCCATTAACGACTCTTAACCTTCTATTACAAAGGAGAATTATAGTTGTAGAGCTAGTCTGTTGGAAAGACTCATTGAAAGTGCCACATCACTTTTAGTAGATAAAACATGGAAAAGGAGAATTGGGACTTTTCAAGCGCATACAAAGACAATATTTAGAAAAATAGAAAATGTATTATTTAAAATTCATAGGTGAGAACATAAAAATTCCACAATAGATCAGTAACAAATACCAACAAAGTGCAATTGTATCTCTACATGTTTCGCCTTTTACAGCTTCTTCAGGAGATTCTGTTACAATAGACACTGTGTATGTAGACTGATCACTAAAATAGAAGAATATATATCAGAAAAAAACTATTTAGGAAAAACAAACAAACAATAGAAAACATTTTCAAAAAAAAACTATTCTGTACAATTATATAGTGGACTGTAGACAATAAACAATAAGTATGTTCTGATCACGGTACCAACCTTTAAAGATTTAAAGTTACAATCATCAATAATTGTGGAGAAGCATATGGGACCATTTGGAAGCATCATAGAGAAGGGTAATAGACTGGGAAGATCTGAGAGCCCATCTAAATTGAAGGTAAGTAGGCAAAAAATCAATAGATATTTTCCAAAAGCCAAGAGGCACAAAGGAGGAATTCACTACCAGTGAAAGCCTACCTCAGTAAATTTTTAGGGCAAGTCTAAATCTTGAAATCACCAAAAGATTTCAAGTGCTCCGTTTGCTGACAAGGGGAAAATAAACTTTTGTACCAGAAACATTTTCAAAGTGTTCCGGACTTCCCTTAAAAAGAAAATCAAGAGCTATGTTTAATATAAAAAGTCTTGAATGGAGATGAAGACAGCCCGATCTATACTACTAATTACCTATTGTTCACTGGAGCGCTGCATAAGTTGCTTCCTTCTGTGGACCGAACCTCACAATGAATGAAAGTTACTTCCTCTTATACCCCCCTCCAGACCTTTTGGCGCCAAAAATTTCCCGCCAAAAACAGTCCGAGGACACACAATTGGCTGGATTACCAAGAAACCAGTCGCACAGGAAATGACCTTCCTCTATCCAGGCACACCGGAAATGACATCACGGCAGCCACAGGAAGCAAAGGAGGAAGTGAGGGATCGCATAGAGTAATCCATCCACTTCCTCTAGAGCAGTGTAGAAACCTATGGTAGCCGGAAAGGGGAGGAAGACAAATGTTGCGAAGATGAAAAAAATGAGCAAGAAAGCCCAATTACTTGAGAAAAACAAACAGGGATCCAAGAAAAACCAGCTGGGTGGGCGTTCACAAAAATTAGTAAACGCCTTGGGTGTCCATATGATGCATTTAGTCCGTAGCTAATCCAAAAATATATATATATATATATATATATATATATATATATATCCACAAAATGTGGAGTAAGGATTTCAAAACATAACAATGGGAATCCAATTTAAGGAACAAATTTGATAGATAAATTTGGTTGTTACTATTGATATGGTGCCATAAATGATCAGACATACAAAATGTTTACAGCAATTTCAGTTCAAATACAAATTAAGTTATAAAACCTCGGCCTCGGACGAGCAGGCGTCCGTGATAGGCGGAACACTGAACACAGGCTCTGCTGAGAAACTGAGTGTTTTGCCTATCACGGAACAGGATAAGGAGGAGGCGCGGCTTTTGAACAATGGACGCCCGCAGTCTGACTCTGCATGTCAGGGATAAGGTATGGAGATCGGCAAAGTGAAGCATGCAATGGGCACAGTGAGGTGAGGCATGCAATGGGCACAGTGAGGTGAGGCATGCAATGGGCACAGCGAGGTTAAACATGCAATGGGCACAGTGAGGTGAGGCATGCAATGGGCACAGTGAGTTTTGAAAAAAACGGAATAAAGCCTGTTCCTGTCAGCGGTTGTTCCTGTCAGCGTTTTTTCCTGTCAGCGGTTGTTCCCGCTACCCCTCAGCTTTTGGACAGACTAGTGGGAAGGGGGTCGTCTTAAAAGGTGAGTATATCCCAAAACCAACCTTTTAGCTGTAAAATTAGGGGGTCGACTTATACGCTTATATCTATTGATTTTTTGCCTACATACCTTCAATTTAGATGGATTCTCAGATCTTCCCAGTCTATTGCCCTTCTCTATGATGCTTCCAAATGGTCCCATATGCTTCTTTTTTTTGGGAGCAGTGATTTTAATAATGCTTAAAGTGAAACAGTAAAAGTGAAATATTCCTTTAAATTTCGTACCTGGGGGGGGGGGGGTGTATAGTATGCCTGCAAAGCAGCGATTGTTTCCCTTGATTAGAACTGTCCCTGCACAAAATGTAATTTCTGAAGGAAAAAAAGTAATTTAAAAGCACTTGCGGCTATAATGAATTGTTGGCTCCCGGCAATATAGAGAAAAGTCATTGATAAAAATAAAAAAAATGCGTGGGGGTCCCCCCAAATTCAATTACCAGGCCCTTCAGGTCTGGTATGGATATTAAGGGGAACCCTGCGTCAAATAAAAAAAAAAACAATGATGTTTCGTGGAGTGGAGACTGCAGCGCTGGACATCGGATCGCGCCGCAGGACACTGGATTACATCGCTGGAATGGGGGTTTTTTTTAATAAAGGACTTTTCCAAGGTGTCTGTGTGTTTTTTTTTTTTAATTACACTTTCTTCGTGAAATGGTAGGGGTACAATGGGGGAATGCTTATCAGAATCTGGAAGACCCCTTTAACAAAGGGGACCCCCAGATTCCGGGCCCCCCCTATGTGAATTGGTAAGGGGTACATTGTACCCCTACCATTTCACAAAGAAAGTGTAAAAAAAATTGTAAAAAAACACACAGACACAGTTGGGATAAGTCCTTTATTAAAAATAAAAAAATAAAAAATAAAAAATCAAAAAACCATTCCAGCAATGTAATCCAGTCCGTTCAGCGTTGTTCTCTATGTCCCGCAATGATCCGATGTCTAGCGATGACCCGGCCTACGTCATTGGGTATTCCTCGGCAAGCGGGTAAAGCTGGGGCTTACCCTATGATGTGACGGGTGACCCCACCCCCTCGTACGTCATGGGGGTTTCGTGTGGAGTGGAGACTGGAAGAGACTGCAGTATCGCTGGACATCGGATCACTGCGGGACATAGAGAACAATGCTGGACAGACTGGATTACATTGCTGGAATGTTTTTTTGATTTTTGATTTTTGATTTTTAATAAAGGACTTATCCCAACTGTGTCTGTGTGTTTTTTTACAATTTTTTTACACTTTCTTTGTGAAATGGTAGGGGTACAGTGTACCATATCACATAGGGGGGCCCGGAATCTGGGGGTCCCCTTTGTTAAAGGGGTCTTCCAGATTCCGATAAGCCCCCCGCAGACCCCCACAACCACCGGGCAAGGGTTGTGGGGATGAGGCCCTTGTCCCTATCAACATGGGGACATCCTCCCCATGTTGTGGGCATGTGGCCTGGTACGGTTCAGGAGGAGGGGGCACTCTCTCGTCCCCCCTCTTTTCCTGCGGCCTGCCAGGTTGCATGCTCGGATAAAGGGTCTGGTATGGATTTTTGGGGGAACTCCACGCCATTTTATTTTTTTATTTGGGGTGGAGTTCCCCTTAAAATCCATACCAGACCTGAAGGGCCTGGTAATTGAATTTGGGGGACCCCCACGCATTTTTTTTTTTTATCGATGACTTTTCTTTATTGCCGGGAGCACAATTCATTATAGCAGTGAGTGCTTTTAAATTACTTTTTTTCCTTCAGAAATGACACTTTGTGCAGGGACAGTTCTAAGCAAGGGAAACAAGTACTGCTTTACAGGCATACTATACCCCCCCCCCCGGTACGAAATTTAAAGAAATATTTCACTTTTATTGTTTCACTATTATTAAAATCACTGCTCCCGAAAAAAACGGCCGTTTTTAAAACTTTTTTTTGCATTGATACATGTCCCCTGGGGCAGGACCCGGGTCCCCAATCACTTTTTATGACAATAACTTGCATATAAGCCTTTAAAATTAGCACTTTAGATTTCTCCCATAGACTTTTACAAGGTGTTCCGCGGCTTTTCGAATTTGCCGCGAACACCCCAAATTGTTCGGTGAACGTGCAAACAGACAATGTTCGAGTCGAACATGAGTTTGACTCGAACTCGAAGCTCATCCCTATTGTATGCGCTTGAAAAGTCCCAATTCTCCTTTTCCATGTTTTATCTTAACCTTCTATGTTATTTCGTTCTGTCAACCTCACCAATATTTCCACCAAAGGTTTATATTGAAATTTCTCAGTTTACTGTGTTCAGGTGTTGTATTTCTGCATATCCTGATGGAAGGACATTCAGATGCTTATGTTTAATTTCACATTTGTAAGCATTATTTCTCATTGAATGCACTCTCTAAGACATTGTCTTGTTATTTGAATAATAATAAAAATATTGAAAGTTAAAACATCAAGTGTTTTTAGTGCTTTATAGAAACATTGAAGAGTGTCAGCATAAAAAAGCCAAGCAGTCCATGGAGTCTGCCTCTCTCTTGATTTTGTTTTTATTTTTAACCTTTTTGTCTAAATAAAGATCCATGGTTGACTGACTCATTACCTCTACTGGAAGTATGTTCCAAACATCAATTACTCTTTGAGAATACTTTCTAAGGTTAGTCTTGAACTTTCCTCCCGCTAGTTTGAGATGATGTCCCCATGTTCTTGATGTTAGATTCATAGTTAAAAATACTGCTCTTCTGAATTTTATTGACACCCTTGTGTCTGTGAGAGTTCTCATTTATTCAGGTCATTATATACAGTGTATAAAAGTTGTTTGTCACACTCAATTGCACATGCTCTGTAATGTTGAAGATGTTTTGTAACTTGCCCCAGACACTTTTTAAGTTCTAATGAGTTTTAGGCTTTGTACCACTGTCTCTAGTCTGGTAAAGCTACTTTAAGCCTATTCAGACTTCCTATGATATCTAAGGAAGGTGCCTCTCTAAAGCCCTGTACACACGATCGGATTTCCTATGGATTCTAATCCGATGGATTTTTCCATCGGAAATCCGATAAAGCTGACTTCCATCAGTGTAGCCTACACACCATCAGTCAAAAATCTGACCGTCCCAAACACTCTGACAAGCCGAGAAAAATTAAGTTCAATGCTTACACACAGATGATCGGAATTTGCTATCGTTTTTTTTTCCATCGGATAAATTTAAAACATGTTCTATTTTTTCTCACCGATGGAAAAAAGACCGATGGGGCCCATACACGATCGGTTTGTCCGATGAGAAAAGTCCATCGGACTGTTTTCATCTGTAAAACTGATCATGTGTAAACGGCATAAGTCCCTTAGTTGGCAACAAGGTGCACCATATTCAGAATGTCAAATAAGTTGTCAACATGGTAGGTAGTTTGAGGTTAAGAAACAGAGAAGACAATGGTGTTCTATGTTGTCAGTTCCCTTTTTACTTCTATAATAACTGCAGAAGCTATTAAGACTGTAAGGAAATATCTAAAACAAGATAAGACTCTTGACAGTGAGGCAAAACTCAAGCCAGACCATATTTGTTGCTTGCTACACCTTTGCCTTAACTCCTCCTATTTCAAGTACAAGGATAACTTTTATGGACAGAAACAGGTGGAGAAGAGAGCAATTAACACTTTCAGGGGAATAACATTGAGTAATTTGCCGAGGTACTCTATGTGGATGATATGTGGATCAAGATTAGAACACTGGAAATACAACCTTTTAGGGTACACATAAACTCAGTGGGCATACAAATCAAGTTTATTCAGAAAGAAACACAGAAAAACGACTGTATTTATTGGCATATAACACTCACTTTTTCACCCTGCAAATCGGTTGCAAATAGTGTGTGCGTGTTATACTGCAATTTGGGCTGCCTCGGCGAGAACAGGGATGGGGGTGGGTTTACTCAGCGGCCTATGTAATAGGAAGTCCCGACTCCTGGGCAGGCATTGGACCAGTGTTCTGTCTATCACCAGAAGTTCTGTCTATTATCCCGCCCCCCTCCCTGAGATGGGTATTGATCATTCCGCATTTATGGCAATGGGGAGGCTGCAGATGGGCATTAATCAAGCTGCATTGATGGGCAATAGTGAGGGTGCAGATGGGCATTGATCAAGCTGCATTGATGAGCAATTTTGGGGCTGCAGATGGGCATTGATCAGGTTGCATTGATGGGCACTGACCCTTATTTTGCTTCAAAGTTCTTTATTTAATTTTTTTTAAAATTAAAATTAAAATTTTTGTTTTTTTCCTGAAACTTCCCTCTTAAAATTAAGGTGCGTGTTATACGCCTGTGCGTGTTATATGCCGATAAATACAGTAATTATGATTTTTGGACTGTGTGTTACATGTCAAAGAAGAGGGGGTAACTTGGACATTGAGGTCTACAGGAAACTCACCCACACAGTCCTGTATCTGCTTTTTGTCTCCCAGTATTAAATGGAACACAAAATTGGGTTATTAGAACTATGCAACTGTCACGATCTGGGGTTAGGGTCAGAGACCAGTGACTGTTTCAGTTTAGAGGATCACAGGTAGTCAGCTGGAAATGTAAAAATGTAGTGGATGAAGTGCTTGGAACTAAATACCAACTGGTATTCACCAGAGCACCTAAAGGTGGAGATGGGTTTCGCTGCGTGTTAGTACCAAGTCACAGTCCTCCAGGTTCACCTCACCAGAAGGTGAGCAAGCCCAGGTCCGGTAGAAGTTAAAGTGGGTAGAGATGAAGCAGAAGTGTAGTCAGTAAACAAGACAAAGGTCAGTAACAAGTAGTAGCTGGATGGGATCAGACGGAAGAACAATAATCTGGCAAACAGGAAATGCAGAGACGTGGCTTAAATAAAGAAGTTCAAGGGAAGAGCAAAGGCTCCAAGGTTAAAGAGAAACAAGACACACAGTAAGGTTGTCCAAGGAGTCAGGGAGGGAGCTGTCCTGCATCCCTGGTGGTAAAATGAGAAAAGCCACAGCCAGACACCACAGAGGTTGCAGGTTCAGACCCAGGTCCTGACAGCAACATCTGGCTGAGATGGTAACAGCAAACACAGAATCTAAACTCATCTCAGAGCTTGAAAGAAGACATCTCAATTTTGAAAGTCTGTACCTGTCCAGACATAGCTTTTTAAAAATATCCAAAAGGTCAAGCAAAAACACAGGAACATAGAAATAAAGAAGGGAAGTGGAACACATGGAGTAATATATGTATCCAAATTTGTAGCTGGAATGTCAACATCTCAAAATGGTCTTTAAAAGGGTGGGTTTAACAAAAAAAAAACATACTCACCTAGGTAGGTCCTGCATCGATCAGTTTCTCTATATTTTCTGGGGTCACTGGGGCAGAGAACCATTTGGATGCTGACAGTCCATGTGACTCTGGTGGACATTTTGGGTCAGGAAGAGTCTATTTAAGACCCTGGCTCCTGGGTTTGTCGCTAATTTAGCATGTGGGTAGTTTAGGGACAGGTCACCTGTCTGTCAGGGACAGTATTAGTGGTAGGGAAAGGTTCCAGATGAGTAGGGAAAGCATAGGAACCTACCACTCTTCTTGGACACCTCCCCACTTGGGCTTGGATTGGCCAGGCCGCATTCTGCCCCTCAAGACAGACGCTGTAAGCTCAGCTGAGTCCTGCTCTGCTACACGTTGCTCTCATCCATGAGTGTTTTTGGTTGGGCTTCCTTCTGCTGAGTAGTGATGAGCCGAACACCCCCGGGTTCGGTTCGCACCAGAACCCGCGAACGGACCGAAAGTTCGTACGAACATTAGAACCCTATTAAATACAATGGATGCGAACGTTCGAATTCTAAAGTGCTAATTATAACAACTATTATGCATGTTATTGTCCTAAAAAGGGTTTGGGAACCCGGGTTCTGCACCAGGGGACATGTATCAATGCAAAAAGAAGTTTTAAAAACGGTCGTTTTTCGGGAGCAGTCATTTTAATGATGCATAAAGTGAAAAAAAAAAGTCAAATATTCCTTAAAATATCGTACCTGGGGGGTGTCTAAAGTATGCCTGTGAAGTGCCACGTGTTTCCCGTGTTTAGAACTGTCCCTGCACAAAATGACACTTCTAAAGGAAAAAAAAGCCATTTAAAACTTCTTGCGGCTTTAATGTAATGTCTGGTCCCGGTAATATGGATGAAAATCTTTAAGAAAAATGGCATAGCTACCCCATGACCCCCCCCCCTACCCCAGCCCATTACCAGCCCCTTTGGGTCTTGTATGGATATTAAGGGGAACCCCGCACATAAAATAAAAAAGGCCCTATATACTCTGAACAGCCGTATACAGGCGGTGCATACAAGACAGGGACTGTAGGTTTGTTCTTATGTAGAATGTGTTTGTAATTTTGAACAGGTACATTGTTGAAGTGTAGCTCCAGCCCAAAAATCTATTTTTAAACTTTTTGGGAAACATAGGTAAGGGTTATCACCCCTGTAACATTTGTTTTGCTGTCTGTGCCCCTGTTCAGAACATTTCACCTCACTTTCCGTCCCAATGACAACTGTTTTTGAAATGTGGTGTTTTTCTTGAAACAAGGATTGCTGATAAAGCATCAGTACAGAGGAGACACCTTTCTCCCATATTTATTCTTACAGGAGAGAATTTTCCTTCCTAGGGGTAGATTTCCTCTGACTTCCTGTTGTCTTCTTTCGTTTGCAAGTAGGAGTCGTTTGTAAGTTGGATGTTTGAAAGTAGGGACCTGCCGTATATACTCTGCAGAAATAGGCCCCTTAGTTGTTGGTGTTGGCACAACACTGTAAGCACTCACAGTTACTCTTGGTTGGTGCTGGAACGCCCTGCTGTCAACTATTATATCAGGAATTTTAATTACATATAATTGTTGAACAGTGGTAGTAAAAATTGGGGCTTTGATGGTGGTGCTGGTGCCACAACACTGTAAGCCCTGACAGTTACTCTTGGTGGGTGCAGCAATGGGCCCTGCTGTGAATTATTAGATCAAGAATTGTAATTGCATGCCCCTGTTGAACAGGGGCTGAAAAATTGGGCTTTTCGTGGTGGTGGTGGTGGTGGTGGTGGTGTTGCCACAACACTGTAAGCCCTCAGAGTTACTCTTGGTGGGTGCAGGAATGGGCCCTGCTGTGAATTATTAGATCAAGAATTGTAATTACATGCCCCTTTTGAACAGGGGCTGAAAAATTGGGCCTTTCGTGGTGGTGGTGGTGGTGGCGTTGCCACAACACTGTAAGCCCTCAGACTTACTCTTGGTGGGTGCAGGAATGGGCCCTGCTGTGAATTATTACATCAAGAATTGTAATTGCATGCCCCTGTTGAACAGGGGCTGAAAAATTGGGCCTTAGGCACTGGTGGCACAACACTACAACCCCTCACAGATACTGTACTTGGAGCACAGCAATGAGCCCTATGGCAAATTATTGCTAAAAAAATTGTAAGTACACGCCCCTGTAAAACAGGGGCTGAAAAATTGGGCCTTAGCCACTGGTGGCGGCACCCATAAACAAAAATGATCTTCCAAGCTATCATCATCAATCGTATCATTGAGGACTCGGAGGAGGAGGATAGCCAGTCAACATAACAGCACAGGCACTCAGCATCAGCATCAGTCTTGAAGGGACGTGACATGTTAAAATCAATTAGTCTGTTATATCAGCATCAGGTGTGTGGTAGCTGGTGGTGATCCAAGACTGGTTCATCTTGATGAAAGTCAGTCGATCAACCGAGTCGGTGGACAGGCGCACCCTGTGATCCGTGACAAATCCTCCAGCAGCACTGAATGTGCGTTCCGAAAGAACGCTGGATGCAGGACAGGCCAGTAGCTCAATTGCATACTGTGCAAGCTCTGGCCAGTGATCCATCCTCAAGACCCAGTAAGCCAGAGGATTTTCGGTGGGGAAGGTGTCCAAGTCTGACCTTGCCCCTAGATATTCCTGCACCATGTTTATCAGACGCTGGCGATGGTTGCTGGAACCAATCATACTTTGGGGCTGCGGACTAAAGAATTGTCTGAACGCATCGGTCAGACGGCCACCTTCCCCACCGCTCCTTCTTTGACTGGCCGAAGCCTCAGCAACTCGTTGTCCTGGACCAGGAGTTTGTAACCTCCCAGTCTCTGGGAACGCGTTGCACAGACCTTTCTGCAAGGCCTCCCGGAGTTGTCTCATCCTCTGCTCCCTCTGCGACGGTAACATAAGGTCCGCAACCTTACCCTTGTACCGTGGATCAAGGAGAGTGGCCAGCCAGTAATGGTCCCTCTCCTTGATCCGAAGAATACGAGGATCCTTCCGCAGACTTTGCAGGATCAGGGAGGCCATGCAGCGTAGGTTTGCTGAGGCATTCGCTCCGGAGTCCTCTGGGTCACTAAGGACGACATGATCCGCAGTCACCTCCTCCCAGCCACGTACAAGTCCACTGGTTTCTTGGGACTGTAAATCATCCCTAAAAGACTGCTGCTGATGATGCTGAGTGCCAGCCTCCACCTCCATGCTGACACAATCCTCCTCCTCCTCCTCCTCCTCTTCCTCTTCCTGTGCGATGGGTGGGACAGAAGGAACACTGTCTGGGTAAAGGGGGCCTTGAGAGGCAAGGAAGTCCTCCTCTTCCTGCCTCTGTTCTGCCTCAAGTGCCCTGTCCATTATTCCACGCAGCGTGTGCTCCAACAGGTGGACAAGAGGTACAGTGTCACTGATGCATGCACTGTCACTCCTCACCATCCTCGTGGCCTCCTCAAATGGTGCGAGGACAGTGCATGCATCCCTGATCATGCCCCACTGGCGTGGAGAAAAAAAACCAAGCTCCCCTGACCCTGTCCTGGTGCCGTAGTCGCACAGGTACTCATTGATGGCCCTCTGCTGCGTGTGCAGCCGCTGCAGCATGGCCAACGTTGAGTTCCACCTGGTGGGCATGTCACATATAAGGCGGTTCTTGGGCAGGTTCAACTCCTTTTGCAGCTCAGCCAGGCGAGCACTGGCATTATAAGATCTGCGGAAATGCACACAGACTTTCCTGGCCTGCCTCAGGACATCCTGTAAGCCCGGGTACCTGCCCAAGAACCGCTGCACCACCAGGTTAAGGACGTGAGCCACACAGGGCACATGGGTCAGTTGTCCCTGTCGGAGGGCGGAGAGGAGGTTGGTGCCATTGTCGCAAACCACCATTCCTGGCTTAAGCTGGCGTGGCGTCAACCACCTCTCGGCCTGGCCCTGCAGAGCAGACAGGACCTCTGCCCCAGTGTGGCTTCTGTCCCCCAAACACACCAGCGCAAGCACGGCATGGCATCTTTTTGCCTGCGTACTTGCGTAGCCCCGTGAACGGCTACGGAGCACCGCTGGTTCATAGGACAAACCACAGGAAGAGGCCATGGAGGAAGAAGAAGAGGAGGGGGTGGAGGAGAGAGGTGTGTCACAACCAGTAGTAGCATTTTGGAGGCGTGGCGGTGGGACAACCTCCAACACTACTGCACCTTGTCCTGCATCCTTCCCAGCTGCCAAAAGAGTGACCCAATGGGCCGTGAAAGAAAGGTAACGTCCCTGTCCATGCCTGCTGGACCATGAGTCAGCGGTAATATGCACCTTACCGCTGACCGCCCTGTCCAGCGAGGCCAAGACATTGCCTTCCACATGCCGGTAGAGAGCCGGAATAGCCTTCCGTGAGAAAAAGTGGCGTTTGGGAACCTGCCACTGAGGAACCGCACATTGCACAAACTCACGGAAGGGGGCCGAGTCTACCAACTGAAAAGGCAGCAGTTGAAGCGCTAGCAATTTAGCCAAGCTAGCATTCAACCGCTGGGCATGTGGATGGCTGGGAGTGAACTTCTTTCGACGGTCCAGCAGCTGGGGCAGGGAAATTTGCCTGCTAGAATCGGACGTCGGTGTACTGCTAGCAGAGTGACCGCAAGTACTTGGCTGTGACACACCTAATTCTACACCTTCATTCCTCTCAGTGCATGTTTCAGAGAGGACTGAAGTTATAGTGGGGTTGGAGATCCCAGCTGATGCGGTGCAAGGAGAGGTCCGCTTTGTTCTTTGGTGTGGGTCTTTGAGGTAGGCTTGCCAACGAGCTGCATGGCAGGTCAACATATGTCTGGTCAGGCATGTGGTACCCAAGTGGCTGATGTTTTGGCCACGCGATATACGCTTGAGACATATGTTGCAAACAGCAGCTGTGCGATCTGATGCACTAGCCTCAAAAAAGGCCCACACCAAGGAACTTTTTGAATGACGGGCAGAGGCAGCGCCCTGCACAGGCGGAGCTCTGCGGTGTGATTCCGTCGGTGTACTGCCCTTACGCTGGCCACCAAAGGGCATCCTGTCTCGTTGGAGATGTGCCTCCTCCTCATCCTCCTCCTCCTCTCTCCTATTAGGCACCCACGTGGAGTCAGTGACCTCATCATCCCCTCCCTCCTCATCACTGGAGCCAATCTGGCAGTATGCTGCAGCTGCTGGAACATGACTGCCAGATTGGTGTCCTTCTTGAGCATCCCCTCTGTCTGCTCTCACCCTACTGCCTTCCTGTAGCTGGGTTTCATCATCAGACCCTTCGAAACGCTGGGCATCCTCCTGGAGCATGTACCCAACACTGTGCTCAAACAGTTCGGGGGACTCCTCAGGAGGAGGACATGGTGGGTCTAGGGAAGGAGTGACTGATGATGAGTCTGACATTGATACCAGGGAAGAGGACGCTTTGGCAGCTGCTTTGCCAGTACCCTGAGCCTGGGTGAGAGAGGATGAGGAGGAGGAGGAGGGCTTGGTCATCCACTCTACCAAGTCTTCGGCATGATGTGGCTCAACATGTCCAGCTGCCGAAAAGAAGGACAAGCGTGTCCCATGGCCATGTGCTGATGACAATGCACCGCGTCCACGACCAGCACTGTTGCCCCCAGACACAGAGCCTGCTTGCCCTCTTTTATTGCCTCCTGACTGTCTGCCTCTCCTTGTTTGCCTTCCAGACATTCTAATAGATGGCCTGCAGGGAGATGGGAAAAAAGCAATAAGGGCTACCTTCAGGTGTCCTTCTCTGTCCCTTGAAACAAGGACTTGCACAGTGAAAGAAACTGACACTCTCCCTACCTACAGTTTTCTGTCCCTAGAAAAAATGTTTTTTTTAAGCACAATATAGCACAAGGAGAATTCACTCACTGTCCTTCCAGGTCCCTGGAAACAAGGACTTGCACAGTGAAAGAAACTGACACTCTCCCTACCTACAGTTTTCTGTCCCTAGAAAAAATGTTTTTTTTAAGCACAATATAGCACAAGGAGAATTCACTCACTGTCCTTCCAGGTCCCTAGAAACAAGGACTTGCACAGTGAAAGAAACTGACACTCTCCCTACCTACAGTTTTCTGTCCCTAGAAAAAATGTTTTTTTTAAGCACAATATAGCACAAGGAGAATTCACTCACTGTCCTTCCAGGTCCCTGGAAACAAGGACTTGCACAGTGAAAGAAACTGACACTCTCCCTACCTACAGTTTTCTGTCCCTAGAAAAAATGTTTTTTTTAAGCACAATATAGCACAAGGAGAATTCACTCACTGTCCTTCCAGGTCCCTGGAAACAAGGACTTGCACAGTGAAAGAAACTGACACTCTCCCTACCTACAGTTTTCTGTCCCTAGAAAAAATGTTTTTTTTAAGCACAATATAGCACAAGGAGAATTCACTCACTGTCCTTCCAGGTCCCTAGAAACAAGGACTTGCACAGTGAAAGAAACTGACACTCTCCCTACCTACAGTTTTCTGTCCCTAGAAAAAATGTTTTTTTTAAGCACAATATAGCACAAGGAGAATTCACTCACTGTCCTTCCAGGTCCCTGGAAACAAGGACTTGCACAGTGAAAGAAACTGACACTCTCCCTACCTACAGTTTTCTGTCCCTAGAAAAAATGTTTTTTTTTAAGCACAATATAGCACAAGGAGAATTCACTCACTGTCCTTCCAGGTCCCTAGAAACAAGGACTTGCACAGTGAAAGAAACTGACACTCTCCCTACCTACAGTTTTCTGTCCCTAGAAAAAATGTTTTTTTTTAAGCACAATATAGCACAAGGAGAATTCACTCACTGTCCTTCCAGGTCCCTGGAAACAAGGACTTGCACAGTGAAAGAAACTGACACTCTCCCTACCTACAGTTTTCTGTCCCTAGAAAAAATGTTTTTTTTAAGCACAATATAGCACAAGGAGAATTCACTCACTGTCCTTCCAGGTCCCTAGAAACAAGGACTTGCACAGTGAAAGAAACTGACACTCTCCCTACCTACAGTTTTCTGTCCCTAGAAAAAATGTTTTTTTTAAGCACAATATAGCACAAGGAGAATTCACTCACTGTCCTTCCAGGTCCCTAGAAACAAGGACTTGCACAGTGAAAGAAACTGACACTCTCCCTACCTACAGTTTTCTGTCCCTAGAAAAAATGTTTTTTTTAAGCACACTATAGCACAAGGAGAATTCACTCACTGTCCTTCCAGGTCCCTGGAAACAAGGACTTGCACAGTGAAAGAAACTGACACTCTCCCTACCTACAGTTTTCTGTCCCTAGAAAAAATGTTTTTTTTAAGCACAATATAGCACAAGGAGAATTCACTCACTGTCCTTCCAGGTCCCTAGAAACAAGGACTTGCACAGTGAAAGAAACTGACACTCTCCCTACCTACAGTTTTCTGTCCCTAGAAAAAATGTTTTTTTTAAGCACAATATAGCACAAGGAGAATTCACTCACTGTCCTTCCAGGTCCCTGGAAACAAGGACTTGCACAGTGAAAGAAACTGACACTCTCCCTACCTACAGTTTTCTGTCCCTAGAAAAAATGTTTTTTTTAAGCACAATATAGCACAAGGAGAATTCACTCACTGTCCTTCCAGGTCCCTAGAAACAAGGACTTGCACAGTGAAAGAAACTGACACTCTCCCTACCTACAGTTTTCTGTCCCTAGAAAAAATGTTTTTTTTAAGCACAATATAGCACAAGGAGAATTCACTCACTGTCCTTCCAGGTCCCTGGAAACAAGGACTTGCACAGTGAAAGAAACTGACACTCTCCCTACCTACAGTTTTCTGTCCCTAGAAAAAATGTTTTTTTTAAGCACAATATAGCACAAGGAGAATTCACTCACTGTCCTTCCAGGTCCCTAGAAACAAGGACTTGCACAGTGAAAGAAACTGACACTCTCCCTACCTACAGTTTTCTGTCCCTAGAAAAAATGTTTTTTTTAAGCACACTATAGCACAAGCACAAAACACACTGACACTCTCCCTACCTATCCTTCTCTTTCCCTAAACTAAAGGAATCCAGGTTAAGCAAGAAAGAAATAAAAGTCACTGTCCCTGCCTATGCTGCTCTATCCCTGCTCCGGAACACACTACACTAGGCCGCCGTGCTGGCGGCCTTTTATAGTGTGGGGCGTGTACTAAACACCCTCAGCAATAATTGGCCACAGGCATCCTGCCTGTGGCCAATCATTGCTCTCCTCGCTGCCGGCGCTGTGATTGGCCAAGCATGCGGGGTCACAGTGCATGCTTGGCCAATCACAGCGCCTGGGTGACACTGCGATGGCGTAGTGCATTGTGGGCCGTTCGCGTCACTCGAATTTGGCGCGAACGGCCCAAATCGTTCGATCTTCGTCGAACGATCGAACAGCCGATGTTCGAGTCGAACGTATGTTCGACTCGAACACGAAGCTCATCCCTACTGCTGAGCTGATTGTGAACTGTTTTACTTTGACTTCATTACAAGTTCTTTCAACTGCATCTGGACTGGGTGTGTGTTATTGAATCCACATGATGCTGCACCCACAGACAAATCTTTCAGCAATGCCAAATCATGTTCCATATTACAAACACCTCCAGGAATATCAACCGTATTGCACACGTTTGTTTCATCAGTAAAAAAAGTATTTGCTTTTCCCTCCAAACCTTCAGTTGTATCACTTACAAAGAGATAAAGTAAAACAGAACCTAGTGCAGAGCCAACCGAAAATAGCCACACAATTTATATCTATTCAGAAGTGTCCAATGTGTAATAGAACATTAAAAATATATATTTAGAATGCACTGACCTGAGGGACAGGTTAAAACTTGCATTGCCAAATAGAAGGGCTAGATGTATGTGTTTCAATCATAATAATTTCTACTTAACCAGTTGGTCATAGAAGAATAATGATTGTGATAACAATGACTTTAATATAGGTGGTCTATTTTTAGCTGGTATCCATAGTAGTGAGTTACTCTTTATTGAGCGACAGGATGCTGTCTCAATAGACATTCACAGGAGCAGTTCCTATTAAGGTGCAAAAAGTTAATTGTGCAGAATAATAGTATGCCATTATGTTGGGCACTTCTGCTTCATTTGTTTTGTGGTATAGACTGTTTATGGATTATATGCCACCTTCCTTCTCACATAATGTACATTTCAAATATGCCCTTTGCATATACAGAATATCTTTTGCATTATTCAGCAATGGTAAGCAATGTAGTAAAGTTCCAAATAAGCAAAATAATTCTTATAGCATATTCATTTCATTAGAATGTATTCTTTTGAACCATGAGAGTGAAGAGACAGACAATCTCTGTTGAAAGCTTCATAATTATGGTAGGGTAGTTTGCTTTGTATAGATTTGAAAGGTGAGATTGATGCCTAAATAAAGCATTGTAGTTGTAGCCCATTTGAATTCAGAGGAAGATTATATGGAAGTAATAACATTTTATTGAATGTTGATATTAAGGGTTTGACAGTTGCCTTTATTTAATCCTAATGTTCTAAAACTGCTGCTTTTGAATATTTTACCTATTTTTTTTTAAAGCATACTTGCCATCATTATTTTCCAGCACATCCACCATTTAAAAAAAAGATTTGCCATCATCTGACTTTGTTCTTGTTTCTGTTATTTTAACTGCATCAATAAAACAGCAAAATGCCATACTGACTGCAAAAATTTGCTCATTAACATTCACGATTCTAAAGATGGCCATACACTGTTAGTTTTCATTTCCTTCAGCCTGTAGGCTTATTGAAAAAAAAATAAACTAATAGATCCTTCCATCCACACAAGCAAGGTGGATAAAGGAATCTCACCTACTAGGACATTGTATGCTGACAGCTGCATCTGTCACTGTCAGAATACACAAAGCACCGGCTGCAGCCACTGATCGAAAAACGTTTTCCAACATATCCCTTTCACAGAAGTCGATCAAATGTTTGACTTCAGGCAACGAGGGGCAGCCAAACACTGAGTTTTGACCAGTGTACGACCAGCTTTAGATGGCAAAGTATTTCCTGTGTATACTTACCCTGCTCTTCTTCCACTTTGTCCACTGAATCACCACACATTTACCACCCAGTCAAAGAGGATTCCCCTGATAATTTAATTGGTACTGTATCTGCCCTCTGCAAGATTCAGAAGAATATGCCTGGATTTTGAAGCCTTTATAAATAGATATAAATAGAAAAAATGTTTTTTAAACTTTTCCCCACTTCCACTTGCTTGCAGAGTGGGTATATTATTTTCCTGGGCCTCATCTGGTCAACACAGGGGCTCAGGAGAGAAGCACAGTGGAGGGACTATTTCTTTTTCTTGTTCATACATCACGGGACACAGAGCAGCATAGTCATTACTATGTGGGTTATATAGAATTACCTTCAGGTGCTGGCACTGGCAACTTCCAAAACAGGAAGTACCCTCCCCTATATAAGCCCCTCCCATCCGGGAGTACCTCAGTTTTTTGCCAGTGTCTAAGGTGTTGGCCAAGGTTAACATGTATTCATCTGGGCTTGTGTACAGGTTCTCTGGGCCTTAGCAAGCTATTCCGGATCCGACCAAAAAAAGCTTCATAGCTAAACGGTCGGTACCCGGGCCTTGCAGAGAAGAGCAGGGTTTTGCCTGTAATGCCTCTCTTAGGAGGGCTGGACCCTGGGATCCAGAGCTCTGGTCATACCCAAAACCAAGAGGCTATCTGTGCAGGGTGCTATACAGGTCCAGGGGAGTGGAATCCTTGGGAACCCGGTCCCTGAAGGTCTAGTACAATGCCTGCCGTGAGAGGTGAAGTTTGGGCTTCTGTGGACCAAACAAAGTCCTGCAGCAGGGAAAAGGTAAGTGGGGGCCCCTCAGGAACTTGGTTCTATTGAGGTGACCCCCAAGCCTAATATGTCTTTCTGCCTGTTACCTAAAGGGTATTCCCGCTAATAGCTGTATATGCCTAAGAAATCCTAGAAATGTTTTTTCATAAGGGAAGTTTTAAAAAAACTGTAAACCTGGAAATGTTTTTTCATAAAGGAGGTTTTAAAAAAAAAAAAAAGACAAAGGTGCGGTACCTGTGTTTGTCCACTAGAGGCCGCTGTGGAACGTCTTTTTTCTTGGGACTATTCCTTCCATGGTGAAAGTCCAGGCAGATGAGTGAGCTCTCTATCAGGGAAGCTGCATTCCTCTGTCATGCTGCCAAGTAGTTTCCTTCCATCCCCGAGTCCTGGTGAAACAGGGACCCTGGCTCCTCTCCCTACATGGCGCCAAGAGCGCACACGTGCACGCGCGCGCGCGCGCACACATGCTTTCCTTTTATAAGGTTTAGCTTCAAAAAAGGGGGCGGAGCCTGGCGGATGACGCGCTCTGTGCGCCCAGCGCTTCTGCGCATGTGCGGGCGTCCCAGCAAGATAAAAGGACTCAGTCCACGCTGCTTGCTATGGACACAGAGCATGAAAAGGAGCTGGTAGCATGGTATAGGGGCTTACAGCGGGCGGTTGATACAGGCATCCCCAGAAAGACGCATTAGTAGACACCCACTGATGTACATAGCAGCAAATTGCATTAGACTATTTCAGTAAGGGGTGTATTGCGGCTGGAATACCTCAGCTTTGAACTAAGGAATATGCCGCCTAAAAAACTCCGAGATATACCTCTCAGGAAGTGTAGGGGGTCTCCATCGGGCTCTGAGGATCTGGAGCAGTCATCTGCACCCTCCTCCCCTGAGAAATCAGAGGTTAATACCCATAAGGAACCCCCGGGAGTGCCAGGTACTGCGGCTGTCCTCAGTCCACCTGCTCCTGCATATATAACAGAGGAGGTTTTTTCCTCAACTCTGGAGGGATTGGAGCAGAGATTGGCTGCATTGATCGCTTCTTCTCTACAGGAAAGAAAGCGCGCCAGATCTCCATCACCTCCATTAGAGTGCCTGTTGGCAGAGCAACAGTCCCAGGAAGGGACCGACCTACCTGAAGGGGATCAGGAGGAGGTTAGCTCTGTTTTTGAGGAATCGACAGTAGATGAACCATTTTCAGCATCACAGACTGAAAGATTGTGGGTCCAGACCCTAACTGACATGGTTCGATCTGCATTTAAAATGCCTCTTGTTGAACCATCAACTACTGCTGTCTCCTCATTGGGGTCGCTAAAAGCTCCCCAGGTTAATTGCTCCTTTCCAATACATCCATTATTGGAAGGACTTATATACCAGGACTGGGAACATCCTGATAAACTATTTGTTCCGCCTAAAAGGTTTCCGGTGATCTATCCCATGGAGGAAAAGTTCACCCAGAGATGGAATGTTCCTACGGTGGATGCAGCCATCTCTTCTGTGAACAAATCACTGACATGTCCAGTAGATAATGTTCAAATGTTCAAAGATCCAGTGGATAAAAAATTGGAATCTTTATTAAAATCTGCTTTTTCCACAGCAGGGGCTGTTACACAGCCAGCAGTGGCAGCTATTGGGATCTGCCAAGCTTTAAAGGATCAAATGAAAATGGTCCTGAGGGATTTGCCAGACCAGCAGGCCCAGGCTCTGGCTGATCTGCCTAGAGCATTATGCTTTGCGGTTGACGCCATCAAGGATTCTATCCATCAGGCCTCCCGCCTCACGCTGTCTTTGGTACATATGCGTAGGCTTCTGTGGCTCAAAAACTGGTCTGCTGAAGCTCCCTGTAAGAAGCTCTTAGTTAGCTTCCCATTTCATGGGGAACGCCTTTTTGGCGAAGACCTGGATAAGTATATCCAGAAGATTTCCAGTGGTAAAAGTACTCTCTTACCGAGTAAAAAGAGGTCTAGGGGTCCATCTTTTAAGAGGACTACCTCTCCTATCCCTGCGACGTCTGCTACTAAGCAGTTCCGACGGCCTCCTCGGTCAAACTCAGGAGGTAAAAATCAGGGACAGCCACAGGGTAATAAAAAGCCCTGGATCCGAAGAGGTACTAAACCAGCCTCCAAGTCAAGCCTATGAAGGGCTGCCCCCACTCAAACGGGTGGGGGGAAGACTTCAGTTGTTCGCAGAGACCTGGCGGGAGACGATCAAAGACAGATGGGTGCTCTCCGCAGTAACTCTGGGATACAAGTTGGAGTTAAAAGAGTCTCCTCCGTCCCATTTTATGTGGTCAGGCATGCCAAGAGACCCTCTGAAAAGAGGGTCTCTCCTATTGGCGTTAGAACAACTATTGCTCCAAGGAGTAATTATGGAGGTTCCTATGGAAGAGTGGGGGTTGGGTTTCTACTCAAACCTTTTCACAGTCCCGAAGCCAAACGGGGACATAAGACCCATATTGGACCTAAAGAGTCTAAACAAATTTCTAAACGTCCGGTCTTTCCGGATGGAGTCGATCCGATCGGTCACCGCTGCCCTACAAGGGGAGGAATGGTTAGCCTCGATCGACATCAAAGATGCTTACTTGCATGTTCCCATCTTTCCAGGTCATCAAAAATTCCTACGCTTTGCAGTAGAAGGGCGCCATTTTCAGTTCAGAGCCTTACCATTCGGTCTGGCCACAGCACCACGAGTGTTCACAAAAATTCTGGCCCCACTGTTGGCCGATCTAAGAACACGGGGTGTAACGATAATGGCATACCTAGACGACCTGTTGTTGATGGACCACTCAGTTGCCAAGCTAGAAGTGGTAATTGTCGATACAATCAAGTATCTAGAGTCTCACGGTTGGGTCATCAACCTGGACAAGTCAGCCCTACAGCCAGTGAAAAACCTGGTATATCTAGGGCTACGGCTGGATTCAGACCAGAGGAAGATTTTCTTACCTCTAGACAAGGTATCCTCTTTGAGGGCCTTGGTCCGTCTGCTTTGTGCAAAAAGACAGCCGTCCATACGCCTGTGCATGAGGCTGCTAGGAAAGATGGTAGCATCATTCGAAGCTGTGCCATACGCCCAATTCCACTCAAGGAATTTACAAAGGGCCATATTGTCAGCCTGGAACGGAAAAGTTCAGGCTCTAGACTTCCCGATGGCTTTGTCCCCTTCCGTTCGGAAGAGTCTCTGCTGGTGGTTGATCCCCCAGAATCTCCAGAAGGGAAAACCCTTCAGCCCGATATCTTGGAAGGTGGTCACTACAGATGCCAGCCTTATAGGCTGGGGGGCAGTACTGGAGCAATGGTCTCTCCAGGGCAGATGGTCAAATGTAGTAAAAACCCTGCCCATCACTCTCTTAGAGATACGAGCAGCCCGGTACGCCCTAGTAGCCTGGACATCCAGACTCCAAGGGTCCCCTGTCAGAATTCAATCAGACAATGCCACAGCAGTGGCATATATCAATCATCAGGGAGGCACCAGGAGTCGTGCAGCCCAGAGGGAAGTAAGTCACATCCTGGAATGGGCAGAAAAGCATGTCCCATGTATATCAGCTGTCTTCATTCCAGGGGTGGAGAATTGGAAGGCGGACTTTCTGAGTCGCCAACAGTTATGCCCAGGGGAATGGTCCCTTCATCCCGAGGTCTTCCGAGCAATATGTCAGCGGTGGGGAACACCGGATGTAGATCTGCTAGCATCCAGATTCAACGCAAAGGTGGACAGATTTGTCTCCCGGACAAGGGATCCCCTCGCTTGCGGCTCGGATGCTCTGGTGTTCCCTTGGGATCAGTTCAGACTGATATATGCATTCCCTCCGCTACAATTGTTGCCTCGACTCCTTCGCAGAGTCAGGTTGGAGAAGAAGCCGGTGATCCTGGTGGCTCCAGCGTGGCCCCGAAGGGCCTGGTACGTGGAGATCATCAAAATGTCTGTGGGGAGTCCTTGGACCCTTCCACGTCGTCCGGACCTGCTTTCGCAAGGACCGATATACCACCCTTCCTTACTAACTCTAAGTTTAACGGCCTGGCTATTGAATCCCACATCCTAAAGAAGAGAGGTCTCTCTAACTCTGTGGTATCAACTATAATCAATGCCAGGAAGCCTGTATCCAGGCAGATCTACTATAGAGTTTGGAAGGCGTACATCACTTGGTGCGAGGCCAGAAAATGGCATCCACGTAAGTACGTTATAGGCAGAATTCTGGACTTCCTGCAGTGGGCTGTAGACAGGAAGTTTGCCTTAAGTACTATCAAGGGCCAGGTTTCGGCCTTGTCAATACTATTTCAAAGGCCCCTGGCTATGCATTCACTTGTCAAATCCTTTATGCAAGGTGTGACTCGTATTATTCCACCGATTAAGGCTCCCATATGCCCATGGGATCTAAATTTGGTTCTGTCGGTTCTGCAGAAGCAGCCATTTGAACCTTTGCGGCACATTTCCTTGGTTCTACTCACCAGGAAATTGATATTTTTAGTAGCCATATGCTCGGCTAGAAGAGTGTCGGAATTAGCCGCCATGTCCTGTAAAGAGCCATATCTGGTTATCCATAAGGACAGAGTAGTATTACGTCCTCACCCAGCCTTTCTTCCTAAGGTGGTATCGAGGTTTCACTTGAACCAGGATGTGGTTCTTCCTTCTTTTTTCCCCAAACCAAGCTCGGTAGAGGAAAAGTTATTGCATTCTTTGGATGTAGTAAGAGCAGTTAAAGCTTATCTAAAAGCCACTGCTCAGATTCGTAGAACGGATTCTTTGTTTGTTCTGCCGGAAGGCCCCAGAAAGGGTCAGGCAGCATCAAAATCTTCTTTAGCCAAGTGGATTCGACAGGTCATAATACAAGCCTATGGCTTGAGAAGTAGACCGCCTCCGTTCAAAGTTAGGGCGCACTCCACGAGAGCAGTTGGAACTTCATGGGCAGTGCATCACCAGGCCTCCCTGGCGCAAATTTGTAAGGCCGCAACATGGTCTTCAGTACACACGTTTACTAGGTTCTACCAGGTGGACGTTAGAAGTCAGGAGGATGTCGCCTTTGGGTGCAGTGTGTTGCAGGCCGCAAAAGATCCTCATGCCTGATGGCGCCCAGCTTATGTATGGTGTATCCCCCCCCTCATGTGGCATTGCTTTGGGACGTCCCACATAGTAATGACTATGCTGCTCTGTGTCCCGTGATGTATGAACAAGAAAGTAGGATTTTTAAAACAGCTTACCTGTAAAATCCTTTTCTTGGAGTACATCACGGGACACAGAGCTCCCACCCCTCTTTTGGGGACACGTATTGCTTTGCTACAAAACTGAGGTACTCCCGGATGGGAGGGGCTTATATAGGGGAGGGTACTTCCTGTTTTGGAAGTTGCCAGTGCCAGCACCTGAAGGTAATTCTATATAACCCACATAGTAATGACTATGCTGCTCTGTGTCCCGTGATGTACTCCAAGAAAAGGATTTTACAGGTAAGCTGTTTTAAAAATCCTACTATTTTCGGGGCACATGTACATCATGGAGCCCCACTATTCTACAGTATTAGTCCTGGCTGGCGGAGTGATACTGTGATTCTCTGTTCGGCTCTCGGTTGCAATCCTCACCAGATATGAAGAAGTTGAGCGGCTGACAGGGGAGATCAGGAGGACAGTGTGGCTTCACTGGATGCAGTGAATGGGGAAGAGAGGAAAGAATAATCACTGTGTCCTATTATCTATCTCACACCACAGCAGGTTCTCTGTCATGGCTCTGTGTCACATTGTTTTGGGTGCTGACTTTGTTATGGTTGTACGGTTACAGTCTGTTATATACAATACAGCCATAAGTTAACAAAGCCAGCACCCAACAGAAATGTGACATAGAGCCATGACAGAGCCATGATAAAGCCATGATGGAGCCTCTGCTTACTGTGCTGCCTGTGAGACAATTGTAACCTGATAAAAATAAGAATCATGCTACTTTAAAGTTATTTTGGGGGAGCAGTAAACATGCAGCGGAGCTGCATTTTTACTGCCCTCCCAAACCAATCCTCTTTAACTGCTTCCCATAGTCACTGGATTGAAAGGTTGATATCTCGGTCATCACTACAGCAATGATCGAGATATAATTTTTTAGCCCCATCGACTGCACAAAGTAAAAGTAATCCTAGTGGCTTTGAAGCTCCTGCATTAGTTTCACAGGCAGTGGAAGGGGGTCCAACCACTGCCTTTACTGGTTTTAAGATGTGACCAGTAGCATCCGGTTACTGGGACACAGTGATGGATGTCATTCCTCCCACGTGTGACGTCAGAAACCAGAAGTGACGAAGATTCTATTACTTCTGGTTTCGGTCTCATGTAAAGAAGCCACAACTGACTTGAACAAGCATCTGATCAAACCAATCTTAGTTTGATCAGATGCTTTGGAGGCCAGAGGACAAATATGGGGTCTAAAAGACCTCATATCTTTCCATAAAGAGGACCTGTCATGGCCCATGCTATCACAAGGAATGTTGTCCATCCCTTGTGAAAGCAAAAAATTACCAAAAAAAAATGTAAAGCTACAGTGTAGGATGTTTTCTTTTATTTGTAATAAATAAAATACAATTTAAAAGTAAGCTCTTTCATGCTTACTAATTGCAAACACGTGCGTTGGCTCCACGAGCATATGTAAACAGCAACAAACCTGCATTTCACTTCAAGTCGAGGTCAGGGGTGGGGCCGGGGGTGGGGGAAAGGGCGTGGTTGAAGGGGGCCATGTCAGGTAGTCTGTACGGGGCCCCATGATTTCTAACAGCAGCCCTGCATACACACAGTAACACTCAGTCAATTTAAATGAATATCAATCAGCTTTAATGCAGAAAGCCAACAAAACTAAAGAACCTACCCTTAATGTAATTACATAATTTAACCACTTCAATACGGGGCATTTTCCCCCCTTCCTGCCCAGGACAATATTTTCAGCTTTCAGCACTGTCACACTTTGAATGACAATCGCGCAGTCATGCAACACTATACCCATATGACATTTCTATTATTTTCTTCCCACAAATAGAGCTTCATTTTGTTTGTATTTGATCACCTTGGTTTTTTTGTTTTTTTTTGCTAAACAAACTAAAAAAGATCAGAATTTTTGAAAAAATTTTTTTCTTTGTTTCTGTTATAAAATTTCGTTTTCTCCTTCACTGATGGGCACCAATAAGGCTGCACTGATGGGCACTGATGAGTTGGCAGTGATAAGGTGGCCCTGATGGGCACTTATGATAAGGCACTAATATGTAGAACTGATGGGCACTAATAGGCAGCACTGATATGCAGCACTGATGGGCACCAATAGGTGGCACTGATATGCAGCACTGATGGGCACTGATAGGCGGCACTGATGGGCACTGATAGGCAGCACTGATGGGCACTAATAGGCATCACTGATGGGCACTGACAGGTGGCACTTATGGGCACTGATAGGCAGCACTGATGGGCTCTAATAGATGGCACTGATGGGCAGCACTGATGATGAGGTACTGGCAGTCATTACTGATGAGCACTGATTGGTATCTGAGAAGGGCACTGACAGGTGTTACTGATGGGCACTGATTGGCACTTTGATGGGCACTGATTGGAACTTTGGTGGGCATTGACTGGCAGCTGATAGGCAGTGATTGGCCTCTGATGGGGGCTGAGCTGATAATCAATGCGCAGACCCCCCCTCTGACAGGAGAGCCGCCGATCGCAAACCAAGGAAAGTCGTTTACCGGCACTTCCTGGTTACACTCTGTGATCAGCTGTGATTGGTCACAGCTGATCACGTGGTAAAGAACCTACTTCAAAGGACAGTCAGAAAACTCCTACTACAAGCTTTAACCAGTGCTCGGCTGGACATTGATATAACTCATAAAACTGCTATATACTGTTGATGAGAAAAGGAATTTAGCAGTTTATATTAACTAAAATAATTGCATGTCCATGTTCTGTGTACTGTGGGAGACCAGATATAGTGAATGCAGGGTCCTGGGTTTAGTAACACTTTAACATAGATGAGATGCATTTTCTTGCCTTCTCGGATGAGAAGAGCACATGCAGAAATTCTTTTAAGGACACTTAAGAGAAATTTATATGTGCCATGAATATTTCAGCCAAAAGAAAGTTTGCATGTTTAGGGGTTGGTTATAGGAGAACAATTACTTAATTAATTTTTCATCTGGATCACTTTGTGATAAAACGTGTGGTGACATGTTGGGGCTTTGTAGGTCAGTGGTAGTGCCAAAACAGTGAGTTTACTCCACGCCAGAAATAGTATTCAGGGCTTTCCTGTCCACTTTTATTTAAAAGAAAGAGGGGGGGAAAAATTCTGACTTTAAATGGGACTTGAGGGAAGGTTCACTCCCCCATCCCTGTCTGTAGACGTAAAGGGGGAAAGGTTTTGGGACTTTATATTAGGTGTATGTGGTGGAACCAAAACATAATAATATGGGTATAGATAAATAATATTTATTAATACACCAATAGTTAACATTTCATGAAACAATATCATTTGCATGAGAGCTGATGAATTTCATTATACTGATGACATTATATAGCAATACAGTACATAGTACAAAATATTTTTTTTGCATACATACTTCCCCATGTAGTGTATAAAAGAGGTCACAAAATGGAATCTAACAACATGGTAAAACCATCTAAAATTATTGGAATGTAATAGATGCATCAGGAGTAAGCTTGACACATTTCGTGGGCTCGTCAGGAGCACGATGCATAAAATTCTAAAAAAGAGGAAATAAAATAAACCAATGATACAATGTGACTACCCATATGGGGAGGATAGGGATGAAAAAGAGTAATGACTGTCCATGCCTACTCAATACTCACATATGAACCAATATGGGAGACAGTGTGAAACCATTTGCCGAAGATCGGCCAAAGAAGTCTCGCCCAGGAGCTGAGGAGGGGAGCCCAGCAAAGGCCAGGGACAAGTGCCTAGTTCCCCAAAGATGTCCTAGGTGAAAGGTCTTTGTGTCGTGGTTGGGTGGAGATTCTATGGATTAAAAAATTAATTGTATATATGATGTGTAACCATCAGGGTGTAGCATAATAAGGGGAGTAGGGTAGCACCCATAACCACAGTGGAGGAATGATATAAACCATCTGACCGAAGTGACAAAAAGGATGAGGAGGCAATCGATCCAAGGAGGAAAAATAAGGGTGTCATGAGGAAAGAAAAAAGAAAACAGAAGGAAATTGAAAAAGAGATATTTCAAAAAGATTAGTGGAGTATCAAAAATAAATTGTCATGGATATGCAGTAATGTTTGTCTGTCAGCTTACCTTCCTCTCCATGTGTTCACCTTAGAGGCCAGACACTCTCATGTGGCTGCTTTTATAATCTCTCCTCCCAGCATGGCTCCACCCCAGGCCCTATCAGAGAACTCTGTATTAACCTGTGCACTGCAAGTCTGCATTGTGTGTTTGGGTTCCTGCTTGCCGTTTGCTACGTCTGTCTCTGTGTTAACGATATTGGCTTATTCTCGACTTTCCCTGTCTGCTTGTGACCTTGACCTTTGGCTTGTCCTTTCTTTATCCTTGTCTGCTTGTCGCCCTGACCTTGGCTTATCTCCTCACTATCTCTTGTATCCTGAGCTGCTGCTTCCCCTCTATCCTCTATACCCTAAGGAGCGTGAGCTAGGGGACTCTGGGGGCTGCGACATGGATCCAGCTGCAGCTTAGGCCATCCTCACCACTAGAGGCTCTGGTGAACACCTGCTGGATCTTAGACTCCGTGCCCTGGGGAATCTTGGGCTCTAGCTCCCTGTGGGATCCCTGTTGTGCTCCAGTGGAACTGCCTTCCTTGACCACCCAGTGTTCCATCCGCAGTAGTCAGCCATAGGGTTCACTACCTTGTGGTGCACTCCTGACCTACGGTGTGCATCTGTCATCTGGCAACTCAGGTGACCTGACAGAAATAGTGTGCACAGGAGTTCTGATTGTGCTTTTACCTTGATAGAACATGACAAAGATAAAAACCAAGGCTAGGAAAGCACTGGTCTGAGTGTCCATGGGTGTGTCGTCCTGACAATAGACTGTCAAGGGATGGGACCGGAAAATGAGCCCAGGATGATCAGGATGTCATTTCTGGGCATCTCACCCCACACGCACATATTCCAGCTTGGCAGACACGTGGAGGGCAATGCTGGGCTTTCTCCGCCTTTGTGTCAAGCCAGCGTGATGCTGGAGGGCAACCCATGATCATCCTGGGCTGGGCTCTCGTATAAAGCCAACACACACCTGTGCCATTAGTGTGCTTGCTTCTTAAAAAATCTGGCACAAACCACAATGTTAACCACTTAAGCCCCGGACCATTTGGTAGCTAAAGGACCAGAGGTGAATTCAGAATTTTGCACTGCACTGCTTTAACTGTAAATTGTGCGGACATGCAATGTTGTACCCAAACGAAATTTGCGTCCTTATCTTCCCACAAATAGAGCTTTCTTTTAATGGTATTTGATTGCCTCTGTGATTTTTATTTTTTGCGATATAAATGGAAAAAGACCGAAAATTTTTAAAAAAAATGATATTTTCTACTTTTTGTTATAAGAAAAATCGAATAAACTCAATTTTAGTCATACATTTAGGCCAAAATGTATTCAGCCACATGTCAATAAGTGTATATTTATTGGTTTGCGCAAAAGTTATAGCATTTACAAACTAGGGTACATTTTCTGGAATTTACACAGCTTTAAATTTATGACTGCCTATCTCATTTCTTGAGGTGCTAAAATGGCAGGGCAGTACAAAACCCCCCCAAATGACCCCAAGGAAATTGCTGAGAGGCATGTTGAGCCCATTGAATATTTTTTTTTTGTCCCAAGTGATTGAATAATGACAAAAAAAATAAAAAATTACAAAAAGTTGTCACTAAATGATATATTGCTCACACATGCCATGGTTATATGTGGAATTGCACCCCAAAATACATTTTGCTGCTTCTCCTGAGTACGGGGATACCACATGTGTGGGACTTTTTAGGAGCCTAGCCGCGTATGGGACCCCGAAAACCAATCACCGCCTTCAGGATTTCTAGGCACAAATTTTTGATTTGACTCCTCACTACCTATCACAGTTTCGAAGGCCATAAAATGCCAAAATAGCACAAAACCCCCCCAAATGACCCCATTTAGGAAAGTAGACACCCCAAGCTGTTTGCTGAGAGGCATGGTGAGTATTTTACAGCTCTCATTTGTTTTTGAAAATGAAGAAAGAATTTTTTTTTTCTTTTTTTTTTTCAATTTTCAAAACTTTGTGACAAAAAGCGAGATCTGCAAAATACTCACAATACCTCTCAGCAAATAGCTTGGGGTGTCTACTTTCCAAAATGGGGTCATTTGGGGCGGTTTTGTGCCATCTGGGAATTCCATGGCCTCCGAAACTGTGATAGGCAGTGAGAAGTGAAATCAAAAATTTACACCCTTAGAAAGCCTGAAGGCGGTGATTGGTTTTTGGGGTCCCGTACGCGGCTAGGCTCCCAAAAAGTCTCACACATGTGGTATCCCCGTACTCAGGAGAAGCAACAGAATGTATTTTGGGGGGTAATTCCACATATGCCCATGGCATGTTTGAGCAATATATCATTTAGTGACAACTTTGTGCAAAAAAAAAAAAAAAAATTGTCTTTTTTCCGCAACTTGTGTCAACATATAAAATATTCCATGGACTCGACATGCCTCTCAGTATATAGCTTGGGGTGTCTACTTTCCAAAATGGGGTCATTTGGGGGGGTTTTGAACTGTTCTGGCATTTTATACACAACATTAGGAAGCTTACATCCACTCTTCTAACCACTTGAAGACAAAGCCCTTTTTGACACTTTTTGTTTACATGAAAACATATTTTTTTTTGCAGGAAAATTATGTTGAACCCCCAAACATTATATATATTTTTAAAGCAAAGGCCCTACAGAATACAATGGTGGGTGTTGCATTTTTTTTTTCTACACAGTATTTGCGCAGCAATTTTTCAAACGCATTTTTTGGGGAAAAAAATACACTTTTTTTTTATTTTAATGCACTAAAACACACTATATTGCCGAAATGTTTGATGAAATAAAAAAGATGATCTTAGGTCGAGTACATAGATACCAAACACGACATGCTTTAAAATTTCGCACAAACGCGCATTGGCGACAAACTACATATATTTTTAAAAGCCTTTAAAAGCCTTTACAGGTTACCCCGTTAGATTTACAGAGGAGGTCTACTGCTAAAATTACTGCCCTCGATCTGACCTTTGCGGTGATACCTCACATGCATGGTGCAATTGCTGTTTACATATGACGCCAGACCGACGCTTGCGTTCGCCATTGGGCAAGAGCAGGGCAGGACAGGGGTGCTTTTTTTTTTTTTGTTTTGTTTTATTATTCATTTTGCTTTTTTATTTTATTTTTAAATTGTTCCTTCCATATTTTTTTTTATCATTTTTATTGTTATCTCAGGGAATGTAAATATCCCCTATGATGGCAATAGGTAGTGACAGGTACTCTTTTTTTGAAAAAACTGGGGTCTAGACCCTAGATCTTTCCTCTGCCCTCAAAGCATCTGACCACACCAAGATCGGTGTGATAAAATGCTTTCCCAATTTCCCAATGGCGCTTTTTTATATCTGGGGGGGGACATTCCCTCCCACTGCTTGTAAAAGCAGTCCAGAGGCTAATTAGCCACTAGGATTGCTTTTACATGAAAGCCGGCCGCTGGCTGAAAAGAAAGATACCAAGATGATACCTAAACCCGCAGGCATCAATCTGGTATAACCATTCAAAGTCCAGCAACATACCAGTACGTTGCTGGTCCTTGTTGGACATGTATTGTAATCTTTTTTTTTCATGCAGCCAGTTGGCTGAACGAAAAAAGAGATTGATCGGTGGATATGCCCACCATTAGAATACCGCCCTTCACCCACCCACTTCTAATGATGGGCATACATGCACCTTTTATATATGCCGAAGCATGGGGGCATCCTCCCGCAAAAAAGTTATGCCGCACACACATGGTCGGACTATTCCACGGGCAAGCCTCCGTCGGAATTTCGACCGTATGTACGCGGCATTAGGAGCAAAATCACTCCTCCGCCCCTGCTGCCCCAATGCTTCGGCATATTTGCTTTTTTTTTAACTGTGATGGTGAAATCACCTCCTACAGCACTGGAGTCGCAGGGATCAGGCCTGTCTCTGCGAACGCTGCAGTTATGTGTGTTGTGTTTTGTAAGTGACAGTGATCGATCGATACTGCACTTGGGTGGCCTGGGCTGGACGGAGGGGCAAAACGCAGGTGCTAGCAGGTATCTGGGCTGATCCCGCTAACACTGCGTTTTTGGGAACCCTAAACTGCTGGGGACGCTAGTATAGATCTGATCAGATCAGATATTGATCTGTTCAGATACTATACCACTAAGGGAGTGTATGCTTCACGCGTGGGTGTTAGCGTTACTGGCACTAACCTGACGCTGCCTGGGGTGTGACGCAGACCCTCTCTGACGCTAAAACCTAATTGATATCACCCACCGGGCGATCAGGGGGTTAAACCTTTATTGGGTTATATACGGCGGGTGCCCTGACACTATAAAAAGCAAACTAACTAACCAGCATCACCCGTAACACTTATATGATGATCACTGGTGAAAGGGTTAACTAGGGGCAATTAGGGGGTTAAAACCTTTATTAGATAATATATGGGGGTACCTGACGCTATAAAAACCTGCGGCGAACCTAAAAAAAATTACTGGCTACCGATCTGCATCACTGACGCTAAGACAGCGATCAGAAAAATGATCGCTTAGCGACAGTGGTGATAGGGGGTGAAAGGGTTACCTGGGGGGCGATCAAGGGGGTTAAACCTTTATTAGATAATTTATGGGGGTACCTGAAGCTATAAAAACCTGCGGCGAACCTAAAAAAAATTACTGGCTACCGATCTGCATCACCGACGCTAAGACAGCGATCAGAAAAATGATCGCTTAGCGACAGTGGTGATAGGGGGTGAAAGGGTTACCTGGGGGGCGATCAAGGGGGTTAAACCTTTATTAGATAATTTATGGGGGTACCTGACGCTATAAAAACCTGCGGCGAACCTAAAAAAAAATACTGGCTACTGATCTGCATCACCGACGCTAAGACAGCGATCAGAAAAATTATCGCTTAGCGACAGTGGTGATAGGGGGTGAAAGGGTTACCTGGGGGGCGATCAAGGGGCTTAAACCTTTATTAGATAATTTATGGGGGAACCTGACGCTATAAAAACCTGCGGCGAACCTAAAAAAAATTACTGGCTACCGATCTGCATCACCGACACTAAGACAGCGATCAGAAAAATGATCGCTTAGCGACAGTGGTGATAGGGGGTGAAAGGGTTACCTGGGGGGCGATCAAGGGGGTTAAACCTTTATTAGATAATTTATGGGGGTACCCGACGCTATAAAAACCTGCGGCGAACCTAAAAAAAATTACTGGGTACCGATCTGCATCACCGACGCTAAGACAGCGATCAGAAAAATGATCGCTTAGCGACGGCGGTGCTAGGGGGTGAAAGGGTTATCTGGGGGTGATCAAGGGGTTAAACCTTTATTGGGGGGGTAGGGGGCTACACTGGACCTAAAACTAAATGTAGTGACACTTTTACAGTCACAAATGTCACTGATTGCAGTGATCAGTAAATAAATGGTCACTGCAATCAGTGACACTGTGACTGGGGGCTGGGGGGTGATCTGGGGGGGCCTGGGGGGGCGATTTATGTGCCTATGTGTGCTGGTGTTAGTGTAGTGTTTGTGCACTAACCTTGATGTCTTCTCTTGTACAGCGCTCGGTATATGTGAGCGCCGCACAGGAGATGACATCACTTCCTCCTGCTTTCTCTGTCTGTGTGTACATTCCACAGACAGAGGGGGCATTTCTATTCGCCGGGAGCGGCGATCGCGGGGGGGTGGCCAGAATCGAACGGCCGTCCCCTCATGTCGGATCGCTCCCCAACGAATTCCGACCACTCACTGTACAGAAGGGGGGTCCGATTGGACCCCCCAACTGTACAAAGGCAATCACGTACACTCTACGTGATTGTGCCTGTCGGTGCCATTGTGCCGACGTATATATACAGTGAGCAGTCGCTAAGTGGTTAAACAGTGACATGGGTTAGCACTGCCACAGTGTGTATGTTATTTGAAGTGGATGTTGTTTTTTTTCTAATTCTAAATAGGATTGGAAAGGTATGAAATCTTTATGTTTAATTGCTGTCTATGATCACTTTAGTGGTATTAACTCTCCTTATCTCTCCATTTCTGTCTGATTGACTGTGGTGCCACTGGGAACATGTAGAGTGCAAGGTACATCCTAGGCTCATTTCCAATATCATGCCATGGTGCACAGCTGCAGGAGTTGCATCATTACTGGCTGCCCCATGTCAGAACTGGGTGACACAAGACATGGAAGAAGAACAGCAGAAGATGTCAGCAATGGCAATGTTATAAGAGGGGCAGTAATAAGGGGGAGATTGGATGTTACATCACCGGAGGAGGGCACACTAAAAATTGTACATTATCCCACGTGCTCGCCCAAAATAGGTAGATTTCTTCTTTAAAGGACAAATGATGATTTATTTCTTGCTTTAAAAAAATTAAAACAAATAAAAAGGGCCTTAGCTATAAAAAAAAAAAAAATGGATTAAAGGAAAAGTAATTTTTTTTAAAGTCAAGCTATCACAAGCTATAATTTGTAATGTCACTTGTCTTCTGGATTCTATCATAGGTTTCTCATATGTCCTGACCTGTTCATGGTATACTATTCTCACTAAACCTTGCTTGACCTGTCATCACCAAGTTAACAGATTATGTTTCTGAATACGAGTACTTTCATTTTGCTACTTGCATATCAACTGTCACTAGTGTGGGATGTCTGAGGATTGGAACCCCAAAGCATTAGACAGAAAAATCCATACTGCCTTGAGGGGGTTCCTAGCCCCGGAAGATTTGTCTGCTCAGTGACCGGGCCATTTTTTGCGATACGGCACTGCATCAAATTAACTGACAATTGCGCGGTCATGCACCGCTGTACCCAAACAAAATTGACGTCCTTTTTTCCCCACAAATATAAACAAAAGGAGAGCGACAATTTTGAAAAAAAACACAATATCTTTTACTTTTTGATATAATAAATATCTAAAATTTAAAAAAAACTTAATAATAATTTTCCTCAGTTTAGGCCGATATGTATTCTTCTACATATTTTTGGTAAAAAAATCGCAATAAGCGCTGATTGATTTGCGCAAAAGTTATAGCGTCTACAAAATAGGGGGTCGTTTTATGGCATTTTTTTTTTCTAGTAATGGCAGCGATCTGCGATTTTTATCGGGACTGTGACATTATGGCGGACACATCGAACACTTTTGACACATTTTTGGGACCATCTGCATTTATACAGCGATCAGTGCTATAAAAATGCATTGATTACTATAAAAATGTCACTGGCAGGGAAGGGGTTAACACTAGGGGTTATCAAGGGGTTAACTGTGTTCTCTGTGTTTTAACTGAAGGAGGAATGGGACTGACTAGGGGAAGAGATTGATCGGTGTTCATACATTTACACACACACATCCCCGTTCTCGTTCTGTAACGAGCAATCGCGGGTGCCCAGCGGTCATCGCGATCACCGGGCACTAGCATCGGCTCCGGGAACACGATTCGGGCACGTGCGCGCGCCGCCGGAGGCGTCTTAAAAAGCCGACGTACAGCTACGACGGCTCGCGCAGGGGAGGTGGGTAATGATCAGCCACTGTTACCCACCAGTAACACAGAGGGTCTGTGCATGCTATGCTTCATACATTTCATTATTGACTTGAAGAGATGCATACTACTTATAAGTTCATATATGATTAACTCTAAATGTATTTATACTACAGTACACTATGAATAAGACATTTCCTCTGGGTTTTATGTATTATACCTCAGTGTTATGATCTGACAGTTAACTTTCATTTGTCACTCCTCTGTGCTTTCTGTCCCAAATTAAATTTTTTATTCATTCAGAACACAATTAAACAATGACAGCTGCACATCTTATTTTCAATCTCTTGGGTCTATGCATTGCTAGAAGGTAAAAGAAAAAAGAGGGTGCACCGACCTAGTGCATTACCAAATGGGTAGGTTTATTAAAAGTAAGTTAAAAGAGCATGGATACTCACAAAGCAAGTAAAATAATAGGCACATAACATTCCATTTACTTGCTTTGTGAGTATCCATGATCTTTTAACTTACTTTTAATAAACCTAGCCATTTGGTAATGCACTAGGTCGGTGCGCCCTCTTTTTTCTTTTACCTTCTAGTCCTAAGAATACCAATTATTCTGAGGAGGGCAGCAAGATTCCTGGTCATTCCCTTTCTAATGGAACACTCTGGTTGTGCCACTAAGAGACCAAGCTTCCGAGCGCAGGAGACTGTTTGTGTGTCTATGCATTGCTGACTGACGTTTATATTATTTAAAGTTTGGTCTATAAAGTATTTTGTTTTGTTGCACCTTCTCATAGTGGTGTTTTGATAATCTTATGATTCACCCTAGGATTAATTCTTGATTTGGCCCTTTCTCTCCCATTTCATCTATTTGTACACATTTGGTCGGACATTAAATAAAGTGGTTGTAAAGACACAAGTTTTTTTGCCTTCATTGTAAAAAAACCTTCTGTATGCAACAGCCCCCCTAATATACACCTGAGCCCCCTCTCAATCCAGTGATTTCCAGGAGAGCCTTGCCTCTCCGGGGACTTGCACTCCTGATTGGCTTTTGGCAGCAGCGGGAGCCATTGGCTCCCGCTGCTGTCAATCACAGCCAGTGGGCCAATCAGGAGACAGAGGGGGCGGGGCCAATCCACGGCTCAGTGTGTGAATAGACACACAGGGCAGCGGCTCAGCTCGGGTGACCCTATAGCAAGCTGCACCCGGCAGGACGGAGGGGCCAAGAGTACAACGTGGGACCCAAGAAGAGGAGGATCTTTATCACTTTAATTCCTATATACATCTCCTACAGAGGGGTTTATTTATGAAAACTGGGGAAAAAAGGATCAGATTATAACCTGGCATACATGCTCCACTGGCTAAGACCCTGTGACTTTCATTACCATTTTACTGTGAACAGTCGATATATGTTATATCCATTGCTTTATAAAATAAAAAGGCATTGATTTTCTTACAGGAGGAGAAGAGCCAGTGATAATTTCTATTGGCCCTCCAACTTTCATGTTCTTACCTTCTTAGCTAATACATGTAGTTTGTTATTTTATTTTACAGGTATAAAAAGGGCTGCTAGCGTGGCAGTACTACACGCAGTAGTAAGTGGCAATTGTGTCCTTTTACTGATAGGCGGCGCACATGATGTGGGCTAGTCCAGAGGCCGTTAACCAAGATGGCAAACAACAGTGTTAGTGTGTGCATGGAACAAGATGTGGTGATGACGTTTCTTGTGAACGGAGGTGTAAAACCCATCGATATCTAGAGAAGACTTCAACCACAGTATAGTGATGGCCTATACATCCATCAGGAGGGCAGCCATCAGGAATTTTGGGGCCCCTTACACAGCTTCAGGCATGGGCCCCCTGGAGCCGAGGAGAACGGGGGGGGGTGCTGCCGCCGCGAATTGAGAAGTGGGGGGCTGCCGCAAATTCAGAAGCGGGGGAGTGCCACGAATTGAGAAGCAGGGGGTTTGGGTGCTGACGAACACAAAAAAACAGAAGAACAAAAAAACAAAAAAAAGGGGGGTTGCCACCCTTACAAAAAAAAAAATTATAAAAAAAAAAAACATTATAAAAAAAGGGAGGTTTCCATCTGGGGCCTCTGGGGATCTCTGGGCCCCTTACAAAAAAAAAAATTATAAAATAAATAAATAAATAAAAATTTAATAAAAAAATTTATAATATTTTTTTATAAAATATAAATAAAAAAGGGAGGTTTCCATCCGGGGCCCTGGGGACCTCCGGGCCTCTGGGGACCTCTGGGCCCCTTACAAAAAAATAAAAAAATAAATTAATTAAATAAAAAAAACAAATTAAATAAAAAAATGAATAATAATAAAAATTATAAATAAAATTAATAAAAAAGGGGGGTTGACATTCGGGGCCCTGGGGACCTCCAGGCCTCTGGGGACCTCTGGGCCCCTTACAAAAATTAAATAAAAATTAAATAAATAAATAAAAAAAAACAAATTAAATAAAAAAATGAATAATAAAAAAATATATAAAAAATAAAAATAAAAAAGGGGGGGTTGACATTCAGGCCCCTGGGGACCTCTGGGCCCCTTACAAAAAAAAAAAACGTTATTAAAAAAAAAAGGGGGGCCATATGGGCCCCTGGGGACCTCCGGGCCCCTTACAGGTGTACTGCCTGTACCCCCCTGATGGCGGCCCTGTCCGTCAGTGACGATCCTGGCTGTGGTGATTCCTAGCCCACAGCAGTCATTCCTGTGAACATTCAGTGCGTGGAATGCCTGATCCTGGATAATTGACGCATAACTTCACGCAAAATTGCAAAAAAATTGTTCCTTGGAGGTCAGAATTTTGGCACTGATGACAAAGGGAAGCAGGCTGCCCTAGGACGGTTCAGGTGTACTTACAAATCTTTCTATGCCAAAGCTTTTATATATATAGATTTAAAGCAATGACTAGCATAGATTTACTTTTCACTGGAAATGCCATCAAACACATATTGTTTTCATTGCAGATGCTGGTAGTTCTGCAGGGAGCAGCAGAAGTTAAGGCAAAAGTCTTATAATTCTTCTTTTTTTAAAGATATTCAGTAGTTAAATTAACCACCTTTCTTTAAAAGGAAAGGATGAGCCAGGTCGACCCGTACAGTTTAAGTTGATGAACCATTTGGCATCCATTTGTATGAATGAACTGCACTAGTGTTTCAGCAAATTTCATGAAATAAATGTAAATCATGGCAAATCTTTGGAAAAACAAGGCTCTTTCTGATGAATACAAGAAAATATTACACATACAGAGAGTTTAGCAAGCTCATATTCACTGTAGCGTAGAAGAATTTACAAAATACTAGCAGGCTTTCTGCTACTTGATTGCATTCGCTGATTTTACTTCTCACCGTCTTCCTTTTTAAATGCTTTTATCTACTGCAGGTAATGTAGCAGACTTCAAAAAGCACATGTAGTGCTCAGCAATTACATTAAACTGCTGCAAATGCAACCCAAGAAATGTAATGTTGTCAGCTCAAGGCTTGAATGTCACTAGTGAGTAGGAAATTATACAATGCTGAATTAGATAACTTTACAGAAGGAAAAAAAAAGTCCCTTCTTGGGACTTTTATCTTCACTGAGTATTAATTAATATTCCTTGTACTAGGCATTCTCACTGTTATATATAAGCCTGTGCAGTAATCCTGTTTCTAATGTATGTGCCACCTGGGGCACTAGGGATGAGCTCGGTGTTCGAGTCGAACATACGTTCGACTCGAACATCGGCTGTTCGATCGTTCGACGAAGATCGAACGATTTGGGCCGTTCGCGCCTAATTCGAGTGACGCGAACGGCCCACAATGCACTACGCCATCGCAGTGTCATCCAGGCGCTGTGATTGGCCAAGCATGCACTGTGACCCTGCATGCTTGGCCAATCACAGCGCCGGCAGCGAGGAGAGCAATGATTGGCCCCAGGCAGGATGCCTGTGGCCAATTATTGCTGAGGGTGTTTAGTACACGCCCCACACTATAAAAGGCCGCCAGCACGGCGGCCTAGTGTAGTGTGTTCCGGAGCAGGGAAAGAGAAGCATAGGCAGGGACAGTGACATTTTTTTTTTCTTGTTTAACCTGGATTCCTTTAGTTTAGGGAAAGAGAAGGATAGGTAGGGAGAGTGTCAGTGTGTTTTACTGTGCGAATCCTTGTTTCTAGGGACAGGGAAGGACAGTGAGGGAAATTCTCCTTGTGCTATAGTGTGCTAAAGCATTGATCATCAACCATCTTTAAAAAATCATTTTTTCTAGGGACAGAAAACTATAGGTAGGGAGAGTGTCAGTGTGTTTTACTGTGATAATCCTTGTTTCTAGGGACAGGGAAGGACAGTGAGGGAAATTCTCCTTGTGCTATAGTGTGCTAAAGCATTGATCATCAATCAGCTTTAAAAAAACATTTTTTCTAGGGACAGAAAACTATAGGTAGGAAGAGTGTCAGTTTCTTTCACTGTGATAATCCTTGTTTCTAGGGACAGGGAAGGACAGTGAGGGAAATTCTCCTTGTGCTATAGTGTGCTAAAGCATTGATCATCAACCATCTTTAAAAAATCATTTTTTCTAGGGACAGAAAACTATAGGTAGGGAGAGTGTCAGTGTGTTTTACTGTGATAATCCTTGTTTCTAGGGACAGGGAAGGACAGTGAGGGAAATTCTCCTTGTGCTATAGTGTGCTAAAGCATTGATCATCAATCAGCTTTAAAAAAACATTTTTTCTAGGGACAGAAAACTATAGGTAGGAAGAGTGTCAGTTTCTTTCACTGTGATAATCCTTGTTTCTAGGGACAGGGAAGGACAGTGAGGGAAATTCTCCTTGTGCTATAGTGTGCTAAAGCATTGATCATCAACCGTCTTTAAAAAAACATTTTTTCTAGGGACAGAAAACTATAGGTAGGAAGAGTGTCAGTTTCTTTCACTGTGATAATCCTTGTTTCTAGGGACAGGGAAGGACAGTGAGGGAAATTCTCCTTGTGCTATAGTGTGCTAAAGCATTGATCATCAACCGTCTTTAAAAAAACATTTTTTCTAGGGACAGAAAACTATAGGTAGGAAGAGTGTCAGTTTCTTTCACTGTGATAATCCTTGTTTCTAGGGACAGGGAAGGACAGTGAGGGAAATTCTCCTTGTGCTATAGTGTGCTAAAGCATTGATCATCAACCGTCTTTAAAAAAACATTTTTTCTAGGGACAGAAAACTATAGGTAGGAAGAGTGTCAGTTTCTTTCACTGTGATAATCCTTGTTTCTAGGGACAGGGAAGGACAGTGAGGGAAATTCTCCTTGTGCTATACTGTGCTAAAGCATTCCTCATCAACCATCTTTGAAATCCTTGTTTTTTGGACAGTCAGGGAAATTGTCGTTGTGCTATTCTGTGCGAAAGCAATCATCCTCAACCATAATTAGAAATCCTTAAGTAAAGGGACAGAGAAGGACACCTGAAGGTAGCCCTTATTGCTTTTTTCCCATCTCCCTGCAGGCCATCTATTAGAATGTCTGGAAGGCAAACAAGGAGAGGCAGACAGTCAGGAGGCAATAAAAGAGGGCAAGCAGGCTCTGTGTCTGGGGGCAACAGTGCTGGTCGTGGACGCGGTGCATTGTCATCAGCACATGGCCATGGGACACGCTTGTCCTTCTTTTCGGCAGCTGGACATGTTGAGCCACATCATGCCGAAGACTTGGTAGAGTGGATGACCAAGCCCTCCTCCTCCTCCTCATCCTCTCTCACCCAGGCTCAGGGTACTGGCAAAGCAGCTGCCAAAGCGTCCTCTTCCCTGGTATCAATGTCAGACTCATCATCAGTCACTTCTTCCCTAGACCCACCATGTCCTCCTCCTGAGGAGTCCCCCGAACTGTTTGAGCACAGTGTTGGGTACATGCTCCAGGAGGATGCCCAGCGTTTCGAAGGGTCTGATGATGAAACCCAGCTACAGGAAGGCAGTAGCGTGAGAGCAGACAGAGGGGATGCTCAAGAAGGACACCAATCTGGCAGTCATGTTCCAGCAGCTGCAGCATACTGCCAGATTGGCTCCAGTGATGAGGAGGGAGGGGATGATGAGGTCACTGACTCCACGTGGGTGCCTAATAGGAGAGAGGAGGAGGAGGAGGATGAGGAGGAGGCACATCTCCAACGAGGCAGGATGCCCTTTGGTGGCCAGCGTAAGGGCAGTACACCGACGGAATCACACCGCAGAGCTCCGCCTGTGCAGGGCGCTGCCTCTGCCCGTCATTCAAAAAGTTCTTTGGTGTGGGCCTTTTTTGAGGCTAGTGCATCAGATCGCACAGCTGCTGTTTGCAACATATGTCTCAAGCGTATATCGCGTGGCCAAAACATCAGCCGCTTGGGTACCACATGCCTGACCAGACATATGTTGACCTGCCATGCAGCTCGTTGGCAAGCCTACCTCAAAGACCCACACCAAAGAACAAAGCGGACCTCTCCTTGCACCGCATCAGCTGGGATCTCCAACCCCACTATAACTTCAGTCCTCTCAGAAACATGCACTGAGAGGAATGAAGGTGTAGAATTAGGTGTGTCACAGCCAAGTACTTGCGGCCACTCTGCTAGCAGTACACCGACGTCCGATTCTAGCAGGCAAATTTCCCTGCCCCAGCTGCTGGACCGTCGAAAGCTCCCAGCCATCCACATGCCCAGCGGTTGAATGCTAGCTTGGCTAAATTGCTAGCGCTTCAACTGCTGCCTTTTCAGTTGGTAGACTCGGCCCCCTTCCGTGAGTTTGTGCAATGTGCGGTTCCTCAGTGGCAGGTTCCCAAACGCCACTTTTTCTCACGGAAGGCTATTCCGGCTCTCTACCGGCATGTGGAAGGCAATGTCTTGGCCTCGCTGGACAGGGCGGTCAGCGGTAAGGTGCATATTACCGCTGACTCATGGTCCAGCAGGCATGGACAGGGACGTTACCTTTCTTTCACGGCCCATTGGGTCACTCTTTTGGCAGCTGGGAAGGATGCAGGACAAGGTGCAGTAGTGTTGGAGGTTGTTCCACCGCCACGCCTCCAAAATGCTACTACTGGTTGTGACACACCTCTCTCCTCCACCCCCTCCTCTTCTTCTTCCTCCATGGCCTCTTCCTGTGGTTTGTCCTCTGAACCAGCGGTGCTCTGTAGCCGTTCAAGGGGCTACGCAAGTACGCAGGCAAAAAGATGCCATGCCGTGCTTGCGCTGGTGTGTTTGGGGGACAGAAGCCACACTGGGGCAGAGATTCTGTCAGCTCTGCAGGGGCAGGCTCAGAGGTGGTTGACGCCACGCCAGCTTAAGCCAGGAAAGGTGGTTTCCGACAATGGCACCAACTTCCTCTCCGCCCTCCGACAGGGACAACTGACCCATGTGCCCTGTGTGGCTCACGTCCTTAACCTGGTGGTGCAGCGGTTCTTGGGCAGGTACCCGGGCTTACAGGATGTCCTGAGGCAGGCCAGGAAAGTCTGTGTGCATTTCCGCAGATCTTATAATGCCAGTGCTCGCCTGGCTGAGCTGCAAAAGGAGTTGAACGTGCCCAAGAACCGCCTTATATGTGACATGCCCACCAGGTGGAACTCAACGTTGGCCATGCTGCAGCGGCTGCACACGCAGCAGAGGGCCATCAATGAGTACCTGTGCGACTACGGCACCAGGACAGGGTCAGGGGAGCTTGTTTTTTTTTCTCCACGCCAGTGGGGCATGATCAGGGATGCATGCACTGTCCTGGCACCATTTGAGGAGGCCACGAGGATGGTGAGCAGTGACAGTGCATGCATCAGTGACACTGTACCTCTTGTCCACCTGTTGGAGCACACGCTGCGTGGAATAATGGACAGGGCACTTGAGGCAGAACAGAGGCAGGAAGAGGAGGACTTCCTTGCCTCTCAAGGCCCCCTTTACCCAGACAGTGTTCCTTCTGTCCCACCCATCGCACAGGAAGAGGAGGAAGAGGAGGAGGATTGTGTCAGCATGGAGGTGGAGGCTGGCACTCAGCATCATCAGCAGCAGTCTTTTAGGGATGATTTACAGTCCCAAGAAACCAGTGGACTTGTACGTGGCTGGGAGGAGGTGGCTGCGGACCATGTCGTCCTTAGTGACCCAGAGGACTCCGGACCGAATGCCTCAGCAAACCTACGCTGCATGGCCTCCCTGATCCTGCAAAGTCTGCGGAAGGATCCTCGTATTCTTCGGATCAAGGAGAGGGACCATTACTGGCTGGCCACTCTCCTTGATCCACGGTACAAGGGTAAGGTTGCGGACCTTATGTTACCATCGCAGAGGGAGCAGAGGATGAGACAACTCCGGGAGGCCTTGCAGAAAGGTCTGTGCAACGCGTTCCCAGAGACTGGGAGGTTACAAACTCCTGGTCCTGGACAACGAGTTGCTGAGGCTTCGGCCAGTCATAGAAGGAGCGGTGGGGAAGGTGGCCGTCTGACCGATGCGTTCAGACAATTCTTTAGTCCGCAGCCCCAAAGTATGATCGGTTCCAGCAACCATCGCCAGCGTCTGATAAACATGGTGCAGGAATATCTAGGGGCAAGGTCAGACTTGGACACCTTCCCCACCGAAAATCCTCTGGCTTACTGGGTCTTGAGGATGGATCACTGGCCAGAGCTTGCACAGTATGCAATTGAGCTACTGGCCTGTCCTGCATCCAGCGTTCTTTCGGAACGCACATTCAGTGCTGCTGGAGGATTTGTCACGGATCACAGGGTGCGCCTGTCCACCGACTCGGTTGATCGACTGACTTTCATCAAGATGAACCAGTCTTGGATCACCACCAGCTACCACACACCTGATGCTGATATAACAGACTAATTGATTTTAACATGTCACATCCCTTCAAGACTGATGCTGATGCTGAGTGCCTGTGCTGTTATGTTGACTGGCTATCCTCCTCCTCCGAGTCCTCAATGATACGATTGATGATGATAGCTTGGAAGATCATTTTTGTTTATGGGTGCCGCCACCAGTGGCTAAGGCCCAATTTTTCAGCCCCTGTTTTACAGGGGCGTGTAATTACAATTTTTTTAGCAATAATTTGCCATAGGGCTCATTGCTGTGCTCCAAGTACAGTATCTGTGAGGGGTTGGAGTGTTGTGCCACCAGTGCCTAAGGCCCAATTTTTCAGCCCCTGTTTAACAGGGGCGTGTCATTACAATTTTTGAAGCAATACTTTGCAACAGGGCTCATTGCTGTGCTCCAAGTACAGTATCTGTGAGGGGTTGTAGTGTTGTGCCACCAGTGCCTAAGGCCCAATTTTTCAGCCCCTGTTCAACAGGGGCATGTAATTACAATTCTTGATCTAATAATTCACAGCAGGGCCCATTGCTGCACCCACCAAGAGTAACTCTGAGGGCTTACAGTGTTGTGGCAACGCCACCACCACCACCACCACGAAAGGCCCAATTTTTCAGCCCCTGTTCAAAAGGGGCATGTAATTACAATTCTTGATCTAATAATTCACAGCAGGGCCCATTCCTGCACCCACCAAGAGTAACTCTGAGGGCTTACAGTGTTGTGGCAACACCACCACCACCACCACCACCACGAAAGGCCCATTTTTCAGCCCCTGTTCAACAGGGGCATGCAATTACAATTCTTGATCTAATAATTCACAGCAGGGCCCATTGCTGCACCCACCAAGAGTAACTGTCAGGGCTTACAGTGTTGTGGCACCAGCACCACCATCAAAGGCCCAATTTTTACTACCACTGTTCAACAATTATATGTAATTAAAATTCCTGATATAATAGTTGACAGCAGGGCGTTCCAGCACCAACCAAGAGTAACTGTGAGTGCTTACAGTGTTGTGCCAACACCAACAACTAAGGGGCCTATTTCTGCAGAGTATATACGGCAGGTCCCTACTTTCAAACATCCAACTTACAAACGACTCCTACTTGCAAACGCAAGAAGACAACAGGAAGTGAGAGGAAATCTACCCCTTGGAAGGAAAATTCTCTCCTGTAAGAATTAATATGGGAGAAAGGTGTCTCCTCTGTACTGATGCTTTATCAGCAATCCTTGTTTCAAGAAAAACACCACATTTCAAAAACAGTTGTCATTGGGACGGAAAGTGAGGTGAAATGTTCTGAACAGGGGCACAGACAGCAAAACAAATGTTACAGGGGTGATAACCCTTACCTATGTTTTCCAAAAAGTTTAAAAATAGATTTTTGGGCTGGAGCTACACTTAAACAATGTACCTGTTCAAAATTACAAACAGATTCTACATAAGAACAAACCTACAGTCCCTGTCTTGTATGCACCGCCTGTATACGGCTGTTCAGAGTATATAGGGCCTTTTTTATTTTATGTGCGGGGTTCCCCTTAATATCCATACAAGACCCAAAGGGGCTGGTAATGGGCTGGGGTGGGGGGGGGGGGGGTCATGGGGTAGCTATGCCATTTTTCTTAAAGATTTTCATCCATATTACCGGGACCAGACATTACATTAAAGCCGCAAGCAGTTTTAAATGGCTTTTTTTTCCTTTAGAAGTGTCATTTTGTGCAGTGACAGTTCTAAACACGGGAAACACGTGGCACTTCACAGGCATACTTTAGACACCCCCCAGGTACGATATTTAAAGGAATATTTGACTTTTTTTTTTCACTTTATGCATCATTAAAATGACTGCTCCCGAAAAACGACCGTTTTTAAAACTTCTTTTTGCATTGATACATGTCCCCTGGTGCAGGACCCGGGTTCCCAAACCCTTTTTAGGACAATAACATGCATAATAGTCGTTATAATTAGCACTTTAGAATTCGAACGTTCGCATCCATTGTATTTAATAGGGTTCTAATGTTCTTACGAACTTTCGGTCCGTTCGCGGGTTCTGGTGCGAACCGAACCCGGGGGTGTTCGGCTCATCACTATGCGGCACATTTCAAAGTCATTAGCTTTTATTGAGATTATACATCATGAAGCCATGCAAGTATCTTGTATGCAAGCTGAGCTCTGTCAGGGAAACTGTTGTACCTGCTTGTTGTATCCTAATGCCGCGTACACACGATCGGACATTCCAACAACAAAACCGTTTTTTTTTTCCGACGGATGTTCGCTCAAACTTGTCTTGCATATACGCGGTCACACAAATGTTTTCGTAAATTCCGATCGCCAAGAACGCAGTGAGGTACAAAGCTACAATGAGCCAAGAATAATGAAGTTCAATGATTCTGAGCATGTGTCGAATTGATTCCGAGCATGCATAGGTTTTTTGTGCGTCGGAAGTGGATACACACGGTCGGAATTTCCGACAAGAACTTTTGTTGTCAGAAAAATTGAGAACCAGCTCTCAATCATTTGTTGTCGGAAATTCCGATAGCAAATGTCCGATGGAGCCAACACACGGTCGGAAAATCCGACCGAAAGCTCACATCGAACATTTGTTGTCGGAAATTCAGATCGTGTGTACACGGCATAAGAATGTGAATCTGTTTACTGCAGGGGACTTTCCCAACTTCTCCTCCTACTGATCAGTACAGTAATACAGTTAAATCTTGTACTGTATTCAGTAATACATACCTGCTAGGCTTGTGCAATTCGTTTCGTAACGATTCAAAATTTGTCCGAATTTAGCAACTTTCGGACATTCGGAAGCATTCAAATTTCCGAACAAAGCAATTACGAATAAAACGAATCCGAAATAAATTATACCGCAAATAGCGAATGCCCGAATGTCTTCGGCATAATTCGTTATGAAAAAAGTTACGAATGTGCGAATCCATACGAAGCACAATAACACTCACTCTGCTCTGCTCTCTGCTTCTCCCTCACCGTGCTGAACTCCCTCTCAAAATGGTGTACAGGGGCGGAGGCTATAGCCGCATGTAAAAAACGAAAGTAAAATACGAGATTTCTAATCCATTCGAAGCACAATAACACTCTGCTCTGCTCTCTGCTTCTCCCTCACCGTGCTGAACCCTCTCAAAATGGTGTACAGGGGCGGAGGCTATAGCCGCATGTAAAAAACGAAAGTAAAATACAAGATTTCGAATCGTTACAAATAACTGCTATGTATTTAGAAAAGTACAAATACATTCGAAGCACATTAGGCATAATAGGCAGCGTCGTCGTGAGAGAGACACAGAAAATTACGAATCAACGAACCCAAAAAAAGTTACGAAAGTAGGAGTTGTGTCCAGAATCAACGAAAAACAATGTACCCTACCGAAAGTACGAATTATAAATCAACTAAAAATTCAGCGAAAAATGTCGCTTGCGAAAATACGAATTGGTCCGAACACGAAAAATCCCGTCTAGCAAAATTACGAACGATTACGAATCAACAGGACCGAAAAGAAACGAACCGAAACTAACCGAATTTTTCCGTTGTGCACAAGAAACGAACCGAAACTAAACAAATTTTTCCGTTGTGCACAAGTCTAATACCTGCATGCAGATATCTCTCAAATTTGTATGAATGAATTTCTAATACTGTATAGTAGCATTGCACTATATTCATGATAAGAAAGGAAATTGCCCCAGCGTGGACTTTATAGGCAAGTTGGGGGAGTGTGAAAGAGTATTACAAAGGTATAAAATATAACAAAGTTTATTCTTCACATAAAGTAAAAAATAAATCCCAAAAGAGGGACAATAAAAAATACATAGAAGCATAGCATGATGATATAAATAAATACAAAAATACAAAACAAGCACCCAATTCGAGAGGTAGGCTGTAGCACCGAGCCGGCCAAGATGGAGGAATGGCTCAACAGGTTTCAAGGTATTCACAGCTGAACCCAAAATATATGATTTACCTCAGCATGTCCATAGTGTTCTGCTCTGTTTATATGATTCAAACAATAAACTTATTTTTAAACAATCATTGCACACTGGGCAGTGAAGGGGCAGATATCTCAAATAATGCAGCCAAAAATCCCCCAGCACACAATCCAGCTAATAAGCACCAAAAAGTCTAATATAAACCTAATATAAGTTCAACTCTGGGCTACCCAGAAAAGCAAAGTGTATTCTCACCTGAGCCTAGTTGTCTTTTGTGTATTTTGTTCAGTACTAATGTATTCAGCAGGGAACAAATTCTGTACTTGACCTTTGGCAGGTTTTTTTTCTGTAATACAGACTGATTACTGCTGCTGCTATCTTTATTTGTACAGGGTGACTGTTTTTTACACACTTTTTATAGTGGGAGGACCTGCTTGGTTCTCCCCACATTTCTGATCTCTGAACAAACATCTGCAACACAGTGATGATGTCCTCACTACAAGGCAATATCTTGGTTTGCAATGGCATTTGGTGCGCACAGATTGGATTTACAGGGTATATCCTTTGTGGCTACTAATTAATATATTTAAATGATATCTCTTGACGACCTCTCCACATGGTTACCGTACTTTCTCTGCTCTGACTTACCTGCCATCATCCTTGGTGACTTTAATATTTCAATCAATGTTAACACCTTAACCACTTCTCAACTACTCAACCTAACATCCTCTTTTAACCTAATGCACTGGACACAAACCACCACTCACTCCAATGGCAACACTCTCGACCTAGTATTCTCCCACCTCTGCACTCCCTGAAACCCCACTAACACCCCCTTTCCTCTCTCACATCCTTATCCATTTCACACTCTCCCTGCCTCCTACCTCCCATGACGCCAACCAGCAAACCATTACCCACAGGAACCTTAGCCACCTTAACCCTTTCCTTCTTCATTTTGCAACTGACTGCTTTTATGATAAAATCGCACCTCTGTCCTGCCCAATATTTATTTAGAACATCAATCCTTACACTGCTTCTTGCAATTTTTTTTCTATGGTTGTTTGGTCTCATACTTTCCAAACACATATATTTCCATGTGTACTTTTACATATATTCAGATAAATGTGTATAGGAGTTCAAAAGAGGACTTTTTCTGTTGTTGGATTTGCGATCTTATTGTATACACGTATATATATTTATATATGGTTTTTATTTTGTTATGTAGTAATTATTCTATGTGTAAATTTTTTTCCGACCATTTTTCGGTGGAACTCCACTTTAAAGCTTGTAGGAGGAGTTTTTATTCTCCTCTGATTGTCCTATGAGGCTGCATGGCCCCAGAGCCTCTGTCTGGACAGTGCTGATTGGCCCTGTGCCAATTAAATGCACCCTCCCAAAAAAATAACAAAAAAACTCTCTAGCAATACACACCAAACTGAGCATGTGCAGAGTGCCCCCAAGGCTCTGTAATATCAGGAGATGGATTTGAGTAAAAGAAGGGGAGGATCAGAGAAGACATGATCAAACAGCCTTTTTACACAATGTACAGGATTAACCCCTTAGGTTCCACAGTGAGTATAACAAGCATGCTTTTCTACATATACAGACTGATTTTACTGTTGAGGGTTTAGTAACATGTTAAGGTTGTAGTGCTTGGTGTTCAGCTTTAAAAAGTTTCAACATTTAAATTAAAAGCAGAGCTTTTATTGCATACATGTCACATCAAGGCACTTGCACAAAGCATTGTCTCTAACTCTAAACTATCTGAATTTCTCCTTACAGATGTGTTTCCTAATCACCTGACATAAAGAATCAAAAAGAAGGGAAGCTTCTCCCTCACAATGAAAGAAGTGTCAGATCTTGTTGTAGCCTTGTACATTTATTATATGCATAGTGAGTTAAAAATGGAACTAAAGGGAATGAGATATTTCCTCCAATGATCTCATCCACTGCTGGGGACCTTTGTTGGCTGGTGCAGGATGAGGTCACTCTTTCACATGCACAGGAGGCCATCATTCTGGCACACAGAGACTGGCTCATCTCTGTAAGAAAGCGCAGCTTATAAAAGGCATAATGTGCTACTGGTCCTTTAACCCCTGAGGAAGTCAGATGACACAACATTTTGGGTGGAGCCAGTGACATCATGCCATAACCTGGAAGTGAAAGGGCGGCCATATTGCTGGAGGTCTATCCTATTGTATTGCCTTATACTGCAGTGCACCAGTTGTTTGTGCACTTGCTAAGTACAATAAGGTAGTAATCAAAATTACATATTTGTAGCAGAGAGCACTATATACTCTAATTTTTGAGCTTTATATTACCCTGGATTTTAGCATGATGAAGGATGGAAGTGGATTGTGAAATTTCTGTATACTAGAGATGGAGATCATTGCTGTGGCTTGTCAGAACCCCATTTAAAGGGTAAGGCATGTGTGACCTAATATATATGGGCTTGAGTTAAAAGGTGAAAGCATATGTATTATGGGGATGGGATATGCACTGAGGATCTACATATTTAAAGTCATGGTGGGAAAATTAAGACATTGAAATAAGAAGAAGCTTTAATTATACATTTTGAGGACTAATAGGATAAAAACATGTTAAATTGTAAATACATATAAACCTGAGTACATATGAATTTTTGGCACTCAGGTGTGTTTGATACACATTGTAAAGATTTAAAGTAGAACATATGGACATTTTTTTTCTTATTTATATTGGATGATGGTACATATGGATAGATTGAGTACATATAGATTTTTTGCACTTAAATTTATGTGACACATACTGTGAAGTCTTAAAGAAGGATACTTTGTTTTTTTCTTCTCTTTACTCCGCTGATAGCTGATGACTCATTGGCTGTTAAGTAGGGATGAGCTTGGCGGCCTTGTGTATTGTGTTGGCGTTGGTTAAAGAGAGAGCTTACAGAGAGAGAGAGAGAGACAGTGTCATTTATATTGAGTTAGATAGAGCAGGCAGGCAGGCGAGTCAGTTAGCTGCAGTTACAGTGTGTAGAGGATATATATGCATCCTAGGTGTTGTATATATATTTATACACTGTATTCAGTTTAGCTAGATCCGTTCCTGTTATTCTCTATACTGTGAGAGGCAGGCAGGTGATTGTGCTAGCTGCAGTCAGTGTTTCACTAAAGCCGTGTACACACAATAGGTTTTTTGGATGAAAACAGTTCGATGGATTTTTTTCATCGGACAAACCGATCGTGTATGGGCCCCATCGGTCTTTTTTCCATCGGTGTCCAAAAATAGAACATGTTTTAAATTTTTCCGATGGATAAAAAACCGATAGTAAATTCCGATCGTCTATGGGTTAAAAAACCCACGCATGCTCAGACTGAATTATGAGACGGGAGCGCTCGTTCTGGTAAAACTAGCGTTCCTAATGGAGAGAGCACATTCGTCATTCTGCAATTTATTGCCTCGTTTAATGCAGCACATTTTTTTTCTTCTTTATAATGGTCTTTAAAAAAAAATTCTTTTGCTGCAGATCTTTATCCCGAGTTCTGACAAACTTATTTCTTTATAGTTTCTTGTCATCTCTAGAATAATTTTATATATTTTTAAAGCCAGATCTCCCTAATTTTAATTGTTATTTAGAATCAAGATATACCATTTTTTTTTTTTTAAGATTTTGTTTCTTGTCGGCTCATTTTTTTGGGTGTCTCACAACAACATATTTATTTATTTATTTTACCCTCAAGGAGGTTGGTGTCCCTTGTTAATTACACATTGTATTTATGACATCTTATTGCTACTCCCAATAAAAAAACATAGGCAAGTATTTTTCAGAAATCAAAAATCCATTTATTCTGGCAAAAAATAAATATACAGGAAGGACAACAATTGTTAAATTAGTGGAATTTATGAAGACTTTGGACCACGAAGGCAGACATTACTATGATGAATAGGGATGAGCTCGGTGTTCGAGTCGAATGCATGTTGGACTTGAACATCGCCTGTTCGCCTGTTCGGCGAAACCAGAACTTTGTGGGCCATTCGCGCCAAATTTGTGTGACGTGAATGGCCCACAATGCACTGCGCCATCGCCCTGCATTGCCGGCACTGTGATTGGCCAAGCATGCTTGGCCAATCACAGCGCCATCAGCGAGGAGAGCCATAATTGGCCACAGGCAGGATGCCTGTGGCCAATTATAGCTCAGGGGGGTTTAGTACACGCCCCACACTATAAAAGGCCGCCAGCACGGCGGCCCTGTGTAGTGTGTTCCGGCGTGCATGGAAAGAGCTTGATAGGCAGGGACAGTGTGTTCTACAGTGTGTTCTTTTCTCAGGCATCTGCAGGCGTTAATGGGTGTTGTGTGCCTCCAGCACAGTATACACCTGTATCTACCCTTTATTGCCGTTCTCTAAGCTAGATAGGCAGGGACAGCGTGTTCTTTTCTCAGGCATCTGCAGGAGTTAGTGGGTGTTGTGTGCCTCCAGCACAGTATACACCTGTATCTACCCTTTATTTCTGTTCTCTAAGCTAGATAGGCAGGGACAGTGTGTTCTTTTCTCAGGCATCTGCAGGAGTTAGTGGGTGTTGTGTGCCTCCAGCACAGTATACACCTGTATCTACCCTTTATTGCTGTTCTCTAAGCTAGATAGGCAGGGACAGTGTGTTCTTTTCTCAGGCATCTGCAGGAGTTAGTGGGTGTTGTGTGCCCCAGCACAGTATACACCTGTAAATACACTTTTTTGCTGTTCTCTAATACAGGCATCTGCAGGAGTTAGTGGGTGTTGTGTGCCCCAGCACAGTATACGCCTGTATATACACTGTTTTGCTGTTCTCTAATACAGGCATCTGCAGGAGTTAGTGGGTGTTGTGTGCCCCAGCACAGTATACACCTGTATCTACACTTTATTGCTGTTCTCTAATACAGGCATCTGCAGGAGTTAGTGGGTGTTGTGTGCCCCAGCACAGTATACACCTGTATCTACACTTTTTTGCTGTTCTCTAATACAGGCATCTGCAGGAGTTAGTGGGTGTTGTGTGCCTCCAGCACAGTATACACCTGTATCTACCCTTTTTTGCTGGTGTTCTCTAATAAAGGCATCTGCAGGAGTTAGTGAGTGTTGTGTGCCTCCAGCACAGCACAGTATACACCTGTATCTACCCTTTATTGCTGGTGTTCTCTAATAAAGGCATATGCAGGAGTTAGTGGGTGTTGTGTGCCTCCAGCACAGCATAGTATACACCTGTATCTACCCTTTATTGCTGGTGTTCTATAATACAGGCATCTGCAGGAGTTAGTGGGTGTTGTGTGCCTCCAGCACAATATACACTACCCAATTGCTGGTTTTCCCATCTTCCTGCATGCCATTACTATGTCTGGAAGGCCAACAAGGAGAGGCAGACAGTCACGAGCCAATAAAAGAGGGCAAGCAGGCTCTGTGTCTAGAGACAACAGTGCTGGTCGTGGACGCCGTGCATCTTCATCAGCACGTGGCCATGGGACACGCTTGTCCTTATTTTCGGCAGCTGGACGTGTTGAGCCGCATCATTCCGAAGACTTGTTAGAGTGGATGACCAAGCCCTCCTCATCCTGCTCATCCTCTCTCACCCAGGCTCAGGGTACTGGCAAAGCAGCTGCCAAAGCGTCCTCTTCCCACATATCAATGTCATCATCAGTCACTCCTTCCCTAGACCCACCATGTCCTCCTGAGGAGTCCCCCGAACTGTTTGAGCACAGTGTTGGGTACATGCTCCAGGAGGATGCCCAGCGTTTTGAAGGGTCTGATGATGATACCCAGCTGGAGGAAGGCAGTAGCGTGAACGCAGAGAGAGGGGATGCTCAAGAAGGACAGCAATCTGGCAGTCATGTTCCCCCAGCTGCAGCATACTGCCAGGTTTTCCCCAGTGATGAGGAGGGAGGGGATAATGAGGTCACTGACTCTACATGGGTGTCAGGAAAGGCTTCACCCGATGGTGGTGCTGTTGGTCCTTTGGACTGCAGTGCTAGTGTCCACCAGCAGGTGTCCTCCTGCAGCCAATATCTCTGTTACTGCTGGTGGTAACACATGATACGTGGACTGCAGTACCGGCATCCACCAGCGGGTGTATTCTGGCAGTATGGGGCAGGCAGCACTTCCTGTGGTCAGCTGTGACCTGAAGCTCAATCACTGGACTTCCTTATATACTCGGCAATTGTAAACATTCCTTGCCCTGGTATCTGTCTTCCTGACCCCCTGGACCTGTGACCCGGACTTAAGCCTGTATCTGATCCCAACCTGCACCCTGCCTGATCTGATCCGACCCGATCCCTACCTTGAACCCGCACCCTGTTTAACCTGATCCTTCCTTGTGCCCATCCTGCAGCTGTCCCTTCTGTTACCTGGATCCCTGCTCTGCAGCCTATCCATCCGTCCCCTCCCTGTTCCTGTTCTCGTCCCATCCATACCCATCTGCTTGATCCCCTTGTGTATGACCTCGGCCTGGCTTTTACTACGTTTACGGTATCTCCCTTATTTGTATATATTGTTTATAGTCACTGTTGATTTATTCATTGCACTGTGTTTTGTTTGAGGTGGTTGTTTTGTTGGTCACTCACCATAATAAATTGTATATTTTCACCTACACCCGTTTGGTTTCCTTTTATGAAGTCACACAGTCTGGTCTATTATCAATCCCTGACAGTATACCAGGGCCATTCCTGATCAGACGTGACTTCATTGAGGAACCATCCTGTGGTGTGTTTTGCTGATATGGATCACAATGAGATCCTTTACTATTCCCTGCTGGCGACAGAGGAGGGTGAATATTGTCGCCAGATGTTAAAGGGATGGACGAGTGACCAGCTGAGGGAAACAATCCGATCAGCTAATTTCTGGGTGGATCAGGGTTACATGCAGCCTGAGGATGTACTGCCGTTGACCCGGTTATGTGTAGAACCAGCCCTGTCATTTGTTCCAGAGGGAGGTGAAGACTTCTCTCCCCCTTTCAGTGGTGATCAGGTTGAGTCCCTGGTTTGGCTATTAGAGGATGATTCAGCTTCTTTTGATGAGCATTATTCCCTCTGTTCCCAGCAGGTATTATCTGAATGTGTTAGTTCTGTGCAGTGTCTGATTAGACAGGGTGTGTGCGAATCAGCTTTTGTTCAGCCTTTGCTGCAGGCATGGTCGGATCTCCTCCCGAATTCAGCCAAGCCACAACATCCTGGCCCCTCCATCAATCACCTGCCTTCCCAAGAATATATCCGTCCATTGCCTATGGCAACCCCAGCTACCGTCCAGTGTGTTCAGCCCCCCAAATACTACTACCCTGTCTCTACCTGTTGCACCTACCCTGCCTTCAATCCACCTGCTTCTTCCCTCCTATCCATAGCCAATCCACAAGAACCTTCTCCAGCCACTGTCCCTGCACCTCTGCCGTTTTCTTCCATTTGTTCAATCCCAACCTTTTCATATATTCCCCCCGTTACTTGCAAACCTGCAGTGACTAAATCCAAGAAAAAGCGGAAGTACTTCCCAACCCACACAATCCAACCTACCTCCACACCCACCAACCTGCTCCAGCCTGCAGTTCTTGAGCCAGCCTTCCAGCCTGCAGTTCTCGAGCCAGCCTTCCAGCCTGCAGTTCTCGAGCCAGCCTTCCAGCCTGCAGTTCTTGAGCCAGCCTTCCAGTCTGCAGTTCTCAAGCCAGCCTTCCAGCCTGCAGTCCCAGAGCCAGCCTTCAAGCCAGCCTTCCAGCCTGCAGTTCTCGAGCCAGCCTTCCAGCCTGCAGTTCTTGAGCCAGCCTTCCAGCCTGCAGTTCTCGAGCCAGCCTTTCAGCCTGCAGTCCCAGAGCCAGCCTTCAAGCCAGCCTTCCAGCCTGCAGTTCTCGATCCAACCTTCCAGCCTGCAGTTCTCGAGCCAGCCTTCCAGCCTGCAGTTTTCGAGCCGGCCTTCCAGCCTGCAGTTCTCGAGCTGCCTTCCAGTCTGCAGTTCTGGAGCCGGCCTTCAAGCCTGTAGTTCCAGAACCAGCCTGCCAGCCTGAAGACCCTGTACCAGCCTGCCAGCCTGAAGACCCTGTACCAGCCTGCCAGCCTGAAGACCCTGTACCAGCCTGCCAGCCTGAAGACCCTGTACCAGCCTGCCAGCCTGAAGACCCTGTGCCAGCCTGCCTGCGTGAAGCTCCCGTGCCAGCCTGCCAGCTTGAAGTTCATGTACCTGCCTTCCAAACTGAAGTCCTGATGACAGTGTCCCAGTCGGAAGATCCGGTGCCCGTTTCCTGGCCTGTGGTTGTGGTGCCCGTTTCCCGGCCTGAGATTGTGGTGCCCGTTTCCTGGCCTGAGGTTGTGGTGCCCGCTGCAGTGCCCATTTCCCGGCTTGAGGTTGTGGTGCCCGTTTCCCGGCTTGAGGTTGTGGTGCCTGTTTCCTGGCTTGAGGGTATGAGGCCCGCGTCCCAGTCTGTGGAGCCTGCTGCCCAGCCCGATGTGTTCCTGTCCGCTGCCCAGCTCGATGACCCAGAGCCTGCTGCCCATGCCCGATGTGTTCCTGTCTGCCGCCCAGCTCGATGACCCGGAGCTTGCTGCCCAGCCTGAGATGATCCCGTCTGCTGCCCAGCCTGAGATGATCCCGTCTGCTGCCCAGCCTGAGATGATCCCGTCTGCTGCCCAGCCTGAGATGATCCTGCCTGCGGCCCAGCTCGATGACCCGGAGCCTGCTGCCCAGCCCGATGTGTTCCTGTCCACTGCCCAGCTCGATGACCCGGAGCCTGCCGCCCAGCTCGATGACCCGGAGCCTGCCGCCCAGCTCAATGACCCGGAGCTTGCTGCCCAGCCTGAGATGATCCCGTCTGCTGCCCAGCCTGAGGTGTTCCCGTCTGCTGCCCAGCCTGAGGTGTTCCCGTCTGCTGCCCAGCCTAAGGTGTTCCCGTCTGCTGCCCAGCCTGAGGTGTTCCCGTCTGCTGCCCAGCTTGATGTGACTATTTCCTGCCCGGATGTGCCTACTGTTTGCCCGGATGTGCCCGCTGTCTGCCCGGATGTGACCTTGCCTGTTGCCCAGCTTGTTGCTACGAACTTCCCCCAGCAGCAGGTCGTTGGAGCGTCCGGAGGCCGCTCCTTTGAGGGGGGGTACTGTCAGGAAAGGCTTCACCCGCTGGTGGTGCTGTTGGTCCTTTGGACTGCAGTGCTAGTGTCCGCCAGCAGGTGTCCTCCTGCAGCCAATATCTCTGTTGGAGGATCTCACCTGCTGGTGGTAACACATGATACGTGGACTGCAGTACTGGCATCAACCAGCGGGTGTATTCTGGCAGTATGGGGCAGGCAGCACTTCCTGTGGTCAGCTGTGACCTGAAGCTCAATCACTGGACTTCCTTATATACCCGGCAATTGCAAACATTCCTTGCCCTGGTATCTGTCTTCCTGACCCCCTGGACCTGTGACCCAGACTTTAGCCTGTATCTGATCCCAACCTGCACCCTGCCTGATCTGATCCGACCCGATCCCTACCTTGAACCCGCACCCTGTTTAACCTGATCCTTCCTTGTGCCCATCCTGCAGCTGTCCCTTCTGTTACCTGGATCCCTGCTCTGCAGCCTATCCATCCGTCCCCTCCCTGTTCCTGTTCTCGTCCCATCCATACCCATCTGCTTGATCCCCTTGTGTATGACCTCGGCCTGGCTTTTACTACGTTTCCGGTATCTCCCTTATTTGTATATATTGTTTATAGTCACTGTTGATTTATTCATTGCACTGTGTTTTGTTTGAGGTGGTTGTTTTGTTGGTCACTCACCATAATAAATCGTATATTTTCACCTACACCCGTTTGGTTTCCTTTTATGAAGTCACACAGTCTGGTCTATTATCAATCCCTGACAATGGGTGCATGATAGGAGAGAGGAGGAGGAGGAGGTGGGACATCTCCAATGAGGCAGGATGCCCTCCAGGGGCCAGCTTTAGGGCAGCCAACCAACTGCATCACACCGCAGAGCTCCGCATGTGCAGGGCGCTGCTGACTGTTCAAGCAGCTGCAGCATACTGCCAGATTGGCTCCAGTGATGAGAAGGGAGGGAATGATGAGGTCACTGACTCCACGTGGGTGCCTGATAGGAGAGAGGAGGAGGATGAGGCACATCTCCAATGAGGCAGGATGCCCTCCGGGGGCCAGCGTAAGGGCAGCACACCGACTGAATCACACCGCAGAGCTCCACCTGTGCAGGGCGCTGCCTCTGCCCATTATTCCAAAAGTTCTTTGGTGTGGGCCTTTTTTGAGTCGAGTGCATCAGATCGCACCGCTGCTATTTGCAACATATGTCTCAAGCGTATCTCGTGTGGCCAAAGCATCAGCCGCTTGGGCACCACATGCTTGACCAGACATATGTTGACCTGCCATGCAGCTCGTTGGCAAGCGTACCTTAAAGACCCACACCAAAGAACAAAGCGGACCTCTCCTTGCTCCTCATCAGCTGGGATCTCCAACCCCACTATACCTTCAGTCCTCTCTGAAACCTGCACTGAGAGGAATGAAGGTGTAGAATTAGGTGTGTCATAGCCAAGTACTTGCGGGCACTCTGCTAGCAGTACACCGACGTCTGATTGTAGCAGGCAAATTTCCCTGCCCCAGCTGCTGGACCGTCAAAAGAAGTTCACTCCCAGCCATCCACATGCCCAGTGGTTGAATGCTAGCTTGGCTAAATTGCTAGCACTTCAACTGCTGCCTTTTCAGTTGGTAGACTCGGCCCCCTTTGTGCCCCCTTGAGTTTGTGCAATGTGCGGTTCCTTAGTGGCAGGTTCCCAAACGCCACTTTTTCTCACGGAAGGCGATTCCGGCTCTCTACCGGCATGTGGAAGGCAATGTCCATGCCTCGCTGGATAGGGCGGTCAGCGGTAAGGTGCATATTACCGCTAACTCATGGTTCAGCAGGCATGGATGGGGATGTTACCTTTCTTTCACGGCCCATTGGGTCACTCTTTTGGCAGCTGGGAAGGATGCAGGACAAGGTGCAGTAGTGTTAGAGGTTGTTCCGCCGCCACGCCTCCAAAATGCTACTACTGGTTGTGACACACCTCTCTCCTCTACCCCCTCCTCTTCTTCTTCCTCCATGGCCTCTTCCTGTGCTTTGTCCTCGGAACCAGCGGTGCTCCGTAGGCGTTCAAGGGGCTACACAAGTACGCAGGCAAAAAGATGCCATGCCGTTCTTGTGCTGGTGTGTTTAGGGGACAGGAACCACACTGGGGCAGAGGTTCTGTCAGCTCTGCAGGGGCAGGCCGAGAGGTGGTTGACGCCACGCCAGCTTAAGCCAGGAATGGTGGTTTGCGACAATGGCACCAACCTCCTCTCCGCCCTCCGACAGGGACAACTGACCCATGTGCCCTGTGTGGCTCACGTCCTTAACCTGGTGGTGCAGCGGTTCTTGGGCAGGTACCCAGGCTTACAGGATGTCCTGAGGCAGGCCAGGAAAGTCTGTGTGCATTTCCACAGATCATATAATGCCAGTGCTCGGCTGGCTGAGCTGCAAAAGGAGTTGAACATGCCCAAGAACCACCTTATATGTGACATGCCCACCAGGTGGAACTCAACGTTGGCCATGCTGCAGCGGCTGTACACGCAGCAGAGGGCCATCAATGAGTACCTGTGCGACTATGGCACCAGGACAGGGTCAGGGGAGCTCGGGTTTTTTTCACCACGCCAGTGGGGCATGATCAGGGATGCATGTACTGTCCTGGCACCATTTGAGGAGGCCACAAGGATGGTGAGCAGTGACAGTGCATGACTCAGTGACACTGTACCTCTTGTCCACCTGTTGGAGCATACGCTGCGTGGAATAATGGACAGGGCACTTGAGGCAGAACAGAGGCAGGAAGAGGAGGACTTCCTTGCCTCTCAAGGCCCCCTTTACCCAGACAGTGTTCCTTCTGTCCCACCCATCGCACAGGAAGAGGAGGAGGAGGAGGAGGAGGATTGTGTCAGCAGGGAGGTGGAGCCTGGCACTCAGCATCAACAGCAGCAATATTTTAGGGATGATTAACAGTCCCAAGAAACCCGTAGACTTGTACGTGGCTGGGAGGAGGTGGCTGCGGATCATGTCGTCCTTAGTGACCCAGAGGACTCCGGACCGAATTCCTCAGCTAACCTACGCTGCATGGCCTCCCTGATCCTGCAAAGTCTGCGGAAGGATCCTCGTATTCTTCGGATCAAGGAGAGGGACCATTACTGGCTGGCCACTCTCCTTGATCCATGGTACAAGGGTAAGGTTGTGGACCTTATCTTGCCGTCGCAGAGGGAGCAGAGGATGAGACATCTCCGGGAGGCCTTGCAGAAAGGTCTGTGCAACGCGTTCCCAGAGACTGGGAGGTTACAAACTCCTGGTCCTGGACAACGAGTTGCTGAGGCTTCGGTCAGTAGCAGAAGGAGCGGTGGAGAAGGTGGCCGTCTGACCGATGCGTTCAGACAATTTTTTAGTCCGCAGCCCCAAGGTATGATTGGTTCCAGCAACCATCGCCAGCGTCTGATATACATGGTGCAGGAATACCTAGGGGCAAGGTCAGACTTGGACACCTTTCCCACCGAAAATCCTCTTGCTTACTGGGTCTTGACGATGGATCACTGGCCAGAGCTTGCACAGTATGCAATTGAGCTACTGGCCTGTCCTGCATCCAGCGTTCTTTCGGAACGCACATTCAGTGCTGCTGGAGGCTTTGTCACGGATCACAGGGTGCGCCTGTCCACCGACTCGGTTGATCGACTGACCTTCATAAAGATGAACCAGTCTTGGATCACCACCAGCTACCAAGCACCTGAAGCTGATGTAACAGAATAATTTATTTTGAAATGTCACATCCCTTCAAGACTGCCTATGCTGATGCTGAGTGACTGTCCTGTTATGTTGACTGACTATCCTCCTCCTCCTCAATGATCCGAATCCTGATGATAGCTTGGAAGAACATTTTTGTTTCTGGGTGCCGCCACCAGTGGCTAAGGCCCAATTTTTCAGCCCCTGTTTAACAGGGGCATGTAATTACAATTTTTTATGCCATGCTTTGCAGCAGGGCTCATTCCTGCACTCCAACTAGAGTATCTGGGAGAGGTTGCAGTGTCGTGGCACCAGCACCAGTGCCTAAGGCCCAATTTTTCAGCCCCTGTTTAACAGGGGCATGTAATTAAAATTTTTGATGCAATACTTTGCAACAGGGCTCATTGCTGTGCTCCAAGCACAGTATCTGTGAGGGGTTGCAGTGTTGTGGCACCAGTGCCTAAGGCCCAATTTTTCAGCCCCTGTTTAACAGGGACGTCTAATTACAATTTTTGATGCAATACTTTGCAACAGGGCTCATTGCTGTGCTCCAAGTACAGTATCTGTGAGGGGTTGCAGTATTGTGGCACCAGTGCCTAAGGCCCAATTTTTCAGCCCCTGTTTAACAGGGGCGTGTAATTACAATTTTTGATGCAATACTTTGCAACAGGGCTCATTGCTGTGCTCCAAGTACAGTATCTGTGAGGGGTTGCAGTGTTGTGGCACCAGTGCCTAAGGCCCAATTTTTCAGCCCCTGTTTAACAGGGGCGTGTAATTACAATTTTTGATGCAATACTTTGCAACAGGGCTCATTGCTGTGCTCCAAGTACAGTATCTGTGAGGGGTTGCAGTGTTGTGGCACCAGTGCCTAATGCCGCGTACACACGATCATTTTTCCCGTCGGGAAAAATGAAATTTTTTCTATTGGACGAGAAAAACGACCGTGTGTGGGCTTTTTGTCATTTTTCCCGATGGGAAAACGGCATTAATCACGACGAGAAAAATTAGAACATGCTCTAATTTTTCTCGTTGTGATTCCCGTAATTTGTTTCCGCGGCAGTTTTCCCATAGGGAAACACTGCCGGGGAGCCTACACACAGTCGTTTTTTTCGACCAAGAAAAAAAATGTAATTTAAAACGGCCGTGTGTAGGGGAACAAGCTGTTCCTCGTTTTTCACGTCGATTTTCTCAATGGTGTTTTCACCGTCGAAAAAATCGATCGTGTGTACACGGCATAAGGCCCAATTTTTCAGCCCCTGTTTAACAGGGGCGTGTAATTACAATTTTTGATGCAATACTTTGCAACAGGGCTCATTGCTGTGCTCCAAGTACAGTATCTGTGAGGGGTTGCAGTGTTGTGGCACCAGTGCCTAAGGTCCAATTTTTCTGCCCCTGTTCAACAGGGGCATGTAATTACAATTCTTGATCTAATAATTCACAGCAGGGCCCATTCCTGCGCCCACCAAGAGTAACTGTGAGGGCTTACAGTGTTGTGGCAACACCCCCACCACCACCACCACCAAAGGCCCAATTTTTCTGCCCCTGTTCAACAGGGGCATGTAATTACAATTCTTGATCTAATAATTCACAGCAGGGCCCATTCCTGCGCCCACCAAGAGTAACTGTGAGGGCTTACATTGTTGTGGCAACACCACCACCACCACCACCAAAGGCCCAATTTTTATGCCCCTCTTCAACAGGGGCATGCAATTACAATTCTTGATCTAATAATTTACAGTAGGGCCCATTCATGCGCCTACCAAGAGTAACTGTGAGGGCTGACAGTGTTGTAGCACCAGCACCACCACCAAAGGCCCAATTTGTCCTACCACTGTTCAACAATGGCATGTAATTACAATTCCTGATATAATAGTTCACAGCAGGGCGTTCCAGTGCCCACCAAGAGTAACTGTGAGGGCTCACAGTGTTGTGGCAACACCAACATCTAAGGGGCAAATTTCAGCAGAGTACATACAGGAGGCCCCTACTTTCAAACATCCAACTTATAAACGACTCCTACTTGCAAACGGAAGGAGATAACAGGAAGTGAGAGGAAATCTACCCCTAGGAAGGGAAATTCTCTCCTGTAAGAGTTAATATGGCAAAAAGGTGTCTCCTCTCTACTGATGCTTTATCACCAATCCTTGTTTCAATAAAAACCCCACTTTTCCAAAAACATTTGTCATTGGGACGGAAAGTGAGGTGAAATGTTCTGAACAGGTGCACAGACAGCAAAACAAATGTTACAGGGGTGATAACCCTTCCCTATGTTTTCCAAAAAGCTTAAAAATATATTTTTTGGCTGGAGCTACACTTAAACAATGTACCTGTTCAAAATTACAAACAGATTCTACTTAAGAACAAACCTACAGTCCCTGTCTTGTTTGCACCGCCTGTATACTGCTGTTCAGAGTATATAGGGCCTTTTTTTTATTTTGGGTGCGGGGTTCCCCTTAATATCCATACAAGACCCAAAGGGGCTGGTATTGGGTTGGGGTAGGGGGGGTGATGGGGTATTGTATTTAATAGGGTTCTAACGTTCGCGCAAACTTTCGGTCCGTTCACAGGTTCTGGTGCAAACCGAACCGGTGGGTGTTCGGCTCATCCCTAATGATGAACAATAAAATAAACAACATGAGGAAATCAGGAGCAGCAGCCGAAGACATGCATCATCCCAAGCTGTGGTACTCCTGCAAACTGTAACTTCTGGAAGAGCAGCTTGAAGCCAGGGAATCACCTTCTGCTCTTCTTGGTAGCCTTCCTTGCACTGCTCCCTGCAGTGTTCCCTCCACACTTCCCTCCAGCGTTTTTTTCCACAACCCTGTCCACGCCCACTTGCAGTCTGTGGCTCTGTCATTGGTAATGTGGCAAGAGGAGAAGGATGGGGCAGATGGCAGAGATGAGTGGCCTCTGTCACCTGCCCCTTCCCCGCCATGTGTATTGCTGTATAGAGAAGGTGCTCACAGAGGGCATGTTGTCCCTCCTCCAGGTTCATAACTTTCTGGGCAAGGAAAGTACTAAAGCCCTCAACAGGGTTGAGGAGGGCCCTCATTATGGCAGCAGCATCCCTTATCATCTTAAGTGACTCCTCCTCCACCTTTGTCATCCGCCGATTTTTTGGGGGTCTGACGTGGAGGGGAGCCACTTGGGACTGTGTGCTGTCACTAGGCCTTGGGACCTGCTGCCTGCCACTTGGGCCGGCCTCCTCCTGGCTGCCACTTACCCCTGCCTCCTCCTGCCTGCCACATTCCGGAGCCTCTTCCTCCTGGCTGAGCTCATCCTGTGTAGAAAAAAGTAGGATTTTTAAAACAGCTTACCTGTAAAATCCTTTTCTTGGAGTACATCACGGGACACAGAGCAGCATAGTCATTACTATGTGGGTTATATAGAATTACCTTCAGGTGCTGGCACTGGCAACTTCCAAAACAGGAAGTACCCTCCCCTATATAAGCCCCTCCCATCCGGGAGTACCTCAGTTTTGTAGCAAAGCAATACGTGTCCCCAAAAGAGGGGTGGGAGCTCTGTGTCCCGTGATGTACTCCAAGAAAAGGATTTTACAGGTAAGCTGTTTTAAAAATCCTACTTTCTTGTTCATACATCACGGGACACAGAGCAGCATAGTCATTACTATGTGGGACGTCCCAAAGCAATGCCACATGAGGGGGGGGATACACCATACATAAGCTGGGCGCCATCAGGCATGAGGATCTTTTGCGGCCTGCAACACACTGCGCCCAAAGGCGACATCCTCCTGACTTCTAACGTCCACCTGGTAGAACCTAGTAAACGTGTGTACTGAAGACCATGTTGCGGCCTTACAAATTTGCGCCAGGGAGGCCTGGTGATGCACTGCCCATGAAGTTCCAACTGCTCTCGTGGAGTGCGCCCTAACTTTGAACGGAGGCGGTCTACTTCTCAAGCCATAGGCTTGTATTATGACCTGTCGAATCCACTTGGCTAAAGTAGATTTTGATGCTGCCTGACCCTTTCTGGGGCCTTCCGGCAGAACAAACAAAGAATCCGTTCTACGAATCTGAGCAGTGGCTTTTAGATAAGCTTTAACTGCTCTTACTACATCCAAAGAATGCAATAACTTTTCCTCTACCGAGCTTGGTTTGGGGAAAAAAGAAGGAAGAACCACATCCTGGTTCAAGTGAAACCTCGATACCACCTTAGGAAGAAAGGCTGGGTGAGGACGTAATACTACTCTGTCCTTATGGATAACCAGATATGGCTCTTTACAGGACATGGCGGCTAATTCCGACACTCTTCTAGCCGAGCATATGGCTACTAAAAATATCAATTTCCTGGTGAGTAGAACCAAGGAAATGTGCCGCAAAGGTTCAAATGGCTGCTTCTGCAGAACCGACAGAACCAAATTTAGATCCCATGGGCATATGGGAGCCTTAATCGGTGGAATAATACGAGTCACACCTTGCATAAAGGATTTGACAAGTGAATGCATAGCCAGGGGCCTTTGAAATAGTATTGACAAGGCCGAAACCTGGCCCTTGATAGTACTTAAGGCAAACTTCCTGTCTACAGCCCACTGCAGGAAGTCCAGAATTCTGCCTATAACGTACTTACGTGGATGCCATTTTCTGGCCTCGCACCAAGTGATGTACGCCTTCCAAACTCTATAGTAGATCTGCCTGGATACAGGCTTCCTGGCATTGATTATAGTTGATACCACAGAGTTAGAGAGACCTCTCTTCTTTAGGATGTGGGATTCAATAGCCAGGCCGTTAAACTTAGAGTTAGTAAGGAAGGGTGGTATATCGGTCCTTGCGAAAGCAGGTCCGGACGACGTGGAAGGGTCCAAGGACTCCCCACAGACATTTTGATGATCTCCGCGTACCAGGCCCTTCGGGGCCACGCTGGAGCCACCAGGATCACCGGCTTCTTCTCCAACCTGACTCTGCGAAGGAGTCGAGGCAACAATTGTAGCGGAGGGAATGCATATATCAGTCTGAACTGATCCCAAGGGAACACCAGAGCATCCGAGCCGCAAGCGAGGGGATCCCTTGTCCGGGAGACAAATCTGTCCACCTTTGCGTTGAATCTGGATGCTAGCAGATCTACATCCGGTGTTCCCCACCGCTGACATATTGCTCGGAAGACCTCGGGATGAAGGGACCATTCCCCTGGGCATAACTGTTGGCGACTCAGAAAGTCCGCCTTCCAATTCTCCACCCCTGGAATGAAGACAGCTGATATACATGGGACATGCTTTTCTGCCCATTCCAGGATGTGACTTACTTCCCTCTGGGCTGCACGACTCCTGGTGCCTCCCTGATGATTGATATATGCCACTGCTGTGGCATTGTCTGATTGAATTCTGACAGGGGACCCTTGGAGTCTGGATGTCCAGGCTACTAGAGCGTACCGGGCTGCTCGTATCTCTAAGAGATTGATGGGCAGGGTTTTTACTACATTTGACCATCTGCCCTGGAGAGACCATTGCTCCAGTACTGCCCCCCAGCCTATAAGGCTGGCATCTGTAGTGACCACCTTCCAAGATATCGGGCTGAAGGGTTTTCCCTTCTGGAGATTCTGGGGGATCAACCACCAGCAGAGACTCTTCCGAACGGAAGGGGACAAAGCCATCGGGAAGTCTAGAGCCTGAACTTTTCCGTTCCAGGCTGACAATATGGCCCTTTGTAAATTCCTTGAGTGGAATTGGGCGTATGGCACAGCTTCGAATGATGCTACCATCTTTCCTAGCAGCCTCATGCACAGGCGTATGGACGGCTGTCTTTTTGCACAAAGCAGACGGACCAAGGCCCTTAAAGAGGATACCTTGTCTAGAGGTAAGAAAATCTTCCTCTGGTCTGAATCCAGCCGTAGCCCTAGATATACCAGGTTTTTCACTGGCTGTAGGGCTGACTTGTCCAGGTTGATGACCCAACCGTGAGATTCTAGATACTTGATTGTATCGACAATTACCACTTCTAGCTTGGCAACTGAGTGGTCCATCAACAACAGGTCGTCTAGGTATGCCATTATCGTTACACCCCGTGTTCTTAGATCGGCCAACAGTGGGGCCAGAATTTTTGTGAACACTCGTGGTGCTGTAGCCAGACCGAATGGTAAGGCTCTGAACTGAAAATGGCGCCCTTCTACTGCAAAGCGTAGGAATTTTTGATGACCTGGAAAGATGGGAACATGCAAGTAAGCATCTTTGATGTCGATCGAGGCTAACCATTCCTCCCCTTGTAGGGCAGCGGTGACCGATCGGATCGACTCCATCCGGAAAGACCGGACGTTTAGAAATTTGTTTAGACTCTTTAGGTCCAATATGGGTCTTATGACCCCGTTTGGCTTCGGGACTGTGAAAAGGTTTGAGTAGAAACCCAACCCCCACTCTTCCATAGGAACCTCCATAATTACTCCTTGGAGCAATAGTTGTTCTAACGCCAATAGGAGAGACCCTCTTTTCAGAGGGTCTCTTGGCATGCCTGACCACATAAAATGGGACGGAGGAGACTCTTTTAACTCCAACTTGTATCCCAGAGTTACTGCGGAGAGCACCCATCTGTCTTTGATCGTCTCCCGCCAGGTCTCTGCGAACAACTGAAGTCTTCCCCCCACCCGTTTGAGTGGGGGCAGCCCTTCATAGGCTTGACTTGGAGGCTGGTTTAGTACCTCTTCGGATCCAGGGCTTTTTATTACCCTGTGGCTGTCCCTGATTTTTACCTCCTGAGTTTGACCGAGGAGGCCGTCGGAACTGCTTAGTAGCAGACGTCGCAGGGATAGGAGAGGTAGTCCTCTTAAAAGATGGACCCCTAGACCTCTTTTTACTCGGTAAGAGAGTACTTTTACCACTGGAAATCTTCTGGATATACTTATCCAGGTCTTCGCCAAAAAGGCGTTCCCCATGAAATGGGAAGCTAACTAAGAGCTTCTTACAGGGAGCTTCAGCAGACCAGTTTTTGAGCCACAGAAGCCTACGCATATGTACCAAAGACAGCGTGAGGCGGGAGGCCTGATGGATAGAATCCTTGATGGCGTCAACCGCAAAGCATAATGCTCTAGGCAGATCAGCCAGAGCCTGGGCCTGCTGGTCTGGCAAATCCCTCAGGACCATTTTCATTTGATCCTTTAAAGCTTGGCAGACCCCAATAGCTGCCACTGCTGGCTGTGTAACAGCCCCTGCTGTGGAAAAAGCAGATTTTAATAAAGATTCCAATTTTTTATCCACTGGATCTTTGAACATTTGAACATTATCTACTGGACATGTCAGTGATTTGTTCACAGAAGAGATGGCTGCATCCACCGTAGGAACATTCCATCTCTGGGTGAACTTTCCCTCCATGGGATAGATCACCGGAAACCTTTTAGGCGGAACAAATAGTTTATCAGGATGTTCCCAGTCCTGGTATATAAGTCCTTCCAATAATGGATGTATTGGAAAGGAGCAATTAACCTGGGGAGCTTTTAGCGACCCCAATGAGGAGACAGCAGTAGTTGATGGTTCAACAAGAGGCATTTTAAATGCAGATCGAACCATGTCAGTTAGGGTCTGGACCCACAATCTTTCAGTCTGTGATGCTGAAAATGGTTCATCTACTGTCGATTCCTCAAAAACAGAGCTAACCTCCTCCTGATCCCCTTCAGGTAGGTCGGTCCCTTCCTGGGACTGTTGCTCTGCCAACAGGCACTCTAATGGAGGTGATGGAGATCTGGCGCGCTTTCTTTCCTGTAGAGAAGAAGCGATCAATGCAGCCAATCTCTGCTCCAATCCCTCCAGAGTTGAGGAAAAAACCTCCTCTGTTATATATGCAGGAGCAGGTGGACTGAGGACAGCCGCAGTACCTGGCACTCCCGGGGGTTCCTTATGGGTATTAACCTCTGATTTCTCAGGGGAGGAGGGTGCAGGTGACTGCTCCAGATCCTCAGAGCCCGATGGAGACCCCCTACACTTCCTGAGAGGTATATCTCAGAGTTTTTTAGGCGGCATATTCCTTAGTTCAAAGCTGAGGTATTCCAGCCGCAATACACCCCTTACTGAAATAGTCTAATGCAATTTGCTGCTATGTACATCAGTGGGTGTCTACTAATGCGTCTTTCTGGGGATGCCTGTATCAACCGCCCGCTGTAAGCCCCTATACCATGCTACCAGCTCCTTTTCATGCTCTGTGTCCATAGCAAGCAGCGTGGACTGAGTCCTTTTATCTTGCTGGGACGCCCGCACATGCGCAGAAGCGCTGGGCGCACAGAGCGCGTCATCTGCCAGGCTCCGCCCCCTTTTTTGAAGCTAAACCTTATAAAAGGAAAGCATGTGTGCGCGCGCGCGCGCGTGCACGTGTGCGCTCTTGGCGCCATGTAGGGAGAGGAGCCAGGGTCCCTGTTTCACCAGGACTCAGGGATGGAAGGAAACTACTTGGCAGCATGACAGAGGAATGCAGCTTCCCTGATAGAGAGCTCACTCATCTGCCTGGACTTTCACCATGGAAGGAATAGTCCCAAGAAAAAAGACGTTCCACAGCGGCCTCTAGTGGACAAACACAGGTACCGCACCTTTGTCTTTTTTTTTTTTTTTTAAAACCTCCTTTATGAAAAAACATTTCCAGGTTTACAGTTTTTTTTTAAAATTTCCCTTATGAAAAAACATTTCTAGGATTTCTTAGGCATATACAGCTATTAGCGGGAATACCCTTTAGGTAACAGGCAGAAAGACATATTAGGCTTGGGGGTCCCCTCAATAGAACCAAGTTCCTGAGGGGCCCCCACTTACCTTTTCCCCGCCGCAGGACTTTGTTTGGTCCACAGAAGCCCAAACTTCACCTCTCACGGCAGGCATTGTACTAGACCTTCAGGGACCGGGTTCCCAAGGATTCCACTCCCCTGGACCTGTATAGCACCCTGCACAGATAGCCTCTTGGTTTTGGGTATGACCAGAGCTCTGGATCCCAGGGTCCAGCCCTCCTAAGAGAGGCATTACAGGCAAAACCCTGCTCTTCTCTGCAAGGCCCGGGTACCGACCGTTTAGCTATGAAGCTTTTTTTGGTCGGATCCGGAATAGCTTGCTAAGGCCCAGAGAACCTGTACACAAGCCCAGATGAATACATGTTAACCTTGGCCAACACCTTAGACACTGGCAAAAAACTGAGGTACTCCCGGATGGGAGGGGCTTATATAGGGGAGGGTACTTCCTGTTTTGGAAGTTGCCAGTGCCAGCACCTGAAGGTAATTCTATATAACCCACATAGTAATGACTATGCTGCTCTGTGTCCCGTGATGTATGAACAAGAAAGGGACATAGTTAAATTTTTTGTTGAATCAATCACACACAATTATTATCTCATGACTGTTGCAATTTGAATGTTAAGAAATATAAAAGACTCTCACTGTGACCCCAGTTTTTTTATAGACTGTACCAATCATTAATGGCCTTTTTTTTTTTTTTTTTTTTTTTTTTACATTTAAATTTTGTCATTTGTGAATAATAATATCTAGTTCTCAAAAATCAATTGAGGACAATAAATATATTTGAAAATAATATACCTGGCTGAAGATGCGCAGATCCGGCTCTTCAAGCTCAGGTGGCTCCTCCTCCCCCTCTGCAGGGGTGGAGGGAAGGGTGGAAGGAACGCTGGAGGGAAGGGTGGAAGGAACGCTGGAGGTAAGGGTGGAAGGAAAGGTTGAGGGAAGGGTGGAAAGTGATTCCCTGGCCTCAATCTGGTCATCCAGAAATTGTAGATGCTTGTAGTACCACAGCTTGGGCTTAACTACTTTGTCTGCTGCTGCTCCTGATCTCATAGAAGCACGCACTTATTTATAGCATTTTTTTATAAGCATTCCTCATGTTGTTTATTTTACTATTCATCATAGTATAGTCTGCCTCTGGGATCCAGGTCTTCATATATTCTGCTAATTTAACAATTGTTGCCTTGCGTACTTGGCTATTATGGTAGGAGCTATTTTTTAGCGCCCAGAGGTTGCGCATTTCCTTATACTTTTCTATAAATAATAACATAACATCTGGCTCATGCAATTTATGCATAGTTGTTTCTACAAGATAAAACACAAGACAAAAACAGTAGGTCAGCTTCAATTGTCCTAATCTTAGCCCAATATAGGCCTTTACAATCATGAACCAGTATAGGCCACTGATGCCCCAAGTTAATTTCTTACCTTAGTAGGATTCGTTCGGCACTTCCGGTCGTCCTTACTCCGCGCAAACACAACCTCGGTTACCCTTTATATACCCTGCGCGTGCGTGAAACTCCGGCCGCGTCGCCTGCCCATGACGGTCTTTTTCTGAATTTCCCTGCCCCTTCTCGTTCGGCGCACAGTGGGAGACGACGACATGGCGGTGACAGAGGTGCGTGCTTTATTAATAAGTACCGACGACGAAAGCCCGGAGGTGGGAACATCCCAAACCAGGAATATAAGATTCAAGGAGACTCATATGTCATTTGCTTAGATGGCGGAGATGGTGGACATCTTGCAGAGGAAGGATTACGATGGGAAGCATGGGCCATACGACACCCCTAATCTCAGGAAGTCTAAAATAATGGACAAAGTGGCGAGGAGTCTCTATAATAAATTTTGGGTCAGGAGATCCAAGGAGCAGGTCCGTAAAAGGTGGTCTGACCTGAAGCTGAGGGAGCCGGAGCAGTATAGGAAGCTTATCAAAATCCTTGAAAAATGTAAGCTTTTATTTTTACTGTGTTTTTTCAAATTGGAATATGTTTTCTTGCATGTTTTGCTCCATGTGCTTGGATTGACTGGTTTCATATTGTAGAATGGCATCTTTCATGTGAAGTTGAGTGGACTAATTTTTGTTAATGATTCCTAGTAAACAGCGATCCTGTAAAAAAACACATGTTTTGCACAGATACACGTAAACCACATGTGGTCATGCCTATTTGGAACGTTTATATATACATTGTTGTCTAGATGATGTATTGTAAGTAAGTAGAATGTTAAATGGTAAACTAGATTCTGTGTAAAGGAGAGGACACTCAACCAGCTGGTTACACATCTTGACTCAGGAGCACTATAGTGTGGGCCACCATAAAAAGCTTTTTAGGGTGTCACACACAGGTGCTCCAGTGGATACCTTGGGGTGTCTTCTTTTTATGTTTGAGGACCAAGAATGAAAGTAGTCTTGCTTTCTTGAATTACCAAAATCTCATATGTTCATCTTGGAACTCTGGCAAAACCAACAATTTGACCCCACTTCCAGGCAAAGTTTGAAAATTATGCCCTCTAATCTCTGTGTGCTAAAGGATACCTTTTGATTGTTTCATTCTCATAGGGGAGAGGAGACTAGGAGGACACCAATGTGAGGAGCCTAGGAAGCACAGACCACATAAAGAAACTCAAGATCAGAAAGATCCCCACTATCAAAAAGAATCCCAAGATCAGCATGTGGAGGAAGCAGAGATGGAGGAAGCAGAGGTGGAGGAAGGAGAGGTGGAGGAAGGAGAGGTGGAGCTTATCACCACAACAGGTCAGTGTCTGTCACCACAGCTTCAGGTAAAAAGAGATGTAGGCCTGCATATTTCTAAATACGTTTTTCTTTTTAGGGGATGAACATGGTGGTGTGTCAGAAACTCCTACTACTCTATTCTCAAGTGCTAGTGCCCAAATCGTCATTCAAGAAATAATGGAATGTAGTAGCGAAATGGACATTATGAGGAAAAGTGATTGAGCAAAAATATAAAAACATCATTGATATTATGGGGCGAATAGTCTGAACCACCACCCCCCCTTTTTTTTTTTTCTTATGTAAGCAAAAATTTACATTTGTTTTAACACAAGCCCAAATTTCAAGATGCACACAGTGTGTCAACATGTGCTATCTGCTGTCACAGGATATCTATGTCCCTGTTTTGGGGGTGCAACCTTTTCCGCGCTACTCAAGTAGGTGAGAGGAAGAGTTTTCACCCCCAAAACATGTCCATTGATCCCCCATGATGGCAGGTAGCACATGTTGACTTTCGCCATGGGATCAGGATAAAAATACCCATTTTGAAACACCAAAAATGTGTGCATCTTCGAATTTTGGATGGTTCAGGGGTGACATCACCCCATCTCATGTTTATCTTATTAAGGTTGAACTTTGTAAGTTCCTTTTTTTTTTGTTTAAATGATTTTTATTGAAAAAGAGTGTGGTACAACAAATGGAATCTTAATAACAACAGGATGTTAAACAGTACAATCATTAAGCTGTCATAGGATGCTTGTACAGGAACCACAGTAATAATATATCCCAATATTCCATTTGCAAGTGTAGCGCTACCTCCAACTAAGAAGGCCGCAGATTTAGTTGGGCCCTGAAGACAGCTCCGCCAACCCCCGGCAATCTGCTCAACCCCCTACTGGCACAGCTAGTAAGGGGAGATAGGACCACGTGACCGCAACTCTAGGTGACACAGTCCTATGGCAAACACACACACAGTGATATACTTTAAAACTTCTATTAAAGTAAGTGAAACTGACACCAATGTACTTGACCCAGATATTTTACTGAGGCTAATGGGCAAGTAATAAACAACAGTATAACAAGTTGCAGATCCCTGCAATAAAAAGTAATAAAGATAAACAGAGTAATCAGAATAATAAAATATTGCTATGCAACTCTAGCGCTGCCCTTTTACAGCTACTTCCCCTCAGATAATTTACTGAGGCTAATGGGCAAGTAATAAACAACAGTATAACAAGTTGCAGATCCCTGCAATAAAAAGTAATAAAGATAAACAGAGTAATCAGAATAATAAAATATTGCTATGCAACTCTAGCGCTGCCCTTTTACAGCTACTTCCCCTCATGGGTAGACTAACACCCAGCAATGTCTACCTATGCAGTCAGGCCTGACTGATCTAAATGGAAGTTCAGTGAAACAATATTCGCTAGGAATCTTTCGGTGGTGCACTTGAAGAACAACTTTGTAATCCGAACGAATAGTAAAGATAAAAGTATCTGTCTTTAAACAGCTCTCACCACCCGGACAAGTCCAAGTCCGTTTCCTCCATCGATTCGTCTAGGAACAGGAATCCACCGACATCCAAGTCTTCAATCCTTCTGGTGTACTGCAGCAAGGATGAGAAGATGTCTCTAAGGCTCTGCTAGGCTGGCAGAGGGGCTCTTTGGAAAGGAGCACAAGGCCCAGGCTTCAGGCCTTGTGCACACAGCAGTTCAGCACAGAGATCCTCTTGCTAGGAGAGGGGGTGTCCAAAGAGACCGAACAAACTCCACCTCCCCTTTATAAAGTCTGCCCCAGCAGTCTCTGTTCTGGAGCAATGTACCCTGGGTGCTGCAAGATGTACTGGGAGATGTAGTCTCTCTCTCTCCTCTGCTTTCACTTCCAGTAATGTCTCTTTACTTCCTCCCGACTCACCTCTCACCTGGAACTTCTTGTCTCTCTGTCTTAAAGGGGAATACCCCGCTACACACTCCCCCCACTTTGAATCTTTGGTCCCCAAAGACATTTTTTTAGGTCTGCAAAACATTCTAGATTCAATGCGGTTGCATAGGGTTGACAGAGGAGCCTCCCACCAATCATCATAAGATGGGGAGCTGTCCTGTCTACAGGTCGCTTCAGTGGGGGTGACCTGTCTAGCTGTGCCAGAGAGTGAGCTGGGGTTGCCCTCCACCAAATGGACTGTGGAGGGATCCGGATTCTCAGCATTCCTCCTAGCAGTAACTACAGAGTCTTCTGAGCTGTTCCCCATTTGTGGGTAGGTCAGCTTCTTAGGAGGCCGGATGACTCTTCGAGCCCTTTGCTCTCTTGGGATTTCTGGCTCTGGCGCCACAGGCTCCTCTTCCTCTGAACAACCATCATGGGCATCTTCCCAGTATTCTGCTGAAGGACTAGAAGGGATGAACTCTGTGGCTTCTGGGTTCAGTGTTTCATCTGTGGTGTCTTCAGTGGTTGGAAGATCTATGGTAGAAGTTCCTGGAGTTGGGGAAGGCCACAGCCAATCAAGTTCTCCCTCCTCACTTCCACTAAGTTGAGAGGCCTCTCCATCTTCAGCTCGGGAGGTCTGCGACCGAGTGTTTGGCCTAGGAGTATCCAGGATAGAGGCCGGTTCAAGGGAGTCTCCCACGGGAGGTATTCTAACCGCCTCAGCAAGTGGGAGAAGGTGGTTTCGATGCCACGTCTTCAGTGGGCCTACCTTTCCTTCTGGCTTCAACGTATAGACAGGTAGGCCTGGCAACTTCCTGCAGATGACATAGGGTTCAGATCTCCATCTGTCTGCAAGTTTGTGCTTTCCAGGGACCCCCAGATTGCGTAACAGTACTCGATCCCCGGGCTGTAGGTCTTGTACCCGAACCTTCAAGTCGAAGTTTCTTTTATTTCGAGCTCCCCTTTGATCTGAGGCCGCTTGAGCATGTTCATAGGCTACTTTCAGGCTGTGTCTGAGCCTGTCCACATATCCTTTGTGGGATGTGGCTGAGGAATGGTCCAGAGAGGTGCCAAAGGCCAAGTCCACCGGTAGTCTCGCTTCTCTCCCAAACATGAGTCGATATGGGGAGTAGCCTGTAGCATCACTGATGGTGCAGTTGTAAGCATGTACTATGGCTGCTATGTGTTGGCTCCAGGCGGCCTAGGGCAAACGACTGCCAGGGTGTCAAACACTTCGGCCTTCCCAGCCACGGATGGGTCAAAGGTCATCTTGATGGGAAGATAGCCGTCGTAAGGGAAACTCTGGGTTCCAATTCCCCATATTTCCAGCTCTTCTATCTTCTGGATAGGCAGATGACTCAAGTGCCTATCGTAGAAGTCCCGGTATAGTAGGGTCACTTGTGCCCCGGTATCCAAGAGGGCCCTGGTGTAGACTCCCTCCACTTGAATGGGCACTATAGGAGATGGGCCCACCAGCTTCTCCGGATATGGCCCGGCAGGGGTCGCCTTCTTCAGTCCTTTTCCTTTTGGACTCTCTCTTGTCCTATTCCCTTTGGACTTGAACCTTTCTTGAGCCTGGTATGCATTGACTTCCCTCCTTTTTATGAGTGTAGGAACCCGCTGAGGGATACTGTTATTTTTCTTAGGTGTGCACCCCCTCTGGGAAGTGCTGTGTCTCTTCTGAGGGGTCTTGCCCCCTTTCTCTGCGGTGTATCTCTGTTAGAGAATGTTGTGTTTCCTCTGAGGTGTTCTATTTTCTCTCTTCTTCTGTTTTTCATTCAGTTTGGAGCTCACTGAAAATGATGGGCACCCGGTTGACTCCTTCACCGGGGCCCTCTGAAGTTTTCCGCCGGCTGGCGGTTATTTATCTTTTTCTTCCTGGGACTGGAACATATGTTTGCAAAATGACCAATCCCTCCGCAGTTGTAACAAATCACCTCTTCTTCACGATCCTGTAGAGAAGCGGGCGCTGAGGTATTCGGGAACAACTCCTTTCTTGGACTTTTCTTTTCTGGTTTCCTTTGATCTTTCTCCATCAAAGAGGTCAGTATCTCCAACACTTGGGACATCTGCGATTTCAGGGTGTCCACTTCTGCATCTCTTTAGAGGGTCATGGCCGGGCTGACCATCACCACCAGAGGTTTGGTTGGCTCGACTGGCTGTTCCCTTTTTTTCTCCTCCCACATGGCCTCTTCCTCTCTGACCATTCGAATGAGGTCGGGGTATTCCAGGTTCTTCCCGTCCTGTCGGGTGTGCAGCGCCAATGCAATAGGATCCAGGGGCTGAGCTCCCCTCAATACCTGCTGAGCCCGGGCCTCGTCTACCTTCCCTGGGTCGATCCCCTTCTTCAGAATAATTCTATGCAGGATCTTGTCTAGATGTCCCATATATTCTGACAGTTTCTCTCCTGTTTTCTGGTAGCAGTGCTCCAGCTGATAGGTGAGCTCGGTAACTTTTTCTGTCCCACCGAACACATTCTGCAAGATGTCCAAGTAGTCCTGTGCAGTACAGTCTTTCCTGCTCATCTTCAGGTTGCGTATGGCATCCAGAGCAGGCCCCTTCAAACTTTCAGCAATTCGCTGTTTCTTGCTGCGTTCTGGAACTTCCCATTCCTCTAAGGCCTGAGTGGTGCCATCTAGCCACTCCTCAAATCCTTCTTCCCCTGAGGGCACAGGTTTTCTCCCTGAGAATATCCGGAGCTTTCTGTACCCCGACATTGGGTAATCTGTGGGATTCTTCTTGCACTGGGCCACAATCTCTCCCAGTACAGCGCATAGTTCTGTGCTGAGGGTGGCCGGTGATGATCTGGGACTCTCTGTATCCTCCTGCTCTTGTGCCTTAGGGGATGGTGGGGAAGGTATCTGTGGAGATGATGACTTTCTTATTTGGAACCGATCTCCCTTATGTGGCAGCGCATGTGTCAGATGGTAGGTCTGCCCATCCATAGCTTGTATGCTCTGGCTTTTAAAATGCTCTGGAATTTCGTCTTTCCACTCTATTAATGCGTATGTACACGAAGCATGTGGTCTCACATCCATCACCCATGATTTCTGGCATGGTGATAGGGATGTCATTAACTGCTTTATCGCATCTCTTTGCCAGATCCCCGGGAGTTCAATAACTGCCGCCACGGCCGGATCTGCGCCAGCCATTGTGTACCACTGTCCTACTTCTAGCGGGTCCATGCCGGTCTTTTGGCGTGTTCGCTTGCTGTATCAGGATCCCGGACGAGAACCCCCACGTGTAGCGCTACCTCCAACTAAGAAGGCCGCAGATTTAGTTGGGCCCTGAAGACAGCTCCACCAACCCTCGGCAATCTGCTCAACCCCCTACTGGCACAGCTGGTAAGGGGAGATAGGACCACGTGACCGCAACTCTAGGTGACGCAGTCCTATGGCAAACACACACACAGTGATATACTTTAAAACTTCTATTAAAGTAAGTGAAACTGACACCAATGTACTTGACCCAGATATTTTACTGAGGCTAATGGGCAAGTAATAAACAACAGTATAACAAGTCGCAGATCCCTGCAATAAAAAGTAATAAAGATAAACAGAGTAATCAGAATAATAAAATATTGCTATGCAACTCTAGCGCTGCCCTTTTACAGCTACTTCCCCTCATGGGTAGACTAACACCCAGCAATGTCTACCTATGCAGTCAGGCCTGACTGATCTAAATGGAAGTTCAGTGAAACAATATTCGCTAGGAATCTTTCGGTGGTGCACTTGAAGAACAACTTTGTAATCCGAACGAATAGTAAAGATAAAAGTATCTGTCTTTAAACAGCTCTCACCACCCGGACAAGTCCAAGTCCGTTTCCTCCATCGATTCGTCTAGGAACAGGAATCCACCGACATCCAAGTCTTCAATCCTTCTGGTGTACTGCAGCAAGGATGAGAAGATGTCTCTAAGGCTCTGCTAGGCTGGCAGAGGGGCTCTTTGGAAAGGAGCACAAGGCCCAGGCTTCAGGCCTTGTGCACACAGCAGTTCAGCACAGAGATCCTCTTGCTAGGAGAGGGGGTGTCCAAAGAGACCGAACAAACTCCACCTCCCCTTTATAAAGTCTGCCCCAGCAGTCTCTGTTCTGGAGCAATGTACCCTGGGTGCTGCAAGATGTACTGGGAGATGTAGTCTCTCTCTCTCCTCTGCTTTCACTTCCAGTAATGTCTCTTTACTTCCTCTCGACTCACCTCTCACCTGGAACTTCTTGTCTCTCTGTCTTAAAGGGGAATACCCCGCTACACAAGTATTATAGACAAGCATACTAATTATATGCCTGAATGTATAAACGTATTGTAAACTGCAACTTTATATGAAATTTAGATCAGAAAACCATCAAAGTTAGCTACGAAGGCTAAAACAGTAGTTACATTGAAATAGTAAAACACAGGATTTGAGGGGGGGAGGGGGTGAAGGGAGAGAGAAGAAAAAGGGGTGGGTAATGAATGAGGACAGAGAATAAGGTTTGTCATCTAGTTAGTTTGCACGGATGAATGACTTCCACAACAACCAGTTAGATTCATATTTATGAATACACCCGTCTCTATACGCTAATATTTTTTCATATTCCGCAATTTCATTCACCTTTGAGATCAGTTCCCTTCTACTTGGTATTTCGTTTGTTTTCCATTTACACTTTAGAATTGACCTTGCTGCAAAAAGAACATGCATTGCTATGGACCGTACCGAGATTGGGTAGTCGGACATATCAATGCTCAGAATAGCTTTCTCAATAGTAGGTTGCATAAATACTCCAGTGACTTTTGAAATGATTTTGAATGTTTCGGACCAGAAGCTACGGAGATGGAGGCATGTCCAAACCATATGGGACAAAGTTCCCACCTTCCCACACCCCCTCCAACACAGATTGGAGTTGTTCTCCGCAAACTTGGCAACAATATATGGGGTGTAATGCCATCTGGCTAGGAATTTTTGTGCAAGTTCTTCATAATTTGAACAACGCGAGAATTGAAGAGTATTTTTAATTGCTGAGATCCATTGTCTATCAGAGAAGACTTTATCTAATTCAATTTCCCACTTAGACAGTGGTTTGAATTTGGTGAAGGATAATTTGGAATTTAGCATGCTATATATTAGAGAAATACCCTTTATCTTTGGATTAAAGGAGTTCAAATGATTCCATATCTGTGTCGGAACGCGGATGTACACCATGTTTAGCTTCTGGTAGAAAGAAAAAATTTGATTGTACGTCAAAAACTCAGATTGAGGGATGTTGTATTTGCTCTGTATTTCAGAGAAAGACATCAGTACGCCATGCACTGTCAGATCCCTGAGGTAGGTCACCCCTCTCTGTGACCAGTGCCTCAGGGATATATTCGGAATTAACCATTGTAGTGCATCAATGAGAATGGGTATATTTATGCATGGTAAGTCAGGAGAAATAACTTTCGTCAGGTAAGTCCAGGCTTGCAGTGATGCTAGTATAGTGGGGTGATTTAACCCAAATTTTGAGTGTTCCAGATTGTATGCCTGGAAAAGGGACAGTAGTGTATTAGGGTGAAGCCATGCCAGTTCGAGTTGGGTCCACGGTTTGTGATATGTGTGTTCAAACCAACCCCTAAGTTGGTCTAAAATTACTGCCATGTAGTAATCTTTCAAGATAGGGATGCCAAGGCCTCCCACCTGTTTATGTTTCATTTGCATTAATGTGGGGATTCTCGCTCTACTACCTGCCCAAACAAAGTTAGATAGTTGTTTCTGTATCGTGGTGAAAAAGGATGATGGTAAGGGGATTGGGAGTGCTCTAAAGAGATAAGTAAGTTTTGGTAGTAAAAGCATTTTGTATGCCGCTATGCGGCCTGACCATGAAATGTAGTGATTTTGGATCCTGGACATTTCTTTTTGTAATTCCGAGATAATGGGCATGTAGTTAGTTTCATAGAGATTAGAGCTGGGGGAGGTTAATTTTACCCCTAGATAGGTTATGGAATCTGGAGACCACGGATATGGCAAGTCTTTTTGGAGGGATTTTCTAGTGTTCTCATCTACCTCTATACCTAAAATGCTTGATTTGGATGCGTTTACTTTATAGTAAGCCACTTTGCTGAATAAAAGAAGAGTGTCGTGGGCAGCTGGGAGTGACGTGTTGGGTTCAGATAATGTCAATATGACATCATCTGCAAAAAGCGAGATTTTGTGGTGGATAGACTGTGAAGTGATGCCTTGGATTTGTGGGTGAGTTCTGATCTTTTCCGCCAGAGGTTCCATGACTAAGGTAAATATCAGTGGGGACAGGGGGCACCCCTGTCTAGTCCCATTGGTTATTTGAAAGTTCCTAGAGAACATGCCTTCTGTATAAATGTAAGCTGAGGGAGATGAGTAAAGTGCCAGAATAGCTTTTTGGATTGGGCCTACCAGGCCAAATTTTTCCAAGACCCTAGTCAAATATCCCCAGTGCACTCTGTCAAAGGCCTTCTCTGCATCTAAGGTGAGAAGCAGAGAAGGCCTTTTGGACGATTCGGCCAGATGAATCAGGCCAATCATCCTCCTGGTTGCATCTGTGGCCTGGCGGCCGAGAACAAAGCCCACCTGGTCAACGTTAATAAGATGCGGTAATAACTTTGATAGTCTATTAGCAATTAGCTTGGCGTACATTTTGACATTGACATTTAAGAGGGAAATGGGTCTAAAATTTTGTGGGGTAGTGGGTTCTTTACCTGGTTTGGGTAGTGTGATTATGGTTGCCGTGAGCATTTCAGGCGGAAAGGATGCTCTAGACATTGCTGCGTCAAAGATCTGTTTCAGATATGGTGATAGTTCAGTATTGAAAATTTGGTAGTATTCAGAAGAGTAACCGTCGGGGCCTGGCGCTTTGTTGTGTGGTAGCGTCCCAATCAATTTTCCTATTTCGGGTATTGTGAAGGGGAGGTTCAATGAGGCTACCTCTGTTTGCGATAATGTAGGTAGGTCTACTGAAGCTAGGAAGTCAAGTATCATGGCATCTGAAGGCTGGTGTGTATTTATATCTTCCTTCAGATTATAGAGCGAATCATAGTAGTCGCAAAAGGCTTCTGCAATTTCTTTAGGGTTGGAAACTCTAATTCCAGTTTTAGGGTTAATCATATGCGGGATTTTTTGTTTGATAACTCTGTCTCTCATTTGACTCGCCAGCAGTTTCCCGGCCTTATTGCCACACCTGTAGTTATTTGCTTTCAACTTACGAAGGCTGTTGTTCTGCTGGGAAATCAAATGCGAACTAAGCTCCTGCCTAGCGTAGAATAAAGATTCCCTAATGCAATGTGTGGTCTGTCGTTTGTTAAGGGATTCAAGGGTCTGAATTTTAGTCAATAGTTCGTTGAGTTTCTTTGTTTTTTGTCTCTTGAGTTTAGAACTCAGTTGTATGAGTAACCCTCTTATGTAAACCTTGTGAGTGTTCCAGAGCGTGAAGGGATCGTCCACTGATGGGGCGTTAATATTGAAGAATTCCTTCAATGCTTCTCTAATTTGTTTTGAGTTCTCCGGTCTCGAGAGGGAATAGATGTCGTTGCGCCATCTATTCGCCCCAGTTTCAGTGCCACGATCCCCCACACTAATGGAAGTAGGAGCATGATCCGACCAAGTTATTACATGTATATCAGACTTGACAATTTTCTGCAACATAAATTTATCTACGAGAAATAAATCTATACGTGAATACGTATGATGCACGCCAGAAAAGAAAGTGTAGTCCCATTCCGTGGAATGCTGACATCTCCACACATCAAACAAACCAGATGTTGCGATGAAGTGGGCTAGTGTGACCCTGCGTGTGCGTTTTTGAGGAGAGCCAGAGTGGTCTAACTCCTTGTTAGGGATTGCATTGAAGTCCCCGCACAAGATTACGTGTCCCTGTTTCAATGACAGAACTTTTTTCCACAGTCTGTTCAAAAAGCGTAGCTAGTTCGTGTTGGGAAGATACACGTTGACCAATGTGTATTTAACTGTAGCTATTTCGCAAAGAAGAATAATGAACCTCCCAGATTCATCTAAATGGGATTCCAAATACTTAAATGGCGTAGAATCCCTGATGGCGATTGCTACACCCCCTCTTCTCTTTGGACCATTCGCCATGTAGATGTGTGGGAACTTCCGATTGGTAAATGATGGAGGTTTATGAGAGCAGAAATGAGTTTCTTGGAAACATATTATGTCACTTCTGAGTCGAACTGCTTCTTTCCATGCCATTTGGCGTTTGTAGGGGCTATTCAAGCCCTTTACATTGAATGAGGTAATTGAAAAAGGCATTGTTGCAGTAAAAAGGGAGGTAACCTGCTTATTGGTGTGGAGGAGTGACTGTGAGACTCACTTATTACCTCATGAGGACTCTGTCTGGTGGAGTAAAGATGTCGTTGATAGCGCTGTTTTGAAGGTAGAGTCTTCCGTAGAATGTCTTGTTTTGTTGTGGAAGGTCGGAAGATGACAGTCCTTAGTTTGAAATATAAGAAGCAGGGGGGGAAAAAACAATAATAGAACAAACCAGCAATAGGAAAAAAAAAAAAAAAAGGAGATAACGATAGAACAAGTCAGTAAAAAAATTGCGATTCTGGAAAGAATCTGTGCGGATCAAACACCGCTATAAACGGGGGTTAACAGAAAGAACTCTGTGGCATATTCCTGGGTTGCAAGGGGCTCAGTAGTTGGATGTAATGTTAAAAGTATCAGCCCGTTTCTTCATCCGAGTTGGCTCGGGATGGGGAGGATGAGCATGCATTGTTTCCTTCAGGTAGATTTGGATCCAGTATTTGCCATTTTGTCATGAGTCTGAGGCCTTCCTTAATGCTGGCTATCACATGTGTGGAACCATCTCTCACAATCATCAACTTGGCAGGGTATAGCCACCGGTATGGGATGCGGTGGTTATTTAACGGTTTGGTGATGGTGGCCAATTGCCTGCGTTGCTGCATGGTAAAAGCTGAGAGGTCAGCAAAGAAGGAAAGTTCTTGTAAATCTGGGTGTAAGTCGTCACGTCGTCTCACAGACATCATGAACTGATCCTTAATGTGATAGAAATGAATCCGGACTATAGTGTCTCTGGGAAGATGTACTGGGATGTGTTTAGGTCGTGGAAGGCGGTGTATGCGGTCTATCACCAGGTCTTCTAGCGGTGCGTCAGGCAGCGCCAATTTCATGAGGCCCAAAAAGTGTACTTTCAGATCTTGGGGCTTGATGGATTCGGGGATCCCTCTAATTTTAATATTATTGCGTCTGGATCTATCTTCTAAATTTGCTAACTTAGTATGAATCGCATGCAGTTCAGTGTCCCTATCATTGTGAGCATCCACCATGTCATTAAACGTGGCTGCAAAATCTCCCATCTTAGATTCAATGTGAGATACCCTATTTGATACCTCCGCCACCTCCGATTTAAATTGTTGGGTAATTGACATTATGTCAGCGTGTAGCGTGGATCGTAACGATACCAGCATGTCTTTTAGCGTGGTATCCATGACTGGTTGATTCAGTGTGGGGAAGTCTGTAATGGAGTCTTGTAACTCCCTGGTGTCATCTAGAGACGAGTTAATGCCGCTTACCTCCCCCTGTGCTGGCGATGTTTCAGACGTCTTCTGTCTGCTTTTGGCTGGGCTGGAGGTTGCTGACGGAGATGGGGAGTAGTGGGAATGTCCTGGCCCAGAGTTGTATCTGCCGCTCTCATCACTGTGAAGTGGCCTGTGCTGCTGTGCGAGGCCGCGTGTGTTCCCTGTATGTGAGCCAGCGCCATTTTGGCTGAGATGGCGGCGTGGCTGTACAAAGAAGTCCGACATCTTTCCCAGCTTAGGGTAATCCTTTCTCTTCCAAGAAGGCATCCTAGAAGGTGTCCGCTTCAGTAGGGATAAGCTGGTATGAAAAAACGGAGTCTCAAGTCGCTGTATGTCCCCTGTTAGCCCAGGATAGAGAGGAGCTGAATCACTGTGCTGCCATCCGCTCCGGCTGCTAGCCACGCCCCCCGTAAGTTCCTTTTTTTTTTATATGTTTTGTTTTTTGACCCATGCATGTTTCTGCAAACACAAAAAAAAAAAACAATTTCTCCAAAATTTAGAGGCCAAAATGACAAGATTGTATTTTGAATAAAAAATTACCGCACATGTTGTGCACAGAGTAAAAAATATTTTGGACACTCAACAATGTGTGGCTCAATAGCAGTTATATAAAATGGGAAAGGTCAGGTTTTTAAGTGTGACAATTGTGGCTATTTACTAAAGACAAATACACTTGGCACTACTACAAAGTGTACTATGATAACCTGGGAGACACATAATAATAAAAAATAAATAATGACAAAACAAGGTTTTCAAAAGAATCTTTTTTTTTTTTTTTTTTTAACCACTTCCCTACCCAGCCATAGTAATATGACGTCCACAGATGGGATCTCCCATCCTGGGTGGACGTCATATGACGTCCTCTGCTTTGTAGGGGAATATCTGAATGATGCCTGCAGCTAGAGGCATCATTCAGATATCCTTTTGTTCTGCCAGCGATTCTCTGCACCATAAGAACGATCATAGCGGCGGTTCCGCCGCTTGATCGTTCTTATAGGCGGCAGGAGGGGCCACCCCCCCTCCCGCCGCCATCCAGTGCTTCGCCGGCTCTCCCAGGTACCGTTGTGTTCCTTAGGACACAGCAGTTCCCTGATGGGGGTAAATGAGTGGCGGCGGAGCAGCAGCGGCGGGCAGCGGAGCGGCTTACCGGCTCCCATATGCAGAGCTGCAGCAGCGGCGTGCACGGCGCCCGCGCGCGCCCCCGGGGGCGCGCAGCGCGGCGATCTGGGATCCGGTGTGTCCCTCTGGACACACCGATTCAAGTAATGTGGCGGCGGGCAGCGGAGATTCCGGTATAAACTTACCGGAATTGATGATGCAGAGCTGCGCAGCGGCGTGCACGGCGCCCGCGCGCGGCGATCGTGGCTGAGGTTTTTCCCTTGGATACAGCCCAGCCTCGATCAGGGTAAAGAGCCAATGAAATTGGCTCTTTACCACGTGACCGGCTGTGTCCAATCACAGCAGGTCACTAAATGTAAACAAAACACACAATTGTGTGTAACTCACTGTTGCCTGGTTCTCCTCTTCACACACCTGTGAGGAGGAGATCAGCTAACAGTGAGTTACACATATGTTATACACATATACATATGTACTACTGTGCCCAGATTGCCCCCCCTAAATAAAGAGTACCTGTCATCTAGTACCTGCCACCAGATCACCAGCCACCCACCTGTCCATCAGGAGTACCTGTCCATCAGGAGTACCCGCCACCTCACCTGAGTACCCGCCACCTCAGAGTACCCGCCACCAGTCCATCAGGAGTACCTGTCCATCAGGAGTAACTGTCCATCAGGAGTACCCGCCACCTCACCTGAGTACCCGCCACCTCAGAGTACCCGCCACCAGTCCATCAGGAGTACCTGTCCATCAGGAGTACCTGTCCATCAGCAGTACCCGCCACCTCACCTGAGTACCCGCCACCTCAGAGTACCCGCCACCAGTCCATCAGGAGTACCTGTCCATCAGGAGTACCCGCCACCTCACCTGAGTACCCGCCACCTCAGAGTACCCGCCACCAGTCCATCAGGAGTACCTGTCCATCAGGAGTACCTGTCCATCAGGAGTACCCGCCACCTCACCTGAGTACCCGCCACCAGTCCATCAGGAGTAACTGTCTATCAGCAGTACCCGCCACCTCACCTGAGTACCCGCCACCTCAGAGTACCCGCCACCAGTCCATCAGGAGTACCTGTCCATCAGGAGTACCTGTCCATCAGCAGTACCCGCCACCTCACCTGAGTACCCGCCACCTCAGAGTACCCGCCACCAGTCCATCAGGAGTACCTGTCCATCAGGAGTACCCGCCACCTCACCTGAGTACCCGCCACCTCAGAGTACCCGCCACCAGTCCATCAGGAGTACCTGTCCATCAGGAGTACCTGTCCATCAGCAGTACCCGCCACCTCACCTGAGTACCCGCCACCTCAGAGTACCCGCCACCAGTCCATCAGGAGTACCTGTCCATCAGGAGTACCCGCCACCTCACCTGAGTACCCGCCACCTCAGAGTACCCGCCACCAGTCCATCAGGAGTACCTGTCCATCAGGAGTACCTGTCCATCAGCAGTACCCGCCACCTCAGAGTACCCGCCACCAGTCCATCAGGAGTACCTGTCCATCAGGAGTACCCGCCACCTCACCTGAGTACCCGCCACCAGTCCATCAGGAGTACCTGTCCATCAGCAGTACCCGCCACCTCACCTGAGTACCCGCCACCTCAGAGTACCCGCCACCAGTCCATCAGAAGTACCTGTCCATCAGGAGTACCTGTCATTCAGGTGTACCCGCCACCTCACCAGGAGTACCCGCCACCTCACCAGGAGTACCCGCCACCAGTCCATTAGGAGTACCCGTCCATCAGGAGTACCCACCACCTCACCAGAGTACCCGCCACCTCACCAGAGTACCCACCACCAATCCATCAGGAGTACCTGTCCATTAGAGTACCCGCCACCTCACCAGAGAACCTGCCACCAGAGTACTTGCCACCTCACCAGCGTACCCACTATGTCCAGAAAGGTGTACACCCCAGAAGAAGCATATCAAATACTCAGTCTGACCGATGAGAGCAACGGGGAGCTCTCACCGCTCAGTTCTGATTCCGATTCTGGTTCGGAATATGAACCCCCCGAAGGCAGCACATCCGGATCCGAATTAGAGGAGGACACAGTCCGTCCAAAAAGAAGACGGTCTGAACACCAGGCAGCGACCAGCAGTGCCAACGGCGGTAGACCCCAGGAGGCGAGGTCCAGTGCAAGCGCTGCTAGACCCCAGGAGGAAAGGCCCAGTGCAAGCGCTGCTAGACCCCAGGAGGAAAGGCCCAGTGCAAGTACACGCCAAAGAAGTAGGACCCGAACCCAGCTTCCAGATGGCTTGGCAAACCCATTGTGGCTGCCTTCTACCTCAGGGTCAGCCACGATCCCCCCTTTTACAGCACAGCCAGGTGTGCAGGTCAACACTGAGGGTTTTTCCAAACTTGATTTTTTTAATTTATTTTTCCCTGATGAATTGGTTCAAGGCATTGTGGAGCAAACTAATCTTTTTGCTCAACAATTCATTGAAAACAACCCCAGCTCCAGCTATGCCCGCCCTTTTGAATGGAGACCCCTAACAGTGGTGGAGCTTAGATTGTTTTTAGGCCTAACGTTTAACACGGGGCTTACAAAAAAAAATGAAATGAATAGGTATTGGTCGAAGAAACCCATCCACCATATGCCAATTTTTACATCGGCCATGTCCAGGTCCCGATACGAACTTATAATGCGGTTCCTGCATTTCAGTGACAACTCACAGTGCCCCCCCCGAGATCACCCAAACTTTGACAAATTATATAAAATTCGCCCCCTAATTAATTTTTTTTCCAAGAAGTTTGCCGAACTTTATGTCCCTGGTGCATTTCACAGGCCGGCTGGGAATCAAGCAATATATCCCCAGTAAGCGGGCGAGGTACGGCTTGAAGCTCAACAAGCTCTGTGAAAGCGCCACTGGTTATGTGCACTCATTCCGCATGTACGAAGGCAAAGATTCCCAGCTCGAGCCCCCTGAGTGTCCATCGTACATGGGAATAAGTGGAAAAATTGTTTGGGAGTTGGTATTTCCACTCCTCCAAAAGGGGTATCATATTTATATGGACAACTATTATACCAGCCTGCCCCTTCTCCGCCACCTCTACCTAAAAAAAACTCTGGAGTGTGGTACAACAAGAATAAACAGAAAGGGCTTCCCACAGCGTCTTGTCACCACAACCATTCAAAAGGGGGAATCGGCAAGCTTGAGGAACGAGGAAGTGTTGGCTGTGAAGTGGAGGGATAGGAAAGATGTGTACATCATGTCCACCATCCACGATGACACCTCGGTGGAACTTCACAGAAGACGCAGTACCGTTTGCAAGCCTTCCTGCATCAATGAGTACAATAAATTCATGGGGGGTGTGGATTTAAATGATCAAATGTTGCAGCCCTATCTTTCAACCCGAAAATCCCTCTTCTGGTATAAAAAAATCGCAATTTACTTTTTTCATTTGGCCCTGTTAAATTCTTTCATAGTCTACCAAAAATCCACACATAGACCCACCACCTTCATGAGATTTATTGAAGACATTGTCACTGCCCTGATCTACCAACAAACATCCCCCCCAGAAAGCATTCACTCAGATTGTGTCAGCAGACTACATGAGCGCCATTTTTCAGACCATATTCCACCATCACGATCCGGAAGACGACGGCAAAAAAAATGTCGGGTGTGCACCAGAAGAGGAATTAGGAAAGACACCAGCTTCCATTGTCCCGACTGTCCCTCCCAACCTGGCCTTTGCATCGGAAAATGCTTCAAGCGATATCACACTCTCGAAAACTATTAGCCCATATTTCTAATACTGCCATTTCCCCGTTTTCAATATGTCCTGAATATTTCCCTGCCTCAACCAACCATATCATTGTCTTCCATGTGAACTGACCCTGGCCTGTTTCTCGACTATGTCTCTGCCTACCGTCTGCATTGTTTATCCGCCATGTTTCTGCCTTTCACGTGAACTGACCCTGGACTGTATGGATTATGCCTCTGCCTACCGTTTATTTCTGCCTTTTACCTGCACTGACCTCGGCCTGTTGACCATGTTTTTGCCTGCCCCCTTGGACTGATCTTTCACCCTGCTACACAAGGGTCTCACATATGTGAGGGGCTCCAGAATAGTGTTCTGAGTTCAGAAAACCAGTTTTTGGTTTTCTGTGTTCCCAGAACAGGGTCTGGTTGTCCGGAGGCTTCAAAGCGATTTGGGTGGGAGAAGCCTCTACCCCTGTCCCCATTCTTTCCTGACCGTTGCCCTAAGCTTGATGGTCCTGCCTGCTCCCTGGACAAATACTCTGGCTGTGCTGACCATACCTCTGCCTGCTGCATGTACTAACTATGGACAGTATTCCTGCCTGCTGCATGGACGATCCTTTGTTCCTTTTGCTACTGCTGACCACATCTCTGCCTGCTATCTGGACCAATGCTTTGGCTGTGCTGACATCATCTCTACCTGTACTGACTATTCCTGCCTGCTGCCTGTTTTGCTGTCGCTGTCCACGTTCCTGCCTGCTGCCTGGACCGATGCTCTCCTCTTTGGACCACTGCACTACTAAAACCGCAGGTAATCTTTTCTTTACCCTTTTTCTCAGAAGAATGTATTTTGGTTTATAATTGGTATGTACAGTACATGCTATGTTTTAGAAATATGAAGGGCCTTCAACAATGTGATAGGTTGTCAGGAATTTATGTGTGTAATTTATGCTCCTAGAACACATGACGGTGCTACTTAGATGTTAGGCCTCTGTATTTGGCCAGGCTGTGTAAAAGTCTCACACATTTGGTATCGCCATACTCAGGAGGAGTAGCAGAATGTATTTTGGGGTGTCACTTTTGCTATGTACATGCTATGTGTTGGTAATAAATGGACAACTTTGTATAAAAAAAATGCGTTTTCATTTTTTTCCCACATATTCCAAAAACTTCTGGAAAAAAATGAACCGTTCAAAAGACTCATTATGCCTCATAGATTATACGTTGGGGTGTTAGCTTTCCAAAATGGGGTCATTTTATGGGAGTTTCCATTGTCCTGGTGCTCCAGGGTCTTCAAAACTGTAATAGGTGGTTGAGAAATGAGATGTGTAATTTATGCTCCTAGAATGCCTGAAGGTGCTATTTCAATGTTGGGCCTCTGTATTTGGCCAGGCTGTGTAAAAGTCTCACACATTTGGTATCGCCATACTCAGGAGGAGTAGCAGAATGTATTTTGGGGTGTCATTCTTGCTATGTACATGCTATGTGTTGGTAATATCTTATAAATGGACAACTTTGTATAAAAAAAATGCGGTTTCATTTTTTTCCCACATATTCCAAAAACTTCTGGAAAAAAATGAACCGTTCAAAAGACTCATTATGCCTCATAGATTATACGTTGGGGTGTTAGCTTTCCAAAATGGGGTCATTTATGGGCGTTTCCATTGTCCTGGTGCTCCAGGGCCTTCAAAACTGTAATAGGTGGTTGAGAAATGAGATGTGTAATTTATGCTCCTAGAATGCCTAAAGGGGCTATTTCAATGTTGGGCCTCTGTATTTGGCCAGGCTGTGTAAAAGTCTCACACATTTGGTATCGCCATACTCAGGAGGAGTAGCAGAATGTATTTTGGGGTGTAATTTTTGCTATGTACATGCTATGTGTTGGTAATATCTTATAAATGGACAACTTTGTATAAAAAAAATGCGTTTTCATTTTTTTCCCACATATTCCAAAAACTTCTGGAAAAAAATGAACCGTTCAAAAGACTCATTATGCCTCATAGATTATACGTTGGGGTGTTAGCTTTCCAAAATGGGGTCATTTTATGGGAGTTTCCATTGTCCTGGTGCTCCAGGGTCTTCAAAACTGTAATAGGTGGTTGAGAAATGAGATGTGTAATTTATGCTCCTAGAATGCCTGAAGGTGCTATTTCAATGTTGGGCCTCTGTATTTGGCCAGGCTGTGTAAAAGTCTCACACATTTGGTATCACCATACTCAGGAGGAGTAGCAGAATGTATTTTGGGGTGTCATTCTTGCTATGTACATGCTATGTGTTGGTAATATCTTATAAATGGACAACTTTGTATAAAAAAAATGCGGTTTCATTTTTTTCCCACATATTCCAAAAACTTCTGGAAAAAAATGAACCGTTCAAAAGACTCATTATGCCTCATAGATTATACGTTGGGGTGTTAGCTTTCCAAAATGGGGTCATTTTATGGGCGTTTCTATTGTCCTGGTGCTCCAGGGCCTTCAAAACTGTAATAGGTGGTTGAGAAATGAGATGTGTAATTTATGCTCCTAGAATGCCTAAAGGGGCTATTTCAATGTTGGGCCTCTGTATTTGGCCAGGCTGTGTAAAAGTCTCACACATTTGGTATCGCCATACTCAGGAGGAGTAGCAGAATGTATTTTGGGGTGTAATTTTTGCTATGTACATGCTATGTGTTGGTAATATCTTATAAATGGACAACTTTGTATAAAAAAAATGCGTTTTCATTTTTTTCCCACATATTCCAAAAACTTCTGGAAAAAAATGAACCGTTCAAAAGACTCATTATGCCTCATAGATTATACGTTGGGGTGTTAGCTTTCCAAAATGGGGTCATTTTATGGGCATTTCCATTGTCCTGGTGCTCCAGGGTCTTCAAAACTGTAATAGGTGGTTGAGAAATGAGATGTGCAATTTATGCTCCTAGAATGCCTGAAGGTGCTATTTCAATGTTGGGCCTCTGTATTTGGACAGGCTGTGTAAAAGTCTCACACATTTGGTATCGCCATACTCAGGAGGAGTAGCAGAATGTATTTTGGGGTGTCATTGCAAGTATGCATGTGCTGTGTGAGAGAAATAACTTGTTATTATGACAATTTTGTGCAAAAAAATAAGAATTTAAAAAAATGTAAAAAATTTCCCAAGAATTGTGGGAAAAAAGTACAACTTCAAAAAACTCACAATGACTCTTACTAAATACATTGGAATGTCTGCTTTCCAAAAAGGGGTAATTTGGGGGGTAGTTGTACTTTCCTGGCTTGTTAGGGTCTCAAGAAATGAAATAGGCCTTCAGTACATCAGGTGTGATCAGATGTGATAATTTTTCAATGATTTGCACCATAGCTTGTAGACTCTATACCTTTCACAGAGACCAAATAATATACACTTTTTTGGTTATTTTTACTAAAGATATGTAGCAGTATACATTTTGGCCCAATTTTATGAAGAAAAATTACTTATTTGCAAAATTTTACAATAAAAACAAAAAAAAGTGTTTTTTTTTTTAAAAATCTAAATTTTTTCGCTTATATTGCAAAAAATAAAAAACCTAGCGGTGATTAAATACCACCAAAAGAAAGCTCTGTTTGTGAGAAAAAAAATGATAAAAATTTGGTTTGGGTACAGTGTAGCATGACTGAGTAATTGTCATTCAAAGTGTGAGAGCGCTGAAAGCTACAAATTGGTCTGGTAAGGAAGGGTGTATAAAAGCCCTGTATTGAAGTGGTTAAAGGTATCAAATATGGTCTGGCATTGTGATGGCCCCCCTACCCAAAGTACTCAACGTATTTATCACGTACTTCACGGGTGCTTTGGGGGGCCAAGCCAGTACGGCCAGTGTCCAGGCCGGTAAGATTGTGCATGTCTGATACACCGGCCTCTGGCCCAACAGTAGATAGATATGAAGGAGAGTGTTGTCTCATAAAATTATGCAATATGCAGCAAGTTAAAATCAGGTAGTTCAATTTGTATTCCGCCATGTGTATGGCTGTCCGAAACAGGCGGAACCGGCTGGCCATTATGCCAAAGGCATTCTCCACAACCCTCCAGGCTCTGGCCAGCCGGTAATTAAAAACCCTCCTCTCCAGGGTGAGGGTCCTCTGGGGGAACGGCCGTATCAGATGTGGTTCCAGTCCGAAAGCTTCATCCGCTATAAACACGAAAGGAAGTCCATCCACGTTGTCTGCATCTGGAGGCAGTGCCAGGCCCCCAGACTGCAGACGGTGAGCGAACTCCGTCTGCACGAACACTCCGCCATCGGACATGCGGCCATTCTTCCCCACGTCCACATACAGGAACTCATAGCGTGCCGACACCACCGCCATTAACACTATACTATTAAAACCTTTATAGTTATAATAGTAAGACCCCGAATGGGGTGGCGGCACTATGTGGACGTGCTTCCCATCAATTGCCCCTCCGCAGTTGGGAAAGTCCCACCGCTGGGCAAATTGGGAGGCCACAGTCTGCCATTCCTGTGGCGATGAAGGGAACTGTGGAGTCAAACAAAAACAAGAAATTAATACTTTTGCATATTACATTGCAAGCAGATTACCCAAATACCTTCTTGGCCAACGTCAGTATAACATTTCTTAGGAGTATTTAAACACAAAAATTGAAGGCCCACTTATCAGATGACTCACCCCCGCTGATGGGCCATTGGAACAAATTATAAGGGGGGAGGGGGTTTAAGCAGATTTTGTGCCCGCAACAAAAGGCTCTACCACTCTGCTGACCTTGAATGTGCAATAAATCTTTAGAACACATTTTAGGGGGGGGGGGGGTTCAAAACTACAATGGCGCTGACAAAAACATCATTAAAGAACAGACTAGGCTAGGTGTATATGGGCCCAGGATAGCGTGCAGGAGAGGTTAGTGAAGGGAAATAGGCATGTAGGCCAAAAAAAAAAAGGTCAAAGGAAAAACATGCATGGGGAGAAAGTGGACATTCACAGCATTTTACAATCATGGCAATTTGGGAAGGATGAAAGAAATACAATACTTTAGCAAACAATCAAAACATAGAATGTGATGTTAAAGGATAAAAATTACCTTAATATATTCCTGATCCCAAGAGCCTGGGGGGGAGATGCCTGTTGAGAACTTGAGGTCCTGCAAGCTTCTCCCAGTCACCGGGTATCTCAACGTGGCAATAAGCCTCTGCTCGGCAGTGATCGCCTGGCGCATCAGTGTCCTGCCTCGTGATATAGGGGGACACCAAATCCAACAGACGGTGAAAAACGGGTTCTGTCATCCGGGGATAATTCCTGTAGTCATCAGGATTATTCTCCTGGATTTCCCGCAGCAGAGGCATATGAGAGAATTGGTCCCGCTGGAGCAACCAATTCTTGGTCCATGAACTCCTCCTCATCCTGTTCATGGACTGAACTCGGGTTACAGTGTTAACCGCAACATCAAGTCCATAGCCAACACGAGCTCTACGGTGATAACGTACTTCAAACATGGCTTTAAACCGGTCGGCTGGTCAGAACGAACTCAAACAGAACGCACAGAGGAACAGCAAGGCCTGAGAAGAACGACCTGAAAAACAGTAAAGAACGACCAAGAAGGCACTGCAAAACAGTAACTGACCTGACTGCATGCACTGAATGACAAATACGAAGCCACAAGCACAAACTGAACACCTGAAAACGATCTGAAAAGCACGGAGACTGAAAAGTGCGAATCGGCTCTCGCCAAACTTTTACTAACACGCGGTAACACGAAATCGGCAAAAGCAGCCCAAAGGGTGGCGCCATTAGATTTGAACTTCCCCTTTATAGTGCCGTCGTACGTGTTGTACGTCACGTCGTTTTGGTGCGGTCGGTTTTTTGACTGATGGTGTGTGGGCAAGACTGATGGAAAACAGTTACATCGGATTTCCGTTGGAAAAATCCATTGGATTAGAATCCATGGGATATTCGATCGTGTGTACAGGGCTTTAGTGTACTGTGTGCTCTGCATAGCGTTCACCTAAAGCTTACCTGAATACAGTTAGTGGTGTTCTCATAATAAAACCACAGGCAGGGAGCTGCATTAATTTCATTTAGTGTACTGCAGTACTTCTGTCCTTTGCACAGCGTTCACTTAAAGGAACCTGAATACAATTTGTGGTGATCTCATAATAAAACCACAGGCAGAGAGCTGCAAGTATTTTCAGTTAGTGTACTGTGTCCTCTGCACAGCGTTCACCTAAAACTAACTGAAGACAATTGCTGCTTTTCTCATACTAATACCACAGCAGGCAGTTGATTCTGATAGCTGCATTATCAGTACAGATATATATATATATATATATATATGTAGCGGGTGTTTAAATTTATGTGAGGACTCTGGTGGTGTGGGGTTCCTTGGGGCCTACAGGTGGCGTTGTTGCCTTGGGCCGGAGCTGAACTCACATCGCAAACTGTGCCTTTTTGTCCTCCCCTGGAGCTGGTACAGCGGGGCGGGGAACTCGCTGTGACGCAAAGGGAGAGGTCATAAAAGGGGCGGACACCCTGATTTTGGGGCAGAGAGTTGGAGGACGCGGCCGCACCCAGGCACCTTCAGCTTGGGTGCTGGCGTTTCGGTGTTTCAGGCCTAGGCGCCCTTGGCCTAGCTGGAGCAGGGATGGAGTCCATCTCAGGCACCTTTAGCCTGGGGTGAGGTACTATGGCGGATGCCTGGGGCTCAGTACCTTCGACTGAGTTCCGCGAGGGTGGAGGAATCCGAGGGGACCCTAACTCCTTGGGTGCCCGTGTCTGAGTTTGTGAGGACTGGTGCGCAGTAACTTCTCTGAAGAGCCCAGCGCAGCATTGCTGGTGACGGAGAGGCCTCCATTTCTCCCTTGGACGGATTTCTTCATCTGACAGGGGCAAAGTGAGCGAAGGTAATTCACGTTCTATATTACCTAGTCAGTGGCAGTGACTATTCCCCACTGGTGACAGCACAGTGGGCAGCAGCAAGAAGGGAAAGGATTGTGTCTCGATCTGTCCCCATTCTCCAAAGGAGAAATATTGTTTTATTGCTTGGCAAGAAGAATAAAACGGAGTTGTACCTATTCACTGTGTGGAACTTGGGTTACTAAAGCAAAGGAGTTAGGGACAAAGGACTGGACTTGACTCTAGGACACCTACGCAAAAGCCCAATCTTCTGGCCTTCACCTCTCAGTTATGGAGGACATGGGCCGTGGTGTGTTTTATCTCTCTCTCCCAGGTACCCCTAGACAACAGCCATATAACCGATAAAGCAAGAGAGAGGGGTGAGGCCGCTACACATGGGGGCTCGTCCGGGATATGTGTATGGTGTCTGAAATTGAACTTTGCTGCCCGGAGGAGTTCCGAGTAGGTCGGCCATATTGGCCAACGCGCCACGAGGCAACCCATAACTGTGTAGTTCGTGGGCGGGGCAAGGGAGAAGCCCGCGAACAAGTGCAGAAGGTGGGAGGAGTCTGGCCACGTGGACGTACGCACGTGGAGATTCCGGCGCAGGTGGGTCAGTGCGCAATGGAGCAGCAAAGAGAGAGGATGGCTTCAAGTGCTCCGTGGATTTCTGTTCCTTCCTTCACGGATATGTCTTTTCTGGCTGCTCCGATTATGGATACGGGGATAAGACTAAGGCCCCGGGGCGATTGGCTCTCTTTACCTGTAGAGACATGGAAGCCCTCGGTGTGATCTGTCCTGGCTGTTCGGGACTGGTGGTCCAGCTGAAGCCGTTCGGGCGCTGTGAGGTCTGCAAAGAATTTCTCTTCGAAGTGGAACCATCCACAGAAAAGCCTCGGGCTTTCCACCTCAACTACCTCACAGGGACTGCCACTCCAGAGGGAGAGATCGATGCTGGTGCGTTTCCCGTGCACACTGATCCGGGCGAAGGGACTGCCCAAGCGGAAGTGAAAAGAGAGAAATCCGAGGATGCTGCCTCGGTCACCAGCAGCTCCCTGCTCCAGCCGCCGAAGAGAAAAGTCGGCCTAGTGATGGCCTTGTGTGGCCGTGGAAGAGCTTCGCCCCACTGCTTACCTGACCTGGATGGATTCGGTAGACAACGTCCTGGACATCCCTGCTCGTTTAAAGGACCAGGTGAGCCAGGGGTTGGAACTGTCTGTGTGGTAGAAAGTGGCGGTAGCCCACAGTCGGTAGAGGCTGTCAAGGGGGATAGTTCCATGACTGGGAATTATCTGCCCGCTGAGTGCTACGACACCTCTGACCTGGATTCATTGTCTGACAATGGCGATGATGGGGAGATAGACGAAATCTTCCAACAGAAGGGATGGGACAAAATGAAGCTACCCTCGGCCCGTGTCACAAGGGACCTGCCCATGTCTTCTGGAGATAGTACACCCTGGGTAGAGGCCCCGGCGCCAAGGGAAGAAGCTGGTCCTCTGTCTGAAGTTCCCCTTCTGGTGTCAACATCCATTTCACCTGCTCCTGTTGCGGGAGTGCAACGTCAATCACTGCGGGCTCCTAGGCCCAGGTCTACCGAGGTGGTGAACGCACCTCGCCACCCAGAAGCGATTGTTCCACCTGGAGAAGGAGACCGAGCTACTATGCCACCTTTGTCAAGGCTGCAGCGTTTCTTTGGCCAGAAGGTTGCTCAGGAATATGGGTGGGAGTACCCGTATCTGCATCGGGAACTGCTCTATGAGGTGGAGGTCTTTCGGCGAAGATGGTATGATACCTTTGTATGGGACAAACTGAAAGTACAGCAAGCACGGCGGTACCTTTCCTGTTCACCAACGGTCACCAAGAAGTTTCAGGACTGTAAAGCTAAATGGATGCTGGGAAGACACATTCATGCGGACAAAGTGGTGATCTGCCGCAAAGAAGGAAAAAGTGTTGAGTACCACGTGGAGGCTTTTGATGATCGTTTGAAGCCTATATCATTGCCTCATCCAAGGTTTTACCTGTAAGAAAAAAAAAAGGAGAGAGGGAAAAAGACTCCCGTGTGCTTTTCTTTTCTATTCCTGGCTGAACTTTCCGAAATGCCTTTCCTCGAACACAGGGACTGTGCCCTAGTTTTTTTTTTGTATTTGGGCAGTTCTACTCGTTGGAGATATAGGAGCTGTTTTTGTTTGTTCTCCCTCCTTCTTCTGGCACTCAAAAGAACTCAGTGACTTTGGGTTTTAGATAGTGTAGGATCACAGAGAATATGATCAAGAGGAAAGTTCATCTGGAAGTGATGAGTGTCTTGACCGCGGCACTGTCACCAGGTGGCAGTGTTGCGCAACGATTGTTTGTTTTTTTTTACATTATGCAGCACTTATTGGAGTGAATGGGTTTCTTCTAGGATAGACCCATTCATTCCAAGCAAACACACATGTTGGTAGGATGTATGTTTCTTTTCTTTCCCTCCGCAGGAGACTCGTCTGTCAAGACTACTGAGAATGGGTGGTCCTTAGATAGTCAGAGGGAGGGAAGAATGTAAATGTGTGAGATATTTAAAGTGTTTTATTGGAAAGTTTTATAGTTATATTGTTTTAAGTTTTCCCTTTCCCCTTCAGGTCTTGGCACAATTCAGGGCTAAATTGTGTAGTTTGGTTTCTGGGCTGAACTTATGTCATCACCCTTGTGGGATGTGAGTTTGTACCAGACATTGGGGACCAGTGTCAAATCACCAGGGGGAGAGTGTAGCGGGTGTTTGAATTTATGTGAGGACTCTGGTGGTGTGGGGTTCCTTGGGGCCTACAGGTGGCGTTGTTGCCTTGGGCCGGAGCTGAACTCACATCGCAAACTGTGCCTTTTTGTCCTCCCCTGGAGCTGGTACAGCGGGGCGGGGAACCCGCTGTGACGCAAAGGGAGAGGTCATAAAAGGGGCGGGCGCCCTGATTTTGGGGCAGAGAGTTGGAGGACGCGGCCGCACCCAGGCACCTTCAGCTTGGGTGCTGGCGTTCCGGTGTTTCAGGCCTAGGCGCCCTTGGCCTAGCTGGAGCGGGGATGGAGTCCATCTCAGGCACCTTTAGCCTGGGGTGAGGTACTATGGCGGATGCCTGGGGCTCAGTACCTTCGACTGAGTTCCGCGAGGGTGGAGGAATCCGAGGGGACCCTAACTCCTTGGGTGCCCGTGTCTGAGTTCGTGAGGACTGGTGCGCAGTAACTTCTCTGAAGAGCCCGGCGCAGCATCGCTGGTGAGGGAGAGGCCTCCATTTCTCCCTTGAACGGATTTCTTCCTCTGACAGGGGCAAAGTGAGCGAAGGTAATTCACGTTCTATATTACCTAGTCAGTGGCAGTGACTATTCACCACTGGTGACAGCACAGTGGGCAGCAGCAAGAAGGGAAAGGATTGTGCCTTGATCTGTCCCCATTTTCCAAAGGAGAAAGATTGTTTTATTGTTTGGCAAGAAGAAAAAAACTGAGTTGTACCTATTCACTGTGTGGAACTTGGGTTACTAAATCAAAGGAGTCAGGGATGAAGGACTGGACTTGACTCTAGGACACCTACACAAAAGCCCAATCTTCTGGCCTTCACCTCTCAGTTACGAAGGACATGGGCCGTGGTGTGTTTTATCTCTCTCTCCCAGGTACCCCTAGACAACAGCCATATAACCGATAAAGCAAGCGAGAGGGGTGAGGCCGCTACATATATATATACATATATACATCCCACCTTTGTGCAGCTACATCTCACTGCAGGCCATTAGTATGTCTGGAAGGCAAACAAGGAGAGGCAGACAGTCACGAGGCAATAAAAGAGGGCAAGCAGGCTCTGTGTCTAGAGGCAACAGTGCTGGTTGTGGACACGGCGCATCCTCATCAGCACGTGGCCGTGGGACATGCTTGTCCTTCTTTTCGGCAGCTGGCCATGTTGAGCCGCAACATGCCCAAGACTTGGTAGAGTGGATGACCAAGCGGTCCTCATCCTCCTCATCCTCTCTCACCCAGGCTCAGGGTACTTTGTCTGGCAAAGCAGCTGCCAAAGTGGCCTCTTCCCTTGGCTCAATGGCATCAGTCACTCCTTCCCCAGCCCCACCATGTCCTCCTGAGGAGTCCCCCGAACTGTTTGACCACAGTGTTGTGCACATGCTCTAGGAGGATGCCCAGCATTTTGAAGGCTTCCGATGATGGAACCCAGCTTGAGGAAGGCAGTAACGTGAGCCCAGATAGAGGGGGTAGCAACGTGAGCCCAGAGAGAGGGGGTGCCCAACAAGGACAGCTATCTGGCAGTCATGTTCCCCCAGCTGCAGCATACTGCCAGATTTGCTCCAGTGATGAGGAGGGAGGGGATGATGAGGTCAATGACTCCACGTGGGTGCCTGATAGGAGAGAGGAGGAGGAGGAGAAGGAGAAAGAGGAGGCACATCTCCAACGAGGCAGGATGCCCTCCAGGGGCCAGCTTAAGGGCAGCACACTGACTGCATCACCCCGCAGAGCTCCGCATGTGCAGGGCGCTGCTGTCTCTGTGCGTTATTCCAAAAGTTCTTTGGTGTGGGCCTTTTTTCAGACGTGTGCAGCAGATCACACCATTGCCATTTGCAACATATGTCTGAAGCGTATCTCGCGTGGCCAAAACATCAGCCGATTGGGCACCACATGCTTGACCAGACATATGTCGACCTGCCATGCAGTTCGTTGGCAAGCCTACCTAAAAGACCCACACCAAAGAACAAAGCGGACCTCTCCTTGCTCCTCATCAGCTGGGATCTCCAACCCCAATATACCTTCAGTCCTCTCTGAAACCTGCACCGAGAGGAATGAAGGTGTAGAATTAGGTGTGTCACAGCCAAGTACTTGCGGGCAATCTATCGGTACACCGACGTCCGATTTTACCAGGCAAATTTCCCTGCCCCAGCTGCTGCACCGCCGAAATAAGTTTGCTCCCAGCCATCCACATGCCCAGCGGTTGAATGCTAGCTTGGCTAAATTGCTAGCACTTAAACTGCTGCCTTTTCAGTTGGTAGACTCTGCCCCCCTTCCGTGAGTTTGTGGACTGTGCGGTTCCTCAGTGGCAGGTTCCCAAACACCACTTTTTCTCACGGAAGGCGACTCCGGCTCTCTACCGGCATGTGGAAGGCAATGTCTTGGCCTCGCTGGACAGGGCGGTCAGCGGTAAGGTGCATATTACCACTGACTCATGGTCCAGCAGGCATGGACAGGGACGTTACCTATCTTTCAGGGCGTATTGAGTGTCTCTGCCGGCAGCTGGGAAGGATGCAGGACAAGGTGCAGTAGTGTTGGAGGTTGTTCCGCCACCACGCCTCCAAAATGTTACTACTGGTGATTCTGACACACCTCTCTCCTCCACCCCCTCCTCTTCTTCTTCCTCCATGGCCTCTACCTGTGCTTTGTCCTTGGAACCAGCTGTGCTCTGTAGGCGTTCAAGGGGCTACGCAAGTACGCAGGCAAAAAGATGCCATGCGGTGCTTGAGCTGGTGTGCTTGTAGGACAGGAGCCACACTGGGGCAGAGATTCTGTCAGCTCTGCAGGGGCAGGCTCAGAGGTCCACAGGAGAGGTTCCATCCAGGTCCACCAGCACATAATTCTTGTCAAGCTATAAGCTGGGTCAGTCCATCACTAGGGGTCACCTAAACAGACTACCACTGTGTGGCTCGAGCAAGTGCTTCTGACTGACACACTCTTCTACAGTACTGTCTGGCTTGTTACACCTGGATTTACGTTCCCTACCTATCAGTAGCCTGTGCATAGTTACTCTTTTACTCAAATCACGTATTACTGTCTACCATGAATGTGTTTATATAATACTGGCACCCTGTGATATACGGACTGCCAGGTAAAAATACCTAGGCCGGTTTCACTACCTAACACGGCCTTGTTCAATACTATGCTCCCGACGAAGCGTTTTGGAACGCGAAACTAGTCGAGCGAAAGCAAGATCTTTATCTTTGAATTTACCGGACCTATCAATAAGACCAGCCATCTCTTGAGCATACCGTCCAACTCCTTATTTGTGTTTGTTGGATATACATTATCCTATTTTACTTTGTGTATTTTACATGTCAATGTAATCTCTGGGAGATGTGTTGAGTCTTGTAAATGGGACCCTATACCAATTATTGATGATTGTTACATAATGTCATTTTTTTTGTATTAATGTACTTTTTACCTAAATTCAATTATATTTTTCTACCAACAATAAAACCCTTAGAATTTTTACAATATCTATCTATGTGCCGTTTAAAGTCCATCTTTAGTTTAAACAATATTCTCCCATTGATTATCGGGACGTTGGCGCATTTATACCAGGTGCATCCACAGTGTCACCCTGTGGTGATGCACAATTTAGCAATTTCCTTCTAAAGCAGGCTCAGAGGTGGTCGATGCCACACCAGCTTAAGCCAGGAAAGGTGGTTTCCGACAATGGCATCAACCTCCTCTCCGCCCTCCGACAGGGACAACTGACCAATGTGCCCTGTTTGGCTCACGTCCTTAACTTGGTGGTGCAGCGGTTCTTGGGCAGGTACCCGGGCTTACAGGAGGTCCTGAAGCAGGCCAGGAAAATCTGTGGGCATTTCCGCCGGTCATATAATGCCAGTGCTCAGCTGGCTGACCTGCAAAAGGATTACAACCTGCCCAAGAACCGCCTAATCTGTGACATGCCCACCAGGTGGAACTCTACGTTGGCCATGCTGCAGCGGCTGCACATGCAGCAGGGGGCCATCAATGAGTATCTGTTGCAATATGGCACCAGGACAGGGTCAGGGGAGCTTGGATTTTTTTCCCCACGCCAGTAAGCCATGATCAGGGATGCATGCACTGTCCTGGCACCATTTGAGGAGGCCGCGAGGATGGTGAGCAGTGACAGTGCATGCATCAGTGACATTGTCCCTCTTGTCCACCTGTTGGAGCACACGCTGCATGGAATAATGGACAGGGCACTTGAGGCAGAACAGAGGCAGGAAGAGAAGGCCTTCCTTACCTCTCAAGGCCCCCTTTATTCAGACAGTGTTCCTGCTGGCCCGGCAATCACACAGGAAGAGGACGAGGAGGAGGAGGAGGATTGTGTCAGCATGGAGGTGGAGACTAGCACTCAGCATCAGCAGCGGTCTTCAAGGGATCAATTACAGTTCCAAGACACCTGTGGACTTGTACGTGGCTGGGAGGAGGTGGCTGTGGATCATGTCGTCCTCAGTGACCCAGAGGACTAAGCACCGAATGCCTCAGCAAACCTACGCTGCATGGCCTCCCTGATCCAGCAAAGCCTGCGGAAGGATCCTCGTATTCGTGCGATCAAGGAGAGGGATCATTACTGGCTGGCAACCCTCCTTGATCCACGTTGCAAGGGTAAGGTTGCGGACCTTATCTTGCTGTCGCAGAGGGAGCAGAGGATGAAGCATCTTCGGGAGGCCTTGCAGAAAGGTCTGTGCAATGCGTTCCCAGAGACTGGGAGGTTACAAATTCCTTTTCCTGGACAACGTGTTGCTGAGGCTTTGGTCAGTCAAAGAAGGAGCGGTGGAGAAGGTGGCCGTCTGACCGATGCGTTCAGACAATTAGACAATTTTTTAGTACTCAGCCCCAAGGTATGATCGGTTCCAGCAACCATCGCCAGCGTCTGGTTTACATGGTGCAGGAATTCCTATGGGAAAGATCAGACTTGGACACCTTTCCCACCAAAAATCCTCTGGGTTACTGGGTCTTGAGGATGGATCACTGGCCAGAGCTTGCACAATATGCAATTGAGCTACTGGCCTGTCCTGCATCCAGTGTTCTTTCGGAACGCACATTCAGTGCTGCTGGAGGCTTTGTAACCGATCACAGGGTGTGACTGTCCACCGACTCGGTCGATCGACTGACCTTCATAAAAATGAATCAGATCCCTCAAGACTGCCTATGCTGATGCTGAGTGACTATCCTGTTATGCTGAGTGACTATCCTCTTCCTCCTCAATGATCATGCTGATAGCTTGTAAGAACAATTTTTCAGCCCCTGTTTAACAGGAGCATGTATTTACAATTTTTGATGCTATACTTTGCAGCAGGGCTCATTGCTGCGCTCCAACTACAGTATCTGTGAGGGGTTGCAGTGTTGTGGCACCAGCACCAGTGCCTAAGGCCCAATTTTTCAGCCCCTGTTTAACAGGGGCATGTAAATATAATTTTTGATTCAATACTTTGCAGCAGGGCTCATTCCTGCGCTCCTAATAGAGTATCTGTGAGGGGTTGCAGTGTTGTGGCACCAGCACCAGTGCCTAAGGCCCAATTTTTCTGCCCCTGTTTAACAGGGGCGTGTAATTACAATTTTTGATGCAATACTTTGCAGCAGGGCTCATTGCTGTGCTCCAAGTACAGTATCTGTGAGGGTTTGCAGTGTTGTGGCACCAGTGCCTAAGGCCCAATTTTTATGCCCCTGTTTAACATGGGCATGTAATTACAATTCTTGATCTAATAATTCACAGCTGGGCCCATTCCTGCACCCACCAAGAGAAACTGTGAGGACTTACAGTGTTGTGGCAACACCACCACACCACCACCACCACCAAAGGCCCAATTTTTATGCCCCTGTTCAACAGGGGCACATAATTACAATTCTTGATCTAATAATTCACAGCAGGGTCCATTCCTGCGCCCACCAAGAGTAACTGTGAGGACTTACAGTGTTGTGGCATCACCACCACCACCACCACCAAAGGCCCAATTTTTCTGCCCCTGTTCAACAGGGGCATGTAATTACAATTCTTGATCTAATATTTCACAGCTGGGCCCATTACTGCACCCACCAAGAGTAACTGTGAGGATTTACAGTGTTGTGGCACCAGCACCACCACCAAAGGCCCCATTTTTCCTACCACTGTTCAACAATGGCATGTAATTACAATTCTTGATCTTGATATAATAGTTCACAGCAGGGCGTTCCAGCACCGACCAAGAGTAACTGTGAGGGCTTACAGTGTTGTGGCAACACCAACACCTAAGGGCCAAATTTCTGCAGTGTATATACGGCAGGCCCCTACTTTCAAACATCCAACTTACAAACGACTCCTACTTGCAAAGGGAAGGAGACAACAGGAAGTGAGAGGAAATCTACTAGGAAGGGAAATTCTCTCTTGTAAGAGTTAATATGGGAAAAAGGTGTCTCCTCTCCACTGATGCTTTATCACCAATCCTTGTTTCACTAAAAACCCCAAATTTTCAAATTTTCTAAAAACATTTGTCATTGGGACGGAAAGTGAGGTGAAATGTTCTGAACAGGTGCACACTGCACAGACAGCAAAACAAATGTTACAGGGGTGATAGCCCTTCCCTATGTTTTCCAAAAGCTTAAAAATAGATTTTTTGGCTGGAGCTACACTTAAAAAATTTACCTGTTCCAAATTACAAACAGATTCTACTTAAGAACAAACCTACCTGTCTTGTTTGCACCGCCTGTATACTGCTGTTCAAAGTATATAGGGCCTTTTTTTAATTTGCGTGTGGGGTTCCCCTTAATATCCATACAAGACCCAAATGGGCTGGTAATGGGCTGTGGGGTGGGGGGGGAGGTTACCATGCCATTTTTCTCAATGATTTTTATCCATATTGCCGGGACCAGACATTACATTAAAGCCACAAGCAGTTTTAAATGACTTTTTTTCCTTTAGAAATGTAATTTTGTGCAGGGACAGTTCTAAACATGGGAAACACGTGCCACTTCACAGGCATACTATAGGCACCCCCCAGGTACAAAATTTAAAGGAATATTTCACTTTTTTTTTTACTTTATGCATCATTAAAATCACTGCTCCCGAAAAAACTGATGTTTTTAAAACTTCTTTTTGCATTGATACATGTCCCCTGGGGCAGGACCCGGGTCCCCAAACCCTTTTTAGGACAATAACTTGCATATTAGCCTTTATAAATAGCACTTTTGATTTCGTAGGTTCGAGTCCATTGTATTTAATAGGGTTCTAGAGTTCGCGCAAACTTTTGGTCCGTTCGCAGGTTCTGGTGCGAACCGAACCGGGGGGTGTTCGGCTCATTCCTACTGTTAAGGATGTGGCGACCGCTCACTCCTTAACAACCATGACAGTTACTGGTTGTTAAGGACACCAGCGGCCACTCCTTCCTGAACAACCAGCTAGTGACAGCCTGTGGTAAAGACGGCTGGCGGTAAATTACCACAGGCTTTTACTACTAAAATACTGCATGACTTCATAAAATAACTCATGAAATATTTTAGTAGCATTTTTTAGTGAAAGCTTAAAAAACTTTTTGAAAAATGCAATTCGGTATCTTATTGCAAACTCGGATGACGTAAGATACCGCTTTGTGAATCTAGCCTATTGTCTCGTCTGCCTATTTGCTGTTTGTTACAGTGGGACTTCAATTCTGCTTTAAGACAATATTGCTGCCTGCTGTTAGGTCAGGATTATACATACCGTACATACAAATGCAGACAGTTCAATAATAGATAGCACATACCAGAAGCAGGATCATAGGCAGTGCGGGCTGACTGGTACTTATGGTACACCACCACAGATGTCAGCAGGGCAACAAGGACTGGTGACACAGTAATTCATCAAGCAAATACAAGCTGGGCCAAGCAAGTGCACACCAGGTAGTGTCTGCTATAAAGAGCACTAGTGGTGTGTAAAACAGGTGCTTTAAACATGGGCAGCAAAAAGCTAGCCAATCACTGTTGTTTCCAGGTAAAGGCTGTCTCAGATGAGTTTTGCTCAGCCTTAAAGGGCCAGCGCAAGTCCTGGTACTGACACCTTCACCTTAGTACACTATATCTCCTTTGAAAGTTTAAGTAAAATATATATTTATGCTGACTTCAGCAAGGTAAACAGCAGAAAGTAAGCAGTTTTGTTGCTTTTCCAGTTAAAGCACCCTAGCCTTGATATAAAACATATTAGTCTAACCTTATATTGTTCATAGCTGGCACCATCTAATGCCTGCAGTTTGTTATTGCTAATGTTAATGTACCTTTACTGCACTTCAGAAGCTTCTAGACATTAACATTGCACAGTAGGATGTGGTGCTCTAGTGACAACCTTGAATCAGCATGAAAAGATCAGTCAGCAGTTGTCATAATATCATCGCTATACACCAACTCTGCCAAGTTACACCCACTGTATTTATATGAACATACATACTGTACAGACCAGAGCTAGGTCGCAAGAGAATTACTATATGTTTTGTAGAGCTAAAGAACAAGCCACATAAAGAATTATCCTTGATATTAGTACATATGCTTCAGGGAACCAGGGAACAAGAATGCTTTTCAGCCAATTGTTAGCAACACATGGGAACCCATGTACGTTATATAAGCATTTGCAATTGATTTTGCTGATTATAATTAAAGTTTGCTTGTTTTTAGAATTAATTTTATCTTATGTTACATTGTTCAGCCTGGTAAATTATAGTTTTGTGTAAAATTTCAATATGTTTACTGATTTTAACTGTAGTAATAGTAGACATTTTTCACACACATGTTAAAATCAGCATTTTAAATTACTTGATACCCACAGACTTTATATGTTTTCTGAAAACAGAGGCCCTGGAGAATGGAATACAGGCTATTGAATTATTTGATGTCGTACAATATTTGCCATCTTTGTTCCAGTCTGAATTTATTGCAACACAAGTCAGTGATGTAAGTGTAGCGGTACCCCCGTGGGGGCTGCTAAAAGACTCTACACCCCACTGGTTACCTCGACTCTGACACCTTGGGTTCCATCCTGCAATGTTGTGTTAGTAATGAGATACTCACACAGAATCACTGAACCACTCAGATATGTTTACTGAGATAAAATGAACATAAAGAATGGCATGAGTAAAACACAGCTTGAGTTTAACAGAAAATATTTCTCATAACGGATATACAAAGGTGCTTAACATAAGTCCACTACAAGACCTATGTGAACAGGTAGACAGAGAGACAAATATCCAACACCTACAGTATAACACATGTATTGAATTCCTTCCTTCTGAAGCCTCAACACACAAACCAGCAAACAGTGATAGACATATGCATATATTAACCACAATGTAAATTGGACAATATCCTACAGATTGGCTCCCCCTAGGTTTGTAATTCAATGATTTAGCATTATAATGCAAAGTAGTGGTGCAAAGCAAAGAGGAAATTATTAGTGTTCCTTCAATTCCGGATATCTTCAGCTAGCCTGTTGTTTATACTGCGGTGTAATTTGTAATCCAAAGTAGGGAAAAAAGGGAGAACAAAGATGAACTAATTGATGCTTTGTCTGAAGAAGTATTATCACATGTATGTTCCTCTTTAACTGTATTAAGAAGTTGATTACAGTACTGACTTTAGAGCACAATGGGGAAGAATAGGCCCCAAAGCGCCTGCTGTGTGAGGTCTATGAAGAAGTAGATTCACATCCGTGGAACTACAAGTATCACCAGCCAGTATGTCAAAGAACTACTCAGCAATACTGTTATCACTATCACAATGGGCTGTGCCCGCTTACCACTACGGACATCAGATAGATGGAGGGCTCCAGACGGAATTCCCTGGTGTAACTGTCCTGTGGAAATGGCACCGCCACGCCGCACTGCCGGTGGACTGGGATGCAGGTGTACCCAGATGATCCGGAGCGCAGGCCGGTCCGCTTTGCTGGAATAGCGATGCTGTCCTCTGAGGTCCCTCTGAGGCTGTTGATCCGGCTCTCCGCTATGTAGGCCGCAGACTCTCACTCCCTGTCACACAGACCTCCTGCTGGCAGGTTCAGAATGGCGTCCAGAGAGACAGAAATCAGGCCACACCGCCTTTTTGTTTCCTCTCCCAGAAGGCTGTTCTGTGTACACGGCATTCTGTATCCTGTGGTCCAGATTGGTCCAGCCAACAGTGTCACTTCCTCATCCCAGACTACATGTTCCATGATGCATTGCTCTGGTAGTTCTCACAGGAGGAAAAGAACCACTCAGAGTCCAGCATGCACTAGAGGGAGCCAAACCCATACATAAAAACAACAAACTGTCCCTTAATGATAACTACAGTAGCAAACCATGGTTACATAAGGGTTAACTTTTCTTGTCATATTTGTTTATTGAAATTTCACAAGTCAGGGAACAGGTTCAAAAGTGATACAGGTATATACAATAGTAAGGTACAGTATAACATTATAATATGACTAAAAATAAAGTTGTCTCATACTTTAATCAAGAGATTGTCAACTCAGAGAGACATTTCCTATAGTGTTAAGAAAACAAATTTGTCTAAACTTAGACTATGGTAGAATAACGGAGTCTCAAAATAATTATAATTTGGGAATATCTAAAGTTCTTAATAAACAAAGCGTTAAGGGATTATCGCTCTCATTTTCCAAGTAAGAGAAAATCCCAACGGTTAATAATGTCATAAAAAACAAGAAATACAATTATGAGTAATGCTATGTGAACCTGATAAAGAGAGAAAAATATAAGAAAAGAAAAGGATAGGTAAAATAGCGAAAAGGTTAGGAAAGAAAGGAAAGAGGAAAGAGGAAAGGGAAGGGAAGGGATCTCCGAGGCAAGGTGTGTTTCCAATCATATATTCAATATGAGAAAATGAAAATGCATGAGAAATTTACCCAGGCATCAATAGGGTTGCATCAAAATTAGAAGCTAGGTAATGTGTCGTCCAAGGGAGCCATATAGTCTTGAATTTAGGAATTTTGTCATGTGTTATAGCCTCTGTTTTGGCATGAACCATGGCTTGATTAATTCTACAATTAGTTTCAGTTAATATCAGGGTATGAGTTTTTGAGGCTTTAGCGATTGTTTGTTTCTCGGCTGTAGTGATCTGTAGCAGTAGCTTGAACTGATTATTAGAGAGAGTTGTCGGTTTAAAATTCAAAAGTGCAATCAAAGGATCAGGAAGGATGGACACTGAAAATAATGTCGAGATCATGCGGAATATGTCTTCCCAAAATCTTTTGACAATTGGACAGGTCCACCAAATATGGAAATGTGATCCAGGTTCAGTGTAGCCTCGAAAACAAGAGGAGGAATAATTGGAGCAAATTTTGCAATTCTGGTAGGAACTAAGTACCAACGTGTAAGTACTTTGTAGTTAGTTTCTACAGCGGCTATATTTTGAGAGGAAGATTTTGTAGTAATCCAAATGTTATCCCATACTTCTGTGTCCAATGAGAATCCAAGATCAGATTCCCACTTAGCTACATATGTGGGCGGACTAGAATCTGATTTAGAAATGAGTTGGGCATATATGTTTGAAATGAGTCCTTTTTCATGGGGGTCATGTTTACATATATTTTCAAAGTATGATAATTTATCGAGTGCAAGTCTTCCTTGGATATTAGGCATATAAAAAAATTTAATCTGAAGATATCGGAAATTTCGGAGTTTGGACGTTCATGACTGTTACCTAAATCAGAGAATGTTAGAAAGGAATTAGAGGAAGTAAGATCATGTAATTGGGTCAATTTAGAGGCGGTCCATGCTTTAAAGGTTTTAGGAAATTTCCAGGCAGGATAAAAAAGAGGATTTTTAAGGAACAATAAGAGTGGATTATGAGGAGATTGTAAGCCACAGAACAATTAAAATGTGTCCCATATTACGAGGGATTGTTTCGTTATCGGATTTGTACATTTTTTTTTCGTCAGGAGGGTTGTAACCACAAGAGATTGGATATTGATAATGGGTCACAATCTATAGATTCCAGAGCCATCCAAAGTGGAATTTCAGTAGTCGCATGGAATTTAGGTATTTGTGCCAAATGAGCCACATGGTAATAAGTAGATAAGTTAGGAAATCCAAGACCACCTTTAAGTTTTGGAAGATATAATGTATGCTTAGGTAGGCAAGGTTTTGAAGAGCCCCAAACAAAGCTTGGTAATTTACGCTGCATTATTCTTAAAAAATATGTCGGGACGAGATAGGTAAAACCCTAAAAAGATAAAGAATTTTAGGTAGTATAGCTATTTTAATAACATTGATTTTACCGATCCAAGAAATAGGGAGAGAAGACCACTGAGTTAATAGATTGGTAATCTGTTGTAAGATAGGTGGATAATTTGTCCTAAATAGTTCAGAGAGATGAGGCGTAAGATTAATTCCTATGTATGGGAGACTGGTAGTAGACCATGAGAAAGGGAGAGATGCTTGCACCTGTTGTACATCTGAGGGGAATAGGGAAATATTTAGTGGCATGGATTTTTGAGGATTAATGACTAGATCGGAAATATGAGCAAAATGATCAAGTTTTTGGATAAGGTTAGGAGCGGAAATATGTGGAGAGGACATAAAGATTAAAATGTCGTCTGCAAAGAGACATGTTTAATGATGGTGTCCAGCTAACTCAAGGCCTCTAATGGAGGGATCAGAGCGAATAGATTGGGCAGGGGGTTCAATAAGTAAGGCAAATATAAGTGGGGATAGTGGGCAACCCTGTCTCTTACCTTTGCAAATGTGGAATGTATTTGATTTATACCCTGCATATTTCACATATGCCTTGGGTTTATCATATAAAGAAGAGATCCAACTAAGAAAATGGGGGCCAAATCCCCAGTTTTGTAGGACATAGCGTAGGTAGGGACACAAAACTGTATCAAATACTTTTTTGATATCTATAGATAAAAAACAAAGTGGGATTTTCCTTGATTTGGCAATATGCATTAATAGTGCTGCTCTACGTATGTTATCCACCGCTTGAAGCTTTGGGATGAAGCCTACTTGATCTCTATGTATTAAAGAGACAACTATATTGTTTAGGCAAGTTGCTAAAACTTTCGCTAGAAGTTTAATGTGTAAATTAAGTAGTGAGATGGGTCTGTAATTAGAGCAAGATGTTTCATCAGAGTGAGGTTTAGGTATCATTGAAATAATTCCAGTTAAAGTTTCAGTTCTAAAGGTATGTCCATGTAATAGAGAATTAAGGGCTTCAGTCAAAACTGGAGCTAGGATAGAAGCACATTTTTTGTAATATAAGGCTGAAAAGCCATCCGGGCCTGGGCATTTATTCAACTTAAGGGATTTAATGGCCATCAGGAGTTCACTAGTGGTTATAGGGTTTTCAAGGCACTTGCGATAAGCTGGGGGAATAGTTGGAAGAGTAAATTGTGAAAAGAAGGAGTCTGCTGAGGTCTGATCTAAAGGATCTACCCTTTTATATAGGGACGCAAGATGTTTTTGGAAGGTATTTAGGATTTTTATAGGGTTGCCTGTATATACATCATGGGATAACTTCAATTGTATTGGTTTAGAGGGGCGATTTATTTTATTAAGGGCCCTAGCCAGAAGTGTACTAGGTTTATTGGCTTTAAAATAAAATAGGTGTCTGGATTTACATATCGTTTTATCCGCTGAGTCCAAAAGGAAAACGTAAAGATCAAGGCGTGCTTTATCTAATTTAAATTTTGTCGCAGGAGAGGGGATTGATTGGAAGAGCACATGTGCAGAATTAAATTCTGCTTCTAGTTTTTGCTGCATTAGACATTTTTCTTTTTTGAGAAAAAAAGCCTGGCGAATACAAACACCTCTAATCACTGGTTTATGCGCTTCCCAAAGTGTCATAGAGGAGATGTAGGCAGTCGCATTATTAACCAGACATTCCTTTAAAGCTTTTTCCAAATCTAAGGAATGGGATGGATGTGATAATATGGAATTATTAATAAGCCATGTGGGGTCATGTACTTTGGGAATTAAAGCGAATGTTGTTAGTACAGCACTGTGGTCTGTCCACGCAAATGGTATAAGTGAAGAGGAAAGTAGTTCTGGGGTCATGCCTATTGCAATCAATATGTGATCTATTCGAGAGAATGACTTATGTGGATGGGAATAAAAATGTAATTGTCACTTTGTAGGATTATTTTCACGCCAAGAGTCTAATAAAGAGTACTGTTGAAGTAATTGTTTGAAGGTATGCTTTCATGAACTAGAGGCGATAGGTATTGGGGATTTGTCTAAGAACGGATAAAGGACTTGGTTCGAGTCACCACAGATTAACAGTGTGCCCATTTTGTGGGTGTCGATCACATGTAGCAAGTGGAAAAGAAATGATGTTGGAGTTTTGTTCGGGGCATAATAGGATACCACTGTGATTGGGGAATCGGATAAAAAACCTGTTAGTATCAGGTATCTCCCTTCAGGGTCCTTGATCTCTTTTTGGAGAGAGAAAGGTGTTGTGTGATGGAATGCCACCAGTAAGCCTCTTTGCTTGGTTTCAGCAGAAGCCGTAAAAACTTGTGGGTAAAAAGGGCCAAAATATTTGGGAGTTGCTGTAACAGTAAAGTGAGTCTCCTGGAGACACACAACATGTGCCTTGGTTGATGCCAATGAGCGAAAAACTTTAGTTTGTTTCTGTGGCATATTCAAACCCTGTACATTTAAAGTAAGTACATTTAAAGGAGCCATAGGAAGGGTATAGAAGACATATAGTCATAATTAGTCTTTACAATTTGTGTTGTTACACTTACCTCGGAGAAGAGTAGGAACCAGTAGAAAAGTAGGAAGAAGTATGTAAGATAAAGGAAAGAGATTAGGTTTATATAGACAATCATCATTAAATTTAATTATGCGGATAAGTAAGAAAGTGGCGTACTGGGTATGCAAAAATGCAAGCCCAGAGGCCCAGTAGCTATCCAGGGAATTCCCCAAAATAACAGGAAGGAGGAATACCCAAAGATAGAAAGATGGGGAGAGCAGTGAAAGTCTCCCGAGACCACGACAGCCAAAACATATATGTAAAAGTAAAGTATGCTAACACCCAAAATCGGCTATAATAAACGATAAGTAAAGGGATAAGGAAAAAAGGGATGGGTAAAAAGGGGCGCGTGAAAAAAAAAGGGGGGTGGGAAAGGAGGGTGGGAGGGAGTAGGAAAACATTGAGTTGAGACATATTACACATCTATGGAGGGTATAAACTTATGTACTAGATTTGTTAACCAGTTAGTTATTTAATAAGGGCAAGAGGAAAGGGGAGAAAAAAAAGGGGAAGTAAGCTATAAATTTAGTGCAAAAAAAGAGTAATTTTTAGGAAAAATTAGGTTAGGGGTAAGAGTGAGCTCTATTCACTCATAATGTATTGTTAACAAATAAGGATGAACTGAGGGTAATGATGTTAACATTTGCCAACACTTCTAATGGCATATAAGGGAAAAGCAGAACATGCTTGCAAAATAGAATCCAAAAAAAGAAGGGTTATATGGATCTATCAGTCCATAGTATCTGCAAGGTCTTCTTTAGGAGAATTGCAGCGACTGCGTTTAGATGAGTTTTGGCGACTTCTGTCATCATTGGCATTAGGATGCATAGGATGCATTAAGGTGAAAAAAAAAACCTTTTCAACCCCTTTAAAATATTAGGAATGCAGAAATATCTGAAATCACAAGGCTTAGTAATTTACCCCGCTCCTGCATCAAGAAAACCCAGGACAACTATACATTATATAAGTGTTTTTGAAAACCTCCAATGACCCTTGATGTGAATTGTGTTATCGGGATATTACCTGCTCAGGAATTTCTCTGAAAGCCCCTGCTTCACATATGACTACACTTATGCCGTGTGCACACGACCGTTATTCATGTCATGGAAAAAAACAACGTTTTTCTCTACGTGATTTTTTGTGTTTCCTCTCAAGCCTGCCTTGCATACACACGTTCGTGAAAAAAAAATGCTTGAGCAAAGCGCGGTGACGTACAACACGTACAACGGCACTATAAATGGGGAGTTCCATTCGAATGGCGCCACCCTTTGGGACGCTTTTGCTGATCCTCGTGTTAATAAAGTTTGGTGAGAGACGATTCGTGCTTTTCAGTCCGTTACAGCGTGACGAATGTGCTATCTCCATTATGAACGCTAGTTTTACCAGAACGAGCGCTCCCGTCTCATACTTGATTCTGAGCATGCGCATTTTTTCCCCCCTCGTAAAAGAATACACACGACCATTTTTCACGACGTTAAAAAGAACAACGTTAAAAATGGCGAGAAAATATAGAGCAGGTTCTAATTTTTTTTCGGGCATTTTTCTTGTCAAGAAAAATGCTCTGGAGCATACACACCACCGTTTTTCACTACCATTTTTAAAAATGGCATTTTTCTCGTCATGAAAAACGGTTGTGTGTAGAAGTAGAGCTTAGTTTGTGGTCTTATAAAACAGTCCTCTGGTGCTCTATGGAGGCCCTGGGCTGCTTGTTTAGTGAAAGACTATAATCTTTAATTTTATGAAGTTATGTTAAGAAATATTCTTGTTCAAATTTGGTCAAAACTGAGATATTTTCTGGTTATAATACAATGATTTATCTCCAAAGGTGTCTGTGCCACTAGAGTGAAATTTGCCCTGGACCTATTTAAAGAAAATGAATTGACAGTGCCAGTTATGCCATTAAAAAGTTCAACGGTAATACCTAATATTTCTCTTTATTTTTTCAGTATTTCCATTCACTGAGATGTTTTGTTTTCCATGTTTTTCTCCACTTCTTTTTTTTTCCAACTGTTGATTGTGAATGTCCTTTAAAAAGTCAACATCAGTAGAACATCACGGTGCCTGATCATTACAAATAGTGCAAGTCCCATGAATTTTCTGTGCCTGCTGTTTGTTGTTGCCTCTGCTTGATTGAGTTTGTGCTGTTTTTCTTTTTTATTGACAATAAATTCAAGGCAAAAAGACATATAGAAATTTTATAACCTTTACAATTGCTACATCAATACCTTTATCTAATTGCATTTTCTAAGCTTTTACTTACTAAACTACTATTTTTAGATAGGCTATAAATTGCACCAACTAAATGGTGGAAAATGCACAGCTAGAATTACATTAACAGTGATGCTAACTTTTCTAATAAGCCAGAGAGTTTGTAGGCCTACGGATTTTAAAGCATATTTTATCAGTGGAGCTTGCAGAACCAGAATTCAGCTATGAATAAGCACTAGTACAGTGTAAAACGCGTTAGCTAGTTTTTGACCAGTGTGACGTGATGTGCAGTGTGTATTTGGATCCCTGAATTTTAAAATAAAGGCTTTTATTTTTGGAGTGCTGCTATCCAGAAGACTTTTTTGTTCCTGTTTGCAGAATTCAGCTTTCTTGGCGAAAGGAGGTACACAGATCTGCATCACAATTACCAGAAAAGGGTTAGTAAAAAATAAACTGAATATATTTGTTTTGTCCTTATTGTGGAACCTCAATTTTAGTGGTGTGACAACATCACTTAGCAACATAATGGAAGCCGTAGCTGTGAAGAATTGAAAATGCTAGTGGAAATAATATGTTATACCTCTGAACTATAAGTATATACAATATCTTGCCAGTACCTGCCCACTAAAAATGTAGTAATTCATTTTGAGTAGAGATTTTCCCTAGGACACGACGCGACCCCGATCTTGGTAAAGAGCCGATGACGCAGATCTTTGCCCATGTGATCGTCTGTGTCCAATCACAGCTGATCACATGTAAATGCAGAAGTGCCCTTTATCAGCTCTCCCCACTTCACCCTGAGGCGATGAGAGCCGATCAGCGGCATCTCCTCCCAGTGGATACCTGTATCGGTACTCAGGGCACTGATCATCAGTGCCCTGATTATAGTGCAGCCCCAACTGTGCCCAGCAAGTGATGCCAGTCTGTGCCCATCAGTGACACCAATCAGTGCCCATCAGTGACACCGATCAGGGCTGCCTTTCAGTGCCCATCAGTGCTCCCCAGCAGTGCCCATCAGTGTCACCTATCAGTGCTCATTAGTGCCGCCTATCAGTGCCCAGTGCCACCTATCAGTGCCACCTATTAGTGCCACATATCAGTGCCACCTATCAGTGCCCATCAGTGCAACATATTATTGCATCCTCATCAGTGACCTCATCAGTTCCCATGACGTCACAGTCACATGCTCCGGGGCACATAGGCCCGGAGCATGTGACTGTGACGTCATGGCACCATGTGACTGTGACGTCATGAGAAGCCTATATTAATCTCTGCGGACCAAAGATTTATCATTACTGCGAGAGGAAGCGTCGAGTCAACATCGAGGAGGAGAAGAGGGAAGAAGACGCCGACGGCGACGACGGGAAGACCGGCTCCTCCACTAGCAAAAGAGCTACCAAGAAGTTAGTGGAGGGGCCAGCAGAAGGACAATGGAGAGCCGGATGAGACGACGGAGAAGACCGGGCCTCTGCTAGCAAAAGAGCTAAAAAGAAGTTAGCGGAGGCCCGGCGGAAGAAAGAACCAGAGAGCGGGAGAAGAACCGGAGAGCGGGAGAAGAAGAAGGCGACGGAGAAGACCGGTCCTCCGCTAGCAAAAGAGCTAAAAAGAAGTTAGCGGAGGCCCGGCAGAAGAAAGAACCGGAGAGCGCGGCGACGACACCGGAGACCCCCGAAGTCGGAAGAAGACCTCCGGAGCGGTGCAATAAAATACTTTTAAAAACTGTGTTGTGTTTTTATTGACATTTTTTTCCACCAGGTGAATGGGTAGGGGTACGATGTACCCCATACTCATTCACATAGGGTGGGGGGGCCGGGATCTGGGGGCCCCCTTATTAAAGGGGGCTCCCGGATTCCGATAAGCCCCCCGCCCGCAGACCCCGACAACCAATGGCCAGGGTTGTCGGGAAGAGGCCCTGTCCTCATCAACATGGGGGCAGGGTGCTCTGGGGTGTGGGGGCCGCAGGTCGCCCCCCTGCCCCAGAGCACCAAACCCCCCATGTTGAGGGCATGCGGCCTGGTACGGTTCAGGAGGGAGGGGGGGCGCTCTCGTCCCCCCCTCTTCCCCTGCGGCCTGCCAGGTTGCGTGCTCGGATAAGGGTCTGGTTTGGATCTTGAGGGGGACCCCCACGCCGTTTTTTTGGCGTAGGGTTCCCCTTCAAATCCAGACCAGACCCAAGGGCCTGGTATGCTCCTGGAGGAGGAACCCATGCCGTTTTTTTCTTTAAAAATTGGCGTGGAGTTCCCGCTCAGGATTCATACCAAACGCAGTGCCTGGTATTGGCGGGAATCCGCGTCGGATCCCCGCTCAATACAGTGTCGCGTCTCCTCGCTATTGCAGCGAGCGCGACACGTGTCGCCACCCTGCTGCCGAGATCTCGGCACTCCTGTCGCCGAGAATCTCGGCGATGGGAGCGCGATATAAATACAATATCGGCGGCACCTACTGTATAGTACTTGTTCTGCGGTTGCCGCTGCCTCTCTGAGTCTCTCTCTCAGTTTCTCACATCAGCCGATAAGCGGCGCTGAGAGAGAGACTCGTCTAATGTAGTTACGCGGCGCACTGACATGATACCAGGAGCGGAGGAGGAGGTGGGTGGATCCTCTTCCCTGCACTCATTGCTGACGCCTGGGCCGCTTGGCGTCTAGCAACGAGTGACGTCAGTGAGTCACGTCGGGCCGCTCTGCGGGCAGGTGCGATAGTGTGCGGCTCCACAGACGGGTAAGAAAGTGGACGGCTCTGCTTGCGGCACGGTTTGTTTTCGGGGGGGCGGCCCGGTCCGTGGGCAGACCCTGCTGCTCAGTGTGTTGGCAGCGCAGGTGAGAGTGAGAGAGCAGGCTCAGTGTGTCAGCTGGCCAATCAGCTAGCCGGGAGCGGGGGAGCAGAGAGATGAGATCATCTCTCACCGCCCATGCCTGCCCTGCATTCCTGCAGTGACTTCCGCCCTCACTGTGCAGGCAGAAGAGAGATTACATTATCTCTCTGCTGCCTGACTCTGGGAGTCTGGGACACAGCAAGAGACAACCAAAACTACACCTTAGCAGGCAAGTTAGTGACAATCCGCAAGGTGTGGCAGGCGACGTGGCAAGTGACAATCCGCAAATTGTGTCAGGTGACGTGGCAAATGACAATCTGCATCTGGTGGCAGGCAAGTGACAATCAGCAAGTTGTGGCAGGTGACATGGCAAGTGACAATCCGCAAGGTGTGGCTAGTGACAATCCGCAAGGTGTGGCAGGTGATGTGGCAAGTGACAATCCACAAGGTGTGGCAAGTGACACACTCGGGGCTCCCACTGATTCTGCATTGAACTATTTAATTTTATATTACAATGTAATAATAGAAATAATGTGCTTCAATCATCCTGACACCATAACAACCATGGTGCCGGGATGATTGAAGCGTCGACACCAGTCATTTCCCCGATAAATTTCCCACAAAAAAACATATTTTTTGGCAGTGCCCCTCCCGAGAAAAGACTCTGGATCCGCCCCTGCTGTCACCCCCGGTCAGTGTTGGAAATACAGCAGGCTGGATGCATTGAGTATCTCTTTACCCAGAAACAGCCCAGTGGGAGTGGTTCGCCCGCTGTGCATTCTGGGAGAGGGTACTTAAGGGACAGACACAGTGTTGTAGCAGTTCTTCTGCCTCGGGGCCTACTGGCCCGAGGCCTCATTACTGAAAGTAGGCCCAGGTGTTTCTGGAGCCTACTGGTCCAGGGGTGGTCCTGAGCTGTCTTGCCTGCGGGGAGAAGCCGAGCAATTGGAGACTCAATTGGAGGACGCATCCCGGCCAAATCTACCTCACAGTATCGCCGGATGGCTGAAAGATACTGGTACTGTGAGATTGTACTTTGACTTTGCAAAGTTTCTTGGTTATACAATCCTGTGGCAGAGGATTGTACAATGACTCAAGTTATATTCATCAAGTCTGTGGCAGAGACTATGACCGAGCACCGCACCAGCTGCTAGGTCAGTGAGAGAGGCCTACCCGGTGGTTGCTAGATCCAGTTGTGGAGCTGTTTGTCCTCTGGATCAAAGAAGTACCCGTGATCCACAAAACAACGTACCTGAATCTCCCCTAACCCTCCATCCCTCTATCTGACGTTTGTTAATAAAAGCATTGAAAAAACAGACTTATGCCCCATACACACGATCGTTTTTCATGCCGTTAAAAATGCCATTTTAAAAAATGGCCATTAAAAATGATCGTGTGTAGGCTCCAGAGCATTTTTAACGACGTGAAAAACGGCCATTAAAAATTCCGGACATGCTCTCTTTTTTCACGTCGTTTTTCATGTCGTTTTTTTTAACGACGTGAAAAACGATAGTGTGTATGCTTTCACGACGTGAAAAAAAATGCGCATGCTCAGAATCAAGTATGAGACGGGAGCGCTCGTTCTGGTAAAACTAGCGTTCGTAATGGAGATAGCACATTCATTACACAGTAACGGACTGAAAAGCGCGAATCGTCGCTCAACAAACTTTACTAACATGAAGGGTGGCGCCATTCGAACGGAACTTCCCCTTTATAGTGCCGTCGTAGGTGTTGAACGTCACTGCGCTTTGCTTGATCGTTTTTTTTAATGATAGTGTGTACGCAAGGCAGGCTTGAGAGGAAACATGAAAAAAAACGAGGAGAAAAACGTTGGTTTAAAAAATGACATTAAAAACGATCGTGTGTACGGGGCATTAGTGTTTGGTGTGGACATCTGTGAACAACTCTCCAATGGGACCCCTATGGCGGATATGGTGAACAGTGAGGTAACGGCAGACCCAAAATTAAACCAGCAGCTCCTACGGGGGTAGTGCTACATAAAAGTTTCCTATAACATAGCACATTTTTAATTTTTGTATTCAGCACTACTTTAACGACACCTTCACTGCAAAGGTAGATTCATGGATGCAAACTGTGATGATGATGAGGTAGTTTAATGCATTGTGCTAGAAAGTCCTCTGTTGATAACTGTTGGGCATAGGGCTAACGGTTACATTGTTTAGATACTATTTTTTTTTTTTTTTACAAAACAGGAGTGCTTTATTGAAGGATAAGTACAGTACAGTAGGTCAGCATTACAGATTTTTGTCAAGTTCAAAGGAGAACAATAAAAGTTAGAAGTAACACAGTACAATCACTGAATACAATACATGGTATGTACACTGTTCGAACTCAAAATTGGATCTAGCCTAGCGAAACTCACTGCAAGTACCAAATTGCGGACAAGAGATAAAAAAGAGTAGACTCAGCTAGGAAAGAGACATAGCAAAAGCAGGATAACCCGACCTCAGATCCCCAGGGGAGAAAGGAAAAAGAGGAGGAGACGGGGGAATAAAAGAGGGGGGGTGATGAGTGGGGGGGGGGGGAGAGAGGGGGGGACAGAGGGGGGCGAGGACTCCAGGGGGGAAGGGGAAAAGAGGGGGGGGGGCGGGCGGAAGAAAAGCAGACAAGGAGGGAAGGGACAACACCCAGATATCTCCAGAGCCTCAGAATGTTGTCCAAGCCGACCAGACCCTGTCAAACTTCCAGGGACATCCACGACTAATGTATGTCAATTTGTAAAGAGGTAGAGCCGCATTGATTTTGCCCTCCCAGGAAGAGACAGAAGGAGGGGAGGGGGAAGTCCACTGACATAAGATTTCCTTTTTGGCATAAAACAGAAGGTAGAGGATCAGCAGTTTACTGTGATGGGACCTTTGTTCATCATCAATGATACCCAGCAAAGCTAATTCAGGCGTCATGGGGACAGACAGCTCCAGTCTAACATTTAATTGTTCAAATACCCCTGACCAGAAAGATGCCAGAGCAGGGCATGTCCAGAACATATGGATGTAGGTGCCCTGGGTCGTCCGACACTGTGGGCATTGCGGGTCCCTATCTGGATAGATTCTGGATAAACGCACTGGGGTAAAATAAATTCTGTGGAGGAATTTGGTTTGTATAAGTTTATCACCCGCAGACACAGCCAGCTTAGGTCCCCTCTCTAAGCATTCCTCCCAGTCCTCCCTCTCCAGTGCCGGTAAGTCCGCCCTCCAAGCCTCCCAGAGTCTATCCATCTTGATGGAGTCAATGGGAAGCAAGGTGTTATAAAGAGCAGAGAGAGGCTTCTGTAGGCCATCACAGGACAATAAGTCTTCCACCGGGTCTAATTGAAGACACGGGGGCGAGGGAAATTGGGCCCTAGCCGCATGCTGAAGCTGCGCATAACGAAAGTACATCCAGCCAGGCAAGCCATAGGTCTGGGTCAGCTGGGAGAATGTCAGCAAGACTCCCGCCGGCATAATATCTCTTAACGTCTTGATGCCATATTTCGCCCACACCTGAGGATCTGGTATGGTTCGAAAGTGAGGCAGATTAGGATTTCCCCAGAGGGGCTGAACCGGGGACCAGCGCCCCACCCGTGAGAATCTGCGCCGCGCCATCACCCACACTTTTAGCGTCGCCCTAGTCGGGACCGGCAGGTCCTCATAAGCTCCTGATCCTCTATAAGCTAGATTTTGGAGTGCCTGCAGGGAGCCCAGCCGGGCCGCCTCCACACAAACCGCAGCATTTGAGCGCCGAGCCCCAAACCACCAGTACGCAGTGACCAACATAGCTGCCCAGTAGTATACCCGTAGATTAGGAAGGGCTAGGCCCCCCAGGTGAGTAGGGGACTGTAAAGTGGCTCTCGCCAGTCTCGGGACGCCCCCATTCCAGACAAAGGAAATGATACACTTATCCACCTCCCGAAAGAAGGCCGCCGGAATCCATATCGGGCAATTCCGAAATAGATAAGTGAACTTAGGTAAGACAACCATCTTTAAGATGTTGATACGCCCAATCAAGTTCAGCGGAAGGCCAGACCAGGATTGACACCATTCTCTCAGGAGCTGGAGCAATGGGAATATATTAAGTGAATAGTATCGGGCAGGAGTCCTAGCAACTCGTATCCCGAGGTATCTGAATTCCTCAACCCACTGTAACGGTGCGGAATTGGGCAGAAGCTGAGTCCGATCATCAAGGGGAAAAAGGATCGATTTCGACCAGTTGATACGGATACCCGACAGGGACCCGAATTTATCAAACAACTCCAGGGCCGCGGTCAGGGATGGGCCTGCATCATTCAGATATAAGAGGGCATCATCCGCATAGAGGGACAACTTCTCCTCCAGAGTACCGATCTGTAGCCCCCGGACTGCCATAGACTCCCTGACCAAAATCGCCAGAGGTTCCAGCGCCAGGGCGAACAGACCGGGTGACAAGGGGCATCCCTGACGCGTGCCTCTATGCAAACGGAAGGATTCAGAGACCCAATCATTGGTATGTACCCTGGCCCTCGGGGCCCTGTATAGTAGTTGAATCCAGCGCACAAAACTGGGACCGAAACCAAAGCGTCGCAGAACGCCCCAAAGATACTCTCACTCTACTGAGTCAAATGCCTTTTCGGCATCCAGTGAGGCAATCACTCGCGAACCGACATTATCATGGGTTATGGACAGGTTTAGAAACAGACGCCTGATGTTAATGTCTGTACCCTTACCTGGCATAAAACCAGTCTGGTCAATATGTATCAATGTAGAAATTACCGACGACAGACGGGTGGCCAAAATCTTCGCCAGTATCTTCGCGTCCACATTGAGCAGCGAAATGGGACTGTACGATGCACAGTCCTGGGGATCCTTACCGGGCTTGGGGATCAAGACAATGATGGCTTCTGCCATAGACTCGGGTAAAAAATCTGTTTCTGCGAGTTCAGAGAAAAGAGTTTGAATTCTAGGGGCAAGAAGATCCGCATGCTGAGAATAGAACTCCGTAGGTAAGCCATCTGCTCCCAGGGTCTTACCACTCTGGAGACCCCCAATCGCAGCTTGAACCTCCTCCAGAGATATATCCCCCTCCAACCGTGTCCTATGGTCCTCTGACAGGGCAGGAAAGGGGACAGCATCCAGATAGTCTTGGAGTTCAGATGGAGAGAAACAGGCCCTAGAGGAGTATAGCCCCTGAAAAAACTCCAAAAATCTAGCACTGATGTCCTCAGGAGAGGACACCAATCGCCCCTGATTATCTTGGACAGCAGCAATATGCGTGGAGGCCGTCTGGGCTCTAGCCAGCCAGGCCAACAACCGTCCATTTTTATTGCCGTGTTCGAATATTCTCTGCTTAGAGTACAGCATAGATTTTTTTGTCAACCCAACATTGTGTAGGGAGAGATCCCGCAGGGCCCCCCCGCCAGCGGAGGTGAGCCGCTTCACTGGGGGAGCGCACGTAATCCCTCTCACATTGTGCAGCCACCCCCTCCAAATTCACCAGTGACTGAGAAGCCTCTCTCTGCAGGGAAGAAATTTGGGATATATATTCCCCCCTTATCCAAGCTTTGAAAGCATCCCATAATGTGGCCGGAGCAGCAGACTCCCCGTTCAGCATCCAATAATTACAAATACTTTCCACCACGGAGTCCTGCACCCTCTCATCCAATACCCAGAACCTAGACAGACGCCAAAGTTTCAGGTTGGGGGGCCTAGCCAGGGAAATAGTGAGCTGAACAGGGGCATGATCCGAAATTCCACGGGGTAAATGCTTGGCCTCTCTAGTCCAGCACAATGCCCCTGGTGAGGCATATGCTAAATCTATGCAGGACAGGGTCCTGTAGGAGGCGGAGTGGCATGTGTACTCCCTATCCTGAGGGTGAAATTCTCGCCACACATCTGTGAGAGCAAACGTGGCTGCCCAGCTTTGGAGTTCTGAGGAAGGGCGTCCCACCGCATGCAGTCTGTCTAGGTCCTGTGATGGCACCATATTAAAGTCCCCAAGGAGAAACACTTCCTGTGTGTGAAACCCCATCACTATCTGCATAATATCATATAACAATTGGGCACTGGCTGGAGGTGGCAGATAGAGGCCCACCAAGGCCATTTTTTTGTTATACAGCAAAACATGTATTATTACATAGCGGCCCCCAGGGTCCGTCCGGACATCCAATACCTGGAGTGGGAGAGATCTGCGGATCAGAATGCTAACACCCCTGGCATAAGTAGAATAAGTGGAATGATAGTGGGCACCTACCCAGGCCCTCCGGAGACCGAGGATTCTGGTGCCCACCAGATGTGTCTCCTGGAGAATGCACACCTGAGGGTTGTATTTTTGCAGATATTTAAAAACTAGCGAGCACTTGATGGCCGAATTGAGGCCCCGAACGTTCCAGGAAACAATATTATTATTCGCCATAGCCTACTGGGTATAAAGAAAGGGCCAATTCCGCAGATCCCCCCCCCCCAATCCAGGGAGCATACAATCCCAATGAAACACACACTGTGAGTAACAAGTGCAGCACCATGTATAAGTACAGTAGGAACAGCAGCCTTAGAATTAAGCAACTCCTGAAAAACAAAACTATTAAAACATTCCCCAATTGTCTGCAACGGCAGAAACTTTCCCCCCCACCCCACACCCCCAGCAAAGACCGGTGATGCATCAATTCCCCTAACCCCAACAATAACATTAGTTCAGAGAGGGCGTGCACCGAACGCGAGCGATATCGTTTAGATACTATTTTTAGTATAAACAAATTAAAACAAATACAGCATTGAAAAATACACCTAATCAAGCTGGTCATAGACTGTAAAATCTAATTTTACAAAATCCCTGTACAATCTCCTTTAGACTTACCAAAACAGTGCAATAGGAGGACACACTGAAACAATCCATTTCATTTGTATCAATTTGACAAGCCTTTGCACTACATAGCTGATGGTAGATCTAAAAGAGATTGTATATCTGGATTGCATAGTCTATGGCAGGCATGTCCTAAGTCCGGCCCGCGGGCCATTTGCGGCCCACGTTCCGGTTTGATGTGGCCCCCACTTGGGATTTACATATACATTCTAATGTGGCCCCCCAAGTATATCCGTGTGTTATTTTTTTGGATACATCTTCAGCATGACAAATCCAGAGGGCCGCTCTCATTGTTAGGATGTGTAGCGGGGTGTGTAGCTGGGCGTGTAGCTGGGCGTGTTCACAAGTCTACTTGCCATAGCCGCTATGAAGCTGACAGCGTGCAGAGCCAATCACAGGCACTGTGACATTTCCCTGATCCCTGCATCTGCAGTCCGCATCCTAACAATGAGAGCGGCGCTCGGGATTTGTCATGCTGAAGATGTATCCCCAAAAAATAAAAATAATGCGGATATACTTGGGGGGCCACATTAGAATGTATATGTAAATACACGCCCAACTACACGCCCCACTACATGCCCCGCTCATCCTAACAATGAGAGCGGCGCTCGGCGCGCAGAGGCAGAGATTGGGGAAAATGACACAGTGCCAGTGATTGGCGGTGGCGCTGCGCGCTGTCATCTTCCTTGCGGGCTCGGGCACATCTACTTGTGAACACCCCCGACCTTCCTTTCAGTCAGTGAGAGGGCTAAATGGCTGAAGGAGACTTTGCTGCAAAAATACAAAAAAGTATATAAAACACCCAAGCTCATCTTTAGTGAGAGGCACTGGCTGGCTGGCTGCAGAAGGAAAGAATATTATTTTAAAAAAGTACATAAAACCCCCAAGCTCATCATGTTACAAAATGAAAAGTATGCCGTTTGCAATAAACTTTGTATAAAATATTTAATTTGCATTTCATTTTAATGGTTCAAAGAAAGTCAGGTAAAATGGTCGACCCTCACGCATGTTCACTTCATGAAATCTGGCCCTCTTTGAAAAAAGTTTGGACACCCCTGGTCACTTTCAAAGCCTCTGTTGCAAATTAATTTCTGGTTATGACAAAAGCCAGCTTATCCCCATTGCCCTCTGTAACTTCCTTTCCTCTTCCAAGCCAATACATTAACATTAGGCCAATAACACAGATTTATGTAAGTAATATAAATAAAAAAATAAAAAAAAAACACGTTAATATGCATCTGTAGAAAAAACTATTTTTTTATTAAAACAAAATCATAATTGTTTAAAAACTCTGAGTTTTGAAACTTTTTTGCATTTTACATTCATTACTGTAATGTGATCATACATTAAACATTTATTTAACTATTCTAGAACACCATTTGTACACAGCACAACATACATTATGCACATTTCCAGGATAATTAATCTTACTGCGTGCTTGAAGCCCTTAATTCAAGTTTTAATATGTAGTACTAAAGCAAAACTATACTATCTAGTAAACAAATAGATTTATCATACAATTTACGGACTACCAAAAGAAGATAACACTTACCCAAAGAAAGAAGCATGGATGAGACATTAATGAGGAGCTTGACTCCCCTCTTTATGTCATTTGTATAAAAAACACATCTAAAACATTATAGGTGCCTATTGCAGTGAGAATAACAGTTTTTAAAGGGGAATACACAAATAAGCAAAAAAAGTATTTTAGACAACATTCATTTATATGGTGGAATTTGTAAGCACTTATAGGTGCCTACTACTAAACAAAAATCTCATAAAAGAGGTGCATAAATCAGCAAAAAATGGCACATGGCTAAAGGGAAATGTATCTAAATCAGCATAGGTTTTATGAACACAGGCTAGAGCTTGCCAAGGGAACATGATACAACAAATTCTAAATTATATAAGAAGGATCACATGGACACATGCAGGCTAAACATAAATAATAATAATAAAAAATAAAACTGTTTAATATTAGATAACACTATTGATTTCCAGTTCTTCATTGAGACCCGAAGGTGATGACCTATTTTAGTGTTTAAATGCAGTAGAATTCTCTAGTACAAAGCTATTAGGGATGGCTTCTATCATCCAAACTTTAGACTCATCTGTGTTTTGTGCATATTTTTCCTTAAAGTAATGGGGTATGCTATGCTCAACATCTCCCTGTTCATTTAATACTTCTAAGTTCGCCAAACCCGGCTCACAAAGGGCAAATGGTTCGACCAACATATAATATGCCAAATGGACAGGTCAGAAAATATACAACGAAATGTATTGAACAATTATAAAAATTATTTGATGGCACAGGTTTTCCCATTATTTGTGAAAGATTTCTAGTCGTGCGCTATGAGTGCACAAGTCAAGTAAAGATTTTTCTTGCACGGGTATATCCCAATGAGTTTTCTAAACAGAATAATGTTGTTTTTTTCTTTTTGCAGATTTTACTAGGAGCAATCTTACTTTTAAGTTTCAGAGCATATGGTGTGTGAATGTGAGTTTAAATTGGAAGAAGAGGTCCCAAAAGGGGGTCACGTTTAAAAATTGGCCAATACTTTACAAAATACCTTCCATGGATTTACACTGTGAATAGAACTGCATGATGAACCTTACTTCATTATCATTTTGATTTATTTTTTCTTAACATCACCCTGAGCATATACATGGTATGCATCTTCTATCACTTTTTTGGGGTTTTGTATAGTCCTCATTTCTAGTATAGTTTTTACGCAGTCTATAAAACTGGCTGTTTTATAGGTACTATATTCTTCTTCCATACGGGGTGGTGGCAGCGAGTGGCATGAGCATAAGAATTTCATGACGTGGGTTTGAAGTGGTTGGTAGTAATGATATTCTCACTGTAGGAGCACAGAACCAAATTTAGAAATACCAAAGAATCCTTATTTGCGATACGCATGAAAGAAATGTATTATTATTGCAATGTTCAACAGAGGAATGAAGGATGTTGGTGGCCCATTCTTAATGACGACTGTGTTATCTATATATCTACCAAAATAGATCTGTTTGGTGAAGTGATTGTTGTTGTATATGTGGTGGTGCTCCCACCAACCCCTGGCTAGATTAGCATAACAGGGTACAAAATTCATGCCCATCGTGTCCTTTTAGTTTGTAAATAGTAAGTGTCTTAAAAAACAATGTAGTTATGTGTTAGAAAGAATTCAGTGAATTTTAGAATATACTCAGCTTGCTTATAATATAAATCTGATTTAGAAAAGAAGGAATGTTGGAGTGCTTGAAGACCGATTTGGTGAAGGATTGAAGTGTAAAGTAAGTTTAATTTGAGGTGCTTGAGAATCATGGCATTTGGGCAGTATTGGAACTACCAGGGTCACAAAGGTCGCACTTGCAACCGGCCCTGGTATTCCACCACTGTGAGGGGGCCCAGAGCTGGCGCCAGCATAAGGCACTCTGTGCTGAATCCCGGGGGACCCAGTGCTGGAACAAGCTCTGTCACTGAGCTCCGGTTACTTGTCAAACTGTGTGCGCTAGTGTGGGCACCCAGTTCACCTGCCCCTCATTTCTTACAGGGTGGCCAGTATCCCACACTAGCAATTTCCCCCCTCTGTGGCAGCCAGCACGTCTCACCGCTGACTGCCTGCATACAGACCTCACTGCAGCTGACTCCTCCTCCTCGACTCTGATGTTCTCCTGTACACAGACAGGAGGCGGAGGAGCCATGGAGAAGGGTCGTTGCATTGCAACAGAGTGCTGATCATCTGAGGTCTGTGTTTATTGAAGTATATATACAGGGGGACAGAGTAATAGGGGTGGGGGAGATAATAAGCATATCTACCTGGAGGAGTGCTGGGGGGGTAAGATGATGTGTGCTTGGAGGGGCTTTGGGAGTGGAGAGGACTTGTGCTGGGGGGGTTGGATATGAAATCCCCCACACCACCTTCTAGCACAAGTCCTCTCCCCTTCCAAAACACCCCCCCAGCACATATCTTCTTACCACCCCTTCCCCCAAGTCGAAGAGATGCCGTCTGCCGCAAAGGGTGAAATTGCAGTGTTTGGGACCCTTGACACCCGTAAGAGATGTGGGGCAAGTGCCCCGGGTGCCCACTCTGGCTGCCCCTGTCCGGCAAATTACCAGAGCCAAGTGACAGAACTTGTTCTGGCACTGGCCCTCAGAACTTAGCCCGGATTCATAGGATCCCAGAATTTTGTTCAAATCTTGGGAAGGTCCTGCCAAAACCAATAAAACTAGGAGCACGGCCATACGTACATGGCAATAGCGACCCGGTACCATGCTCCAGGGGGCCCATGCAGGCCCCTGTACACCTGGATAAGAGGGGCAGCATTTAGAGGAACCAATCCCCTCCATTTTTCTCCTGCAGCCTTTTAGCGGTTTCAGGAGGAAAATGGAGGGGATCCGTTCCACTACCCTTCCTGTCCACCTCCTGCTGTGATCGGGCTCCTGTGTTCTCTCCTGGACCCCTTTCATGGATGTAGAGCAGGGAAGAGGACCAGTAAATGTGTTATTTACTCGCTCCTTCCTTGTCTGAATGAAAAGAGTCAGTGATCTGAACTGTCATTCATTGTCATTCATAACTAAAGTAAACTCTGTTCATTCATATATGTTTTGTAAGATTCCATGCTTAGGTATAGGCTGGGCTGCTGCCTCCACTGGGAGCTCAAATGAGCGCGGCCTGGAATAAACAGTATTCTTTGCAGTGAATACCTTGTGAATTTGAATCAAATTACAACAATTGTTTATGGTTTCCCCCTACTGACTTCTATATGGTTTACATGATGATCTGCATAACATGTAGATCTCTCACCCTATGAGCCTCATACATCAAATTATGGGGGGTTGGCCCGGCACTACCACTCACTATATTAGACGTGAGGTGTACCAAGATGGCACCGCCTCAGACGACGTCCTATGACGAAACGCGTAAGGTAGAGCTTGGTATGCACCCACGACACTTCCAGTTTGAGTTGTTACGGTTGGTGGAATGCACACTGGCTCGGATCTCTCAGACTGTTACCATTCAAAGCTATTTGCTATGCCTTGTTTTTTAATAACATTTTACATTTACATTAACCTTAAATCCGATTTATGCTATAAATTCGTGTTAATTCTATATACATGAGGATACCCGATGGTTTGGTGTACCACGAGGAGGTGACCTTTCTGGATACTGCAAACTATACCTGACTACATGCGCTTTACCCCTGTAGGGGTACAAAGATCTGGTGAGAGTGGAACTGAAGGGGAGCACAAATGTCACATCACTTCCTGCACAGCATTTGGGATTAAGTGCATGCACAAGTCACTTTGGATACCTGCACAAGTCACTTGGGAATATTGCCTTATGCACTAAGGACTGGACTTATTTAAATATTTGCCTATATACATCCCTTACACATAAAAAATTTTTATTTTTATTTTTGTGTTTTGTTTTTTGTGATTTTTTTCAATTTTACAGATTTAACTTTTTTCAATTTTGTGTGCTTTTTTTTTTTTTTGCGATTAAGCACTAAAGCACTAAGTAAGTGACCACACAACAATATTTCTGCACGTTTAAAGTTTATTAACCACTTCAGCCCCGGGAGAGTTTGGCTGCTCAATGACCGTGGCATTTTTTTGCAATACGGCACTGCGACGCTTTAACTGACAATTGCGCAGTCATGCAATGCTGTACCCAACCCAAAATTTTTCCCACAAATAGAGCTTTCTTTTGGTGGTATTTGATCACCTCTGCGGTTTTTATGTTTTGCACTTTAAACAAAAGAAGAGCAACAATTTCGAAAAAAACACAGTGGGGGTTATTTACGAAATGCAAATCCACTTTGCACTACAAGTGCAAACTACAAGTGCAAAGTGCCCTTGAAATCACACTGAAAGTGCACTTGGAAGTGCAGTCGCTGTTAATCTGAGGGATAGATCTGAAATGAGGGGAAGCTCTGCTGATTTTATTATCCAACCATGTGCAAGCTAAAATGCTGTTTTTTTTTATTTTCCTTGCATGTCCCCCTCGGATGTACAGCGACTGCATTTCCAAGTGCACTTTCAGTGCAATTTCTAGTGCACTTTGCACTTGTAGTGAAAAGTGGATTTGTCTTTCCTAAATAACCCTCAATATCTTTTACTTTTTGCTATAGTAAATATCCCAATAAAAAAAATTAAAAAATACAATTTTTTTTCCTCAGTTTAGGTTGATATGTATTTTTCTACATATTTTTGGTAAAAAAATCACAATAAGCGTATATTGATTGGTTTGCGCAAAAGTTATAGTGTCTACAAACTATGGGAAAGATTTATGGCATTTATATGGCGTTTTTATTATTATTATCTTTTTTTACTAGTAATGGCGGTGATCTGCAATTTTTAGCAGTATTGCGATGTTGCGGCCGACAGGTCGGACACTTTTGACACATTTTTGGAACATTGACATTTACAGAGCGATCAGTGCTATAAATATGCACTGATTACTATGTAGATGTCACTGGCAGGGAAGGGGTGAACATTAGGGGGCGATCAAGGGGTTTGCTATTGTTCCCTATTGTGTTTTCTAACTGTGGGGGATGGGACTAACTAGGAGAGATGACAGATCATGGTTTCTACTTTGTAGAAACACACGATCTGTCTTCTCTCATCTGACAGCACAGGGATTTGTGTGTTTACACACACAAACCCCCCTGCTGCTGCTCGTGCACGTGATCGCCCGTGGCCGCCGGCGATCGCGCCCACCAGCCACGCGCATTGGGTTCCTCGCTGTGCAGCGGGCGTGCCTCCAGCGGCGCTCACGCGCCCTCTGGTGGCTTTCCTGGGCAAAGCCGTATATGTACGGGATTTCGCCCAGGAGAGCCATTCTGCCGCAGTAAATCTGCATGAGCCAGTTGGTTAAGTTGATAACACATCATGTACATATGAGGTCTAATATTCATATCACTGGTACATAACACTCCCTGGTAAAATTAATTTAGAACTTGCACTTTTATTTGAGAAGTGTGACTTACTTTTGAGGGTTCCCTTTTCAAGTGACGGGCAGCGCCACTCACCCCCCTATTTTCTGTTCATTTATAACTGTGTTTACTATGCTTCAGTTTGTGAAAGAATGGGAAGCTCTGTACAGAGCTATTCCTGTTCATTCTGTGCAGCTGATGCTGCAGACATGGGGAATGGGGGCTGTGTCCTCAATCTCCTTTCTCTGTCTCCAAGGTGGAACATCATAGGTCTGTTTAGACCCCTGATATTTCACCAAACCCCCCAACAGGGATCCTAAAAAAAATAGTAAAAAAAAAAATGTTTTTTTAAAAATGGTAAAAAAAATATATATATATATAACAAAAACCTGAATATGTGATGAATCAATTCTTTTCACCCTGTGTATAATGTGCCTTTGTTTAATGTTACTACTAATGTTACTACTAATATTTATTTTAAAATGCAAAAAATTCTCAAAAATTCTAGAGCTTTACAGCCAGAATAACACATCCAAACAACTTCAGACTGCCTGTCAGGAAAGACATGGAAATTCTCATATGCACAGCAATGAGAGAACTCCTGCCCGTGGCCATGTAGCTGGTGCGCCTGCGACCACGAGCGGTTGCTCAAACCGAACAAATGTGAGTGCACATTGGTGCAATGCAGGCTATTTAAACTGCACAATGTCATTGTGTTAGTGCTGTTTGGTCTTATCCACCCTTGAGCCTTTGTGCGTTTGTTACTGTGTCTGATCTTCTGTTGCCAACTTTAGCTGAACCTGACTCTCCCTGAACGCTTGCCTCTAAACTATTCTTCTGCCTGCTCCCCTGGATTATCTGCCTTGCTATTACTGACCCTGGCCTGGCTCCTGACTATACCACTGCCTGCTGTCTGTGTCTTTATCTGCTTAAACATTGCCAACCTGGACTGTCTGACCTCGTCTTGGCCTGCATACCTGCATCTGCACCCACTTATCTGTGCCTCCCTCCAGCCTGGTCCTTCCACTTGTGTGTGCGCCTATCCAGCCACTGCTGCACATCACAACTCATATCTGCACCTGCCAGCAGAAGACTTTACGGTGCCACTCTGTGCTCCAGTGACTCCCTGTTACATTACATGGGTTCCTGAGCCAGAGCTGTAAGAGTGGCCTAGCTCGGCATTTCAGACTCCATCTCCAGGTTTGTTACACTACCACTGTGAGTGACATTAAGGTATTGTAGAATAATAAACAACATCCCACTTTTGGGCTACTCTACATCCATTAACATACTACATACAGTACAACATATATTTGATGAGGTGTTTTATTTCTTTTCAATCCACCTTAGCATATACCAAAAGGAAACCGAAAATACTACATGTAAAACAGTAAGGGGTAGATGATAAATAATTTAGGTGCAGTTGTGAAGCTTTTAATTGCACAAAAATATTAACACTATTTTAGCAGTAATTTTACCTGCTACTGCTTCACTCATTTCAGCTATTAGGTCCTTTTAGGTTAATAATGTAAAGAATGTAAAGGCTAGAGGAAATTTGTGCCACATAGGTCAAGGCTCTCTAAACTCACTCGTTAGTGATGGAGGGCTAATCACAGCATGATTACTGTCACTGCAGTGTAAATGGACCTTAATGGTCCCATTAGCAAGAAGGACTTTTTATAGAAATTGTGTAAACTTTCAGCCAGTGCAAGATAACTGAGCATGTGGGGGGTTCTAAGGTTTTAGAAATGATACCAAAGGCTCCATGGTTTCCAAATAAGTACAAAGGTACAAAGAGATTTTTGTTGGAGAGCTATAGATTTTTCCCATAAAAAATGTTTGTGGGTTGTATTCATAACTTCTGACAGGTTCGGTACTAGATCTTGCTTCCAATATCTAGTGATGCACAACTTGGCAGACAGTAGGTTATTGGCTACAATACATTGGTATATAACTGGAAATTCATCAATACCCAGATTGAGTAAGGCTAGTGCTGGATATGCCAGGGTTATGATGCCATTTACATCAGATATCAGTTGAAACGTTTTCCACCAGAAGCTGTGAATGTTGTTGCATGACCATAATCAGAGAAGGAGGCCTTAAAGTCTGATTCACATTGGATCATAGGCTTTGTTTTACAGAATGTAATTTTGTCTTGTAACACAAGCCAGTGCTAGATTTTGATGGTTGCCATGGTTTGCTACAGTATTTATTAGCAAAAAAAAAAAAGTTTTTTTTATGCAAAAATTCAATAAATGAACGAAAAACAGTAAAGCATACATAGAATGTATCTGTTACAATGTATGCCCTTTATTTCCAATGCTTTAGCAAAAACCTTAAGTGGAGAGGAGAAGCACCCCTGCAAAGATGACTTTTCTTAATTCCCTTTTGCAATATACTATGAATTTACTAATTGTTCAATATCTACTTTGTAATTACATATAATTTCAAAGTGTATATTGTGGTGCATTGTGACCCACAATGGAAGGTGCCTTAAAGGAATTCTATGGTCAAATAATACACTTTTACGTTATAACATCAGCATTGTAATATCAATACAAACTATAATTATTTTTGGCAATCCAGTATAACCTTACTTGAAAAATCACTTTTCATTTGTGATTGCTGTCTTTCTGTTGGCAATCCCTTTTCACAATTTCCTGAATTTCCTGCATGCTTTACAGCTTCTTATCTCTGCTGTTTAGTTCCCGTTTTCAATGACTAAATATCCCATCGTGCCTTGTAGCCTGCAAGCAGTGATTCCTGTATTGTCTCTGCCTTCCGAAACTCCTCCTCTCAGCTCCTCTGTAGGTCAGAAGGCAGGCTCTGTGAATCCCGTGACACAGAAATGACACCTGCTTACAAGAAATAATGAATATGTGTTACAGAATTCAAGGGAGAAAATGTGTGGGGGGTTTCACAAAGTAAGTTTACAAACTGCAGGATCATTCTTAATAATAGGAGTGGAAATATTAGAAATACAATGTGGGAAATAAATATATGCTTTTGCAATTTGACCATAGATGCGCTTTAAATATGAATACAGTTCCAGTAGCTAAATAAATATGACCTGCAAGATTCAAACAAGTATGCAAAATATAATTTTCAATAAGGTTTTGCTATAATGAGCAGTACAAAAGTCTTATGACAGGGGATTACTGCATGGCAATGATTCAGACAGAGTGGTTATGGGAAAGATAACACACACTGGCAACAGCTGAGGAGTAGAAAAATATTTTCTTAAAGTGTTTGTAAACCCTGGCAGGAAAAACAAAACAAAATAAAGACCTGCAAGACAAAGGCATAATGAGCTAGTTTGCAGAGCATACTAGCTCATTATGTAATACTCACCTGGGATCGAAGCCCCCGCTGCGGTGCCCATACACAACATCGACAGGTGACATGTCGTCCCAGAGTTACTTCCCGGTATGGCGGCTCCGGCGCTGTGATTGGCCGGAGCCGCGATGACGTCACTCCCGCGCCGGAGCCGCCGGTAATGGCACACTTACTGAAAGCAACGGCACGTACGTGCCATTGCTTCAGTGCGCATGTGCCGATTACATTAGCACATGCAAATACAGGGGATATCTCCTAAACCATTCAGGTTTAGGAGATGTCTGGGGTAGCTACAGGTAAGCCTTATTCTAGGCTTACATGTAGCAAAAAGTGTGTTGTAAGGGTTTACAACCACTTTAATAGCAATTGACTTTAATTGATTTCTGTTAAAATGAAACCATTCTACCCAAAACAACCTAATTTATCATACAAAAAAATTATTATGCTCTATTAAAGTTCAACTAAAAGCCCAGTCCTGTCCAATTACTATGTTATGCACAAATAAACTGAGCTGAACTGTGGCTACTTATGCACAAACCTTATCTGCGGTCACGTGAGTGAAAGCGCCTAATGAAATATCATTGCCTGTAGGTTACACAGCATTGCGCAATGATTTTCTTTTCTTTTCCTTTATGGTTTGCTTACCCGATTTGAGCTCACCGCTTAGACTGCTCAAGCCAGAAAACTGACAGCTGTCCCGGTCCATGACCAGCTGATGAGAGGGACATATTAAGGAGCACTTAGTCGGTCCCTACATAGGACTGAGAACTGTATGTGTGTGGACTCCACATAGCTGCGGAGGAGCAGAAATATCAGTAGTGTTCCTTCTGAGGCTGTTTTTTGCTGCACTGAATTGCACTTATACATAACGCAGGTTTTTTGCACTGTTGTATTTTGCACATGGTTTGCAGTTGGCACATGCTTGCAGATTGCACTTCTGATTTATGTGTATTTATATTAATTTATGCAACGGTTTATCTGATTTATTCACTTAGGGTTGATTTTATAGCGCATCAGTATTACATTTATTATTCACGTTTATGTTATGCACAAACCTTTAGAAAGAAAACCAAAAACTTCCTTATACCTATGTATAGTTCAAATTCAGGCGGTTCTGCAGGGACCAGCCAAATTATTATTATTTTTTCTCCAAAAGTTTATTGAAAGATAGTTCAGTTTACAAAGGTCTAGGAGAGTGACAATAATATGAGAGATCAATAGTTCAAATGCCATATGTCCATTGTTAATATAGAAAACAGTTAGGTAATTCGATTACCATAGAGATATATCTTAACTTATACTATAACTTTTGATATAATTTAAGGGAGGTCATGTTTAAACACACTCAGGATAAGTTCAAAAAAAAATATTCTTTGGTAGTCTTCTGGTGAAGGCACACAATATGCTTTAAGATTAGGGATGAGCTGAACACTCCCCCGTTCGGTTCGCACCAGAACCTGCGAACAGACCTAAAGTTCTGGGTCTATTCATTTATTACACTGCGGAGGAAGTTCCCCATCAGGTCCGCTCAGGTAGGCGGGGTCTGACGTACGAGGGGGCGGGGTCACCCGTCAGATCATAGGGGTAAGCCCCAGCTTTCCCTGCTTGAAGGGAATAGCCAATGACTTAGGCGGGATTCCGCCTACGTCATTGGCTATTCACCGGCAAGCGGGGAAAGCTGAGGCTTACCCTATGATGTGACGGTGACCCCGCCCCCTCGTACGTCATGGGGGTTTCGTGTGGAGTGGAGACTGGAGGAAACTGCAGCGCTGGACATCGGATCACCGCGGGACACTGGATTACATAGCTGGAATGGGTTTTTTATTTTTATTTTTTTAATAAAGGACTTTCCCAACTCTGTGTCTGTGTGTTTTATTTTTTTTTACACTTTCTTTGTGAAATGGTAGGGGTACAATGTATCCCTTACCAATTCACATAGGGGGGGCCGGGATCTGGGGGTCCCCTTTGTTAAAGAGGTCTTCCAGATTCCGATAAGCCCCCCACCCGCAGACCCCCACAACCACCAGGCAAGGGTTGAGAGGATGAGGCCCTTGTCCCCATCAACATGGGAACATTGTGCTTTGAGGGGTCACAGACCCCCAAAGCATCCTCCCAATGTTGAGGGCATGTGGCCTGGTACGGTTCAGGAGGGGGGGCGCTCTCTCGCCCTCCCCCCCTCTTTTCCTGCGGCCTGCCAGGTTGCATGCTCGGATAAAAGGTCTGGTATGGATTTTTGGGGGGAACACCACGCCATTTTTTTTTATTTGGCGTGGAGTTCCCCTTAAAATCCATACCAGACCTGAAGGGTCTGGTATGGATATTTGGGGGCGACCCTATGTAATTTTTTTTTTATTTGATGCAGGGTTCCCCTTAATATCCATACCAGACCTGAAGGGCCTGGTAATTGAATTTGGGGGGACCCCCACACATTTATTTATTTTTTTATCAATGACTTTTCTCTGTATTGCCGGGAGCCGACAATTCATTATAGCCGCGAGTGCTTTTAAATGACTTTTTTTCCTTCAGAAATGACACTTTGTGCAGGGACAATTCTAAGCATGGGAAACAAGCGCTACTTTACAGGCATACTATACACCCCCCCCCCCCGGTACGAAATTTAAAGGAATATTTCACTTTTATTGTTTCACTTTAAGCATTATTAAAATCACTGCTCCCGAAAAAAATTCAGTTTTTAAAACTTTTTTTGCATGATACATGTCCCCTGGGGCAGGACCCGGGTCCCCAAACACTTTTTATGACAATAACTTGTATATAAGCCTTTAAAATTAGCACTTTAGAATTCTCCCATAGACTTTTACAGGGTGTTCTGCGGCTTTTCGAATTTGCAGCGAACACCCCAAATAGTTCGCTGTTCGGCGAACGGGCGAACAAGCAATGTTCGAGTCGAACATGAGTTCGACTCGAACTTGAAGCTCATTTGTACTTAAGATATGCCAAATCACGTGTTTGTTATATTTCTTCGATACCTATATATTGACTAATCATTATAGTATCTGATGCCTCTGATGATAAAGAGAGGCTTAGTACCGTTTGTCCAGTGTGTAGCTAGCACACAAATGCAAAGGAAGATAAAATAGGGAACGTGACAAAAAAGAAAGAAAAAAAAGGGGAGTTGTACTAGTAGGGAGGGTACAGGATTTAAAGGAGCGAGCGGATCTGAAGCATTGTGGTTATGGGTGGCTTCATTTATATTGTTAGAAGGATGTTGGGAATTAAGATGTGGTATATTATCTGTTTCTTGTCCGGTTTTCGGCAGACATTTGGTATGTTTTGGAGTGTTTGAATTGAATCCAATTTGTCCATATTGCTGCACATTTGGTAGGGGAGTCTTGTGCTATGGAAATTAGTTTTTCCATTTCAGCAATTTTATTGATTTGATTGTGCCATTCATGTATGGATGGAACTTTGGTGGTACCCCAAGCTCTAGGGATTGTGAAGGACTAGCATCAAGTGTAGAGCTTGAAGGACACCGCTACTCGCTGGGTCTTCTTTTGAGGGCTTTATTTGCCCATTTTTATTAAAAGAAGTTCAAACAAAATCAAAGGTTTCCCTCGCAGGGGTTTCAACACTCCTTTTCATCAATAACATGACATTCAGCCTCCTGGCTTATACATACAGCAGTGTTGCTCAGGCCTTCCACTTCAGGCTCTTGTTTGTCTCCTACAGACTATTCCATTGGCAACACCATCCATTTAGATAGCAGCCCCTCGCTGCTCTGAGCCTAAGACTTGGGTCCACTGCTCTGACCCTCAGACCTGGGTCTCTGGCTTCCAGTGTGCAGACAACCACTCTTTGGCTTCTCCAGTGCACACTTGCACTCTATGGCTTCCCCAGTGCACACCTGCACTCGTCGGGAGGGTGGAGCCCAGAATGCTGGTCCTGACTCTACTATCAGGCCCACACACACCTGAACAATCAGTGTGCCGGTGAGTCTCAAAACCCTGATCCAGTACTGGGGATTTCATCCCACCCGGATCTCTAAGAAATCCCCAGGCTCCAGGTCCCAAAGTGGACTTTAGTAAATCATGAGGAAACTGAAAAGCCAGTTTCCTCCAAAACAAGCAAATATCCTGGAGCCCCTCAACCTGCCTGGTTGAGAATCCTGTATTCATCTACTGGTGGGTTACCACACTACCACAGGATACATAGCTTTGTTGCATTTATCAGAAACATGGTTAGTGATTTGAAGTAATGTTGAGCGTGTGTGGATTGAAGATGAAGAAGAAATTGTTCTGGCTTGAACTCTAGAGGCTGTGTCATGAAATTTTAACAGGGCACCCCTGGTCTTTCTACCAACCCTTCTGCCTCCACGCTTCAGGTTCCCAGGTTTCCCAATACCTTTGGACACCACACTGTCATGTACCTTTAACAAATTATTTAATTATTTGGTTCATCATTGACAGACATATTCAAACCAACATTACACCTCTCAACGTTGCACAGATCACCAATGCCTTTTTTTTTGGCATTTGCTAGGGCAGAGTCTACAGAGGGCACACATACTGGAGGGCCGCCATCACCCACGGGAACCTCACAGGATGTCACCTCCCCGGAGTTCACCCACTTTGCAGGCAGCTGTCCTACCACTTGACCTGTTCTGATGCCATCTGTATTTTTATCCACCTTAACAGACAAGCTCTTGTCTGATCCACATACAATTGTTACCGCACTTCTTATCCGTTTCCCTGTCTCGGGGACCTTATTAGGTTTGTCACCTAAACCAAACATTGGACTGGGGACCCCAGTCTTTTTAACCACCTTCGGTTGAGCCCCGGTCAGGATTTCTGCTGCTTTCTGGTCCACACTTGGCCCTTCCATCTCATGTGATTCTTCCACTGGTACAGCATACACGCCCTTCACCGAAAACTGACCAGTACTACCTTGGACCATAGCAGCAGAAATGCCTTCTACCTGGCTGTTAGGTGGTGAAACCTCAGACACTTTCTTTTCGCCAAAGACTCTCCCATATACCTCTTGTACAGGAAGTAACCCATCAGCATACCTAGAGGCGATTTTTAACACTAGTAATACAGTCATAAATAAACCATTTCTGTCTTGTCTTCCTTTGTGCTGTACCACCTGCCACTCAGGGGTCCACCTAATGGTACTCCGCAGTACCAGACTGTCTGACTGTGGTGGAGACACCTCAGTATAGACTGGCTGTACATCCCAAAGTTTAAGCATCTCCTTTAACACTTTTGTTAGAAACCATACCCTTGGCTCCAGACCCAAGTCCTTCCTGGGCACTTTCCTGACAATGGGGATGCAGACAGACTCACTTGCTGAGACGTGAGAGGTTGCAAGGTTTAATGGAACCTTCTCCCAGCTGGAGACAACCACAGCCTGGTGCTCTACCAGAGCGCTGCCAGGTGCTTGACTCATACCCAACTTCTCAGGTTCAGCACCAATGAACTGCTTCACATTACCAGTGACAACGTCACTTTGACACGCCATGTCAGCATAATTTTTGTAGGTTACGGACAAAGTGTCTGCTGTGTGCTCGCCCTTATATGGTCCATATTTCTCACGAGGGTTAACCCCTGCAGCAGCCACCGCACCATCAGGTATAAGCTTTGCTGCCGTCCCTCCTGCTGGCACAGCAGAAACTTTGTCCACCTTATTTTTGTGCATGAAAGCCTCATATATCAGGGACATTAGATTTTTACCCCAACTATCCCAAGCCATTGTAGCTGTGCTCCATTCACCGGCGCTCCTCAGCCCTGATCCATCCGCCCAAGGAGACACATTAGAACAGACGGGTTTAGTTACAGATTCATCACCCAAATTACGAATCATGGCAGACTTCGGTAACACATGTTTTAGCACCACAGGTTGCAATACACCACAACCACCACCTTGCTCGGGCGGCGCTTCATAAGCCTCACACACCTTTGCATTTTTCACAGGTTGTGTTAACCCACCATTTACCGGCACATTTTTAGTACTAGCAGCTTGCACTAACACATTACCATTACACGGTACTGTTCCACTCTGTCCCACCAGAGTGACATCGCAGTTGTCCATGGCAACCTCCGACTCCAATACATGAAGTTCCCTGGAGATTTCTGGGGACAACTGTGCTGTCTTACCAACAATTGCTACAGGCAACGACCCATTTGTGACAACAGATTTTGCTCTGGAAAAACTTGGGGTTTTCCCAAAAGCAGCAAACTTTTCATTAACAGTAACACTTATAGCATTTTTAGTTTTTGCAGGCTGTCCTAGCCCACTGCCATCTTGAGGCTGGCAGACATTAGACACAACACTTTTAGTCATCAACACAGGTTCTGTTTGGACTTTAACCCCTGCATTCCCACTGGGTATGAAAAAGTAATTCTCAAGCGCACATTCTGTGGCCCCACTAACTGGGGTCACTCTCACATCATCATGGACAGTCTCGTAGCCAGTTCTTTTATACCTGAAATCAGCAGTTCCAGGCATCATTTCATTAAAGATAGTCTTACCCACCACAGTAGTTGGGGGTCACCATCTTCATTTGAGTACATTGGCTTAAGAACCAGTCCTCAGCCGCACATTTACTGGCCAACTCCCCCTGGTGGACATGGGATGAAATCACAGCAGGCATCTCACACTGTTTAGCACCCCCTGCAGACACCACAGAAAACTCCTCCTTGTTGCCAGGGGTGACTGCAAACATATTTGCAAAGGAATCTTGGCCCACAGGTAAAGAGTTCTGCTCAGCAACATTACCTCCAGGTGCACCCCAGAATCTAGGGCAAGACAATATTTCGTGCCCCAGCTGGCCACATTCCATGCATGGTACTGGATGACTTTTCCCCAGTGCGTTTCTCTCCTGATGATTCCCTCCAGGCACAACTTCCACTCTCGTTGTCATGGGAGATCGCAGTCTCCCAGCAGAGCTTTGCTGGCTCTCTCCAACATGCTGTATTGGCTCCTCTGGAAGCCACTTGTCACGACCCTTGGGAGGCACACCCCATGGTCCACAGACAGCCCGACTTGCCTCCTCTGTGTTGCTATGGGTAACCACTCTCTGTCCTGGCCTTTGATCAGCCTCTCTTCTGGCATATAACACAGGCTTCTCAGATCTTTGTTTTGCTAGGTAGCTTTGCACTGGAGCCAGGGACAAAAGGCACTTGGAGACTGCATGCCCCCACTCACTGCACCGCAAACAGCGCACTTGGTTCCATGTCTTGTCAGGGTTTCCCACACTGCATCTGCTGGACCCTGTCTCAAGCTGTATCACTTTCACACTTTTCGCAACAGCTGCTGGCTTAACTGCAGCAGCGTTGCCAGGGGCAACAACACCCCTCTCCCAGGCATGGACATCCGGAAGCTCTCTTTTTGTATTGAAGGTTGGCTTGCCTTCCACTTTAGCTTGGTCCAATCCTGCCAGGTGTCGCTTGCACCAATCCACTGCAGATTCAAACGCTGGTGGACTCTCCACACTAGCCGTCATCTGTGCACTCATTGCACCAGGGTTGCTAGGGACAACAGCAGCCCTCTTTTCCCTTGTAAAACTCTGTTTAGGCATGTATGGGGTTCGATCAGGCGGTAACAACCTCTCCAGCCACAGAGCTCTATCTATCATCTCAGCCATCCATGCTTCTTTTAGGCGTTTTGATCGCCCCATACTCAGAATCACTCCAAGCACTGTCTCTTTAAGGTTAGTTACCTTTCTCTTGCAGGTTCTCCTCACCTGCACACACACAGATTATTCAGTTTCTGGCAATAAAAACACAGTTCATATAACAGATGAACTTTATTTGCCCATTTTTATTAAAAGAAGTTCAAACAAAATCAAAGGTTTCCCTTGCAGGGGTTTCAACACTCCTTTTCATCAATAACATGACATTCAGCCTCCTGGCTTATACATACAGCAGTGTTGCTCAGGCCTTCCACTTCAGGCTCTTGTCTGTCTCCTACAGACTATTCCATTGGCAACACCGTCCATTTAGATAGCAGCCCCTCGCTGCTCTGAGCCTCAGACTTGGGTCCACTGCTCTGACCGTCAGACCTGGGTCTCTGGCTTCCAGTGTGCAGACAACCACTCTCTGGCTTCTCCAGTGCACACTTGCACTCTATGGCTTCCCCAGTGCACACCTGCACTCGTCGGGAGGGTGGAGCCCAGAATGCTGGTCCTGACTCTACTATCAGGCCCACACATACCTGAACAATCAGTGTGCCGGTGAGTCTCAAAACCCTGATCCAGTACTGGGGATTTCATCCCACCTGGATCTCTAAGAAATCCCCAGGCTCCAGGTCCCAAAGTGGACTTAAGTAAATCATGAGGAAACTGAAAAGCCAGTTTCCTCCAAAACAAGCACATACCCTGGAGCCCCTCAACCTGCCTGGTTGAGAATCCTGTATTCATCTACTGGTGGGTTACCACACTACCACAGGATACATAGCTTTGTTGCATTTATCAGAAACATGGTTAGTGATTTGAAGTAATGTTGAGCGTGTGTGGATTGAAGTTGAAGAAGTAATTGTTCTGGCTTGAACTCTAGAGGCTGTGTCATGTATCAGGAGTGACCAGAACTATGTGGACTGCAACAGAGGAAACCGCAAACAGAAATAGGTGAAAGTAAGTACGTTTATTTAAGGTAAATACATATAAATGTGGATACACCACCAATACAACAAGTGAACAAACCAAACAACCAAAACAGTGACAGTAACCAACCAGCAAAAGGGAGAACCAGAATTGTAGCTAAGCCAGGCCAGGATCATTAACAGGAGATCAGCAGATGGGGTTCCAGGCGTAGACGGACAGGGACAAGAAGGAAGGAATCAGGCTACAGGACAAGGATCCAGGGATGCAGGAACAGATACAAAGGGTTCAGGATACAGGAAACAGGAATCAGGGTTCAGGTAAACAGGCTGCAGGTCAGGGCACGAGGACGATACCAGGGCAGTGTGTGTGTGTGCACGTGCCGGGCATTTATACTATTACCTGCTAACAAGCTCAGGTGACGCCTGATTGCAGAAGGTAAAATCTGCACAACACTGCCAGGATCCATCCGCTGGTGGACGCCAGTACTGCGGCCCAAAGATGACATAACACCAGCAGGTAGAAGCTCCCCTGACAGTTCCAAACTGCCAGGAGACACCTGCTGGTGGACCCCAGTACTGCACGCCAAATGATAAATATTACCAGCGAATGGAACCTTTTCTTACAGGCTGTGTGTTAATTTTGGTGATTTGCCTATGCACCTCTTCCCAAAAAGGTTTTATACATTTACATTCCCACCATATGTGTATAAGATTGACAGGCGTTTGTTTGCATCACAAGCACTGGTCTGGTATGGAGGCAGTGAAGTTGTGCAGAAGGGTTGGTGTGTGATACCACTGAGCTAATAATTTGAAGTTGTTTTCTTGGATGGAAAATTTTTTGGAACTATTGTATATATGGTGATAAATCTGCGTCCATTGTTCTTCTGTAATGTCTAACTGTAAATCTTTATTCCACGCCATACAGAAATTGCCTGAATTAATAGTGGTGTTTTCCCATAAGATTGCATAGATGGTAGAAATAGTATGCATTAAGGGGGTCTTATTGGAACATAATTTTTCGAATGGGGAAAGGGGTAGTATAAGATCTGTTTTTTTTTAATTGATTGAATGAAATGTCTTAGTTGAAAATATTTCCATGAGTTAATGGAATAGTCAGGCCATTTATGTTTTATGCTGTCCAGTGGTAGAATTTTTCCTTTGTCTAGCTGGTGGTGGATTCGAAGGTCTGTGGTGGGATGCATTCCTGTGAGGAATTGGTCTGACATTCTCAGAAGAACATCTGGGTTTTTCATCACTGGGGTGATAAAGTTTAGTGTTGTGGAGATTCCTCGTATGCGAGAGGCCTCTTTGAAGCAAGTTAAGGTAGGGCCTATTAGGGGATGTCTGCTCATAACATCAGGTGTTTGGCAATTGCGGATCCATGGTGCTTGGCATATGGGTATGTTCAAAGTGGCCTTTTCTAATGAGATTCCATCTTTGCAAGTGACAAGCTTAATAGTACGATTTTATGTCTGGAAGTCCTATACCGCCCTTAATTTTAGGTAGAGATAGTTATGTGAAGCTAATTCTCTGTTTTTTTTTGTTCCAAAGGAACTGAGTGCATGCCGTTTTAATTGTTTGAAAGAATGTGGGCGGTATAGCGATGGGTATTGTCTAGAGCAGGGATATGCAATTAGCGGACCTCCAGCTGTTGCCAAACTACAAGTCCCATCATGCCTCTGCCTCTGGGTGTCATGCTTGATACTGTCAGAGTCTCGCTATGCCTCATGGGACTTGTAGTTTGGCAACAGCTGGAGGTCCGCTAATTGCATATCTATGGTCTAGAGTTTGTATAGGATACGCGTACATTCATTTTTATGATTGCCGCTCTGCCAAACCACGAAAAACAGGACTTTTTGAAGTTGTCTTTAATGTTTTGAAGTATCGGAACGTAGTTTTTGATATATATGTAGTTGTATGCCTAAATATGTTATGTTGTCGTTTTGCCATGTAAAGGGAATTTTTTTTTGTAAGTGGATAGTTGGGAATATGGCAATGTAATACAGAGCGCTTGGGATTTTGAGAAGTTAATTTTGAAGAGGGCAAAATATTGGAATATGCTGAAATCTTTTAAGAGGTTTGGCATTTATATTAGAGGTTCTGATAGAAATAATAATATATCGTTCGCAAAGGCAGCTATTTTTTATTGTTTTCCTGCAATGTGTATACCCTTTATGTCTATATTGTCTTGAATGCTTCATAGGAAAGGTTCAAAGGCTAGAATGAATAGGATGGGGGATAGGGGACAACTTTGATGAGTACCATTTTTGATTGAGAAGGCATTCGATAGGAGGCCGTTGACCCTTACTTTAGCTGTTGGTCCAGTATATAGGGCCATAATAAGGGAGATGAGTCTAGGTCCTAGACTTAATGTCTGAAGAACTGCTTTGAGGTAGTCCCAGGCCAGCCTATTGAACACCTTTTCTGCATCCAAAGATGAGAAGAAGCCGGGGGTCTTGTTTTTTGTGAGCCAATAATTGATAACTTTTAAGGTATTGTCCCTGGCTTCCCTGCCTGGAACGAATCCTACTTGGTCTTTATGTATTAGTGTTAGTGTAGTGATAAAGGAGAGAAGCCGATTAGCTAATATTTTGGTGAATAACTTTACATTTGTACTTAATAATGAAAAAGGGCAGTAGTTAGCAGTTAAATTTGGGTCTTTACCTGGTTTTGGAATGATTGTGATATGTGCTTCCAGGAGGTTATTGGGATGCCAGTCAGGTTTTGATAGATAGTTAAATTCTCGTAAAAGGGGTTAAACAAGTATGTCAGGGAATGATTTGTAATAAGATGCTGAGAAACCATATGGGCCTGGGCTTTTCCCAGTCTTCATTTGTTTGAGTGCTGTTGCAAATTCCTCTGGTGTTAGTGGACTGTCAATGTTGTTTGGATATAAGTTTGGGGCTGTATCGTTTCAGGAAATTGTCAATTATGTTTTGTCAGGATGAATGTTCCCTGGGGGTTTTTGTTCTGGGGGAAGGTTATAGAGTTCAGCGTAACATTGGGCAAATTGATTAGCAATATCTTCACTAGATAGTATTGTCTGCTCCATTGGGAGTTAGGATCGAGCAAATTGTTGCGTTGGCTTTTTTGGATTGTAAAGCTCTTGCCGCTTTTATTACTATGTTTGTAGAAGAGTTTCTGCTGGGTTAAGGCATAGTTTTTCCTAATTCTACATCCTAACTAGGGATGAGCCGAACACCCCCCGGTTTGGTTCGCACCAGAACCTGCGAACGGACTGAAAATTTGCGTGAACTTTAGAACCCTATTAAATACAATGGACGCGAACGTTCAAAATATAACGGCTAATATGCAAGTTATTGTCCTGAAAAGGGTTTGGGGACCCGGGTCCTGCCCCAGGGGACATGTATCAATGCAAAAAGAAGTTTTAAAAACTGCTTTCAGGAGCAGTGATTTTAATGATGCATAAAGTGAAAAAAAAGTGAAATATTCCTTTAAATATCGTACCTGGGGGGTGTCTAAAGTATGCCTGTGAAGTGGCACATGTTTCCTGTGTTTAGAACTGTCCCTGCAAAAAATGACATTTCTAAAGGAAAAAAAAGTCATTTAAAACTGCTTGCGGCTTTAATGTAATGTCTGGTCCCGGCAATAGGGATGAAAATCATTGAGAAAAATGGCATGGGTACCCCCCACCCCCAGCCCACTACCAGCCACTTTGGGTCTTGTATGGATATTAAGGGGAACCCCACACCCAAATTTAAAAAAGGCCCTATATTCTCTGAACAGCAGCATACAGGCGGTGCAAACAAGACAGGGACTGTAGGTTTGTTCTTAAGTAGAATCTGTTTATAATTTGGAACAGGTAAATTTTTTTAATGTAGCTCCAGTCAAAAAAAAAAATTTTTAAGCTTTTTGGAAAACATAGGGAAGGGTTTTCACCGATGTAACATTTGTTTTGCTGTCTGTGCACCTGTTCAGAACATTTCACTTCACTTTCCATCCCAATGACAAATGTTTTTTGAAAATTTGGGGTTTTTATTGAAACAAGAATTGGTGACGAAGCATCGGTGGAGAGGAGACACCTTTTTCCCATATTAACTCTTACAGGAGAGAACTTTCCTTCCTAGGGGTAGATTTCCTCTCACTTCCTGTTGTCTCCTTCCATTTGCAAGTAGGAGTCGTTTGTAAGTTGGATGTTTGAAAGTAGGGGCCTGCCATATATACTCTGCAGAAGTTCGGCCCTTAGGTGTTGGTGTTGCCACAACACTGTAAGCCCTCACAGTTACTCTTGGTGGGCGCAGGAATGGGCCCTGCTGTGAATTATTAGATCAAGAATTGTAATTACATGCCCCTGTTGAACAGGGGCAGAAAAATTGGGCTTTTGGTGGTGGTGGTGGTGGTGTTTCCACAACACAGTAAGCCCGCACAGTTACTCTTGGTGGGCGCAGGAATGGACCCAGCTGTTAAATATTAGATCAAGAATTGTAATTACATGACATTGTTGAACAGTGGTAGGAAAAATTGGGCCTTTGGTGGTGGTGGTGGTGCTGGTGCCACAACACTGTAAGTCCTCACAGTTACTCTTGGTGGGCGCAGGAATGGGCCCAGCTGTGAAATATTAGATCAATAATTGTAATCACATGCCCCTGTTGAACAGGGGCAGAAAAATTGGGCCTTTGGTGGTGGTCTTGCCACAACACTGTAAGCCCTCAGTTACTCTTGGTGGGCGCAGGAATGGGCCCAGCTGTTAAATATATAGATCAAGAATTGTAATTACATGACATTGTTGAACAGAGGTAGGAAAAATTGGGCCTTTGGTGGTGGTGGTGGTGATGGTACCACAATACTGTAAGCCCTCACAGTTACTCTTGGTGGGCTCAGGAATGGGCCCAGCTGTGAAATATTAGATCAAGAATTGTAATCACATGCCCCTGTTGAACAGTGGTAGAAAAACTGGGCCTTTGGTGGTGGTGGTGGTCTTGCCACAACACTGTAAGCCCTCACAGTTACTCTTGGTGGCCGCAGGAATGGGCCCTGCTGTGAATTATTAGATCAATAATTGTAATTACATGCCCCTGTTGAACAGGGGCATACAAATTGGGCCTTAGGCACTGGTGCCACAACACTGCAACCCCTCACAGATACTGTACTTGGAGCGCAGCAATGAGCCCTGTTGCAAAGTATTGCATCAAAAATTGTAATTACACGCCCCTGTTTAACAGGGGCAGAAAAATTGGGCCTTAGGCACTGGTGCTGGTGCCACAATACTGCAACCCCTCACAGATACTGTAGTTGGAGCACAGCAATGAGCCCTGCTGCAAAGCATTGCATCAAAAATTGTAAATACACGCCCCTGTTAAACAGGGGCTGAAAAATTGGGCCTTACCCACTGGTGGCGGTGCCCAGAACCAAAAATGTTCTTTCAAGCTATCAGCATAAATATTGAGGAGGAAGAGGATAGTGACTCAGCATAACAGGATAGTCACTCAGCATCAGCATAGGCAGTCTTGAAGGGATCTGGCATTTCCAAAAAAATTATTCCTTTACATCAGCATCAGGTGCTTGGTAGCTGGTGTTGATCCAAGACTGATTCATTTTTATGAAGGTCAGTCGATCGACCGAGTCGGTAGACAGGCGCACCCTGTGATCGGTTAAAAAAGCCTCCAGCAGCACTGAATGTGCGTTTCGAAAGAGCGCAGGATGCAGGACAGGCCAGTACCTCAATTGCATACTGTGCAAGCTCTGGCCAGTGATCCATCCTCAAGACCCAGTAACCCAGAGGATTTTCTGTGGGAAAGGTGTCCAAGTCTGGTCTTGCCCCTTGGTATTCCTGCACCATGTAAGCGATCATACCTTGGGGCTGCGTACTAAAAAAATTCTTCTCCACTGCTCCTTCTTTGACTGACTGGAGCCTCAGCAACACGTTGTCCAGGACCAGGAATTTGTAACCTCCCAGTCTCTGGGAACACGTTGCACAGACCTTTTTGCAAGGCCTCCCAAAGATGCTTCATCCTCTGCTCCCTTTGCAACGGCAAGATAAGGTCCGCAACCTTACCCTTGTAACGTGGATCAAGGAGGGTTGCCAGCCAGTAATGATTCCTCTCCTTGATCGCATGAATACGAGGATCCTTGCGCAGGCTTTGCAGGATCAGGGAGGCCATGCAGCGTAGGTTTGCTGAGGCATTCAGTGCAGAGTCCTCTGGGTCACTGAGGACCACATGATCCGCAGCCACCTCCTCCTAGCCACGTGCAAGTCCATGGGTGTCTTGGGACTGTAATTGATCCCTTGAAGACTGCTGCTGAAGCTTAGTGCTAGGCTCCACCTCCATGCTGACACAATAATCCTCCTCCTCCTCCTCCTCCTCCTCCTCTTCCGGTGTGATAGCCGGGCCAGCAGGAGCACGGTCTGGATAAAGGGGGCTTTGAGAGGTAAGGAAGTCCTCCTCTTCCTGCCTCTGTTCTGCCTCAAGTTCCCTGTCCATTATTCCACGCAGCGTGTGTTCCAACAGGTGGACAAGAGGGACAGTGTCACTGATGCATGCACTGTCACTGCTCACCATCCTCGTGGCCTCCTCAAATGGTGCCAGGACAGTGCATGCATCCCTGATCATGGCCCACTGGCGTGGGGAAAAAAAACAAGCTCCCCTGACCCTGTCCTGGTGCCATATTGCAACAGATACTCATTGATGGCCCTCTGCTGCGGTTGCAGCCGCTGCAACATGTTCAACGTAGAGTTCCACCTGGTGGGCATGTCACAGATTAGGCGGTTCTTGGGCAGGTTGTAATCTTTTTGCAGGTCAGCCAGCCGAGCACTGGCATTTCCAGGCACAGAGTTTCCTGGCCTGCTTCAGGACCTCCTGTAAGCCCGGGTACTTGCCCAAGAACCGCTGCACCACCAAGTTAAGGACGTGAGTCAAACAGGGCACATGGGTCAGTTGTCCCTGTCGGAGTGCGGAGAGGAGGTTGGTGCCATTGTCGGAAACCACCTTTCCTGGCTTAAGCTGGCATGGCGTCAACCACCTCTGAGCCTGTCCCTGCAGAGCTAACAGAATCTCTGCCCCAGTGGGGCTCCTGTCCCCCAAGCACACCAGCTCAAGCACCGCATGGCATCTTTTTGCCTGCGTACTTGCGTAGCCCCTTGAACGCCTACGGAGCACCGCTGGTTCAGAGTACAAAGCACAGGTAGAGGCCAGGGAGGAAGAAGAAGAGGAGGGCGTGGAGGAGAGAGGTGTGTCAGAATCACCAGTAGTAATATTTTGGAGGCGTGGTGGCAGAACAACCTTCAGCACCTTGTCCTGCATCCTTTCTAGCTGCCAGCAGAGTCACCCATTGCGCCGTGAAAGATAGGTAACGTCCCTGTCCGTGCCTGCTGGACCATGAGTCAGCGATATTATGCACATTACCGATGACCGCCCTGTCCAGCGTGGCCAAGACATTGCCTTCCACATGCCGGTAGAGAGCCGGAATCGCCTTCCTTGAGAAAAAGTGTAGTTTGGGAACCTGCCACTGAGGAACCGCACATTCAACAAACTCACGGAAGGGGGCAAAGTCTACCAACTGAAAATGCAGCAGTTGAAGTGCTAGCAAATTAGCCAAGCTAGCATTCAACCGCTGGGCATGTGGATGGCTGGGAGCAAATTTCTGTCGCGGTGCAGCAGCTGGGGCAGGGAAATTTGCCTGGTACAATCGGACGTCGTTGTACCGAAAGGAGATTGCCCGCAAGTACTTGGCTGTGACTGTGACACACCTAATTCTACACCTTCATTCCTCTCAGTGCAGGTTTCAGAGAGGACTGAAGGTATAGTGGGGTTTGAGATCCCAGCTGATGAGGAGCAAGGAGAGGTCCGCTTTGTTCTTTGGTGTGGGTCTTTTAGGTACGCCTGCCAGCGGACTGCATGGCAGATCGACATATGTCTGGTCAAGCACGTGGTGCCCAAGCGGCTGATGTTTTGACAACGTGAGATACGCTTCAGACATATGTTGCAAATGGCAACAGTACGATCTGCTGCACACGTCTGAAAAAAGGCCCACACCAAAGAACTTTTGGAATAATGCGCAGAGACAGCAGCGCCCTGCACATGCGGAGCTCTGTGGTGTGATGCAGTCGGTGTGCTGCACTTAAGCTGCCCCCTGGAAGGCATCCTGCCTCGTTAGAGATGTGCCTCCTCCTCTCCTCCTCTCTCCTATCAGGCACCCATGTGGAGTCAGTGACCTCATCATCCCATCCCTCCTCATCACTGGAGAAAATCTGGCAGTATGCTGCAGCTGGGGGAACATGACAGCCAGATAGCTGTCCTTGTCGGGCACCCCCTCTCTCTGGGCTCACGTTACTGCCTTCCTCTAGCTGGGTTCCATCATCGGACCCTTCAAAATGCTGGGCATCCTCCTGGAGCATGTACCCAACACTGTGGTCAAACAGTTCGGGGGACTCCTCAGGAGGACATGGTGGGGCTAGGGAAGGAGTGACTGATGCCATTGAGCTGAGGGAAGAGGCCACTTTGGCAGCTGCTTTGCCAGACAAAGTACCCTGAGCCTGGGTGAGAGGGGATGAGGAGGATGAGGACGGCTTGGACATCCACTCTACCAAATCATGGGCATGTTGCGGCTCAGCATGGCCATCTATTGAAAAGAAGGACAAGCGTGTCCCACGGCCACGTGCTGATGAGGATGCACCGTGTCCACGACCAGCACTGTTGCTTCTAGACACAGTGCCTGCTTGCCCTCCTTTATTGCCTTGTGACTGTCTGCCTCTCTTTGTTTGCCTTCCAGACATACTAATGGCCTGCAGTGAGATGTAGCTGCACAAAGCTGGGATGTATATATATATATATATATATATATGTATATATATATATATATGTGTGTATATATATATATATATATATATATATATATATATAAAATGCAGCTATCAGACTCCACTGCCCAAGCGCCGTCATTTTTCACTTTCACTTGCTTTTACAATACAGTACATCTGTTGTGCAGGCAGCTACCCCCATTTTTTCCTGACAGCGCGGTTTTCCCCCCTCTTTTTTCTCTTTATATCAGATAACATAGTTAAACTTTATCAATTTGTATTTATTTTTGGATTCACTAGATCAAACCTTGTCGTAATATGTAACATAAAAAGATGAGATATTGTTAGGGACTCAAAATGTCCAACAGGTATAACTTTTCCTGGCGTAATTATGAGTATCATATGTGCCTGTATGAAAACTGGATTTTCTGTGAACAGTATTTGCTCACAAAACCATTTCTTTATATCACTTTTAGAGGGCTTCAGCGAGGGTGTATCTTGGCCAGGTAAATCTTTTTATATATAAGTCCATTGTCTATATTTTCAAGAATGAGTCTATAGTATGGGGGTATGTAAAGTTGTAAATAAAGTAGAGTTGTAGGTCTTGATTTAGCGGTAAATTGTGACAATTATACTCACTACCCTTAAAGTTGGGTGAATGGTTTTAACTTTCTGGGACCATACATGAGAGTCCTTGCAGGTTTAGATAAAGAAAGGGTCAGTCTTTCCTGAGTTTGCGATGGACTGGAGAAGCTGGAATACTCCCTCCGCCTGGTAAACCTCGGTTGGCTGGAGGAGGGGAATTTTGAGAAGGAGAACAGCCTCTTCTTAGTGCTGATGATGCACTGTAATGGTTAAATTTCCATGGTTCTTTAGGTGGGTGTGTTGCAGGTAGGTCACTATACCAGTTAGGTAGATCTATTAGAGGTAGGTTAAATTTCTCACAGAAGGAACATAGGTCTTCCAGTACTTTCAGTAAAGTTGGTCAGCTTGGGGGACCTGCTGATAGGCAAAAGGGGAATTTCCATCTATAAGTAATTATTTTCTCGCTAAGGAGATCCAGCAGGGGGCGCAGGTATTTGCGTTGTTAAAATGTTATTTGAGAGCGGTCCTTGTATAGTTTAATTCCTGTGCCGAGGTATAGAATTCGATCTCTTGCTTTTGCTCTGCGTAAGATGTCTTCTTTGAGTTGAAATTTGACATTGTTAAAGACCACATCCCTAGGGGGTTCGTTGTCTCTACCCCTGGATCTTAAAGCTCTATGATATCTTTCCATTTTGATGGGTGCTTCTGGAGGTCTTCCTAAAAGATCATAAAAAACTAAAGTCTGGCGTAGTTTTTCTGAATCCACGGTTTTGCTAGACCTCTCACTCTAAGATTGTGTCTGCGCTCTCTGTTATCTAGATCTTCTAGGTGGCGTCTTATATCTCACAAATGCAGGGTGTGAGTGTCAATTGTTTAAAGAAAAAAGTGCCTGTGCGCCTGCCACTGGGTGTTACTACACTAGCAAAGTGCAACGTGCTAAAACAGAATAATAAAATAAATAAATAAGAACCACAGCAGCTAGCTTCTAAAATGTAACCAACATCAACAGATATAAAATGAAAAATGAAGCAGCGCTAAGTGTCAGTGAATACAATAACCGTGCTACAACTGTGTCAATTGTTTGTTTTGTACCTTGTATTTCCTACTCATGGGGGGCAGATATCTCTTCCACCTCCTCTAGTCTGATTACAACTCCCTGAAAATCAAGACATAGGTCTGCTATGGCCTGCTGATAGTGTCTCTTTAATATCTGCAGCTACAGAACGCAGATCTTTGAGGCTTAGGGTATTTGTTCCCTTCTCTGGCGCAGCGTCAGCTCGTGTGTCTGCAGCAGTGAAAGCTTTTCTGGCCTGGCTCAGCCTGGCATGCCTCGTGGAGGATTTAGATCCCTGTGGGGCTTCCTCCATGTTCCATGATCGGGAGTGGAAAAGATACAGGATATTGCGTCCGGGCTGTGAATTGGATCCTCAAGGTGAGCGGGACCGTTGCGGTAAGTATTTCCCGTCGTTTTTGCCCATAGAGCTGAAATAAGTCTCCCTCTTTAGCTGTTTAACAGACCACGGAGTGTGGGAGGATTAGAATCCAACGATCTATGCCCTTTCAAATTTTGATCCATGTTGGCCGCTCTGGTTTTTCTAGCGATCAACTTCTGTTCAACTACCCTGTTGGGAAAAAGTCACTTGAAAAAAAACGTGTTTTCCAATTGCAGGGAAGTTCCCCCACTGTCAGAATACAATGACACACAGGGGAGGGTTCCCCTATTCGCCTCAAAAGTGTGAATTGGGTTCAACCCGCTGATTGAATAAAAAAACTGACTAATTTATGGCCAGCCTTACCTTTCCTGGCTGAGCCAAATCCTCTTTCACTTGTGCCTCACATGCTCCCCCTCCCAGACCCTGCAGATCACAGTGTGCACACCTTTCTTACATTTATGTACTATAAGCATTAAAATCTTTATATAGTTTGTGCCCCTGTAATTAGGATAAATGGAAAAAAATTATGATTTTCCTGCAAAAAAGAGAGAGGTTTTGTTAAATAATTTATATATATCAAAACTGCAAGATTTTCCCCAGTCACCAAATTCCTGAGAGCATTTTCTATGAAACAAAATGAGTTTACTGACAGACCAAGCTTTTGTTTATTTTGATGCAATTGATTACATATTTCACAATCCAATTGTGAAAAAAACTTTCAGACTTTGCGATTTTTTTACTGAGTGATGCTCACATCTACATATACATGGCCTCTACTTATTTTCTGCCACTAAGCCACACTTAATGTCATTTACTATAGCTGTCGAATACCACAGCCTCCACTCTCCACTGAGGTTCATACACTAAGAGGAATGGTAAGCTTAATCTTGACCTGAAAGCTCAGATCAGTGATCATTGAACAAGAATCTGTCCACTTCAGTTATATAAGATACAATTTTTTTTAATTTGACATGTCTTGCTCTGTTGAAATTGACCCATGGGTTCCAATCACATCCTACTTCCTGAGTGGTAAGTGAGAAGCTCCATTTTCAGTCCCAGTGTTGCAATAAGACAATATTGGGTAGAACAAAAACAATAATCACCAAAAAAAGGGAACAACTTCAGGTAACTCCAAAAAAGTTCAATCTTTATTATATAGATTCATTATTAAGACAATAAATTTATGTTACTTAATGGTTTATTAAGAAATTAGCTGATTAAAAGATGAACACAGGAGTGTCCACCTATATCTAACAACCTGGTGGCCCGGGACAACCAATAAGAAGAAAGCTGACAGTTACATGATAAATAAGAGAAAGCAGAGATCCCTATTCTGGTTAATGCAACAGTGTTCCTTTTGAAGACTAACATTTTTAACCACTTCAGCCTCGGAAGAATTGGCTGCTCAATGATCGGGCCATTTTTTGCGATTCAGTACTGCGTCGCTTTAACTGACAAATCCGCGGTCGTGCGACGCTGTACCCAAACAAAATTTATGTCCTTTTTTCCCCACAAATAGAGCTTTCATTTGGTGGAATTTGATCATCTCTGTGCTATAAATAGAGTTGAGCGGACACCTGGATGTTCGGGTTCGACGGAACTTCGGGAAAAAGTTCGAGTTCGGGACCGAACTTGACCTGAACTTGACCCTGAACCCAAACCCCATTGAAGTCAATGGGGACCCAAACTTCTGAGGACTATTTGGGCTTGTTTCCCGTGCTTAGAACTGTCCCTGCACAAAGTGTAATTTCTGAAGGAAAAAAAGTCATTTAAAACTCACTCACAGCTATAATGAATTGTCGGCTCCCGGGAATACATAGAAAAGTCATTGATAAAAAAAAAAAGTGTGGGGGTTCCCCCAAATTCAATTACCAGGCCCTTCAGGTCTTCTATGGATATTAAGGGGAACCCTGCCGCAAATTTAAAAAAAATGTGTGCGGTTCCCCCAAATATCCATACCAGGCCCTTCAGGTCTGGAATGGATTTTAAGGGGAACTCCACCCCAAATGTAAAAAAAAATTGCGTGGAGTACCTCCAAAAATCCAGACCAGACCCTTTATCTGAGCACGCAACCTGGCAGGCCGCAGGAAAAGAGGGGGGACGAGAGAGCGCCCCCCCTCCTGAACCGTACCGGGCCACATGCCCTCAACATGGGGAGGATGTCCCCCCCATGTTGATGGGGACAAGGGCCTCATCCCCACAACCCTTGCCCGGTGGTTGTGGGGGTCTGCGGGCGGGGGGCTTATCGGAATCTGGAAGACCCCTTTAACAAAGGGGACCCCCAGATCCCAGCCCCCCATGTGAATTGGTAATGGGGTACATTGTACCCCTACCATTTCACAAAGAAAGTGATGGGGAACTTTAGGAGGGGTGGGTGTATTCATTTATTAGTAATAAATGAATACACCCGCCCCTTCTAAAGTTCCCCATCATGTCCGCTCAGCCAATGACGTAGGTGTAAGGCTGAGGACCTGATGCGGAACGTGAGAAGGGGCGGGTCTATTCATGTATTAAACTGTGGAGGAAGTTCCCCATCAGGTCCGCCCCCTCGTATGTCAGACCCCACCTACGTCATTGGAAATTCCCCATCAGGTCCGCTCAGGCTCAGCCAATGACATTTCGTGTGGACAGCGCCGGACATCGGATCACCGTGGGACACTGGATTTCATCGCTGGAATGTTTTTTTTTTTTTTTTTAATAAAGGACTTTCCCAACGGTGTCTGTGTATTTTTTTTACAATTGTTTACACTTTCTTTGTGAAATGGTAGGGGTACAATGTACCCCATTACCAATTCACATAGGGGGGGCCGGGATCTGGGGGTCCCCTTTGTTAAAGGGGTCTTCCAGATTCCGATAAGCCCCCCGCCCGCAGACCCCCACAACCACCGGGCAAGGGTTGTGGGGATGAGGCCCTTGTCCCCATCAACATGGGGACATCCTCCTCATGTTGAGGGCATGTGGCCTGGTACGATTCAGGAGGGGGGGGCGCTCTCTCATCCCCCCCCTCTTTTCCTGCGGCCTGCCAGGTTGCGTGCTCGGATAACGGGTCTGGTCTGGATTTTTGGGGGTACTCCACGACATTTTTTTTTAAATTTGGGGTGGAGTTCCCCTTAAAATCCATACCAGACCTGAAGGGCCTGGTATGGATATTTGGGGGAGCCGCACGCATTTTTTTTAAAAATTTGCGGCAGGGTTCCCCTTAATATCCATACCAGACCTGAAGGGCCTGGTAATTGAATTTGGGGGAACCCCCACACTTTTTTTAAATTTTTTTATCAATTACTTTTCTATGTATTGCCGGGAGCCGACAATTCATTATAGCCACGAGTGAGTTTTAAATGACTTTTTTTCCTTCAGAAATTACACTTTGTGCAGGGACAGCACGGGAAACAAGCGCGACTTTACATGCATATTGCTGAACACCGGACCCGAACCCGAACATACAGTCAATTGTTCGGGTCCGGGTCCGGGACCCAAAAACCCAAAAGTTCGGTACGGACTCGAAATTTACAGTTCGGGTCCGCTCAACCCTAGCTATAAAAAAAAAAAGCGTAAATTTTGAAAAAAACACAATATTTTGTACTTTTTGCTATAATAAATATCCCCAATTTTTTTTTTTTTTTAAAAAAGCTATTTTTTTCTCAGTTTTGGCCGATATTTATTCTTCTATACAAGTTATAGCGTCTACAAAATAGGGCATGGATTTATAGCATTTTTCTTATTTTTTTTACTATCTGCGATTTTTATTGGGACTGCAACATTATGGCGGACACATCAGACACTTTTGACACATTTTTGGGACCATTGGCATTTATACAGCGATCGGTGCTATAAAAATGCACTGATTACTGCAAAAATGTCACTGGCAGGGAAGGGGTTAACACTAGGGGGTGATCAAGGGGTTAATTGTGTTCCCTAGGTGTTTCTAACTGTGGGGGGAGGGGCCTGACCTAGAAGAAATGACAGATCATGGTTCCTAGCTATTAGGAACTCACAATCTCTCTCTCCTTACAGAACAGAGCAGGGATTGGTGTGTTTACACACACGCGTCCCTGTTCTGCCTCTCGTGCCCGCGATCGCTCGCGGCCGGCAGTCATCGCGACCGCCGGTCACCAGCATCGGAACCCTCGCGATGCAGCGGGCGCGAGCGCGCGCCTGCTGTCCCACTTAAAGGGCCCGACGTACCGTATTTTTCGCTCCATAAGACGCACCTGACCATAAGACGCACCTAGGTTTTAAAGGAGGAAAACAAGAAAAAAAATATTCTGAACCAAACGGTGTACTAAAATATTTTATATTATACTACTACTATAGGTGGGTGGTGGACACACAGCAATACCAGCCCCCCTATCAAATCAGCTCCAGCTACACTATATCTGGTGGTGGACACAGCAACCCCCCCCCCCCTTCCCAGATCAGCTCAGGGTGGCAGCGCAGACACAAACACCCCTTAAGCCAATTCTATCACAACAGCTCAGGTGACTGGGCTGTGGATACCATGCCAGCTTACACCTCCCACCCCCTTATCAACAGCTCACCTCAGGCAGCGGAGGACACTGCCATTACAATCCACAACCCCCTCTTGTGCTGGCTGGCTGGCTCTTAGCCTCAGATGTACCCAGGAAGCAGCTAGAAATGAGGACTGGGGACATCGTTTACAGCAGCAGATGCTGAGGGAAGGAGCAGGAAGTCAGACTGGACCAGACCACGGCGCCGGGTGGCGGGGGGGGTTCCGGCTGCAAAAAAAAAAACAGCAAGGGCTCTCACTGCTTTTGGGATGGTGTCACCTCAGGCGGATGACACCCGACCTGGGTGCGGAACACACCCCCATAGCAATGCTACTGACAACCTCTATGTTTTGACACCCGGGGCAAAATGCCTCCCCCCGCTCCCCCTTGGTATGCCCCTGCCAGGATGCGCCTCACATCCTGTCCTCTCTCCTTCACAGAGAAGCCGAGTGCTGGGATTCTGATGCGGTGGCGGCGGCGGCGGCGACGGGGGGGGGGGCAGTGCCTGGTCAGTATTCGCTCCATAAGACGCAGGGACATTTCCCCCTATTTTTTTGGGGGGAAAAAATGCGTCTTATGGTGCGAAAAATACGGTACTTGCCGACCTGCCACAGTATAATGACGACGGCTGGTCGGCAAGTGGTTAAATTACATTGATAAATCAGTAATATAAATTGAAGCAGGCTATAATAATATAAAGTACATGCTCCGAACAAACTTCTAATGCCTTGTACACACGACTGGAATTTCCGATGGAAAAAGTCAGACGGATTTTTTTTCAACGGATATTCCGACCGTGTGTGTGCCCCATCAGACTTATTATTTTTATTGGAAATTCCGTTCGTCTGTAGGGAACTCCGACGGGGGAAAAAAACACGCATGCTCAGAATCAAGTCAACGCATGCTCGGATGCATTGAACTTAATTTTTCTTGGCTCGTCGTAGAGTTGTACGTCACCGCGTTCTTGACGGTCGGAATTTGGTGTGACAGTGTGTATGCAAGACAGCTTGAACGGAATTCCGTCTGAAAAATCCAGAGTTTATCCCGACGGAAAATCCGATTGTGTGTACAAGGCATAATTGTCTGCAATTTGTCAGATTTTTTTCTGGACTACATGATTACATTGCAGACTATATGATTATTTTGAGTGAATTGTGCCCCTGCGTGGAAATATTATTTAGCATAGTGTCAGTACATTGGTTTATTTTTTTGTACATGCCAATATACAGTGGTTACGGAAAGTATTCATACCCCCTTAAATGTTTCACTCTTTGTTATATTGCAGCCATTTGCTAAAATAATTTAAGTTCATTTTTTTCCTCATTAATGTACACACAGCACCCCATATTGACATAAAAACACAGAAATGTTGACATTTTTGAAGATTTATTAAAAAAGAAAAACTGAAATATCACATGGTCCTAAGTATTCAGACCCTTTGCTCAGTATTTAGTAGAAGCACCCTTTTGATCTAATACAGCCATGAGTCTTTTTGGAAAAGATGCAACAAGTTTTTCACACCTGGATTTGGGGATCCTCTGCCATTCCTCCTTGCAAATCCTCTCCAGTTCTGTCAGTTTGGATGGTAAACGTTGTTGGACAGCCATTTTTAGGTCTCTCCAGAGATGCTCAATTGGGTCTAAGTCAGGGCTCTGGCTGGGCCATTCAAGAACAGTCACGGAGTTGTTGTGAAGCCACTCCTTTGCTATTTTAGCTGTGTGCTTAGGGTCATTTTCTTGTTGGAAGGTAATCCTTTGGCCCAGTCTGAGGTCCTGAGCACTCTGGAGAAGGTTTTCGTCCAGGATATCCCTGTACTTGGCCGCATTCATCTTTCCCTCGATTGCAACCAGTCGTTCTGTCCATGCAGCTGAAAAACACTCCCACAGTATGATGCTGCCACCACCATGCTTCACTGTTGGGACTGTATTGGACAGGTGATGAGCAGTGCCTGGTTTTCTCCACACATACCGCTTAGAATTAAGGCCAAAAAGTTCTATCTTGGTCTCATCAGACCAGAGAATCTTATTTCTCACCATCTTGGAGTCCTTCAGGTGTTTTTTAGCAAACTCCATGCGGGCTTTCATGTGCCTTGCACTGAGGAGAGGCTTCTGCCGGGCCACTCTGCCATAAAGCCCTGACTGGTGGATGGCTGCAGTGATGGTTGACTTTCTACAACTTTCTCCCATCTCCCGACTGCATCTCTGGAGCTCATCCACAGTGATATTTGGGTTCTTCTTTACCTTTCTCATCAAGGCTCTTCTCCCCCGATAGCTCAGTTTGGCCGGACGGCCAGCTCTAGGAAGGATTCTGGTCGTCCCAAACGTCTTCCATTTAAGGATTATGGAGGCCCCTGTGCTCTTAGGAACCTTAAGTGCAGCAGAAATCTTTTTGTAACCTTGGCCAGATCTGTGCCTTGCCACAATTCTTTCTCTGAGCTCTTCAGGCAGTTCCTTTGACCTCATGATTCTCATTTGCTCTGACATGCACTGTGAGCTGTAAGGTCTTATATAGACAGGTGTGTGGCTTTCCTAATCAAGTCCAATCAGTATAATCAAACACAGCTGGACTCAAATGAAGGTGTAGAACTATCTCAAGGATGATCAGAAGAAATGGACAGCACCTGAGTTAAATATATGAGTGTCACAGCAAAGGGTCTGAATACTTAGGACCATGTGATATTTCAGTTTTTTCTTTTTTAATAAACCTGCACAAATGTAAACAATTCTGTGTTTTTCTGTCAATATGGGGTGCTGTGCGTACATTAATGAGGAAAAAAATGGACTTAAATGATTTTAGCAAATGGCTGCAAAATAACAAAGAGTGAAACATTTAAGGGGGTCTGAATACTTTTCGTACCCACTGTAAGTGCTATGGGGAAGTGTAGGGTAATGAGTTATTGTTCTTTTGTGTTTCCTCTTATGAGCAACATTATCTATTTTTTTTGGTAGTGCACAGTTGACATTTCTGCGTTGGTAGGGATGTGAAGTCTTAGCTATTTCATTTATATTTATGTAGAGCTCACTCCCACAGCACCTTAAAGTATAAGGTCTCTACAGTCTTTTTGCATAGTTGCGCCTGCAGCCAGGAAAACAGTCACAGTCACTCCTTTGGCTCAATGGACAATCTAGGGGTATGCTTTTCAGATGCTTTATTGCAGAACTTGAACTTGGATAGGAGTAAGGTAAGTGTGGAATACTCCAGAAACTTTAACAGCAACTTGAGGACACTAATCTTCCTCTTGAGATTCTGAGCAAAGTCCTTGCACAAGCAGTTAGTGGACTGAGCTATAACAGGACACTAGGCACAATCTCCCCCCTAAGCAATGCTGAATTTACCACCTGAGGGACGGCAACAGCACACAGTCTCAGGAATTTCTCACTCCAGTCTATACCAGTGGCGGCTGGTGCAAAAAAATTTGGGGGGGCGCAAACACACAATTTTTTTGGGGGAAAAAAAACATTAATTGCAGCCACTGTGCCATCAAATGCAGCCACTGTGCCATCAAACGCTGCCACTGTGCCATGGATTGCAGCCACTGTGCCATCAAACGCTGCGACTGTGCTATCAAATGCTGCGACTGTGCCATCAAATGCTGCGACTGTGCCCATCAAACGCTGCTACTGTGCCATCAAATGCTGCCACTGTGCCATCAATTGTAGCCACTGTGCCATCAATTGCAGCCACTGTGCCATCACATGCTGCGACTGTGCCATCAAATGCTGCAGCTGTGCCCATCAAAATCTGCCAGTGTGTCCATCAAATGCTGCCACTGTGCCAAATGCTGCCAGTTTGAGTGTGCCACTGGCCGCTCGCCGTCTGCCCAGCACTTACCCTGTCTTGTGGTGCAGCGGGTAAGTCCTCATGTCCTCATGTCCCGTCAGGTGTCCAATAGCGACGCCTGTTGTTTCAGTCAATCAGGTGACAGGTGACCAGACCTGACCAACCTGATTGGCTGAGAAGCGGGTCAGTGTTAGGGAAGCAATGTATTAGGTTCTCTAACACTGAGTAATCAGCGAACTCACAGCAGTGCGCCCACTGTTTACCCTTTTGGAAGCCTATTAGAGCCCACAGGCTCTAATCAGGAAGCCTATTAGAGCCTATGGCTCTAATCAGGCGCTTCCAAAACACACCTGCCGCTGTAATTCATATGCCCGGTGCCCGACAAGGGGCCGGGCACATGAATAGGGGGCGGCAGCGGCGACCATAGATAGATTCATGCAATGCATGAATCTATCAATGGTGAGAGAGAGAGTGACAGGAGAGGAGGGCGGCACTCCTGCGCCCTTTATGGACGCACTGTCAATGGTCTATACTCACTGGGCAGCACAGTGGTGTAGTGGTTAGCACTTTCACCTAACAGCAAAAGGGTCACTGGTTCGAATCCCGACCATGACACCATCTGCCTGGAGTTTGCATATTCTCCCTGTGTCTGCGTGGGTTTCCTCCCACACTCCAAAGACATGCTGGTAGGTTAATTAGATTGTCCAAAAATTGGCCCAGTATATATGTATGTGTGTCCCAAGCATGTCAAGATCCTACGGGGTAAATGACCGCACCAGCCAGCAAGACACTGGCTGCAAAAAGCGGCTTGAGGTGATTCAGTTTGCATTGTAGCGCTATATAAGTCTTTCACTACATCCTGGCCAGTAAAAGGAGCTAGATTAAGAAGATCAGTATCTCCCTGCTCACTATGGTCATACGCATTGAGGTCCATGGGTAAGACTGTGTTTATAAGCATTGTTTAATAATAATAACTAATGTCCTTGGATAGTTGAATGCCTCCTTCTAATATTTTTCAGACACCTTTTCGACAGAATCGGCCCCCAAGCTATCCTAGCTTGGACCTCAATGAACAGCATAGCAAGCCTGCCTGGGAGGATAGCAGACCTTCAGGCTGGGATCTCCCTTTCTAGGACAAGAACCCCTCTGCTTCAGGTCTCAGAGTATATATTCTCCTTCCCTGCCAGCATTTGGGAACCTCTCCCTAGGGATTGGCCAAGGCTACATAAATATTCAGCTGCCGGTTCGAATATTCCAGTCCACTATCTTCCAGAACCTTTCCAGACAGACAGGGGGAAGCAATCAACCCTGCAGCCAGTGAAACACAGAACAGACCAAAGCAACCATATGCAGCTCAACTGATTCCAGTGAGCAAGTAACTAAATTTACCTAACGTAGTACCTATCTAAAGTTAAAGTATTTTTTTTTTATGACTGCAAATTATGTCTTTAACGTGTTCTACTTTTAACTGCATATTATTGTTGGACACGTGTTGTAAAAATAAATAAAGGCAACCCGTAATTTATAAATATATTATATAGTATATACATAGGAGAAAACAGGAAATTATATTTTCAGAAGCCTTTTGTACATAAACATTGCATATAACTTCTCTAGTGTTAACTTACAAACAAAAACACAAATAATAATCAAATGGAGAAGGAGAAAAGGGAGTTAGTTAGAACTACAGTAGTTAGAGTAGACTATTAATAAGGGGTTACGCCGAGGAACGTTTTATAAAAAAAAAAATACTTGTCAGATTGCTTTAACTCACATCATCTGCCAATTGAAGTTCATCCCTTTGATGTGCAAATAAATGAACACAATGATACAAATTAACATTATGTTACTTTGTATCCTTGTGTCTGGAGTAGTGTTGTTTACTGAAAGACTGGTGTAAAGATCTTCAGGATTAAGAGGACACCACACCAATCCTTGAAGGATATAAATTAATTTGTAACATTACAGACAATGAACAGTGGAGGGAGACACAATTTAAGATTATACATAGGGCATTTATATCAGCCCTTATGGACTCTTCCATTCCTCTACTGGCAGTCTGTCTCTGGTGTGGTGATAGCAGGCCGATGCTACTACACTGTTTCTGGACATGTACACGAATTCAGGACTATTGGGATCAAATTATCCCGTATATCTCTGGAATCACAACGACAAGGTTGCCTAAGGATCCACTAATCTGCCTGTTTAGTTGTACTTCTTCTACCGCCTCTACCTCAGTGAACACTGGGAAACCATTATCCCTGACCCCTTGGATGCATCTCTGTCTTTTAACAGACAGAAGGTCCTCCTGCCAGCCTGGACATCTACCCATAGCCCATCACTTTCTACAGTTAAGAAGGAGCTGAAGACGCTTCTCTATCTGGAAAAGCTGGACACTATGCTACAGAACTTTGAATCCACCAAGTGTTTCTTTACTCGCTGGAAAGCCTATATTGAACACTCTTTCTCACCGACAGGAATCCACCAATTCATGACCACCTTTCAATTTACTGCCTGGTACGCCGAGGTGAACCTTACCATACCTTTGGGAAAACTCAAACTACTGTATTCTACACTCACTCTGGGCAGTGAACCCCCTCACCCTTGCGGGGTGCTGTCTGCATCCATCCTCTAATAGACATGTCCTTACACTATAATCTTCAGCTGTAACACCTGTATTTCCTAGCTGCATGTCTTTGTAATGATTCTGTAACATAAAAAAGTTTAAGGCTAAAATGACCCCAGCTTACATTTCCGCTTTTGCTATATACCCTGTATTGTTGATATTGATATATTTCTTACCACTGTGCTTGTGGTATTTGACAGGGTTATCCCTATCATCCATGCTTGTAAGTTCCCTCCCCTTTTTTATGCTCATTCCTGATTGTTTAGGATGCTTTGATTAGATGGTAGGCCATTAAATATCCTGTATTGATTATTGTACTGCCTTATGACTGTTGCCTGCTATCTCACATTGCACATTTACAAAAACGTTTTCTGTTCTGTGAGCATTGTCTGTCTTTTAATTCCTTTTTCATTTCTTATTTTTCCCAGCATAGCTGTACTATGGAGAACCTGAATAAAAGTTTCTTAAAAAAAATACCTATTGGAAAACATCACAACATCTTACCTCAGTATTCTTCTTATGCCGCGTAGACACAGCCAGACTTGCCACCGGAAAATCCTCAGTCAGAATTTCCGACGGAAAAATAGAGAACCTGCTCTCTATCTAAGTCTGTCGCAAATTCAGACGGAAAAAGTCCAATGGGGCATACACACGGTCGGAATATCCGACCAAAAGCTCCCATCTAACTTTTTCCATCGGAAAAATCCGACCGTGTGTACGCGGCATTAGGAGTCTTGATGCATCAACAGGGTGGCTCTTGGTAGGAGTTATGAAAATATTAAAATGCTTTGATGGGTGGAAGTCAGTTTGAAAGGGTGGGCTTTCCTAGGCAGGCTGCATTCATTTACAGACTTTTCAACGTAATGCCCACATGTGATGCTGAAACATTATGTTTGAAAAAACTAAAATCCAATTAATAAAATGGGTGGGCCAAGGACAATTTGGTTGGGGAGGAAAGGTGTCCTCCAGCCGGGAAGTGAGGCAGGTACTATATAACTTGCTGCAGCTTTTCATGCACATTAGAAGAAGTGCACAGTGTGCAGTGAAATTGGAGTAAGCATTTTTAGTACAAGAGATGAGCCTGCACAACAGTGCAACCTTTAAAGTTTAGCTGGAGTTCAGCTTTAAAATTGCAATGTTTTAATATGCATTTTTGATACACTTCACGTGTATTTTCTCTATGCATTTCCAGCTTGTGAAAGGTTATTTTGTTTTAAACTCCATGTATTTAAATGCATGTAAAATGTCAGTATGGTAAAAGCCCACATCTTTTTAAATTGTCTGTACTTTGCTCAATCTGTAGGAGCTTAGGTAAATAATGTAAAGCTCTGGACAGCACCCCACCCAGCACTATGTAGTAGCAGGGTGCATAAGAGAACCAGCTTCCCAGCTCCTTTACCATTAACTTAAATAAATAACATTTCTTTTAAGGCATTTAATATACCAACTTGCCTTGAAAATGGGGAAAAAAAAGATTACCGCTCCAGATTTATGCAATTGGCAATCAATGTCTTCTCAGAAACCATGGGTGCCGGCAATGCGTAAAGCGAAAAATAGGACAAACATGTGGACAGCCGCACTCCAAAAAACGTTGAGGTTGCCTTTATTGGTAAAAGAACATGGAGCACTACAAGTCACAGCAGACAGTGGGGTACAGCTGACGCATTTCGCACTGGGGTTCAGTGCTTAGTCATAGCTTGAAAATGCCTGTTTATCATTTCGAGAGGAAAAATTGAGGCTTCAAATAGGCTTTAAGGCTGATGTATTTACCGTACACACTATGCCTTTATTTTCTTAGTAATAGTAGTATATAACATGCCTTTATGTTTATAGTGCATTAGGCAAGATTGTGGCATTGCACTTGAGTGTGACATACAGTATCTCTTTATGTAAATAACTAAAATATGTTTGGTCTTCAATAAGTACAGAAAATGGGCTTCTGATGGTACAAATATAGCTCAAATTATGCAGCATTTCCATGTAGAATATTAATGAAGACATAAACTTATTTCTTGAGTTTGTTCTGATGCTTTCCTAAGTAGATTTCATATCAGTACTGTTCGGCTCTTTCTCTTGGGCCTTCTTAAAGTTCAACAGAATGGCAAACATATTGGTCTGTTGTTTAAGGTGGCCCATATGTGTAATAAAAAACAGATGGAGTATAAAAGAGAGCCTGTCCCCATTTCACACATGCTGGAGAAACAGCTTGTGGAAGCTGTGTGTGAAGTTTATCTGATGGTTTTCTTTAAGTCTGAAAGCAACTATCTTAAATAACATCTCTCCAGTGAAAACATACTAATGTCTTCTGAATTATGCACCATTCAAAGACATTCTGTGAAAATATATTTGTTTCCCATGAACAATGGATACAATATATAAAAATTAGACAAAAATGTTAAAGGAAAGTTTTTTTTTTAAATATTAAAATAACAAACATGTTATACTTACCTCCTTTGTGTAGTGGTTTTGCACAGAGCAGCCCCAATCCTCCTCTTCTCTGGTCCCCCACTGGCGCTCCTGGCTTCCCCTATGCCGAATGCCCTAAAAGCAAGCCTCTTACTATAAGGGCACTTGTGCATGCTCGCTCCTGAGTCTGGCTCTGTGTGTCCATAAGACACACAGAGTGGGGCTCTGCCCTGCCTCATCACTGGCTCTGATTGAAAGCAGCATGAACCAATGGCTTCTGCTGCTGTATCTGAGCCAATGAGGAGTAAGGGAGCTGAGAGAGCTTTGGCTCTCGTGCACATTGCTGGATTGAGACCAGGTTTATGTAAGTACTAAGTGGGGGCTGTGGGGGGAGCTGCATGCAGAAGTTTTTTTTTTATCTTACTGCATAGAATGCAGTAAGGTAAAAATAAAAAAAACTGCCTTCACAACCACAACCATATTTTAATAATATATAATACATTTTATACCCGTTTTCCCCTTTGGCATATGCAAATACTATTTATATATTTATTTATATATTTGTTTTTACCATTAGATGAAATCCCATAGAAGAGGAACAGTCTTTTTTAAACTGTTGTTTAAGGCCTCGTGTACACTGCTGCTGGTAAACGGATGTTTAGGAGCAGTTGGGAGTTTTTTTTCAACTGCCCCTGAACTCTCTTCCATGTTACCTTATCTGCCCATGTACACAGGGTCATTTATAGTCGTTTCTAGGCAGTTGAGTTTAGAGGCATTTTTGGGACGCAAAAAAATGGGTTCAGAAGCTGAGTTTACAGGCATTTCAAGTGCCAAACGCTTCTAAACACGCTAAACTCATGTTTAGCCGTGTTTTGTTTACAGGCATTTTTCATTTTTGGCTATTTAAAAAAAATATATATATATTTTTTTTAAACGCCTCTAAACGCAAACACAGCAAAACGCCGCTAAACGCGGCATGTAAACATGGCAAAACGGACGTTTAAAACGTCGGTTACTATCTTTTAAGTTAAATCATTCAGGAGAGGTTGTAAAAGTGTCCCGTGTACATGAAGCCTAACACTGTATTCTATTTTAAACAGGTATTTTATGTATTTTACAATATCTTTCATACAATGTTTGTTTTACTAATACATTTTAATACATAACAAGGTTTCTCAGAGCACTATGGATTATCTAAAAACACAGCACAGGGGAGCAGCTGGCTTTTCAGTTCCCTATGTCTGATAGAAATCTCAACCCCTTATAAAGAATAAGTCAGTGATGACTTGTTTCTGTTCTTTAAACACACAGCTTCATCAACACAGCTGAAAAAGAATCATGCCTATGATGTGAAAATTAGTCTGTAGCTCTACCTGCTGGCTGGACACAAGTCTAAATAAAATGAATATACATGTTTTCCTATTTACCTAAGTAAAAATAAAAAATAAATAATAATTAATATATATATATATATATATATATATATATATATATATATATATGCAGTATCTCACAAAAGTGAGTACACCCCTCACATTTTTGTTAATATTTTATTATATCATTTCTTGTGACAACACTGAAGAAATTACACTTTGCTACATTGTAAAGTAGTGAGTATACAGCTTGTATAACCACTTAACGACCGCCCACTGTAAATATACGTCAGCAGAATGGCACCGACAGGCAGAATCACGTATATGTACGTGATTGCCTTTGTATAGTTGGGGGGTCCGATCGGACCCCCCTTCTTTACAGTGAGCGGTCATTTTACCTTCGGGAGCGATCCGGCATGAGGGGACGGCCGTTCGATTCCGGCCACCCCCTCTCGATCGCTCCCGGCGAATGAGAGAGCTTCCCCTGCCTGCCAGGAAGGAGGAAGTGATGTCATCTCTCCTGGGGCGCTCACATATACCGAGCGCCATACAGGAGAAGATGCCAGGTTAGTACACATAACAGCACACTGACACCAGGACACATAGGCACATAAATCGCCTCCCCAGGCCCCCCCAGACACCCCCAGATCACCCCCCAGCCCCCCCCCAGCCCCCAGTCACAGTGTCACTGATTGCAGTGACCATTTATTTAGTGATCACTGCAATCAGTGACATTTGTGACTGTAAAAGTGTCAGTACATTTAGTTTTAGGTCCAGTGTAGCCCCCTAACCCCCCCTAATAAAGGTTTAACCCCCTGATCGCCCCCCAGGTAACCCTTTCACCCCCTATCACCACTGTCACTAAGCAATCATTTTTCTGATCGATGTCTTAGCGTCGGTGATGCTGATCGGTAGCCAGTAATTTTTTTTAGGTTCGCCGCAGGTTTTTATAGCGTCGGGTACCCCCATATATTACCTAATGAAGGCTTAACCCCCTTGATCGCCCCCCAGGTAACCCTTTCACCCCCTATCACCACTGTCACTAAGTTATAATTTTTCTGATCGATGTCTTAGCGTCGGCGATGCTGATCGGTAGCCAGTAATTTTTTTTAGGTTCGCCGCAGGTTTTTATAGCGTCGGGTACCCCCATATATTACCTAATAAAGGTTTAACCCCCTTGATCACCCCCAGGTAACCCTTTCACCCCCTAGCACCGCCGTGGCTATGCGATCATTTTTCTGATCTATGTCTTAGCGTCGGTGATGCTGATCGGTAGCCAGTAATTTTTTTTAGGTTCGCCGCAGGATTTTATAGCGTCGGGTACCCCCATATATTACCTAATAAAGGTTTAACCCCCTTGATCGCCCCCCAGGTAACCCTTTCACCCCCTATCACCACTGTCACTAAGTTATAATTTTTCTGATCGATGTCTTAGCGTCGGCGATGCTGATCGGTAGCCAGTAATTTTTTTTAGGTTCGCCGCAGGTTTTTATAGCGTCGGGTACCCCCATATATTACCTAATAAAGGTGTAACCCCCTTGATCACCCCCCAGGTAACCCTTTCACCCCCTAGCACCGCCGTCACTATGCGATCATTTTTCTGATCGATGTCTTAGCGTCGGTGATGCTGATCGGTAGCCAGTAATTTTTTTTAGGTTCGCCGCAGGTTTTTATAGCGTCAGGTACCCCCATATATTATCTAATAAAGGTTTAACCCCCTGATCGCCCCCCAGGTAACCCTTTCACCCCCTATCACCACTGTCGCTAAGCAATCGTTTTTATGATCGTTGTCTTAGTGTCGGTGATGCCGATAGGTAGCCAGTAATTTTTTTTTAGGTTCGCCGTCAGGTTTTTATATAGCGTCAGGTACCCCCATATATTACCTAATAAAGGTTTTAACCCCCTAATTGCCCCTAGTTAACCCTTTCACCAGTGATCATCATATAAGTGTTACGGGTGACGCTGGTTAGTTAGTTTGCTTTTTATAGTGTCAGGGCACCCGCCGTATATAACCCAATAAAGGTTTAACCCCCTGATCGCCCGGCGGGTGATATCAGTTAGGTTTTAGCGTCAGAGAGGGTCTGCGTCACACCCCAGGCAGCGTCAGGTTAGTGCCAGTAACGCTAACACCCACACGTGAAGCATACACCCCCCTTAGTGGTATAGTATCTGATCAGCTCAATATCTGATCTGATCAGATCTATACTAGCGTCCCCAGCAGTTTAGGGTTCCCAAAAACGCAGTGTTAGCGGGATCAGCCCAGATACCTGCTAGCACCTGTGTTTTGCCCCTCTGTCCAGCCCAGGCCACCGAAGTGCAGTATCGATCGATCACTGTCACTTGCAAAACACAACACACATAACTGCAGCGTTCGCAGAGACAGGCCTGATCCCTGCGACTCCAGTGCTGTAGGAGGTAATTTCACCACCACAGTTAAAAAAAAAAAGCATATATGCCGAAGCATTGGGGCAGCAGGAGCGGAGGAGCGATTTTGCTTCTAATGCCGCGTATATACGGTCGAAATTCCGACGGAGGCTTGCCCGTGGAAAAGTCTGACCATATGTACGCGGCATAACTTTTGCGAGAAGATGCCCCCATGCTTCGGCATATATAAATGGTGCATGTATGCCCATCATTAGAAGTGGGTGGATGAAGGGCGGTATTCTAATGGTGGGCATACCCACCGATCAATCTTTTTTTTTCGTTCAGCCAACAGGCTGCATGAAAAAAAAGATTACAATACATGTCCAACAAGGACCAGCAACGTACTGGTATGTTGCTGGACTTTGAATGTTTATACCAGAATGATGCCTGTGGGTTTAGGTATCATCTTGGTATCATTCTTTTCAGCCAGCGGCCGGCTTTCATGTAAAAGCAATCCTAGTGGCTAATTAGCCTCTGGACTGCTTTTACAAGCAGTGGGAGGGAATGTCCCCCCCCCGGATATAAAAAGCGCCATTGGGAAATTGGGAAAGCATTTTATCACACCGATCTTGGTGTGGTCAGATGCTTTGAGGGCAGAGGAAAGATCTAGGGTCCAATAGACCCCAGTTTTTTCAAAAAAGAGTACCTGTCATTACCTATTGCTATCATAGGGGATATTTACATTCCCTGAGATAACAATAAAAGTGAAAAAAATAAATAAATATGGAAGCAACAGTTTAAAAATAAAATAAAAAAGCAAAATTAATAATAAAAAAATAAAAAAAAAAGCACCCCTGTCCTGCCCGGCTCTTGCCCAATGGCGAACGCAAGCGTCGGTCTGGCGTCATATGTAAACAGCAATTGCACCATGCATGTGAGGTATCACCGCGAAGGTCAGATCGAGGGCAGTAATTTTAGCAGTAGACCTCCTCTGTAAATCTAACGGGGTAACCTGTAAATGCTTTTAAAGGCTTTTAAAAATGTATGTAGTTTGTCGCCAATGCGCGTTTGTGCGAAATTTTAAAGCATGTCGTGTTTGGTATCTATGTACTCGGCCTAAGATCATCTTTTTTATTTCATCAAACATTTGGGCAATATAGTGTGTTTTAGTGCATTAAAATTAAAAAAAGTGTATTTTTTCCCAAAAAAATGCGTTTGAAAAATCGCTGCGCAAATACTGTGTAGAAAAAAAAAATGCAACACCCACCATTTTATTCTGTAGGGCCTTTGCTTTAAAAATATATATAATGTTTGGGGGTTCAACATAATTTTCTTGCAAAAAAAATATGTTTTCATGTAAACAAAAAGTGTCAAAAAGGGCTTTGTCTTCAAGTGGTTAGAAGAGTGGATGTAAGCTTCCTAATGTTGTGTATAAAATGCCAGAACAGTTCAAAACCCCCCCAAATGACCCCATTTTGGAAAGTAGACACCCCAAGCTATATACTGAGAGGCATGTCGAGTCCATGGAATATTTTATATGTTGACACAAGTTGCGGAAAAAATAATTATTTTTTTTTTTTTGCACAAAGTTGTCACTAAATGATATATTGCTTAAACATGCCATGGGCATATGTGGAATTACACCCCAAAATACATTCTGTTGCTTCTCCTGAGTACGGGGATACCACATGTGTGAGACTTTTTGGGAGCCTAGCCGCGTACGGGACCCCAAAAACCAAGCACCGCCTTCAGGCTTTCTAAGGGTGTCAATTTTTGATTTCACTTCTCACTGCCTATCACAGTTTCGGAGGCCATGGAATGCCCAGATGGCACAAAACCCCCCCAAATGACCCCATTTTGGAAAGTAGACACCCCAAGCTATTTGCTGAGAGGTATTGTGAGTATTTTGCAGATCTCGCTTTTTGTCACAAAGTTTTGAAAATTGAAAAAAAAAAGAAAAAAAAAAAAAAATGTTCTTTCTTCATTTTCAAAAACAAATGAGAGCTGTAAAATACTCACCATGCCTCTCAGCAAACAGCTTGGGGTGTCTACTTTCCAAAATGGGGTCATTTGGGGGGGTTTTGTGCTATTTTGGCATTTTATGGCCTTCAAAACTGTGATAGGTAGTGAGGAGTGAAATCAAAAATTTGCGCCCTTAGAAATCCTGGAGGCGGTGCTTGGTTTCCGGGGTCCCGTACGTGGCTAGGCTCCTAAAAAGTCCCACACATGTGGTATCCCCGTACTCAGGAGAAGCAGCAGAATGTATTTTGGGGTGCAATTCCACATATAACCATGGCATGTGTGAGCAATATATCATTTAGTGACAACTTTTTGTAATTTTTATTTTTTTTTGTCATTATTCAATCACTTGGGACAAAAAAAAAATATTCAATGGGCTCAACATGCCTCTCAGCAATTTCCTTGGGGTGTCTACTTTCTAAAATGGGGTCATTTGGGGGGGGTTTGTGCTATTTTGGCATTTTATGGCCTTCAAAACTGTGATAGGTAGTGAGGAGTGAAATCAAAAATTTGCGCCCTTAGAAATCCTGAAGGCGGTGCTTGGTTTCCGGGGTCCCGTACGTGGCTAGGCTCCTAAAAAGTCCCACACATGTGGTATCCCCGTACTCAGGAGAAGCAGCAGAATGTATTTTGGGGTGCAATTCCACATATAACCATGGCATGTGTGAGCAATATATCATTTAGTGACAACTTTTTGTAATTTTTTTTTTTTTTGTCATTATTCAATCACTTGGGACAAAAAAAAAATATTCAATGGGCTCAACATGCCTCTCAGCAATTTCCTTGGGGTGTCTACTTTCTAAAATGGGGTCATTTGGGGGGGTTTTGTACTGCCCTGTCATTTTAGCACCTCAAGAAATGAGATAGGCAGTCATAAATTAAAAGCTGTGTAAATTCCAGAAAATGTACCCTAGTTTGTAAACGCTATAACTTTTGCGCAAACCGATAAATATACGCTTATTGTCATTTTTTTTACTAAAGACATGTGGCTGAATACATTTTGACCTAAATGTATGACTAAAATTGAGTTTATTCGATTTTTCTTATAACAAAAAGTAGAAAATATCATTTTTTTTCAAAATTTTCGGTCTTTTTCCGTTTATATCGCAAAAAATAAAAATCGCAGAGGCAATCAAATACCATTAAAAGAAACTCTATTTGTGGGAAGAAAAGGACGCAAATTTCGTTTGGGTACAACATTGCATGTCCGCACAATTTACAGTTAAAGCAGCGCAGTGCAAAATTCTGAATTCACCTCTGGTCCTCTAGCTACCAAATGGTCCGGGGCTTAAGTGGATAACAGTAAATTTGGTGTCTACTCAAAATAACTCAACACACAGCCATTAATGTCAACAAAAGTACACCCCTAAGTGAAAATGTCCAAATTAGGACCAACGTGTCTATATTTTGTGTGGCTACCATTATTTTCCAGCACTGCCTTAACACTCTTGGGCATGGAGTTCACCAGAGCTTCACAGGTTGCCACTGGAGTCCTCTTCCACTCCTCCATGACAACATCACAGAGCTGGTGGATGTTAGAGACCTTGCGCTCCTCCACCTTCCGTTTGAGGATGCTCAATAGGGTTTAGGTCTGGAGACATGCTTGGCCAGTCCACCACCTTAACCATCAGGTGTGTTTGAGGTCATTATCATACTGCCCTGCAGCCCAGTCTCCAAAGGGGGGGATCATGCTCTGCTTCAGTATGTCACAGTTGGCAGGGCTGGACTGGGACAAAAATTTGGCACTGGACTTCATCCAGACCGACCCACTTTTAATTTTGCAAACTCGCACAAAAACAGTATATAAACTATACACAATTGCACAAAAAAACATAAGTAAAAACATTCCACTATTGGGCATAGGACAAGGTATAGCTACACCAGTACCCATTAATGCAGCCTCACCAGTGCCCATTAGTGCAGCCTGATGAGTGCCCTTCAGCGCAGCCACACCAGTGCCCATAAGTGCAGCCACACCAGTGCCCATAAGTGCAGCCACACCAGTGCCCATTAATGCAGCCTCATCAGTGCCCATAAGTGTAGCCACATCAGTGCCCATTAATGCAGCCTGATCAGTGCCCATCAGCCCAGCCACACCAGTAGATACAGGAAAAAAGACAGTCACTTCCAGCACAAAGGGATTTTCTAAAGTGAAGGGCAACAGGGACATCAGTATCATAAAACTGGGTGGATGCTTCCTTCCTCAGATGGGGTGATCCGATAGATAATGCAAAAGGACAAAAAATGGAAGGCGTGCACAGCTAGTGCATTACCAATGACATTTAATAAATTATAAAGTGCATAAAAGGTGGATACTCACAAACAGCAACTCAAATAAGCCATATAAACACACAGTGTAGAACCATGTGCCATATACCATCACAGGGTATAAGTTAACACGTTTAGAGGGCGCACCCCCTTCCTCAGAGCTAGGCTACTCAGGACCACCACAGACAATCGCTTTTAAATGAACAAAATAGTTAATTGCAAGAAAGCCAAAACCTCGGAAGAGGCGGGGAGAAAAAAAAATATATAAAAATAATATGGATAAAAATATATATTCAACCAGTTTAAATCCTTCAATTATTAAAAAATTGTTTATAAATATATATATACACACAGTGCTTTTAAAAAGTATTCGTACCCCTTGAAATTTTCCACATTTTGTCATGTTACAACCATAAACGTAAATGTTTTTTATTGAGATTTTGTGTGATAGACCAACCCAAAGATTATCAAGTGGAAGGAAAATGACAAATGGTTTTCTTTTTTTTTTTTACAAATAAATATCTGACAAGTGTGGCGTGCATTTGTATTGAGCCCCTTTGCTCTGATACCCCTAACTAAAATCTAGTGGAACCGATTGCCTTAAGAAGTCAGCTGATTGGTAAATAGAGTCCACCTGTGTGTAATTTATTCTCAGTATAAATACAGCTGTTCTGTGAAGCCCTCTGAGGATTGTTAATGAACCTTAGTGAACAAGCAGCATCATGAAGGCCAAGAAAGACACCAGACAGGTCAGGGATATAGTTGTAGAGAAGTTTAAAGCAGGGTTAGGTTTTAAAAAAATATCCCAAGCGTTGAACATCTCACGTAGCACTGTTCAATCCATCATTAAAAAAATGGAAAGAGTATGGCACAACTGCTAACCTACCAAGACATGGGAATCCACCTAAACTGATAGGTTGGGCACGGAAAGCATTAATCAGAGAAGCAGCCAAGAGGCCCATGGTAACTCTGGAGGAGCTGCAGAGATCCATAGCTCCAGTGGGAGAATCTGTCAACAGGACAACTATTAGTCAAACAAATCTGACCTTTATGGAAGAGTGGCAAGAAGAAATCTATTGTTGAAAGAAAGCCATAAGAAGTCCCGTTTGCAGTTTGTGAGAAGCCATGTGGGCAGGGCCGTCTTTAATATTGATTGGACCCTGGGCAAACATTTTCTTAGCCCCCCACCCATGCAATTTCGCTCTCTACCTGCTCTGATTCTACAATAAATAGCAGCTAGACTCAAAATCAGTTTACTGAATCAGATTAGGCAACGATTGTGATTGGTTACCAGAGGTTACAGTGTATCAGTACCACTCACTGATTGGCTGCTAGAGGTTACAGCACACATTATGGCTCACTGATTATTTGCTAGATGTTACAGCACATGACTTCTGCATGTTGATTGGTTGCTAGAGATTACTGTACATCAATACTGTTCACTGATTGGTTGCTAGAGGTTACTGGACATCCTTACCACTCACAAATTGGTTGCTAGTGGTTACTGCACATTATTACTGCTTGGTTGCTAGAGGTTACTGCATATCCTTACCACTCAATGATTGGTTGCAAGAGGTTAGTGCACATAATTACTGCTCACTGATTGGTTGCTAAAAGTTACAGCACATCATCTCCTCACTGCCTGCACATCATGGACTGGGGAGGTGAGGGGACCTATCAATAGACAGAAAACTCCTAGGGATTCTAGGACTACCGGGATCAGTGGCAATGCTGGGGGAGGGGGGTGTGTAATCAGTGGCAATGCTAGGGGGTTGATGGGATCAGTGGCAGTGGTGGGGGGATGGGATTAGTTAGGAGACAGTACACTGTGGCAAATTCTGAATCATGTAGAGCATGGGTGCTCAACCTGTGACCCTCCAGCTGTTTCAGAACTACAAGTCCCACGAGGCAATGCAAAGCTGCTAGTTACAAACATGACTCCCAAAGGCAGAGGCATGATGAGATTTGTAGTTCAGCAGCAGCTGGAGGGCCACAGGTTGGACACCCATGATGTAGAGCAAAGCTGGAAATCTTTGGCAAGTATATAATGGTGAATTCTACACTGATCACCAAATGTAATGGGGAATTTACAATAATCACCAATGTGAGGGGGGATTTACACTGACAGCCAATGTGAGGGGGAATTTGCACTGACCACCATGTAATGGGGGATTTTATGTCACCCACTAATATAAAGAGGGATTTCTACACTGACACCAATATAATAGGAGCATTTACACCAACCACCAGTGTAAGGGGGAATATACAATGACCTCCATGTAAAGGGGAATTTACAGTGACAGCCATGGTCGGGGAGATTTGTACTGACCACCAATGTAAAGGGGTATTTACACTGACCACCAGTATAAGGGCAATTCTGCACTTACCACCAATGTAAAGGGAAATGTACACAATGTAATGATAAATTTACACTGACAACCAATGTAATGGGGGATTTTACATCAACAACCAATAAAGGGGGATTTCTACACTGCCCACCACTATAAGGGGGGATTTACACTCACCACCAATTTAAAGAGGGCTTCTACATGGACTAACAACATAAGGGAGGATTCGAAACTGACCACAAATGAAAGTTTGGATTTTTTTTTTACCTTTTACCAATATAAAGAGGCATTTCTACACTGGCTACCAAAGAAATGGGGATTCACACTGACCACTAATGTAATGGGGATTTACACTGACCACTAATGTAATGGGGATTTACATTGACCACTAATGTAATAGGAGCATTCACAGGAACCACTAATGTAAGGAGGGTTTTACACTGACCACCAATATAAGGGGGACCTTCACACTGGCCACTAGTGTGAATGAAAGCATTGTACACCAAGCCCCAATGTAATGAGAAGATTTACACTGACCACCAATGTAGACATTTAGCCTGCTTTCACATTTTTGTGTGTTGGGAATCCATGCAAAATTGCTTTTCTGACACCACAGAAACTTGCTGCCCTTTAGCAGATACACAGCAGTGCCATTAATTGTTAATGACACCCTCGTGCATTGGCTGAGATGTGCATATTCACATGCACCACAATTCACGGTGCTGTGGCACCATGTTATTTTGAAAAAGGGTTCCACCTCCAATTTGCTTACCTTTGCAGAACAGGCTTAATGACCACAGTTGTAGGCAGGACTTTCAAGCATGCCGCTTTACATCCCCGGTGGGCAGCTTCAGCAGAAGTGATGGTGAATATGACCTCAGGGGGGCATGATATACATATGAATGCCACCTCTATATAAATATCAATGCAGCCGGTTTACGGCTATTTACATATTAATGCTGCTATTATTTAAATATCAATGCAGGTTATTTACATGTAAACACAGGGTCTGCAGGTGAGTCATCTGTACACAGCAATAAGGCAGAGGTGAGCTGGTTTAGTAACAGAACTTCACACTGAGATATTGGGACACAACACAGGACTAAAACTTCAAGGGACAAGGGATTTTGAACTGGTTTAGTTGGCGAGTATGAGGCAGCTGCTTTGGGCCCCACAACAATGATGGGGCCCAGGGCAGATGCCCATTTTGCCCTGCCTTAAAGATGACCCTGCATGTGGGGGACACAGCAAACATTTGGAAGAACGTGCTCTGGTCAGATGAGACCAAAATGTAACTTTTTGGCCTAAACACAAAACGATATGTGTGGCGGAAAACTAACACTGCACATCAACCTGAACACACCGTCCCCATTGTGAAACATGGTGGAGGCAGCATCATGTTGTGGGGATGCTTTTCTTCAGGGACAGGGAAGCTGGTCAGAGTTGATGGGAAGGTGGATGGAGCCAAAATATAGGGCAATCCTAGAAGAAAATCTGTTGGAGTCTGCAAAAGACTTGAGACTGGGCCGGAGGTTCATCTTCCAGCAGGACAACAACCTTAAATATACAGACAGAGCTACAATGGAATGGTTTAGATCAAAGCATATTCATGTGTTAGAATGGCCCAGTAGAAGTTTAGACCTAAATCCATTTGAGAATCTGTGGCAAGATTTAAAAACTGCTGTTCTCAGACGTTCTCCATCCAATCTGACAGAGCTTGAGCTATTTTGCAAAGAAGAATGGGCAAAAATTTCACTCTCTGGATTTGCAAAGCTGGTAGAAACAAGGTAAAAAGGTCATGAAAATAAAAAAAAAGCAATCTACTTGGATGAAAAAAAACATTAAAAATAGTAAAGATAATACATATGAATACTACATAGATCTTTATCTTATCTTTATTAATAAGTAGTATTCATATGTATTGTATTTACTATTTTTCATGCTTTTTTTTCCATCCAAGTAGGTTGATTTTTTTATTTTTATTTTCATTATTAATTATGTTATTACTGTCGTGTCATTAGATACTTTTAGTCCAACTATGTTGGGGGTTTTCACTCAGGCACCGTCTGCCCAGTGCTTTGAGAGATTTTTAAATCTTTCTATAATTGTTTTCAATATTACATTTTTTTTTCATTATATATTTTCAAATTTCAAATTTTTCATTTTTTATATTTTATATATTTTTTTTAATTATATATTTTTTTTCACTTTAAATTTTTTGTCACTTGTTCAGATCCTTTTTTCATTTTAGATTTTATCCCTATGAGGACATTGCTTTGCAGCTTCTGCTGCAGGTGTGATGTAATTTCTGCTTCTGGCGCCACTCTGGAAGATGGAACCCCTCTGGCGTTGTATTGCACCCCATGTCTTATGGCTGATGTCTGGCCCGCTGCTCAAGCAATGCCATGGCTCCTTTAATCAGCGTGCTGCAGTGGGAAGTTTTCTGCTGGTGTCTGTCTGTAGGAGTAGTCATTTTTGGCACCTCATCTCTATCACCCCTTTGTGACACAGGGATGCCTTTAGGGGCTATCTATATTGATGTCAGCTGCTGTGTGTATATATACGTGTGTGTGTATATATATATATATATATATATATATTTATAAACATATTTTTTATAATGGAAGAATTTAAACTGGTTGATTATATATTTTTATCCATATTATTTTTATATGTAAATATTTATTTTTCCCCCGCATCTTCCGGGGGTGTGGCTTTCTTGCAATTAACTATGTTGTTCATTTAAAAGTGCTTGTCTGTGGTCCTGAGTAGCCTAGTTTTGAGAAAGGGGATGTGCCCCAGAAATGCATTAGCTTATACCCTGTGATGGTATATGGCACATGGTTCTACACTGTGTGTTTATATTGCTTATTTGAGTTGCTGTTTGTGAGTACCCACCTTTTATGAATTTTATCATTTTTTAAATGTCATTGGTAATGCACTTACATTTTTTGTCTTTTTTGCAACCACATCAGTGCCCATTAATGCAGCCTGATCAGTGCCCATCAGTGCAGCCACACCAGTGCCCATTAATGCAGCCTGACCAGTGCCCATCAGCGCAGCCGCACCAGTGCCCATTATTGCAGCTTCACCAGGGCCCATTAATGCAGCCTGATCAGTGCCCATCAGCGCAGCCTGATCAGTGCCCATTAATGCAGCCACACCAGTGCCCATTAATACAGCCACACCAGTGCCCATTAATGCAGCCACACCAGTGCCCATTAATGCAGCCACACCAGTGCTCATTAATGCAGCCACAACAGTGCCCATTAATGCAGCCTGATCAGTGGCCATTAATGCAGCCTGGTCAGTGGCCATTAATGCAGCGTGATCAGTGGCCATCAGCGCAGCCTCATAAGTGTCTGCACAGCTTCTTTTACCTAGGTCCTGGGTGTAGTGCTTGTCCTGCAGGTGGTTCCTCTGGAGCTGGAAAACCCAGGACCAGCTGTGCACTCCTGGTACATCTGGTCCTCTCCCTTCCTCCTTGGCACCACAGAGCTGGGTAAATAGGGCTGTAGGAAACTGGGTGGAGGGGGGTGAGGTGAGTATGGGCGGGGACTCCCAAATCGTGTCCACCAATCAGCTAATCTCCTGACTCCCGCTGTGTAGCTGTTTAAAAAAAACAATCTCCGGGGGTTCTCTTTGTTTAGTGGGGGCCCAGGGGACAGAAAGCAGACTATTTCATCCCTTTTGGCTTTAGGCGGATTATTCCACAGAAGCGCTCCCAGCCAGCTCCAGTGTACTGATATAGCACAGGCCGGCCTTCAACTGTGTAGTGCGCTGCTGTGGATTAATCCGCCCAAAGCCGAAAGAGTTTAAATAGTCCGCTCTATGTCCCCCGCCCCCCCTCAACACAGGGAGCCTGGAGACGTTTTTCCTCTAAACAGCTGCAAAGCTGGAGATTAGCTTATTGGTGGACAGGGTTTAGGAGTCCCCGCCCACTTTACCTCTGCTGTCACTGAAACCGGCCCACTGAGCCATCAGCCCACTGGGAAATTCCCCACTGGGAACCATGAATGTTGGCATTCATGGTTCCCTCATTGAACTGTAGCTCCCCAGTGGCGGCAGCATAATGCAGCCCGAGACCATGACTACCCCACCACCATGCTTGACTGTGGGCAAGACACACTTGTATTTGTACTCCTCACCCGTTCCTTCTGGAATGGCAGCCATGCAGACCAATTTGATGCAGTGTGCTTCGTATGGTCTGAGCACTGAGAGGCTGACCCCCCCCCACCCCTTCAACCTCTGCAGTAATGCTGGCAGCACTCATACATCTATTTCCCAAAGACAACCTCTGGATATGACGCTGAGCACATGCACTCAACTTCTTTGGTCGACCATTGTGAGGCCTGTTGACTGGAACTTGTCCTGTAAAACTGCTGTATGTTCTTGGCCACCGTGCTGCAGCTCAGTTTTAGGGTCTTGGCAATATTCTTATAGCCTAGGCCATTTTCATGTAGAGCAAAAAAAAAATTTCAGATCCTCAGAGAGTTTTTTGCCATGGGGTGCCATGTTGAACTTCCAGTGACCAGTATGAGAGTATGAGTGAGATCGATAACACCAAACTTGAGACACCTGCTCCCCATTCACACCTGAGACCTTGTAACACTGATGAGTCACATGACACTGGGAGGGAAAATAGCTAATTGGGCCCAATTTGGAAATTTTCACTTAGGGGTGTACTCACTTTTGTTGCCAGCGGTTTAGACATTAATGGCTGTGTGTTGAGTTATTTTAAAGGGACAGAAAATGTACACTGTTATACAAGCTGTACACTCACTACTTTACATTGTAGCAAAGTGTCATGCCTTCAGTGTTGTCACATGAAAAGATATAATAAAATATTTTCAAAAATGTGAGGGGTGTACTCACTTTTGTGAGTGTGTGTATATATATATATATATATATATATATACATATATATATATATATATACACATATACAGTATCTCACAAAAATTACAAAAGCTACAGTATCTCACAAAATCTACTGCCGGACACACAGGTGTATGGTAAGCATGACCTGCTGCAAAAACTGAAAAACTGAAAAAATAATGAACCTCTATTGGCTTCCTTTAGAAAGCCCTCGGGGTGCAGAGCTCTGCATCCTGAACACACCCTCTATAGCATTGTTCCCTGCTGTGGTGTGTGATTGGCGGGTCTAATGTAAAGGAGGACTCTGATGGGGACATATAATGTAAAGGGGGACTCTGATGGGGACATCTAATGCAAAGGGGGTCGCTGATGGGGGCATCTAATGTAAAGGGGGTCTCTGATGGTGACATCTGATGTAAAGTGGGACTCCGATTGGGACATCTAATGTAAAAGAGCACTCTGATGGGGACATCTGATGTAAAGGGGGACTCTGATGGGGACATCTGATGTAAAGGAGGATTCTGATGGGGACACCTGATTTATAGGGGGATGCGGATGGGGATACCTGTTGTAAAAGAGGACTCTGATTGGGACACCTGATGTAAAGGGGGGCACCTACTGTAAAGGGGGAGTCTGATTGGGACACCTGATGTATAGGGGGACTCTGATGAGGACACCTGATGTATAGGGGGATGCTGATGGGGACACCTGTTGTAAAGGGGGACTCTGATTGGGACACCTGATGTAAAAGGGGCACCTGCTGTTAAGGGGGACTCTGATTGGGACACCTGATGTAAAAGGGGCACCTGCTGTTAAGGGGGACTCTGATTGGGACATATGATGTAAAAGGGGGCTATGATGAGGACACCTTATGTTAAGTGGTTTTATTTTATTTTACTTAAAATGTGGATGTGATTGGCCTACTGTGATGGGCACAGTGAGGCTGTAATTGATGGACACAGTGAGGCTGAAATTGATTAGCACAGTGAGGCTGCAATTTATGGGCACAGTGAGGTTGCATTTGATGGGCACAGTTTTATTTAGCAGTAATGATACATAATCACCTTAAATGGCTAGTTATAGTCCTGCATTACTAACATTTAAATTTTTCAGTTAGTTTGCACCCCCCAAAACTTTTGAGCACCAGCCGCCACTAGCTACAGCTGCAGCCATGATCCTGTTATGAATATTTTTAGCCAGTGAATAGCTTTCATGTAAACATGATCCAGCTGTCCGATCACTTTTATGGGTCTCAGAAGCCCCCCCAACCGCTGCCCACTGCTGTTCCAGGTGGAGATTAGCTGTCTCCCTTCCTATTGACTGAGAACAGAGGAGATAGAGGAACATCCATTCCTCCCCCTCCTGTGTGTTAGATAAAGTCAGAAGTTATGTGTATTATTTCACTTTTGGTTTTGTTTTTTTGTTTACTGGTGTAGCGGGTTCTCTAAATTTAGATGGGATACACCTGGGTGGTAGTATGATCCAGGTGTGTAAATTATGAGAGTAATTGGACCTTTGTATTCGTGGAGGATTGGGCGGTGTAATAATCTCCTTGGCCTGTGGGTGGCGGGGTGCCCGCAGGCTCAAGGTAGATTTACTGCCATAGTGCTGTCCTTTTTGTCCCTTCTCGGAGATGGTACGGCAAGGGCGGGGAACCTGCCGTGGCGTCAATGGAGGGGATAAAAGGGGGAGACGCCCTTGCCACGAGGTCTTCGTCTTCCTCTTCTGGAGTCTCTTCATCACGTGCCCAGGCACCTTAGGTCTGGGTGCGGGCGGTTCTGAGTTCCGGCCCAGGTACCCTAGGCCTGACCGGAATGGAGTTGGAGTCCATCCCAGGCACCTTCAGCCTGGGGTGAGGTACTAAACCAGGAGGCCTGGGGCTCAGTGACTTCGACTGGGTCCCGCAAGGGTGGAGAAGTCCGAGGGTCCCTGAAGTGGATGGGGCCCATGTCTGAGGCGAGGAGGCCGGGGAGGTTACCCATTCGGAGAGTCCGGAGCAGCATCAACCCGGTGACGGATGGGCCTCTGGTAACTCCCTTGGAGGGACATCTTCCCCTGACAGGGGCCGCAATGCAGCGAAGGTACTCCTATCTATGTTCTCTTGAGTCGCTGGTAGAGACTCTCAAGTTCTAAGTTCTCTCTAGCCAAGGCTATAGTAACCGCTGGTGAAATCACAGTGGTTTAGTGTACAATCAGGATAGTGCCTCGACCTGCTCATTCCACCGTATCAAACTGTTATTGGGTCTCAACCAGTTGGCTACTGAAGCACTGTTTATTGTGTGTTATGCAATAAAACAAGAGTTGGACTGTGATCGGTGTGGAACTCTGGTTAATGGGAGCAAAGGGAAGTGTTGGCACGGCAGGACTTGATCCTTGACTAAAACACACAGGCCCGAGGAAAATATCTGGTACTGGCCTTCACCTCACCCACAGCTATGGGGAGGACATGGGCCGTAGCGCATCTCACCCTATCGTATGTGATACCCGTAGACAAAAGAGATGGGGTGAGGCCGCTACACGTGGGGGCTCGCGAGTCCGGGATGATGTGTGTTTTGACTTTGGAAGTAAGAATGGCTGTGTCTGGACTTTGCTGCCCGGAGGAGTTCCGAGCAGGTCGGCCATGTGATCGGCCAAAGTGCATCCCTGCTCAAAGTCATGGAAATTACCCTAAGATGGGAAAGGCCCATGCGGAAGAGCGAGAAGAGGGAGAAGTCCAGCCGTGTGACGTACTACATGTGGGGGCTTTTACTGCACTGCGCCATGAGGCACCCCGTGACTACACAGTTCGTGGGCGGAGTTTGATGGAAGCCCGTGAAAACGTGCAAGTCGTGGGAGGAGTCTGGCCATGTGGAGGAACTCACGTGGAGACTTCGGAGCGTGGTCAGTGCGTGATGGAGCAGCAGACAGTCGGGATGGCCTCAAGCTCCCCGTGGATTCCGGTTCCCTACCCCACGAAGATGACTACCTTTGCTGCTCCCCTTACAGACACAGGGATAAGACTCAGGCCCCGAGGGCAGTTGGCTCTGTACACCTGCAGAGACACGGAGGCCCTCGGCGTGATCTGTCCCGGATGTTCGAGACTGGTGGTCCACCTGAAGCCGTTCGGGCGTTGCGAGGCATGCAAAGAGTTCTTGTTCGAGGTGGAGCCATTCACAGTAAGGCCCCGGGCCCTCCGCCTCAACAGCCTCACAGGTACCGCTACTCCGGAAGGGGAGATCCAGGCCTTTGCGGAGGTTCCCGTACGCACTGACCAGGGTGATGTGACTGCCCAATCAGAGACTGAGAAGGAAAAATACAAGGATGCTGCTTCAGTCACCACAGATTCTCTACTCCCACCTCCGAAGAGGAAAGTCGGCCTGGTGCAGGCCTCCTATGGTCGTGGAAGAGCTTCACCCCGTCGCTTGCCTGGCCTGGATGGATCCGGTTGGAAGAGTCCTGGACATCCCAGTTCTAAGAAAGGTCAAGATGAGCCAGGGGCTGGGACTGTGGTGGTGGTTGGAGGTGTCGGGGGTCCACAGTCGGTGGAGCCCGCCAGGGAGGGTAGTTCGACGTCTACTAGAGACTACCTTCCCGCGGAGATGTATGACACCTCCGACCTAGAGTCACTGTTGGATTGTGGAGATGACGGTGAAATAGACAAACTCTTTCATCGTAAGGGCTGGGACAAACGCCCATTACCGGTGATATGTGCACCCCAAGATTCGCCTATGTCTATAGGAGATAGCACGCTCCAGGCAGAGGAAGCCTAGTCCTCCAATTGTTCTTCCACAATCCACAGCATCACCCGTTTTGTTGGTGGGGACACAACAAGCATCATTATGGGCACCTAGAGCAAAGCCATCCGAGGTAGTGAAAGTACCTCGGCACCCGGAGGCCATCGTTCAACCAGGAGAAGGTGAGCGGGCCACAATGCCTCCCTTGGCCAAATTGCAACGACTCTTTTCTCAGAGGGTCGTCCGCGAGTACGGATGGGAATATCCTTACCTGCCCAGGGACTTGCTGTTTGAGGTTGAAGTTCTGCGACAGTGATGGTATGATGAGTTCGTTTGGGAGAAACTTAAAGTGCCTCATGCCCGCCGATACTTGTCCTGTTCGCCACCTGTGTCAAAAAAGTTCAGAGACTGCAGAGCAGACTGGATGTTAGGGCGCCACATTCATGCGGACAAGGTGCTTATCTGCCGGAAAGATGGAGAGGATGTTGACTATTCGATTGAGGTTTTCGATAAGCATCTGAAGCCCTTGTTCCTGCCTGACCCAAAGTTTTACTTGTGAGAAGAGACTCACTTGTTTTTTTTTCTGCAGCAACTTTCTGGAAGTGTCCTTACCGGAGCATCCGAACTGTACCCTAGTTTTTTATTTGTTTTTTTTTTTTTGTTTTTTTTCTACTCTTTGGAGGAATGAGAGCTGTTTTGTTTGTTCTCTCTTCTTTCACAATTCAAAGACAGAGACTTTGGGGGTAGAATCAGAGAAGGGACGCAGGAAGAATGAAGATTTCACCAAGTGTCATTTCCGTGGCACTGTCACCAGGTGGCGGTGTTGCGCAACGGCTGTTGCTTTTACATTTGTATCACTTTACTCATTGGAGCGAATGGGTCTCTCGGCTGACAGACCCATTCATTCCAAATTAACACAAAATGTCAGGATGTTTTTTTTTTTTGTGTGTTGTTTGTTTCCCTTCTGCAGGAGATTCGTCTGTCAAGACTACTGAGTATGGGGTGGTTCTTAGACAGTAAAGGGAGGGATTGTATATGTGTACATGTTTAGAGGGTTTTATGAAGAAAAGTTTATTGTTTTATGTTCCCCTTCCTCTGAGCAGGTCTTGGCACGGTTAAGGTTCAAATTTTTAGGGATAGCCTCTGGGGTCAGACTTATGTCACCACTCCTTGGGAGACATGGGTTTGCACCAGACGCTGGGGACCAGCATCAAATCACAGATGGGAGTATGTAGAGGGGTCTCTAAATTTAGGTGGGATACACCTGGGTGGTAGTATGATCCAGGTGTGTAAATTATGAGAGTAATTGGACCATTTGTATTCGTGGAGGATTGGGGGGTGTAATAATCTCCTTGGCCTGTGGATGGCGGGGTGCCCGCAGGCTCAAGGTAGATTTACTGCCATAGTGCTGTCCTTTTTGTCCCTTCTCGGAGATGGTACGGCGAGGGCGGGGAACCTGCCGTGGCGTCAATGGAGGGGATAAAAGGGGGAGACGCCCTTGCCACAAGGTCTTCGTCTTCCTCTTCTGGAGTCTCTTCATCACGTGCCCAGGCACCTTAGGCCTGGGTGCGGGCGGTTCTGAGTTCCGGCCCAGGTACCCTAGGCCTGACCGGAATGGAGTTGGAGTCCATCCCAGGCACCTTCAGCCTGGGGTGAGGTACTAAACCAGGAGGCCTGGGGCTCAGTGACTTCGACTGGGTCCCGCAAGGGTGGAGAAGTCCGAGGGTCCCTGAAGTGGATGGGGCCCATGTCTGAGGCGAGGAGGCCGGGGAGGTTACCCATTCGGAGAGTCCGGAGCAGCATCAACCCGGTGACGGATGGGCCTCTGGTAACTCCCTTGGAGGGACATCTTCCCCTGACAGGGGCCGCAACGCAGCGAAGGTACTCCTATCTACGTTCTCTTGAGTCGCTGGTAGAGACTCTCAAGTTCTAAGTTCTCTCTAGCCAAGGCTATAGTAACCGCTGGTGAAATCACAGTGGTTTAGTGTACAATCAGGATAGTGCCTCGACCTGCTCATTCCACCGTATCAAACTGTTATTGGGTCTCAACCAGTTGGCTACTGAAGCACTGTTTATTGTGAGTTATGCAATAAAACAAGAGTTGGACTGTGATCGGTGTGGAACTCTGGTTAATGGGAGCAAAGGGAAGTGTTGGAATGGCAGGACTTGATCCTTGACTAAAACACACAGGCCCGAGGAAAATATCTGGTATTGGCCTTCACCTCACCCACAGCTATGGGGAGGACATGGGCCGTAGCGCATCTCACCCTGTCGTATGTGATACCCCTAGACAAAAGGGATGGGGTGAGGCCGCTACACTGGCTATTACCATCCAGTGAGGCAGCCCGTCACACCAGTTTGTTTTTGATTGGCTGCCTTAGAGGGCAGAGGGGAGATTAGGGGACTAATAGATCTCCTAATAAAAAGCACCTGTTACTGCCCAAACTATAACATTGGATGTTGTTCATCCCTTGTGATAGTAATACAGCTAGTTAAAAAAATATATATATAAAAAATAAATTTAAATAAAATAAATAATAAAATGTAAAAAAATAAATAAAGGAACCCTCTTCCCCTTTGCTGTTTCAGAGAATGTTACTGTATGGTATGTAGGTGTAAATAGGTGATTACAGGGCCGGCTGAGCCTAACAAGCAACTTTAGCCCTTTAAAACTCACTTTTAGAAGCCATTCTGGAAAATGAAAGTGCCCAGTTTTCATTCTGAACTTGACTCTTGAACTGTTAAGTGTTGCGTGTCCATAAGATTTTGTATAATTAAGACCAGTCATGTATTTACTCAAATAAACAAGTGGTAATTTTGCAACTTCTGTAGGTGTACAGACCTAAATAATCTTGAAGCTATTTTTGATAGTTGTCTAGTTTTATAAGAAAAAAACGAAATAGCTGGCATAGTTCTATATTTATACAACCAAAAGCTATTAATACTGAGTAAATTGACACTCTGGGCTGTGGTCATTATTACAGAAAAGCAACAGGATAACATTATATATAATGTGATTTTATATAACGAGTGTAAATTCATGCAGTAGCAAAATTAAATGGCTCTGTGGAATAAATGTTTCCTAATGAGCTATTTTAGAGAAAAATGTTCTATCACATGCTGGCAGCATGAAAGCCATATGTTAAATGGATCACGCAGGCATGGAAGCTAAGCACTACCATACAAAGGTCACAGAGGTCAACGTTTACACTTTTTGGCTTCGGCTACAATTCCACACGCTGCATTACTGAATAACAAGCTTCATTATCCACTGTAAAGAAAATAATTATATAAAATAAAATTACAAAACAGTTTGGGCTCAACAGCTCCATTAGAAAAGTTCTGTGATTAGAGCATCAGTGGAAGGAAGATGTTGTAATAAATAAACATAAAACCATAATATTTGGAAATGGGTGAATTTATGTTATTAAAATAACAATAGAGAGACCAAACTCATTGTGGTCGATTTAGACACGTAAATAATTAAGAAACAGTGCTCAATGTTGTATTCATTTAATATCTTTTTTCATCCTATTTACAAGACATAGTTATTGGCTCAGATGGACCTTCAGGTTTTAAAAGGTCTAATAACTTTTTATATTACCCTCAGCTAAATGTAAATGTGTGCCTCAAAATAATGAAATCTCTACAAGATAAAAGGGTACCACCATCCTGTTGATAGAAATATTTGTATAGCCAGGGGTTACCCCTACTAAACCCCCAGAAAATGAGAAATGTATTATTTCAGTACCCAAAAAGTAACATAAATTATGTAATAAATATGTAGAGGATTTGCTGTACATCCAGAATTAATTACATTCTGTGTCCTTAGGATCCACCTGAGGATACCATATTACCAGCAATACCAACACAACAAATGTTATAGCAAGCATCGTCTTTTTTATGTGTGTTGGTATGTGTTCCTTTTTAACCAATTTATATATAAACAAAATGTAAAAACCTTTGTATTACATAATTTGTGTTACTTTCTGGGTACAGAGATTTCTCATTTGCCTGGGGTTTATTAGGGGTAATCCCTGGCTAAACAAATAATAATATAACCCTTAGCAATGGATCACCATTTTAAAGGAATCTGCTTTCTAAGCACTCCTCAAACTCTACTTTGTGTGAGTTAGTTGAATCTTCAGACTATAAAAGGTGTAATAACACTGTCAATCATCCTTAGCAATCAGGAGAGGCACTTAAAAGGAATTGGCTTTCCAAGCCTCTGGTATTTCTGCTCATTAATTCTGAACCTCTGCTTGGTACATTTTAGGTGAACCTTTTAGATTATAGAAAAGTCTTCCTATGGAAAGGTCATCCACAATATGGTTACCCTTTAAATTACATTCAGTTAAACTCAAACATGCACACTGAAGCCAAATCTGGACTGTTACACTTGGAAAATAATACAATCTATGGTACCCATGGCAATTATCTTCATGACTTTATTCAAAGTTCTATGATGTCAAAATGACACACAGAATAGGAAACTAAGAGCAATCAAGTGAAAGAAAGTAAGAGGGAATGAGAGGGAGTATGAGAGAAAGACAGAAAGAGAGAGAGAGAGAGAGAGAATGAGACCTGCAAAACAACCCCAGTTTTACAATAGATATACAGGTTCTGTGTTTTTTACGTGATCTCTTGAGTACAGAATTCAAATAAAGAAGCTTACAAATTATTTTGGTGAGTGCCGCTGACTACCAATTTAAAGACAACCTACTTAAAGGCTGCTAAGCACTTCTATGACAGGTATCTGTGAGGCCAGAGGAAAGGTGGATGCCTAGACGTTGTCAGAATTTTAACTTCAAATGTGTGAGGAAAGGTGACCACACTCCAGGTGTCAGAGGACAAAAAGATTAATTTCATAAAATCCAAATAGGACATCAAAACATCACGATACAGGAAGACAGCAACATGGTTGATGCGTTTCATAAAAAACTTTGCTTAATCATAACCTCATCCTTTTAATAGCTTTGCATCCACTGATAGCTTTGTAGCTTACAAAAAGATACATTCTGACTTTAGACTAGCTCCACTATGACATAATATGGATGAAGAGGGGTCGCACATATGCCTAATTGTGTTTCCTACCGGTTGTTGGAGGCATGGGGATTCCATTGATCATAATGTTGATCTGAAATTGCTTTGGGGTTCGTTTAGATGCTAATAATTATTTCTGGAGTTTTACTGTAACAATGGTTAAAATAAAAAGTGTTTTAATTAAAAACGATTTCAGATTTGTGGGTTTTAGCTGTTAATGAACAAAAATAAAGAGCAAAATGTAAGAACTGTCAATGACTTACCCAGTTAACCTTGAGATTCTCCTGCCCCACGCACCCCCCCCCCCCAATGGTCTATAGAAAAAACGGTAGGCTAACTGGCTTCAAAAATAAAAGTACTTCTATGTACATGGGTGTCTGTTGTACAAATACCAGATGGTGATCTCACCCATGTGAGTGTGAAAGGAAAAAATAAATACTTTTTTGGCATTAACATTTTTGTGTATGAATGAACATTACATGTACAGTATTTGCCCATGGAAAAAACAACTAGCATGTCATGTTATTAGCAGAAATGGATCATGGGAATCACAGGTTAGTTACAAGTGCAGGCCCAATTCCTGAAGATTTTTTTTATTATTGTCTTTTATGCTTTTTTTTTTAAATAAATCACTGCACATAGATGGAGGTACCCACTAGTGCAGTGGTTCTCAACTCCTGTCCTCAGGACCCACTAACAGGCCAGGTTTGCAAGATAACTGAAATACATGACAGGTGATATCATTAGCTGCTCAGTGATTGCAGTATTCTAGTCTGCATCTCCCCAAGGTAATAATGAAAATCTGGCCTGTTAGTGGGTCATGAGGATAGGAGTTGAGAACCACTGCACTAGTGTTTGTTTTTTATAGTTAAAATTGCAGGCCCAATTCTTGAAGATTTTTTATTTATTTTTTTTCACATATTTTTGCTTAAATGTGTGTGCTTAGAATTCTTAGGTGTACATATGGACTGTTAAATTGTTAAACAGAGTTATGCAGATTATGTAATAAACATGTACCTATATGACAATTTCTGCTGCTACAGGGGAGACCTGGCTACCAGTGTTAATTTTGGCAGCAAATTTCGATTTAGTTTAAAGCCTCGTACACACGGTTGGACTTCCATCTGACTTTTCCGTGGTTTTTTGTCCGAACGGAGTTGGACGGGCACACCCATAGCATACACACGCTCGGACTTTGTAGCCAACAAACATGAACGTAGTGACGTTTCAACGTTCTGACGAGCCTTCAAAAGAGGATCCTTCAATTTACGGCCGCCACGCTCTGGACTCGTTGTGCTAAGCGCGAGGTAGTGACGGTTTGGCGTCAGCAGATTCGTTCTGTTCCTTTACGTTCGTGTCTTTAATCCTCCGTTCTTTCTTGCAGATGTTGAGGAACGCTGAGCGAGAGCGTGCTGTGTATAGTAGACATGTGCACACTGAAATATTTTGTTTCGGAATTTCATTTTCGTTAGAAAAATAAATTTATTTAGTTACTCCCGAAATTCGTTTTTATTTATTTAGTTTTTCGTTAGAAATTGCATTCGTCCAAAAATCTGAATTAATTAAGGTCGAATCTGTCATTGAAGGCTTATGGTGTCTGTCGAATGTTCAAAGAAGATTCGACGGTGCAGCGAAACTGTACGACGCTACAATCATACATTTCCGGTCGAATGTTCCGCCTACAATCAATAGTAGAATTCTAATGTTGTATGACTAGTAATAATTATATTTATTAATTATTATTACTAGTCAACTAACATTAGAATTCTTCTATAGCCTATGTGCCGAGCATTTGACCGGAAATGTACGATTGCAGCGTCGTACAGTTTAGCTGCACCGTCGAATCTTCTTAGAACTTTCAACAGACACCATAAGCCTTCAATGACAGATTCAACGTTTGTATGTTTTTCGATGCTTTGTCGAATCTTCGTCGTTCACGTTGAATTGTCAAGTTAGTTCTAGCTATTTTACTGCTCCTCCTCTTTGGTTACAATCAGCCAATAACATTCATCATTATCATTTTTTTATTTTACTTCCCCCACCCAATTCCAGCAGCAATCTTTTCTCTCTATGTCGAATCTTTTCTCTCTATAATGTCGAATCTTTTCTCTCTATAATGTCGAATCTTTTCTCTCTATAATGTCGAATCTTTTCTCTCTATAATGTCGAATCTTTTCTCTCTATGTAGAATAATCTTGGACTTAAGGCTAGGCACATTCGACCACAGGTTCGATGGACACAGATTGTTATTGTCAGCCTCATGTCGAATCTCCTATCTATATCGAACTGTTGTTGCAACGAAAACGAAAATTAAGCATTTGTTTATGTCGGATCTTTCGGTTTTCGGTTTCTGCATTTTCGTTTTCGTTTGTTAAAACGATAACGAAAATACCTGAAATTCGGACGAAAATGCATTTGGACGAAAACGAATGCACATGTCTAGTGTATAGCCTGGGGTTGTGGCCATTTCCCATGCGCAGTCAAGGTCAAGGGGTAGGAGGAGGACTACCTGGTGTAAAAATTGGTTGCAGCAACGTGACCAATTTTCACACATGACGTTGCTGAGAGAGCTGAGGGAGAATAATCCCAATGATCTTAGAAACTATCTCAGGATGTCCGACTCATGCTTCCAGCACCTATTGTCCTTGCTGTCCCCCCACATTAGGAAGCAGGACACCTGCATGAGGAGTGCTATTCCTGAAGAGCAAAGGCTCATAGCAACGCTGCGCTACTTGGCCACAGGGAGAAGTCTCCAAGACCTGAAATTTACAACAGGTATCTCTCCCCAGGCTCTTGGCCATATTATCCCAGAGACCTTCTGTGCTATTATCCAAGTTCTGCAGAAGGAGTATATTCGGGTATGTAATGTGATATTATCTCCAATTCTATATACTTGTTGCAATTTATTATTTGATTCTGTATGTTTTCTTTCATGTTTTCCAGTAATTTATTTTGCCCCAATGTCCTTTATGTAGATGTTAGTTTTTTTCCCTGTCCTCCATGCATATTTGTCAGCACTTACCTCCCCAGCATGCTTTCCTTGGCACCTCCACAATTTTTTTTTTTATTATTTCTGACAATTTTTGTAGTGGATTACCCTAAACACCCCCTAAACTGTGTCACGTTTTTTTTTCTTATTTATTTCCCAACTTTTTTTTTTTTGTTCTACATAAAATATTTTTTAACCCTCCCTCCCCTCCCCAAAAAGCAGAATCAACTGATCCAACTTCTATTTGTATGTTTTTTTTATAATCCATTCTCCATATTAATTTCTTACTTTATAGAAATGTTTCTTCATGAATTAAAAAAAAAAACATGTGGTCACTAGCATGTAGTATACTTTTAATTGGTACTCATCACGTTTTTGAATGATATTTAATGTATTAGAAATATTAATATCAAAAATTACATCTAATGTTTATATTTATTTTCACACTGTGCTGTCAATATTTTTTAAACACAGTGGCTTGTAAAATGAACCTTCATTTGTTACTCATTTATCTTTAATGGAAGTGGAGAGGGTTCTTACCTGTCCCCAAAATCCCCCCCCCCCCCAAATTCCCTAAATGTGCCACCAGAGGGAGTGAGGAAGCATATACATTTTTTTTATTTTTATTTTAATGGATTACATACAGCTTAATAAAACAGTTTAATTTAATTTTGGCAGCAGAATGTATGTGTGATAACTAATTACCAATTTCAAGTCTCAAGTTGTAATAAATGTTTTTTGTTTTTACTTCTCAGTTTCCTTCAAGTCATCAGCAGTGGCAGGATGTTGCGGCCCAGTTTAACAACCTCTGGAATTTTCCCAACTGTGAGGGTGCCATTGATGGCAAACATGTGCGAATCATCCCCCCACCCAACTCTGGGTCATATTATTTTAACTACAAGGGCTTTTCGAGTGTTGTTTTATTAGCCCTTGTGTCCGCTACATATGAGTTTCTTTTTTTGGACGTGGGCATCAATGGCCGCCATTCTGATGGTGGGGTGATGCTCCACATAGAGTTTAATACACGGTTACAAAATGGCACATTGAATTTGCCCCCTGCCCAGGACAATATAGAGGGCCTTAATTTTGTTTTTTTGGCAGATGATGCTTTTTCTTTGGGGCCTCATTTATTGAAGCCGTTTCCCATGAGGAACTTGACCCCAGACCAGCGCATCTACACCTACCGGCTGTCCCGTGCCAGGAGGGTTGTAGAGAATGCGTTTGGAATTCTGTCAAACAGGTTCCGCCTTTTTTTAACCGCTATCAATATGGCGGAATATAAAATTAAACATGTAGTGTTGTGTTGCTGCATTCTACATAATTATTTGCGTAGACATGGCACAAACTATATTGGTACAGTGGCTCAAGATCCTATCACCGGTGTTCTGGCAGCTGAAGAACCTGTGATGCCAGCTCTTCAACCTGGTGGACTTGGGCCTTCCTCACAAAGTGGACGTCTTGTGAGGGAAGCCTATAAGGAGTACTTTGTGGGTAGTAGGGCAGTGCCCTCGCAATCAAATATTTAGGAGAATGTTTCCTAATAACCTTTTTGTTGGCAATTAAACATCTATATATCTTTGAAATTCTGTTGTATGTGTATATTATTTAGAATTATTTGGCGAATGTAATTGGTAAGTATTTTAGTTTATTTCACAAACAAGAATTGTAAAGTATTATCTATGAATGTTGCCTTTACATATGTAGTGTATTATGTTGTGCTGTGGCTCTGCTACACCCATTTCAAGTACACTGTCAATGTAACTACACCAACTTAACAAATATACAGTTCTTATTAATCATATAAATAAGAAGCCAGACAGGAAATAATATAAATTTTTACTTTCAGCACCCCAAAAAAGTTGGGTTTGGCTTTAACAACCAAAAAACGTTTATAGTATAAAAAATTTTTTTATGGTTGTTTCTTCTCAAATTTGAGGTGGGTAAACATGTTTTTTTAAAAGCACAGCAATACACATCCCAAAATAACTACCGTACAAATCTTCTTGAAAAAGGCCATACAATACAAGACATTTTGCATTGTATTCTCAACGTGAGAATATCTTGCCTTCCTCAGGTGTAAAGAGCTCCTACCTTTATGCAACAAATGTTAAAGAGGGCCAATTATTTGCTGGCACTTATGACATTAGTAAACAAAGCCCACTTTGTCCACATGTGGTAGCTGACATCATGGTCTATTTTTTTATTTCTGGTTAATGTCAGCTTGCACATGTGTGCACAGTGCTGTTTTGTAACTTTTTCCAAAAATTTTAGGAAAATACAAGTGCACTTGCCACTGCACTTGTATGTAAAATTTTTAGCGAAATATTTTCAAAACACACTATGTTTTTGCTAACATTTTAAACACTCATGGTTTCAAACCATATTCTCTTTTGTATTCTCAAAAATACCCTAGTATGCAAAACATTCAAAAACTAAAATTTGTGAACAGTGTTTGCCATCTCTCCTTCTCCAGGTGCATTTTTTATTTTATTTGGTGCTATTTGTAACTATAGTGACATTTTTTTTTATTTTTTAAATTACCACCAGATGTTGTGTATATTGACTACACAAATTTTAAAGGAGGTGGTCAAGCACCTAGAGAAGGCGGGTGGAGAAACACTGACATAAAAACCTTAATAACACACTTATTTTGAGACAGTTTAATGTTATTTCAAACTCACATTTTTTAACAATAAATATCTTCCTTTATCTTAGTGCAGTCCTCCTTCACTTACCTCATCCTTATATTTTTTGGAAGATATTTCTTACTAGTAATCCTCATTTGGTGTTCTTCTGTGTGTAAATCCACACAGTATTGCGAGGCTTTCTCCCTGGTGTGGAGTGTCGGCCTCGCCCCCTCCCTTGGACTACAGGAGAGTCAGGACGACCACTAAAACACAGGTCCTTTTGAAATATGCTAAGTAGATAGCGTCCTGACTCTCCTGTAGTCCAAGGGAGGGGGCGAGCACGACACTCCACACCAGAGAGCAAGGCCCGCATTCCAGTGTGGATTCCAGACAGAAGAACAGTAAATGCTGCTTATTAGAGGAGAAATTAAGGACATTTGCACTTAAAAATTAAGGATGAGGTCAGTGAAGGAGGGCTGCAGTAAGGTAAAGTTTGTTTTTTAAAACAATAAACTATTTTTTAAAGAACCCCTTTAAGTGAATTGTCATGCGATTCCACATGACAATTCACATTAAAAGACACAGCATATGGCATTGTTATTTCCTACTCATAAAACTCAGCAAATACATGGAACTATTGTTATTTAAACATATCAATAATGATATGTGTTTAAAAGTAGAGTCAAAAAAGTATCCCAAAATCAAAGAAATTACAATTTTGCTAACAGGTAAACATAATCCTGCATACGCCTCTGAACACCAGTGGCAGCCTCCTTTATTTTTTCTAGTTCTGTCATTGCCTGCAGAATATCAGCAGTGATCTGGCCAATTGTGCATCTTGGTAGTTCGTGGCCTTTGAAAAATATAAAACATACAAATGTGAATCAAGGCCAAGTGGCTGGGGCCATACAAAAGTGAATTATGTTCTAATTATTAACCCTGCCAATTGTGGAAAATACTTCCCTCCAATCAAATTATGATTACCAAACCTGATTGCTCTTCAGACACCTACACTACTAGGAATGTACACACTGTAGCTACTCTTGAATCTTGTCCCTGGTGGCTGGGCTACTGTTGAGTACAGGACATCTTAATTTAGAATAGCAATGGTTGTGTTTTGGAAGTGTCTATTATCACAGCAAGTCACTCTGATAGGCTTTACATTCGAAAATTCCTCACACTGTAATTTATCCCCAAAAAATAGACTTGGTATCACACAGTGAACGATTTTTCGATCAAAGTATGACATGCATCTCAGCAAATCTGGATTATTGTATATTCTTACTGATAACAGCGGCGTTGCAAGCAACGTGCAGGGGGGGTGGCCGACCGCAACCGGGGGACACCCATGGATAGTGTCACAACGCTAACAACGCCAACCTGCTGACCTCTGCCGCAGCTTGTGTCACTCTGCGTGTCAAAATGAACACACCGCCCCCTCCTCCTCTCTGTTTACATACACAGAGGAGGAGGAGGCGGAGCCCACGTTTGAGGGTCACACCGTTGTGTGTATAGTCATTCTGCTGTTCTGTAATGTAAGTGGGGGGGTGACTGTAATTGAGGGTTGTCAGTAAATGAGGGGGTGTCTGTCCTGCTGGGGGGTCTGCACTGAGGTGGGTAAGTATTTACTGAGGGAGGTGGATCTATACTGCGGGAGGGGGGTTTGTAGTTAGTTGAGGGGGGTCTGTACTGAGGGGTTCTTGAGTTGTTGGTGGATGACACCATTTTTGAAGGCAACGCGTGACACCAACCCTAGTGACCCCCACTGACCAGTAACATTATTGCCTCAAGCAACATTGAGGGCAAGAGAAGACATCTATTACTGAAGAAGGACATTGATGAGCCAAGGCTGGTAAATGCATGGCTGGGTGTAAAGTGGCTTGATGTTTAGCCTAAATTGCTGCATTTTTGGTAACCAAACTGTTGCCCTTGGGACACACTGGCTGCGTTTAATGGCCACATTGGCTTACTTGTTGCATTTTTGGGCCACTTTGTTAGCGGCCCACAAAAGATAACAAGTTACATTTTCGATATAATACTGTATACACTTTTAAAGACAATAGTGTTGTTTTAATAAAGGAAAATACACTCTGCACTCCAAGTGCTCTAGAAAATGCACTTGGAACTACAGTCACTGTAGTTCGCTGTAGTTCAGAGGTGAAGCTCTGAAATTAGAGGAAGCTCTGCTTATTTTAGCATCCAATTATGTGCAAGAAACTTTGTTCCTCAAATTTGTACCTTGCATGTCACCCTCAGATCTACAGTGACTGCACTTTCAGTGCAATTGTAGTGCAAATTCAATGTGTTTTTTTACAATAAACAACTATATGTATTAAATACTTACTGGGGCAAACAACAGGCTCATTTAAATCGTCTTCTAGTAGATGCACTACTCCACCCTCTGGATGACTGGTGTCTGGGGATGTGAGGTCCACTGGAGGCTCTTTGCTGGGTCCAGCTCTCTGATCACACTCCTCGAAATTTGGGGCATCACCACACTCACGTTCCTCTAAAAAATATACACAAATATTATCACTAAATCACCCCAAAAAAGCAAAATATGACTAGAATCCCTGGAACAGAATTATGAGACCAACCTTGCACTAGTGACAATGTTTTCTCCTGCCAAGTGGACGATCATGCGCAATTATCAAAATGACAATTACTAATGTGCATTGTAAAGGTAATATGATGTACTTTAAAATGAGGGCCAAAATACAAATATGACAAGATGTTGCTAAAAAATGACATTTGACAAACAACACTCTTGTGTCCTATGGGATCTATGAGGAAAATTGCATCAGGCGTGACTCTGTGTGACTGAGATCCCCAGGCCCTCTCCTCTACCCATGTATAGTCTTGAAAGGCGTCATTAATGTGCAGTGATGATTTCCACAGCAGACCTTCAATATTTAATAAACCTTATTAAAGGTAACAAACTATATGTGACCATGTCCTTGTGACAACCAAGAATATCCCCTGTCGGAGGAAAGCACTATTTTATGAGAGTAGTAACTTACGATTTGTTGATGATGCTGGCACTGTTGTCTCCCCTGTTGGGGCCTTGCCAAGGGAAGCCTCCCTTTCTCCCCTCTGCTGGCTTGTCTGCTGACTTTCTCTGTGCCGTTTTCCTGTGAAGTTCAATAGATACTGTATGTTAATTATTGTTCCTAAAATGGGGAGCCATCAAGATTACATTTAATCAAACATATCTGCATTATTTTCCAAATCCCAAAAATTACCCACATCATAATTTGGTTAAGCAAAAAAAGTAAAGTCAGCTAATTCCCACCTAAAGATAATTACTACAGTCATGAATTTGGCTTACTTCTTTTGATGATGATGCGGTGAATGGAGTCCAACTGATCTTTCTCTCTGTGTTTTAAATCAGACCATCTTTTCCTAATTTGATCTTTTGTTCGTTTTACGCCATATTCACGATCCAATAACGCGATGACCTTCTCCAAAATATAATCTTTATGGCTGTTGGGCCTGTCATAGTTCTCCTGCTTACAATCGTAGTCATACTTGTCAAATATCCTCACCATCTCCACCATCTCCCCCTTGCTCATGGGGGTAGCCTTGTGTTTTATATATTCACCTCCACGGGGCCTGGTCTTTTTCGGTGCGGCATCCATGTTGTTCTCCCTCACGAATGTTCCGCCGTTATGTCGCATGCAGTAAAAAGTCTGTTGGCACGCCCCAGCGTCATGATGTACTGAGAGCGGAGTTTGACGCATGCGCAGGGTATAAAAGACCTAACGACCGTTCGCCAGACCGGACGTTGGAACGTAACCTTTGGGAAACGAAACTCAGACAATCGCATAGTCGAAAGAAAGGTACGTGACAACTTTGTGACAGTGTGTGCAATGGACACATAGCATAACATTGAATGAGTGCTGGGGCTGTTAGAAAAATTGTACTAAGGCCTATTGAATGTGCATTGAGCAGCGTCTCATGTGCATGGGGCCTAATGGCCAAATTTTTATTACCTAAAGGCAGGGCTGACAACAGGGGGGTACAGGCAGTACACCTGTAAGGGTCATGGAGGCAGGGCCACCATCAGGAATGTAGGGTCCCCTTACACGGCTTCAGGCATGGGCCCCCTGGAGCAGAGGAGAACCGGGGGGGTTTGCTGACGCCACAAAAATAAAAGCGGGGGGTGCCACGAATTGAGAAGGGGGGTGATGCAAATTGAGAAGGGGGGGTGCTGCCAACGCTAATTGTGGAGGTCTAGGGTCTTTGGGTGCTTACGAACACTAAATAACTTTAAAAAAGGTGCGGGGGACATCTGGGGCCCTAGGGACCTCCGGACCACTTACAGGTGTACTGCCTGTACCCCCATGATGGCAGACATGCCTGGAGGTCCCAGGGGCACAGGATGCAATCACACACTTTTTATTTACTTGTTCATCAGCATCCAAAGCAAACACAATCTCAAAAATTTGATGCGTCAGCAGCCCCCGCTTTCAAAATAACGGCGTAAAGGCCCACCCCCCCCACTTCACCTAGGCTCCAGGGGGCACATGCCTGAAGATGGTTAAGGGGAACATCAATTTAGGATGGGGGACATGCATAAAGGCCTATCTATATTCTTATCAGGTTATGAGCTTGAAGGTAAAAAAAAATATTTGTTCTTGTGTTATTTGTTGCAGCCATCTTCTCAAATTTAATCAATAATAAAGGGGACAATTCTTAATAGCCCTGAATTTATGGCTGATTTCATCGAGAAATATCGCCATCACGCCAATCTGTGGCAGGTGAAAAACAAAGATTATTCGAATAAGAACAAAAGGCAGGCAGCAATCGATGATTTGGTGGAATTGGCGAAGACTCTGTACCCCAGGGCAGACGAAACATTGGTGAAGACCAAAATTGGAGGCCTCAGGAGTATGTACAACAGGGAGATAAAGAAGATTGAGGATTCAAAGAGATCGGGAGCAGCAGCAGAAGACATTTATGTCCCCAAGCTGTGGTACTTCGCAAGCCTGGGATTTTTGAAGGACCAGACTGTGCCACGCAGGCATATTTCTACCCTACCCTCCACACTACCCTCCACACTACCCTCCACATCAGCTGAGGCCACTGATACAGAGGCGGATCCGACACAAGAGGAGGAGGAGGAGGATCTCAGCTTGCCCCAGGTATAGCATTTTCTCCAAAATAAAATATTTGAGAAAGTGAGGGCAATGTGTTGTTATGATTTTGTAAAACTATTAGGAATGTAAATCTGTGGAAATGAAAAACAAATCCAAAAATATGATCTAAAAGTAATTAAAAAAAATGAATAATGCTGCAGTGACAATGCTAACCTTTGTTTTTTGATGACATTCTATTTTTAACTAACAAAGGATGCTAAAATGTGTTGTGAAAATGTGTCCTACTAATAAATAATTATGTTTAATTTACAGACCCAGGAAAATTTGCAACAAGAGGAGGCCAGGCCCAGCAGCATAAGCACGGAGTCCAGAGTGCCTACCCTGCGCCCTCCTAGCAAAAGGGCCAGGAAGAGGCACCACCTTGACGAGGCCACTGCTGCGTTTCTGCATCGGGCTACGGCAGTCATCACCAACGCACCCGATAGTGCGGAAGGATTTGGGTGCTTTACAGCCAACAAGCTGAGGGACGTGGATGTGATTGTGGAACAAAGAGAGTGATGTGAGGGGCTCATCATCCAGCTCCTCAGCAAAGCAAGAAAAGGGGAGATAACACCAACAACACATCTGTGTGATTTGGAGCACACAGCTCCTCAAATTCTAAACTACCCACCCCATCCAAACTACCCACCCCATCCAAACTATCCACCCCATCCAAACTACCCACCCCAGCAAGGCCACCCACCCCAGCAAGGCCACCCACCCCAGAAAGCCAACCCACCCCAGCAACATGGGGGTCAGTGGCAACATCAGCCCCAGGATCCACAACAAGGCCAATGGTCTGGGGAGTTTAGGGGCTACTAACGATTTAAGTAGCATTTATGTAAATACATTTTTTTGTACTAACCTATTTTAGGGGGTCAGCCTGAAAAAAAAGGCTTTTTTTGTGTTGTGTAGATTTAATGCACAATATTAACAAAATGGCCTCAGCTGATGTGGATGGTAGTGTGGAAAGCAATGTATGTATGTGGTTCAGTCTGGTATGCCACAAATACCAGACCCTTTCTGGAGTACCACAGCCTGGGGACAGATATGTCTTCTGCTGCTGCACCCGATCTTTTTTATTTCTTGACCTTCTTTGAGCTCCCTGTTGTATGTACTCCTCTGGTGACCAATGACAACATTCATTGGATATTTGTATGCCCTGGGGTACACAGTCTTTGCAAATGCCACCAAATCATCAATTGCTACCTTCCTGTTTCTTGAAATTATAGTATTATGTCATTATTATTTATGTTTTTTTTTTGTTAGTAAAAAAAATTAAATTATTGCACAAATATTACTTTTGTCTTTTATCATAATAATTTATGTTTGTGAGTAGGCAGTTAATTTTAGGATAATATTAATAAGGGACAAAAATATAGTAGCTTGTATTACAGCATCAAATACATATGGGATAATGTGGTTGTGCTTAAATAGCCAATAAAAAAAAAAAATATCCTAAAATTATATTAAAAAAATATAAAATTCAACAAAGAGGAAAGACGTTGTTTGCAAATAATTACATCGGTATATACAGATAAAATGCTTTAAGATTTATTACGGCATTGTAAACAATATTACAAATGTGCTCTGTATTAAAAAAGATCATAATTGCCGTGTCACAAATGTGAAATCTCCATAACGAACGCTAGTTTTACAAGACTGAAGGCACCCGGCTGTTCATTGCTTCAGAGCATGCGCGTTCGTACCTAGGACAAAAGTCCGATGGTTTTCTATACACACGGTCGGACTTCGCTCCATCGGACTTTTGTTGGGCAAAAGTTTGTCCGTTTGCAGACCCAACTTTTGTCCGATGAAAACAAAACCAAACGAAAAAAAGTTTGTCCGATGGAGCGTACACATGGTCGGATTGTTGGTCCAACGTGCTTAAAACGAAGTTTGTTGGGCAAAAGTCCGACCATGTGTACGGGCCTTAAGGACTGAAATGGCATTTTAGTTTTAGTCCCTTTTTAGTCTTCTGAAATTGTTTTAGTTTTAATCGTATTTAGTGGACTAAATCTCCAGTACATTTTAGTCGACTAAAACAAATTTTAGTCATCTAAAAGCGAATGGGTGTAATTAAATTGTAATGCATTAGTTAACATTTCTCTACAATGTCCAAACTCATTATATACTGATGGAGCGAAAAATCGAATATGTTATTATTTATGGTATTGAGGTATGAACATGCACTACAGACCAGTGTTAATATTGAAGTCAAATTTAAATTTAAATTTAGTCATATGCCGCGTACACACGATCGGAATTTCTGACAACAAAACCGTGTTTTTTTTTCCAACGGATGTTGGCACAAACTTGTCTTGCATACATCCGGTCGCACAAATGTTGCTTGGAAATTCTGAACATCAAGAACGCGATGACGTACAACACTACGACGAGCTGAGAAAAATTAAGTACAATGATTCTGAGCATGCGTCAAATTGATTCCGAGCATGCGTTGGATTTTTGTTCGTCGGAATTGGATACACACGATCGGAATTTCCAACAAGAACTTTTGTTGTCGGAAAAATTGAGAACCTGCTCTCAAACATTTGTTGTCAGAAATTTCAACAGCAAATGTCCGATGGAGCCTACACACGGTCGGAATATCCGACCAAAAGCTAACATCAAACGCTTTTATTAGTCGCAAAATTTGTCTTTTGACTAAAATGGCATTTTAGTTTTAGTCCCATTTTAGTCATCTCAATTGTTTTAGTCTTATTTTAGTCGACTAAAATAGTATTAATTTAGTCAACTAAATGAACACTGCTGGCTACAAATCCTACATTGGCCATCAGGCACTGCAGATCCTTATGCCGCGTACACACGACCGTTTTTAATGTCATTCAAAAAAACGTCGTTTTTCTCGACGTTATTTTTCGTGTTTCCTCTCAAGCCTGCCTTGCCTACACACTATCGTGAAAAAACATGATTTAGCAAAGCGCGGTGATGTCCAACACGTACGACGGCACTATAAAGGGGAAGTTTCATTATGTTCGCGCCACCCTTTTGGCTGCTTTTGCTGATTTTGTGTTACCGCGTGTTAGTAAAAGTTTGGAAAGAGACGATTCGCGCTTTTCAGTCTTCGTGCTTTAAAGATCGTTTTCGGGAGTTCAGTTTGTGCCTGTGGGTTCGTATCTGTCTTTCAGTGCTTGTAGTCAGTTTGTATCTGTTTTTGCAGTGCGTTCTTGTCCGCTCGTTACTGTTTTTCAGCTCGTTCTTCAGAGGCCTTGCTGTTCTTCAGTGCGTTCTTTTAGTTCGTTCTGATTAGACGACCGTTTTGAAGCCATGTTGCGGGTACGTTCTTGTCGCCAAGATCGTGCTGTGCTTGCTTCTGGGCTTGTTGCTATGTCCCAGATCCGGTCCATGAACAGGGTGAAGAGGAGTTCTTGGACCAAGAATTGGTTGCTCCAGCGGGACCAATTCTGTCACATGCCTCTGCTGCGGGAGATCCAGGAGAATAACCGTGATGACTTCAGGAATTTTCTTAGGATGTCTGACCCCGTTTTTCAGCAGCTCTTGGCTTTGGTGTCCCCCTATATCACCAGGCAGGACACCATTATGCGGGAAGCCATTACTGCTGAGCAGAGGCTAGTTGCTACGTTACGCTACCTGGCAACAGGGCGAAGCTTGCAGGACCTCAAGTTCTCGACAGGCATCTCCCCCCAGGCTCTGGGCGTCATTATCCCAGAAACCTGCTCTGCCATTATCCAAGTCCTTCAGGAGGACTATATTAAGGTAAGTTTTCTCCTTTATAAACATCACAATCTATGTTTTTTATGCTTGCTAATGTATAGTATTTTTTTAACTGTCTCTAATTACCATGATTGTAATATGCTGTGAATGTCCCCTTTGTCCCCATGCATGTTGTAAGCTTTTAATGGTCCTTTTTTTGGGCCTACATGCATATTTTAAAAACCAACCTCTCCAGCATTATATCCTGGGCCCAAACACACCTAGCCTAGTCACTTCCCAATGTTTTTTGTCCGCTCCATTGTAGTGCTTAGCTTGCCCGAAACCCCCCCCCCCCATAATTTTTTTCTTTTGTCTAATTTAACAAAATAAATTACATAGTACTAGAGCTTTTATTTATGATGTCCCCAACTCATCTCAACCCCCCCACCCTAAAATAATTTCACAGGTCCATCAGAGTGGGTGATGTTTTTTGTGCTAATTTTTAGCTCTTATTAAAGCGGAGCTCCACCCTAAAGTGGATTTTCCGCTCATCGGAACCCTCCCCCCCTCCGGTGTCAAAATTGACACCTTTCAGGGGGGAGGGGTTAGAAGATACCTGTTTAAGACAGGTATTTTCACCCACATCCGGGAGTCCTCTCTGCGGCAAATCTGCCGGAGACAAGTCACTTCCCGCAGAATACCCGTAGTGTTCTTGGAGACACTTGGCTCCCAGAACACAGGAGGACCAGTCAGAACTGCGCAGCGCTTCTCGTGCATGTGCGGTAGGGAACCTCACCGAGGATGGCGGAGGGGGCAGCAGAGTGACAAGCGATCGTTCGTCCTCTACTGCGGACGTCGCTGGACTCCAGGACAGGTAAGTGTCCAATTCTAAAAAGTCAGCAGCTGCTGTAGCTGTAGCTGCTGGGTAATTTTTTTTATTTTGGCTGCGGAGCTCTGCTCTAAAATACTCCTTCCAAATTAATGCTATACTGATGTTTTGCCCAGAGGGTTTTGTGATAACATGCTTGCAATGTTTAGGTAGCAAAGTATTTTAATTTATTTTTTTGGTTTGACTCCACAGTTACCATCGACGCCACAGGAATGGCAGAATGTGGCATCTGAGTTTTCTCAGCGGAGGAACTTTCCCAACTGTGGAGGAGCCATTGATGGCAAGCACGTCCGCATCGTGCCACCACCCCAATCGGGATCCTTTTTTTTAATTATAAAGGGTTCCACAGTATTGTGCTGATGGCGGTGGTGTCTGCCAACTATGATTTTCTTTATATTGATGTTGGGAAAAATGGGCGGATGTCTGACGGTGGTGTTTTTGCCCAGACCGATTTCGCCGACCGGCTTCTATCAGAGGACCTGGCATTGCCACCTGCGGCAGAAAATGAACATGGCCTCCCCTTTGTTTTCCTGGCAGATGAGGCGTTTGCGCTTGGTCCCCATTTGATGAGGCCTTTTCCACAAAGGACCCTCACCCCTGAGAGGAGGGTCTTTAATTATAGGCTGGCCAGAGCAAGAAGGGTGGTCGAAAATGCCTTTGGCATCATGGCCAGTCGTTTCTGCCTTTTTATGACTGCTCTCAACATGGCGGAGTACAAATGGAATCATTTAATCATGTGCTGTTGCATCCTACACAATTATTTAAAAAAAAAAACGAACAATTACCTTTCTTCAGTTGCCCTTCAGGGCACACAGTTATCCGATGGACCATTGCCAGCCCAGGTAGCTGGCCCTACAGGCTTGGCCCCCCAAAGCGTGCGTGATGTGCGCCAACGCTATGTTGAATATTTTATGGGTAGGGGGGCCATTGCAATGCCTGATCATATTTGAAATATTCTTTTGAATAATAAAAAAAATTATAATGAAAACATCTTGTTTGCTTTTATTTTGGTTGATTTGTTCTTTCTCCTAGGTCAGTGATGGTGAACCTTGGCACTCCAGATGTTTTTCAACTACATTTCCCATGATGCTCAACTCCACTGCAGAGTGCCTTAGCAACATGGGAAATGTAGTTCAAAACCATCTGGGGTGCCAAGGTTCACCATCACTGTCCTAGGTTATACTAGTGCAGTTGTAGTGCCATGTTTATTTTTCTGAAGTAAATTACCATAATTTTGAGTGTAAACACACCCATTTTTTTTGGGGGGGGGGGCAACATTGATATAAGAAGCCACACATTGTTTATTTCCAAATATTTTTAATAGGAGCATAAAATTTGGGTTATTTTTATAAAAATACAAATATTTTTTTTTTTTGTGGATCATTTTTTTGCTAAAACGCATGAAACAAATGTACAACATGTACAATAGTAATTATAAAAAATTAAAAGCTTCCCAAAAAAATGAGAAAATCAACAATCTAAAAAAAAATAACAAAACATACCGTATTTATCGGCGTATAACACGCACTTTTTTCCCTTGAAAATCAGGGGAAAATCGTGGGTGCGTGTTATACGCCGATACTGACATCCCTGAGCTGTCTCCGCTAGACATGTGCATTCGTTTTCGTCCGAATGCATTTTCGTCCGAATTTCAGCTATTTTCGTTATCGTTTTAACAAACGAAAACGAAAGCACAGAATCCGAAAACCGAAAGATCCGACATAAACAAATGCTTTATTTTCGTTTTCGTTGCTACAACAGTTCGATATAGATAGGAGAGAAAAGATTCGACATAGGAGAGAAAAGATTTGTTATTATAGAGAGAAAAGATTCGACATAGAGAGAAAAGATCACTGCTGGAATTGGGTGGGGGAAGTAAAATAAAAATAAAGTTGATGATGAATGTTATTGGCTGATTGTAACCAAAGAGGAGGAGCAGTAAAATAGCTAGAATGACGAAGATTCGACAAAGCATCGAAAGTTAGAAGATTCGACTGTGCAGCAAAACTGTACGACGCTGCAATCGTACATTTCCAGTCAAATGCATCCGCCCATAGGCTATAGAAGAATTCTAATGTTGGTTGACTAGTAATAGTAATGAATAAATATAATTATTACTAGTCATACAACATTAGAATTCTTCTATAGCTTGTGGGCGGAACATTCGACCGGAAATGTATGATTGCAGCGTCGTACAGTTTCACTGCTCCGTCGAATCTTCTTTGAACATTCGACAGACACCATAAGCCTTCAATGACAGATTCGACCTTAATTAATTCAGATTTTCGGACGAATGCAATTTCTAACGAAAAACGAAATAAATAAAAACGAATTTCAGGAGTAACTAAATAAATTTATTTTTCGGACGAAAACGAAATTCCGAAACGAAATATTTCAGTGTGTACATGTCTAGTCTCCGCTGACTGTGAGCGGAACGGAGCGAGATACACATAGCCGAATGTACTCGGCTATACTCGGCTTTTCTCGGCTCCGCTCACAGTCACGCCCAGTTCCGCCATTGGACCTGTGTTATGTCCATCATAGGGCGGGACTCGGCGTGACTGTGAGCGGAGCCGAGAAAAGCCGAGTATAGCCGAGTACACTCGGCTATGTGTATCTCGGCGGCGGCTCCGCCCAGTCCCTGCGTCCCCTGCGTCCCCTGCGTCCCTGGCGTTCTCGGCGGCGTCCGCACAGTCTCGGTGCCAATTTTAAAATGATGCACGGCGACACTGGGGCAAGGCTGCACAGCGACACTGGGGCAAGGCTGCACGGCGACTCTGGGGCAAGGCTGCACGGCGACTCTGGGGCAAGGCTGCACGGCGACTCTGGGGCAAGGCTGAAATGGACTCTGGGGCAAGGCTGCAATGGACACTGACAAGGCTGCACTGTGACAAGGCTGCAATGGACACTGACAAGGCTGCACTGTGACAAGGCTGCAATGGACACTGACAAGGCTGCACTGTGACAAGGCTGCAATGGACACTGACAAGGCTGCACTGTGACAAGGCTGCAATGGACACTGACAAGGCTGCATTTAAATGTAAGTTATTTTTCCTTAAACTTCCCTGCTAAAAGTTTTTTTCCCTAAAATTTCCTCCTAAACTTGGGGTGCGTGTTATACGCCGGTGCGTGTTATACGGCGATAAATACGGTAATTTTCACCCATATAAAAGTTTTAAACCCTCCCAAGAACCTGTTCTATTTTTTTTATTCTTTGCTCCAGCTGCTTGGTGTTTTGCCTCATCTGGAACAAGTTATCTTTCATTTGTTCCAGGTCACGAGAGCAGACCCTCAGTCTTTGACCAACATCTGGGCAGTGTGTCTGGTGAAGGTTGCTTGGGCCGCAGGCATTAAAGTACCTTAAATTTGAAAAATAAAAAGGTCTTACTAAATATACATGCCTACATCTATTACCTGAGGCTGTGGTGTATGACACTGACCTGTTGAGTTGCCATTTCCCACTTCTTCAGCCACATCCTGCGGTTGTGGGTCTTGGGTTGGTGGTGGGGGGTTTGCAGCCTCCTGTCTCTTAGCTCTTTGAAGCCCTATGAGATAGAACCCAAAGGTAGACTTGAGTAACTAAATATATTTAGGCCTGAAAGAGGAATATTAATCATTCTTTGGAAGTGTGGTACAATTGTATTTTTTTAAATTATTTCTAAGCTGAACACATGATTGTATCCATTTCCCAAGCTGGTAGATTAATCTATTTTGGTCAGGTTTCACACATGGAAACACACCAAGTATCCACTGGATCACCTGTGTGTGACACCATCAAAAGGTTGTTCTTGTGGCCCACGCTTGTGCTAATGAGTCCAGATGTGTAAGCAGCTGCTGAGCATACTCTCCTAACCATACACTGAATCCAGTTACATTAGTTAAATATAGTTACCAACACATACACAACCATGTTTCTAATTAATTATCACATAAACAGTTCAAGATGTCAATTTTCACAATTTTCATGTTCTTGGGCACAAGAATCAGTCGTAGGAATCCTCGTTCAATCGTTCACTAAATGACGATCTTTTTGTCCGATTCAGTGTTAACTACATTTGATCATTCCTAATAATAGGCATGTTCAAATTTAGTTATCACTGTATTCCCCCAAAACATCGTTTTTTTGGTAATGAACGAGGATTTCGACGATTGATTCTTGTGCCCAAGAACATGAAAATTGACATCTTGAACTGTTCAAGATGTCCGGTTTCATGTTCTTGGGCACAAGAATCAAGTCGTAGCAATCCTTGTTCAATCGTTCACTAAATGACAATCTTTTGGTCCGATTCAGTGTTAACTACATTTGATCATTCCTAATAATGGGCATGTTCAAATTTAGTTATCACTGTATTCCCCCAAAACATCGTTTTTTTGGTAATGAACGAGGATTTCGACGATTGATTCTTGTGCCCAAGAACATGAAAACAGTGATAACTAAATTTGAACATGCCTATTATTAGGAATGATCAAATGTAGTTAACACTGAATTGGACCAAAAGATCGTCATTTAGTGAACGTATGAACGAGGATTTCTACGATCGATTCGTGTGCCCAAGAACATGAACCCGGACATCTTGAACTGTACTACATACATTAAATAAAAAGCACATGCAGCACCACGCTATTAATAAAAATCTGTGTAAATGTAAATCTACTTACTTTTTGGGATCACTTTTTTAATTTTCTTATATTGCTCTGGCTCCCTCAATTTAATGTCCGACCATCGTTTGCGGATCTGTTCCTTCGACCTGCGAATCCCAAATTTCCTGGACAGAGTTTGGACCACTTTATCCATGATTTGGCCCTTCACCTGATTCGGCTTTTTATATGGGCCATGTTTCGCATCATAATCCTCCCTCAGTAATATGGTGACCATTTCCATCATCTCCTCAAACGCCATGTTAGTGGCTTTGTATCTCCTGGATCTCCTGGATCTGGTCCTGCCTCCTTCCACAATTTCCTCTTCATCTCGGTGAGTCGCTGCCATGTTGCCAGTCTCCGTCATTAAGGACGAGCGAGAAGGGGCGGGGAAAGTAGTCTAACGAACGTCAGGGGCGGGAAAGCGTGCGGAGCATCACGCATGCGCACTGTAATATAACGGAAATAAGCATCGTTGAAAGCGACGTTCAGTGAGTGGAAGAAGGTCGGAAGCAACGAACGTGTAGATCGCGGGTACGTAACATTTTTCAGACTTGATATGTCCAGGGTTGAGCGGTCCCGGAGCCGAAACCTAAAAATTCACTGTATGTTCGGGTCCGGTGTTGGGCAATATGCATGTAACTTCGCGCTTGCTTCCCGTGCTGTTAGAACTGGCCCTGCACAAAGTGTCATTTTGGAAATTTAAAACTTCATTTAAAACTCAATCGCGGCTAGAATGAATTCCTCGGTCCCGGCAAATGGCAATACATTGAAAAGTCATTAAAAAAAAAAAAAAGTGGGGGTCCCCCCAAATTCTATTTGCAGGCCCTTCAGCAGGTCTGGAAAGGATTTTAAGGGGAACTCCACCCCAAATTAAAAAAAAAATGGCGTGGAGTCCCCCCAAAAATCCATACCAGACCCTTATCCAAGCACGCAACCTGGCCGGCCGCAGGGGAAGAGGGGGGGACGAGAGAGCGCCCCCCTCCCTCCTGAACCGTACCAGGCCACATGCCCTCAACAAACTTGAAGAGTGTGAACACTCAAACATTAATAAAATAGAGATGTGATGTGAGATCCGCCACCAAATATATGTTGAGGAGGCTTACCAGAGGTCTCGGATTTGGAGAGGCGTACGCCGCCCAAATCTGAGATTGCTTAGGGGGTTAATGGACGCCAATGGAGATGGTCTTGAGTGGAGGGGTAGTCTGGAGTCAAAGGGGTTTAGCACTTCAATCAGACGGGACATCCTTTGACTCCAGACTACCCCTCCACTCAAGACCATCTCCATTGGCGTCCATTAACCCCCTAAGCAATCTCAGATTTGGGCGGCGTACGCCTCTCCAAATCCGAGACCTCTGGTAAGCCTCCTCAACATATATTTGGTGGCGGATCTCACATCACATCTCTATTTTATTAATGTTTGAGTGTTCACACTCTTCAAGTTTATTTGATTTGGGTGGCTTATGCCCCACCAAATCCATAACTTCTGGTAAGCCTTCCTCTATTCACTTTGGTGGTGGCTACTTTCTCTCACACACAGAAGACGTTTGATTCATCACGTTCTCTCTGGACTGATCTTCATCACCTTCGTTTTATGGATTCCATTTCTAATGGACATTCATTTGCCTATAATGGACATTAATTTGCATATATTTGCATAATTGTGTTAATAATATTTGAGGACTTTATCACTGGAGTCACCCAGCACGTTATTTTGGGTGATACACGTGTCTATCACTATATTATCATATTCAGTTTTTTGTGTATATTTTCACATTTGTACATATTTATTTAGATAGCGCTACACTTTTAATTTTCGATTATCACTAGCTTTTTGTACCAGCAGTGTTGGCAGCTTCGTTTCACATTATTTCCAGCGCAGTATTACCCTTTTACTTTCCACATGCCCTCAACATGGGGAGGATGTCCCCATGTTGATGGGGACAAGGGCCTCATCCCCACAACCCTTGCCCGGTGGTTGTGGGGGTCTGCGGGCGGGGGGCTTATCAGAATCTGGAAGACCCCTTTAACAAAGGGGACCCCCAGATCCCGGCCCCCCCATGTGAATTGGTAATGGGGTACATTGTACCCCTACCATTTCACAAAGAAAGTGTACAAAATGTAAAAAATGACAATAGACGGTTTTTGACCATTCCTTTATTAATGTATTTTTCTTTCTTCCAACTTCTTCTTCCATCTTCTTCTTCCATCTTCTTCCTTCTTCTTTTCTCCATTCGGGTTTCTTCATCCATCTTCCTCTTCATCTTCATCTTCCTTCTTCCTTCGGTGTTCTCGTCCGCATCTTGCTCCGGCATCTTGCTCCGGCTTCTTCTTTCTCCGGCCGCTCCGTTTGAATTGGAGGTTCCCGCTGTGTGACGCTTCAGTTCATCAGTTCTCCTCTTGGTCCGGTGACCCCGCCCCCCTCTGACGCACATGGATTTCACGGGTACTTTCGCCGTGCTGTCAGAGGGGGGCGGGGCCACCGGGTCGCAGCGGACCTAGAGGAGGACTAAAGAACTTAAGCGTCACACAGCGGGAAACTCAAATTCAAACGGAGCGGATGAAGAAAGAAGAAGCCGGAGCAAGATGCGGACGAGAAGACCGAAGGAAGAAGGAAGATGAAGATGGAGATGAAGATGGAGATGAAGATAAAGAGGAAGAGGAAGATGGAGGAAGAAACTCGAATGCAGAAAAGAAGAAGGAAGAAGATGGAAGAAAGAAAAAAACATAAATAAAGGAATTGTCAAAAACCGGCTATTGTCATTTTTTAAATTTTGGACACTTTTTTGGTGAAATGGTAGGGTACAATGTACCCCATTACCAATTCACATAGGGGGGGCTGGGATCTGGGGGTCCCCTTTGCTAAAGGGGTCTGCCAGATTCCGATAAGCCCCCCGCCCGCAGACCCCCATAACCACCAGGCAAGGGTTGTGGGGATGAGGCCCTTGTCCCCATCAACATGGGGACATCCTCCCCATGTTGAGGGCATGTGGCCTGGTACGGTTCAGGAGGGGGGGGCGCTCTCTCGTCCCCCCTCTTTTTCTGCGGCCGGCCAGGTTGCGTGCTCGGATAAGGGTCTGGTATGGATTTTTGGGGGGACTCCACGCCATTTTTTTCTTTAATTTGGGGTGGAGTTCCCCTTAAAATCCTTTCCAGACCTGAAGGGCCTGGTATGGATATTTGGGGGGACCACACGCATTTTTTAAAACATTTGCGGCGGGGTTCCCCTTAATATCCATTCCAGACATGAAGGGCCTGGTAATTGAATTTGGGGGAACCCCAAGCTTTTTGAATTTTTGTATCAATGACTTTTCTATGTATTGCATTTGACAGGAGACAACAATTCATTATACCCAGGAGTGAATTTGTATGTAATTTTGGAAAAGCACAAATGACACTTTGTGCAGGGACAGTTCTAGGTACTCCTTTACTTTTTTGGAGGCATTTTAGTCCTCAGATTTTCGGGGCCCCATTGACTTCAATGGGGTTTGGGTTTGGGGTCAAGTTCGGGTCAAGTCCCGTCACGAACTCGAGCTTTTTACAAAGTTTGCAAAAAAGAGTTTAACACAAACATCCAGGTGTCCACTCAACTCTATGATGACTGATCAATTGCTACGTTTGTGGCCTATATATGGTGAGAAAGATTAGTAGTAGTCTTGACTGACATTCGAGTTTTTGTCTGTTTTTTGACTTGCAGAAAAAATGCAGGTATTTAAGGACCCAGATTTTATGTTAGAATTCCTGCAAAGGTGGAAGAATCTTCCTGTTTTATGGGAGACCAAAAACAAACAAAATAAAAATAAAGACGCCAGGAAGAGAGCACTGGAGACCTTGCTGGAATTTGTGCAAACTCAGATCCCCACAGCAACACTACAGGATGTGAAGATGAAAATTGGGACCATTAGGGGCACATACCAGACTCAAAGAAACAAAGTCCGAACATCTATGCGGTCAGGAGCAGCTGCAGAGGACAGATACATTCCGAATCTCTGGTACTACCAGCATCTAAGTTTCCTGGATGACCACCTGGAATCAAGGGAATCCCTTTCCAGCCTTCCACCCAGAACGAGCTCCAGCCTTCCCTGCAGCCAACCCTCCAGCCTTCCCTCCAGCCTTCCCTGCAGCCAACCCTCCAGCCTTCCCTCCAGTCTTCCCTGCAGCCAAGTTGAGGTTTCTTTGGAGGAACAAGCTCAACTCCTGGAGGAGCCTGATTTGAACATTTGGAGCCAGGTATAATATTTAGCAAAAGATTTCTAGTACTAAAAGTCTAATGTTGTCAAAGATGTTAAACTTGTGTGAAAAATGTTACCAGTTAAACCAAAGTGTCTGACATATCAATAGACAGCAGTGGCCAAAAATTATGGGGACAAGAATGAAAAATGCTGGTGTCAGAATGATTAACTTTAATATTTATTAGCATTCAATTAGGAAATGTCATGAGGTGACAAATGTGTGTGAAAGATAAAGGCAAAAATTACAATATGTAACTTTTTTATACAGGATAAGGAGGCAGGCGCCAGTGTGACCCACGAGGAGGCAGGTGCCAGTGGAACCCAGGAGGAGGCAGGCCCCAGTGCGACCCACGAGGAGGCAGTTGCCAGTGGAAGCCAGGAGGAGGCAGGCCCCAGTGGGACACAGGAGGAGGCAGGCCCCAGTGGGACTCAGCGCAACACCAGGCCCCAGATACCTCCGCTGCGTATTCCACAAAAAAGGGCAAGGAGGCTGATTCAGATGGAGGAGGAGACCCAGGCCCTAATTAGGGAGACTACTGCGGCCCTCAGAGAGCCCCCCACCGCTGCAGAGGGATTTGCTGCCCTTATTGGGCACAAACTGCCCGAAATGCAAATGGAACAGCGGCTAAAATGCGAGACCCTGATCTTGAAGGTCGTAAATATGGGCATGTTGGGGAAACTCAATGACTTTACGGACGTTGTGGATGTTTCTTATGTCCTTGCTCCAGTTCCTGCCCCACTCCCTGCTCCTGCCCCACTCCCTGCTCCTGCCCCAGTCCCTGCACCTGCTGCAGTCCCTCCTCCACGGACACAGCCTCCAAGGAAGGCTGCAGGGAAGCCTGCAGAGAAGGCAAAAAAGAAAAGCAGGAAATAAGCCCAGGATATGTCCTTCAGATGGTCCCAATTTTCGTCTTCTCATGCTTTGGTGTTTGCTGTGGTGATCTGTGTCTGCACTAATTTAAGCAGGGCCTCCAGTGCTGTCTTCCTGGCTTCTTTAGTTTTACTTTACCTGTGGTTTTGTTTTGCCTTAACCTTTAATTTGTTTTTAGGCCAGAATAAATGGTATTTTTGTTTCATGAAAAAAAATGAACATGTGTTTTTATTCTAAATAGACAGTTTGCTAGTGAGTAGGCAGGGTCATTGGAAAAAAAAAAAGTGAAATTAACAAGGGACACTAACCTCCTTGAGGGTAAATTAGAATAAATAATAATGTTGTTGTGGTAACTTGACACACTCAAAAATATCAAATAATATGGGAAAACAGTCTAAAATATTATCAAAAAAATTATCAAAAATAACATCTTCAATACAAGATGGAAACTCAAAAAAATTGGGTATTTAGGGAGATCTGGCTTACAATAAATATAGATTAATCATGAGAAAACAATAAATAATAAAGACAAAACTTTTTCATAACTCTGTGAGAATATCAGCAGCAAGAGAATTGGATTATTGCAGCATTAGAACGAAGAAAAGAATGCGCTGCATTAAATGATGCAATAATTTCCTGCATGACGAATGTGCCATCTCCAGTATGAACGGTAGTTTTACCAGAACGAGCGCTCCCTTCTCATCACTTGCTTCTGATCATGCGCGCTTTTTTCACGTCGTTAAAGCCTACACACGACCATTTTTCATGACGAGAAAAACGACGACGTGCAAAACGCAGAGAAAAATTAGAGCATGTTCTAATTTTTCTCGTCGTGATTAATGAAGTTTTTCATGTCGAGAAAAACGAGAAAAAGCCCACAGACGATCGTTTTTCTCGTCCAAAGGAAAAAATGACATTTTTCTCTACGAGAAAAGCGGTCGTGTGTACGCGTCATAACTCTTTTCTGATCCCACTACATTCACATTATTGAATAAATCTGCTTTGTTCTCACGCATAATGGTTAGGAGTTTATTCATGAAGTATGAGGCACATCACACCTGGTTGTTGCTTAATGCAAATCTGTGATGTCACTTCTGCATCATGAATACACCAATTATGCATGCGCACACCGTGGACTCATTGGGGTTGATTTGCTAAAGGCAAAAAGGCTGTTCACTTTGCAAGGGAATTTTCCCTTAGTTTAGTAATTGTGGCAGAAATCCACTTTACAAAGAATACCCAATGATGTGCCAGGAAAACAAAAACAAACATAATTGCACATGATTGGGTGATGGAAGTCAGCAAAGCTTTACCCCCTTCACTAAGCTAAGGAAAAATTCCCTTGCAAAGTGAAAAGCCTTTCGTAAATCAACACCATTTTATAAAATAGAATTGTTATAACCGACATCTAAATTGAAGATACATTAGGGAATCAATAACTTTAATGTAAAAGAAAGTAAGTTCCCCTGCACATAATTTGATGTTTGAAATAAATATCACCTCACTTCAATTTTAATTCACATTTATAAATTACCTCAGTGTCACATGCTAGGTTTAACTTGCCATAGTAGTGAAAGAAAGGACCATTTTTATTTACATTGCACTTGACTCTAATTTGAAGATGCAATAAAGCAGATGTGGTTTAACCATGTTTGCAGAAATTTGGGGCCTATTTGCAAACATATACACATCACTTTGGTAAACAAAAACAAAAAAAATACCCTATTTTTTTAAATAGGTAAATGGTTCGTTACTTTTAATAGCTTAATGCAACTGTGTTTGACTTAGGAGCCATTGACCTAAAATGAACTAATTCATTTAAGCATACACATGACATTCATTTTTTGTAATGAACCAACTTGTCATTTTTTGAGGCTTAAATAATATAGAAAATATGTAAATGCAATCCCTGCTTATAGCCATGACTGAACTCCTTCAGGCTGTGCTGGAAATAGAAATCCCAGTTGCTGGAATACAAAGTGCCATTCCTCTTTTAGAATCCCACAATATAATGCAGCTAGTGACAGTTTCAGAAAAGTATCATACCAACTAACGAGCATTAAATTACCTTTAGGAATGAAATTAGAAATAAAATGATTGTTTAATTAAGTCTTGGGGAAAGTAATTTTACCCCAGCATCTGGTATTTAAAATACATTACATACTGTATGTTTATTGTATTCTATATGGTGTACAATTCAGCTATCTAGAATTAAAATGTATGCAAAATTTAAAATGTGTCAAGTGTTTGGTATCTCAAGAAAAAGTGGTGTTAAAGCCAAAAACAGAAATGTTATTTATTGCAATCAATACTTAGATATGGTGGCTGCAATAATTTATTTTTTAACCTCTTTTTTTCTCTTTATTTTCATTTGGTGATCCTGCCAGTAACACATTTCCACAGCATGTCTCCATTTTGGATGGAGGAGCAACAAAGACAACGCTCCACAGCAGCATTGTCAATTTAGGGGGAGGGTAGCGTTAGAATAGCAGATTTAAATGAACTTGACTAACAAATTAAAGCCGGACTCCAGCTTACACTTTATAGGCAATTATAGCAACCGTTTTTTTTTCCTTTTGGGATAAACGTTTTGCATAAATAAATAGAAGATTATCATTGTGAGCACCCCTGTCAGTGTTAAATGGTTTGTCTCAACCCTCTAACTGCCACTTTTTCTGGACGCCTTGGTCTGTTAAATGTTAAAGTGCTTGTAAAGTCTTGTTTAAAAATAAATAACAAACATGTTATACTTACCTGCTCTATTGCAGTGGATTTGCACAGGGCAGCCTGGATCCTCCTCTTCTCAGTGCCCTCTTCTGTGCTCCTGGCCCCTTTCTCCTGTTGAGTGCCCCCACATCAAGCAGCTTCCATTCAGACAGGGAGCTGTGGTGCAGCCCTGCCCCTCTCTCTCCTGATTGGCTAACTGACTTTGATTGATAGTAGCAGGAGCCAATGGCACCGCTGCTGTGTCTCAGCCAATCAGGAGGGAGAGTCCCAGATGGCCAAGGGACTAATGGACATCGCTGGATAGAGATGGGGCAGCACAGGTAAGTATTAGGGGGGCTGAGGGGGGCTGCTGCACACAGAAGGCTTTTTATCTTAAAGTGGTTGTAAACCCTAGCACACCACTTTTACCTACAGATAAGCCTATAATAAGGCTTAACTGTAGGCACCGTGAATATCTCCTAAACTTGCACCGTTTGGAAGATATTTACTGTATCAACATGTGCCAACGTTATCAGCTTCTGTGCCGTTACCGGCGGCTCCTGTTCTGAAAGCATCGCTAAAATAATTCAACAATCCTTCTGCCTTTACAACCCCATTAAAGGTAAAGTTGAAAAATAACAGACTTACTGAAAGCATCGCCAGGTGAAAATAAAAAGCCTACAAAAAATTAAAACGAATGCAGCAACCACACCTAAGAATTGATCATCTGCCTAATAGTACATTTCCAATTTTTGTAAATACATTCTTTATTTATTTCAAATAATTCAATAATCCAAATGATTAGCCAAAAGTGTAAACATCAGACATATAGGGGGTTATTTACTAAAGGCAAATCCACTTTGCACTACAAGTGCAAACTACGAGTGCAAAGTGCACTTGAAAGTGCACTTGGAAGCTCAGTCGCTGTAAATCTGAGGGGTAGATCTGAAATGAGGGGAAGCTCTGCTGATTTTATTATCCAATCATGTGCAAGCTAAAATGCTTTTTTTTTTTTCCTTGCATGTCCCCCTCGGATCTACAGCGACTGCACTTCCAAGTGCACTTTCAGTGCAATTTCAAGTGCACTTTGCACTTGTAGTTTGCACTTGTAGTGCAAAGTGGATTTGCCGTTAGTAAATAACCCCCATAGTGTATAATGGACATGAAACTCACAACTGTCTTGGTTTACATATTGTAGGATGAAGAAAACCCCATAAGTACAGGTCCTTCTCAAAAAATTAGCATATTGTGATAAAGTTCATTATTTTCTGTAATGTACTGATAAACATTAGACTTTCATATATTTTAGATTCATTACACACAACTGAAGTAGTTCAAGCCTTTTCTTGTTTTAATATTGATGATTTTGGCATACAGCTCATGAAAACCCAAAAATCCTATCTCAAAAAATTAGCATATCATGAAAAGGTTCTCTAAACGAGCTATTAACCTAATCATCTGAATCAACTAATTAACTCTAAACACCTGCAAAAGATTCCTGAGGCTTTTAAAAACTCCCAGCCTGGTTCATTACTCAAAACCGCAATCATGGGTAAGACTGCCGACCTGACTGCTGTCCAGAAGGCCATCATTGACACCCTCAAGCAAGAGGGTAAGACACAGAAAGAAATTTCTGAATGAATAGGCTGTTCCCAGAGTGCTGTATCAAGGCACCTCAGTAGGAAGTCTGTGGGAAGGAAAAAGTGTGGCAGAAAACGCTGCACAACGAGAAGAGGTGACCGGACCCTGAAGAAGATTGTGGAGAAGGACCGATTCCAGACCTTGGAGGACCTGCGGAAGCAGTGGACTGAGTCTGGAGTAGAAACATCCAGAGCCACCGTGAACAGGCGTGTGCAGGAAATGGGCTACAGGTGCCGCATTCCCCAGGTCAAGCCACTTTTGAACCAGAAACAGCGGCAGAAGCGCCTGACCTGGGCTACAGAGAAGCAGCACTGGACTGTTGCTCAGTGGTCCAAAGTACATTCGGAAATCAAGGTGCCAGAGTCTGGAGGAAGACTGGGGAGAGGGAAATGCCAAAATGCCTGAAGTCCAGTGTCAAGTACCCACAGTCAGTGATGGTCTGGGGTGCCATGTCAGCTGCTGGTGTTGGTCCACTGTGTTTTATCAAGCGCAGGGTCAATGCAGCTAGCTATCAGGAGATTTTGGAGCACTTCATGCTTCCATCTGCTGAAAAGCTTTATGGAGATGAAGATTTCATTTTTCAGCACGACCTGGCACCTGCTCACAGTGCCAAAACCACTGGTAAATGGTTTACTGACCATGGTATTACTGTGCTCAATTGGCCTGCCAACTCTCCTGACCTGAACCCCATAGAGAATCTGTGGGATATTGGGAAGAGAAAGTTGAGAGACGCAAGACCCAACACTCTGGATGAGCTTAAGGCCGCTATCGAAGCATCCTGGGCCTCCATAACACCTCAGCAGTGCCACAGGCTGGTTGCCTCCATGCCACGCCGCATTGAAGCAGTCATTTCTGCAAAAGGATTCCCGACCAAGTATTGAGTGCATAACTGAACATAATTATTTGAAGGTTGACTTTTTTTGTATTAAAAACACTTTTCTTTTATTGGTCGGATGAAATATGCTAATTTTTTGAGATAGGATTTTTGGGTTTTCATGAGCTGTATGCCAAAATCATCAATATTAAAACAAGAAAAGGCTTGAACTACTTCAGTTGTGTGTAATGAATCTAAAATATATGAAAGTCTAATGTTTATCAGTACATTACAGAAAATAATGAACTTTATCACAATATGCTAATTTTTTGAGAAGGACCTGTATATAAAGTAGAGAAGAGATAAGGAGAGAAAGGGAAAGAGAGAGAGAGAGAAAAAAGAGGGTGGGGGAGGGGAATGTGTCTGCTACACCGCTATCCTCTCTCCAAGTCCACAGCGTGCCATAAGACCCACTGGAGCGGTTTTCAGGCGCTATTGCGATAAAAATAGCGCCTGCAAACCGACCCTAAACAGCGGCTGCTGTTTCTCCAGTGTGAAAGCCTGCAATTCCGACGGTAAAGTGCCGCTAAAAATAGCAGCGCTTTACCGCCACCTTACCTCCCTCCCCAGTGTGAAAGGGGCCTTAGGTGCATGAGCGGTAGGAGCCCAAGGTGTGTAGTTTTACTGAGCTGCTAAGGGGGTTTCGTCCTTTAAAAATACCTATTGGGGGTGATTTACTAAAACTGGAGAGTGCAAGATCTGGTGCAACTATGATTAGAATCCAATCAGCTTCCAGGTTTTTTTGTCAAAGCTTAATTGAACAAGGTGAAGTTAGAAGCTGATTGGCTACCATGTACAGCTGAACCAGATTTTCCCCTCCCCAGGTTTAGTAAATAAACCCCATTGTGTCCATATTTGCCAGTGTTTCTCATCCTGGTCTTTTAGAGACCTAGTGAGTTGCTTCATCAGTTGGATATCTGAGACCCTACTAGACAATTGGATTTGGGTGGTGATATTTCGAATCCGAAATAAATTAGATCACAAATAGCGAATGCCCGAATGTCTTCGGCATAATTTGTTATGAAAAAAGTTACGATTGTACGAATCCATTCGAAGCACAATAACACTCTGCTCTGCTCTCTGCTTCTCCCTCACCGTGCTGAACTCCCTCTCAAAATGGTGTACAGGGGCGGAGGCTATAGCCACATGTAAAAAACGAAAGTAAAATACGAGATTTCGAATCGTTACAAATAACCGCTATGTATTTAGAAAAGTACAAATCCATTCGAAGCACATTAGGCATAATAGGCAGCGTCGTTGTGAGAGAGACACGGAAAATTACGAATCAGCGAACCCAAAAAAAGTTACGAAAGTAGGAGTTGTGTCCAGCATCAACAAAAAACAATGTACTCTACCGAAAGTACGAATTATAAATCAACTAAAAATAAGGCTTACATTAATATGAATCATTCCGATTCAACAAAAAATGTCGCTTGCGAAAATACGAATTAGTCCCGTCTAGCAAAATTCCGAACGATTACGAATCAACAGGACCGAAAAGAAACGAACCGAAACTAAACAAATTTTTCCGTTGTGCACAAGTCTAATATTTGTCTCCACATCTTTGGGATGCAAGCTTTAGTAGCGAAGGTGTTAAAGCAATGAATTTTTGTACGTTTTGATCGGAACCGGGGGATCATGTAGTAGGTATGCAGCAAAATTCCTATTCAGAGACACACCTGTTACATTTCAATTTTTGGGGGTACTATTGGTTTAACATCGTCCCTGATTCCTATGATATTATAATTTGTTAGTTCCAAATACATTTGTCATAGAAAATATTGTTGTGAACATCACAGCTGGCAATACAAGAGTCATTTGTATGCACAGCTTTAGGTACAAAACTGCTCAAATGATCAAAATGAGAGATACTGGTCATTTCTTTTCAACGTGTCAAAAAAATTATTCTCTGCAGGTGATTATTTTGACGAAATGTTTTCAATGCAAGCAATAAATAGGGTTCATTACTTAAAAAAATAAATACAAATCTACTACACTTTTAAGTGCAAGCAATTTGAAACAAGTGCTGTTCAACCTCCTAATCATGTGAGTTTTATAAAACAATTGCAAAAAACAGAGCTTGCTTTTGGTGGTATTTGATCACTTCTGCGTATTTTATTTATTATGAACAAAGAACGACCTACAATTTAAAAAACAAACAAAAAAAACAATTTTTTTACTTTTTGCTCCAAAACACATCCAATTAAAAAAATCTAATTTCTTCATCAATTTAAGCCAATATGTATTCTGCTACATATTTTTTGAAAAAAAAATCCCAATAGGCATATATTGATTGGTTTTCTCAAAAGTTATAGCATCTACTAACTATGGGATATTTTTATTTATTTTTCCTTTTTATTTAAATTTTTTACTAGTAATGGCGACGATCAGCAACTGATAGTGGGATTGCGACAAAACGGACACCTGACACTTTTGACACTTTTTTGGGGACCAGTGACATTATTACAGTGATCAGTGCTACAAATATGCACTGTCACTGTACTAATGGCACTGGCAGGGAATGGGTTAGCATCAGTGGTGATCAAAGGATTAACTGTGTGCCTAGCTAATGTTTCAGTGTAGTGGGGGAGGTGCTTTTACTAGTGGAAGACATGGATCAATATTCCTGCTGTACAGAAACAGTCTGCCTTGTTTACATAGGCAGACTGCCATTCTGTCAGTGTAACGAACGATCTGTGGGACCCACTGTGTAAAGTCACAGGGAGTGAGTCGCCGCCCTGTAGCAGTAAATTTGCTATGGGGCAGTCGGCAAGTGGATATATTATATAGTAATTTACTATCAGTTGTTGAAAATTTGTTATAGAATGCAGTGATTAACTACTACTGATGTGTGCATCATGTAATTAAATGGATTGTGAATCTGTGGCCCCAAAAACATGAGAATTTGTGTATATATAGATATATGTATACAAGATCAGAGCGCTACCATATACTATACTAATACATCACCAAATAAATCATAAAAACTCCTCATATCAAATATAAAATGACAATATATAAAGTCCATAAATTCCGGTGAACAAATAAATATATATTTATTTGTTCATTGAAATTTATGGACTTTATATATTGTAATTTTATATTTGATATTTGAGTTTTTATGATTTATTTGGTGATGTATTAGTATAGTATATGGTAGCGCTCTTATCTTGTTCATATTTTAACCACTTAAGCCCCGGACCATTTTGCAGCTAAAGGACCGGGCCCCTTTTTGAGATTCGGCACTGCGTCGCTTTAACTGACAATTGCGCGGTCGTGCGACGTGGCTCCCAAACAAAGATTGCGTCTTTTTTTCCCCACAAATAGAGCTTTCTTTTGGTGGTATTTGATCACCTATGCGGTTTTAATTTTTTGCGCTATAAACAAAAATAGAGCGACAATTTTGAAAAAAGTGCAATATTTTTTACTTTTTGCTATAATAAATATCCCCAAAAAATATATATAAAATGTTTTTTTTTACTCAGTTTAGGCCGATACATATTCTTCTACATATTTTTGGTAAAAAATTCGCAATAAGCGTTTATTGATTGGTTTGCGCAAAAGTTATAGCGTCTACAAAATAGGGGGTTGTTTTATGGCATTTTTATTAATATTTTTTTTTTACTAGTAATGGCGGCGATCAGCGATTTTTATCGTGACTGCGACATTATGGTGGACACATCGGACACTTTTGACACCATTTTGGGACCATTGTCATTTTTACAGCGATCAGTGCTATAAAAATGCACTGATTACTGTGAAAATGACACTGGCAGTGAAGGGGTTAACCTATAGGGGTTAAGTGTTTCATAGGGAGTGATTACTGCTGTGTGGGGGCGTGGCTTGGCGTGTGACGTCCCTTATCGTTGTCCCCTATGACAGGGAACAGACGATCAGTGACACTCACACTAGGAAGCACGGGGAGAGGTTTGTTTACACTTACCTTTCCCCGTTCTTCAGCTCTGTGACCCGATCGCGTGACCCGTGGGCGCGGTCACGGAGCTCAGGACCGGGTCGCAAGAGCGTGCGTGACCCACTTAAAGAGGACGTAGCTGTACGTGCTTGTGCCCAGCCATGCCATTCTGCCGACGTATATCGGTGTGAGGCGGTCCTTAAGTGGTTAAAAGGCACATGCACAGGAATTTACAGTGTTATACATTATTTATCTAGATAGATAGATAGATAGATAGATAGGGCATTGCTATGCATCATAATGTATAAATCACAAAAACCCATACAAGCTGAAGTAAGCTAGAAGCTGATTCGCTAGCATGCACAATTACACCAGATTTTGCATTCTCTACTTTTAGTAAATTGACTCTAACTATCAATACGCATGTAAAAATTGTCAAGTCAATATATGAAGTCATACCCCTTATCTGACCAAACCTAACAACAAATTTACCAGGGGCAAAAAAAAAAATGGTATTTACAAGATAACCTTAAAACACATTAATCAGTCATGATCCCTAATTAAAAATGCATTTATTGTTATTAATCCGAAATCAAAACAAAAAAAAAGCATATTGAACCATTAAAGATGTCTTCATCTTAAAAAAAAAAAAAAAATCAATATTAACCACTTCAGGCCCAGGCCAATTCTGACACTTCGCTCCTACATGTAAAAATAATATTTTTTTTTGCTAGAAAGTTACATAGAACCCCCAAACACTATATATGTTTTTTTTAGCAGAGACCCTAGAGCAGTGGTTCTCAACCTTACTAGTGCCGTGACCCCTTGATAAAATTTCCCAAGTTGTGGGGACACCTAACAGTAAAATTATTTTCGTAGCGTGGGTTGTCAGCACCCAGGGCAAGACAAGTCATTTGCGCCCCTAACCCACGGACATTTAGCGCTCCCAGAGTCCCTTCCACTTGTACAGTATTAAAACCCCTTATGGTACATTTTAGGATGTACCACTCTTTCTCTTTGTACTCCTTTCTTTACCTTTTATCTCTCTCTATCCTAATTTATTGCTTCCCCCCCCATCCCTAGCCTTTTTCTTTGTTCCACACCCTCCTTTTCCTCTCCCTTCCATGTATTCTCTATTTTTATGCCTTCTCTTACTCCTTGGTGGGGGGGGTGGGATGAGTGGCAGTGCTGGTGGGGAGTTGGGATCAGTGGCAGTGCTGGGGGGAGTTCTGAACAGCCAACTTAGGTGCTCTTGATCAAGGTAATTTGCTGATCTGAGAACTGTAGTGGGGACTTATAATGGCAACTCTAATCACAGGTAGTGTTACTCATTGTCTCTCTGGCTTTGTGGTGTCTTATAGCAGTGACACCTATGCCGAAATCAGGAGATAGGGTCTCCTCCAGCCATTCCTCACCAGTCAGCTGACCTCTAGTCTCTGCACCCCAGCCATGCCGTGAACTGAATTGGCGGCTGCGGGCTTCAGGAACAGCCCTTCTGGGTGGCTGCAAAAAGGCTGGGAGAGCAGCATGGGCTTCAGGAACAGCCCAGGATTTGGTGACCCCTGGCAAATCGTCATTCGACCCCCAGGTTGAGAACCACTGCCCTAGAGAACACAATGGCGGTCATTGCAACTTTTTATCTCGCACGGTATTTGCGCAGCAATTTTTCAACACATTTTTTTGTGGAAAAAAACAGTTTCATGCTTTAAAAAAACAAAAAAAAACAGTAAAGTTAGCCCAATATTTTTGCATAGTGTGAAAGATGAAGTTACGCCGAGTAAACAGATACCTAACAAGTCACGCTTCAAAATTGCACACGCTCGTGGAATGGCGCCAAACTTTGGTACTTAAAAATCCCCATTCATGTGAAACTTTCTATGCTCCTTTTCTTTTAAATGTCTGTACATTGCACTGTTTATATTTTTCTGCAACCAGTCACATGGCTAATTGAAAAAGGGTCAGGGAGATTAAAAATGCAATTTGTTTCCCCATTCAAAACAGAGCTTCTCCTGCACTTGACTGGATGTTTAATGGTACACGGGTTCACAATACTTCACCTCACTTCACATTTTACTTAATCATTCCCAATTCATCTCAAGATTTCACTTGTTAAAGAAAAAGTTCAACTCCTTCTAGCAAAAATGTTTTAGAGGAAAATTGTAAAAAAGGATACAAAAGATAAATGTAATTAGTCACAGTGTAACCACATGTACTAGAGCCGTGTGATACATATATTGAATGAATGAATGAATGAGTAACTTGTACAGTGCTACAAATGCGAACAAAATCGCCTCAAGGTGCTTTTTGCAGCCAGTGTCCGCCTGGCTAGCGCGGTCATTTACCCCTAGGATCTCGACGCGCTTGGGACACACATTCGTACACATATTGTACATAACGGGATTCTAAAATAATACCTACTTTAATTACTTTACTTAGAATCCTAATCAAAATAAAATAATATAACACATAGAATTGTATAAAACAAGACTTATTTTTTAGGCTGAATTTTAATGAAGTTTCAGTTACAAAAGATATTTTGCATGCAAATAGGTGGTTTTTTTTTTGTTTTGTTTTTCATCAGAAGGACTGGGAAATATACCCTGGCTTGTAATTTAAAAACAAAGTCTCTTTAATGTAAAAAGCTAGGGACATTAAAAAGTCATTAATCATTCCTCAGTATTCTGCTGCATTTTAATTACAACTTACAGTAACCGATTCAGTTCACAAGGGTTGGCATTGCTTGTATAGCAAAAGCTAAGACAATGCTCACAAAAGTTCCGTTATGGAGCACTCCCCCGAGAAAGCCTCAACCCACTGTTTTCAGGTAGAAGCCAAAAATTTACATTTTTTTATACAATTGAAGAGGCAATGATGGCATACTTACAAGCAAATGTTATTCATCATTCCAGGTAATTTTAAGTTAAACTAAGCTATCCTTACATTCTTCAGCACTCTCCTGTCATATTAATGTGTTTATATGCTAATCAGCAAAAGCCCAACCTAATTGCAGTTTTATTCCAAATGCTACATGTTATTAGTAGTATACTATATGCAGACGCAGAAGTTTTCTATTTAAACTGCTTCAGGGGCCACAGTCTACCTGCTTTTTGCAATTTTCATTCTGTCATTCATTTTTTTACACCTGGCTGTTCTTCTCTTTAAAATCGTTGTACTTATTTTCTGATCTACTCTGTTTCCAACACACTAAAAATGAAAAGAATGTTTCCTTTCTCCAAGCATTACATCCCTGATTCACTGTTTCCCTTCTTCTTCCCCACTAGTTACATGAATCCGTAATAAAGCATGGAGTCATACAACAAGATGCTGCAATCCTCACCAGAAGCGCTATTAAAAATAGTTATTTATCTGCTGAGAAAACAGGACTAGCACAGAAATAAAAAAAATTCACATTCCGAAGAAAATCTTAGATTTTACACAACCCTCTATTCAGTGTATTTTTTTCTTTGCTAAAATTTTCTATGTCAAATTACTTTTCAAGGTGTGCTGTACTGGAAAAGCATAGATGAAGTCCAATTATAGTGGATTTGTAAGTATTTGCTTCAATATACAAATGCTATCCAATTTTAATGCAAATTTGGGATGGAAATCCCACAATGTCGATTTTAGATGATACTAAAGTCTTGTTTTTTTTTTTTCATTTAAAATAACAAACATGTTATGCTGACCTCCTCTGTGTAGTTGGTTTTGCACAGAGCAGCCTGGATCTTCCTCTTCTCGGGTCCCTCTTTGGCACTCCTGGCCCCTTCCTCCTCTAGAGTGCTCCCACACAAGCAGCTTGCTATGGGGGCACCCAAGCCGAGTCACAGCTCCCTGTGTCCATTCAGAAATTAAGCCATTGCCCAGCCCCACCTCTCCTCATTGGCTCACTGACTTTGATTGACAGCAGTGGGGAGGGCCGCTGATAGGGGGGACCACCAGTCCTCCTGTAGGGGGCCCAGGCACACAGGGGGCCCAAACAGCAGGGGGAATTAGTGTGGTTTGGCGGAGTGGAAGTTACAGAAGGATGCCCTGTGCGGCCCTCTGCAGCAGCTGAAAGACAGTTTTTCCCCCTTCTCCCAGCTTTCAGCTGCTGCAGGGAGAGACACAGACACCGGGCATAATTCCTGTAATTGCTTCTCTGACACTGATCACTGATTCCCCTCCCGGTTCTGCCAGCTTCAAATCCCCCCATGTGTCCTCCTGTCACTGTGAATATATATATTTTTTTTTTAAATGTAAAAAACAAATAAAAAAGGGCTAATTCACATAGGTTCTCTGTTATGTTTGTGTCCACTAATAATGATTTTAGTGTATTTTTTGTGAAAATATGGGCTTGATATATTGTGGGGGCCCTGTCAGGCAGGCTGTATGGGGCCCTGTGATTTCTAACAGCAGCCCTGGCAGTGGGAGCCAGTGGCGCTTCACTGCTGTCTCAGCCAATGAGGAGGGAGAATCCCGGGCAGCCGAGTCTCTTGTGCAACATTGCTGGATTGAGATGGGACTAAGGTAAGTATTAGGGGGGCTGAGGGGGTGGGGGAAGCTGCACACAGACATTTTTTTATCTTATTGCATAGGATGCATTAAGATAAAAAAAATACTGCCTTTACAACCACTTTAAACTTTTTATAATAAGTTTTTATAATAAGTAAATATTATTTAGTCTTTTTTTCCAGCCATCAGGTGGTGATTTCACATCTTTGGGGTTGATCTAAGGGCAAGTAGATTAGGTAAAGATAATGAGGTGTGAAAAAGCCGAGACCGAATAATTGGGTTTTTAAATGTATGTAATAATTTTAATGTTATGGTACAATTTGTAAATGTTTCTTATACTGCAAAAAAATTAATAAAATAAAAAAAAAAAAAAAAAACTGCTTGCGGCTTTAATGTAATGTTGGGTCCTGGCAATATAGATGAAAATTATTGAGAAAAATGGCATGGGTACCCCCTCCCCCCCAGCCCATTACCAGGCCCTTTGGGTCTTGTATGGATATTAAGGGGAACCCTGCACCCAAATTGAAAAAGAAAAGGCGTGGGGCCCCCCAGGCCCTATATACTCTGAACAGCAGTATACAGGAGGTCCCAAGAAAGACAGGGACTGTAGGTTTGTTCTTAAGTTGAATCTGTTTGTAATTTGGAACAGGTACATTTTGTAAGTGTAGCTCCAGCCCAAAATTTTATTTTTAAGCTTTTTGGATATCATAGGGAAGGGTTATCCCCTGTAACATTTGTTTTGCTGTATGTGCCCCTGTTGAAAATATTTCACCTCACTTTCTGGCCCAATGACAATTGTATTTTGAAAATTTGGGTTTTTTAGGGAAACAAGGATTGGTGATAAAGCATCAGTGCAGACACCTTTTTCCCATTGTAACTATTACAGGAGAGAATTTCCCTTCCCAGGGGTAGATTTCCTCTCATTTCCTGTTGTCTCCCTCCCTTTGTAAGTAGGAGTCGTTTGTAAGTCGGATGTTTGAAAATAGGGGACCGCCTGTACGTATATATATATATATATATATATATATATATATATTATATGGCCTGCCCTATATACTCTGCATAAAATTGGGCCCTCACAGTTACTCTTGGTGGGCACTGGAACAGGCCCTGCTGTGAACCATTATATCAAGAATTGTAATTACATGCCCCTGTTGAACAGGGGCAGAAAAAGTGGGCCTTTGGTGGTGGTGGTGGTGGTGCCACAACACTGTAAGCCCTCACAGTTACTCTTGGTGGGCGCTAGAACGGGCCCTGCTGTGAAATATTATATCAAGAATTGTAATTACATGCCCCTGTTGAACAGGGGCAGACAAATTGGGCCTTTGGTGGTGGTGGTGGTGGTGGTGCCACAACACTGAAAGCCCTCACAGTTACTCTTGGTGGGCACAGGAACGGGCCCTGCTGTGAAATATTAGATCAAAAATTTTAGTTACATGCCCCTGTTAAACAGGGGCAGAAAAATTGGGCCTTAGGCACTGGTGCTGGTGCCACAACACTGCAACCCCTCACAGATACTTTATTTGAGCGCAAGAATGAGCCCTGCTGCAAAATATTACAGTAAAAATGTAAATTATACACGCTTCTGTTAAACAGAGGCAGACAAATTGGGCTTTAGGCACTGGTGCTGGTGCCACAACACTGCAACCCCTCATAGATACTCTATTTGAGCGCAGGAATGAGCCCTGCTGCAAAATATTACAGCAAAAATTTAAATTATACACACCCCTGTTAAACAGGGGCAGAAAAACTGGGCTTTAGGCACTGGTGCTGGTGCCTAGAACCAAAAATATCAACATGAACATTGAGGAGGAATAGGATATCCTATCCTGCATAACAGGATAGTCACTCAGCAATCAGCATCAGCATAGGCAGTCTTGAAGGGATCTCATTCATAAAAAAAATTAATCGGTTACATCAGCATCAGGTGCTTGGTAGCTGGTGATCCAAGACTGATTCATTTTTATGAAGGTGAGACGATCAACCGAATCGGTGGACAGGCGCACTCTGTGATTGGTTACAAAGCCTCCAGCAGCACTGAATGTGCGTTCCGAAAGAACGCTGGATGCAGGACAGGCCAGTAGCTCAATTGCATACTGTGCAAGCTCTAGCCAGTGATCCATCCTCAAGACCTAGTAACCCGGAGGATTTTCGGTTGGAAAGGTGTCCAAGTCTGATCTTGCCCCTAGGTATTCCTGCACCATGTAAATCAGATGCTGGCGATGGTTGCTGGAACCGGTCAGACCTTGGGGCTGCGGACTAAAAAATTGTATGAACGCATCGGTCAGACAGCCACCTTCTCCACCACTCCTTCTGTGACTGACCGAAGCCTCAGCAACAAGTTGTCCAGGACCAGGAATTTGTAACCTCCCAGGCTCTGGAAACACGTTGCACAAACCTTTTTGCAAGGCCTCCCGAAGATGTTTCATCCTTTGCTCCCTCTGCAATGGCTGTATAAGTTCCGCAACCTTACCCTTGTAACGTGGATCAAGGAGGGTTGCCAGACAGTAATGATCCCTCTCCTTGATCACACGAACCCGAGGGTCCTTTCGCAGGCTTTGCAGGATCCCGGAGGCCATGCAGCATAGGTTTGCTGAGGCATTCGGTCCGGAGTCCTCTGGGTCACTAAGGACAACATGATCTGAAGCCACCTCCTCCCAGCCACGTACAAGTCCATGGGTTTCTGGGGACTGTAAACGATCCCTTGAAGACTGCTGCTGATGCTGAGTGCTAGGCTCCACCTCCATGCTGACACAATCCTCCTCCTCCTCCTCTTCCTGTGTGATCGGCGGGCCCGCAGGAACTCTGTCTGGATAAAGGTAGCCTTGAGAGGTAAGGAAGTCCTCCTCTTCCTCCCTCTGTTCTGCCTCAAGTGCCCTGTCCATTATTCCATGCAGCGTGTGCGCCAACAGGTAGACAAGAGGGACAGTATCACTGATGCATGCACTGTCACTGCTCACCATCCTCGTGGCCTCCTCAAATGGTGACAGGACAGTGCATGCATCCTTGATCATGAGCCACTGGCATGGTGAAAAAAAATCCAAGCTCCCCTGACCCTGTCCTGGTGCCATAGTCGCACAGGTACTCATTGACAATGTTGTGTCTTAAATCTGTGTGGTTATTATTTACATGTTTTTACTGGAGTATATACGTGTTGGGACTGTACTTAATGTGTATACACAATAAATTTTTAACATGCATCATTGTAAATCATATTTGGAATTTTGCTGCAGAAAACCCCTTGGGGAAACTTTCTATTCTTCTGTTAATTTTCGGGGTGCGCAGCACCTTTCACTCCCAGTATACGTGTCCTTCCCATTCTTTCATATTCATTTTGGGTGGTTAAACACCCCTTCCCCTTTGGACACATGCGAGTGAAGACCTGAGCTACACAGTATTGATGGTTCCTTTGCTATGCCAATATAGATATCATATTATGGTCTAAAATTCCATGAGTAATTTCAAGGTGACCATTATGATGAGACGGTCTCATTGACTTGTTTCAGGGGGACTGGAGTCCAATTCAATCCACTCCCTTGTTGGAAACTGAGCACTGTCTCAGTGCAGAAAACTGCTGAGAGACATCCACATGTCTCCCAATACAATATTGACTGTTTTTACAGCCAATGGATAAGCGCTGGACTACAATCATCAATATTTAGCTCTAGTTTATATATATATCAAATATCACCTATACATCAATTACTCAATACTGATTATAAACGCATGTAATTTTCTGTTCACACTGTGGTGTTATGCAATTTGCACTTGCCTGCACCAAGTGCCAACTTAATATTATTTTCCACCATGGGCCTTTCCATCCCTGCTTTTCGGGGGGTTCTTTTGCTGCCTCCTTGACCTGCGTCATCCTTAGTGTGGGCGGCGCAAGCGTGTGCGTCCTCCCGACAAGGGGGGAGCATTGCGCTCCCACCATGCTCATTGGGCGGCGGACCTTGTTCCGCCCGCCCATCATGGGCGTTCCTTCCTTGTCGGTGGTGTCCCTGATCCCCTCTGGACGTCTTTGTCATCCGCGCGTGCGTGGGAAACTATGCACACGTGTGATGCCAGGACGTCACGCTTTTGCGGCGGAGGACACGGCAGCTGTCGGAGACCTTGAGTCCTTCCGGAACGCCGAGGGAGCCACTCAGGGAGGACCGCATACTGCGGTGGAGATATCCCTGGAGGATGATGCATGGACGAAGGCGGGGCGCCTGCTGAACACACCAGGGCCTCCCTAATTAAGGGCAGTACTAATACAATATGAGGACTGTGTGGATCACACTTTGATCCCCAGCTCCTCTATGTGGACGACTAGACTCAGCCTGGTAAATTTAAGTACACCAGCTCTACATACGCTGGCTGCCAAATTCCTTCCAGACCCATTCAGGCACCATGCGCTAGGACTGATTAGCATTACTTTTGACTAATTTATAACCAATTACATTATATCCAGTACATTTGATCTGAATGATCTTCATCTCACCTTGGTTTAATCTCATCACTACTTTCACCATTGTTATCTCACTAACACACACACATTCATTCCACACACAATCATTCCAATCCATTTTCACTTTTCACACGCATCACACTACATCACTTTTTTACACACACCATCACCAATTTTCACACTGCTGATGTTTTTATTTCACCTTTTTTCCACTTTTATTTTTTTGACATTCGTTTTTGTCCTCCATCCCATTCATAGTGCACATCACTTTCATATTTTTCTCACAACCTTCATACTTCATTTATTTTGCTTAGAATATGGCAAACATACCTTATTAGTTAAATACCACCATAAAAACACATCCATCATATTCCATTCATTATGCTTAGAATATGGTAAATTTACCTCATTAGCTAAATATTACTACAGAAGTACATTGAAAAATATAAATATATATATATTTAAGGCCATACCACTGCTGACCTCTAGTCTGTCCACTTAATACTCATTAACCACATAGTGTATATGGATGCATGACGGATGCATCCTACATTGATGCCCTTGGTGTTTCATTACAGGTGCCGGCTGTCCGTCCGTGCGCGCCCCCTCTCGGGTTTCTCCCCCTCCATATGACTCCTTGCAGGTCACACACGCCTTGGTGGCGCCATATTTTTGTGTGTCAAATGTCCGGGAGGCTGCTGATTCCCCTTGAGATGCTAGTGATGGAACTCCGGTTAGAAACCATGGTTCTAACACACAGTTGACTGGTAATCATACACTCTATATTTTTTACCATTGGGCCTACACCCATGTAGAGAATTGAAATCTAATATATATATTTCCCACAGCAAACCACCCATCCTCTGAAGAGATCCATTGGGATCAAAACGCGTCAGTAACATATACAGATGCATGTGAAATGTAAAACTGTATGGCAATGTTGTGTCTTAAATCTGTGTGGTTATTATATACATGTTTTTACTGGAGTATATACGTGTTGGGACTGTACTTAATGTGTATACACAATACATTTTTAACATGCATCATTGTAAATCATTTTCGGAATTTTGCTGCAGAAAACCCCTTGGGGAAACTTTCTATTCTTCTGTTAATTTTCGGGGTGCGAAGCGCCTTTCACTCCCAGTATACGTGTCCTTCCCATTCTTTCAGGTACTCATTGATGGCCCTCTGCTGCATGTGCAGCCGCTGCAGCATGGCCAACGTTGAGTTCCATCTGGTGGGCATGTCACAGATTAGGTGGTTCTTGGGCAGGTTGGGCAGGTTCCTTTTGGAGGTCAGCCAGCCGAGCACTGGCATTATATGACCATCGGAAATGCATACAGACTTTCCTGGCCTGCCTCAGGAGATCCTGTAAGCCGGGGTACCTGCACAATAACCGCTGCACCATCAAATGAAGGATGTGAGCCAAACAGGGCACATGGGTCAGTTGTCCCTGTCGGAGGGCGGAGAGGTGGTTGGTGCCATTGTTGCAAACCACCATTCCTGGCTGAAGCTGGCATGGCATCAACCACCTCTGAGCCTGCCCCTGCAGAGCTAACATAATCTCTGCCCCAGTGTTGCTCCTGTCCCCTAAGCACACCAGCTCAAGCACTGCATGGCATCTTTTTGCCTGAGTGTTTGCGTAGCCCCTAGAATGCCTTTGGAGCACCGCTGGTTCAGAGGACAAAGAAGAGGCCATAGAGGAAGAAGAAGAGAAGGGGGTGGAGGAGAGAGGTGTGGCAGAATCACCACTACCAGCATTTTGGAGGTGTGGTGGCGGAACAAGCTCCAATAATACTGCGCCCTGTCCTGCATCCTTCCCAGCAGCCAGCAGAGTCACCCAGTGCGCCATGAAAGATAGGTAACGTCCCTGTTCATGCCTGCTGGACCATGAGTCAGTGGTAATATGCACCTTACCACTGACCACCCTGTCCAGCGAGGCCAAGACATTGCCTTCCACATGCCGGTAGAGAGCCGGAATAGCCTTCCGTAAAAAAAGTGGCGTTTGGGAACCTGCCATTGAGGTACTGCACATTCCACAAATTCACTAAAGGGGACAGAGTCTACCAGCTGAAAAGGCACCAGTTGGAGTGCTAGCAATTTAGCCAAGCTAGCATTCAACCGCTGGGAATGTGGAGGGCTGGTAGCGAATTTCTTTCACCGGTTTAGTAACTGGGGTAGGGAAATTTGCCTACTATTGGACATTGGTGTAGCGATAGCAGATTGCCCGCAAGTACTTGGCAGTGGCACACCTAATTCTACACCTTCATTCCTCTCAGTGCAGGTTTTTTGAGAGGTCTGAAGGTATAGTGGGGTTGGAGATCCCAGCTGATGAGGAGCAAGGAGAGGTCTGCCTTGTTCTTTGGTGTGGGTCTTTTAAGTACGCTTGCCAATGGACTGCATGGCAGGTCGACATATGTCTGGTCAAGCATGTGGTGCCCAAGTGGCTGCTATTTTGGCCACGCTTGATACGCTTCAGACATACAGGTATGTTGCAAACAGCAACGGTACAATCTGCTGCACACGTCTCAAAAAAGGCCCACACCAAAGAACTTTTGGAAAAACGCGCAGTCAGCAGCGCCCTGCACATGCGGAGCTCTGCGGTGTGATGCAGTTGGTTGGCTGCCCTAAATCTGGCCCCTGGAGGGCATCCTGCCTCGTTGGAGATGTCCCGACTCCTCCTCCTCCTCCTCCTCCTCTCTCCTATCATGCACCCATGTAGAGTCAGTGACCTCATCATCCCCTCCCTCCTCATCACTGGAGCAAACCTGGCAGTATGCTGCAGCTGGGGGAACATGACTGCCAGTTTGTTGACCTTCTTGGGAACCCCCTCTCTTTGGGCTCACGTTACTGCCTTCCTCAAGCTGGGTACCATCATCGGAGCCTTCAAAACGCTGTGCATCCTCCTGCAGCATGTACCCAACACTGTGGTCGAACAGTTCGGGGGACTCCTCCGTGCATGATGGTGGGGCTAGAAAAGGAGTAACTCAGGAATAGGCCGATTTGGCACCTGCATTGGCAGCCAAGGTACTCTGAGCCTGGGTGACAGAGGATGAGGAGGATGAGGAGGAGGATGAGGATGGCTTGGTCATCCACTCTACCAACTCGTCTGCATGTTGTGGCTCAACACAGCCACCTGCCAGAAAAAAGGACAAGCGTGCCACACGGCCACATGCTGAGGATGCACCGTGTCCATGACCAGCACTGTTGGCTGTAGACACAGAGCCTGCTTGCCCTCTTTTAGTCGCCTGTGAGTATCTGCCTCTCCTTGTTGGCCTTCCAGACATACTGTATTTGATGTATTTGAATAGGTACACCAGGAATGGCCTGCAGTGAGATGTAGCTGCACAAAGCTGGGATGTATATATATATATATATATATATATATACTGAATATACTGCAGCTAACTGAATCAACTGCCTGCCTGTAGTATATTAGGAAGAGAACAACAGGAACGCTCTGCAGTGAGATCTAACTAAACTATATACAGTATACTGATTGAATATACTGCAGCTAACTGAATCAACTGCCTACCTTAGTATATTAGGAAGAGAACAACATGAATTGTCTGCAGTGAGATCAAGCTGAACACTGTGCACAGGATACAGTACTTTATATACTGCAGCTAACTGAATCAACTGCCTGCCTGTAGTATATTAGGAAGAGAACAACAGGAATGGTCTGCAGTGAGATCTAGCTGAACACTGTACACAGGATACAGTACTTTATATACTGCAGCTAACTGAATAAACTGCCTGCCTGTAGTATATTAGGAAGAGAACAACAGGAATGGTCTGCAGTGAGATCTAGCTGAACACTGTGCACATGATACAGTACTTTATATACTGCAGCTAACTTAATCAACTGCCTGCCTGTAGTATATTAGGAAAAGAACAACAGGAATGGTCTGCAGTGAGATCTAGCTGAACACTGTACACTGGATACAGTACTTTATATACTGCAGCTAACTGAATCAACTGCCTGCCTGTAGTATATTAGGAAGAGAACAACAGGAATGGTCTGCAGTGAGAACTAGCTGAACACTGTGCACAGGATACAGTACTTTATATACTGCAGCTAACTGAATCAACTGCCTGCCTGTAGTATATTAGGAAGAGAACAACAGGAACGGTCTTCAGTGAAATATAGCTGCACAGGATACAGTATACTGACTGAATATACTGCAGCTAACTGAATCAACTGCCTGCCTGTAGTATATTAGGAACTCTGTAGTACACAAGGAACGCTCTGCAGTGAGATCTAGCTAAACTGTATACAGTGTGTGTGTGTATATATATATATATATATATATATATATATATATATATATGTATATATATATATATATATATATATATATATATATATATACACACACATACATATACATATGCAAAGCCTGGAATGCATATATATATACTAAATATACTGGAGCTAACTGAATCAACTGCCTGCTCAATCTAGCTAACTAAATCGCCTGCCTGCTCAATCTATTTAAATGAAATTAAATGACAATCTTTCTCTCTCTCTCTCTCTCAACGCAACACACTACACAAAGCCGACGTGCAGGCTGGCTTATATAGTGTGGGGCGTGTACTTAATCCCCTGAGCCTGATTGGCCAAAGGCACCATGCCTTTGCCCAATTATGGCACTCTGTGCTGACGGCACAATGATTGGCCAAAGCATGCGGGTGCATAGTGCATGCTGCGCCAGTCATCAGCCAGCAATGCACTGCGATGACGCAGTGCATTATGGGCTGTGACGCACCGCTCGAATTTGGCGCAAATGGCCCATGATGTTCGATCTTCGTCAAATGATCGAAAGGCCGATGTTCGAGTCAAACTCACGTTCAACTCGAACTTGAAGCTCATCCCTAATCAGTAGGTGTTTATTTATAAATTAGAAGGCATGTCACACAACTGGTTGTTGCTTGACGCCAATGTTTGCTGTGACTCCTGCTTTTGTCTAATAAACATGTACCAGTTACATAAACTCAATGAGGTTGATTTACCAATGGCAAATTTTAATTTGCCACTGAAATCATCTTAGTGAATGTGGTGAAAATTCTATTGCTTTTAAAGAGAAAAACAGTGTTATGCTTTTGTGCTTGCTCATGTCTGGATAATAGAAGTCAGCAGATCTCCATCTCATTCATTAACCATTTAAGCCCCGCGCCATTTGTCAGCCTAAGGACCAGAGGTCTTTTTACAATTTCGCACTGAGCTGCTTTAACTGGTAATTGCGCGGTTATGCAATGTTATACCCAAACAAAATTTGCGTCCTTTTTTTTACCACAAATAGAGCTTTCTTTTGATGGTATTTGATTGCATCTGCGATTTTAATTTTTTGCGCTATAAATGGAAAAATACCAAAAAGTTTGAAAAAATATATATATTTTCTAATTTTTGTTATAAGAAAAATCTAATATACTCAATTTTAGTCATACATTTAGGCCAAAATTTATTCAGCCACATGTCTTTAGTAAAAAAAAATGTCAATAAGCGTATATTTATTGGTTTGCGCAAAAGTTATAGCGTCTACAAACTAGGATACATTTTCTGGAATTTACACAGCTTTTAATTTATGACTCATTTCTTGAGGTGCTAACATGGCAGGGCAGTACAAAACCCCCTAAATGACCCCATTTTGAAAAGTAGACACCCCAAGGAAATTGCTGAGAGGCATGTTGAGCCCATTGAATATTTTTGTCCCAAGTACTTGAATAATGACAAAAAAAAGAAAAAATTACAAAAAGTTGACACTAAATGATATATTGCTCACACATGCCATGGTTATATGTGATTGCACCCCAAAATACATTTTGCTGCTTCTCCTGAGTAAGGGGATACCACATGTGTGGGACTTTTTGGGAGCCTAGCCGCGTACGGGGCCCTGAAAACCAATCACCGCCTTCAGAATTTCTAAGGGTGCAAAATTTTGATTTCATTCCTCACTACCTATGACAGTTTCGAAGGCCATAAAATGGCAAAATAGCACAAAATCCCCCCAAATGACCCCCTTTTGGAAAGTAGACACCCCAAGATATTTGCTGAGAGGCATGTTGAGTCCATGGAATATTTTATATTTTGCCACAAGTTGCGGGAAAATAAAAAACGTTTTTTTTTGTTTTGCACAAAGTTGTCACTAAATGATATATTGCTCACACATGACATGGGCATATGTGAAATTACATCCCAAAATACATTCTGCTGCTTCTCCTGAGTATGGGGATACCACGTGTGTGGGACTTTTTGGGAGCCTAGCCGCATATGGGACCCCGAAAACCAAGCACCGCCTTCAAGATTTCTAAGGGCATACATTTTTGATTTCACTCCTCACTACCTATCACTACCTATCACAGTTTTGAAGGCCATAAAATGCCAAGATGGCACAACCCCCCCCCCCCCCCAAATGACCCCATTTTGGAAAGTAGACACCCCAAGCTATTTGCTGAGAGGCATGTTGAGCCCATTGAATATGCAGACACCTACTTCATACATGGCGCAGAGCAGCAGAAATTTTTGAAGACTCCTTAAAACAGAAAATCCCCATCTCCCCACAAATCTGCCTTTTATATGCTGATATACCTAATGTTCCCATTCCTTGCATGAGACTGTTTCATACGCTATGTAGCTCCATCCAATGGATGATTGCATCCAACTGGAGATCCAATAATCTCCCTTGGGCGCAGGTACTGGCTCGGATGGAAACAATAAAACTCTTGGAGAGAATCTATCACACTCTTCATGATACCTTCCACATATATGAAAGGAAATGGTCATATTGGCGTACAACATAACTTAATCATTTAGATCCTGAAGCTCCACTTACACCCCCTCACAAATCCGTGTAAGCGTGACCTATAATACCAGCTTTCTTTTTTTTTTATATATATTAGTGAAATGCACCCATGTAATATATATTTTTGTACCATTTAATTTTGTATATAACCAATATCTTCATATAAGAACTCTATTTTCTTTTTACTGACTACCTTTATTAACACCCTTTGTAATTGTACTTTTGAACTTCCTAATAAAATTTTGTAAACAAAAAAATAATATTTCATTTTTTTGTAAGTGACAAGGATCGATCGATACTGCACTTGGGTGGGCTGGGCTGGGCAGAGGGGCAAACTGCAGGTGCTAGCAGGTATCTTGGCTGACCCCGCTAACAATGCGTTTTTTGGAACCCTAAACTACTGGGGACGCTAGTATAGATCTGATCAGATCTGATATTGATCTGTTCAGATACTATACCACTAAGGTAGGAGTATGCTTCGCGCATGGGTGTTAGCGCTACTGGCACTAACCTGACGCTGCCTGGGGTGACGCAGACCCTATCTGACGCTAAAACCTAATTGATGTTATAAAAAGGTACCTATGCGCCTGCCAATAGGTACAACTAAACTAATATATAAAGTGCTAGTAAACAGTGCTAATATAAAGTGCTGATATAAATAATATGACATACAGCAGCTAACTTCTAAACTGTAACCAACACAACTAACAAAAATATACTTACTTCACCATGGAGTCCTTTCTGTTTTATTCCTGAAACTTGGAGCAAGTTATATTATAAGAAGATACAGTGGGAAGCGGTGGAAGAGGCGGCAGCAATCCATGTTTGTGTACAAGAATTGGAGAGCATCACCTGGAGTGTTGGAGATCCATTAAGGCTTTATCTGACCCCTTGGGGTCCATCAGTAAGGTGAGAAGCTGGTGTCATCGGGGGAGGATTGTGCACTTACACCTGTCATGGTTGATTCCCTACTGATTTCCTATTGATGTGACAAGCTGGACTTCCACACCTGTTCTTTTCCTTCTCTCCGGTTTTTGGTTGCTGGATACTTTTACTTTTTTTGGGAGACCATTACAATTTGTGTGAACTTTTTTATTACCCTTTGGGACACATTAATATTTTATATTTTTGGCAAGTTTTCACTTAAATTATTTGTTTACACATGGATATTTAGCGCTGCTTCAATATTTTTCTATTTTTGTTAGTTGTGTTGGTAAAACCTAATTGATATCACCCGCCATGCGATCAGGGGGTTAAACCTTTATTGGGTAATAAATGGCGGGTGCTCTGATGCTATAAAAAGCAAACAAACTAACCAGCGTCACCCGTAACACTTATACAGTGATCACTGGTGAAAGGGTTAACTAGGGGCAATCAGGGGGTTTAAATACTTTATTAGGTAATATATGGGGGTACCTGACACTATATAAAAACCTGGGGGTGAACCTAAATAACGAAATAAGTAACTGGCTAACCAGCATCACCAGTGACACTTATACGGTGATCACTAGTGAAAGGGTTAACTCTAGGGGCAATCAGGGGGTTACAACCTTTATTAGGCAATATATGGGGGTACCTAATGCTATGAAAACCTGACGGTTAACCTAAAAAAATAACTGGCTACCTAGCGTCACCAGCGACACTAATATAGCGATCAGAAAAATGAACACTTAGTGACACTGGCGAAAGGGGTTGAAAAGGTTACCTGGGGGCGAGCAAGGGGTTAAACCTTCATTAGGGTGTGTTAGGGGGGTACCCTGGACCTAAAGGGGCCTAAAGCTAACTGCCCTGACACTTTTTACAGTCACAAATGACACTGCATGCAGTGATCAGTAAATAAATGACCACTGCAATCAGTGACACTGTGACTGGGGGTGCAGGGGGTGATCTGGGGGGTGATCGGGGGGTGACTGGGGGGTGATTTATGTGCCTACGTGTACTGGTGTCAGTGTAGTGTCGTGCACTTACTCTGAGATTATTTCTCTCCTCTGCGCCGGACGAAAAGACCGCCACGAGGAGAAGTGACATCACTTCCTCCTGCCTGTGTTTACAGTTCACAGGCAGGGGAAGCTTCTCATTCGCCAGGAACGATCGCGAGAGGGTGGCCAGAAATCAATGGCCGCCCCCTCATCACGGATCGCTTCTGAAGCGAAACGGACTGCCACCGGTACCCGGACCCCCCACCCGCGTGAAGGCAAGGACGTACAGGTACGTGCATGTGCCTGTCCGTGCCATTCTGCCGACGTATCGTATATGTACAGGCGGCGGTACTTAAGTGGTTAAGCTATGGGAAAATTCCCTTGCAAAATAAAAATTCTCAATGTATTGTGAGCAGCATATTTACCTTCAGTAAACCAACCCCTTTATGTTTTTACAACCTGTTCAAAAAAGCTTTTTTTTTTTGGGGGGGGGGGGGGGCAATATAATTTATTTATTAAATGTGTAATATATAAAGGAAAATAGGGAAAATACAAGCAATGCTATATCGTAATTTGAACAAAAAAATATCACTTTAGGTTGTTTGCACCAAATGTATATGTGATATTTCTGTACCCCTTTGTGTTTTAACAAGTACTGAAAACAAAGAAAAGGAAGAATAAAGCCTTTTAAACTTTAGAATACTGTAAGTCAAATAAAATTGACCAAAAATATAACAGTTATTTATTACCTAGGTATTCACATTCAGGAAACATGACCCTTTGACAAAAACTGTAGATCCTGTTTAGTTAAAGTGGTTATAAACCCTTTTTGTTGACTTTTACCTATAGGTAAGCCTAGATTAAGGCTTACCTATAGGTAGTGGAAATATCTCCTAACCGTGCGCCGTTTAGAAGATATTTCACTTGTAGTGTGCCGATAATGTAAACGGCGCATGCGCGGGGAAGAAACAAACCTCTGTGCCGTTTCTTCCCTAGCTTGTGCCGTTACTGGCTGCTCCCATACGCATGCGCGAGAGTGACGTCTTCGCGGCTCTGGCCAATCACAGCGCCGGAGCTGCGATACCCGGAAGTAACCTCCGGGAGAGATGTCTGCAGCCGGAGGGGGAGACGAGGACGGCTTCGGGGGCTTCGATCTAAGGTAAGTAATTCATAATGAGCTAGTATGCTAGTCATACTAGCTCATTATGCCTTTGCCTTGCAGGTTTTTTTGTTGTTTTTTTGTTTTTTAACAGGCTTTACTTCCTCTTTACTTCCTCTTTAATGTACTTACCTCTTTGTTCTATGACAATAATACTGCTATTTGCAAAGGTCCTTTATATCTTTAACAAAATACTTTACTTCTAATTATTAAATGGGATAGGGATTTTGTTTTGGCAAAATGGAATGAAGTCTATAGGAAGGTGAAATTAGGAACATTTTAGGTAGTTTAGGTACGGTAAAAAAAAAAAAAAAATCTGAGTTTAACTCGCTCCACACTCTGCTTGAGTGCTTTTGTCATATACCGCTTCCTTCCAGTCTGAATATAGATAACAGATCTTCCCTACCACTTGCAACCACAAACTAGGCAGTGCCTGTTTTGGTTGCTGACCAATAACTGTTTATTGAAACACAGGTACACAGGTAATACTCAGGACCCCCCCCTTTGCATTCTGGGTGGGGTAGACTGACCAATCAGCAGGGAGAGGTGTTGGAGGAATTCACCCCTCCCCTCTCACAGCTAATCTACATACACATCCCATAATACTCAAGACAGACAGACAAAGTAGAACAATGGAATGCAGCCACACCACAAACAAGCCAACACAGAGCACACCATAATATGAGACAATATATATATATAGTGTGACCTGTGGGCAGGGAGGTTCACTACCTCGTTTTTGGTGGGAATTTCCTCTGCCAACATCATACGAAACTTTGATTGATGTTGTACATTCTGTAATGTAGTGTTATGTTATCTTTGGGGACCAAAGAGTTTAAGTGGGGGGAGTGTGTAGCGGGGTCTCCTTTAAGGCCCCGGGACTATGTTACCCAGAACCCCGTTCGGCACCCAGAGTGCAAATGGGCCACCGCAGAGACTCATGGGAGGGGCTATTTAAGAAGGAGTCGAGGCGGAGCTCGGCCTCTTTGGACACCGCGCTGCAAGCAACAGTTTCTTCCTGTGCGGATCTGCTGCAGTGCAAGGCCTGAAGCCTGGGGCCTTGCGCAACTTCCAAAGAGCCTTCCATCCCACTGCGGAGCCTGGGTGGCACCAGACTGGTCGAGTGAGGACATCAGTTGGATCGGGGACCCGATCGTTGCAGTTGCTGTGTGCGGAGACACAGCAGGTGGAAGTCCCGGACTGGGATCGCGACCGGAGTGGTGAGCGAGCACTTGCTCAAGCCAATAGACTGTCCCGTGTTTACGCCTCTAGACTGCCTTTGTTGTTCCATTAGGAGACCAGTAGCAGGACTGAGTTAAAGGGTCTCTAGTATAATGTTCCTTGGGACTGCCTACTTGTGGATTACAAATACTGTTTCATCAAGTGCACCACCGAAAGTTTGCATGCAAAGAAATACTAAGTAAAAGACTGAGATTTCTTCTATGTCAGGCCTGACCAGGGAGGGGGTAGAGAAATATTGTTTAGTGCGCCACAGGGCGCGTACACCATAATAGCTGCGCACGGTGGGATACCGCGCTGGGCCATTGTTGTGTGCTACACTTATTGCTGCAGGGCTCTGTAAGCAAGTTGCATGTGTTCTGTTCTGCCTATGCCATTTTGATAAAAGTAAAAAAACTGTTATATTTGATCTCTCGCCTCAGAGTGTTGTCTTATTGCAAAGAGATTACTCCTTGCAATACTATTTTGCATGTGATAAGTTTAACCCTAGACTAACTGTGCCAGAGTGGGTCGAGTAAGATTGCCGGGGGTTGGCGGTGCTGTATACAGGGCCCCAAAATCAAACCAGCGGCTCTCTTAACTGGGGGTAGCGCTACACGTGGGGGCTCTCGAGTCCGGGATCCTGTTGCAGCAAGTAACGCGCCAAAAGTACCAGCATGGACCCACTAGAAGTAGGACAGTGGTGCAAAATGGTCGGCACAGATCCAGCCGGGGTAGTAGTCATAAAACTCCCAGGATCTGGCAAGAAGAAGCGGTGAAGCAGCTAGTGATGGCACTGTCCCCGTATCAGAAGGCATGGGTGGTGGATGTCAGGACGAATTCCTCACTGACCCACACACTAATAGAGTGGAAGGACGGAGTCCCAGAGCATTTCAAGAATCCAAGTGTAGAAGCAATAGATGACCAGACTTATAGCCTAATACACGCGCTGCCGCTCAAGCCAGGAGGACGGTTTCAGACACCGAAACTATCTCCATCACCCACCCCAAAAGCAGAAAAACAGCAGAAAAGGGAAAGTCCCAGGTCGCCATCTGCCACCCTCAGCGCAGAGTTGTGCGCGGTCCTAGGGGAGATTGTAGCCCAGTGTAAGAAAGATCCTACAGATTACCAAATGTCAGGATACAGAAAACTCAGAATATTCTCAGGAAGTAAACCTGTACCTTCGGGTGAAGAGGGGTTTGAGGAGTGGTTAGACAGTGCCACTCAGGCCCTAGAAGAATGGGAAGTCCAAGATCATAGAAAAAAGCAGAGAATTGCTGAAAGCCTGAAGGGGCCTGCGCTAGAGGCTATACGCAACCTCAAGATGAGTAAGACAGACTGTGATGCACAGGACTACCTGGACAATCTGCAGAATGTGTTCGGTGGAACAGAGAAAATCACTGAGCTCACTTATCAGCTGGAGCACTGCTACCAAAAGACAGGAGAGAAACTGTCAGAGTTCATGAAGCGACCTGGATAAGATCCTGCATAAGATGATTCTTAAGAAGGGGATTGACCCGCAGAAGGTGGATGAGGCCCGTGTTCAACAGGTGATGAGAGGATCTCAGCCCCTGGACCCCATTGCATTGGCGCTACGCACAAGACAGGACGGGAAGAGCCTGGAGTACCCTGACTTGATCCGAGTGGTCAGAGAGGAAGAAGCTATGCTGGAGGAGAAGAAGAAGAGCCTACCAGTTGAGTTGGTAAATCCTCCTCCGGTGATGGTCAGGACAGCCATGACCCTGGAAAGAGACTCAGATGTGGATACCTTGAAGTCGCAGCTGTCCCAAGTATTGGGAATGTTGACCTCCCTGATGGAAAAGAAGTCAAGGGAACCAGAGAGGGAAAGTCCGAGGAAGGAGCTGTTTCCCAACACCTCAGCACCCGCATCCCTGGAAGATTGGGGGGATGTGATTTGCTTCAATTGTGGAGGAGCTGGCCATTTCACCAAAGTGTGTTCCAGTCCAAAGAAAAAAAAGATGAATAACCTCAAGCCGCCGGAAAACTTCAGCGGGCCCCGGTGAAGGAGTCAACTGGGTGCCCATCATCTCCAGTGAGCTCCAAACTGAATGAGAAGCACATGAAAAGAGTGGACAAGACCCCTCAGAAGAAACACAAGGTTCCTCAGAGGGAACGCACCCCAAAGAAAGAGAGTAGTGTTCCTCAGCGGGTAGTTACACCCATCGAAAGGAGGGAGATCAATGCATACCAGGCCCAGAAGAGACTTAAGTCCAAAGAGAAATGGAAGAAAGAAAGTCCAAAAGGAAAATGCAAAGATCAAAAGAAAGAGACCCCTTCTAAGCGATATCCAGAGAAGCTGGTGGGTCCCTCCCCGATAGTACCTGTTCAAGTGGAGGGAGTCTACACAAGAGCCATATTGGATACTGGGGCGCAAGTGACCCTGTTGTACCGGGACTTTTATGACAAGCATTTAAATCACCTATCCATCCAGAAGATTGAAGAGCTGGAGATATGGGGAATTGGGACAGAGAGTTTCCCTTATGATGGCTATCTGCCTATAAAACTGACTTTTGACCCGTCCATAGCCGGGAAGGCCGAAGTGTTTGATACCTTAGCTGTGGTATGCCCCCAACCGCTTGGAGCTAACAAGAGTTCCTTAATAATAGGGACCAATGCAGATCTGGTCCGAAGAATCTTGACCCCTCTAACAAAAGAGAAAAGCCCCACAGTCCCTGGGATCCACCCAATGTTGAAGACAGCCTACCAATGACTGATCTTAGAACAGAAGGCCCCAGAAGAGGGGGTAGGGAAGGTGTGGAGGCTGGGAAGAAAAGGAATAGTGCTACAGCCCGGTGAAGTGGCCTGTTTGAAAGCCACTGTGAAACTCACTTGGGAACAGCCTGGGCCCTTTGTCATGTTGGAACCCGACCAGGGGAGAACATTCGGGCTTAGAAGTAGTCCCAGAAGTGGTCCCGTTGAGGGCCCTGAAGAAGGCCCACTGTAAAGTACCTGTGAGTGTCAGGAATACTACGGGTGGCCCCATGGAGATACCAGCCAGGATGCTGCTGGGCCAGGTGAGCCCTGCCACCCCAGTTGGTTTGTCGGATGTGGAGAAGACAGATGGAGAAAGCACTGTGTGGGAGAAACTTTCCATGGAGAACCCGAACCTACCCAGGGCTTGGAAAGAGAGAGCCAAGGCCCAGTTGACCAGGTGGGAAAAGATCTTCTCCCAAGATGAGTTCAATGTGGGGTGTGCAAGGAGTGCCACCCATCGAATCCACCTCCAGGAAGACAAGCCCTTTAGGGAAAGAGTCAGGCGAGTTCTGTTAGCAGACCTCGAGGACTTGAGGGAACAGCTCGCCGAGCTAAAGCGAACCGGTGTGATTCGAGAATCCAGAAGCCCCTATGCCTCCCCGATAGTGGTGGTCAGGAAGAAGAATGGATCATTGAGGCTGTGCATAGACTACAGGACCCTCAACAGGAGAACCATACCCGACCAGTATACCACTCCGAGGATAGAGGATGCCCTACAGAGCTTGTCTGGAGCCAAGTGGTTCAGTGTTATGGACCTAAAGAGCGGGTATCAAATTCTGATGCATCCAGAAGACAAAGAGAAGGCTTTCATAACCCCAGTAGGGTTCTTTGAATTTTATCGGATGCCTCAAGGTCTGTCTGGAGCCCCAGCTACCTTCCAACGTCTTATGGAGAAGACTGTAGGAGACATGAACCTCATCGAAGTCTTAGTATACTTGGATGACATCATTGTCTTCGGAAGAACCTTGGAAGAACATGAAGAGAGGCTGGAGAAAGTTTTGAAGAGACTGAGTGAGGAAGGGCTCAAGCTCTCACCTGAAAAATGCCAATTCTATCAGTCATCAGTCAACTATCTGGGGCAAATAGTGTCTGAAGATGGGGTAGCCACAGACCCCGAAAAATTGGAGGCAGTCACCTCCTGGCCCAGGCCCACCACTGTGACAGAGCTTAGATCCTTTCTGGGGTTCTGTTCCTATTACAGGAGGTTTGTGGAGGGGTTTGCTCGGATAGCCAGGCCTCTGAATGAGCTGCTTAAGACGGAGAGGGAAGAGGATGACACAGGCCCCAGAAAGCCAGGGGAGTCAGTCAAGGACCAGTGGAACGAGAAGTGTGAGGATGCCTTCCAGATGTTGAAGAAAACATTAACCACTGCCCCTGTCCTGGCCTACGCAGACTCTAAGAAGCCTTATGAACTTCATGTAGATGCCAGTCATGATGGTCTGGGAGGAGTGCTATACCAGGAGCATGAAGAGCAACTGTGGCCCGTTGCGTATGTGAGCAGAAGTCTGACTCCCTCCGAGAAGAACTACCCCACCCATAAGTTGGAGTTCCTGGCCCTTAAGTGGGCGGTAGTTGACAAACTCAGAGACTATTTGTATGGGGCGGAATTCACAGTGAAAACCGACAACAACCCCCTCACCTATCTTTCACCACAGCAAAGTTGGATGCCACAGGACATAGGTGGTTGGCGGCTCTGTCTGCTTTCAATTTCAGCTTAAAGTACAGACCTGGGGCTGGAAACTGAGATGCAGATGCCTTGTCTAGAAGATCTCATGTCTCCACCTTCAATACAGAAGAGTGGACCCAAGTGGCACCCGACGGGGTGCGGGCCCTCTGTCAAGGGGCTGAACTCCAAGCCAGTGGCGGCTCAAGAGCAGAAGAGATAGGGGTTACCATGGTCGGAGTCCCCAAGCAGTACTGTGGGGTAACCCAATTGGGGGAAGATAACTTGCCAAGATTGTCCAAGAGGGAGTTGAGATCCGACCAATTGGAAGACCCCATGGGGAGATTGGTCCTAGAGGCCCTGGAGAATCAGGACCTGAATAGACTTTTACCTCACCCTTCAAAGGAAGCTTGCCTGTTGAGGAAGGAGTGGGACAGGTTGCAGGTGCATCAGGGAGTGGTCTACCGAAGGGGCCCCTCTAATGACCTGGAAGACAAATGGCAATTGTTCCTGCCCAAGAAACACCGAGAGACTGTTCTGGTTGCTTTGCACGACAACCATGGCCACCAAGGGGCGGAAAGGACTTTCCAACTCGTTAGGAACCGTTTCTATTGGCCCTGCATGAGGGCTGAAGTTGAAGAATACTGCCATTCATGTGCACGATGCATCCAGAGAAAGACTTTACCTCATCAAGCTGCCCCAATGGGCCATCTGCAAAGCCAAAGCCCACTTGATCTGGTATGCATTGATTTTCTCTGCCTCGAACCTGACCTGAGTGGACTAGGAAATGTTCTGGTAGTAACCGACCATTTCACCCGGTATGCCCAGGGTTTCCCAAGCAAGGACCAGAAGGCTTCCACTGTGGCCAAAGTGCTGATGGAGAAATACTTCGTACACTATGGGCTACCACAACGGCTCCATTCAGATCAGGGAAGGGATTTCGAAAGTCGGTTGATCCGGAAGCTCCTGGATTCTTTGGGAATCAAGAAGACAAGAACTATTCCCTATCATCCACAAGGTGATGCTCAGCCGGAGAGGTTCAACCGAACCCTGCTCAACATGCTGGGGACCCTAAGCAGTGAAAAGAAGCAGCATTGGAGCAACCACATAGCGGCAATTGTGCATGCATACAACAGCACCACCAGAGACGCTACAGGGTACTCCCCCTATCGACTTAGGTTCGGGAGAGAAGCAAGACTACCAGTAGATCTGGCCTTTGGCACTTCCATAGACCATTGTTCTGCTGCTTCCCACAAGGGATATGTCGATAGACTCAGACGCAATTTGAAATTGGCCTATGAACAGGCCCAGGCGGCCTCGGAGCAAAGGAGGGGCCGCAACAAGAAAAATTTTGACCTGAAAGTTAGGATTCAGGATTTGCAACCAGGAGACAGAGTGTTGCTACGGAACTTGGGGGTCCCTGGAAAACACAAGCTTGCAGACAGATGGAGACCTGAACCCTATGTTGTTTGCAAAAGGCTACCGGGCCTGCCCGTTTACAGACTTAAACCAGAAGGGAAGGTGGGACCTTTGAAGACCTGGCATCGGAACCACCTACTCCCATTAGCTGAGGCAGTTCGGATACCCCCTGTGATGGATTCCCCTGAGCCAAGTTCCATCCTGGATACTCCCAGACCAAACACTCGGTCCCAGACCCCTCAGATTGGGGATACAGAGACCTCGGAGATAAGTGAAGATGAGGGAGAAGAACTTGATTGGCTTTGGCCTTCACAGGCCCCAGGAACTTCTGCTATTGATCTTCCACCTGAAGAAGACACCATAGATCAGACGCTGAATGCAGAAGCTACTGAGTTCATTCCGTCCAGTCCTTGGTCAGATTCTTGGGAGAGTGCCTGTGACTTACTCCCAGAGGAAGATCTAAGGGAGTCCCTGTACCTCCCTGCTCCGGAATCCAGTGCTCCTGAACCAGAGGAAATTCCTAAGTTGGTTCCAGAAGAAGAGCCTGTTTCTACAGAAAGCCCAAGAGGACAGAGGAAGCGAAGAGCCATAAAGCCTCCCAGAAGATTAACTTACCCACAGATGGGGAGGAGTGCGGAAGACACTGTGGTTACTGCCAGGAGGAGTATGGAAGGCCCTGATCCTCCCACTGTTCATTTAGTGGGGGGCAACCCCAGCTCACTCTCTGGCACAGTTAGGCAGGACACTGATGATAGTGTGACCTGTGGGCAGGGAGGTTCACTACCTCGTTTTTGGTGGGAATTTCCTCTGCCAACATCATACGAAACTTTGATTGATGTTGTACGTTCTGTAATGCAGTGTTATGTTATCTTTGGGGACCAAAGAGTTTAAGTGGGGGGAGTGTGTAGCCTCCTTTAAGGCCCCGGGACTACGTTATACAGAACCCTGTTCGGCACCCAGAGTGCAAATGGGCCACCGCAGAGACTCATGGGAGGGGCTATTTAAGAAGGAGGCGAGGCGGAGCTTGGTCTCTTTGGACACCGCGCTGCAAGCAACAGTTTCTTCCTGTGCGGATCTGCTGCAGTGCAAGGCCTGAAGCCTGGGGCCTTGCGCAACTTCCAAAGAGCCTTCCACCCCACTGTGGAGCCTGGGTGGCACCAGACTGGTCGAGTGAAGACATCAGTTGGATCGGGGACACGATCGTTGCAGACGCTGTGTGCGGAGACACAGCAGGTGGAAGTCCCGGACTGGGATCGCGTCCGGAGTGGTGAGCGAGCACTTGCTCAAGCCAATAGACTGTCCAGTGTTTAGGCCTATAGACTGCCTTGGCTCACCTATCGTTAGTTTGTTGTTCCATTAGGAGACCAGTAGCAGGACTGAGTTAAAGGGTCTCTAGTATAGTGTTCCTTGGGACTGCCTACTTGTGGATTGCAAATACTGTTTCATCAAGTGCACCACCGAAAGTTTGCATGCGAAGAAATACTAAGTAAAAGACTGAGATTTCTTCTATGTCAGGACTGACCAGGGAGGAGGTAGAGAAATATTGTTTAGTGCGCCACAGGGCGCGTACACCATAATAGCTGCGCGCGGTGGGTTACCACGCTGGGCCATTGTTGTGTGCTACATTTATTGCTGCAGGGCTCTGTAAGCAAGTTGCATGTATTCTGTTCTGCCTATGCCATTTTGATAAAAGTAAAAAAACTGTTATATTTGATCTCTCGCCTCAGTGTGTTGTCTTATTGCAAAGAGATTACTGCTTGCAATACTATATTGCATGTGATAAGTTTAACCCTAGACTAACTGTGCCAGAGTGGGTCGAGTAAGATTGCCGGGGGTTGGCGGTGCTGTATACAGGGCCCGAAATCAAACCAGCGGCTCTCTTAACTGGGGGTAGCGCTACATATATATATATATATATATATATATATATATATATATATATATATGGACAAAATTCCAGCATGGTTGTACAGTGAGTCAGATTAGTACAGATCAGACTGGGGTTCTCGGTCGCCCTGTGCCCCTATTAGGGACCCAGGGTGACTTAGACATAGGAGGTGCATGATGCGCTGAAACAAGGGTTTCCCAACCTCTCCAAAGGATTCTAGGTTCCACAGGCCCCCTGCCCAAAGTGACTCCCATCACAGTAACCCCTTTCCCCTCTATCCAAAACTAGAACCCAAAAAAAAGTTTGCCTCTAGTTATACTTTAATGCATTCACTGCATTATGATAAAAAAAATCCTTCTGAGTTCAACTCGCCTACCGCCCCCTTATACTTATCTGAGCCTGATCTCGATCCAACAATGTGCATGAGAGCAGCGGCTCTCTCCCTCCTCATAGGTTCAGAGACAGCAGCAGAATGGTCAATCACAACCAGTGAAGAGGGAGAGGGGGGCCAGGCCAAGCCTCGCCCTTTGTCTATTTACACTGTACGGTTGATTTACTAAAACTGGAGAGTGCAAGAACTGGTACAACTCTGCATAGAAACCAAGCAGCTTACAGGTTTTATTGTCAAAGCCTAATTGAACAAGGTGAAATTAAAAACTGATTGACTACCATGCACAGCTGTACCAGATTTTGCACTTTCCAGGTTTAGTAAAAAAAAAAAACACAGAGCCAGCTTGGGAGTGAGCCTGCATGAGTGTCTCTATAGCAAACAGCTTGCTATGGTGGGCACTCGGCAGGGGGGAAGAATCAGAAGTGCCTGTGGGGGACCCAAGAAGAGGATTGGAGCAGCTCTGTGCAATGCCATTGTACAGAGCAGGTAAGCATAACATGTTTGTTATTTTTTAAAAGGGGGTTTGCAACCTTAACAGCGAGAAAGTTAAAACATTTAACATTTCATTTTACGGAACAAAAAGGGTTAATCAAATTCTGTTTGAAATTCAGAAAATCTGAACTTAAGAGTGAATACCATTGACATCAATAGGGCAAATCCTGCTGGTTAATTCTGGCCATTTTAATGACTAATAGGCAAACCACTGTAAAAACAAAAAGCATGGGAGACATGTAACCATGAAAAAAAATGTTTTAGAAAAATAGTGAAAAGTTGGTGGCGGAGGCTATTAATGATTTTAGAATTCAATGCTGCCTGCAGTATGCAGATTCTGACTTCTAAAAAAAAAGTTGATCCTGAGGAACCCCCCATGGCATCTCACATTGCGTTGCGATAACCTCCTTTGGATTGTGGATTTCATAATCATCACTGACATTTCTTAAACCAGGAAGTTGCTTCCTGCAATAGTTTCCAGGTTTCAGACTGTAAGTTGGAAGAATTGGAAGATAATGTTCTAAAATTTTAAAGCACTGAACAAATGTATCTCCACGGCCATATTTGTACTCCTCACAAAATATATCCTATTTTTCAAATACTGCTAAATGTTCTAAATATGGCTAAATGACAGTGATAGCAAAAAAAATGAAATTTTTTTTTTTTCCAACAAGGACACTTGATGACTGTTTTGGCACTCTCTGATTACATGGAACACGTCCATAATGCTGTCTTTTGGAAAATGCATTTGCCTCTGAGTATCACTATTATATGCAGACTATGATGCTTGCATTTTATTCCCCAACATTTCCCTGAAATTTAAAGTATAATAAGTGAAAAGAATGAAGTGTCTAGATTTCTAAAAAAATTATCTGTACACTGCATATTGTGCGGCCAAAAAAAAAAAACATACAGCAGTAATAACCCTCGAAAATTTGAAGCAATAGAATGTTTTGAGATTGAGTATAGTAAGACTTGACAACTTTACAGGTGTTCATTATGATGAATTGTGTCTTAGGAGATTTTAGAGGCTTTAAACATACAGCACTAAACACTTGCAGCTTCACAATGATAAAACTAGCAAGAAATATATACAGTATACATCCCAGTCCTATGATAATTCTCTCTTTTATTTTTTTACTGTTTTATAGAACTATTGAATTTAAAGTGGAATTCCAGTCTAATTCTATCTAAGGCTAAGATCCCCATCCCCATTCCCCATCCCCATTCTAATGCCGCGTACACACGATCATTTTTCCCGTCGAGAAAAATGAAATTTTTCCCTTTGGACGAGAAAAACGACCGTGTGTGGGATTTTTGTCGTTTTTCTCGATGGGAAAAATGGCATTAATCACGACGAGAAAAATTAGAACATGCTCTAATTTTTCTCGTCGTGATTCCCGTCGTTTTTATTCCGCGGCAGTTTTCCCATAGGGAAACACTGCCGGGGAGCCCACACACGGTCGTTTTTTCTACCAAAAAAAAAATGTAATTTAAAACGGCCGTGTGTGGGGGGAACAAGCTGTTCCTCGTTTTTCACGTCGATTTTCTCGACGGTGTTTTCACCGTCGAAAAAATCGATCGTGTGTATGTGGCATAAGACTATTCTATCTACCTTGTAAAAGGAAAGATGTCTATACTTACCTATTCTGAAGTCGCTCCAGTCCAGTCACATGATCGGTTCTTAGCGCCAGCTTCATTGTAGAGGAGAGGCAGTGACAATGGCTGCAAACCCTGGGCAGTGACGCCACACATAGGCTTACTATGGGACAGCTGCTGTCAGCTGTCCCTCCTCTACACTGGAAGACGACACTGGAAGATGGTTATGTCATTGGACCAGAGCGGCTTCAGAATAGATAACTATAGACATATTTTCTTTTACAGGGTAGTAGAATATTGGGGGTGGGAAAATTTTTTAGCCTTCAGTTAAAATTTGACTGGAATGACACTTTAATTTGTTCTGTTATGTCTTGGAGCAGAAGTCTTTGTTATAGTCTTTTGTGCCTGAGCCAAGATTATTTTGTTATCTCTGGAGGCACTGTATCTGTGAAATTGAAAAGATGCATCCTAAGAACTAGGGATGAGCCCGATGTTCGAGTTGAATGTAAGTTCGACTTGAACATTGGGTGATCGCCTGTTCGCCGAATAGCAAACATTATGTGGTGTTTGCGGCAAATTCGAAAGCCACGGAACACTGTTTAAAAATCTATGAGAGATTAACATCAAAAATCAAAAGTGCTAATTTTAAAGGCTTATATGCATGATATTGTCATAAAAAGTGTTTGGGGACCTGGGTCCTGCCCCAGGGGACATGTATCAATGCAAATTTTTTTTTTTTTAAACTTCAGTTTTTTCGGGAGCAGTGATTTTAATAATGCTTAAAGTGAAACAATTAAAGTGAAATATTCCTTTAAATTTCATGCCTGGGGGATGTCTATAGTATGCCTGTAAAGTGGTGCATTTTTACCGTGTTTAGAACAGTCCCACAGCAAAATGACATTTCTAAGGGAAAAAGAGTCATTTAAAACTATTTGTGGCTGTAATGAATTGTCGGGTCTCGGCAATACAGAGAAAAGTCATTGAAAAGAATGGCATGGGCCCCCCCAGTCCATTACCAGGCCCTTTGGGAAACCCTGAATCAAAAAAGGGAAACCCCGAACCCCAAAAAAATTGCGTGGGGGTCCCCTCAAATTCCATAGCAGACCCTTATCCGAGCATACAACCTGGCATGCCGCAGGAAAAGAGGGGGGACAAGAGAGAAGCCCCCTCCTGAACCATACCAGGCCACATGCCCTCAACATGAGGAGGATGCTTTGGGGTCTGACCCCCAAAGCACCTTGTCCCCATGTTGATGGGGAAAAAGGCCTCATCCCCACAACCCTTGCCCATGGTTGTGGGGGTCTGCGGGCGGGGGGGCTTATCAGAATATGGAAGCCCCCTTTAACAAGGGGACCCCAGATCCCAGCCCCCCCTATGTGAATTGGTAACGGGTACATTGTACCCCTACCATTTCACCAAAAAAGTGTCAAAAATGGTAAAAAAATACCGAGAGACAGTTTGGGACAGTTCTAAACACGGGAAAAATGCGCCACTTTACAGGTATACTATAGACACCCCCAGGCACAAAATTTAAAGGAATATTTCACTTTTATTGTTTCATTTTAAGCATTATTAATATCACTGCTAGTGAAAAAACACCCGTTTTTAAAACTTTTTTTTGCATTGATATATGTCCCCTGGGACAGGACCCGGGTCCCCAAACACTTTTTATAACAATACCATGCATATAAGCCTTTAAAATTAGCACTTTTGGTTTTTCATGTTCGTGTCCTATAGACTTTAACGGTGTTCGCGTGTTCGAACTAATTGTTTGCCTGTTCGCAAGTTCTGGTGCAAACTGAACCGGGGGGTGTTCGGCTCATCCTTTCTAAGCACTGACCTGAGCTAATGTGACCATCCAGGGAACAGCAGAGCCTAGAGAGGAACTACACTTCCTATGACACTTTGGCTTAGTGAAGCTAACAATTAGGCATGTTTTCCCTTTCTGGACCAAGCTTTTCTCATTATATACCACCTGTGTCTTTGTTTTGCACATATGTATGGAATGAAATATGTATTTTGGCAATATCCATCAGGATTCATAAATGAAATATCTGATCAAAAAACAGTCTACTATTATGTTTACTGTATATCCTTCTCCATGCTACCATATAGGGAACAATGCCCACATAAACTCTGCACAAATTACTCAGTAATGCTCAGTTAATATATATTTTCCTCTTTGGTAGGGATGAGCCGAACACCCCCCGATTCGGTTCGCACCAGAATCTGCGAACGGACTGAAAGTTCGCTCGAACTTTAGAACCCTATTTAATACAATGGACTCGAACATTCGAAATAAAAAGTGCTAATTATAGCGGCTAATATGCAAGTTATTGTCCTAAAAAGGGTTTGGAGACCCGGCTCCTGCCCCAGGGGACATGTATCAATGCAAAAAAAAGTTTTAAAAACGGCCCTTTTTTCGGGAGCAGTGATTTTAATGATGCTTAAAGTGAAAAAAAAAACGGGGGAAATATTCCTTTAAATATCGTACCTGGGGGGGTGTCTAAAGTATGCCTGTAAAGGGGCACGTGTTTCCCGTGTTTAGAACTGTCCCTGCACAAAATTACACTTCTAAAGGAAAATAAGTCATTTAAAACTGCTTGCAGCTTTAATGTAATGTCTGGTCCCGGCAATATGGATTAAAACATTGAGAAAAATGGCATGGGTACCCCCCCAGCCCACTACCAGCCCTTTTGGGTCTTGTATGGATATTAAGGGGAACCCCACACCCAAATAAAAAAAAGGCCCCATATACTCTGAACAGCAGTATACAGGCGGTGAAAACAAGACAGGGACTGTAGGTTTGTTCTTAAGTAGAATCTGTTTGTAATTTGGAACAGGTACATTTTTTAAGTGCAGCTCCAGCCAAAAAATCTATTTTTAAGCTTTTTGGAAAACAAAGGGAAGGGTTATCACCCCTGTAACATTTGTTTTGCTGTCTGTGCAGTGTGCACCTGTTCATAACATTTCACCTCACTTTCCGTCCTAATGACAAATGTTTTTTGAAAATTTTGGGGTTTTAGTGAAACAAGGATTGGTGATAAAGCATCAGTGGAGAGGAGACACCTTTTTCCCATATTAACTCTTACAGGAGAGAATTTCCCTTCCTAGGGGTAGATTTCCTCTCACTTCCTGTTGTCTCCTTCCGTTTGCAAGTAGGAGTCGTTTGTAAGTTGGAGGTTTGAAAGTAGGGGCCTGCCGTATATACTCTGCAGAAATTTGGCCCTTGGGTGTTGGTGTTGCCACAACATTGTAAGCCCTCACAGTTACTCTTGGTGGGCGCTGGAACGTCCTGCTGTGAACTATTATATCAAGAATTGTAATTACATGCCATTGTTGAACAGTGGTAGGAAAAATTGGGCCTTTGGTGGTGGTGCTGGTGCCACAACACTGTAAGTCCTCACAGTTACTCTTGGTGGGCGCAGGAATGGGCCCAGCTGTGAAATATTAGATCAAGAATTGTAATTACATGCCCCTGTTGAACAGGGGCAGACAAATTGGGCCTTTGGTGGTGGTGGTGGTGGTATTGCCACAACACTGTAAGCCCTCAGTTACTCTTGGTAGGCGCAGGAATGGGCCCTGCTGTGAATTATTAAATCAAGAATTGTAATTACATGCCCCTGTTGAACAGGGGCATAAAAATTGGGCCTTAGGCATTGGAGCCACAACACTGCAATCCCTCACAGATACTGTACTTGGAGCGCAGCAATGAGTCCTGCTGCAAAGTATTGCATCAAAAATTGTATTTACACGCCCCTGTTAAACAGGGGAAGAGAAATTGGGCCTTAGGCATTGGTGCTAGTGCCACAACACTGCAACCCCTCACAGATACTGTAGTTGGAGCGCAGAAATTAGCCCTGCTGCAAAGTATTGCATCAAAAATTGTAAATACACGCCCCTGTTAAACAGGGGCTGAAAAATTGGGCCTTAACCACTGGTAGCGGTGCCCAGAACCAAAAATGTTCTTACAAGCTATCAGCATGATCATTGAAGAGGAAGAGGATAGTCACTCAGCATAACAGGATAGTCACTCAGCATCAGCATAGGCAGTCTTGAAGGGATCTGACATCTCCAAAAAAAATATCCGGTTACATCAGCATCAGATGCTTGGTAGCTGGTGGTGATCCAAGACTGATTAATTTTTATGACGGTCAGTCGATCGACCAAGTTGATGGACAGGAGCACCCCATGATCGGTTACAAAGCCTCCAGCAGCACTGAATGTGCGTTCCAAAAGAACGCTGGATGCGGGGCAGGCCAGTAGCTCAATTGCATACTGTGCAAGCTCTGGCCAGTGATCCATCCTCAAGACCCAGTAACCCAGAGGATTTGGTGGGAAAGGTGTCCAAGCCTGATCTTGCCCCTAGGTATTCCTGCACCATGTAAACCAGACGCTGACGATGGTTGCTGGAACCGATCATACCTTGTGGCTGCGTACTAAAAAATTGTCTGAATGCATCGGTCAGACAGCCACCTTCTCCACTGCTCCTTCTTTGACTGACCAAAGCCTCAGCAACACGTTGTCCAGGACCAGGAATTTGTAACCTCCCAGTCTCTGGGAACGCATTGCACAGACCTTTCTGCAAGGCCTCCCAAAGATGCTTCATCCTCTGCTCCCTCTGCAACGGCAAGATAAGGTCCGCAACCTTACCCTTGTAACGTGGATCAAGGAGGGTTGCCAGCCAGTAATGATCCCTCTCCTTGATCGCACGAATACGAGGATCCTTCCGCAGGCTTTGCAGGATCAGGGAGGCCATGCAGCGCAGGTTTGCTGAGGCATTTGGTCCGGAGTCCTCTGGGTCACTCAGGACGACATGATCCGCTGCCACCTCCTCCCAGCCATGTATAAGTCCATGGGTGTCTTGGGACTGTAATTGATCCCTTGAAGACTGCTGCTGATGCTGAGTGCTAGGCTCCACCTCCATGCTGACACAATCCTCCTCTTCCTCCTCCTCCATATCCTCTTCCTGTGTGATAGGCGGGCCAGCAGGAACACTGTCTGGATAAAGGGGGCCTTGAGAGGTAAGGAAGTCCTCCTCTTCCTGCCTCTGTTCTGCCTCAAGTGCCCTGTCCATTATTCCATGCAGCGTGTGCTCCAACAGGTGTACAAGAGGTTGTGTCACTGATGCATGCACTGTCACTGCTCGCCATCCTCGTGGCCTCCTCAAATGGTGTCAGGACAGTGCATGCATCCCTGATCATGGCCCACTGGAGTTGGGAAAAAAATCCATGCTCCCCTGACCCTGTCCTGGTGCCATATTGCAACAGATACTCATTGATGGCCCTCTGCTGCGTGTGAAGCCGCTGCAGCATGGCCAACGTAGAGTTCCACCTGGTGGGCATGTCACAGATTAGGCGGTTCTTGGGCAGGTTGTAATCCTTTTTCAGGTCAGCCAGCCGAGCACTGGCATTATATGACCGGCGGAAATGCCCACAGAGTTTCCTGGCCTGCTTTAGGACCTCCTGTAAGCCCAGGTACCTGCCCAAGGACCGAAGCACCACCAAGTTAAGGACGTGAGCCAAACAGGGTACATGGGTCAGTTGTCCCTGTCGGAGGGCGGAGAGGAAGTTGGTGCCATTGTCGGAAACCACCTTTCCTGGCTTAAGCTGGCGTGGCGTCAACCACCTCTGAGCCTGCCCCTGCAGAGCTGACAGAATCTCTGCCCCAGTGTGGCTCCTTTCCCCTAAGCACACCAGCTCAAGCACCGCATGGCATCTTTTTTCCTACGTACTTGCGTAGCCCCTTAAATGCCTACGGAGCACCGCTGGTTCCGAGGACAAAGCACAGGTAGAGGCCATGGAGGAAGAAGAGGAGGAGGGGGTGGAGGAGAGAGGTGTGTCAGAATCACCAGTAGTAATATTTTGGAGGCGTGGTGGCGGAACAACCTTCAACACTACTGCACCTTGTCCTGCATCCTTCCCAGCTGCCAGCAGAGTCACCAAATGCGCTGTGAAAGATAGATATAGTCCCTGTCCATGCCTGCTGGACCATGAGTCAGCGGTAATATACACCTTACCACTGACCGCCCTGTCCAGCGAGGCCAAGACATTGCCTTCCACATGCCAGTAGAGAGCTGGAATCGCCTTCCATGAGAAAAAGTGATGTTTCGGAACCTGCCACTGAGGAACCGCACATTCCACAAACTCACGGAAGGGGGCAGAGTCTACCAACTGAAAAGGCAGCAGTTGAAGTGCTAGCAATTTAGCCAAGCTAGCATTCAACCGCAGGGCATGTGGATGGCTGTGTGCAAACTTATTTTGGTGGTGCAGCAGCTGGAGCAGGGAAATTTGCCTGGTACAATCAGACATCGTGTACCGATAGCAGATTGCCCACAAGTACTTGGCTGTGACACACCTAATTCTACACTTTCATTCCTCTCACTGCAGGCTTCAGAGAGGACTGAAGGTATAGTGGGGTTGGAGATCCCAGCTGATGAGGAGCAAGGAGAGGTCTGCTTTGTACTTTGGTGTGGGTATTTTAGGTACGCTTGCCAACGAACTGCATGGTAGGTCGACATATGTCTGGTCAAGCACGTGGTGCCCAAGTGGCTGATGTTTTGGCCACGCGAGATACACTTCAGACATATGTTGCAAATGGCAATGGTGCGATCTGCTGCACATGTCTGAAAAAAGGCCCACACCAAAGAACTTTCCTCCTCCTCCTCCTCTCTCCTATCAGGCACCCACGTGTAGTCAGTGACCTCACCATCCCCTCCCTCCTCATCACTGGAGAAAATCTGGCAGTATGCTGCAGCTGGGGGGAACATGACTGACTGCCAGATAGCTGTCCTTGTTGGACACCCCCTCTCTCTGGGCTCACGTTACTACCCCCTCTCTCTGGGCTCACGTTACTGCCTTCCTCTAGCTGGGTTCCATCATCGGAGCCTTCAAAACGCTGGGCATCCACCTGGAGCATGTACCCAACACTGTAGTCAAACAGCTCGGGGGACTCCTCAGGAGGACCTGGTGGGGCTAGGGAAGGAGTGACTGATGCCATTGAGCCAAGGAAAGAAGCCGCTTTGGCAGCTGATTTGCCAGACAAAGTACCCTGAGCCTGGGTGAGAGAGGATGAGGACGGCTTGGTCATCCACTCTACCAAGTCTTGGGCATGTTGCGACTCAACATGGCCAGCTGCCGAAAAGAAGGACAGGTGTGTCCCACGGCCATGTGCTGATGAGGATGTACCGTGTCCACGACCAGCACTGTTGCCTCTAGACACAGAGCCTACTTGCCCTCTTTTATTGCCTCGTGACTGTCTGCCTCTCCTTGTTTGCCTTCCAGACATACTAATCGCCTGCAGTGAGATGTAGCTGCACAAAGGTGGGATGTATATATGTATGTGTATATATATATATATATATATATATATATATATATATATATATATATATATTGTGAGGGGGTTAGCTCGGCAGCGGGTGTGTCTGACCCCCGGGATGGGCTCCCCACACAAAAACAGGCCCAGCAAACGGAGGTTGTGGTTTTCAAAATCAAAAAAAAGGTGCGGTTTATTTTCTATTTACAGTGACAAAACACAGCAAAGCCAAAAGAAACATAAACAAAATAAATCCTGGTCAACTTGACCTCTGACTAAACATACAGGTTTCCTAACTAACAACTGGGATCAGCCTAGTGCTGTCCTAGTCCCTAAGTCCCTGGTTTTAAATGTCCAAGCAAATAGCCACACAGGCTTTGTCTCACCGCACAGGGGTTCACTCTCCCTAGACAGTCCACACAGGTCTGGGTCCAGGCATGAGCAAACACCTAATGAATCTGGGAGTTTTTATAGAGGCCTAAATGAGCTGACAAGCTTCAGCTGGTCTCATCAACTCCCTGTCTGCACGACGCCCCACACTCTCCCTAGAGGTATGAGTCATCCATGAGCCCACTAGCCTCAGCTGGGCTTATACAACTCTCCACCTAGTTGTATAAGTCGGCGTAAAGCCTGAATCTGGGCGAAATATATCTACCCCCCTGGATGCAACCAGGTGACTTTACCTTCCTGCTGTCACATACCCCACCCTCTTGTTTTAACCTCGGGGTTGGAACACCAGCAATCAGGCATTCATGTACTCGAGACAAAGCATCCACATTCCCCATTTGAACGCCAGGGCGATGCTTTACTGTGAAGTTGAATTCCTGGAGGGCCAGGAACCACCTATTCACTCTTCTATTTGTTTCCTTGTTTTGAGCCATCCACTTTAACGGAGCGTGATCCGTAACCATGTCAAAGTGCCTACCTAGCAGGTAGTACCGAAGGGAATCTAGAGCCCACTTCACCGCTAAACACTCCTTTTCAACGGTGGCGTAATTTACCTCATGGGACTTCAACTTCCTGCTGAGGTAAATGACTGGGTGCTCTTCCCCGTTCCAGACCTGGGACAATACTGCTCCTAACCCCACATCTGACGCATCACTTTGTACGACAAAGTCTTTAGAGAAGTCGGGTGAGTACAACACTGGCTGGCTACATAAGGCTTGTTTCAAGAATTGGAATGCTGCCTCAGCCTCGGGGGTCCATTTAATCATGACCGACCCTTTCCCCTTCGTTAGGTTGGTTAGGGGCACAGCCTTAGAAGCAAAGTGGGGAATGAATTGCCGATAATACCCAGCGATTCCCAGAAAGGCTCGTACCTGCTTCTTGCTGTTGGGACGTGGCCAACTCTGGATGGCCTCGACTTTGTTGAGTTGGGGTTTTATTACTCCCCTCCCAATGGTGTACCCAAGATATTTGGCCTCCTCCTGCCCAATGGTACACTTCTTGGGGTTAGCCGTAAACCCCGCTTCCCGAACAGAGTCCAGGACTGCTTGCACTTTTGGCAGATGTGAGGCCCAATCTGTGCTATGGACAATTACGTCATCCAGGTAAGCCGCAGCATACTTCCGATGGGGCCTCAGCATCTGGTCCATTTTCCGCTGGAATGTGGCCGGCGCATTCTGTAACCCGAACGACATTCTTTTATATTGGAACGCCCCGTCTGGGGTTACAAATGCGGTTTTCTCTTTGGCCAATTTGGCCAGGGGGATTTGCCAATACCCTTTTGTGAGGTCAAGAGTCGTCATGTATCGGGCTGTTCCCAGCCGGTCGATCAACTCATCTATACGTGGCATGGGGTAGGTGTCAAATTTTGTAACTTTGTTCAACTGACGAAAATCGTTACAAAATCGCCAGCTCCCATCCGGTTTAGGCACCAACACAATGGGACTAGACCAATCACTTTGGGACTCCTCTATCACCCCTAAGTTCAGCATTTTCTGTACTTCCTCCCGTATTGCCTCCCGTCGGGCCTCTGGGATCCGATAGGGTTTTAACTTCACCCTTTCACCGGGCGGGGTAATGATGTCATGCTCTACCCCAGATGTTTGTCCCGGCAGCTCAGAGAATACCTCCTTGTTGCGAAGCACAAACTCCTTAACCTCCTGTTGTTGGGGTTGTGACAAGGTGGCTGCTATTCCAACCTCAGGAATCACGCAACCAGTTTGAGCTGGTGACCAAGTGTCTGCGACTAGGGACTCTCTATCCCTCCAGGCTTTCAACAGATTAACGTGATAGATCTGTTCGGGCTTTCGCTTTCCTGGTTGTCTGACCTTGTAATTCACTTTGCTCACTTTTTCCATTATCTCGTAGGGGCCTTGCCATTTGGCAAGGAATTTACTTTCAACCGTAGGGACAAGTACCAGTATCCTATCCCCCGGGGAAAAGGTACGGGTCTTGGCTCCACGGTTGTACACTCTCTGCTGTGCTAACTGCGCTTGGGCCAAATGTTCCTTCACGATGGGCATTACCTGTGCAATTCGGTCTTGCATCAGGGCGACATGCTCAATCACACTCCTGTGGGGAGAACTCTCACTTTCCCAAGTTTCCTTGGCAATATCCAACAGCCCTCTTGGGTGTCTCCCATACAGTAACTCAAAGGGGGAGAATCCCGTAGAGGATTGGGGCACCTCCCTAATAGCAAACATCAGATAAGGAAGTAGACAGTCCCAATCCTTTCCATCTCTATCCACCACTTTCTTCAACATTTGTTTTAGGGTTTTGTTGAATCTTTCAACCAGCCCATCGGTTTGGGGGTGATACACAGATGTACGTAATTGCGTCACTTTGAACAATTTACACAGCTCCTTCATAACCCGGGACATAAAGGGTGTACCTTGGTCCGTAAGCAGTTCTTTACAAATACCCACCCGGCTAAACACAAGAGATAGCTCTTTGGCTATGGTTTTGGCCGAGGTATTTCGGAGAGGGATCGCTTCTGGATAACGGGTGGCATAGTCCATTATAACTAATATGTACTGGTGCCCCCTAGCGGACTTGATTATAGGACCTACCAAATCCATGGCGATCCTCTCAAACGGGACCTCAATGATGGGTAGAGGGACCAGCGGGCTACGGAAATGTGGCATCGGGGCCGACCTCTGACACACAGGGCAGGAGGAACAATAATTTTCTATGTCCTTCATCACCCCCGGCCAATAGAATCTCTGTAATACCCTCTCTCGGGTTTTCTCTGTCCCCAGATGACCTCCAAGAATGTGCCCATGGGCCAACTCCAACACCAACTTCCTGTAAGGTTTGGGCACCACAAGCTGCTCAACGGTTTCTTCTGCCCTTTTTGCCACCCGATACAGTAGGTCCTTCTCTACGCTGAAGTATGGGTAAGTGCAGGTATTATCTGGGTTCACTAACTCGCCATCTATTTTCACTACGTTTTCCCGTGCCTTTATTAGGGCGGGGTCTTTCAACTGTTCTGTGGCAAAGTTTTCCCTGTGAACCTCAAGATCAGAAAACTCCACAGACGGTAGGTTTTCGTCTGAGGAGGTGGGCTCCTCTCCAGTTTCTTGAGTCTCCCCTGCCAATACTGATAAGGGAAATTCCGGAGAGTCCTCACCACTCTCAGGGGAGTTCTGGCTATCACATTCCTGGTACATAGGGGCACCAGTGGGGGGCTCAGGATCATCCCACAGTTCCCAGAACTTCGGAAAATCCCTTCCCACAATGGCGTCATGCGGTAACTGAGATACTAAGCCCACTGGATGAGAGAGGGTACCTTTGGGGGTCTCGAAACACACTGTAGTCACTGGATACTCTCGGGTGTCCCCATGCACACAAATAACAGCTACCTTGCTATTCCCAGAGACCTCTGTTTTAACTAACTCAGCCTTTATCAGGGTCACAAGGCTACCTGAATCCAGCAATACCACAACATTTCTACCATTAACACACATTTTGCATAAATGTTTCTCAGTTCCTCGAATGGCAGTGCATGCGACTGTCGCACACAGCGACTGACGTCTGCCCGTCAGAAAGTCACACTGCATGGGTTCCTCCACAACCAGGCAATTGGCTGCAATATGTCCCGCTTGCCGGCAGCGGTAGCAAACGATCCTTCTTGCCGCCTCTTGAGCCGCTGATTTCCCAGGCTGTTCTCGCCAAACTTGGGGTAGAGCTCCCACCCTCTCACTCTCTCCACCCTCACCCCTTGGAATCCTCTTATCCGCCCCTGGGGATGGTCTGGTCTTAGGGTGGAAAGTCAGAGTGTCTCTGGAAGAGGCCGTCAGGTTCTCTGTAGCCAAGTATTTCTCCACACGATCCACAAGACCATCTCTGGGTCTCCATGGCTTACCCACTTTTGGATGGCAGTAGGAAGAGCTCTCAAAAACCGATCCATTACAACACGTTCCACAATCTTTGGTGCGGACAAAGTCTCTGGCTGTAGCCACTTTCTGCTCAGGTGAATGAGATCATACATTTGAGACCTGGGGGGTTTTCCAAGCTGGAAAGTCCAGTTATGCACACGCTGAGCCCGGACAGCCTGGGTGACACCCAGCCTTGCCAATATTTCAGCTTTTAGCATCACATAGTCTTTTGCTTGGTCAGGCTCTAGGTCATAGTAAGCCTTCTGCGATTCACCAGTTAACAGAGGAGCCACCAGTCCAGCCCACTGCTCCTCAGGCCACTTTTCTCTTTCAGCAGTCCTTTCAAATGTGGTCAAAAATACCTCTGGATCATCCTCTCCAGTCATTTTTGTCAATAAACGACTCACCCCAAAGGACGCGGTATTAGTGGGACGGCTTTCCTCACTGGTCTGCGGACGTTGCTGCATTACTGCTTCCATTTGTTGTAGTCTCTGCTCTTGCTTCTGTAACAGGTCTATGAAGCGGGCCTAAGATTGCTGCTGGGCTTGTTGCTGAGCTTCCAGACTCTGTTGGTGAGCTTGCTGCTGGGCTGCAAGGCTCTGTTGATGAGCTTGCTGCTGGGCTGCGAAGTTCTGTTGTTGAGCTGCAAGGCTCTGTTGATGAGCTGCAAGGCTCTTTTGCAAACCTGCATTTGTCTGCTGTTGATTGGCATTTGCTAGAGCCAGCTGCTTCAGTATCTCCTCCATGCTGGCTTAAAAAAAAACTGCCACTGGTTCTCCACCAACTGTGAGGGGGTTAGCTCGGCAGCGGGTGTGTCTGACCCCCGGGATGGGCTCCCCACACAAAAACAGGCCCAGCAAACGGAGGTTGTGGTTTTCAAAATCAAAAAAAAGGTGCGGTTTATTTTCTATTTACAGTGACAAAACACAGCAAAGCCAAAAGAAACATAAACAAAATAAATCCTGGTCAACTTGACCTCTGACTAAACATACAGGTTTCCTAACTAACAACTGGGATCAGCCTAGTGCTGTCCTAATCCCTAAGTCCCTGGTTTTAAATGTCCAAGCAAATAGCCACACAGGCTTTGTCTCACCGCACAGGGGTTCACTCTCCCTAGACAGTCCACACAGGTCTGGGTCCAGGCATGAGCAAACACCTAATGAATCTGGGAGTTTTTATAGAGGCCTAAATGAGCTGACAAGCTTCAGCTGGTCTCATCAACTCCCTGTCTGCACGACGCCCCACACTCTCCCTAGAGGTATGAGTCATCCATGAGCCCACTAGCCTCAGCTGGGCTTATACTACTCTCCACCTAGTTGTATAAGTCGGCGTAAAGCCTGAATCTGGGCGAAATATATCTACCCCCCTGGATGCAACCAGGTGACTTTACCTTCCTGCTGTCACAATATATATATATATCTTTACTGATTATAATGCAGCTATCAGAATCAACTGCCTGCTGTGGTATTAGTATGAGAAAAGCAGCAATTGTCTTCAGTTAGTTTTAGGTGAACACTGTGCTGAGGACACGGTACACTAACTGAAAATACTTGCAGCTCTCTGCCTGTGGTTTTATTATGAGAACACCACAAATTGTATTCAGGTTCCTTCAAGTGAACGCTGTGCAAAGGACAAGAAGTACTGCAGTACACTAAATGAAATAATGCAGCTCCCTGCCTGTGGTTTAATTATGAGAACACCACTAATTGTATTCAGGTAAGCTTTAGGTGAACGCTATGCAAAGCACACAGTACACTAAGTGAAACACTGCAGCTAGCACAATCACCTGCCTGCCTGTCACAGTATAGAGAATAACAGGAACGGATCTAGCTAAACTGAATACAGTGTATAAATATATATACAACACCTAGGATGCATATATATCCTCTACACACTGTAACTGCAGCTAACTGACTCGCCTGCCTGCTCTATCTAACTCAATATAAATGACACTGTCTCTCTCTCTCTCTCTCTCTGTAAGCTCTTTCTTTAACCAACACCGCAACACACTACACAAGGCCGGCACGGAGGCCTATAGGGTAGCCTATAGGGTGTGGCGTGTACTAAACCCCCTGAGACATAATTGGCCAAAGCCACCCTGGCTTTGGCCAATTTAGGCTCTCCGTTTTTTGCGCGCTGTGATTGGCCAAAGCATGCGGGTCATAGTGCATGCTTGGCCAATCCTCAGCCAGCAATGCACTGCGATGCCGCAGTGAATTATGGGCCGTGACGCGCTACTCGAATTTGGCACGAACGGCCCATAATGTTCGCAATTCGGCGAACGGCCAAACAGACGATGTTTGAGTCGAACATGGGTTCGACTCGAACATGAAGCTCATCCCTACTCTTTGGTAACTATGCATGTGTAGCACCCTCCTAGCCACTTGCCAATGCAGATATACTGCGACAGGTCGTCCCTCCTGCGCAAACTGACGTACCTGTACGTTGGTCCGTTCAAGGAGGATAGCGTGCACGTGGGTCCCGTGGACTTGCTGTCTGCTGGCGACCCACGATCGCTGAGTACAGAGGCAGAAGGGGGAACTGCCTATGTAAACAAGGCGATTCCCCGTTCTGCCTAATGACATGTCAGAGATCTACTGTTCTCAGTGGTCGGGAATAGTGATGAGCCGAACACCCCCGGGTTCGGTTCGCACCAGAACCCGCGAACGGACCGAAAGTTCGCACGAACATTAGAACCCTATTAAATACAATGGATGCGAACGTTCGGATTCTAAAGTGCTAATTATAACGACTATTATCCATGTTATTGTCCGAAACAGAGTTTGGGAACCCGGGTTCTGCACCAGGGGACATGTATCAATGCAAAAAGAAGTTTTAAAAACGGACGTTTTCTGGGAGCAGTCATTTTAATGATGCATAAAGTGAAAAAAAAAGTCAAATATTCCTTTAAATATTGTACCTGGGGGGTGTCTAAAGTATGCCTGTGAAGTGCCACGTGTTTCCCGTGTTTAGAACTGTCCCTGCACAAAATAACATTTCTAAAGGAAAAAAAGCCATTTAAAACTGCTTGCGGCTTTAATGCAATGTCTGGTCCCGGTAATATGGATGAAAATCTTTAGGAAAAATGGCATAGCTACCCCATCAACCCCCCCCCCCCCACCCCAGCCCATTACCAGCCCCTTTGGGTCTTGTATGGATATTAAGGGGAACCCCGCACACAAAATAAAAAAGGACCTATATACTCTGAACAGCCGTATACAGGCGGTGCATACAAGACAGGGACTGTAGGTTTGTTCTTATGTAGAATCTGTTTGTAATTTTGAACAGCTGCATTGTTTAAGTGGAGCTCCATGCCAAATTCCTTTTTTTTAGCTTTTTGTAAAACATAGGGAACGGTTATCACCCCTGTCACATTTTTTTTGCTGTCTGTGCCCCTGTTCAGAACATTTCACCTCACTTTGCGTCCCAATGACAACTGATTTGAAATGTGGTGTTTTTATTGAAAGAAGGATTGGTGATAAAGCATCAGTAGAGAGGAGACACCTTTCTCCCATATTAATTCTTACAGGAGAGAATTTTCCTTCCAAGGGGTAGATTTCCTCTCACTTCCTGTTGTCTTCTTCCGTTTGCAAGTAGTAGTAGTTTGTAAGTTGGATGTTTGAAAGTAGGGACCTGCCGTATATACTCTGCAGAAATTGGCCCCTTAGGTGTTGGTGTTGGCACAACACTGAAAGCACTCACAGTTATTCTTGGTGGGTGCTGGAACGCCCTGCTGTCAACTATTATATCAGGAATTGTAATAACATATAATTGTTGATCAGTGGTAGTAAAAATTGGGCCTTTGATGGTGGTGCTGGTGCCACAACACTGTAAGGCCTGACAGTTACTCTTGGTGGGCGCAGCAATGGGCCCTGCTGTGAATTATTAGATCAATAATTATAATTGCATGCCCCTGTTGAATAGGGGCTGAAAAATTGAGCCTTTGGTGGTGGTGGTGGTGGTGATGGTGGTGCTGGTGCCACAACACTGTAAGGCCTGACAGTTACTCTTGGTGGGCGCAGCAATGGGCCCTGCTGTGAATTATTCGAACAATAATTATAATTGCATGCCCCTGTTGAACAGGGGCTGAAAAATTGGGCCTTTGGTGGTGGTGGTGGTGGTGATGGTGGTGCTGGTGCCACAACACTGTAAGGCCTGACAGTTACTCTTGGTGGGCGCAGCAATGGGCCCTGCTGTGAATTATTAGATCAATAATTATAATTGCATGCCCCTGTTGAACAGGGGCTGAAAAATTGGGCCTTTGGTGGTGGTGGTGGTGGTGATGGTGGTGCTGGTGCCACAACACTGTAAGGCCTGACAGTTACTCTTGGTGGGCGCAGCAATGGGCCCTGCTGTGAATTATTAGATCAATAATTATAATTGCATGCCCCTGTTGAACAGGGGCTGAAAAATTGGGCCTTAGGCACTGGTGGCACAACACTGCAACCCCTCACAGATACTGTACTTGGAGCACAGCAATGAGGCCTGTTGCAAAGTATTGCATCAAAAATTTTAATTACACGCCCCTGTTAAACAGGGGCTGAAAAATTGGGCCTTAGCCACTGGTGGCGTCACCCATAAACCAAAATGATCTTCCAAGCTATCATCATTAATCGTATCATTGAGGAGGAGGAGGAGGATAGCCAGTCAACATAACAGCACAGGCACTCAGCATCAGCATCAGTCTTGAAGGGATGTGACATTTTAAAATCAATTAGTCTGTTATATCAGCATCTGGTGTGTGGTAGCTGGTGGTGATCCAAGACTGGTTCATCTTGATGAAAGTCAGTCGATCAACCGAGTCGGTGGACAGGCGCACCCTGTGATCCGTGACAAATCCTCCAGCAGCACTGAATGTGCGTTCTGAAAGAACGCTGGATGCAGGACAGGCCAGTAGCTCAATTGCATACTGTGCAAGCTCTGGCCAGTGATCCATCCTCAAGACCCAGTAAGCCAGAGGATTTTCGGTGGGGAAGGTGTCCAAGTCTGACCTTGCCCCTAGGTATTCCTGGACCATGTATATCAGACGCTGGCGATGGTTGCTGGAACCGATCATACTTTGGGGCTGCGGACTAAAGAATTGTCTGAATGCATCGGTCAGACGGCCACCTTCCCCACCGCTCCTTCTTTGACTGCCCGAAGCCTCAGCAACTCGTTGTCCAGGACCAGGAGTTTGTAACCTCCCAGTCTCTGGGAACGCGTTGCACAGACCTTTCTGCAAGGCCTCCCGGAGTTGTCTCATCCTCTGCTCCCTCTGCGATGGTACGATAAGGTCCGCAACCTTACCCTTGTATCGTGGATCAAGGAGAGTGGCCAGCCAGTAATGGTCCCTCTCCTTGATCCGAAGAATACGAGGATCCTTCCGCAGACTTTGCAGGATCAGGGAGGCCATGCAGCGTAGGTTAGCTGAGGCATTCAGTCCGGAGTCCTCTGGGTCACTAAGGACGACATGATCCGCAGCCACCTCCTCCCAGCCACGTACAAGTCCACTGGTTTCTTGGGACTGTAAATCATCCCTAAAAGACTGCTGCTGATGATGCTGAGTGCCAGCCTCCACCTCCATGCTGACACAATCCTCCTCCTCCTCCTCCTCTTCCTGTACGATGGGTGGGACAGAAGGAACACTGTCTGGGTAAAGGGGGCCTTGAGAGGCAAGGAAGTCCTCCTCTTCCTGCCTCTGTTCTGCCTCAAGTGCCCTGTCCATTATTCCACGCAGCGTGTGCTCCAACAGGTGGACAAGAGGTACAGTGTCACTGATGCATGCACTGTCACTGCTCACCATCCTCGTGGCCTCCTCAAATGGTGCCAGGACAGTGCATGCATCCCTGATCATGCCCCACTGGTGTGGTGAAAAAAACCCGAGCTCCCCTGACCCTGTCCTGGTGCCGTAGTCGCACAGGTACTCATTGATGGCCCTCTGCTGCATGTGCAGCCGCTGCAGCATGGCCAACGTTGAGTTCCACCTGGTGGGCATGTCACATATAAGGCGGTTCTTGGGCAGGTTCAACTCCTTTTGCAGCTCAGCCAGGCGAGCACTGGCATTATAAGATCTGCGGAAATGCACACAGACTTTCCTGGCCTGCCTCAGGACATCCTGTAAGCCTGGGTACCTGCCCAAGAACCGCTGCACCACCAGGTTAAGGACGTGAGCCATACAGGGCACATGGGTCAGTTGTCCCTGTCGGAGGGCGGAGAGGAGGTTGGTGCCATTGTCGCAAACCACCATTCCTGGCTTAAGCTGGCGTGGCGTCAACCACCTCTGCCCCAGTGTGGCTCCTGTCCCCCAAACACACCAGCGCAAGCACGGCATGGCATCTTTTTGCCTGCGTACTTGCGTAGCCCCTTGAACGCCTACGGAGCACCGCTGGTTCCGAGGACAAACCACAGGAAGAGGCCATGGAGGAAGAAGAAGAGGAGGGGGTGGAGGAGAGAGGTGTGTCACAACCAGTAGTAGCATTTTGGAGGCGTGGCGGTGGAACAACCTCCAACACTACTGCACCTTGTCCTGCATCCTTCCCAGCTGCCAAAAGAGTGACCCAATGGGCCGTGAAAGAAAGGTAACGTCCCTGTCCATGCCTGCTGGACCATGAGTCAGCGGTAATATGCACCTTACCGCTGACCGCCCTGTCCAGCGAGGCCAAGACATTGCCTTCCACATGCCTGTAGAGAGCCGGAATCGCCTTCCGTGCGAAAAAGTGGCGTTTGGGAACCTGCCACTGAGGAACCGCACATTGCACAAACTCACGGAAGGGGGCCGAGTCTACCAACTGAAAAGGCAGCCGTTGAAGCGCTAGCAATTTAGCCAAGCTAGCATTCAACCGCTGGGCATGTGGATGGCTGGGAGTGAACTTCTTTCGACGGTCCAGCAGCTGGGGCAGGGAAATTTGCCTGCTAGAATCGGACGTTGATGTACTGCTAGCAGAGTGCCCGCAAGTACTTGCCTGTGACACACCTAATTCTACACCTTCATTCCTCTCAGAGCAGGTTTCAGAGAGGAGTGAAGGTATAGTGGGGTTGGAGATCCCAGCTGATGCGGTGCAAGAAGAGGTCAGCTTTGTTCTTTGGTGTGGGTCTTTAAGGTAGGCTTGCCAACGAGCTGCATGGCAGGTCAACATATGTCTGATCAAGCATGTGGTGCCCAAGCGGCTGATGTTTTGGCCACGCGATATACGCTTGAGACATATGTTGCAAACAGCAGCTGTGCGATCTGATGCACTCGCCTCAAAAAAGGCCCACACCAAAGAACTTTTTGAATGACGGGCAGAGGCAGCGCCCTGCACAGGCGGAGCTCTGCGGTGTGATTCCGTCGGTGTGCTGCCCATACGCTGGCCACTCAAGGGCATCCTGCCTCGTTGGAGATGTGCCTCCTCCTCATCCTCCTCCTCCTCCTCCTCTCTCCAATTAGGCACCCACGTGGAGTCAGTGACCTCATCATCCCCTCCCTCCTCATCACTGGAGCCAATCTGGCAGTATGCTGCAGCTGCTGGAGCATGACTGCCAGATTGGTGTCCTTCTTGAGCATCCCCTCTCTCTGCTCTCACGCTGCTGCCTTCCTCTAGCTGGGTATCATCATCAGATCCTTCCAAACGCTGGGCATCCTCCTGGAGCATGTACCCAACACTGTGCTCAAACAGTTCGGGGGACTCCTCAGGAGGAGGACATGGTGGGTCTAGGGAAGGATTGACTAATGAAGATAATGATACCAGAGAAGAGGATGCTTTGGCAGCTGCTTTGCCAGTACCCTGAGCCTGGGTGAGAGAGGATGAGGAGGATGAGGTGGGCTTGGTCATCCACTCTACCAAGTCTTCGGCATGATGTGGCTCAACATGTCCAGCTGCCGAAAAGAAGGACAAGCGTGTCCCATGGCCATGTGCTGATGACAATGCACCACGTCCACGACCAGCACTGTTGCCCCCAGACACAGAGCCTGCTTGCCCTCTTTTTTTGCCTCCTGACTGTCTGCCTCTCCTTGTTTGCCTTCCAGACATTTTAATGGATGGCCTGCAGGGAGATGGGAAAAAGAGCAATAAGGGCTACCTTCAGGTGTATACTGTGCAGGAGGCTTAGCAACAATGACACTGACACTGTCCCCTGCCTATCCTTCTCTGTCCCTAAACACAAGGATTGAAAATATGGTTCAGCAAAATTGGTTTAGAACAGAATAGCACACTGACACTTTCCCTCACTGTCCTACTCTGTCCCTCCCTACAAACAAGATTTAGCACAGAATAGCACACTGATAATTTCCACGAGTGTCCTTCTCTGTCCCTAAACTCAAGGATTGAAAATATGGAACAGCAAAATTGGTTTAGAACAGAATAGCACACTGAAACTTTCCCTCACTGTCCTACTCTGTCCCTCCCTACAAACAAGATTTAGCACAGAATAGCACACTGATAATTTCCACGAGTGTCCTTCTCTGTCCCTAAACTCAAGGATTTGAAATATGGAACAGCAAAATTGGTTTAGAACAGAATAGCACACTGACACTTTCCCTCACTGTCCCACTCTGTCCCTCCCTACAAACAAGATTTAGCACAGAATAGCACACTGATAATTTCCACGAGTGTCCTTCTCTGTCCCTAAACTCAAGGATTTGAAATATGGAACAGCAAAATTGGTTTAGAACAGAATAACACACTGACACTTTCCCTCACTGTCCTACTCTGTCCCTCCCTACAAACAAGATTTAGCACAGAATAGCACACTGATAATTTCCACGAGTGTCCTTCTCTGTCCCTAAACTCAAGGATTTGAAATATGGAACAGCAAAATTGGTTTAGAACAGAATAGCACACTGACACTTTCCCTCACTGTCCTACTCTGTCCCTCCCTACAAACAAGATTTAGCACAGAATAGCACACTGATAATTTCCACGAGTGTCCTTCTCTGTCCCTAAACTCAAGGATTTGAAATATGGAACAGCAAAATTGGTTTAGAACAGAATAGCACACTGACACTTTCCCTCACTGTCCTACTCTGTCCCTCCCTACAAACAAGATTTAGCACAGAATAGCACACTGATAATTTCCACGAGTGTCCTTCTCTGTCCCTAAACTCAAGGATTGAAAATATGGAACAGCAAAATTGGTTTAGAACAGAATAGCACACTGACACTTTCCCTCACTGTCCTACTTTGTCCCTCCCTACAAACAAGATTTAGCACAGAATAGCACACTGATAATTTCCACGAGTGTCCTTCTCTGTCCCTAAACTCAAGGATTTGAAATATGGAACAGAAAAATTTGTTTAGAACAGAATAGCACACTGACACTTTCCCTCACTGTCCTACTCTGTCCCTCCCTAGAAACAAGATTTAGCACAGAATAGCACACTGATAATTTCCACGAGTGTCCTTCTCTGTCCCTAAACTCCAGGATTTGAAATATGGAACAGCAAAATTGGTTTAGAACAGAATAGCACACTGACACTTTCCCTCACTGTCCTACTCTGTCCCTCTCTACAAACAAGATTTAGCACAGAATAGCACACTGATAATTTCCACGAGTGTCCTTCTCTGTCCCTAAACTCAAGGATTGAAAATATGGAACAGCAAAATTGGTTTAGAACAGAATAGCACACTCTCAGTTTCACTCACTGTACCTCTCTGTCCCTAAACTCAAGGATTGAAAATATGTTTCAGCAAAATTGGTTTAGAACATAATAGCACACTGACACTTTCCCTCACTGTCCTACTCTGTCCCTCCCTACAAACAAGATTTAGCACAGAATAGCACACTGATAATTTCCACGAGTGTCCTTCTCTGTCCCTAAACTCAAGGATTTGAAATATGGAACAGCAAAATTGGTTTAGAACAGAATAGCACACTGACACTTTCCCTCACTGTCCTACTCTGTCCCTCCCTACAAACAAGATTTAACACAGAATAGCACACTGATAATTTCCACGAGTGTCCTTCTCTGTCCCTAAACTCAAGGATTGAAAATATGGAACAGCAAAATTGGTTTAGAACTAAATAGCACACTGACACTTTCCCTCACTGTCCTACTCTGTCCCTCCCTACAAACAAGATTTAGCACAGAATAGCACACTGATTATTTCCACGAGTGTCCTTCTCTGTCCCTAAACTCAAGTATTGAAAATATGGAACAGCAAAATTGGTTTAGAACAGAATAGCACACTGTCAGTTTCACTCACTGTACCTCTCTGTCCCTAAACTCAAGGATTGAAAATATGGTTCAGCAAAATTGGTTTAGAACAGAATAGCACACTGACACTTTCCCTCACTGTCCTACTCTGTCCCTCCCTACAAACAAGATTTAGCACAGAATAGCACACTGATAATTTCCACGAGTGTCCTTCTCTGTCCCTAAACTCAAGGATTTGAAATATGGAACAGCAAAATTGGTTTAGAACAGAATAGCACACTGACACTTTCCCTCACTGTCCTACTCTGTCCCTCCCTACAAACAAGATTAAGCACAGAATAGCACACTGATAATTTCCACGAGTGTCCTTCTCTGTCCCTAAACTCAAGGATTGAAAATATGGAACAGCAAAATTGGTTTAGAACAGAATAGCACACTGACACTTTCCCTCACTGTCCTACTCTGTCCCTCCCTACAAACAAGATTTAGCACAGAATAGCACACTGATAATTTCCACGAGTGTCCTTCTCTGTCCCTAAACTCAAGGATTTGAAATATGGAACAGCAAAATTGGTTTAGAACAGAATAGCACACTGACACTTTCCCTCACTGTCCTACTCTGTCCCTCCCTAGAAACAAGATTTAGCACAGAATAGCACACTGATAATTTCCACGAGTGTCCTTCTCTGTCCCTAAACTCCAGGATTTGAAATATGGAACAGCAAAATTGGTTTAGAACAGAATAGCACACTGACACTTTCCCTCACTGTCCTACTCTGTCCCTCCCTACAAACAAGATTTAGCACAGAATAGCACACTGATAATTTCCACGAGTGTCCTTCTCTGTCCCTAAACTCAAGGATTGAAAATATGGAACAGCAAAATTGGTTTAGAACAGAATAGCACACTCTCAGTTTCACTCACTGTACCTCTCTGTCCCTAAACTCAAGGATTGAAAATATGTTTCAGCAAAATTGGTTTAGAACATAATAGCACACTGACACTTTCCCTCACTGTCCTACTCTGTCCCTCCCTACAAACAAGATTTAGCACAGAATAGCACACTGATAATTTCCCCGAGTGTCCTTCTCTGTCCCTAAACTCAAGGATTTGAAATATGGAACAGCAAAATTGGTTTAGAACAGAATAGCACACTGACACTTTCCCTCACTGTCCTACTCTGTCCCTCCCTACAAACAAGATTTAGCACAGAATAGCACACTGATAATTTCCACGAGTGTCCTTCTCTGTCCCTAAACTCAAGGATTGAAAATATGGAACAGCAAAATTGGTTTAGAACTAAATAGCACACTGACACTTTCCCTCACTGTCCTACTCTGTCCCTCCCTACAAACAAGATTTAGCACAGAATAGCACACTGATTATTTCCACGAGTGTCCTTCTCTGTCCCTAAACTCAAGTATTGAAAATATGGAACAGCAAAATTGGTTTAGAACAGAATAGCACACTGTCAGTTTCACTCACTGTACCTCTCTGTCCCTAAACTCAAGGATTGAAAATATGGTTCAGCAAAATTGGTTTAGAACAGAATAGCACACTGACACTTTCCCTCACTGTCCTACTCTGTCCCTCCCTACAAACAAGATTTAGCACAGAATAGCACACTGATAATTTCCACGAGTGTCCTTCTCTGTCCCTAAACTCAAGGATTTTAAATATGGAACAGCAAAATTGGTTTAGAACAGAATAGCACACTGACACTTTCCCTCACTGTCCTACTCTGTCCCTCCCTACAAACAAGATTTAGCACAGAATAGCACACTGATAATTTCCACGAGTGTCCTTCTCTGTCCCTAAACTCAAGGATTGAAAATATGGAACAGCAAAATTGGTTTAGAACAGAATAGCACACTGACACTTTCCCTCACTGTCCTACTCTGTCCCTCCCTACAAACAAGATTTAGCACAGAATAGCACACTGACACTTTCCCTCACTGTACCTCTCTGTCCCTACAAACAAGGATTAGCACAGAATAGCACACTGACACTTTCCCTCACTGTACCTCTCTGTCCCTACAAACAAGGTTTAGCACAGAATAACACACTGTCACTGACACTCTCCCTACCTATCCTTATTTGTCCCTAAACACAAGGAATCCAGGATTAGTAAAGGAAAAAAAATTACACTGTCCCTGCCTATGCTTCTCTTTCCCTGCTCCGGAACACACTACACAAGGCCGCCGTGCTGGCGGCCTTTTATAGTGTGGGGCATGTACTAAACCCCCTCAGCAATAATTGGCCACAGGCATCCTGCCTGTGGCCAATCATTGCTCTCCTCACTGCCGGCGCTGTGATTGGCCAAGCATGCGGGGTCACAGTGCATGCTTGGCCAATCACAGCGCCTGGATGACACTGCAATGGTGTAGTGCATTGTGGGCCGTTCGCGTCACTCGAATTTGGCGCGAACGGCCCAAATCGTTCGATCTTTGTCGAACGATCGAACAGCCGATGTTCGAGTCGAACGTATGTTCGACTCGAACACGAAGCTCATCCCTAGTCGGGAACAGTGATCTTTGTCATGTCCCAGTAAACCCATCCCCCCTACAGTTAGAACACACCCAGGGAACACACTTAACCCCTTGATCGCCCCCTGGTGTTAGCCTCTTCCCTGCCAATGTAATTTATACACTGATCAATGTAATAATGTCACTGGTCCACCAGATTTGTCCACCGCAATGTCGCAATCCCACTAAAAATCGCAGATCGCTGCCATTACCTGTAAAAACAATAAAAAATAAATAAAGTCCCTAAATCTATCCCGTAGTTTGTAGACGCAATAACATTTATAGCAAATAAATCAATATACACCTATTGCAATTTTATTTACCTAAAATATGTAGAAGAATATATATATCGGCCTAAACTGATGAATACATTTAAAAAAAAAAAAAAATGGGATATGTATTATATAAGAAAGTAAAAAAAAAATTGGTCTTTTTTTCTTTATAGTGCAAAAAATCGCAGAGGTGATCAATTTCCACCAAAAGAAAGCTCTATTTGTGGGTAAAAAAGGACGCCAATCTTGTTTGGGTACAGTGTCGCACGACCGCGCAATTGTCAGTAAAGTGACACAGTGCCATATTGCAAAAAATGGCCCGGTCATTAAGGGGACAAATCCTTCGCTGAAGTGGCGAGTTTAGGTGCTCATTACCACTGGAGACAACTTCATTTTTTTTATCTGCTTTAAAAAAAAAAAAATTCTGACTGCTTGAATTTTTTGATGAAAATCATGGACAGTAATCGTGATGCATCGTGGATTCAAATCCAATCATTAATAGGATAATCGCAACAGAATTGTGAGATTAGTGACGATGCGCACCTCTATTTTTTATGCTGGAATTTTTCATCTGATTGCAGAGCCCCAACTAAAGTTTTTGTTGGAGCTGGCTGGGTGCTTTTCTCCTCCCCCCCCCCCTTTTTTCTTTTTTTGGTTTTATAGTTTCAATTACCTTAGCATAGAGCCTTGTGTCTTGACCATTAATTCTCCTTCTATTGCTGGAACATTTTATCCCTGTGACCATCTTGGAAGACATTTTAAATGACAATTGTTGTGGCATTTTGTGGGGTTTTGTCATAGTAAATAATTAAAAGGATGGCTGATTGAGTTGAACAACTGATCATTTTTATATTTATTAATTCAGTTCTTTGTGGTTAGCCAATAAAGTGTCATGGCCATTATTATCCCCATTTAATTGTTGTTAATTTTTTTTTTCTATTGGACTATGATTGTTTGTTTGTTTTATTTTGGCTTTATGCACAATCCTATAAATTTCCCAAACATTTTATACAGCAAATCTTTTTAGTATGTATTTTTTTTATATATACATCTATCTAGCAGTATTTAACAAATTTGTTTCATGTCCATATAAATGAGTAAAGTTTGTTTAATTCCAGTCATTTAAAATAAAAAAGTATAATATTCATTTCACTAACCACAATGTGCACTGAGCGAGTTTTGTGGTAACTTAAGTACAATAAAGGCAGTCTGGTATGGGATATTTAGTGTTTGACTAATATAAAGTTCCCATCTGTCATGTTCAAGGTATTAAAGAAGAGAAGTTGGTGCTGTTCATCTTTCTGAAACTGAAGGCAGTATACAGAGTAATAGAAGTCTGCAAACCACATCCAAGCTACATCTCTATGATGCTTTGGTATTCAATTTGACACTGTTATGATTTTTATGGCAATATTGTTTGATATTCAGCTTTAAACAAAGGTATTATGTAGACATTAAAGTGAATTGTTGCCTACCAGCTACATTCGAGTACTAGAGAACAGATGTGTATGAAACATGGTGCTTCTTCTTATATTTTAGGGAACCTATAAAAACACACTCAATTTTCGAAAAGAAATATGCTTGCTGAAGGACAGCCGATAGTATAGCATTACAGAGCTTTCATTATTAAATCATTCATTTGGAACCAATGAAGCAATGCAAGGAGCAAATGTTATGCAAGCTGTGCATAAAACATTTCAAATTGTCATAAACCTGGTACAATAATTTTTCCCTCATTAAAACAAAAGTGATTATGGTGTCTTCTTTGCCAGGCTCTACTTTCTGCACTTCTGCTGTGTACATGAACCAGGCTTAAATGTAGTTGCTTTATTTTCTAAATGGAATGCTTACTGTGTATTGTCATGTACCACTGTCTTTTTGCTATGTTACCTCTTATCATACACTACAGTATATGTCTGTTATGAGTACACAATGTTCTATATTTTTTTTTCAAGAAGAATATTGAACAAGAAAAAATTGGTAATTTTCTAGATTCACATTTTTTTCTCCCTGCATTTCTAATAATCAACTATGCAGCTCTCTGTGAAGTCAATAGTTGGCTTGGCGCACGTGTAAATCCAACGACTAAAATCTCATGTAAGCTTTAACATGTTAATATAATTTTAAAAGTCATTTAAAATCTTTCAAATGTGTAGCTGTTTTTAAAATGACACCTAGCAATCCGGCAATGGATGTTTTTGTTTAGACACATCCTCTTATTGACTAATTTTCCGATGGAAAAAATCAGACGGAATTTTTTCATCGGATATTCCGACCATGTGTGGTCCCCATCGGACTTTTTTTCTTTTGGAATTTAGAAAGAGAACATGTTCTCTTTTTTTCCGATGGAAAAAAATCCTATCGGAAATTCAGTTCGTCTGTGTGGAACTCCGACGGAGAAAAAACGATGCATGCTCAGAATCAAGTCGACGCAAGCTCGGAAGCATTGAACTTCATTTTTCTCGGCTCGTCGTAGTGTTGTACGTCACCGTGTTTTGGACGGTCGGAATTTGGTGTGACAGTGTGTATGCAAGACAGCTTGAACGGAATTCTGTCAGAAAAATACATTTTGGAGTTTATCCCAACGGAAATTCCGATCGTGTGTACAAGGCGGCCATACATTATACAACTTCCTTGTACAAATTTCCTTTAGATTTACCAAAACCATATAATAGGAGGTCACACCTAAATACTTTTCATTTGTATGCAATCAGGCAGGCCCTTGTACTACATAGTTGAAGGTAAATCTAAAGAAAATTGAATAAGAAAATTTATGGTGTATGGCCAGCTTAACTGCGGTTAAAGGCAAATGTTGATTTGACCCCACTAATGATTAGAAAGTTGAACAAATATTCTTATTTCCAAGCAAATTAATACTAGTGTGTGGCCAGCTTAACAATGCCCTGTCCCAGCCTCCCAATCATTCTCCTGCATTCTATTCAAATAATATTCGCCACTAATGAAGATTATAAACATCCATGCTTACTTACATTGCACAGGCATGTTCCACAGTTTTTATATAATACCAAAGTGTAATAGTGGAGCAACTGTTTAATCAACAGATTATATTTAGGCTCCTGAGGGCATCATCTCATATATACACTGAGCAAAATTATAAACGTAACACTTTTGTGTTTGCCCCTATTTATCATGAGCTGAACTTAAGGCCTCATGCACACTGGACGTTAAAATAACGTGATAAAAATGACAGTAGCTTTTCAGTGATTTTTTTTAACGTATTTGCAATATAGTTTTTTAGCGTTTAGTAGTGTTTTTTCGCGTTTTCCGCATTAGCGTTTTTTCGTGTTTTTTCATGTGTTAGTGAGCACTTCACCTTTGCCGAGTTAACCCATCCACCTCACAGGTGTGGCATATCGAGATGCTGATTAGACAGCATGATTATTGCACAGGTGTGCCTTAGGCTGGCCACAATAAAAGTATTTTTAAAAATTAAAACCCGCGCTGACAGACTGTGCAGTGATAATTGATAAATAAATGGATGGCTCCGCAGCTGCTGCAACAAGAGGTCTATCACCTCAAAAAGGAAAAAATATTGGATATTTGCAGCGCTTGCAGAAAGGTATGTGAGCAAAGGAAATGTGTCACCAATGCTTATAACACAAACATCTATAAGTGAATGGCTTATATGACATATCATCAATTATGGTATAAAACAATAGTGAGCAAACTTAAAGTTCATTAAATAGCAGTTATATCAATCCTGGAGAACTGAGTGTTTCCACACCAGAAATCAGTTGTTGGTTCCTAGATGAAAATTCCCTTCTAATGGCCCCGCTCATCAGATAGGGAAATAATAAGAGATCTCACCAACTAAAGTCCAGGCAGACTTCATCTCATGTAGATAGGCTCCATAGTACCAGCAGCAAAGGCATTTAAGTGACCATATGGAAAGAAAGGGAAAAAATTCATGTGAAGTACCGCTAGTAAACAGACAGCATGGCGCTGCTCGCAAAGAGACTCACAGGACTGCAGTGAAAAACGAGCGTCAGTGTTGTTTCCCGGGTACACAGCGTGCGTTCCACCGAAACCGGAAGTAGCGTCACTGGTTCTGAATTGGCCGGAAATTACGTCAACGCGTTTCGCCCCTCCTCCAGGGCATCATCAAGGACATCACTTCCGGCCAAGAGAGTGAGAATTTATATGCGCCAAGGTCTCCGCCTCTTAACAGACAAATCAATTATAATAACAACAGAACCTCTAGGCGTAAAAAACGCCCACTTCCTGATCACATCATTGCCCATCACTTGTCAAGAAAGACAACTTTATTATAACAAAACATTGACAATGATAGCAATAGAAACGATCCGATAGAAGTTCATTTAAACAATAAAATACACTTGTTACATTATAAAAATCAATATAAAAATTATAAAAATTATGCAATTAAATGGGGACTGATTATGAACAAGGTTAATTATAATATATAATAGACTAGTAGATATTTCATTGGTGGACATACACATGGAAATGAATATGAAAATAAACAATACAATTATAATAAATAATAAAAATAAAAATAAATATAAATATAAAAATAAAAACAAAAAATAAAATTGAAAATAAAAATACAAATAGAAATAAAAAAAAAATAAAAAAAAATAATAAAAAAATAATAAAAAAATAAAAAAAATATAAAAAATAAAAATATATAAAAAAATAAAAATAAAAAATAAAAAATAAAAAAAGGAATGTGTGTGTGTCCAGCAACATCACCAATTAGATAAGAAACAATTTAAATCTAGTTCGATGTTAAGGCCATTTTATTTATACTAAACCTCCTACTTTGAGGCTAAAATTGGCACGTAATGTTGTAAACCCCCCAAGAAAACTTTTACTTTTCTAGATCAGACAGGTTTTTTTAGTTGTGGGAGATGTGTGATCTGTCGCACCTCCAGACATAGGGTGAAAAAAACCACTCACTTTTCTACTCATGGCAAGACTTATGAAATCAAAAAATGTATTACTTGTGGAACAACTCATGTAACCTACTTATTATCTTGCCCATGCGGGCTCCACTATGTGGGAAGAACCACAAGAAAATTAGGTGTCAGGTTAAGGGAACATGTAAATAGAATAAAGAAAGGGTTTAAACATCATAGCCTGTCTAATCATTTCAGATTATTCCACAACAGAGATCCGAGAGGATTGAAATTTTATGGAATTGATAAAGTGGAAGCTCATTGGAGAGGTTCCAATCTCAAACAAGCAATTTCACGTAATGAAACCCAGTGGATACATAGGCTGGGCACTTTAAGCCCGAATGGCCTTAACATCAAACTAGATTTAAATTGTTTCTTATCTAATTGGTGATGTTGCTGGACACACACACATTCCTTTTTTTATTTTTTATTTTTATTTTTATTTTTTTATATTTTTATTTTTTTTATATATTTTTATTTTTATTTTATTTTATTTTTTTATTCATTTTTTTATTTTTTTTATTATTTTTTTTTTATTTTTTTTTTTTTATTTATTTTTTTATTTATTTTTTTATTTCTATTTGTATTTTTATTTTCAATTTTTTTTTGTTTTTATATTTATATTTATATATATATTTTTTTATTATTTATTATTTATTATAATTTTATTGTTTATTTTCATATTCATTTCCATGTGTATGTCCACCAACGAAATATCTACTAGTCTATTATATATTATAATTAACCTTGTTCATAATCAGTCCCCATTTAATTGCATAATTTTTATAATTTTTATATTGATTTTTATAATGTAACAAGGGTATTTTATTGTTTAACCACTTCAATACCATGCACTTATGCACCTTCCCGCCCAGACCAATTTTCAGCTTTCAGTACTCTCACACTTTGAATGACAATTACTTAGTCATGCTACACTGTATCCAAACAAAATTTTTATCATTTTCTTCTCACAAATAGAGCTTTCTTTTGGTGGTATTTAATCGCCACTGGGTTTTTTATTTTTTGCGATATAAGCAAAAAAACAGCAATTTTTTAAAAAAAAAACACTTTTTTTAGTTTCTATTGTAAAATTTTGCAAATAAGTAATTTTTCTTCATAAATTTGTGCCAAAATGTATACTGCTACATATCTTTGGTAAAATGAACCCAAATTAGTGTATATTATTTGGTCTTTGTGAAAGTTATAGAGTCTACAAACTATGGTGGCAATCACTGAAAATGTATCACATCTGATCACGCCTGATGTACTGAAGGGATATCTCATTTCTTGAGACACTAACAAGCCAGGAAAGTACAAATACCCCAAAATTACCCCTTTTTGGAAAGTAGACAGTCCAAGGTATTTACTAAGAGGCGTGGTGAGTTTTTTGAAGTTGTATTTTTTTCCCACAATTCTTGGGAAAATGTAATTTTTTTTTTTATTTTTTTTTTACACAAACTGGTCATATTAACAGTTTTTTTCTCTCACACAGCATATGCATAATTGCAACTACACCCCAAAATACATTCTGCTACTCCTCCTGAGTGTAGCGATACCACATGTATGAGACTTTTACACAGCCTGGCCACATACAGAGGCCCAACATTGAAGTAGCACTTTCAGGCGTTCTACAAGCATAAATCGCACATATCCTTTCTCAACCACCTATTACACTTTTGAAGGCCCTGGAGCACCAGGACAATGGAATTTTCCACAAAATGACCCCATTTTGGAAAGCACACACCCCAACGTATAATCTATGAAGCATTATGAGTCTTTTGAACGGTTCATTTTTTTCCAGAAGGTTTTGGAAAATGTGGAGAAAAAATGAAAATGTATTTTTTTTTTCCACAAAGTTGTCCATTTATAAGATATTTCTAACGCATAGCATATACATAGCAAAAATGACACCCCAAAATGCATTCTGCTACTCCTCCTGAGTATAGCGATACCACATGTGTGAGACTTTTACACAGCCTGGCCATATACAGAGGCCCAACATTGAAGTAGCACTTTCAGGCGTTCTACAAGCATAAATCGCACATATCCTTTCTCAACCACCTATTACAATTTTGAAGGCCCTGAAGCACCAGGACAATAGAATTTTCCACAAAATTACCCCATTTTGGAAAGCACACACCCCAACGTATAATCTATGAAGCATTATTAGTCTTTTGAACGGTTCATTTTTTTCCAGAAGGTTTTGGAAAATGTGGAGAAAAAATGAAAATGCATTTTTTTTACACAAAGTTGTCCATTTATAAGATATTTCTAACGCATAGCATATACATAGCAAAAATAACACCCCAAAATGCATTCTGCTACTCCTCCTGAGTATAGCGATACCACATGTGTGAGACTTTTACACAGCCTGGCCATATACAGAGGCCCAACATTGAAGTAGCACTTTCAGGCGTTCTACAAGCATAAATCGCACATATCCTTTCTCAACCACCTATTACAATTTTGAAGGCCCTGGAGCACCAGGACAATAGAATTTTCCACAAAATGACCCCATTTTGGAAAGCACACACCCCAACGTATAATCTATGAAGCATTATGAGTCTTTTGAACGGTTCATTTTTTTCCAGAAGGTTTTGGAAAATGTGGAGAAAAAATGAAAATGCATTTTTTTTACACAAAGTTGTCCATTTATAAGATATTTCTAACGCATAGCATATACATAGCAAAAATAACACCCCAAAATGCATTCTGCTACTCCTCCTGAGTATAGCGATACCACATGTGTGAGACTTTTACACAGCCTGGCCATATACAGAGGCCCAACATTGAAGTAGCACTTTCAGGCGTTCTACAAGCATAAATCGCACATATCCTTTCTCAACCACCTATTACAATTTTGAAGGCCCTGGAGCACCAGGACAATAGAATTTTCCACAAAATGACCCCATTTTGGAAAGCACACACCCCAATGTATAATCTATGAGGCATTATGAGTCTTTTGAACGGTTCATTTTTTTCCAGAAGGTTTTGGAAAATGTGGAGAAAAAAATAAAATGCATTTTTTTTACACAAAGTTGTCAATTTATAAGATATTTCTAACACATAATATGTACATAGCAAAAATTACACCCCAAAATGCATTCTGCTACTCCTCCTGAGTATGGCGATACCACATGTTTGAGACTTTTACACAGCCTGGCCACATACAGAGGCCCAACATCCAAGTAGCACCTCCAGGCATTCTAGCAGCATTAATTGCACATATCATTTTCTGACTACCGATCACATTTTTGAAGGCCCTTCATATATCTAACACATAGCAGGTACATACCAAATAACAAAAGATTACCTGTGGTTATAGAAGTGCAGTGGTCCACAGAGGAGAGCATCGGTCCAGGCAGCAGGCAGGGATGAGGTCAGCGACAGCAAAAGCAATCATCCAGGCAGCAGGCAGGAATACTGTCCATAGTTCGCACAGGCAGAGATACTGTCAGCACAGCCAGAGCACAGCCAAAGCACAGGTCCAGGTAGCAGGCAGAGGTGTCCCGGCAGAAATGCTGTCCAAAGTCAGTAGAGGCAGCAGGCAGATATATGGTCAACACAGCCAAAGTATTGGTCCAAGCAGCAGGAAGAAACATGGTCCATAATGTCATGGGTCATTACAGGCAGTAATATGGTCAGCACAGCCAAATTATTGGTCCAGGCAGCAGGAAGGACCATCAAGCTTAGGGCCAGGGGGACAGGGGTAGAGGCTTCTCCCACCCAAATCGCTTTGAAGCCTCCGGGCAACCAGACCCTGTTCTTGGAGCACAGAAAACGAAAAACTGGTTTTCTCTACTCAGAACGCTATTCTGAAGCCCCTCACATATGTGAGACCCCTGTGTACTAAAAGTAGATGGCCAAAAGATCAGTCCAAGTGGCAGGCAAAAACATGGTCGATTAACAGGCCAAGGTCGGTACACGTGGAAGTCAGAAACGTGGTTTAAATCGGCAGGCAGAGGCATCGTCGGTAAACAGGCTGAGGTTGGTGCACGTGGAGGTCAGAAACGTGGTTTAAATCGGCAAGCAAAGACATCGTTGGTAAACAGGCCAGGGTCAGTTAATTAACATGGAAGGTAGTTAGTAACATGGTAGCAGGCAAATAGGGAAATGGCAGTCTGTTAATAATAAGGGGAACTAATGGATGTATGATAATTTTTGAAGCAATTTCCGATGCACAGGCCAGGTTGGGAGGGACAATCGGGACAATAATAGCTGGTGTCTCTTCTTACTCCTCCTCTGCTGCATACACGGCATTTCTTTTGGCGTCTTCTTCCAGATTCTGTGGGGGGGATGCTAAAGGGATAGTGTCGCTCGTGAAGCCGACTCACACTATCAGAGCGAATGCTTCCTGGGGCGGGATCTTGTTGGTAAATGAGGGCATCGATGATATCTTCGATATATTGGAGGTAGTGGAGTCGGTGATTTTGAGTTGCTTTTTGGTAGCAAACAAACGAATTAAAAAGGGCCATGTGAAACAGGTGAAACGCAACTTTTTTGTGCCAATAACGGGACTTTCTGGTTGATAAGTAGGGCTGTAGCATCTGGTCGTTTAAATCAACCCCCCCATGTACAAATTGTAGTCGTGGACACATTCGAGCTTTACAATGGAGCCGCGTCTTCTTGGGATCTCCACCATGGTGTCATTGTGGATCGTAGAGAGGATGTGGACATCTTTCTTGTCCCTCCACTTCATGGCCAACACCTCCTCGTTCCTCATGGATGCCGATTCTCCAGGTCGCAATTTTTTTGTCAATAAATTTTGTGGGAATCCCTTCCGTTTTTTTTGAAGGTACCGCAGGCCGGGGTTTGTTTACTGTAAAGGTGCCGAAAAAGGGGCAGGCTGGTATAATAATTATCAACATATAAATGGTAACCTTTTCCGAACAGGGGGTATGCCAACTCCCAGACAATTTTCCCACTGGTTCCAATATATGTGGGGCAATCACGGGGCTGGAGCTGGGAGTCTTTGCCTTCGTAGATCCTGAATTTGCAGATGTATCCAGTGGCTCGATCACATAATTTATTTAATTTTAACCCATACCTGGCTCTCTTGCTTGGTATGTACTGCTTGAACTGCAGTCGGCCGGTGAAATGTACGAGGGACTCGTCCACACAAATTTTTTGATCTGGGATGAAAACTTCTTCAAATCGCTGGGAAAAGGCATTGATTAGGGGGCGTATCTTGTACAATTTGTCGTAGTTGGGATGATCTCGGGGAGGGCACTGTGAATTGTCATTGAAGTGGAGAAAGCGCATAATCATGTCGTATCTTTTCCTGGACATGACAGCGGAATATATGGGCATGTGTTGGATGGGGCGTTTGGACCAATATGAATGGACTTCGTTCTTTTTTGTAAGCCCCATATTGAACATAAGGCCCAAAAATAATTTAAATTCCTCCAATGTTAGACGCCGCCACTGGAACATGCGGGCGTAGGAAGAATCGGGGTTGGCAGCAATAAATTGGGATGCATACAGATTCATTTTATCCACTATATTCTGCAGCAAATCTTGTGGGAAAAATAAACAAAAATAATCAAATTTAGAAAAATTTGTAGTGTCGGGCTGCACACCTGGCTGTCCGATGATAGCGGATCCTGAGTTGGCAGGCAACCATAAGGGGTTTGCCAGGGCATCGGGAAGGTAGGATTGGGGCTGGATTCTTCGGGTTGGGCGTGCATTTCCATTGCTTGTACTGGGCTCCTCTTCCTGGGGTATGGCGCTGCTGGTGGTGGGCAGTTCTCCTGATCTTGGTGCTGATCTTGGTGCTGATCTTGGTGCCGATCGCATTCTTTTGGGAGGGACGGTTTCCTCCGGGGACTCGGACTCTGAGCCACTATCCTCCACTGGCTCGTATTCCGAACCAGAATCGGATAATGGGAGCTCCCCGCTGCTCTCATCATCCGACATGGCAAGAATGGCATATGCCTCCTCAGGTGTGTAAACCCTTTGGGACATTATGGCAGTGCATATTGGTGGGCCTGTGTAATGGTACTGCTGGTGGTAGTGGTGGCGGTCTGTGTGGTAGTACCGATGGAGGTATTAGTGGTGGGCCTGTGTGGTGGTACCGATGGCAGTATGGGTGGTGGTGGTACCAATGGCGGTACAGGTGGTGGTGGTACCGATGGCGGTACGGGTGGTGGTGGTGGCGGCGGTACCGATGGTGGTACAGGTGGCGGTACGGGTGGTGGTGGTAGCGATGGCGGTATGGGTGGTGGTGGTACCGATGGCGGTACAGGTGGTGGTGGTACCGATGGCGGTACAGGTGGTGGTGGTACCAATGGCGGTACGGGTGGTGATGGTACCGATGGCGGTACAGGTGGTGGTACAGGTGGTGGTGGCACTACCGACGGTGGTACGGGTGGTGGTACTGGTGGTGGTACCGATGGTGGCACTAGTGGTGATACTGGTAGCGGGCCTGTGTGGCAGTATAGATGCTGGGCCTGGTGGCGGTACTGGTGGTGGTACTGGTACCGATGGCGGTACTGGTAGCCTGTGTGGCGGTGCCAATGGTGGTACCGATGGAGGTGGGCCTGTGACAGATGATTGACAGATGGGCTGATTGATTGACAGATGGGCTGATTGATTGATTGACAGATGGGCTGATTGATTGACAGATGGGGTGATTGATTGACAGGTGGGGTGATTGATTGACAGATGGGCTGATTGATTGACAGATGGGCTGATTGATTGACAGATGGGCTGATTGACAGATGGGCTGATTGACAGATGGGCTGATTGGCTGGGCTGATTGATGTGCTGGGCTGTGTGACAGGTCCTCTTTATGGGGGGGGGCGTGTTGTGCACTGTAAACTTATGTAGACAAACTACACTGAGCTAACTTACTGATCTCTTCTCTCTCCTCACAGATCGGTGTGTGAGGAGAGAGCAGGGATCAGGTAGTAACTCCTGTGGAGTTTGTTTACATTTGTGACCGGCTGTGATTGGACACAGCCGGTCACGTGGTAAACAGCCAATTCATTGGCTGTTTACTCTGATCGGGGACGCGCTGTGTCCAAGGGACACTCGCCTTCCCCGATCCCCGCTCTGCAAGCCTGTGGCGGCGCGCACGGAGCGCGCTGCCGAGTTTGTTTTGACAGGTGATCGGCTGTGACTTTGACACAGCCGATCACATGGTAAACAGCCAATGAAATTGGCTGTTTACCGTGATCGGGGAAGCGCTGTGTCCGAGGGACACATGCCGTCCCCGATCACCGCGCTGCGCGCCCCCGCGGGCGCGCGCAAGGCGTTATCCTGCAGGACGTCATATGACGTCCAGTATCGATAATGCAACCACTTCCCGGACGTCAATTCACTATTGACTGGGCGGGAAGTGGTTAAATGAACTTCTATCGGATCGTTTCTATTGCTATCATTGTCAATGTTTTGTTATAATAAAGTTGTCTTTCTTGACAAGTGATGGGCAATGATGTGATCAGGAAGTGGGCGTTTTTTACGCCTAGAGATTCTGTTGTTATTATAATTGGTTTGTCTGTTAAGAGGCGGAGACCTCGGCGCATATAAATTCTCACTCTCTTGGCCGGAAGTGAAGTCCTTGATGATGCCCTGGAGGAGGGGCGAAACACGTTGACGTAATTTCCGGCCAATTCAGAACCAGTGACGCTACTTCCGGTTTCGGTGGAACGCACGCTGTGTACCCGGGAAACAACACTGACGCTCGTTTATCACTGCAGTCCTGTGAGTCTCTTTGCGAGCAGCGCCATGCTGTCTGTTTACTAGCGGTACTTCACATGAATTTTTTCCCTTTCTTTCCATATGGTCACTTAAATGCCTTTGCTGCTGGTACTATGGAGCCTATCTACATGAGATGAAGTCTGCCTGGACTTTAGTTGGTGAGATCTAGGAACCAACATCTGATTTCTGGTGTGGAAACACTCAGTTCTCCAGGATTGATATAACTGCTATTTAATGAACTTTAAGTTTGCTCACTATTGTTTTATACCATAATTAATGATATGTCATATAAGCCATTCACTTATAGATGTTTGTGTTATAAGCATTGGTGACACATTTCCTTTGCTCACATACCTTTCTGCAAGCGCTGCAAATATCCAATATTTTTTGGCCACAATAAAAGGCCACTCTAAAATGTGCAGTTTTACTGTATTGGGGGGGGGGGGTCCAAAAAACAGTCAGTATCTGATGTGACCACCATTTGCCTCACGCAGTGTAGCACGTCTTCTTCACATAGGGGCTGATTTACGAAACGTTTGCGCCGTGAGTATCGGCGCATCTGCATGCGCAACGGCTGTTTTGGTATGTGGGGTGATGTGAGGAAGTGTAGTGACAACTGCCCAAGAAACAAATATGCCCAAAATAGAGTAAGAAAGTAACTTTTTCAGAACCAGCCCGCTGTGCCAGCAAGTACATTTAGAACTGCAAGAGCTTTTTTTTTAGCTCAGCGCAGGAATTTCACTCTTAGTAAATGTCAAGTCACATAAATCAATTTGACTAACCGGGTGGCAGCGGACCCAGAGGAGAACTGAAGAACTGAAGCGTCACACAGCGGGAACCTCGAATTCAAACGGAGAGGCCGGAGAAAGAAGAAGGGAACAAGAAGCCGGAGCAAGATGCGGACGAGAACACCGAAGGAAGAAGGAAGATGAAGATGAAGATGGAGGAATAAACCCGAATGGAGAAAAGAAGAAGCTGGAAGAAGAAGAAAGAAGAAGATGGAAGAAAAGAGAAGACATTAATAAAGGAATTGTCAAAAACCGGCGATTGTCATTTTTAACATTTTTGACAATTTTTTTTGTGAAATGGTAGGTGTACATTTGTACCCTATTACCATTTCACACATGGGGGGCGGGATCTGGGGGTCCCCTTGTTGAGGACATGTGGCCTGGTACGGTTCAGGAGGGAGGGGGGGCGCTCTCTCATCCCCCCCTCTTTTCCTGCGGCCTGCCAGGTTGCGTGCTTGGATAAGGGTCTGGTGTGGATTTTTAGGGGGACCCCCACGCTATTTTTTTTTAAGTTTGGCGCGGGGGTCCCCTTAATATCCATACCAGACCTGAAGGGCCTGGTAATGGAATTTGGGGGACCCCCACGCATTTTTTTTTTCAAAGACTTTCAATGACTTTTATCTGTATTGACGGGAACCAGCAATTCATTACAGCCGTGAGTACTTTTAAATGACTATTATTTTACTTTAGAAATGTCATTTTGCTCTCAAACTGTTATAAACATGGAAAACATGCGCTACTTTACAGGCATACTATAGACACCCCCCAGGTATGATATTTAGGGCCAGTTCACACCGGATGCAGTGCAGTGCATTTTTTTGATGCATGAAAAACGCAAAGAAAGTTGATCACATTAATGTCAATGGGATAGTTCACACCACTGCAGTCCGTTCCAGTGCGTTTCAGAAAGGAAAAAAAAATTGGTCATGCTGCATTTTTTAGGTACAGAACTGTACTGGACCGCAGTAAAACACATCAAAAACGCAACGGAACATACCAAAAACGCACTGGAATGCACCAGAACGCACCTAAATGCACCAAAGACGCACTGCAACACACTTGTCCTAAGTGAAAAGAGGGGGAAAAAACACTGGACTGCATCAAAAACGCATCAAAAATGCACTGGAACGTGTCAAAAACGCGCATGCAGAAAAGCACCTGGAACGCATCCAGACTGCGTTTCTATGGTGTGAACTAGGGCCAGTTCACACCATAGAAACGCAACCCTGATGCTTTCCAGGTGCTTTTTTGCAAGCACGTTTTTGATGCGTTCCTGTGCATTTTTGGTACGTTTTTGATGCAGTCCAGTGCTTTTTTTTCACCCCTCTTTTTTATTAACCATAGATAAGGACAAGTGTGTTCCAGTGCATTTTTGGTACATTTAGGTGTGTTTTGGTGCGTTCCAGTGCGTTTATGATGCGTTTTGCTGCGTTCCAGTACAGTCCAGTGCAGGTAAAATGCAGCATGTTCTACTTTTTTGTGGAACTGGAACGCACTGGAACAAAACACTGCCATTTAGAACCATATAACCAACTTTCCATGCATTTTTGATGCATAAAAAATGCAATGGACTGCATGTGGTGTGAAATGTCCCTTAGGGTGGGACCTGGGCCCCCATTTTAAGGCCAATAACTAGAAGATAAGCCAGCCAAGTGGGGACTAGCAAAATTAACAAGTCAGTTCCCATAGACTGCAATGGTATTTGTTGGTGGGGGGGAGTGTGTTTGCCCCATCTCTAATTTTGTAGCATGCTGGATGATGTGCTTAATTTTGGACGGGGGGGGGGGGTATTTTCTGCTAGCTGCATTTGTTTTGGTCTGAGCATGCCCAGGCAGTTAGTTTTTTTGTGCTTTTTGTGTGTGAACAGCACCTGGATATTTCTGGGCATGCTCAGAGAGTGTTTTTATGGGTTAGTAATTGAAGGACATCCTTAACAGGTGTACCCACTTTAAAGTTCAGTCTCTACATTGGGTGAACTTGCATTTTGGATGTTTCATGGACTGTGCATGTGTTTTCAATTGCCTCATTAGCACACAAACCTATGTTATATAAAGCTTGCAGATAGCATCCTCTCCCTTGCCATGAAAAGAGGCAAGTGTGTGTGCGTGCGTGCGTGCGTGCATGCGTGTGTCCGGCAAAAAGTACATTTTGGTGTCCTTATCGAGTTTGTAACACATGTATTTTATTTGTTATGTCTTTGCAAAACAGGTGTTTGTTTTACTTTTGTTGATTGTATTTTTTTGTGTAGGGGAAAGGTTCCCCTGAAATGATTTTGATGTTGTTAATGTGTGTCGGTTGTTCACTTTGATTTAATTGTCTGTGCTGCATTATTTTGCCAAATCTTTCTCAAGATGTTGTGAGTCTGTGACTAATGTTTCAAATTGACCATGTTTTTTATTTTGGCTTCCCTTTGTTTTGTTGACCAATAAAATGTGATGCAAAGTTTTGATGTTTGTTTTCTGTTTTCTTTGCAAAAAATGTGACAGCTGATTGGCATGTCAAAACAAAACAGGTGTGATTTGTCTACCCTGGTGCCTTCATGCTAGCATATGCATGTATTGTGTGCTGCCATGGATAGTCACCAGGAAATGAAAAATACAGAGCGGTAAGTATTCAATTTTCCTTTTTACTGCAGTGGTTCTCAGCCTCAGTCCTCAAGTACCCCCAACAGGACATGTTTTGTGAATTTATCTTATCGAGAATTGCTGTCCAAAATACAAAACCATTGACTGTGATTTAAAGCACATGTGCAAGATGAAGGAAAACCTGCAAACATGGCCTGTTGGGGGTACTTGAGAAGCACTGATTTAGAGCACTGCACTTAAAAATAGCTCAAGGCAATACGATTCTAATTGTGGGCATTTTGAGGGAAACAAAGTAAGTGTTAGAACCCCTGCTTTTTTTTTTTAGGTTGGGCTTTGTGTCCCCTTTTAGTAAAATTGGCTTCACTTCCTGTCACACAGCTAAACAGGAAGTGAAGGTAAAACCCTACCAATGTCTTTTCTTGGGGACACACAGATCAATCTAACTAGTGTCCCCAATAAGCAAATTGCACTCTAGCACTTTGTTGTGTACACCCCAAATCATTGGGTAGTTTGGGGTTTAGTAAAGACAAATCCACTCTGCAGTAAAAGTGTAGCTGCTGAAAATCTGAGGGGGAAGCACTGTTTATTGTAACATCCAATCATGTAAAAGCAAAGATGGTGTTTTTTTTTGTTTGCTTGCATGTCCCCCTCGGATATCCAGCAAGTGCACTTGTAGTGCAAAGTAGATTTGCCTTTAGTAAATAAACCCCAAAGTCCAAAATACCTAATAATTTGGGATGTACCCCGCAAAATGCTGGAGTGCAATGTACATAATGGGGAAAGTATTTAGATTGTCCTGTGTGTCCCCCAAGGAAAGACATTGGTAGGGATTTACCTTCACTTCCTATGTGGCTATGTGACAGGAAGTGAATTATTTGGAAGGATAAAGTGGCCAAATTTGGGAGTTGTCTTCACCCTATCAGGGGTGCAGACATCCCCAAAAACTTTATAGACTTGTAATCCCTCTGCACTCTATCCCCAAGCAAAAATAAGAAAGGATTTCATTTAGTTTAACTTTGCAAAGACACATTCCTAAGTTGAATTGGGATGCATGTCAATGGCCCATTTAGACCCGCTTTAACCACTTAACGACCGCCCACTGTATATATACTTGGCAAAATGGCACGGACAGGCACAATCACGTACCTGTACGTGACTGCCTTCGTATGGGTGGGGGGTCCGATCGGACCCCCCTCCGGTACAGTGGATGGTCGGGATCGCTCTGGGAGCGATCCGTGATGAGGGGGCGGCCATTGGTTTCTGGCCACCCCCTCACGATCGCTCCCAGTGAATCAAATGCTTCCTCTGCCTGTGTAATGTAAACACAGGCAGAGAGGAAGCAGCAGGAAGTGATGTCATCTCTGCTGCGGCGCTCACATATACCGGAGCGCCGTCGAGAGAAGACATCAAGTAAGTGCACAAGCAGTACACTGACACCAGGACACATAGGCACACGATCGCCCCCCCCCCAGTCACCCCAGATCACCCCCCAGATCACCCCCCAGCCCCCAGTCACAGTGTCACTGATTGCAGTGATCATTTATTTACTGATCACTGCAATCAGTGACATTTGTAACTGTAAAAGTGTCAGGGCAGTTAGTGTTAGGTCCCTTAGGTCCAGAGTAGCCCCCTAACCCCCCCCCCCCTAATAAAGGTTTAACCCCTTGATCGCCCCCCAGGTAACCCTTTCAGCCCCTAGCACCACTGTCACTAATCGATTGTTTTTCTGATCGGTGTATTAGTGTCGGTGATGCGCTAGGTAGTCAGTTATTTTTTTGTTCGCCGTCAGGTTTTTATAACATCAGGTACCCCCATATATATTACCTAATAAAGGTTTAACCCCTTGATCGCCCCCCAGGTAACCCTTTCACCCCCTAGCACCACTGTCACTAATCAATCGTTTTTCTGATCGGTGTGTTAGTGTCGGTGATGCCGCTAGGTAGTCAGTTATTTTTTTATGTTCGCCGCCAGGTTTTTATAACGTCAGATACCCCCATTAATTACCTAATAAAGGTTTAACCCCTTGATCGCCCCACAGGTAACCCTTTCACCCCCTAGCACCACTGTCACTAAGCGATCATGTTTCTGTTCTCTGTATTAGTGTCGGTGATGCCGCTAGGTAGTCAGTTATTTTTTATGTTCGCCGCCAGGTTTTTATAGCGTCAGGTACCCCCATATATTATCTAATAAAGGTTTAACCCCTTGATCGCCCCCCAGGTAATCCTTTCACCCCCTTTTGCCACTGTCACTAAGCGATCGTTTTTCTGATCGCTGTATTAGTTATGCTGGTGCCGCTAGGTTGTCAGTTATTTTTTTTAGGTTCGCCGCCAGGTTTTTATAGCGTCAGGTACCCCCATATATTATTAGACATGTGCATTCGTTTTCGTCCGAATGCATTTTCGTCCGAATTTCAGGTATTTTCGTTATCGTTTTAACAAACGAAAACGAAAATGCAGAATCCGAAAACCGAAAGATCCGACATAAAAAAATGCTTACTTTTCGTTTTCGTTGCAACAACAGTTCGATATAGATAGGAGATTCGACATGAGGCTGACAATAACAATCTGTGTCCATCGAACCTGTGGTCGAATGTGCCTAACCTTAACTCTATTAGTCCAAGATTATTCTACATAGAGAGAAAAGATTCGACATTATAGAGAGAAAAGATTTGACATAGAGAGAAAAGATTTGACATTATAGAGAGAAAAGATTCGACATTATAGAGAGAAAAGATTCGACATAGAGAGAAAAGATCACTGCTGGAATTGGGTGGGGGAAGTAAAATAAAAAAATGATGATGATGAATGTTATTGGCTGATTGTAACCAAAGAGGAGGAGCAGTAAAATAGCTAGAACTAACTCGGCAAATTCGAAAAATCTATGGGAGAAATCTAAAGTGCTAATTATAAAGGCTTATATGCAAGTTATTGTCCTAAAAAGTGTTTGGGGACCCGGGTCCTGTCCCAGGGGACATGTATCAATGCAAAAAGACGTTTTAAAAACGGCCGTTTTTTCGGGAGCAGTGATTTTAATAATGCTTAAAATGAAAAAATAAAAGTGAAATATTCCTTTAAATTTCGTACCTGGGGGGTGTGTATGATATGCATGTGAAGTGGCGCATGTTTCCCGTGCTTAGAACTGTCCCTGCAAAAATGTCATTTTTGAAAGAAAAAAAGTCATTTAAAACTCATTCGCGGCTATTAATGAATTGTCGGCTCCCGGCAATACATACAAAAGTCATTGATAAAAAAAAAAAAAAAAAGTGTGGGGGTTCCCCAGAATTCAATTACCAGGCCCTTCAGGTCTGGAATGGATATTAAGGGGAACCCCGCCGCAAATTTAAAAAAAATTGACGTGGGGTTCCCCCAAATATCCATTCCAGGCCTTTCAGATCTGGCATGGATTTTAAGGGGAACTCCACCCCAAATAAAAAAAAATGGCGTGGAGTCCCCCTAAAAATCCATACCAGACCCCTTATCCGAGCACGCAACCTGGCCGGCCGCAGGGGAAAAGGGGGGGACGAGAGAGCGGCCCCCCCTCCCTCCTGAACCGTACCAGGCCACATGCCCTCAACATGGGGAGGATGTCCCCATGTTGATGGGGACAAGGGCCTCATCCCCACAACCCTTGCCCGGTGGTTGTGGGGGTCTGCGGGCGGGGGGCTTATCGGAATCTGGAAGACCCCTTTAACAAAGGGTACCCCCAGATCCCGGCCCCCCCCATGTGAATTGGTAAGGGGTACATTGTACCCCTACCATTTCATGAAGAAAGCGTAAAAAAATGTTTAAAAAAACACACAAACACCTTGAAAAAGTCCTTTATTTAAAAAAAAAAAAAAAACATTCCAGCGGTGAAATCCAGTGTCCCGCGGCGATCCCGATGTCCAGCGCTGTCCTTCATTGGTTGTGCCTGAGCGGACCTGATGGGGAACTCCCTCTCAGTGTTTTAAATGTATAGACCCGCCCCTTCTAAAGTTCCCCATCAGGTCCGCTCAGCGGACCAGATGCGGAACATGAGAAGGGGCGGGACTATACATGTATTACCAATTTAAATTTAATTTAAATTTAAATTTACACAGTGAAGGAAGTTCCCCGCTCAAGCCAATGACGTAGGCGGGTCCGACATACCGAGTAGGCGGACCTGATGGGGAACTGCTCTCACTTTGGTAATACATGTATAGACCCGCCCCTTCTCATGTTCCGCATCTGGTCCGCTGAGCGGACCTGATGGGGAACTTTAGAAGGGGCGGGTCTATACATTTAAAACACTGAGAGGGAGTTCCCCATCAGGTCCGCTCAGGCACAACCAATGAAGGACAGCGCTGGACATCGGGATCGCCGCGGGACACTGGATTTCACCGCTGGAATGTTTTTTTTTTTTTTTTAAATAAAGGACTTTTTCAAGGTGTTTGTGTGTTTTTTTAAACATTTTTTTACGCTTTCTTCGTGAAATGGTAGGGGTACAATGTACCCCTTACCAATTCACATAGGGGGGGGGCGGGATCTGGGGGTCCCCTTTGTTAAAGGCGTCTTCCAGATTCCGATAAGCCCCCCGCCCGCAGACCCCCACAACCACCGGGCAAGGGTTGTGGGGATGAGGCCCTTGTCCCCATCAACATGGGGACATCCTCCCCATGTTGAGGGCATGTGGCCTGGTACGGTTCAGGAGGGAGGGGGGGGCGCTCTCTCGTCCCCCCCTCTTCCCCTGCGGCCGGCCAGGTTGCGTGCTCGGATAAGGGGTCTGGTATGGATTTTTAGGGGGACTCCACGGCATTTTTTTTTAAATTTGGGGTGGAGTTCCCCTTAAAATCCATGCCAGATCTGAAGGGCCTGGAATGGATATTTGGGGGAACCCCACGTCAATTTTTTTTTAAATTTGCGGCGGGGTTCCCCTTAATATCCATTCCAGACCTGAAGGGCCTGGTAATTGAATTCTGGGGAACCCCCACGCTTTTTTTTTTTTTTTTTTTATCAATGACTTTTGTATGTATTGCCGGGAGCCGACAATTCATTAATAGCTGCGTGTCAGTTTTAAATGACTTTTTTTCTTTCAAAAATGACATTTTTTGCAGGGACAGTTCTAAGCACGGGAAACATGCGCCACTTCACATGCATATCATACACACCCCCCAGGTACGAAATTTAAAGGAATATTTCACTTTTATTTTTTCATTTTAAGCATTATTAAAATCACTGCTCCCGAAAAAACGGCCGTTTTTAAAACTTTTTTTTGCATTGATACATGTCCCCTGGGGCAGGACCCGGGTCCCCAAACACTTTTTAGGACAATAACTTGCATATTAGCCTTTATAATTAACACTTTAGATTTCGAACGTTCGAGTCCATTGTATTTAATAGGGTTCTAAAGTTCACACTAACATTTTGTCTGTTCGCAGGTTCTGGTGCGAACCGAACAGGGGGGTGTTCGGCTCATCCCTGTTGACTAGTAATAGTAATTAAAAAATATAATTATTACTAGTCATACAATAGAATTCATCTATAGCTTGTAGGCGGAACATTCGACCGGAAATTTATGATTGCAGTGTCGTACAGTTTCGATGCTCCGTCGAATCTTCTTTGAACATTCGACAGACACCATAAGCCTTCAATGACAGATTCGACCTTAATTAATTCAGATTTTCGGACGAATGCAATTTCTAACGAAAAACGAAATAAATAAAAACGAATTTCGGGAGTAACTAAATAAATTTATTTTTCTAACGAAAACGAAATTCCGAAACGAAATATTTCAGTGTGCACATGTCTATATATTATCTAATAAAGGTTTTAACCCCCTTATTGCCCCTAGTTAACCCTTTCACCAGTGATCACCGTATAAGTGTTATGGGTGACGCTGGTTAGTTAGTTTGCTTTTTATAGTGTCAGGGCACCCGCCGTATATAACCCAATAAAGGTTTAACCCCCTGATCGCCCGGCGGGTGATATCAATTAGGTTTTAGTGTAAGAGAGGGTCTGCGTCGCCCCAGGCAGCGTCAGGTTAGTGCCAGTAACGCTAACACCCACGCGCAAAGCATCGTGCCCAGATACCTGCTAGCACCTGCGTTTTGCCCCTCCGTCCAGCCCAGGCCACCCAAGTGCAGTATCGATCGATCACTGTCACTTACAAAACACAACACACATAATTGCAGCGTTCGCAGAGACAGGCCTGATCCCTGCGACTCCAGTGCTGTAGGAGGTGATTTCACCACCACAGTTAAAAAAAAGACCATATATGCCGAAGCATGGGGACAGCAGGGGTGGAGGAGCGATTTTGCTCCTAATGCCGCGTACATACGGTCGAAATTCCGACGGAGGCTTGCCCGTGGAAAAGTCCGACCGTGTGTACGTGGCATAACTTTTGCGGGATGATGCCCCCATGCTTCGGCATATATAAATGGTGCATGTATGCCCATCATTAGAAGTGGGTGAATGAAGGGAGGTATTCTAATGGTGGGCATACCCACCGATCAATCTCTTTTTTTCATTCAGCCAACAGGCTGCATGAAAAAAAAGATTACAATACATGTCCAACAAGGACCAGCAACATACTGGTATGTTGCTGGACTTTTAATGGTTATACCAGAATGATGCCTGCGGGTTTAGGTATCATCTTGGTATCATTCTTTTCAGCCAGCGGCCGGCTTTCATGTAAAAGCAATCCTAGTGGCTAATTAGCCTCTGGACTGCTTTTAGAAGCAGAGGGAGGGAATGACCCCCCCGGATATAAAAAGCGCCATTGGGAAATTGGGAAAGCATTTTATCACACCGATCTTGGTGTGGTCAGATGCTTTGAGGGCAGAGGAAAGATCTAGGGTCTAACAGACCCCATTTTTTTCAAAAAAAGAGTACCTGTCACTACCTATTGCTATCATAGGGGATATTTACATTCCCTGAGATAACAATAAAAAATAATAAAATAAAAAAATATGGAAGGAACAGTTTAAAAAAAAAATAAAAAAGGAAAATTATTAATTAAAAAAAAAAAGAAAAAAAAGCAGCCCTGTCCTGCCCTACTCTTGCGCAAAGGCGAACGCAAGCGTCGGTCTGGCGTCATATGTAAACAGCAATTGCATCATGCATGAGAGGTATCACCATGAAGGTCAGATCGAGGGCAGTAATTATAGCAGTAGACCTCCTCTGTAAATCTAATGTGGTAACCTGTAAAGGCTTTTAAAGGCTTTTAAAAATGTATGTAGTTTGTCGCCACTGCGCGTTTGTGCGAAATTTTAAAGCATGTCGTGTTTGGTATCCATGTACTCGGCCTAAGATCATCTTTTTTATTTCATCAAACATTTGGGCAATATAGTGTGTTTTAGTGCATTAAAATAAAAAAAAGTGTATTTTTTCCCAAAAAAATGCGTTTGAAAAATCACTGCGCAAATACTGTGTGGGAAAAAAAAAATGCAACACCCACCATTTTAATCTGTAGGGCCTTTGCTTTAAAAAAATATATAATGTTTGGGGGTTCAATGTAATTTTCTTGCAAAAAAAATATGTTTTCATGTAAGCAAAAAGTGACAGAAAGGGCTTAGTCTTCAAGTGGTTAGAAGAGTGGATGTAAGCTTCCTAATGTTGTGTATAAAATGCCAGGACAGTTCAAAACCCCCCCAAATGACCGCATTTTGGAAAGTAGACACCCCAAGCTATTTGCTGAGAGGCATGTCGAGTCCATGGAATATTTTATATGTTGACACAAGTTGTGGAAAAAAGACAATTCTTTTTTTATTTTATTTTTTTTTGCACAAAGTTGTCACTAAATGATATATTGCTCAAACATGCAATGGGCATATGTGGAATTACACCCCAAAATACATGGGATTGCATTTAGCCCACATCTCACGATTAAACTCAAAATTAAGAAAAACATTCTAAAAACCTTACCGCCTTAATAAATAATGAAAAAACACACAAAAAAATATATTTGGCATAAATAATGGCCGTGGCACTTTATTGGTATCAAATAGTAAATATTATAAAAAAAAATATTAAATCAAAATTCCATAAATCAGAAATCCAATAAATATGTAAGCTCAGTTATTGGAACTCGAGCCAAATAATTAAATTAACATTAAACATCCCCCCCAGAAATCCAGGGTGACTTAAACCACATAAGTACCAACGACAGGGAGGGTAGAGTGGGTAGCTCTTTTGCCTAAGGCTTGACCAGCTGTGAGGGGAAACTCTACATAGCCCCCCTTTATATAGGGGTACCAATACCTTCCAGAAGCTTCCACAGCTTCTAATTGGTTAAATAACCCCTCATCTCGAATCCTTAAAGGGACAGTAACATATAAATTGTACTACTAAATTTTACCTCAGAATTATTACAAATCTTTTGGCGGGAAGTAGGTGGGGCTGCAACAAGCCCATGAAGGTGGGCCCAAAAGCTTGTTCCCTCCTTTTACATGGGATTGCATTTAGCCCACATCTCACGATTAAACAAAAAATTAAGAAAAACATTCTAAAAACCTTACCGCCTTAATAAATAATGAAAAAACACACGAAAAAATATATTTGGCATAAATAATGCCCGTGGCACTTTATTGGTATCAAATAGTAAATATTATTAAAATTTTTATTAAATCAAAATTCCATAAATCAGAAATCCAATAAATACAGGTCCTTCTCAAAAAATTAGCATATTGTGATAAAGTTCATTATTTTCTGTAATGTACTGATAAACATTAGACTTTCATATATTTTAGATTCATTACACACAACTGAAGTAGTTCAAGCCTTTTCTTGTTTTAATATTGATGATTTTGGCATACAGCTCATGACAACCCAAAATTCCTATCTCAAAAAATTAGCATATCATGAAAAGGTTCTCTAAACGAGCTATTAACCTAATCATCTGAATCAACTAATTAACTCTAAACACCTGCAAAATATTCCTGAGGCTTTTAAAAACTCCCAGCCTGGTTCATTACTCAAAACCGCAATCATGGGTAAGACTGCCGACCTGACTGCTGTCCAGAAGGCCATCATTGACACCCTCAAGCAAGAGGGTAAGACACAGAAAGAAATTTCTGAATGAATAGGCTGTTCCCAGAGTGCTGTATCAAGGCACCTCAGTGGGAAGTCTGTGGGAAGGAAAAAGTGTGGCAGAAAACGCTGCACAACGAGAAGAGGTGACCGGACCCTGAAGAAGATTGTGGAGAAGGACCGATTCCAGACCTTGGAGGACCTGCAGAAGCAGTGGACTGAGTCTGGAGTAGAAACATCCAGAGCCACCGTGAACAGGCGTGTGCAGGAAATGGGCTACAGGTGCCGCATTCCCCAGGTCAAGCCACTTTTGAACCAGAAACAGCGGCAGAAGCGCCTGACCTGGGCTACAGAGAAGCAGCACTGGACTGTTGCTCAGTGGTCCAAAGTACTTTTTTCGGATGAAAGCAAATTTTGCATGTCATTCGGAAATCAAGGTGCCAGAGTCTGGAGGAAGACTGGGGAGAGGGAAATGCCAAAATGCCTGAAGTCCAGTGTCAAGTACCCACAGTCAGTGATGGTCTGGGGTGCCATGTCAGCTGCTGGTGTTGGTCCACTGTGTTTTATCAAGGGCAGGGTCAATGCAGCTAGCTATCAGGAGATTTTGGAGCACTTCAGGCTTCCATCTGCTGAAAAGATTTATGGAGATGAAGATTTCATTTTTCAGCACGACCTGGCACCTGCTCACAGTGCCAAAACCACTGGTAAATGGTTTACTGACCATGGTATTACTGTGCTCAATTGGCCTGCCAATTCTCCTGACCTGAACCCCATAGAGAATCTGTGGGATATTGGGAAGAGAAAGTTGAGAGACGCAAGACCCAACACTCTGGATGAGCTTAAGGCCGCTATCGAAGCATCCTGGGCCTCCATAACACCTCAGCAGTGCCACAGGCTGGTTGCCTCCATGCCACGCCGCATTGAAGCGGTCATTTCTGCAAAAGGATTCCCGACCAAGTATTGAGTGCATAACTGAACATAATTATTTGAAGGTTGACTTTTTTTGTATTAAAAACACTTTTCTTTTATTGGTCGGATGAAATATGCTAATTTTTTGAGATAGGATTTTGGGGTTTTCATGAGCTGTGTGCCAAAATCATCAATATTAAAACAAGAAAAGGCTTGAACTACTTCAGTTGTGTGTAATGAATCTAAAATATATGAAAGTCTAATGTTTATCAGTACATTACAGAAAATAATGAACTTTATCACAATATGCTAATTTTTTGAGAAGGACCTGTATGTAAGCTCAGTTATTGGAACTCGAGCCAAATAATTAAATTAACATTAAACATCCCCACAAGCCGGGATTTGTGTTGAAAAAACAAAGAAACCCGGCCTAACCCACAACCACGGTCATTTCAATACAATTCTGCAACCCCAGGTTGAACAGATGAATGCCAATATCAGAAAGATGTATTCCATCTTGACGGTAAAATCCAGGAATACCACCTTCCAAATCTATATGTCGATACGAAAAACCACAAACGACCGGTAAAAATTTTGAAACTGCCCTATTGATTCTTTTTCTGATTTTTTCCATAACTTTTCTTTTCCCAGAAGAAAACCAACACAATCTGGGTATAATTTCCGAAAAAATAACGACCGAGGAAGGAGAAACTAATTGAAACCTCTGAATATCACTCTGTATTTGAAAGATTAAATCCAACGTTCTAACCTTGCATAAGTCATTCCCACCTAAATGGATAATTAGAATATTAGGCAAGGGCCAATTTTCAATCAATCTAGCTAACACACTATAAAGATGACACCATCTAAGACCTCTAATTCCTTTCCAAAGAACTATATAATCTTCCTGAGGCATCGTCAAATTCTCTGTGTAAATGCGCTGCGCAGCTCTTTTCCTTGCCCAATAAACATAAGAGTGTCCTACGATCCAGACACATTTCCTGATCCCTAGAGAGATCAAACAAATAAATTAGGACGAATGTATGTTTTAAAACAATCGGAACCCCACCTACCTATTTTCTTAATGTCCTCAGTCGACATACCATTCTGCGCTGCCACCGATGCTGCTCCAATACGGAAAGAATGTGAAGTAAACTTAAAATTTTTAAAACCCAAAGCACTAAGACATTTTTTTAATACAGCATTGAAATGGAAAATGGTAAGAGGACTACCATCCAGATGTAACAAAAATTGACCAGAAAATTTAGGGCGTATGGCAGCATAATTGCGCAGAATGATTATAGGGCAAACGTGTAACACCAGGAGAGACGACTAACCACTGACCTTTTCCTAATTGATCTGTCTTAGATCTATTTATAAAAATTCTAACCTCATTAAGGTCAAAAACAATGTGATCCATATGTAAACCCAATAAACTATTTTTATTGGGAGGAAGAAGTTCAGAGATTCTCAAATCCCCAAAAAATGCTAGTACAAAAGATGACCTAAACAGTAAGGATTCAAAAGCAGAAAAACAAATGGAAGTCGTAACTCCACACAATTTTTCCAACATATCCAAAGATATAGGCCTCCTGTCTTCAGGAACCCAGTTAGCTCTTCTATATCCCTTTAATGCCTGTTTAACAGAAAAATAACTGTTGCAAGCAGGCATATGTCTAATATGACAAAAGAAAGATATGCCAGCTAACAACTTAACTATATGGCTTGGAGAAAAACGATCTAGCATTAAATGTTCTAAAAACAGTAAAATCCTGTCCTCCGCTGGAAACATGTCAAAAAACTTGTTTTTCAAGCAGAATTGCTCCCATTTTTTCCAAGCTCTGGAATACTCATTCCAAGTTTTAGGGGCTACAGAATTTTTTATTGCTTGATAGATCAAAGTCAAATCAACTCCCATAACTGCACTGGGCAAGGATGGCCCTCCAAGTCTGCATTGGGTAGCAACTGACGAAAAAGATTAATCTGAAAGCGAGAAAGTGAATCTGCTAAAATATTATCTACGCCAGGTGTAAACTGAGCTTTTATCCATATATTCCATTTAAGGCATAAAAACACTAAATGACGTAATAATTTAATGACCGGTAATGACTTTGAAGACAAACAGTTGATTGCAAAAAGCACACCCTTGTTATCCGTTTTAACAAGGATGCGCTTGTTTACAAAGAACTGACCCCAGATTTCAACTGCAGCTACTACAGGAAAAAGTTCCAGCAAAACAATATTTTTAGTCAATTCCCTAGAGATCCAAGAATCCGGCCACGCCCCACAACACCAGTGGTCTTTCCAAATTGCTGCAAAGCCTTTTGAACCAGCAGCGTCTGTAAAAAGACAAAAATCTCCAGCAAAAATGAATTTATCCTGGAAAAAAGAGCGTCCATTATATTCATCCCAAAATTTTGCCCACACTAACAAGTCCTCCTTGAGAGATTCAGTTAAACATATGTGTGAGAATCGAGATTTTAAACCTGCAGTAGCAAGATATAAACGTCTAGAAAAAATACGGCCCACCGGCATAACCCTAGATGTAAATGCCAATAAACCCAGTAAAGATTGCATCTCTCTCAGAATAACTTTCTTCCTACGTAAGAAAACATAAATTAAATTCTTTAATCTGACTATTTTCTGAGCTGGTAATCTAAATTCGTATGACGAAGTATCTATAATTATTCCCAAAAAATCAATCACTGTACATGGAAGAACAGTTTTTTCTGAAGCCAAGGGCATACAAAACTGACTAGCAATTTGTTGAAATGAAGAAAGCAAGCCTAAACAAAAATCGGAATCCTTCGGGCCGATGAATAAAAAATCATCTAAATAATGCACTATTCCTTCCCACTCTGTCTGTACTGACAGCACCCAGTGAAGAAAAGAAGAAAATTCTTCAAAATAGGAACATGAAAGAGCACACCCCATGGGGAGACATTTTTCGAAAAAATAAAAACCATCAAAGAAAAAACCCAGCGAGTTAAAAGCCTCAGGCGCAATAGGCAAGAGGCGAAAAGCCGATTTAATATCGGCCTTTGCCAACAAAGCCCCTTGACCCACCGACCTGATCCTTTCAACCGCATCTTCAAAAGAAGAATAAGATACCGAACATGAAGATTAATCAATTTCATCATTCAAAGAACTTCCAAAAGGAAACGATAAATGATGAATTAATCTGAACGTATTTGTTTGTTTTTTTTAGGGACTAAACCTAACGGTGATATCCTGAAATTCAAAAAAGGGGGAGATACAAAAGGACCCCCAATCCTACCTTCCGACAATTCACTCTGCAATTTCTTCCAAACAATTTCAGGAGACCTATAAACAGATTTCAAGTTTTTTACTAATACGCAACCTTCGCCCTGAAAAGAAGGCAAAGGAAAGCCATAATAAAAACCTTGCATCAAAAAACTAGCTCTCTCCTTGTTTGGGTATTTGCCCAACCACTGGAGCATATTTCCCAATATCACCGGCGTGTGGGCCTTTGCTAGAATGTTCTCTTTGGGATTGCAAAGAAAAGTTTCTTTTATAGCATTTCACAACCGGATGAGACCCAGTGCAGAAAGAACACTTATGCTTATATCTACAAGAAGTATTCCATCTGCACTGCGATTCGTTAAAGGAAAAACAAATTCCTTTCTTATAAGCTGTAGCTATATTACTGACCGCATTCTGCCGAGCGGTGGGAGGCTTCTGAGGAGTGATCAGATTGAGCCATAAACCCACATCCTTCATACCAAACTTAACGGTAGGGTGTATGGCCAATTTTTGACGGAAAGATTCGTCGTAGTGGAACCACCCCATACCACCAAAATTCCTATATGCCTCTAATACATGTTCTAGATGTTGGAATAGACCACTACATAATTCCTGCTATCTTTCAGCTAAAACGCTGGCAAAAATACAGAATCCTTGAAGCCAATTAAAAAAGGAACGAGGAATAAACCTACGATCATCCTGTTTATCATCCGATTTTTTATCCTGGCGAAAGGAAAAATCCTTAGTAGCTGGAAGTAATGACATAATGTCCACAAATTCTCCCTTCCATATTTTTTCTTTTAACGCAATAGGCAAATGGAAGCCTAAGGGAGAAACTTCACACGGTAAAACTTCTTTAAATAATACATCAGGAACTGTATTTCTACCAGCTATATGTTGTGAATTAGCTATAGACACAGGCGAAGCATTATTAACATTAATCAGTGATAAAGGATTATCCACTAAATTACTAGCACTAGTCACATTAGTAACCTGTGTAATAGAATTATGTGTAATAGCTTGTACCAAGGTAGTTAAAGAACCTACTAATTCAGTCAATAAACTAGCATTGTTAGACTCACCTGCATTAACAGGGAAAGACAAACTGTCAGCTGCCTGTGAACTCATATGAGACACAGCGCTATTGCTCTGATCAATTGCGCACTGAGCGCTGCCTCCAGCGGCCGCTGCCCGACACAGCAGCTCAGGTGCTTCTATTGCAGAAGCGCTTCCTAGTTGCCTAGCAACAACTGATGCTGGAAAGGCCCGCCCCTCCGAAAGGCACGGCCTTGAACTTCTGCTTCCACTGCTCGTTCCTGGAGGGGAGGAGCTTCTTCGCTTTGTCGTAGCGCGCTGACCTGTCCTCTTCGCTGCCGCCGTGGCTTGTCCCGCCTCCTTGTCAGCCTCAAAACTTACGTCACGACGCGCGCTCCTCCTATCCGCAGCCAAACTTCCCGCTGAGCCACCAATCACCTCATCTTGCCGCGAAGCTGTGGGGACACTCCTCTCCGGCGGACGGCTTCTGGTTCTCTGGATCCGGACCGAGCGCTCTTCTGCTGGAGTTTCCAGCGGCGGATTCACAGGTTGATCTTCCGCCTGCCTCGCTTCTTCTACCGCTGATGATCCGGCTTCTTCTCCCTCTGCTATCGCCAGGCACCGCCGCAGCCAGTCATCTCCGCCGCCGCTCTCCGCTCTCTCCAAGATCTTCCTCAAGAGGGTCTTCATGGCCCAGCCTTAGAAAGGTATTATAGCTAGCTCTTTTGCCTAAGGCTTGACCAGCTGTGAGGGGAAACTCCACATATCCCCCCTTTATATAGGGGTGCCAATACCTTCCAGAAGCTTCCACAGCTTCTAATTGGTTAAATAACCCCTCATCTCGAATCCTTAAAGGGACAGTAACATATAAATTGTACTACTAAATTTTACCTCAGAATTATTACAAATCTTTTGGCGGGAAGTAGGCGGGGCTGCAGCAAGCCCATGAAGGCGGGCCCAAAAGCTTGTTCCCTCCTTTTACATTCTGTTGCTTCTCCTGAGTATGGGGATACCACATGTGTGAGACTTTTTGGGAGCCTAGCCGCGTACGGGACCCCAAAAACCAAGCACCGCCTTCAGATGGCACAAACCCCCCCAAATGACCCCATTTTGGAATGTAATCACCTCAAGCTATTTGCTGAGAGGTATGGTGAGTATTTTACAGATCTCACTTTTTCTCACAAAGTTTTGAAAATTGAAAAAGAAAAAAATATATATTTTTTCTTTCTTCATTTTCAAAAACAAATGAGAGCTGTAAAATACTCACCATGTCTCTCAGCAAATAGCTTGGGGTGTCTACTTTCCAAAATGGGGTCATTTGGGGGGGTTTTGTGCTATTTTGGCATTTTATGGCCTTCAAAACTGTGATAGGTAGTGAGGAGTGAAATCAAAAATTTGCGCCCTTAGAAATCCTGAAGGCGGTGCTTGGTTTTCGGGTCCCGTATGCGGCTAGGCTCCCAAAAAGTCCCACACATGTGGTATCCCTATACTCAGGAGAAGGCGCAAAATGTATTTTGGGGTGCAATTCCACATATAACCATGGCATGTGTGAGCAATATATCATTTAGTGACAACTTTTTGTAATTAATTTTTTTTGTCATTATTCAATCACTTGGGACAAAAAAAATATTCAATGGGCTCAACATGCCTCTCAGCAATTTCCTTGGGGTGTCTACTTTCCAAAATGGGGTCATTTGGGGGGGATTTGTGCTATTTTGGCATTTTATGGCCTTCGAAACTGTGATAGGTAGTGAGGAGTGAAATCAAAAATTTGCGCCCTTAGAAATCCTGAAGGCGGTGCTTGGTTTTCGGGGTCCCGTACGTGGCTAGGCTTCTAAAAAGTCCCACACATGTGGCATCCCCGTACTCAGGAGAAGCAGCAAAATGTATTTTGGGGTGCAATTCCACATATAACCATGGCATGTGTAAGCAATATATCATTTAGTGACAACTTTTTGTAATTTTTATTTTTTTTTGTCATTATTCAATCACTTGGGACAAAAAAAAATATTCAATGGGCTCAACATGCCTCTCAGCAATTTCCTTGGGATGTCTACTTTCCAAAATGGGGTCATTTGGGGGGGGGGGGGTTTGTACTGCCCTGCCATTTTAGCACCTCAAGAAATGAGCTAGGCAGTCATAAACTAAAAGCTGCGTAAATTCCAGAAAATGTTCCCTAGTTTGTAGACGCTATAACTTTTGCGCAAACCAATAAAATATACGCTTATTGACATTTTTTTTACTAAAGACATGTGGCTGAATACATTTTGGCCTAAATGTATGACTAAAATTGAGTTTATTCTATTTTTCCTATAACAAAAAGTAGAAAATATCATTTTTTTTCAAAATTTTCGGTCTTTTTCCGTTTATATCGGAAAAAAAAATCACAGAGGCAATCAAATGCCATAAAAGAAAGCTCTATTTGTGGGAAGAAAAGGACGCAAATTTTGTTTGGGTACAACATTGCATGTCCGCACAATTTCCAGTTAAAGCAGCGCAGTGCCAAATTGTGAAATCACCTCTGGTCATTATGGTCCGTATTGGTCCGGTCCTTAAGTGGTTAATCACTCGAGATCAGCGCTATAACTGATCGTCAGCCACAGCACGGTCCTCAATTGCCGGGAGTCGGTCAATAGACGCCCTCCCCTTTGCGCGCGCGCTGTGGTCACCGAGTCACTGAGACTCGGGTGATGACAGATCCGAGTAAGGGGCTGATCCCTGCCCCTTACCATGTGATCAGCTGTCTACCAATGACAGCTGATTACGTGATGTAAACAAAAGCTGGGTAATGGTTTTTCTTTTCTCCTTGTGCTGACAGCGTGAGCATAAAAAAGGCAGTCACCGGCTTATGTGCAAGGGACATCGGGCCCGAAGAGGAAGAGGCAATTCTGTGTCATCTGTGACAATCAGTAGCCCCTGCCAGTGCCACCTAATCAGTGGCACTTAGCAGTGCTGCCTATCAGTGCCCATCAGTGCCAACTATCATTGCCACCTAGCAGTGCCACTTCTCAATGCCCACCAGTGCCAACTAGCAATGCCACCTCTCAGTGCCCACCCTTGCCAACTTATCGGTGCCCATCAGTGCAGCCCATCAGTGCAGTCTCATCAGTGTACATCAATGAAGGAGAAAATTTTATTTTTTTCTAAATTTTTAAAATATTAACCACTTTCCTACCGCCCACCGTCAAATGACGTCCTTGGCTTTGTGTGGTGACAGATGGTCACCAGTCATCTCTATGACCGTCGGAGGCCCGGGCGCGACATTATGACATCACGCCGGGTTCCCGTATGTAAACAAAGCCGTGATCTCGGCTGTCAGCATGAGATCAGTGAATTTTTTTGACCGATCTTATGCTTTCCAGCCTGGAGAAGAGATGTGGGGTCTTATTGACCCTGCATCTCTCCATAAAGAGGACCTGTCACAATAGATTCCTATTACAAGGGATGTTTACATTCCTTGTAATAGGAATAAAAGTGATCAAAAAAAAAAAAAGTTAAAAAAGAGTTAGAAATACAAAAAAGTAAAAAACAAAAAAAACAATAATAAAAAATAAAAAAAAACGCCCATGTCCCCGGTAGCTCGCGCTCAGAAGCGAACACACACATAAGTCCCGCCCACATATGTAAACGCCATTCAAACGACACATGTGAGGTATTGCTGCGTGCGTTAGAACGAGTGCAACAATTCTAGCACTAGACCTCCTCTGTAATGCGAAAATGGTAACGTGTGCGCAATTTTAAAGCGTGACATGTTAGGTATCTATTTACTCAGCATAACAACATCTTTCACATTATACCAAAAAATTGGGCTAACTTTACTGTTTTGTAATTTTTTTAAATTCATGAAACCATTTTTTCCCCAAAAATGAAACGTGGAAATCTTTGGCGTCTGAAGGCATTTTTTGGCTTTGTGAAAAACGAGGTTAAACGCAACTGCAGATTTTTTTTCCCAGGCCAAAAACAGTGTTTTGGATGTAATAGAATTCAATTGACCCGCATCCAAAACACAAGTACCGCGATTTTGCAGCGATTTACGTTTTCTTTTTTTCTTTTTACCTGTTTATAGCTGGTTGTTAAAGGAAATGTAAAAAAAATAAACATTGCCGGCTCTAAAGAAAAAATCTAGAAAGAAAACAGCGTGGGGTCCCCCCCAGGTCCATACCAGGCCCTTGGGTCTAGTATGGATTCAAATGGGACCCCCCCCACCAAAATGGAAAAAAAAATGGTGTGGGGGTCCCCCTAAAATCCATACCAGGCCCTTCAGGTCTTTTAAGGGGAACCCTGCGCCAAACTTAAAAAAAAAATAGCGTAGGGGTCCCCCTAAAAATCCACACCAGACCCTTTTGTCCGAGCATGCAACCTGGCAGGCCGCAGGAAAAGAGGGGGACGAGAGAGCGGCCCCCTCCCTCCTGAACCGTACCAGGCCACATGCCCTCAACATGGGGAGGATGTCCCCATGTTGATGGGGACAAGGGCCTCTTCCCGACAACCCTGGCCGTTGGTTGTCGGGGTCTGCGGGCGAGGGCTTATCGGAATCCGGGATCCCCCTTTAATAAGTGAGGACCCCAGATACCGGCCCCCCACCCTATGTGAATGAGTATGGGGTACATCGTACCCCTACCCATTCACCTGGTGGCAAAAAAAGTAAAAAGTAATTTATTAGGCAGCTCCGGGGGTCTTCTTCCAGCTCTTTTCCAGCGAGGTCCCGGTCTTCATCGTCGTCTTCTTCCCTCTTCTCTCCGCTCGATGTTGCGTCGTCGCTGTCTGCCACTACAATGCTGTGTGGGCGGAGCGCACCCACTTATATTGGCATGGGGCGTGGTCACCGGGTGATGCCACCGCTGACACCGCCCCGTATGATGTCACAGTCCCGGGGAATGATGGGACTGTGACGTGATACGGGGGCGGGGTCAGCGGGTGGCATCACCCGGTGACCACGCCCCATGCCAATATAAGTGGGTGCGACGAGGCAACATCGGGCGGAGAGAAGAGGGAAGATGACGACGATGAAGACCGGGACCCCGCTAGCAAAAGAGCTGGAAGAAGATAGCGGGGTGCCCAGCAGAAGGCAGAAATATACACACAGCATATATAGATGTATACATTAGGGTTGTCCCGATAACACTTTTTTAAGATAGAGTACAAGTACCTATACTTTTTTTCAAGTACTCGCCGATAATGATTACCGATACTTTTTTTTAAAGTCTCGTGACAGTGGCACTAATATGCAGCACTGATGGCACGTGGACTGTGTCAGTAATTTTTTTTTTTTACAATTGTATATTTTACAATTATTATTTTTTTTTTTACAGTGCTTTCTTCTTTTTTGTGGATGGTATCAGTGAGCTTTTTATGTTATTTTTTATTATTTTTACAATGTACCCTTCCTTTTCAGACAGGGAAAGTGACTGATGACAGAAATTCCCCAGTCCCTTTCTCTGCAGCCTCAGCTGCATTGAAGATGAATGGAGAGGAGACAGCGGCTCCTCTCCATTCATAAACTGAAGCTTGCGATGCTCAGTGACAGTTATGAATGAACAGAATCAGTGCATTCGGAAAAGGAAGGAGCAGGTAAATGACAGAGGGGGACCGAGGAGCATGGAGGGAGACTGGAGCACGAAGGGGGACCGGAGGAACAAGGAGGGGGACTAGGGGAGGATATGGGGGACAGTCAGGGGTGATCGGTGTGGTGCTGGGGAGGAGTTACAATCACCTATCTCCCTGTATAGATTTCAATAAAGCGACTGTCAGCTGCTTTATTGAAATGTATGCAGGGAGATTGGTGATTGTAACTCCTCCCCAGGGCCGAACCGATCACCCCTGACTGTCCAACTATCGGATTAAGCATCTGAACATTTGCCCGAGTACAAGTACTTGGGCAAATGCTTGGTATCGGCAGCAAAAACCTATACTAGTATTGGTATCAGGACAACCCTAGTATACTGTATATACTGTATCTATCTATATATAGATATATATATATAGATATATATCTATATATAGATAGATATATATACTGTATATGTAGATATATGGAATTTTCAATGATATACAATGCTATTTAGTGGTCACATGCAGTGTTTTAAATCCAAAAAAATACATTCGTCCAATGCAAGTTTAGCAAACAGATCCTTTACCCGGCTTACCTCCACAAGCAGAATGGGACACACCATGCCACAAGCCCAATATCCTCCTGATAAAAGAGGGTGAGCGGTGTTATCTGTTTTGGGTCCTGCAGCGAGTTACCTCCTTCCATTGGTTCTCTCCCCTAGAGTGTAGGGAAAAGTCTATTCTCTCTTTGTATTCAATAAGGCCATTGTCCAGACAGTATTAAACCCAATAAAGAAAGGTTTATTTTGCTTGCGTAGAAACTTGATAAGAAAGTTGGAGATAGAGAATTTTAACAGGGAGGCAGGTTCAGGCACACGGCACTTACCTGTAATTTATCTCCACTCAGTCCTGAGTGGGTTTTGCTCACCCGGATAGTCCCCTCTCACGGTCCTAGCAGCCGGTGTGGAGCACGGAACATTCACTTTAAATTTCCTAAGGATATGATCAGGCTATGAACTTCTGAATACCGAACTTCCCAGCACTTGTAACACTTGAGACCTTAGGTGCCAGTGGGCACGTTACAAGGCTTTTGGCGGATTATGGAATCCTTCCCTCTGATAGGCAACCAGGCCTCTCCCGAGACAGTGACTTCCCTCACGATCCCCGTGGACAGGTTTCCTGGTTTCCTCTCCTTCAGAGCGGGTCACCCTCACTTGGGCACCCTGGGACTCCTCTTCTGTTGTAGACCTCAGCTCAAGGTGCTGGGCCTACCTGGAACGATGCAGCCTCGGGCCGAAGGTGCCCGGGAATGAATACCCCTGGCCATGAGGGCCACCGAAGTTGGGGTACGTGCCTAGGACCAAGGGGTCCTCTGGATCACCTCCAAACTCCGGACCTAATGGCGTCCGCCCCTTAAGTACCCTCTCCCAGAATGCACAGCGGGTAGACCACGCCCACTGCACGGTTGCCGAGAGAGGACACCCAATCGCGCTGCAATGCTACCTGTGGTTCAACCTGAGACCTGGGCGACAGCGCCACCCACAGGTCAAAGGGAACTGTACTGCCAGGCAACACCACAACAAAGCAGAAACCAATTTAAAGAATTCAAACAGCCTGAGCCTAACTATTTGCTCAGGCTACCCCTTAAATTTAGGCATAGCGACCCAAATTATGGGGGGTCTGCTACACAAGTAAAAGCCTAGTAATATTTATTTTTTTTAGCCACATTTGCACAAAATGAATGTACATGCACTTTCACTGGGCAAATTGCTATATGTTTTTTACGATTTAGAGTTTGGAAATTAGCATCAATGAGGAAATGATCATCATTATGTTTATAATACAACATTTTATTACCATATGGTTAAAAAAATATGATGGGGTATAAATAGGAGGTTATATCAACATGTGTGATGTACAATTGCATTTTATTCTTGTTTTTTTTTTTTTTTCATTTACAAACAATTCTAAAAACATTATTGTATTGGTATACATTATTTGTTTCTTGTAAATTTCTTGCTGGCAGCCTCACACATGTAAATGTATTATTAAAACAGTTTTTATTTGTTTTATTAAATCTGCAGATTTTATTAACAGAATACCTGCTGATTCTGCCATAAAGGACATGGAGTGACAATTCAATTGTGGTACTAAGCTCTGTCACATGGTTGAGACAACAAGAGAAATACAGTATGCTGAAACATTGCACAGGCATTGTCTACCATTTGTTTTTGCCAAAATGCAAGATCCCTAACCAAATAAGTGGGTCTATCAGGCTTGCTAACTGGCAGGAGCTTGATTTTCATTCATTTCACTCACAATTTTTTCATTAAAAAGGCAGAGAACAGAGGATGTCTTATAGCAATGAAACGTATTGCAGTTACAAATGTTGGCACACTACCCAGCACTAAGAATCCAAAGTATAATCATGTATTGGATACAAGTTCCACCAGCGATTCCCACTAGAGTAAGTGTGAGTGAGTACTAGTATGATGTCACGTGTCTAGACCAACCTAATGCATTTTGTCATCGGGAGCGATGTAAGCAGTTTACTAGTAGTGAGCAGAGACAATGCCTTTGACAACATCTTGGTGACAATAAGCACTGGGAGGATCTAGGCACACAATGTCATCCCACCCAGAGGAGTATCATCAAGACATCATCAGGAGCTGAGGCTACATACAGTTCCTACAGTGCTGACAGCCACTGCATGTGTTAGTAAGGTAAATAGTTTGCTCCAGCTTGGTCCAAAAAACAATTTATACTTCACTAAAACATGGAGATCAGCTTTTGGCACATGATTTTTGAACGCAAAATATCACTTTAACTTCGGCATCTATTACGAAAATGTGGTTAGTTTGTCATTTTTCTTACATATATTATTAATTTCCAGTTCTGTAAATTGAGTCTAGGGCCCCTTGCACATATGGTGGACTCAGTACTGATCAGCAGGGGATCTGATAAGATCAGAGCTGATCAGAGCAGAGCTGGTAGTTAACAAGCCTGGGTCCACTCAGTTTATGCAGAGTGGACACAAACAGAGCCTGCTCTGTTCTATGGGTGGCCTGGTGTAAACGGTCTCCACTGTCCATTGACACCCAACTTCCCCCGATCCGCCCACACTGAGGTGGACGGATCACCCTTTGTTTGGCAGCCGGGTATAAACGGACACAAATCTGTTTACACCTGCCGCTCCTTAGGGGTGAATAGACTGTCTGATCAGGTCTACCTGAAAAACTGACTGGTGGACCTGATGGAATCAAAGAAGCCTAACACTGAAAGAATATCAAAGAGATGTCTATTTCAGCAGCTGGGGATTTAGTGTTATAAGAGAGTGCAGATAACAAACAAATATTGAAATTGTTTATGAGATACAGTCCATTGGCAAGCGTAGTGTCATCCTGCTGAGGTTTACATATATTATAAAAGGCTATTTTGATGCTAAACTAGTGGATCATATTCTGATTTTTCAGTGTTGTGAACCTGGGTTCAGTATAAAACAGAAATGATCTCTGTGCAGAATTTGTTCTTCTTTTATTTGTGTCAGTTCAGTTCAGCTGTGCCAGTTTCTTCTCATTATCCAAAAGAGTGAATGCCCTCACAGAGACTGTTCTAGGTGACATTACTGCTGTGCCAATAAAAGTGGAAAGCCATTATTTAAATGCACAGCTTCCAGTTGCATATATTAACATGCGGGGTGTCAGTGCTGCCTGTTAGCCTGGGAGGTAGATGGTCATTGGTGCCCATCCTTCATGTGAGCTGTGGGGTTTTGGACTGAATAGAGATATGCACGAGGAGAGGGGTGTGTTAAGTAAATACATAAAGACTGCACTTTTAAAGAAGTCGACTTCTCAGTAATTTTACATGGTTGCCTGAATGATATCCTGACTGTTCCTAAAATGCAGCAACAGTATACCTTTAGTGTTAAATGAATAGGAACCGGCACCAATGTACAATAGTGATAAATAATATAACAAGTGCTGCTCCAAAATTAGTGTCACTAATGCAAAAATGAATGAAAGTGAAAGGGCGCAACAAGTTAACACAATTCAATACGTGTCAAAAATTATATATAATCAAAAGTCCATTGTGGGCAGATAAATAGACACAGTCCGTATTAATAATGATTGAAAATAGTGCTTAATTCGGGTCTTCTAACATCCAACACCGTGCTTCCTATAAAGTGCAGCGTGCATATTCAAAAGTGCTTCACCCGAAGTGCAAATAAATGTGCTCACCAGATTTCCAAGGCCATAAATTTCCTCTCAACAAGCCTTTCGCAGGCTATGATCAATCCTTGACCGAACACCCCATCAATCCAAAAAATCTGAAATAATGCTCTTCATAAGCTTGGATGCAAACCTTCTCAAGCCCCTTTAATGTTGCTGCAATCTGCAAAGTTTAAGGCTCCAGCATATTGAGCCACAAGGAAGCAGAGATAGTGTAATAACGTCTTATTTATTGTAACAAAAAAACTTACAGGGTTAAAGTCATGTGCCAGGCACAGCAGGGTGAAGATGTAGCTTGAGGGAAGGCAGGGGCCGTTCCTGTCACTAGCGAGTGATACAAGGCTGATGGCATGCATCTCGGCTGGTTCACTTGGACAGAAAGCTCCTGTATCAGGCGTGCTGTGCACCAGTCTCTCTATGCATTTCACGCTCGTGCGCACGTCATCGTGAAAAATATGCACGCTGCACTTTATAGGAAGCACGGTGTTGGATGTTAGAAGACCCGAATTAAGCACTGTTTTCAATCATTATTAATATGGACTGTGTCTATTTATCTGCCCACAATGGACTTTTGATTATATATAATTTTTGACACATATTGAATTGTTTTAACTTGTTGCTCCCTTTCACTTTCATTCAACAGTATACCTTTAGAGATGCACCTTACAGTATATCATTAAAAAGCAGTGATGAATTTAGAATGTAACTATACTTAGGCCTGAGAGGCACAATCAGTGAAAATTATGTCTTCAGTTGGCTGCAGGAAGGTTTCACAATCGAATGACCTCCCTAGACAATTATGTAAAATGTAGCATTGCACTAAGATAACACCAAATAGTACACTCCTCACAAGAAGTCCAGAGAAATCACTGAAAGAGCATGATGGCAATGGATAATGCACAGATCTTGTAGCTTCTAATAGGCCCTGGGTCAGGGACAAACTGTGAGAACAAAAACAAAGAAAAAGGGAAGCGCAGACCCTAGCGCAGTTAATCTCTTTTAGTAAAGAATAAAACATTTTAACTCATTAAACCCACATTTAGTGTTATTAGGGTTGAGCCCGATGTTCGAGTCGAACGTAAGTTCAACTCGAACATCGGGTGTTCGCCGAATAGCGAACATTTTGCGGTGTTCACGGCAAATTCAACAATAAAAGTGAAATATTCCTTTAAATTTCGTGCCTGGGTGGTGTCTATAGTATGCCTGTAAAGTGGCACATTTTTCCCGTGTTTAGAACAGTCCTGCAGCAAAATGGCATTTCTAAAGGAAAAAAAGCCATTTAAAACTGATTGTGGCTGTTATGAATTGCTGGGTCCCGGCAATACAGATCAAACTCATTGAAAAAAATGGCATGGGTTCCCCCCCAGTCCATTACCAGGCCCTTTGGGTCTGGTATGAATATTAAGGGGAACCTCAAACTAAAATGAAAAAAAAAGTGCGTGGGGGTCCCCCCAAATTCCATACCAGGCTCTTCAGGGCTGGTATGGATATTAAGGGGAACCCTGCGCCAATTTTTTTTTAAAATGGTGTAGGGGGCCCCTCAAAATCCATACCAGACCTTTATCTGAGCATGCATCCTGGCAGGCCGCAGGAAACGAGGGGGATGAGAGAGCACCCCCCTCCTGAACCGTACCAGGCCACATGCCCTCAACATGGAGGGATAGGTGCTTTGGTGCAGGGGGGGCTCTGCGCACCCCCACCCCAAAGCACCTTGCCCCCATGGTGATGGGAACAAGGGCCTCATCCCCACAACCCTTGCCCAGTGGTTGTGGGGGTCTGCGGGTGGGGGGATTATTGGAATCTGGAAGCCCCCTTTAACAAGGGGACCCCTAGATCCCGGCCCCCCCATGTAAATTTGTAACGGCTAAAAAAAAAGAAGCCGCAACAGTTCTGCCTCCATGGCCGCTGAGTGATGCTTCTCCCACCGTGACAGCTGTTGTAAAGCTGAGGGCGGGGCCACCCAGTGATGTAAATGGGTGACCCCGCCCCCCTCTGACACCATGGGGGTGCAAGGTGCTTTGGGGTGGGGGACGCAGAGCCCCCTCTGCTCCAAAGCACCTATCCCCCATGTTGAGGGCATGTGGCCTGGTAAGGTTCAGGAGGGGGCGCTCTCTCATCCCCTCCTCTTTTCCTGCAGCCTGCCAGGTTGCATGCTCGGATAAGGGTCTGGTATGGATTTTTCGGGGGACCCCTACGCTATTTTTTTTAAAAGATTTGGCGCATGGTTCCCCTTAATATTCATACCAGGCCCAAAGGGCCTGGTAATGGACTGGGGAGGGGACCCATGCCGTTTTTTTCAATGAGTTTTATCTGTATTGCCGAGACCCGACAATTCATTAAAAGCTGCGAGTAGTTTTAAATGACTTTTTTTTCCTTTAGAAATGTTATTTTGCTGCGGGACTGTTCTAAACACAGGAAAAATGTGCCACTTTACAGGCATACTATAGACACCCCCCAGGCACGAAATTTAAAGGAATATTTCACTTTTATTGTTTCACTTTAAGCATTATTAAAATCACTGCTCCCGAAAAAAATGCAATTTTTAAAACTTTTTTTTTGCATCGATACATGTCCCCTGGGGCAGGGCCCAGGTCTCCAAACACTTTTTATGACAATACTATGCATATAAGCCTTTAAAAGGAGCACTTTTGGTTTTTCATGTTCGTGTCCCATAGACTTTAATGGTGTTCGTGTGTTCGAACAAATTTTTTGCCTGTTCGCAAGTTCTAGTGCGAACCGAGCCAGAGCTCCTACACAAGTTTCTCCTCTTTCACAGGGAATTCAGAATGCACTGTGCGACCTCGGCTGCAGTTAAGCAGAAGAACTGCTGTGTAAAGCAGTCACTACAACCCAACTGTGCAGGGCCGATCCTGGGCGGGTGCCTCGGGTGCACTGCACCGAGGCGCCGCAGAGCAGGGGGCGCCAAAGTGCCAGGGTATCATGATTGTCAGTCCCGAGTGTTCTGCCTCGCGCCCGCGGCAGTGTGCATTTTCCTCGCCCCCCGGCGCTCAGTATAACGGCACTATTCCCCGCCTCCCAGCGCGCCCACGGCACAGAGTATAATAGCACTATTCCCTGCCTCCCAGCGCACCCGCGGCAGTGTGCATAAGATATAGCTAGCTTCATATTCCCCGCCCCACGGCAATGTTCGCCCTCCGGCTGTATATTTTTCCTCCCCGCTTGCCCGCTGTATATTTCGTATGAGGAGGAGGTAGGCTAGGTCTGCCCCACCTCCTCCCCATGTCCCCCCTGTGCCCGCCCACAACCCTTTCGCGTAGCCAATCTGTGCCTGGAAAGGGATGAGGGTGGGAGATTTCAAACCAGCCAGCCAGTGATCCTGCCTGATGTCGCTGCCTGAGTGCCTGTGCCTGCCTCTGAAGACAATGCAGCCTGGGTGAGTGATCTCGCCCCTCTCTCTTCTCTAAATGTGCCAAAGTCTCCCAGGCTTCCATATATAGTCTTCCATGCAGGGGCGGGCTGGGGCAGGGTGGCAATTTCCCCCTAGGCTGCCCTAACTTATATGGATAACGGCCGGCGGCTGCCCACTCACGTTTTTTTTTTCCGGAGGAAGTCGGGTCAGGGCAGGGGCCATGAGCTGAGGCAGAGGGAGGGGTGCTGAAGCTCAAGTGACACTCACTCATGTAGCAGGGCCGCTCTGTCACCCGCGGCTCCACTCCTCCCGTCAGTCGCGATCACACTAATCCACCGACAGAGGAGTGAGAGCCAGCCTGTCAGCTCCTGCGGGGGATTTCCCCCCTCCCTCTCCTCCAAACACTGCAGCATGTGCAGGTTCCACTCGCAGAGCCCGGCCGCCCACTCTGTTCCCTCCCCTGCTTCCTCATTGGTAGGTGGAGAGTGCCCATCAGTCAGGCCTCCAGCAGCTGCAAAGCATCGTGGGACATATAGTCCCTATCGCCAGCAGCCCAGTAGCAGTTCCTGGGGGCAGAAACTCCCCAGCCTGTCCACAGCAGGAGAAAGGACGAGAGGCTGCGGGAAGCGGACTGTCACTCCATGAGGTGAGCAGAGCAGAGATAATGTAAGTTTTTTTTTTTTTGGTGAATGTGTTTTTTTTTTTTTTTTTATTGAAAATAAAGATTCCTCTCTTCCTTCTCATTGTTTCATGCTGGGGGCTGATATTATATACCCCTTCATGCCTAAACCTTTTTTTGACACTTGTCAAAAATCTGTATTTTATATATATATAAATTTTTTAGCAGAAACCCTAGAGAATAAAATGACGATTGTTGCAATATTTTATGTCACATAAAATATTGCATTTGAGAAACCGCACGGATGCAATGCAATTTCTTTGGGAAAATACACTGTCATGAATAAAAAATAAAAAAAAAACACTAACATTAGCCCAATTTTTTTGTATAATGTGAAAGATGATATTATGCAGAGTAAATAGATACCTAACGTGTGGGGTGCACGCGGCATGCCCTGTGATCAGTGAGTCCATGAGACTCGGCTGATCACAGATCGGAGTGAGGGGCAGATATCGGCCCCTTACCATGTGATCAGCTGTCAGCCAATGACAGCTGATCACGTGATGAAAACAGAAGCTGGTAATTGCCATTTTGTTCCCCTCATGCTGACAGCGTGAGGAGAAAAAAAAGTCGTTTATCGTCTTGTGTAAACGGGACATCAGTCCCGCACACTCCAGACCCACTGCTGCTAAGTAGTGCCCACCAGTGCCACCTACCAGTGCATATCAGCACTGCTATGTAGTCCACGCGCTCTCAAGCTCCCAGTGAGTGGAGAACTGAGAGCAGCGCAGCCAGAATAAAATGACCTGTGTGTCCTGCTGGCCACTGACCTGTGGGTCCTGCTGGCCGCTGGCCTGTAAGTCCTGCTGGCCGCTGGCCTCTGGCTCCTGCTGGGAGCTGACCATGGCCTTTTGGGTCTGCTGGCTACTAGCCTAGGGCGACCAGATGTCCCCGGTTTCCCGGGACAGTCCCCGGACTGAGAACACTGTCCCGGGACCAAGTCCATGCCCGATTCTGTCCCCACTTTGCAGGGCCAATCCTGGGAGGGTGCACCGTGAGCTGAGGCAGAGGGAGAGCACCCAAGGCCGGCCCTACCATGGGTCCTGCTGGGCCTATTGGGCTGCCTCAGAAGGGAAGTGGGGGCAAGCACCGCTGGATTACACAGAGCGGGGACCTCCCGCTTACCCGGCGGCTGCTGTGATACGAAGTCCCACCTCCTGGACCGGCTCCTTTGATAGACAGCACACTGGTGACGTCTATCATAGAAGCCAGTCCTGGAGGCGGGACTTCGTATGACAGCAGCCACACCGGGTAGGCAGTAGATCTCCACTCTGTGTAATCCGGCGGCTCTTCTCTCTCTAATCCCCATGCAATAAACAGACTGCATTGATGGACACTGGCAAGGCTTCATTGATGGGCACTGATCAGGCTGCATTGATGGACACTGGTGAGGCTGCTTTGGATGGGCACTGGTGATAGTGAGCTGATTTGGTGGTTTAATGGGCCACTTGACTGGATTTGCCCCCCAGGCCTAAGGCTGCCAGCCCTCCCCTGCTTCCATGTGCCATAGTCTTCTTCAGCCTTCCATGTGCCATAGTCTTCTTCAGCCTTCCATGTGCCATAGCCTTCCATGTGCCATAGCCTTCCAGCCTTCCATGTGCCACAGCCTTCCAGCCTTCCATGTGCCATAGCCTTCCATGTGCCATAGCCTTCCAGCCTTCCATGTGCCATAGCCTTCCAGCCTTCCATGTGCCACAGTCTTCCAGCCTTCCATGTGCCACAGCCTTCCATGTGCCACAGCCTTCCATGTGCCACAGTCTTCCAGCCTTCCATGTGCCACAGTCTTCCAGCCTTCCATGTGCCACAGTCTTCCAGCCTTCCATGTGCCATAGTCTTACATCCTTCCATGTACCATAGTGGTCCTGCCTTCCATGTACCATAGTGATCCTTCCTGTCTTCCATGTGCCATAGTGGTCCTGCCTTCCATGTACCATAGTAATCCTTCCTGCCTTCTGTGTGCCATAGTAATCCTTCCATGTACCATAGTGATCCTTCCTGTCTTCCATGTGCCATAGTGGTCCTGCCTTCCATGTACCATAGTAATCCTTCCTGCCTTCTGTGTGCCATAGTAATCCTTCCATGTACCATAGTGATCCATTCCTGCCTTCCATGTGCCATAGTTATCCTTCCTTCCATGTACCATAGTAATCCCTCCTTCCTTTCTTCCATGTACCATAGTGATCCTTCCTTCCTGCCTTCTGTGTACCATAGTGTCCCCTCTTCCTTTCTTCCTTACACCATAGTGATTCTTCCCTCTCTCTCTCCCTAAGGGGTCATACTGCAGTACTTATTCTTTGGCTCCATCCCGGGTTCCTCAGATCCTTTATAATCCTCTATTTTAAGCTCTTTGTCTATTCTCAGTGTATACAAAACCAGATGTATTGGAAGTACATTTCTAAATGATTGTGTTGAGGTTTATATGTATCCCTAAGACTCCAGCTTGTGGCACACAATCAAAGCATATTTAGAGGGACAAGGAAGCCCAAAATTAGGTTTTGCCTAGGGTGTCAAAAATCCTTGCACCAACCCTGTTTAGTGGGCACTGGTAGGCTGCATTTGGTGGGCACTGGTAGGCTGCATTTGGTGGGCACTGATAAGCTGCATTTGGTGGGCACTGATAAGGCTGCATTTGGTGGGCACTGATAAGGCTGCATTTGGTGGGCACTGATAAGCTGCATTTGGTGGGCACTGATAAGGCTGCATTTGGTGGGCACTGATAAGGCTGCATTTGGTGGGCACTGATAAGGCTGCATTTGGTGGATACTGATAAGGCTGCATTTGGTGGGCACTGGTAGGCTGCATTTGGTGGGCACTGGTAGGCTGCATTTGGTGGGCACTGATAAGGCTGCATTTGGTGGGCACTGATAAGGCTGCAATTGATGGGCACTGGTAGGCTGCAATTGATGGGCACTGGTAGGCTGCATTTGGTGGGCACTAATGAGGCTACATTGATCTCTTGTATAATTTTTGCAGTCTCTGACCGTCTATTGTATCATATCTGCAGTCTCTGACCATCTCCTCTACGATGTCTTTCTAACAGACTCTCTAACAGAAGCCCTCTCTGTGTACATTAGAGAGACCCCCCTCCAGGTCCCATTAGAGTACTCCTTGCTTTTTCTGTATTTTGTTTATTGTTAAGAGATCATGGGAGGATCCCAGGGTAACGAAGACTCCTTAGGGGAGCATCTCTGTGTTTGAGTCATTGCCATAGAAACACGTGTAAAGGGGAGGAGTTAGTAAAGATAACCACGCCCATGTGGGGGGGCGCCAGAAATATTTCTGCACCCAGGCGTCTGTGACCCTAGGATCGGCCCTGCAACTGTGAGGGGGAAACAGCAGCACTCGTGGCATACGAAGACCATGTGGCTATCAGGAGAATAGAGAGCTGCTGACCACAGTAGTGTTCCCATAACAATGAAATTTCAGGTTGTGTCACTCTTTTTCAAGTCATGCCAATCCTCAATTTAGAATGTAACTTTACTTAGTCCAGAGAGGAAAATTATGTCTTCAGTTGGCTGCAGGAAGGTAGAGGCATTAAAACAGTCTAATGCCCCATACACACGATCGTTTTTCATGCCGTTAAAAATTTCATTTTTAAAAATGGGCATTAAAACCGATCGTGTGTATGCTCCAGAGCATTTTTAACGACGTGAAAAACGGGCATTAAAAATTTCGCACATGCTCTATTTTTTCACGTCGTTTTTCATGTCGTTTTTTTTTAACGACGTGAAAAACGATGGTGTGTATGCTTTGACGAGGTGAAAAAAAACGCGCATAGAATCAAGTATGAGACGGGAGCGCTCGTTCTGGTAAAACTAGCATTTGTAATGGAGATAGCACATTCGTCACGCTGTAATGGACTGAAAAGAAGGAGGCTGAAAAGCGCAAATCGTCGCTCAACAAACTTTACTAACATGAAGGGTGGCACCATCCGAACGGAACTTCCCCTTTATAGTGCCGTCGTACGTGTTGTACGTCACTGCGCTTTGCTTGAACGTTTTTTTAAATGATCGTGTGTACGCAAGACAGGCTTGAGAGGAAACATGAGAAAAAACGACGAGAAAAACGTTGGTTTAAAAAATGGCATGAAAAACGATCATGTGTACGCCACATAATGACCCCCTATATATCTCCCACTCCCCTTTTAACATTCTGGCAGCCCACAAGGTATATTGAAATAGTGATATAAGTAGATGCAGATCCTGGGTTATACCTGAATGAAGAGGGCAGCATTTGTTTACTGCAAAAAAAGATAAAAGTGGTAAACCCTGCAAGTAGTACACTCAAACAATGCTAAGCCAGAATGCATTTAATATGAAAAAAAATAATCTTTGAGGCTACTGCCTGCTTTAATATAACCCATGTGCTAATTTTGGATATTTTCAGCTTGTTCTTTGTCTCAGAAAATACATATACCTTACCATGTAATATCACATGAACATAAAAATATTTAAACAGCTATTTTAAAGTAGAAGGAAATGTTTGCTTCAAGTCATCTTCCTATAATCATTCACCCCAAAAATATTACACTGTTATGCTTAAAATGTTAAAAAGTTTTTCCTACCTTTTTTTCTTTAAAATTGCTCCTGTCACGTGACCACATAGCCTATCACTTCTTTTAGGCAGGACGGCTGTTGGGCGAGTCTACTGGCTCCAAGTGGTGTCATTTCCAGAAGTAACTTATCTGGTAGGATAGGATATGAGGAGCTGCAGCAGATTCCTGTTGATAGTGCTTATGGCTGAGTAGGACAGAGGCAGAGCTAATCGGAGCTGTGCTGTAGTGATTACACAGCCACTAACAGCAGTTTAAAGTTGGCCATAGACTGATAAAATAGGGCTAGTTCAGCAAGAATGGCCAGCATAAAGTCAGCCATAGACGGTTCAAATATCAGCTGGTTCAGCAGGAAATAGCTGAGATTCAAACAGCGTGTGGGCAGGCTGAATGTAACAAGTTGATCGATCAATCAACTTGGGTACAACCAGCCTGTCAAATTCACTTGCGATTATCGCTAGCAGCTCCTATAGCTGCTAAAAATAACCACTGTATTTCCAGGGGGTGGCTTTGGGGATGCTGGGAGCGGACAATTGCTATATAGCTTATGTACACCCATGTCTGTTGCCTTTGCAGCTTTAGGTGATACTAAAGGCATGTTTTTAAATACAAAATAGGTTATACTCACTTGGTTGCTTACCTCTGTAGCGGGGTATTCCCCTATATTGGGAAGAAACTACATTACCCATAACCCCATTCTTTAGATGTTCCACCGCAGAGACTCATGGGAGGGGTTATAAAAGGAGGAGGCGAGGCCGGGCTCGGCCTCTTTGGGGACACGAGACTTCACAGACGGATCCTCCTGTGCGGATGTGTCGGAGTGCAAGGCCTGAAGCCTGAGGCCTTGCTCTGCACCAAAGAGCCTTCCACCCTCCCCTCTGCGAGCCTGGGTGGCATCTGACTTTGTGAGCTACAGCCTTGTCGGATCGGGGGCCTGATCGTTGGAGAGATCGAGTGTGTGTGACACGGCTGGTGGAGGTTTCCCGGACTGGATCCGTAGTCCGGCGGGTGAGAGGGCGTAAGCCCAGCTAAGATACTGTTACTGTATATAGGCCTATAGACTGCCGTGGCCTACAAGTTATTTTCATACCCCTTGGATTACAAAGTTATACTCTGTTTAAAGTGCACCACCATTACAGACCTGCCGGTGAAGAAAGAAGGACTAAGCTAAATATTAGAACCAGGCCTGGTGGGGATTCTAGCGTGTTTGATTACTGCGCCATAGGGCACTTAGTTAACGGTCGCCCGTATGCCGCACCTGTAGCGTGTGTTACTATATAGTGTGTTAGAGTGGCAGGACGCTGCCCTTAGGAGTGATTATCTTGAACTGTGATTACTGTTACCCCTTTATCCATATTGAGAAAAATGAGTAAAACACTTTACCTATTACAATTCATTACTGTGTCCTTGCTTAGTTATTCTATTGCATAGGACATATCATTGATTGTTAGTACTAGCTGTGCCAGAAGGGGGTAGAGCCTATTGCCGGGGGTTGGCGGAGCTGCACTCAGGGCCCAAATCTAATTCTGCGGCCTCCTTAGTTGGAGGTATCGCTACACGTGGGGGTTCTCGTCCGGGATCCTGATGCAGCAAGCGAACGCCAGAAGTGCCGGCATGGACCCCATGGATCCAAGAGCGGTAGAAGAGTGGTGCAAAGCCGCTAATACAGAGCCAAAACAGTCGATAGCCATTAGCCTTCCTGGCGAGAAATGGTCAAGTGAGACGGTAGAGGAACTGATGAGTTCAGTGTCCCCAGATCACACACCGTGGGTGATAGACATGAAGACAGACCCAAACATCTCATATCAATACGCATTAGTGGAATATTGGGACGGGATGCCAGAGGCTTGTAAGCACAAGTGTCTGCGGACGCCAGACAACAGAACATTTAGGCTGGCGCACGCAATAACTGTAGAAAGGGAACCATCCCCTACGGGATCGCCACAGGCTGCGGCCCGAACTCCACCTGAAAGAGAAGACAGGGCGACACCCCCGGTGGCACCTGCCCCGGCCACTGCTATATCACCAGAACTGATAAATGCAATAGGGGATTTGCTAGCCAAATGTCAGAAGACAAGTACGGTGCATGTGGAAACTAGCTACCGGAGACTAAAAATATTCTCAGGGAAGCTCCCTGTCCTGGCAGGGGAAGAAGATTTTGATACCTGGGTGGAGCAGGCATTACAGGCGGTGGAGGCATGGGAGGTGCCGGAGGCACAGAAGAGGCAGCGAGTGTTAGAAAGCCTTAAAGGTGCAGCAGCAGAAGCAGTGAAAAGTTTCCGGTTTGGGAATGCAGGGTGCACGGCGCAGGATTGTCTAGCTATGCTGCAGGAAGAGTTTGGTCAATTAGACAAGGTGACAGAGACGGTCTACCAGTTTGAACACACTTTCCAAAAACCGGAGGAGAAACTTTCCGAGTATGTCAGAAGGCTAAACAGGCTGCTGTGCAAGATTGTGTTAAAGAAAGGGATGAAGCCCCAAGATGCCGATGCGGCAAGAATGAAGCAAGTCTTAAAGGGAGCGCTACGCTCCGATCCAGTCTGGCTGCACCTGAAAACCTTGGGAGGAGGAATGTTGCTGACTTATGCTGATTTAATAAAAATTATCAGAGATGAGGAGGCGCTGCAACAGGACCAGCAGAAGGATAAGACAAATGTTGTACCCGCACAGGTGCTGGTCAATCCAGTAATGACCCCTGAAAGAGAGGCGGAGATAGACACCCTAAAAACTCAGATGTCCAAGGTGTTAGAGATATTGACTAGGCTTGTGCACAACGGAAAAATTCGTTCCGTTTCGGTTCGTTTCTTTCCGGTCCTGTTGATTCGTAATCATTCGTAATTTTGCTAGACGGGATTTTTCGTGTTCGGACTCATTCGTATTTTTGCAAGCGACAATTTTCGTTGAATTTTTTGTTGCTTTATAATTCGTACTTTCGGTAGAGTACGTTGTTTTTTCGTTGATTCTGGACACAACTCCTACTTTCGTAACTTTTTTTGGGTTCGTTGATTCGTAATTTTCTGTGTCTCTCTCACGACGACGCTGACTATTATGCCTAATGTGCTTCGAATGGATTTGTACTTTTCGAAATACATAGCGGTTATTTGTAACGATTCGAAATCTCGTATTTTACTTTCGTTTTTTACATGCGGCTATAGCCTCCGCCCCTGTACACCATTTTGAGAGGGTTCAGCACGGTGAGGGAGAAGCAGAGAGGAGAGCAGAGTGTTATTGTGCTTCGAATGGATTAGAAATCTCGTATTTTACTTTCGTTTTTTACATGCGGCTATAGCCTCCGCCCCTGTACACCATTTTGAGAGGGAGTTCAGCACGGTGAAGGAGAAGCAGAGAGCAGAGCAGAGTGAGTGTTATTGTGTTTCCAATGGATTTGTACATTCGTAAGTTTTTTCATAACGAATTATGCCGAAGATATTCGGGCATTCGCTATTTTGCGGTATAATTTATTTCGGATTCGGTTTTATTCGTAATTGCTTTGTTCGGAAATTCGAATGCTTCCGAATGTCCGAAAGTTGCTAAATTCGGACGAATTTCGATTCGTTACGAAACGAATTGCACAAGCCTAATATTGACCTCTCTGATAGCAAAAGACACAGAGTGTCCCAAGAAGAAGGAAAGTCCAAGGAAGGAATTGTTCCCGATTGCCTCAGCACCCGAACCTTTACAAGAATGGGGAGATATAGTCTGCTTCAACTGTGGGGGAGTTGGCCACATTGCAGCCACATGTTCTAGTCCGAAGAAGAAGAGACCAGACAACCGCAAGCCGGCGGAAAACTTCAGAGGGCCCCGGTGAAGGAGTCAACCGGGTGCCCACCATCTTCAGTAAACTCCAAGCTGAATGCGAAGAAAAACAAAAAGAGAGATAGAACACCAAAGGGGAAACGCAATACCCCTCAACAAAGCTATACTCCAAGAAGAAGGGGGGAGACCCCTCAGGAGAGGCACGGCACCCCCCAAAGGGGGTGCCCACCCAAGAAAAATAATAGTACCCCTCAGCGGGTTCCTACACCCATTAAAAGGAGGGAAGTCAGTGCATACCAGGCTCAAGAAAGCTTCAAGTCCAAAGGGAATAGGACAAGAGAGAGTCCAAAGGGAAAAGGTCAGAAGAAGGCGGCTCCAGAGAAGCTGGTAGGCCCATCCCCTATAGTGCCCATTCAAGTGGAGGGAGTCTACACCAGGGGCCTCCTGGATACCGGGGCACAAGTGACCTTACTATACCGGGACTTCTACGACAGGCACCTGAGTCATCTGCCTATCCGGAAGATAGAAGAGCTGGAAATATGGGGAATTGGAACCCAGAGTTTCCCTTACGACGGCTACCTTCCCATCAAAATGACCTTTGACCCATCCGTGACTGGGAAGGCCGAAGTGTTTGACACCCTGGCAGTTGTGTGCCCTAGGCCGCCTGGAGCCAACAAGAATTCCCTTATAATAGGGACAAACACGGACCTGGTCCGAAGACTCCTGACCCCTCTTGTGACAGAAGAAAGACAAGCAGCTACCAAGATCCATCCCATGCTGAAGACAGCCTACCAACGGCTGGTCCAAGAGCGGGAGACCCCTGGAGAGGAGATAGGGAAGGTGTGGAGACTTGGAAGAGAAGGGGTAGTGTTGCAGCCCGGTGAAGTAACCTGTCTCAGGGCCACTGTGAAGCTTACTTGGGAGCAGCCTGGTCCCTTTGTCATGCTGGAGTCAGACCCAAGGGGTGAGTCCTCAGGCCTGGAGGTGATACCGGAAGTGATTCCGCTGAAGGTCCTGAAGAAGGCCCATTATAGAGTTCCAGTGAGTGTTAGGAATATTACCAAAGACCCCATGGAAATCCCAGCCGGAATGTTGCTAGGCCAGGTGAGCCCGGCGGCCCCTGTTACCCTGTCAGAAGTGAAGAGGACAGGTGAAGAAGGGGATGTTTGGGAGAAGCTGACCATGGAAAACCCGAATCTGTCCAGGGCTTGGAAAGAGAGAGCCAAGGCCCAGTTGAATAGATGGGAGAAGATCTTCTCTAAGGATGAGTTTGATGTGGGGTGTGCAAGGAGTGCCACCCATCGGATCCGCCTCCAGGAAGATAAGCCCTTCCGAGAGAGGGTCAGGTGGGTCCCGCTAGCAGATCTGGAGGATCTGAGGGAACAACTTGCAGAACTCAAGAGGACTGGTGTGATACGGGAGTCCAGAAGCCCCTATGCCTCTCCCATAGTGGTGGTCCGAAAGAAGAATGGATCATTGAGGCTCTGTATCGACTACAGGACTCTCAACAGGAGAACCATACCTGACCAATACACCACTCCGAGGATAGAGGATGCCCTACAGAGCTTGTCTGGAGCCAAATGATTCAGCGTTATGGATCTCAAGAGTGGGTACTATCAGATTCCGATGCACCCAACAGACAAGGAGAAGACAGCTTTCATAACCCCAGTGGGGTTCTTTGAATTCGACCGGATGCCCCAAGGTCTGTCTGGAGCCCCAGCTACTTTCCAACGCCTCATGGAGAAGACAGTAGGGGACATGAACTTGATCGAAGTCCTTGTATACCTGGACGATGTCATTGTCTTTGGGAGAACCTTGGAGGAACATGAAGAGAGGCTGGAAAAAGTGTTGAGAAGACTCAGTGAGGAAGGACTTAAGCTTTCACCTGAGAAGTGTCGGTTCTACCAGTCTTCTGTGAACTATCTGGGGCACATAGTGTCTGAAGAAGGGGTGGCCACAGACCCTGAGAAATTGGAGGCAGTTACCTCCTGGCCACGGCCCACCACAGTAACAGAACTCAGATCCTTCTTGGGCTTCTGCTCCTACTACAGGAGGTTTGTGGAGGGATTTGCCCGAATTGCTAGACCATTGAATGAGTTGCTCAAGACTGAAGGAGAAGAGGATGGCTCGGGGCCCAGGAGGCCAGGAGAGTCCATCAGAGATCAGTGGAATCAGAAGTGTGAAGAGGCTTTCCAGGAATTGAAGAGGAGCCTGACCACTGCACCAGTCTTGGCCTACGCAGACCCAACCAAACCCTATGAACTGCACGTGGATGCTAGTCATGACGGTCTGGGAGGAGTACTTTACCAAGAACATGAGGGGCAATTGCGGCCTGTTGCCTATGTGAGTAGGAGCCTGACCCCCTCTGAGAAGAACTACCCCACTCACAAGCTGGAGTTCCTGGCCCTCAAGTGGGCGGTAGTAGACAAGCTCAAAGACTATCTGTATGGAGCAGAGTTCACTGTGAAGACCGACAACAACCCCCTTACCTACCTGTTCACCACGGCCAAGCTGGATGCCACTGGACACAGGTGGCTGGCTGCACTGTCTGGATTCAACTTCAGCCTTAAGTATAGACCAGGAGTGGGGAATCGAGACGCAGACGCTCTGTCCAGAAGATCTCATTCCCCGACCATTGAAATAGAAGATTGGACCCAAGTGGCACCGAACGGGGTGCGGGCCCTTTGTCAAGGAGCTGAATTCCAAGCCCGAGGAGGCTCCAGAGCAGAGGAAATAGGAGTTACCACGGTGGGAGTCCCCAAACACTACTGTGGAGTAGCTCAATTGGAAGAGGACAACCTACCAAGACTGTCCAAGAAGGAATTGAGGTGTGACCAATTGGAAGACCCCATGGGGAGATTGGTCCTGGAGGCCTTGAAAAATCAGGATCCAAACATACTCATGCGTCAACCTTCAAAAGAAGCTCGCCTGCTGAGGAAGGAGTGGTATAGGTTGCAGTTACATCAGGGAGTGGTCTACCGAAGGGGCCCCTCTGATGACTCAGAAGATAAGTGGCAGCTGTTCCTCCCAGAGAAACATCGGGAGACTGTTCTGATTGCCTTGCATGACAATCATGGCCACCTAGGGGCTGAAAGGACCTTTCAACTTGTCAGAAGTCGGTTCTATTGGCCCTGCATGAGGTAGAGGTAGAGGAGTACTGCCACTCATGTGCGCGATGCATCCAGAGGAAGACTTTGCCCCATCAAGCTGCCCCAATGGGCCATCTACAGAGCCAAGGGCCCATGGACCTGGTGTGCATTGACTTTCTCTGCCTCGAACCCGACCTGAGTGGACTAGGAAATGTTCTGGTGATAACCGACCATTTCACCCGGTATGCCCAGGCTTTCCCCACCAAAGATCAGAAGGCCTCCACCGCGGCCAAGGTACTTATAGAGAAGTACTTTGTCCATTATGGGCTGCCACAGAGACTCCATTCAGACCAAGGGAGGGACTTCGAGAGTAAGCTGATCCGGAAGCTCTTGGATTCTTTGGGAATTAAGAAGACTCGAACTACACCTTACCATCCTCAGGGAGATGCTCAGCCGGAAAGGTTCAACCGAACCTTGCTCAACATGTTGGGGACTCTGGAAAGCGAGAAAAAGCAACATTGGAGCAAACACATAGCAGCCATAGTACATGCTTACAACTGCACCATCAGTGATGCTACAGGCTATTCCCCATATCGACTCATGTTTGGGAGAGAAGCGAGACTACCGGTGGACCTGGCCTTTGGCACCTCACTGGACCATTCCTCAGCCACATCACACAAAGGATATGTGGACAGGCTCAGACACAGCCTGAAAGTAGCATATGAACAAGCTCAAGCGGCCTCAGATCAAAGGGGAGCTCGGAATAAAAGAAATTTCGACTTGAAGGTCCGGGTACAAGACCTACAGCCCGGGGATCGAGTACTGTTGCGCAATCTGGGAGTCCCCGGAAAGCACAAACTTGCAGACAGATGGAGATCTGAACCCTATGTCATCTGCAGGAAGTTGCCGGGCCTACCTGTCTACAAGGTGAAGCCAGAGGGAAAGGTAGGCCCACTGAAGACATGGCATCGAAACCACCTGCTCCCACTTGCGGAGGCAGTTAGAATACCTTCCGTGGGAGACTCCCCTGCACCGGCCTCTATCTTGGATACTCCTAGGCCGCACACTCGGTCACAGACCTCCCGAGCTGGAAATGGAGAAGCCTCCCAACTTAGTGGAGATGAAGAAGGAGAGCTTGATTGGCTGTGGTCTTCCCCAACTCCAGGAACTTCTATCATAGATCTTCCAGTCACCCAAGATACCACAGATGAAACACTGAACCCAGAGGCTACAGAGTTCATCCCTTTCAGTCCTTCAGCAGATTACTGGGAAGATGCCCATGATAGTTGCTCCGAGGAAGAGGAGCCTGTGACGCCAGAGCCAGAGATTCCAGGAGAGCAAAGAGCTCGAAGAGTCATTCGACCTCCTAAGAAGCTGACCTACCCCCAGATGGGGAACAGTTCGGAAGACTCTGTGGTCACTGCTAGGAGAAATGCTGAGATTCCGGATCCCTCCACTGTCCATTTGGTGGAGGGCAACCCCAGCTCACTCTCTGGCACAGTTAGGCAGGCCACCCATGATAATGTGACCTGTGGGCAAGGGAATTCCACCCCTCAGTTATGGTGGGAATCCCCTATCCCAACATCGTTTTCAGAATGGTCCAATGTTATATATAGTTGTTGCTAAAATTTATCTTTGGGGACCAAAGAGTTTAAGTGGGGGGAGTGTGTAGCGGAGTATTCCCCTATATTGGGAAGAAACTACATTACCCATAACCCCATTCTTTAGATGTTCCACCGCAGAGACTCATGGGAGGGGTTATAAAAGGAGGAGGCGAGGCCGGGCTCGGCCTCTTTGGGGACAAGAGACTTCACAGACGGATCCTCCTGTGCGGATGTGTCGGAGTGCAAGGCCTGAAGCCTGAGGCCTTGCTCTGCACCAAAGAGCCTTCCACCCTCCCCTCTGCGAGCCTGGGTGGCATCTGACTTTGTGAGCTACAGCCTTGTCGGATCGGGGGCCTGATCGTTGGAGAGATCGAGTGTGTGTGACACGGCTGGTGGAGGTTTCCCGGACTGGATCCGTAGTCCGGCGGGTGAGAGGGCGTAAGCCCAGCTAAGATACTGTTACTGTATATAGGCCTATAGACTGCCGTGGCCTACAAGTTATTTTCATACCCCTTGGATTACAAAGTTATACTCTGTTTAAAGTGCACCACCATTACAGACCTGCCGGTGAAGAAAGAAGGACTAAGCTAAATATTAGAACCAGGCCTGGTGGGGATTCTAGCGTGTTTGATTACTGCGCCATAGGGCACTTAGTTAACGGTCGCCCGTATGCCGCACCTGTAGCGTGTGTTACTATATAGTGTGTTAGAGTGGCAGGACGCTGCCCTTAGGAGTGATTATCTTGAACTGTGATTACTGTTACCCCTTTATCCATATTGAGAAAAATGAGTAAAACACTTTACCTATTACAATTCATTACTGTGTCCTTGCTTAGTTATTCTATTGCATAGGACATATCATTGATTGTTAGTACTAGCTGTGCCAGAAGGGGGTAGAGCCTATTGCCGGGGGTTGGCGGAGCTGCACTCAGGGCCCAAATCTAATTCTGCGGCCTCCTTAGTTGGAGGTATCGCTACACGTGGGGGTTCTCGTCCGGGATCCTGATGCAGCAAGCGAACGCCAGAAGTGCCGGCATGGACCCCATGGATCCAAGAGCGGTAGAAGAGTGGTGCAAAGCCGCTAATACAGAGCCAAAACAGTCGATAGCCATTAGCCTTCCTGGCGAGAAATGGTCAAGTGAGACGGTAGAGGAACTGATGAGTTCAGTGTCCCCAGATCACACACCGTGGGTGATAGACATGAAGACAGACCCAAACATCTCATATCAATACGCATTAGTGGAATATTGGGACGGGATGCCAGAGGCTTGTAAGCACAAGTGTCTGCGGACGCCAGACAACAGAACATTTAGGCTGGCGCACGCAATAACTGTAGAAAGGGAACCATCCCCTACGGGATCGCCACAGGCTGCGGCCCGAACTCCACCTGAAAGAGAAGACAGGGCGACACCCCCGGTGGCACCTGCCCCGGCCACTGCTATATCACCAGAACTGATAAATGCAATAGGGGATTTGCTAGCCAAATGTCAGAAGACAAGTACGGTGCATGTGGAAACTAGCTACCGGAGACTAAAAATATTCTCAGGGAAGCTCCCTGTCCTGGCAGGGGAAGAAGATTTTGATACCTGGGTGGAGCAGGCATTACAGGCGGTGGAGGCATGGGAGGTGCCGGAGGCACAGAAGAGGCAGCGAGTGTTAGAAAGCCTTAAAGGTGCAGCAGCAGAAGCAGTGAAAAGTTTCCGGTTTGGGAATGCAGGGTGCACGGCGCAGGATTGTCTAGCTATGCTGCAGGAAGAGTTTGGTCAATTAGACAAGGTGACAGAGACGGTCTACCAGTTTGAACACACTTTCCAAAAACCGGAGGAGAAACTTTCCGAGTATGTCAGAAGGCTAAACAGGCTGCTGTGCAAGATTGTGTTAAAGAAAGGGATGAAGCCCCAAGATGCCGATGCGGCAAGAATGAAGCAAGTCTTAAAGGGAGCGCTACGCTCCGATCCAGTCTGGCTGCACCTGAAAACCTTGGGAGGAGGAATGTTGCTGACTTATGCTGATTTAATAAAAATTATCAGAGATGAGGAGGCGCTGCAACAGGACCAGCAGAAGGATAAGACAAATGTTGTACCCGCACAGGTGCTGGTCAATCCAGTAATGACCCCTGAAAGAGAGGCGGAGATAGACACCCTAAAAACTCAGATGTCCAAGGTGTTAGAGATATTGACCTCTCTGATAGCAAAAGACACAGAGTGTCCCAAGAAGAAGGAAAGTCCAAGGAAGGAATTGTTCCCGATTGCCTCAGCACCCGAACCTTTACAAGAATGGGGAGATATAGTCTGCTTCAACTGTGGGGGAGTTGGCCACATTGCAGCCACATGTTCTAGTCCGAAGAAGAAGAGACCAGACAACCGCAAGCCGGCGGGAAACTTCAGAGGGCCCCGGTGAAGGAGTCAACCGGGTGCCCACCATCTTCAGTAAACTCCAAGCTGAATGCGAAGAAAAACAAAAAGAGAGATAGAACACCAAAGGGGAAATGCAATACCCCTCAACAAAGCTATACTCCAAGAAGAAGGGGGGAGACCCCTCAGGAGAGGCACGGCACCCCCCAAAGGGGGTGCCCACCCAAGAAAAATAATAGTACCCCTCAGCGGGTTCCTACACCCATTAAAAGGAGGGAAGTCAGTGCATACCAGGCTCAAGAAAGCTTCAAGTCCAAAGGGAATAGGACAAGAGAGAGTCCAAAGGGAAAAGGTCAGAAGAAGGCGGCTCCAGAGAAGCTGGTAGGCCCATCCCCTATAGTGCCCATTCAAGTGGAGGGAGTCTACACCAGGGGCCTCCTGGATACCGGGGCACAAGTGACCTTACTATACCGGGACTTCTACGACAGGCACCTGAGTCATCTGCCTATCCGGAAGATAGAAGAGCTGGAAATATGGGGAATTGGAACCCAGAGTTTCCCTTACGACGGCTACCTTCCCATCAAAATGACCTTTGACCCATCCGTGACTGGGAAGGCCGAAGTGTTTGACACCCTGGCAGTTGTGTGCCCTAGGCCGCCTGGAGCCAACAAGAATTCCCTTATAATAGGGACAAACACGGACCTGGTCCGAAGACTCCTGACCCCTCTCGTGACAGAAGAAAGACAAGCAGCTACCAAGATCCATCCCATGCTGAAGACAGCCTACCAACGGCTGGTCCAAGAGCGGGAGACCCCTGGAGAGGAGATAGGGAAGGTGTGGAGACTTGGAAGAGAAGGGGTAGTGTTGCAGCCCGGTGAAGTAACCTGTCTCAGGGCCACTGTGAAGCTTACTTGGGAGCAGCCTGGTCCCTTTGTCATGCTGGAGTCAGACCCAAGGGGTGAGTCCTCAGGCCTGGAGGTGATACCGGAAGTGATTCCGCTGAAGGTCCTGAAGAAGGCCCATTATAGAGTTCCAGTGAGTGTTAGGAATATTACCAAAGACCCCATGGAAATCCCAGCCGGAATGTTGCTAGGCCAGGTGAGCCCGGCGGCCCCTGTTACCCTGTCAGAAGTGAAGAGGACAGGTGAAGAAGGGGATGTTTGGGAGAAGCTGACCATGGAAAACCCGAATCTGTCCAGGGCTTGGAAAGAGAGAGCCAAGGCCCAGTTGAATAGATGGGAGAAGATCTTCTCTAAGGATGAGTTTGATGTGGGGTGTGCAAGGAGTGCCACCCATCGGATCCGCCTCCAGGAAGATAAGCCCTTCCGAGAGAGGGTCAGGTGGGTCCCGCTAGCAGATCTGGAGGATCTGAGGGAACAACTTGCAGAACTCAAGAGGACTGGTGTGATACGGGAGTCCAGAAGCCCCTATGCCTCTCCCATAGTGGTGGTCCGAAAGAAGAATGGATCATTGAGGCTCTGTATCGACTACAGGACTCTCAACAGGAGAACCATACCTGACCAATACACCACTCCGAGGATAGAGGATGCCCTACAGAGCTTGTCTGGAGCCAAATGATTCAGCGTTATGGATCTCAAGAGTGGGTACTATCAGATTCCGATGCACCCAACAGACAAGGAGAAGACAGCTTTCATAACCCCAGTGGGGTTCTTTGAATTCGACCGGATGCCCCAAGGTCTGTCTGGAGCCCCAGCTACTTTCCAACGCCTCATGGAGAAGACAGTAGGGGACATGAACTTGATCGAAGTCCTTGTATACCTGGACGATGTCATTGTCTTTGGGAGAACCTTGGAGGAACATGAAGAGAGGCTGGAAAAAGTGTTGAGAAGACTCAGTGAGGAAGGACTTAAGCTTTCACCTGAGAAGTGTCGGTTCTACCAGTCTTCTGTGAACTATCTGGGGCACATAGTGTCTGAAGAAGGGGTGGCCACAGACCCTGAGAAATTGGAGGCAGTTACCTCCTGGCCACGGCCCACCACAGTAACAGAACTCAGATCCTTCTTGGGCTTCTGCTCCTACTACAGGAGGTTTGTGGAGGGATTTGCCCGAATTGCTAGACCATTGAATGAGTTGCTCAAGACTGAAGGAGAAGAGGATGGCTCGGGGCCCAGGAGGCCAGGAGAGTCCATCAGAGATCAGTGGAATCAGAAGTGTGAAGAGGCTTTCCAGGAATTGAAGAGGAGCCTGACCACTGCACCAGTCTTGGCCTACGCAGACCCAACCAAACCCTATGAACTGCACGTGGATGCTAGTCATGACGGTCTGGGAGGAGTACTTTACCAAGAACATGAGGGGCAATTGCGGCCTGTTGCCTATGTGAGTAGGAGCCTGACCCCCTCTGAGAAGAACTACCCCACTCACAAGCTGGAGTTCCTGGCCCTCAAGTGGGCGGTAGTAGACAAGCTCAAAGACTATCTGTATGGGGCAGAGTTCACTGTGAAGACCGACAACAACCCCCTTACCTACCTGTTCACCACGGCCAAGCTGGATGCCACTGGACACAGGTGGCTGGCTGCACTGTCTGGATTCAACTTCAGCCTTAAGTATAGACCAGGAGTGGGGAATCGAGACGCAGACACTCTGTCCAGAAGATCTCATTCCCCGACCATTGAAATAGAAGATTGGACCCAAGTGGCACCGAACGGGGTGCGGGCCCTTTGTCAAGGAGCTGAATTCCAAGCCCGAGGAGGCTCCAGAGCAGAGGAAATAGGAGTTACCACGGTGGGAGTCCCCAAACACTACTGTGGAGTAGCTCAATTGGAAGAGGACAACCTACCAAGACTGTCCAAGAAGGAATTGAGGTGTGACCAATTGGAAGACCCCATGGGGAGATTGGTCCTGGAGGCCTTGAAAAATCAGGATCCAAACATACTCATGCGTCAACCTTCAAAAGAAGCTCGCCTGCTGAGGAAGGAGTGGTATAGGTTGCAGTTACATCAGGGAGTGGTCTACCGAAGGGGCCCCTCTGATGACTCAGAAGATAAGTGGCAGCTGTTCCTCCCAGAGAAACATCGGGAGACTGTTCTGATTGCCTTGCATGACAATCATGGCCACCTAGGGGCTGAAAGGACCTTTCAACTTGTCAGAAGTCGGTTCTATTGGCCCTGCATGAGGTAGAGGTAGAGGAGTACTGCCACTCATGTGCGCGATGCATCCAGAGGAAGACTTTGCCCCATCAAGCTGCCCCAATGGGCCATCTACAGAGCCAAGGGCCCATGGACCTGGTGTGCATTGACTTTCTCTGCCTCGAACCCGACCTGAGTGGACTAGGAAATGTTCTGGTGATAACCGACCATTTCACCCGGTATGCCCAGGCTTTCCCCACCAAAGATCAGAAGGCCTCCACCGTGGCCAAGGTACTTATAGAGAAGTACTTTGTCCATTATGGGCTGCCACAGAGACTCCATTCAGACCAAGGGAGGGACTTCGAGAGTAAGCTGATCCGGAAGCTCTTGGATTCTTTGGGAATTAAGAAGACTCGAACTACACCTTACCATCCTCAGGGAGATGCTCAGCCGGAAAGGTTCAACCGAACCTTGCTCAACATGTTGGGGACTCTGGAAAGTGAGAAAAAGCAACATTGGAGCAAACACATAGCAGCCATAGTACATGCTTACAACTGCACCATCAGTGATGCTACAGGCTATTCCCCATATCGACTCATGTTTGGGAGAGAAGCGAGACTACCGGTGGACCTGGCCTTTGGCACCTCACTGGACCATTCCTCAGCCACATCACACAAAGGATATGTGGACAGGCTCAGACACAGCCTGAAAGTAGCATATGAACAAGCTCAAGCGGCCTCAGATCAAAGGGGAGCTCGGAATAAAAGAAATTTCGACTTGAAGGTCCGGGTACAAGACCTACAGCCCGGGGATCGAGTACTGTTGCGCAATCTGGGAGTCCCCGGAAAGCACAAACTTGCAGACAGATGGAGATCTGAACCCTATGTCATCTGCAGGAAGTTGCCGGGCCTACCTGTCTACAAGGTGAAGCCAGAGGGAAAGGTAGGCCCACTGAAGACATGGCATCGAAACCACCTGCTCCCACTTGCGGAGGCAGTTAGAATACCTTCCGTGGGAGACTCCCCTGCACCGGCCTCTATCTTGGATACTCCTAGGCCGCACACTCGGTCACAGACCTCCCGAGCTGGAAATGGAGAAGCCTCCCAACTTAGTGGAGATGAAGAAGGAGAGCTTGATTGGCTGTGGTCTTCCCCAACTCCAGGAACTTCTATCATAGATCTTCCAGTCACCCAAGATACCACAGATGAAACACTGAACCCAGAGACTACAGAGTTCATCCCTTTCAGTCCTTCAGCAGATTACTGGGAAGATGCCCATGATAGTTGCTCCGAGGAAGAGGAGCCTGTGACGCCAGAGCCAGAGATTCCAGGAGAGCAAAGAGCTCGAAGAGTCATTCGACCTCCTAAGAAGCTGACCTACCCCCAGATGGGGAACAGTTCGGAAGACTCTGTGGTCACTGCTAGGAGAAATGCTGAGATTCCGGATCCCTCCACTGTCCATTTGGTGGAGGGCAACCCCAGCTCACTCTCTGGCACAGTTAGGCAGGCCACCCATGATAATGTGACCTGTGGGCAAGGGAATTCCACCCCTCAGTTATGGTGGGAATCCCCTATCCCAACATCGTTTTCAGAATGGTCCAATGTTATATATAGTTGTTGCTAAAATTTATCTTTGGGGACCAAAGAGTTTAAGTGGGGGGAGTGTGTAGCGGGGTATTCCCCTATATTGGGAAGAAACTACATTACCCATAACCCCATTCTTTAGATGTTCCACCGCAGAGACTCATGGGAGGGGTTATAAAAGGAGGAGGCGAGGCCGGGCTCGGCCTCTTTGGGGACACGAGACTTCACAGACGGATCCTCCTGTGCGGATGTGTCGGAGTGCAAGGCCTGAAGCCTGAGGCCTTGCTCTGCACCAAAGAGCCTTCCACCCTCCCCTCTGCGAGCCTGGGTGGCATCTGACTTTGTGAGCTACAGCCTTGTCGGATCGGGGGCCTGATCGTTGGAGAGATCGAGTGTGTGTGACACGGCTGGTGGAGGTTTCCCGGACTGGATCCGTAGTCCGGCGGGTGAGAGGGCGTAAGCCCAGCTAAGATACTGTTACTGTATATAGGCCTATAGACTGCCGTGGCCTACAAGTTATTTTCATACCCCTTGGATTACAAAGTTATACTCTGTTTAAAGTGCACCACCATTACAGACCTGCCGGTGAAGAAAGAAGGACTAAGCTAAATATTAGAACCAGGCCTGGTGGGGATTCTAGCGTGTTTGATTACTGCGCCATAGGGCACTTAGTTAACGGTCGCCCGTATGCCGCACCTGTAGCGTGTGTTACTATATAGTGTGTTAGAGTGGCAGGACGCTGCCCTTAGGAGTGATTATCTTGAACTGTGATTACTGTTACCCCTTTATCCATATTGAGAAAAATTAGTAAAACACTTTACCTATTACAATTCATTACTGTGTCCTTGCTTAGTTATTCTATTGCATAGGACATATCATTGATTGTTAGTACTAGCTGTGCCAGAAGGGGGTAGAGCCTATTGCCGGGGGTTGGCGGAGCTGCACTCAGGGCCCAAATCTAATTCTGCGGCCTCCTTAGTTGGAGGTATCGCTACACCTCCTTTTCTGACAGTCCCATCCGGAACTGTTGGCTCCTCCTGCCTTCGGTTGCCTCCTGTAGCAAGCCAGGTGCTAAAGATGCACCCATGTGTGCATGCTCCTGTTGGGTCCCCAGTAGGGCTGTATGTCTGTGTTTCCATAGACATACATGACCCTAGTAAGTCACTCCCCCTTAAAGGAGTTTGACTGCCATCAATTACTCCTGGGAAAGCAAGAAGTGAAGGGAGCTGTGACATGAGGCCAGGTAAGTGTTGAGGGACGGGGGGTGGCTTACCTCCTTTTCTGACAGTCCCAGCCGGAATGTATGGCTGCCATCAATTACTCCTGTGAAAGCAATAAGTGAAGGGAGTGGTGACATCGCTGAAGCGGTGACATGAGGCCAGGTAAGTGTTTAGGAATTGGGGGGGGGGGGGTAAGTGGGGCATACTTTACTTTAATGTACAGAATGCATTTAGATAAAAAATGTTTAGACCAAGGGTCTCCAAACTTTCCAAACAAGGGGCCAGTTTACTGTCCTTCAGACTTTAGGAGGGCCAGACTGTGGCCATCGCGAGTAGAAAATGTCCCAGCATCAGTTGTTGTAAACAATGCCTCATCATTGATGCCATTGTACACCATTTGTTGTTGTCATTGGTAGGAATAGTGCCCTATTGTTGGTGTCGTTGGTAGGAATAGTGCCCTATTGTTGGTGTCGTTGGTAGGAATAGTGCCCTGTCATTGGTGTCATTGGGAGGAATCGAGCCCCATCGTTGGTGTCATTGGGAGGAATTATACCCCATCACTGGTTTCATTGGGAAGAATTGGGCCCCATCACTGGTGTCATTGGAGGAATTGTGCCCCATTACTGGTTTCATTGGGAGGAATTGTGCCCCATCACTGGTATCATTGGAAGGACTTGTGCCCCATCATTGGTGCCATTGGGAGGAATTGTTCCCCATCATAAGTGTCATTTGCCTCCATTATTGGTGTCATTGGGAGGAATTGTGCCCCATTGTTTGGTGTCATTGGAAGGAATTGTGCCCCTTCATTGGTGTCGGTGAATAAAAGTAGTGCCCCAAGGGCCAGATAAAAGCAAGCATCTGGCCCCTGGGCCACAGTTTGGAGATCACTGGTTTAGACTTTAAAACTATGTGCAGGGGGAGTGGTTGGGGCAGTGAAAACATTGCTCAACCACTACAAGTGCAAGCCTTGCCTTACACTTTCACCAAATATGAAAAAAGATGAACAGATCTGAGATGGGATTAGGCAAATAGTGGCATGGTTGAAAGATATTCCAGTGTAAGTTTTTAACATATCTCTAGGTATGTCTGGTCAGAAAACACTATAGAATGAATGTGATTATTGCCAACAATCTGAAACAGGAAATACTTTTCCTGCAAATGCCTGTAAGGTTTGTTTAGCAAATATAATCCCTATCACAAAAAATGCAAACTTGTACTTTGATTAAGGGCAGACTTAAATATGGCAATTTGACCATTTCTGTTCGGTATTTTTAGAGTTATTTAAAAAAGTATGCTTTCCTCAAGAAAGTGAAGAACATGCAGAATTATCTACGAGTATGACAATGCTGCCAAGTCTGCAGGAAGCACTGTAGCAGTCTCCATTTCAGTGAAAGACGGACCAGATGTGGGGGCTGAAGGTGAAAGACAGTAGTTCAGTTTCAAGCTGACTCAATAGTTGGCCTTTGTATACATCCTGCCAACTTAAGAGCCAATTAATGTCAGTTGTGGTGGTATTTTTGTGGTTAACAGAATTGGAAAACAAGAAAAAACATACAATTTGTTTGATTAAACAAGCCAGCAGAGCAAACCAGAAAAATATATCTTACATGCGTATCTGCAAGCTATGAAACCTAGTTTAGGGAATTTTCTTCTCTTGTTTATAGGATTATTGAAGATATAAATAATAACTATAAATGTTTCAGTCTACATGTAATTTTAAAGCAAAATTAGAAGGACAAAACAATGTAGAGATTAAATAAAAAAATATCAGTTATTTGTAGTTCTAGAACACAAGTGGTGTTTGCTCCTTCCTTTTATTTCAGTTGTGTACATTTATTTATATATTACAGGTACTTACTGTATATAGTGCCGTCAGTTTACGCAGAGCTTTACACATATATGTTGTGCATTCACATCAGTCCCTACCCTACTGCTACTCTGTGCTTTGTCCCTATAAGGTTATGCAACCGGACCTCTAACTACCAGAAGTGGCCGTCGGATGCCTAATCTGACTCTAGCCTATGCTGGTTACTGAGCCCTGAACTAAAAATAGCTAGAGAATCCCAGACCAGAAGAGACAGGGTTAACTAGACTAACAGGAACTGCATATAAACTCTACTGCAATAAGCAGTTGTATCTATTAATATACAGCAAAGTTACATAGTTACATTCAAGGGGCGTCCTCAGGTAGGGGCAAGGAGGGAAAGCGCCCCCCCCCCCTGGCATCAGGGATCAGCAAGGTGTCCAACATAGGCGTGCGCAAGGGTTGTGCCCAGGCACGCACACCCTAGTCACCCAAACGCAGCACGCATGGCGTCAGCGGGTACCGTGCGCTGGAACTCTCTCCATGTACCAGCCCCGGCACAGGAAGGAATATTGCACTGTGGGCGGCAGCCAGAAGGGCTTTTCCATATCCGATGTTAAGACAGCGCTGGTCTCTAGCATCAGGAGTCAGCACACACAAAACCCTTCCTGCTCTCCCAGCTCTGCATTTACCACAAAGGAGGGGCGGGTTATCCACAGCCCCTCAAGCCTGCAACGTGCATCAACATGAGCCTGTGCCAGGAGCCTGACCTGCCACTGTGAGTTATAGACGATTCTCTTCTGTGGGGGGAAAAGAGCTCTGTGGGGGGATTGGGTATGCATACCGGCATAGCACACGCCTGGAATCTGCACCCTGTACATAGCACACACCTGAAATCTTCACCCTGTACATAGCACACGCTTGGAATCTGCACCCTGTACATAGCACACACCGGGATTCTGCACCCTGTACATAGCACATGCCTGGATTCTGCACCCTGTACATAGCACATGCCTGGAGTCTGCACCCTGTACATAGCACATGCCTGGAATCTGCACCCTGTACATAGCACTAGGCATGAGCCGAACACCCCCCGGTTCGGTTCGCACCAGAACCTGCGAACGGACCGAAAGTTTGCGCAAACTTTAGAACCTTATTAAATACAATGGACGCGAACGTTCAAAATCAAAAGTGCTAATTATAATGGCTAATATGCAAGTTATTGTCCTAAAAAGGGTTTGGGGACCCGGGTCCTGCCCCTGGGGACATGTATCAATGCAAAAATCCGTTTTAAAAACAGACGTTTTTTCGGGAGCAGTAATTTTAATGATGCATAAAGTGAAAAAGAAAAAGTGAAATATTCCTTTAAATGTCGTACCTAGGGGGTGTCTAAAGTATGCCTGCGAAGTTGCATGTGTTTCCCGTGTTTAGAACTGTCCCTGCACAAAATTAAATTTCTAAAGGAAAAAAAGTAATTTAAAACTGCTTGCGGCTTTAATGTAATGTCTGGTCCCGGCTATATGGATGAAAATCATTGAGAAAAATGGCATGGATACATCTTGTATGGATATTAAGGGGAACCCCGCACCCAAATTAAAAAAGGGCCCTATATGCTCTGAACAGCAGTATACAGGCGGTGCAAACAAGACAGGGACTGTAGGTTTGTTCTTAAATAGAATCTGTTTGGAATTTGGAACAGGTACATTTTTTAAGTGTAGCTCGAGGAAAAAAAAATTTTTTTAAGCTTTTTGGAAAACATAGGGAAGGGTTATCACCCCTGTAACATTTGTTTTGCTGTCTGTGCACCTGTTCAGAACATTTCCCCTCACTTTCCGTCCCAATGACAAATGTTTTTTAAAAATTTGGGATTTTTATTGAAACAAGGATTGGTGATAAAGCATCAGTGGAGAGGAGACACCCTTTTCCAATATTAACTCATACAAGAGAGAATTTCCCTTCCTAGGGGTAGATTTCCTCTTGCTTCCTGTTGTCTCCTTCCGTTTGCAAGTAGAAGTCGTTTGTCAGTTGGATGTTTGAAAGTTGGGGCCTGCCGTATATACTCTGCAGAAATTTGGCCCTTAGGTGTTGGTGTTGTCACAACACTGTAAGCCCTCACAGTTACTCTTGGTGGACGCTGGAACGCCCTGTTGTGAACTATTATATCAAGAATTGTAATTACATGTCATTGTTGAACAGTGGTAGGAAAAAATGGGCCTTTGGTAGTGGTGGTGGTGCTGGTGCCACAACAATGTAAATCTTACTCTTACTCTTTAATCTTTACTTTACTCTTACTCAGTTACTCTTGGTGGGCGCAGGAATGGGCCCAGCTGTGAAATATTAGATCAAGAATTGTAATCACATGCCCCTGTTGAACAGGGGCAGAAAAAATGTGCCTTTGGTGGTGGTGGTGGTGGTGGTGGTGCTGGTGCCACAACACTGTAAGTCCTCACAGTTACTCTTGGTGGGAGCAGGAATGGGCCCAACTGTGAAATATTAGATCAAGAATTGTAATCACATGCCCTTGTTGAACAGGGGCATAAAAATTGTGCCTTAGGCACTGGTGCCACAATACTACAACCCCTCACAGATACTGTACTTGGAGCGCAGCAATGAGCCCTGTTGCAAATTATTGCATCAAAAATTGTAATTACATGCCCCTGTTCAACAGGGGCAGAAAAATTGGGCCTTAGGCACTGGTGCTGGTGCCACAACACTGCAACCCTTCACAGGTAATGTACTTGGAGCGCAGCAATGAGCCCTGCTGCAAAGTATTGCATCAAAAATTGAATTTACACGCTCCTGTTGAACAGGGGCTGAAAAATTGGGCCTTAGTGCTGGTGCCACAACACTGCAAACCCTCACAGATACTGTAGTTGGAGCACAGCAATGAGCCCTGCTGCAAAGCATTGCATCAAAATTTTTAAATACACGCCCCTGTTAAACAGGGGCTGAAAAATTGGGCCTTAGCCACTGGTGGCGGTGCCCAGAACCAAAAATGTTCTTTCAAGATATCAGCATGATCATTGAGGACGAAGAGGATAGTCACTCAGCATAACAGGATAGTCACTCAGCATCAGCATAGGCAGTCTTGAAGGGATCTGACATTTAAAAAAAAAATATGTGGTTACATCAGCATCAGGTGCTTGGTAGCTGATCCAAGACTGATTCATTTTTATGAAGGTCAGTCAATCGACCGAGTCGGTGGACAGGCGCACCCTGTGATCGGTTACAAAGCCTCCAGCAGCACTGAATGTGCGTTCCGAAAGAACGCTGGATGCAGGACAGGCCAGTACCTCAATTGCATACTGTGCAAGCTCTGGCCAGTAATTCATCCTCAAGACCCAGTAACCCAGAGGATTTTCGGTGGGAAAAGTGTCCAAGTCTGATCTTGCCCCTAGGTATTCCTGCACCATGTAAATCAGACACTGGCGAAGGTTGCTGGAAGCGATCATACCTCAGGGCTGTGTACTAAAAAATTGTCTGAAAGCATCGGTCAGACGGCCACCTTCTCCACCGCTCCTTCTTTGACTGACCGGAGCCTCAGCAACACGTTGTCCAGGACCAGGAATTTGTAACCTCCCAGTCTCTGGGAACGTGTTGCACAGACCTTTCTGCAAGGCCTCCTGAAGATACTTCATCCTCTGCTCCCTCTGCGACGGCAACATAAGGTCCGCAACCTTACCCTTGTAACGTGGATCAAGGAGGGTTGCCAGCCAGTAATGATCCCTCTCCTTGATTGCACAGGCTTTGCAGGATCAGGGAGGCCATGCAGCATAGGTTTGCTGAGGCATTCGGTGCAGAGTCCTCTGGGTCACTCAGGACGACTTGATACGCAGCCACCCCATCCCTTGAAGACTGCTGCTGATGCTGAGTGCTAGGCTCCACCTCCATGCTGACACAATAATCCTCCTACTCCTCCTCCTTCTCCTCTTCCTGTGTGATAGCCGGGCCAGCAGGAACACTGTCTGGATAAAGGGGGCCTTGAGAGGTAAGGAAGTCCTCCTCTTCCTGCCTCTGTTCTGCCTTAAGTGCCCTGTCCATTATTCCACGCAGCGTGTGCTCCAACAGGTGGACAAGAGGGACAGTGTCACTGATGCATGCACTGTCACTGCTCACCATCCTCATGGCCTCCTCAAATGGTGCCAGGACAGTGCATGCATCCCTGATCATGGCCCACTGGTGTGGAGAAAAAAAACAAGCTCCCCTGACATTGTCCTGGTGCCATATTGCAACAGATACTCATTGATGGTCCTCTGCTGTGTGTGCAGCCGCTGCAGCATAGCCAATGTAGAGTTCTACCTGATGGGCATGTCACAGATTAGGCGGTTCATGGGCAGGTTGTAATCCTTTTGCAGGTCAGCCAGCCGAGCACTGGCATTATATGACCGGCGGAAATGCCCACAGAGTTTCCTGGCCTGCTTCAGGGCCACCTTTAAGCCCGGGTACCTGCCCAAGAACTGCTGCACCACCAAGTTAAGGACGTGAGCCAAACAGGGCACATGGGTCAGTTGTCCCTGTCGGAGGGCGGAGAGGAGGTTGGTGCCATTGTCGGAAGCCACCTTTCCTGGCTTAAGCTGGCGTGGTTTCAACCACCTCTGAGCCTGCCCCTGCAGAGCTGACAGAATCTCTGCCCCAGTGTGGCTCCTGTCCCCCAAGCACACCAGCTCAAGCACCACATGGCATCTTTTTGCCTGCGTACTTGCGTAGCCCCTTTAACGCCTACGGAGCACCGCTGGTTCCGAGGACAAAGCACAGGTAGAGGCCATGGAGGAAGAAGAAGAGGAGGGGGTTTGGAGGAGAGAGGTGTGTTAGAATCACCAGTAGTAACATTTTGGAGACGTGGTGGCGGAACAACCTCCAACACTACTGCACCTTGTCCTGCATCCTTCCCAGCTGCCAGCAGAGTCACCCAATGCGCCGTGAAATATAGGTAATGTCCCTGTCCATGCCTGCTGGACCATGAGTCAGTGGTAATATGTACCTTACCACTGACTGCCCTGTCCAGCGAGGCCAAGACATTGCCTTCCACATGCTGGTAGAGAGACGGAATCGCCTTCCGTGAGAAAAAGTGGCGTTTGGGAACCTGCCACTGAGGAACCGCACATTCCACAAACAAAAGGGGCAGAGTCTACCAACTGAAAAGGCAGAAGTTGAAGTTCTAGCAATTTAGCCAAGCTAGCATTCAACTGCTGGGCATGTGGATGCCTGGGAGCGAACTTTTTTCGGCGGTGCAGCAGCTGGGGCAGGGAAATTTTCCTGGTACAATCGGACGTCGGTGTACCAATAGCAGATTGTCCGCAAGTACTTGGCTGTGACACACCTAATTCTACACCTTCATTCCTCTCAGTGCAGGTTTCAGAGAGGACGGAAGGTATAGTGGGGTTGGAGATCCCAGCTTATGAGGAGCAAGGAGAGGTGCGCTTTGTTCTTTGGTGTGGGTCTTTTAGGTAAGCTTGCCAACGGACTGCATGGCAGAGACAACGCGCAGAGACAGCAGCGCCCTGCGCATGCGTAGCTCTGCGGTGTGATGCAGTCGGTGTGCTGCCCTTAAGCTGGCCCCTGGAGGGCATCCTGCCTCATTGGAGATGTGCCTCCTCCTCCTCTCTCCTATCAGGCACCCACGTGGAGTCAGTGACCTCATCATCCCCTCCCTCCTCATCACTGGAGCAGATCTGGCAGTATGCTGCAGCTGGGGGAACATGACTGCCAGATAGCTGTCCTTGTTGGGCACCCCCTCTCTCTGGGCTCACGTTACTACCCCCTCTCTCTGGGCTCACGTTACTGCCTTCCTCCAGCTGGGTTCCATCATCGGAGCCTTCAAAATGCTGGGCATCCTCCAGGAGCATGTACCCAACACTGTGCTCAAACAGTTCAGGGGACTCCTCAAGAGGACATGGTGGGGCTAGGGAAGGAGTGACTGATGCCATTGAGCTGAGTGAAGAGGCCGCTTTGGCAGCTGCTTTGCCAGACAAAGTACCCTGAGCCTGGGTGAGAGAGGATGAGGAGGATGAGGACGGCTTGGTCATCCACTCTACCAAGTCTTGGGCAAGTTGCAGTTCAACATGACCAGCTGCCGAAAAGAAGGACAAGCGTGTCCCACGGCCACGTGCTGATGAGGATGCACTGTGTCCACGACCAGCAGCACTGTTGCCTCTAGACACAGAGCCTGCTTGCCCTCTTTTATTACCTCGTGACTGTCTGCCTCTCCTCGTTTGCCTTCCAGACATACTAATGGCCTGCAGTGAGATGTAGCTGCACAAAGGTGGGATGTATATATATATATATATATATATATATATATATATATATATATATATATCTGTACTGATAATGCAGCTATCAGAATCAACTGCCTGCTGTGGTATTAATATGGGGAAAGCAGCAATTGTCTTCAGTTAGTTTTAGGTGAAAACTGTGGAGAGAGGGACACAGTACACTAACTGAAAATACTTGCAGCTCTCTGCCTGTGGTTTAATTATGAGAACACCACTATTAGTCACTAACGGTATTCAGGTAAGCTTTAGGTGAACGCTATGCAAAGCACACAGTACACTAAGTGAAACACTGACTGTCTGCTGCTAGCACAATCACCTGCCTGCCTGTCACAGTATAGAGAATAACAGGAACGGATCTAGCTAAACTGTATATAGCTAAACTGTATAAATATATATACAACACCTAGGATGCATATATATCCTCTACACACTGTAACTGCAGCTAACTGACTCGCCTACCTGCTCTATCTAACTCAATATAAATGACACTGTCTGTCTCTGTAATCTCTCATTAAACAACTCCAACACACTACACAAGACCGCCAAGCCGGCGGCCTTATATAGTGTGGGGCGTGTACTAAACCCCCTGAGACATAATTGGCCAAAGCCACCCTGTGCATGCTTGGCCAATCATCAGCCAGAAATGCACTGCGATGCCGCAGTGAATTATGGGCCGTGAAGCGCCACTCGAATTTGGTGCGAACGGCCCATAATGTTCGCAATTTAGCGAACAGCCGATGTTCGAGATGAACATGGGTTCGATTCGAACACGAAGCTCGTCCCTACATAGCACATGCCTGGAATAATGTCTGCCATTTCCCCTTTAAAAATAAGTACTTGCAAGTAAGCTCCTCTTCTTCATGACATTATCAAATGAGGGCGGAGCATGGGTAACCTGAAAATGATGCCCCCCCCTGAAAAAAGTTCTACGGACGCCCATGATTACATAGTTAGTCTGGTTGAAAAAAGACACAAATCCATCCAGTTCATCCAATAAAAAAGGGAGAAAAAAAGCATACACTCCTATATACACAATCCTACACCCACAGTTGACCCAGAGGTAGGCAAAAAAAAACAAAGCATGAAACAATTAGCTACAGCAGGGGAAAAAATTCCTTCCTGACAGTGGCGGCTGCTATCCATGCGTCCATTCTATCCATGCGTCCAGCCCCCTAATCTACATGCAGGGCGCCGGATGCATGGATTTCAATGAGGTTTTTCTTTTTTTAAGCACGTGACTACAGCCTGAGTTCTGATTCTCCTCCCGGCAAATCCGGAAAGCAGTTTCTGTGACCCGATTGGCCGGGGAGTCATTCTGTTTGCCTGGGAGGAGAATCAAAGGCCCGGCACTTCATTCCCCCCTGACTTCAAAGGTAATGCCCTTATCGCCGCCGTCCCATCCGTCTCCCATGTGTGGTGGGGAGTTCAATCGCTGCATTCACGTTCGTCTCCTGGGGGCGTGCGATCGCCGCATTCTCAGTTGTCTCTCATCGGGGGGGGGGGTCGGTGTTAGTTTTAGGCCCCCTCAATATATTAAGCTCCAGCCACCACTGCTTCCTGATTCCCCAAGAGGCAGTCTGATATTCCCTAGATCAACTTTACCTATAAATGTTAGTATCCAGTTACATTATGTACATTAAGGAAAGAATCCAGGCCTTTTTAAAGCAATCCACTGAGCTGGACAGACTTAGCTCTTGAGGGAGACTATTCCACATTTTTACAGCTCTTACTGTGAAGAAACCTTTCTGTATTTGGAGATTAAATCTCTTTTCCTCCAGACGTAAAGAGTGGCCCCTTGTCCTCTGTGATGATGTTAAAGTGAATAACTCAACACCAAGCTCACTATATGGACTAATTATGTATTTATACATGTTAATCATTACCCCCCAATAATCTCATATTCTCAAGAGAGAGTAAATTCAGTTCCTCTAATCGTTCCTCATAGCTGAGCTCCTCCATGCCTCTTCATCAGTTTGGTTGCCCTTCTCTGCACTTTCTCCAGTTCCCTGATATCCTTTTTGTGAATTGGTGCCCAAAACTGAACTGCATATTCCAGATGAGGTCGTACTACTGATTTCTACAGGGGCACAAATATCTCTCTCTCTCTCTCTCTGCTGACCATACCTCTTTTATTTCAAGAAAGGACTTTTCTTGCTTTGGAAACTGCAGCTTGACATTGCGTGCCATTATTAGGCTTACGATCTACCAAAACACCCAGATCCTTCTTCACCATTGATTCCCCCAGTTGTACTCCTCCTAGTATGTAAGATGCATGCATATTCTTAGCCCCCAAGTGCATAACTTTACATTTAGCAACTTTAAACCTCATCTGCCACATAGTCGCCCAATTAAACAGTGGATTGAGGTCATCTTGTAAGTTGGAGACATCCTGTAAGGACATTATTCCACTGCACAGCTTGGTGTCTGCAAAGACTGAAATCGTACTTTTAATCCCAGACCCTATATCATTTATAAAGATATTAAAAAGTAAGGGTCCCAACACTGAACCTTAGACCATTCAGAGTATGAATAATTAACCACTACTCTGAATCATTTTTCTATTTACAAACAGATTTTTCCAAGCCTGTAAACTATACCTTACACATTTGCCATGTGTGGGGAACTGTGTTAAACGCTTTTGCAAAATCCAAGTATACACATCCACAGCCACCCCTCTTTCCAAGGTTTTACTTACCTCTTCATTAAAAGAAATCAGATTTGTTTGACAACTTCTGTCTTTCATGAATCCATGCTGTCTGTTGCTTGTAATATTTTGTATTTCCAGCAAGAACTCATCAATGTGGTCTTTTATTAAACTCTCCAATATCTTCCTGACAATATAAGTTAAACTAATAGGTCTATAGTTACTTGGTAAAGACTTTGATCCCTTTTTAAACATTGGCACCACATTGACCTTATGCCAATCCAGTGGTACTATTCCAGTCATTAATGAGTGCCTAAAAATTAGAAACAATGGCTTTGAAATGACAGAGTTCAATTCTTTTAGGGTCCATGGGTGTATGCCATCTGGTCCAGGTGCTTTTTTCACCTTTATTCTTTCTAAATATTTCTGGACCATATCAATTTTGAGCCATTGTGGATAATTTGGGGCTGTGTCAATACTGTCCCCATTATGGACATGGGCTCCCCAATGCTCCTTTGTATACACAGAGCTGAAGAAGGTATTTAATACATTTGCCTTCTCTTCGTCCCTAGTCACCCACTCTAGATTATTTTGTAAAGGGCCTACATGCTCAGACATGACCTTTCTACTATTAACCACTTGAAGCCCAGGCCAATTCTGACACTTCGCTCCTACATGTAAAAATCATAATTTTTTGCTAGAAAATTACATAGAACCCCCAAACACTATATATGTTTTTTAGCAGTGACCCTAGAGAATACAATGGCGGTCATTGCAACTTTTTATCTCGCACGGTATTTGTGCAGCAATTTTTTAAACGCCATTTGTGGAAAAAAACTGTTTCATGCTTAAAAAAAAAAGTTAGCCCAATTTTTTTTCAAGATGAAGTTATGCCGAGTAAATAGATACCTAACATGTCATTCTTCAAAATTGCACACGCTTGTGGAATGGCACCAAACTTTGGTACTTAAAAATCCCCATAGGCGACGCTTTAATTTTTTTTAGTGGTTACATGTTTTCAGTTACAGAGGAGGTCTGGGGCTAGAATTATTGCTCTTGCTCTAACGTTCACGGCGACACCTCACATGTGTGGTTTGAACACCGTTTTCATATGTGGGCCGGACTTAAGTATGCGTTCGCTTCTGCGTGCGAGCACACGGGGACAGGGGCACTTTAAAAAAAATGTAATTATTGTTAATTTTACTTAATTTTTTTATTTTGACACAAAAAAAAAAAAAAATTTGATCACTTTTATTCCTATTACAAAGAATGTAAACATCCCTTGTAATAGGAATATGACATGACAGGACCTCTTTACAGTGAGATATGGGGTCAAAAAGACCCCACATCTCACCACTAGGCTGGGTAGCTTAAAAAAATCGATCACAGCCGAAGTGGCGCCGTTTTTTTTAATGCAGAGGCCGGGCGTGACGTCATAACATCGAGCCCGGCCTCCGACGATCATAGAGACTCCGGTGGCCATCTGGTCCGCCGGAAATCTCTATGATCACAATCTGGGGCCTGACGGATCCTGTCTACGACTCACCGATCGCATCGGTGAGTCAGGAGAAGCACCGTAGGGCGGCGGGAGGGGGGACGTCCCCTTTTGCCGTCCGTAAGAATGATCAAGTGGCGGAACAGCCGCTATGATCATTCTTATGGTGAAGGGAATCACTGGCTGAAAACGGAAATATCTGAATGATGCCTGTAGCTGCAGGCAACATTCAGATATACCACCACAAAGTCCAGGATGTCATATGACAGCCTCTGGGCGCCAAGTGGTTAATATATTTGAATAATTTTTTGGGGTTTGTCCTACTATTTTTTCCAATCTGTCGTTTGTTTTGAATTTTTGTGGCCTTGATTTCCTTTTTACATATTCTGTTATATTATTTGTAACATTTAAACAATGATAGTGTTCCTTCATTGTTATATTTTCTAAAAGCTCTTTTCTTATTACTTATAGCTTTTTTAACTTTGGCAAAGTGACCACTACACACATACACACTTTATCAAATACCGAACTATCTCATATAGTGCATGTGAACAGATATACTTCTTTAACCTGTTGTTAAATATATATATTTATACACCTAGAAGCTATGGGCAACACAAGCAAACTATTATCATAGGAACACTTGCCAAATAACCCCTGCTTCTGGTCTGGAATAGCAACATGTAGTCTCAGCTCCTCTCTCCCTCTCTACACTTTCTTTTTTCTGAGTTTTTTAAGACAGTCTCGCAGGGACAGGAAGTTCTGATACATAATTACATATAACCCTAGCTAGGTTATTCACAAATACAATCAATAGAGGACAGCAGAACCCTACACTATATATAGAGGAATAAAGAGTGCCATGGAAAAATACGTCACAAAGGATGCCAGTGCTCCATTAAGCCCTCTGTCATTTGGATTGATAACCAATTAATATTGTCTGAACTACTCTTTGAGCCATGCCTTTATTTCCAATGAGCATTGTGATACATTCTTTAATTTAACAGCTTGTACCCTTTCATGGCAACACCCTTCTCAGTAGTAATGAAAACATGATCCAGTATGCAGAGAGTGAGACATAAGTATAGATGTATAGGGGGTCTTGTTGGGGTGGGAATCATTCCCTTGTCATTTTAATTGTTCAGCCAGCACTAAATAAAGTGGGTTGGACATGAAACAGGACAGCACAGATAGAAGCCACTTAAAGATATACTAAAGTCTCCTTTTTTTATTTAAAAATAACAAACATCTTATGCTTACTTGCTCTTTGCAGTGGTTTTGCACAGAGCAGCCTGGATCCTCCTCTTCTTGGGTCCCTCTTTGGCCCTCCTGGCCCCTCTCTCCTGCCGAGTGCCCCCACAGCAAGCAGCTTGCTATGGGGGCACCCAAGCAAAGCTGCAGCTCTGTGTGCCCCTTCAGACACAGAGCCACAGTTTGGCCCTGCCCCCTCTCTCTCATCATCTCTCTAGCACTTATGGGTATGGTGAGCATGTGATTCACCCATGGTGCCTCATGATTGGACTTGTGTTGTTATACTGTATGGTAGTAAGAAAGAAGTCCAGCCTCCTGTGTAAGATCCGACAAGTCAGTTTGGATCTAACACAGGGCTTTTCCCAGACCTGTCAGCTTAATGTAGAAACATTTAAGGCACACAAGTTTAGTATAGGCTGCTGTGAAAGGGCAAGGGTGGGGGTAAGGATTAAGTGAACATATACTTTAACTTTGTTCTGCATGGGCATAGAAAAAAGCTTGTTGAAGTTTGTCAATTTAAGAGTGTTTCATGTAAAGCTGCTTTTGACCTATGTGACATTCTGGAGGGCCTTTGCATGAGGATTATATTTGCTATGGTTACCAGTTGCATACAGATTCTAATGTGAATAACAATCATGATTTTGTCAGATTTTTGGGCTGTTATAAAAAAATGCCTTGATCAGCAAAGATACCTATGATGGGAGACAATATCCCTGTTCTTAAACCCTATGTATATTACACAGAGAATCATCAACATTGTATGTATACAATAACACAAGGCAAGGCATAACTACATGCATACATAACTGCTTCACACTTGCCTTTTTGTGCCTTAAAAGTAGATCTAAACCCAAACTTTTATAAAATTTCACATGTGATAACTTTTTCAAAAGTTATCTAGCCTGATGACATAGCATGCATGCGATGAACGCACACTCCTCCCCGCCCTCTCTCCAACCGGAAGTGACGTACATCACTGTCTGTGAGCCGTCCTGAGTGTCTGAAAGCGCTGGGAACCACTGGCGTCCCTGGACCCATCAGCTGCGTCTTCACCAGTGAGAAGATCGTCTTTCCCACAAGCAGATGAACCACATTATTAATATCACATGCGCTGACATCTCATACATCTTGTGAGTTACCAATTGTCTTTTATGGAATTAAATGTCTTAATAATGCTGCACTTAGATGGCGCTGCTCTCCTTCTGTCTTTCAAAAGCTATATGCATTCTCTTAAATCTAAAGCTATCATTATAAATACACTTTGTAATCCTGTCATTAAGTTCCTTTTTCAGGTTCCTGTTATTGAGGGACAACTGTCTATCAAATGTATTCATACTGTATGGTTGATACCACAAATGGATGTGCTGACACATGTAGCGGGTATTTAAATTTAAGGGAAGCATCTGGGTGGTAGTGTAACCCAGATGCACTGATTATTGTTTATGGAGGACTCTGGTGGTGTGGGGTTCACTGGGGTCCCAGGGTGGCGCTGTATTCCTGGGCCGGGGGTTGAACCCTCACTGCAAGACTGTACTCTTTTTGTCCCTTTCTGGCGGTTGTACAGCGGGGCGGGGAACCTGCTGTGATGCTGGGGAGAGGAGATAAAAGGGGGCGGACGCCCTGAGCACGGGGTTCAGAGTCGGAGGACACCGCCGCGCCCAGGCACCTTCCGCCTCGGTGTGGGCATTCCAGAGTTCCGGGCCCAGGTGCCCTTGACCTGGCCGGAGCGGGAGATGGAGTCCATCCCAGGCACCTTTAGACCTGGGGTGAGGTACTATTGAGGAGGCCTGGGACCCAGTACCTTTGACTGGGTTCCGCAAGGGTGGAGGAGTCCGAGGGGCCCTAAGGTGTTGGGCGCCTGAATCTGAGACGAGGAGGCCGGGAAGTGTAACCCTTCCTAACAGCCCGGTGCAGCATTTGCCAGTGACGGTGGGGCCTCCGGTAACTCTCTCGGAAGGATGTCTTCCCTCTGACTGGGGCCATAGCTTAAAGAAGGTAACTCCTATTTCATGTTCGTCACAGTTGCTGGTAGAGACTCAGAAAAGGAAAGAAGTACATTCACAGTCACTGTGCGCCATAACCGTTGTTGATATCTCAATGGTTTAGTTTGATTAAGGATTGTGCCTTGACCTACTCCCCACCTATACTGAACTGTTCGTTGGTCACAACCTGTCTGTGCTAAGTGATGATTTATTGCTACAAAAGAATAAATAAGAGTTGGAGCTTTTCAGTGGTGTGGAACTCTGGTTACTGGGAGCAAAGGGGGGTCAGTCAGAGGAAGGGCTTGACCTTGGGTTAAACACACGACCCAATGGTGAAATACGTTTGGGCCTTCACCTCTATCTAAAAGAGGACATGGGCCGTGGTGGAGCTCATCCCTCCCCCCAGGTTTCCCCCTAGACAAGACAGCAAGCCGAGAAGAAGAAGGGGAGAGAGGGGTGAGCCCGCTACACACACATTGCACAGGCATGGTCCATTGTTGTCCCTCATAAAATCAGTTCAGAGCATTGATATGTAGACAATAGGTGGCTGAAAGAGGCTGAAGGAAATCAGCAGCACAGAGATGAAGAAAACGTTGGAAAATTATGATTTAAAAAAAACAAAACATAGTAAATTGTTTATGATGCACAGTGGTTTAAAGTGCTACTAAAGTCTTGTTTTTAAATGAAAGAAAATAACAAACATGTTATACTTACCTGCTCTGTGCAGTGATTTTGCACAGAGCAGCCCCAATCCTCCACTTCTCGGGTTCCTCACCGGCGCTCCTGGCCCCTCCCTCCTGCTGAGTGCCCCCACAGCAAACAGCTTGCTATGGGGAAACCTTTTGCTGAGTCGCTGCACCGTGCGTCCATTCAGACACGGAGCTGTGATTCAGCTCTGCCCCCTCTCTTCTCCTTGGCTCACTGACTCACTTGATTGACAGCAGCGGTCAGCAATGGCACCCGCTGTGTGTCTCAGCCAATCAGGAAGGAGAGTCCCGGACAGCAGAGTCTCTCGTGCAACATCGTTGGATTGAGATGGGGCTCAGGTAAGTATTAGGGGGTTGAGGAGGGCTGAAGGTTTTTTTATCTTAATGGATAGAATGCCTTTAGAACCACTTTAACAAAAGGAATGTCAGTTAAGGTTCAGATATACTTTAATAAATAAGACTTGTTACGCAAACACAACTAAATAAGCATTGCATATTGCCTGGTGAAGGGGATAACAATAACAAATAGTTTATGTTTATGACTACGTTTTACCTCCTGGGCTTGGTGCCATTTTTTTTTAAATTATATCTGCAAATAAGTAAATACAATTCAATAAAGTTCTCAGATTAGGATTGTGTCCTGCTTAATTCTGCATTATATACTATAGTCAGGTGGCCAACACTGTTCAACTGTCACTTTCTGAAATGCACCTTTAACTTCTAATGTGTATTAATAAGATTCAGTAAGGAGTCATTTGCATTCCTCTGAGGAAGGCTGATCTATGTCACATTATGCTAAAGCCCAGGAACCTGCCCTGAGCTCAGCATGTCCTTTCCCCATCTGCCATGTAAGTGTTTTTGCTGTTTGCATGGAGTTTTTGTAAGAGATGCAGAATCACTCAGATGCATCAAATATGCACAAATCAGTGTCACAATGCGGAGAGAAAATGACTGGATAAATAGACCATTTAAATAAAGAAGATCTCTTCCATTATGTGATTACTGGACTAGAGAAGACATGTCATTCTGGAGACACTTATGACTTCCAACACGGGCAAACAAAATGAGACAAATTAAGACTTCCATTGGTAACATTTCAAAAGTAATAAATCTAATGTACGTTCTAATATTTGCTCCAGTGAATGCTGATAATTGGCAAAAACATTACTGACTAATAAAAATGCAACCCTACCATCTATATTTTTGTAATAGTCAGTTAGATGGCTAGGATTATTTTTAATTCTCCTTTAAGCAAGGCTGACAATAGTTACATAGTTACATAGTTAGTCAGGTTGAAAAAAGACCATCTAGTTCAACCATAAAAAAAAATTAAAAAAAATATCATACAATCCCATATACTACAGCAGGGGAAAAAATTTGTTCCTGATCCCCCGAGAGGAAATCAGATTTTCCCTGGATCAACTTTACCTATAAATGTCAGTACCCAGTTATATTATATATATTTAGGAAAGAATCCAGACCTTTTTAAAGCAATCTACTGAGCTGGCCAGAACAACCTCTGGAGGGAGTCTGTTAGACATTTTCACAGCTCTTACTGTGAAGAAACCTTTCCGTATTTGGAGGTGAAATCTCTTTTCCTCTAGATGTAAAGAGTGCCCCCTTGTCTTTTGTGTTGACCATAAAGTGAATAACTCAACACCAAGTTCACTATATGGACCCCTTATATATTTGTACATGTTGATCATATCCCCCCTTAATCTCCTCTTCTCAAGAGTGAATAAATTCAGTTCCTCTAATCCTTCCTCATAGCTGAGCTCCTCCATGCCTCTTATCAGTTTGGTTGCCCTTCTCTGCACTTTCTCCATTTCCCCAATTTCCTTTTTAAGAACTGGGGCACAAAACTGAACTGCATATTCCAGATGAGGTCTTACTAATGATTTGTACAGGGGCAGAATTATATCTCTCTCTCTCTGGAGTCCATACCTCTCTTAATACAAGAAAGGACTTTGCTCGCTTTGGAAACCGCAGCTTGGCATTGCATGCCATTATTGAGCTTATGAGCTTAGTTAACACAGATAAATTAATAAGCAGTTCAAGGTAAAAAAAAGAGTGCAAATAACCCATGCCAACCAGTTAGGTACAATTGTATAGCTTCAGTAAAATTAACTCTAACGCTTCTTGCTTCTTGGACTATTTTATTAAAAAAGCCTATTGGTCAGTTGTGTTATCTTAAAGTGGATGTAAACCCTCCATATACCCAGTGAAGTGAACAGCCTCAGATGATACACAGGGATGAAACCATTCTCCCTACATAGGTTTTAAATTTATATCTGCTGTCTTCACATTTATATACTGTTTAGAAAGTTGAGATCGTGTTAAGAGATTTTCTCTTCCTGGTTAACACAGAGTGTGATGTCTGGGCATACAGCCAAGATAGCTAAAATTGCTGATTGGAGGAAAGGCACACACTCCCTCTCATCATAGGTAGAGACTCTCAGAGGTGTTTTGTAATAGGACCTGCTCTCTACTAATCTATTTTAGCAACATCCTGGACAGAAGATTCAGGCTGCATTTGTCTAAAAAGTCTGAGAATTTGACAGGAGTTATCAGGAGGAACAGTTCAGGAGAGAGCTACGGGACTTAGCTCATTGAAGAGAGATAACAAAATACTGCAGATATATGTGTCCAGCTCAAATTTCATGAATCGGGTTTTCATCCACTTTCATTTCAATCACATCACTGTACACATCATTGCAAACTATTTTGGATGATTTCCTACGGATTAAAGTTGATAGATTGCTTGCATAGTTTGAGATTTGTTGGACAGTGCACAGTTTTAGAAGTAAAATTATTGCTTGATCCTATTTCTATCAAATTGGTCACCCAAGAGTTTCATAATTAGCATTTACAGAATGCAGATAAGACATTTTTTGCAAGGTGTAAATACTGATAGAGATGAACACACAGCAGAACTAAGCTTATTCTGTGCTAACGTTACCATTATTTTAATAATACCAAAGTACTTGATAATGTACATTCTCTATTTAAAAATTGTAATTATCATATAATCTTGTGCTTAAAGCATGTTAAAATATTTGTTTCCATCTTATAAAACTTAGGATAAGATTTTAGAAAAATGGTTATCACTAAAAATACAAAGTCTGCTGAAATGCTTTGATCTGTCTAGTGCTGCAACCTATCCCCAGGAAGCATTTAGCAGAGTAAATCGGTAAATGGTTGTTACTCATCTCTTTGCCTTTTCCTATCTCTTACATAGGATTCCTAGAGGAGTCCTCCAGTGCCTTCTTCATGTATAGATAGTTAAAGATTGTAACAGCAGACACGACTATTCATATTTTGTCTTCATTCAATAGTTCCAGCTTCTCTGTGAAGAGAATGTTATATGCAACTAGAGAGTATGTGAAACATTTTGTTTTCCACTATAACCTGCTGCCTGTCACTTGCTAAGAGAAGCTTAGGCACAACCTTTTTTATTGTAACATGTACTTGCATAAGATATTTGTAATGCAACAGGGAGGGGGGGGGGCAAACTGATAAGAGTTCATGGTGGATCAGAACACTTGCAAATGTTTTAGTGATCTGTACCACACGCATTCACACCTCTATGTTGCTGTTTTGAAATTAGAAGGCTTTATTATTATTTATAACATCCCCTCTGACTGAGGCAATTGTGTATTCTTTGATGTATAATGTAGCGTTGGAAGTATTTCCAAAAATAGACCCTGAATTAAAAATAGTTTCTTAATTCCCCCCCAAAAAATTTAACTTGTCATCTTTACCCAACTTTGATGTTGGTACTGTACTAATGAGCATGGCCATCCATTGCTTCACCAAACCGGCAATTACATTTGTAATATAGCTAACCTGAGCACCTGGGTATCAACATTGTGTTAGGAATTCTCCATCTTGATTAGAGTTTTTTTAGTATATCTGATAATAGTGTTGCCTATCACCAGCATTTGTCTAGACTTTACTAGATTCCAAGTCCCATTCATACTGCAATAGTTGCCCTCTGGATACCAAGGGCATACCCTGCAGTATATGTATTAAGGTGTGTATGTTCAGAAAAATACATTTTCCCACTTTTCACTCATCCCATTCCCTAGCTTCCAATTGCAACTCAGGTATCTACATTTGGATCCTGGGTTTTCCAATCTCCCCATACCTCTTCATCAGCCTCAGCCACTCCCAGTTGATAAGCCCCCTCACATCTATCATGGAAATATTTATTCTTGAATTGCTATTAGAGTAGTCCCTACGGTGCACAGGTTGCACACATGACAGTTTATCAAATGTGGAACACATAAAATTTGACTATATATGAGCATCTTAATTAAAGTGATACTATTTTTTATTTTTTTTAAATTACAAACATTTGGGACCACCCCAATGGACAATTGGAGGCATTTTCAATTATGGGGCTTCTTTAGAAGCCTCCAGGTTCAAATAAGACTGAAAGATTCCTTTACCCCATTTGAAGCTTTGTGAATCACAACTGACAGTCCAACCTGACTTTTGTCTAAACTTTATTAACTTTTACTTGACTGTTCAACACAGATGATGCCTTACTATATTAGAGAGTGGGAGAATGAGCTTTGTAGTCGCTTCCCTGCAGACATGATTGATAAACTCACCAATTTGGTCCATACATCTTCTGTTTGTTCCAAAACACAGGAGTCTTGTTTTAAATTCCTAGCTCGTTGATATGGGGTACTGAATAAACTGTCCCTGATATACTCCCCTTCATGTCTGCACATTGCTGGAGAGGATTAATTAAATCCTTCTGGGCAGTATTATTGCTACAGTCACACAACAGCAGCTGCAGAACAACCCTCGTCCTGTATTGTTTCATTCTACCCACTTACCTGTTGGTAAATATAAACACTCTAATACCTCACCCCCTCGATGCTGGCAAAATACTCAGACCTCTACACTAGAAGCCCTCGGTGGTTCAGGCAGCAGAGGAGTGGAGGTATCAATGTCATGATAAATATTCTCAGTTTTATACAACTTAGGCAGTATGAATTGATTTCATCACCTTTGTCATATATAAACAATTGAAGCAGTACAATTCTTAAGTATAGCTGAACCAGTGAGATACTTTATTTCTGTTGTCCATATTGCTAAACTAGGGATGGTTTGGAAAGCGTTACTGTTTTTTAATTTTTTTTTTGTTTCTCAACCCTATTTCCCCAAGGGTGTCTGAGTTTTATTTTGAGTTTTGTGTTCTTTTCCCTTTTCCTTCCCCTACTTCCCCACCTCCCTTTGGAGACATTTGGTGGAGACAATTGGTTTTTGTTAATTGTTCTTTTTTTTCTGACACTGACATATTGATATACTGTTATGCTTTTCTCATATGTATAAAGATTTAAACAAAATAAATATCAAAAATGTTATACATACCTGTTCTGTGCAATGGTTTTGCACAGGGCAGCCCACAATCCTTCTCTTCTCGGGATTTCCGCTAGTCCTCCCCCCCCCCCCCCCCCTCCGCTGAGTGCCTCCATAGCAAGCTGTTTGCTGCTGAACCCCACTCCCCACTCCCTCCACAATGGCTCCCACTGCTGTCTTTGAGCCAATGAGGAAGCAGAGAGCCAGGAGAGAAGCTGATCTTGTGCACATTGCTGGATCAAGACTGGACGTAGGTAAGTATTAGGGGGGTTTGGGAGGGGGAGCTGCAAAGTGAAGTTTTTTTTTACCTTCATGCATAGAAGTAAAAAACCTTAAGGCAATTAATAACAAATATAGCTGATCCCAAAATTCAGATGATGTTAGATTTAGGTAAAATTTCATGAACTTGGATGTCTCAAACTAAATTAACTACAGTGTTATTTCTGGTCCAAAGGCTGTACCAAAGACTCCTTCTGTCTTATACCTGTGTAGCGGGTATTTGAATTTAGGGGAGGCATCTGGGTGGTAGTGTAACCCAGATGCACTGATTGTTAGGGAATCTGAGACCCTTTTGTGGTTCTTGGAGGACTCTGGTGGTGTGAGGTTCCCTGCGGCCTGCAGGTGGCGCTGTCGCCCTGGGCCGGAGCTGAACACTCACCGCAAGACTGCATTCCTTTTTGTCCTTTCCTGGCGCTGGTACAGCCGGGCGGGGAACCTGCTGTGACGCAAAGGGAGAGGAGATAAAAGGGGCGGACGCCCTGACCTTGGGGTTCAGAGTCGGAGGATGCAGCCACGCGCAGGCACCTTCAGCCTGGGTGTTGGCGTTCCGGAGTTCCGGGCCCAGGTGCCTTTGACCTGGCCGGAGCGGGAGATGGAGTCCATCCCAGGCACCTTTAGCCTAGGGTGAGGTACTAATGCGGAAGCCTGGGACTCAGTACCTTCGACTGGGTTCCGCGAGGGTGGAGGAATCCGAGGGGGCCCTAACGCCTTGGGTGCCCGTGTCTGAGATTGAGGAGGCCGGTGAGCGGAACTTCTACGGAAAGTCTGGCGCAGCATTTGCCGGTGACGGAGAGGCCTCCGGTAACTCTCTTGGACGGATGTCTTCCCTCTGACAGGGGCTGTGATAGCGAAGGTAATTCATGCTCTTGTTCTATATAGTCGGTGGCAGTGACTATACATCAGGGATGAGCCGAACACCCCCCTGTTCGGTTCGCACCAGAACCTGCGAACAGACAAAATGTTCGTGTAAACTTTAGAACCCTATTAAATACAATGGACTCGAACGTTCGAAATCTAAAGTGTTAATTATAAAGGCTAATATGCAAGTTATTGTCCTAAAAAGTGTTTGGGGACCCGGGTCCTGCCCCAGGGGATATGTATCAATGCAAAAAGAAGTTTTAAAAACGGCCGTTTTTTTGGGAGCAGTGATTTTAATAATGCTTAAAATGAAAAAATAAAAGTGAAATATTCCTTTAAATTTCGTACCTGGGGGGTGTGTATGATATGCATGTGAAGTGGCGCATGTTTCCCGTGCTTAGAACTGTCCCTGCAAAAAATGTCATTTTTGAAAGAAAAAAAGTCATTTAAAACTGACTCGCGGCTATTAATGAATTGTCGGCTCCCGGCAATACATACAAAAGTCATTGATAAAAAATAAAAAAAAAGAGTGGGTGTTCCCCAGAATTCAATTACCAGGCCCTTCAGGTCTGGAATGGATATTAAGGGGAACCCTGCCGCAAATTAAAAAAAAAATTGACGTGGGGTTCCCCCAAATATCCATTCCAGGCCCTTCAGATCTGGCATGGATTTTAAGGGGAACTCCACCCCAAATTTAAAAAAAAAATGGCGTGGAGTCCCCCTAAAAATCCATACCAGACCCCTTATCCGAGCACGCAACCTGACCGGCCGCAGGGGAAAAGGGGGGGACGAGAGAGCGGCCCCCCCTCCCTCCTGAACCGTACCAGGCCACATGCCCTCAACATGGGGAGGATGTCCCCATGTTGATGGGGACAAGGGCCTCATCCCCACAACCCTTGCCCAGTGGTTGTGGGGGTCTGCGGGCGGGGGGCTTATCGGAATCTGGAAGACCCCTTTAACAAAGGGGACCCCCAGATCCCGCCCCCCCTATTTGAATTGGTAAGGGGTACATTGTACCCCTACCATTTCACGAAGAAAGCGTAAAAAAATGTTTAAAAAAACACACAAACACCTTGAAAAAGTCCTTTATTTAAAAAATAAATAAAACATTCCAGCGGTGAAATCCAGTGTCCCGCGGCGATCCCGATGTCCAGCGCTGTCCTTCATTGGTTGTGCCTGAGCGGACCTGATGGGGAACTCCCTCTCAGTATTTTAAATGTATAGACCCGCCCCTTCTAAAGTTCCCCATCAGGTCCGCTCAGCGGACCAGATGCGGAACATGAGAAGGGGCGGGTCTATACATGTATTACCAAAGTGAGAGCAGTCCCCCATCAGGTCCGCCCCCTCGGTATGTCAGACCCGCCTACGTCATTGGCTTGAGCGGGGAACTTCCTTCACTATGTAAATTTAAATTACACAGTGAAGGAAGTTCCCCGCTCAAGCCAATGACGTAGGCGGGTCCGACATACCGAGGGAGCGGACCTGATGGGGAACTTTAGAAGGGGCGGGTCTATACATTTAAAATACTGAGAGGGAGTTCCCCATCAGGTCCGCTCAGGCACAACCAATGAAGGACAGCGCTGGACATCGGGATCGCCGCGGGACACTGGATTTCACCGCTGGAATGTTTTTTTGGTTTTTTTTTTGTTTTTTTAATAAAGGACTTTTTCAAGGTGTTTGTGTGTTTTTTTAAACATTTTTTTACGCTTTCTTCGTGAAATGGTAGGGGTACAACGTACCCCTTACCAATTCACATAGGGGGGGCCGGGATCTGGGGGTCCCCTTTGTTAAAGGGGTCTTCCAGATTCCGATAAGCCCCCCGCCCGCAGACCCCCACAACCACCGGGCAAGGGTTGTGGGGATGAGGCCCTTGTCCCCATCAACATGGGGACATCCTCCCCATGTTGAGGGCATGTGGCTTGGTACGGTTCAGGAGGGAGGGGGGGCCGCTCTCTCGTCCCCCCCTTTTCCCCTGCGGCCGGCCAGGTTGCGTGCTCGGATAAGGGGTCTGGTATGGATTTTTAGGGGGACTCCACGCCATTTTTTTTTAAATTTGGGGTGGAGTTCCCCTTAAAATCCATGCCAGATCTGAAGGGCCTGGAATGGATATTTGGGGGAACCCCACGTCAATTTTTTTTTAATTTGCGGCGGGGTTCCCCTTAATATCCATTCCAGACCTGAAGGGCCTGGTAATTGAATTCTGGGGAACCCCCACGCTTTTTTTTTTTTTTTTATCAATGACTTTTGTATGTATTGCCGGGAGCCGACAATTCATTAATAGCCGCGAGTCAGTTTTAAAAGACTTTTTTTCTTTCAAAAATGACATTTTTTGCAGGGACAGTTCTAAGCACGGGAAACATGCGCCACTTCACATGCATATCATACACACCCCCCTGGTACGAAATTTAAAGGAATATTTCACTTTTATTTTTTCATTTTAAGCGTTATTAAAATCACTGCTCCCGAAAAAACGGCCGTTTTTAAAACTTCTTTTTGCATTGATACATGTCCCCTGGGGCAGGACCCCGGTCCCCAAACACTTTTTAGGACAATAACTTGCATATTAGCCTTTATAATTAACACTTTAGATTTCTCCCATAGATTTTTCGAATTTGCCGCGAACACCCCAATTTGTTCGCTGTTCGGCGAACGGGCGAACAGGCAATGTTCGAGTCGAACATGAGTTCGACTCGAACTCCAAGCTCATCCCTACTATACATCATAACCATTGGTGACACCACAGTGGTCAGCTCTACTACAAGAATTTTGTCTTGACCTACTCCCCACAAATACTGAAGTGTTCTATGGGTCTCAACCTGTCTGTGCTGTATGACTATTTATTGCTGGAAGAGAATAAATACGAGTTGGACCTTTTCAGTGTGTGGAACTCTGGTTACTAGGAGCAAAGGGAGTCAATTCGAAGAAAGGATTTGACTCTGGAACACATACACAAAACCCGATAGTTCTGGCTTTCACCTCCAGTCTCTCTGGAGGACATGGGCCGTGGTGTATCGCATCCCTCCTCCCAGTACTAAACCCCTAGACAAGACCAACAAACCGACAATGAGAAGGGGTGAGAGGGGTGAGGTCGCTACACCTGCTTTTGCTGTTGCATGTTTTATCCTTCTAATCTAATATCCCAGGTATAATTTTAACGGAAGTGGTTTAGGCTGTTTCTTGGTCCCATCATGTCATTAGGAAGGTGCTTGCAGGAGATTTCTAAACTATTCTGGACATTTTTTCACCATTTGATATTCTGTAATACAGACTCCCATTTGCTTAAAGTGTAAGTAACCCCCCTATCGTTTTCAGTCAAGGAAGCTGCCATATTCGCCTCTGTTTAATCTACAACTGCCATGATGCTGCACATGTGATCAGTTTAGACACCAGCCATTGGATGGTTTGACAGTTTGGTTGAGAGCACAACCAATGGGAGTGTTACATTTCCGGCACGTGCCGGAAATGAAACGGTTTTAATGGATGGGTTTTCTTCCGCTTTAAATTAGACTTCTAGTATACAAATTCTGAGTTTCACACATTTTCAAAAGTTCAGCCAAACCTCAATTAATCAAATTTTTTAGAAGTGTGTGCATCTCTACAACAACCAATAAACAATAATTGTAAAGTGGATGTGCTTTTTACTAATCTATTCTAACCTAAAAGCTACAGTTTGCATGAGCTAGCAGGCTTAAACGTATAATCATTTTGTGAAACAAAAAACAAAAAAAATATACAAATCAGAATTTCATTTTTACTGTCTCCTTTTTTTTAAAACATGCAGTTAAACAGGTATGTCACCTCTGTTTAGATAAATCACAATCCTCATTTTCACAGTGCAACTGCATTAGCTATAAGATAAGATAAATACTTTATTGTAATTGCAATACAAATTACAATGAAATTCTATAAAAGCTCCACACATATGTAAACATATAACAATCTCAACATACACACATGTAAACAATTTTACCCCCCATATAAAAAGCCTTAAAAGAACCCTTGCCACCGCAGCAAAGCCAAGTCACCTGCAGTTAGATAATAATATTCAAAATTACCATTTAGGGCCTTGATAGCTCTTAGAAAGAAACTTACCTTCAATTGGTTTGTCCTCACTTTTATATTTATAAACCTCCTGCCACATGGCAGGTGTTCAAAAAGATAGTTTTCAGGGTGGGACGGGTCACTTACTATTTTTCCCGCCCAGCTGACACAACGGGACTTGTACATTTCCTTTCTGGAAGTTAAACTACAGCCCACAACCTTCTGCACAGCATTTATTATTTTCTGAAGGGAAGCTTTTTCTGCTAGTGTGTAGTTGGGATACCAAGTTAAAATGCAATATTTCAGCACACTCTGAAAAGAGGAGCGATAGAAGGACTCCAAGATGTGTTTTCCTAGGCCATTTTACCTGAGAAGTGTCAGGAAATATAACCGTTGCTGACCCTTCTTGGTAACGGCTGTCATGTTTGATGACCAGGATAAATTTTCTGAAGTATTAATGCCTAAAAACTTAACAGATACCTGCTCTACCAATTCTCCTCTGATGTTAAGTGGAACCATGTCCGTCTCAAGCTTCCTAAAATCAATTATTAATTCCTTGGTCTTCCCAATGTTTAAGGCAGGGATCTCAAACTGGCGGCCTTCCAGCTGTTGCGAAACTACAAGTCCCAGCAAGCCTCTGCCTGTAGGAGTCATGGTTGTAACTGTAAGCCTTGCAATGCCTTATGGGATTTGTAGTTTTGCAACAGTTGGAGGGCCGCCAGTTTGAGACCCCTGGTTTAAGGACTAGGGATGAGCCGAACACCCTCCCCCCGGTCGGTTCACACCAGAACTTGCGAACAGGCAAAAAATTTGTGCGAACTTGCCAACACCGTTAAAGTCTATGGGACACGAATGTGAAAACTCAAAAGTGCTTATTTTAAAGGCTTATTTGCATGTTATTTCTATAAAATGTGTTTGGGGACCTGGGTACTGCCCCAGGGGATATCTATCAATGCAAATAAAAAAAAAAAAAATGCCCTTTTTTTAGGAGCAGTTATTTTTATAATGCTTAAAGTGAAACAATAAAAATTAAATATTTATTTAAATATCGTGCCTGGGGAGTGTCCTTAGTCTGCCTGTAAAGTAGTGCAGTACCACAGCAAAATTCGATTTCTAAAGGAAATTTTTTTTATTCAAAACTGCTTGCGGCTGTAATGTTTTGTCGGGTCCCGGCAAAATACATAAAAATCATTGAAAAAAATTGCATGGGTTCCCCCCAGTCCAGTATAAATATTAAGGGGAACCCCGCACCAAAATAAAAAAAAATAGTGTGTGGGTCTCCCCAAAATCCATACCAGACCATATGCCCTCAACATGGGGAGGGTGTTTTGGGGTCCCCCCAAAAACACCTTTTCCCCATGTTGATGGGGGACAAGGGCCTCTTCCCCATAACTCTTGCCCGGTGGTTGTGGGGTCTGCGGGCGGGGGCTTATCGGAATCTGGAAGCCCCCTTTAACAAGGGGACCCCCAGATCCCGACCCCCCCTATGTGAATGGGTATCGGGTACATTGTACCCCTACACATTCACCCAAAATAGTGTAAAAAAAGTAAAAATGACAGGAGACAGCTTGGCACAAGTCCTTTATTAAAAAAAAAAAGCCCCACAATGTCCATCCATCTTCGGTAATAGCGTCCAATGACTCGAGAAAAAAAAAAAAGAATGGAAAAACTTGCATGACTGCAGCCTTTTTGCACTGACAGCTTTTATATAGCTGAGGGTGGGGCCAACCGGTGACGTAAGTGGGTGATCCCACCCCCTTCTGATGTCACCCCCAAGCTGTCTCCTGGGGCCTGGTAATGGACTGGCCAAAGGGCCTGGTAATGGACTGAGAGGGGTTCCATGCTGTTTTTTTTAATGATTTTTATCTATATTGCTGGGATCCGGCATTACATTACAGCCGCAAGCAGTTTTAAATAAAAAATTTTCCTTTACAAATGTAATTGTGATGATCTCATTCTTAAAACTATGTACAGCTGCTATGTAAGCAGCCCAACATAGTGTGGGGCGTGGACTCAGGCCCCTGAGCCATGATTGGCCAAAGGCCAATCACAGCTCTCACAGCAGAGCGCGCTATGATTGGCCAAAGCATGCAGGTCAGGTGCATGCTTTGGCCAATCAGCAGCCGTCAATGCACTGCGATCTCGCCGTTCATTACGCTTGAATTTCCCGCGAATGCCCCATAATGTTCTAAATTCAGCGAACGGACAAACACACGATGTTTGAACGGACAAACACCCAATGTTCAAGTCGAACTTACGTTTGACTCGACTCGAACTTCGGGCTCATCCCTATTAATGACAAATTCTTTGCCTCACACCACTCTACTAGGTTAGCCTACTATGGTGGTTTCATCTGCGAATTTGATGATGCTATTTGTAAAAAAGCTATACCTCTAACAGAGAAGATTAACAGACTTCACTTTTTAAAGCTTGGCATTAAAATCATTTATAGAGTATTACTTATCATAAACAATATGTGCCATTTTGCAAAATCACACTCTGACTGGAAGTTGCTCTTGCACATAGGAAAGGTATCCAAAAAAATCTTTGGTGCTGGCGGTAAAGACTCAGCTCTCAGTTCTGCTTACTGTATATACTCGAGTATAAGCCGACCTGAATATAAGCCGAGGCACCTAATTTTACCACAAAAAAATGGGAAAACTTATTGACTCGAGTATAAGCCTAGGGTGTCCATCTGCATGCCTCACTGTGCCTCACTTTTCCTCACTGTGTCCATGTGCATGCCTCACTGTGCCTCACTGTGTCCATGCCTCACTGTGCCTTACTGTGCCCATGCCTCACTGTGCCCATGCCTCACTGTGCCCAATCTCCCTACCTAATCTCCTGAGCTGTGTGACTAGACTGACCTTTAACAGGGGTGCCCGGTTTTGAAAAATCTGTGCTCCCCGGCCATAGGTCCTCTTGACAACAAACTTTGCACACTTGTAGATACATGTGTGCCAAGTTTGGGGTCCAGGGGACCTAGGGCCGGCCGGCACCGGGTCCCCAAAATCACCGGAGAAATTACCGTTTAACATGGGAGTCTATGGAAGGGGTGCCCGGCTTTGAAAAATCTGTGTCCTCCGGACAACAAACTTTGCACACTTGTAGAGGAAGAGTGGACCTATGGCTGGCCGGGATCAGGCACACAAAGGTGAAGATGGACACAGACTCGAGTATAAGCTGAGGGGGGCATTTTCAGCACAAAAAAATGTGCTGGAAAAACTTGGCTTATACTCGAGTATATACAGTATAATATAGAAAAGAAGAAACCCCCGTGCTAGCTGGGTATTTAACGAGTGAAGGGTGTTCTGTCTCAACTACAAAGCGATAAAGTTCATCTCCAGGTTTAAGTAGGCCTTACTCAAGCTGGTTTGATATTCATCCCTTGCATCGATACAGGCAGTTTAACTCAATGAATAAACTCACAGTTAGGACGACAGACGATGAATCCTTTCGAATGTTCCGTTTAATGATGGATATTCATAGGTAGAAAAACGTTGCAGTTGTAAGCCACATGTAAGATGTTAGCATGGAAGAAATACAGGAGTAATGACCAGAATCAGGAAGTGGAGGAGATATATAAAGAACTACGGTGAGAGAGAGAGTTCAGCTAGAAAGAAGGGGACAGATCTTAAAGACACAGAGCAAGAATAATCACATAGTGTAACACAACACTCCCCGTCTAAAATCTTTAGATTTCATAACCTCAAACTAAAATATATATTTTCAAAAGTCCAATACTGACGAATGTCCTGGAACCTGTAATGAAAAACGTGCAACAAGCAAATAATAAATGTAAGTTCAACAGGATGAAGAACATAAAGTCACAGTGTGTCTTCAAAGAATTTCAAAGTTCTGAGTAGAACCTGTAGATGGCAGCAATGTACTCCCCGCCGTGCCAACAGCATGGCTAGTCCTTGCACAAGTCACTCACCTGGCAAAAGGAGTACTAACTCTGTAATTGGTCAACTAAAGGTTTGTGTCGATCCTCCCTTGGTTACCTTAACTTCTACCTTCCGGACTTTGTTATCGTCGCTGGGCATAACTTTAGTAATAAGACCCATAGGCCACTCATTCCGAAAAACTTCCTTGTCTTTTAGAAGGATGAGGTCTCCAACCTTAAGATTCGGCTTAGATGCTTGCCATTTGTTACGACCTTGAAGGTGGTGAAGATACTTTTTCTTCCAGCGATGCCAGAACACATTGGCTAGATGCTGCACCTGCTTCCATTGATGCTCGCAACGGTGTGACCGCAGCTTCTGTTTTGTACTTACAGAAGTGTGTAGCGAGATGTTCACAGTTCTTATTTCCTTATCATCTTCAGGGTTTACTAACCCATAGGTGGTGTCAATAGGGAGTAAGTAAGAGTCCTCACACAGAAACCTTGGAGGTGACAGCCATAAGCTGTCCTGAAGAGCGGCAAGCGACACGGCTCTGGTCCCACAGTCAGCTGGGTTGAGTTCAGTGAGAACGTGATGCCATTGACTTGGTAGAGAGAATCTCTTGATATGTTCAACCCTGTTGCTGACGTACACATAAAATTGTTTTGTTTGGTTGTTTATGTAACCAAGTACTACCTTACTGTCTGTATAGAAGGTGAAAGAATCAATTGTAGTGTCCATTTCACTTCGTATGACCTCTGCAATTTCTACTGCTAGCACGGCTGCACAAAGTTCAAGTCTTGGTATGGTATGTGCAGGCTTGGGAGTGAGTTTTGCCTTGCCTAGGACAAAACTACAGTGTGATTCTCCATTCAGTTCAGAGGTCTTCAAATAGGCTACTGCAGCAATAGCTTCAACTGATGCATCAGAGAAAATATGAATCTCTCTCCGGTTAGCGGTTGAAGTGGATCCTGGAACATAGCAACGGGGAATCTGAAGTTTTTCTAGTGACTTCAAAGAATATCTCCACCTTTCCCACTTGTGTTGATTCTCACTAGGCAAGGGAGTATCCCAGTCTATGTTCTCAGTAGACAACTGTCTTAGTAAAATCTTACCTTGAATGGTAACTGGAGCAAGGAAACCCAGTGGGTTATAGATGCTATTCACCATGGACAGGACTCCTCTCTTAGTGAAGGGTTTGTCACAAATTGACACTTGGAAGGTGAATTTGTCTTGCTTGATGTTCCACAACAAACCCAGACTTCGCTGTACAGGAGGCACATCTGTACCTAAGTCAAGGTTTTTTAGACTAGTGGCATAGTCCTCAGAGTGAAAGGCATTCATAAGTTCCTGGCTGTTGGATATAATCTTGTATAGTCTAAGGTTTGCTACAGACAGCATCTCCTTTGTTCTGGTGAGAAGATCAATTGCTTCTTTAGCAGTTGGAAAGGACTTAAGTGCGTCGTCAACGTAGAAGTTTCTTTCAACAAATTGACGGGCATCAGATCCATATTCAACTTCTCCAGTCTGAGCTGTTCTCCTTAGCCCATAAGTTGCCACTGCTGGGGAAGGACTGTTACCGAAGACATGTACATTCATGCGATAATCTATAACTTCCTTGTCTAGGTAATTGTCCTTGTGCCATAGAAACCTGAGGTAGTTTCTGTTGTCTTCTCTGACGATGAAGCAGTGAAACATCTGTTGAATGTCAGCCATTACTGCTACAGGCTCTTGTCTGAAACGAATCAAGACTCATATTAGACTGTTGTTCAAGTTGGGTCCAGTAAGGAGCATGTTGTTAAGAGAAACACCTTTGTGCTGAGCACTGGAATCAAAGACAACTCTGATTTGGTCTGGTTTGCGTGGGTGATACACGCCAAAGAATGGAAGGTACCAGCATTCTTCTCCCTCCTTTAGTGGGGGAGCAGGCTCTGCATGATCTCTGTCAAATACATTTTGCATAAAGTCCACAAAGTGCTTTTGCATCTCTGGTTTCCTGCTTAAGTTTCGCTTTAAGGAGGAGAATCTACTGATGGCCTGCTGTAAGTTGTTGGGCAATCTCTCTCTTGGGAGATGAAAGGGTAGGGGTGCTACCCAGTTATTGGAGTCATCTTGAAAGAACTCCTTGTCCATTACCTTGATGAATTCTTTGTCTTCCATTGAAGGAGCCAGTATGTCATCTTCACTGGTTGCATTAAACACTGTAGAGCCGAAGTCGCCATCATGGCAGGAGAAAAGGCTTGTGTCACCTGAGATACCATGTTGCCATTCGTGGCTGGCTATCTTCTCTTTCACCCAGTAGTGATGTGGGCATGGCTCAAAGTAAGTGTTTCGGCCATTTGGCAGAACATTTGTCTTGAATGACGAAATGTTGGTAGGTCTTTTCATTTTGCCTATGCAGACATTGCCTATGATGACCCACCCTAGATCTGTGCGCTGGGCAAATGGGGTATCTGGGGGTCCACTGACTTGTCTGTGTACCTTGTGAACTCTTAGAATGTCTCTTCCTAACAGAAGAAGGATCTGAGCATCTTTGTCAAGCGGTGGTATCTCATTTGCTATTACCTTGAGGTGAGGGTGATGGAAAGCAGCAGCTGGAGTAGGGATTTCTTCCCTGTTAGCAGGTATCTGATTGCACTCAACAAGTGTAGGTAAGGGTAATTGCAAGTTACCTTTGAGAGAAGATACCATGAGTCCATGAGCCCTTCTTCCAGAAACCTCGATAATTCCACTACAGGTACCCAAGGTGTAAGGATGAGCTTCGCCTTTTATTTCAAATAGATTGAACAATTCCGATTTTGCAAGTGATCGATTGCTCTGATCGTCTAAGATAGCATATGCCTTTAGAGACCTTTCTGGTTGATCCTTGTGGTATATGTTCACCAAGCATATCTTAGCACAGGACTTACCACAGCGGTCTTCTCCACAAACTTCAGTGCAGGATGAAGAAATGATGGTAGAATTAGGCACTTGGTCTGTATTCTCCCCGCCATGCGTTAACCTGGGAGGAGTGTTGGCAGGTTGTGCAGAGCTGAGCTCAAGAGGATGGAGGGCTTGCACATGTTCTTCAGAGCCACACTCTATGCACTTGATGGACACATTACAGTCCCTTGCAAAATGTTCTGTAGAAGCACAGCACCTGAAACATACCCTACATATCTTTAAAAGCTCCTTGCGCTCTTCCAGAGGCTTTTTCCTAAAGCCGATACATTTATTGAGGGGGTGTGGCTTCTTGTGTATGGGACACTCTCTGTTAGGGTTTTCAATCTTCCTACTCTGTTTGTTCGTGGCCAGAACTGTGGTAGGAGTGGGAAGGATGTCAGTCTTTTTCACGGACACTGGGCCTCTATGGTTTCTATAGTTGCCCTGAAGACTGGTATTCTTAGGAAGGGGTGAGAAGAGGCTGTACTCACTGTAGGAAAAACTTGGATCGTTCTTGGTCTCTGCAATTTTCCTGATGAATTCACAGAAGAAAGAGAATGGAGTGAAGGAAACCTTGTTCTCTCTTTTGTATGATGACCCTAGTGCAGTCCATTTCTCTTGCAAACCATACGGGAGCTTGGAGACAATTAGGTTTACCCCTCTTGGAGTGTCAAGGTAACTGAGTCCAGGTAGTTTTGGGTCTGTCTTGGCTAGCTGAAGCTCAAGGAGAAGGTCACTCAGTCTCTGGAACTCCTTGTTGTCCTTACCGGATATCTTTGGGAAAGTTTCCAGACGCATGAACAAAGCATTTTCTATAGCTTCTGGACTGCCATAACTTTGCTCTAGTCGCTCCCATGCAGCTGTGAGGCCTGCAGTAGGATTGTCCCTGAAAAACGATCTTAATGGCTTAACACGTGCAGCAGATAGAGGACCAAGCCATTTGATCAGCAGATTCAATTCTTGATCAGCTGTAATGCCAATATTGCTGATTGTAGTTCTGAAGGCACATTTCCAACTTCTGTAGTTCTCAGGTTGGTCATCAAAACTTGTAAGACCAGTCTTTGTGAGCTCTCTGCGAAGCATGTACCTCACAAACTCTTCTGTCTCAGTTGTCTCCCCCTTTATGTGAGATGCTGTTGGCTGTATGGTGCTGATTGCGTTATCTTTGACATTGTTGTTAAAGGACACAGGGAAATATGGTGCAGCAGATGCATCCAGGTGAGTTGCTTGCTTGAAGTCAGTTGTTCCAATGGTACGTTGATTCAAGGCTGTACCGATGACTGGAGATTGATGACTTGCTTGAAGCTTGCGCTGATGCTCTGTGACGTATGAAGGCAGGCAAGGTAGGCAGGTAGGAAATACAGTGGAGTGATTTTGAGTGCAGGAAGTTGCTGGAACCTCTTTAACTTGAAGCTGTGAAGGAGTCTCTATGTAGTCGGGAGCATTGGAGACAATGGAGTGTGCACTGCAGTGGCTTAGGACATAGTCTTTAGTGCGTTTGAGGGGGTCTTCCATATCTGCTATGTTTAGGTTAATGCTGTCTTTCTCACTTGCACCTTCGTCTGCACTGATAGCTTGCTGTAGGACCCTTAGCTTTGCCATAGCTGCGTCATGTTTACACTGTTCATTTAAGGTTTCCATTGTTGCTCTTTGACGTGCTGACTGAGCTTCCGACTCTGCTCTCTGAGCTTCCAACTCTGCTCTTTGACATGCTGACTGCGCTTCTGACTCTGCTCTCTGAGCTTCCAACTCTGCTCTTTGACGTGCTGACTGCGCTTCCGACTCTGCTCTTTGACGTGCTGACTGCGCTTCCAACTCTGCTCTTTGACATGCTGACTGCGCTTCCAAATGTGCTCTTTGACGTGCTGACTGCGCTTCCAACTCTGCTCTTTGACGTGCTGACTGCGCTTCCAACTCTGCCCTTTGAGCTTCCAACTCTGCTCTTTTTTCTGCATATGCCACCTGCACTTTGCTGGCTTCCACTTCAGCGCGGGCATTAATAAGTCACTCACTGAGTGTTGAGTATCTTGAACTATGGGATCTTGACGAGTTTTTAGAACGTCTGGTGGAAACAGATCTGTGAGATGCAGTGTCCTGTAACAGCTTTATTTTTGCTTCTGCCTTTAATCTGGTTTGCTGGCTAAAACTGTCTCTTTCAATATTGAGAGCATTGACACGCTTTAATTGCATCATCGCATTTTCTGACATGTTTTGTAAGACATTAGTGAATTTGATGCTGTTAAGCTGATAAAGCTCATATGAGGCAGAAAGTTGTTTAATGGCGCCCTCTAGTGTCAGTAGTTCACGTTCAACAGACACTGTATTGGCTTCAGCAAGGATTTTCTCCCAGACTAATTCCAAGCTATTTGACAATTCAGTCCTTGAAGCTTCATAATTTTCCATTACTTTCCAAGTGGGTTTAACTGAGCGTTTGGGTAACTCCGTTTCTTCAGGAACTTGTGGGGAAGGAGATGTGAGTTCACATGCAGAAGCTTGGTCACTCATGATAGCAGACTGACTGTGAAAGCAGGCAGGATCTGTGTGCTGAAATATGACACTGTGCAGATTGTCTCAGGCTATAAGGCTGCCATGTGCTGCTCTGTCCCTTCTGTCTTGCTATGAGGGCAGTAAATCTTGTCTGTTTCAGTACTGACATGCAGAAATCTTGTAATTAGGCTGTGAAACTCCGTTTTTCTACTGTTCTGTCTCAACTACAAAGCGATAAAGTTCATCTCCAGGTTTAAGTAGGCCTTACTCAAGCTGGTTTGATATTCATCCCTTGCATCGATACAGGCAGTTTAACTCAATGAATAAACTCACAGTTAGGACGACAGACGATGAATCCTTTCGAATGTTCCGTTTAATGATGGATATTCATAGGTAGAAAAACGTTGCAGTTGTAAGCCACATGTAAGATGTTAGCATGGAAGAAATACAGGAGTAATGACCAGAATCAGGAAGTGGAGGAGATATATAAAGAACTACGGTGAGAGAGAGAGTTCAGCTAGAAAGAAGGGGACAGATCTTAAAGACACAGAGCAAGAATAATCACATAGTGTAACACAACAAAGGGGAATGGGAATTGAAGGAAGAAAAATGGCTAGGGACACTGCAGCAGTCACCAGGAAATCTGATTCAAGCAGACAAAAGTGAATAAATGAAAGAAGGGTGATGGTGGCTGCGCTGTGATTATAACTAGTGAAGGAAGTGAAGGGAAGGATCTGGAAAGGGAAACTACCCAATACTAACCAAATAAATGAAATCTAATATAAACCAACCAGATGCAGTAACGTGTTGACAACCAATGTGTAACATAAATGGTATGTGCATAAACTGAATGAATCACACCTATTCACCTGAAAGGTGTGTAACCAACAGTGAACAATTAATGATGTATGCAAAAATGTGTATCACTCTAAGTTATTAACCTGTGCATATAATATCAAAGAAATAAAAATAAAAACAATATATATAATAAAAATGTATAGCGCAAAACTAAAAATAGTAAAATTTTCCAAACGATTCCTGAAAATAATGGTGCCGGTATGTGATAAAGTGTATAACACAGTGCTGTGAGCAATGGAATCCTCCAAAAACTACCTGTAAATATCAAAAAATAAATGGTATGTGCATGAACTGAATGAATCACACCTATACACCTGAAAGGTGTGTAACCAACAGTGAACAATTAATGATGTATGCAAAAACGTGTATCACTCTAAGTGATCAACCTGTGCATATAATATAAAATAAATAAAATATATAATAATATATATATATAATAAAAATGTATAGCACAAAACTAAAAATAGTGAAATTCTCCAAGCGATTCCTGAAAATAATGGTGCCGGTATGTGATAAAGTGTATAACACAGCACTGTGAGCAATGGAATCCTCCAAAATCTTCCTGTTAATATCAAAAAATCCAATGTGTAGCAAGTCCCATCACCCGTAGAGTGCTTGGAAGAAGAAACTACGGTGTAAATCCACCCAATGCTCAATAGCAGCTTACCTCCCTGCTGGGAAGAGACAGCATGCACTGGGGCTTCTAATGTGGACAGCAATGCAGCAATCTTGCATGGAAGTATGATCTCACTCGCATGGATGCATGGAAATACACAAACAAAAAATAAATTTATAGCGTAACTCTGCAGGTTCAGCAAACAAGTGACCAAAATCTCCGAAGATGAACGGCGCCTGCGCCGTGAGTGCAGGTTCAAGCCCCACCATCCAAGTGCACTCACGGGCTCGGTTCGATCGCCACGCTTCGGGCACGGCCTCACTTGGCTCGGCTTGAACCACGGATGGTGTGGCCTTCACCTGAACTCACCACGCAGGCGCCGTTCGTCTTGGGAGGTTTTCGAAATCCCCTTGTCCTACATACTGAGCAAGCGCAGTACAGGGTGGACACTATTTGACGGGGGACAGAATTCGACACATCACCGGCCTTACCCAGCCATTGTTGTATTTTTGAACCAGTGTTGGTTACCTCGTCCTCCTCCACCGCCGCTTCCACCTACACAGCCACATCCACCGCCACCTCAACCTCCTACTCCATATGGACCTCGTCCTCCTAGGTCAAGATTATAATTTTTATTTTATTTTTTGTAGCGCACAGATACTTTCCCCCTTACCTGCCTTTATGTTGTTGGCTACTGGCAGGAGGGAGAAAGGCACACCGCACTACCAGCCCGTACCCTCCTATATAAAGCGGTTGAGCGGTGTACTTGATGGGCCGTGTCCACAGCCGGAGTCAAAACTCCTCCAGAGGATGATTCTCACCTCTACTGTAGGTAGAGGCAAGTCCTTTAATTCCCAGTAAAGTCAATGTCCACACCAGCTGAAATTACAACTCTTATTCTCTCATGGCAAAATAAACTCTACTCGGATAGAAAAGGTTAGAGCAAAGAAACAGGACAGCTTAAGGTGTGGAGGAGGTCCAGGCACAAACGTAGCACATTCACTTCACTGCTTAGGTTTCTCAAACAGTTTTAGGTGCACAGTCTCTGCCACAGACCTTGAGGTTGGTCTCTGCCACAGACAGGGTGTACAAGGTCCCTGCCACGGACCTGGAGAACTTTGGTCTCTGCCACAGACCAGGGTGTATAAGGCCCCTGCCACGGGCCGGGTGAATAAGGCCTCTGATATAGTCAAGATGACCTTGAGCTTCTCCTTCTACGAACCTAGCCCATATCAAGGGGAAGACATCTCTCCAGGGAGTCAACAGACCCTTCCTTCACTGTGACTCCCGCATCGGTCCATCAGAATGATCCTCCCTTCCCTGGAACATGGTCCCCTACACGAGGCGGCACCCTAAGACTCCTCGACCCTTAGCGGACTCCAGACGAAGGCTCTGAACTCCAGGCTTTACTCCCGCACCTAGGCCTCCATACCCAGGGCATCAGGAACTCCAGGATAGTACCTCACCCCGGGCTAAAGGTACCCGAGATGGAACAGGAACACATGCACCCAGGCCGAAGGCACCTGGGCGTGGACCCCACTGGACATCAGCCCCCAGGCCAAAGGTCTGCCCCTTTTATATGCTTTCCCGGCATGCACAGCAGGTTCCCCGCCCCGCCTTACTACTGCCAAGAGGGGACACAAAAGGCACAGCACTGTATCGGTGGTTCAACCCTAGCCTACCATGGCAGCGCCACCTGTAGGCCGCAGGGAACTGCACACCAATACTGTCCCCCGAGGACAAAATGGTCCATGAATCCTACAGAATTAGGGTGTTTGAGCCTATTTACCACTCAAACACTTCCCTTAAACTTAGCACCCCGCTACATTTTTATTTTAAAGTATTTTATTTTCCCACTAGCTTATCCATTAAATTTAATAATTTATTCCAGAAAGGGCGTATTCTGGGGCATTCCCACCATATGTGTGGCATCGTGCCGTTGAGTTTCTGAGGTTCTTAATGACTTCCCGTACCTCTTCTGCTGAAAAGGGGGCCTCCAGCATATTTTTTTATTTTTTTATTTTTTTTATGTTATTTTAAGTTATTTCCCTATCCACATTTGTTTGCAGAGCACTTGACATGCTCTTAACAACATTTTGCTGCCATTTGCAGCCCTCTAGCCCTTTCCATTACTTTTTTAGAGCCTTTTTAGTCCTTAGAAGTCCGGGTCCCCATTGACTTCAATGGGGTTCGGGTTAAAGTTCGGTCCCGAACCCGAACTTTTTTCCAAAGTTCGGCCGAACCCGTCGAACCCGAACATCCAGGTGTCCGCTCAACTCTATTAATTATACAACGTATTTCAGATATGCTAATTACCCCCAATTAATCTTAACTTTTCCCGAACATGCTTCATACAAACGGGAGAGAGGGAGCCGCTCCGGTGTGGGAATCCCTGAAAATATCTCCTCCCAGCAGCCAAGGGTGCAGGCAAATGCAATTGCAATCAAAAAGAAAAGAAAGTGACTTCTGGAAGCAGCACTCCGATTAAAAAGCCTTTATTCCAAAAGGTTCAGGAAACAAAACACACTGCACGACACAGTAAACTGATCACATCTGGCTAACGCGTTTCACACTATTGTAGTGCTTACTCATAGCTGATTATTATACAAATGTTACCTAAGATATACCCTGAAACAGGGGAAGTCATAGGATCCAACCCCAAGGTGAAAATGATTAATTAATTAAAGATTGATGGACGTGAGGTGATTCAGGTGAAATAGGTGTGGTTCACTAACCACAATGAAAGGAAGAACGAAAGGAGTGCCTCACCATGCATGCAATCTTGTGGAAAATATATATGAGGATGTATGTGTAAAGTATAAAGTGTGTGGTAGTGAAATGAAAAAATGTCCAATAAAAACATATATTTATTAATAAAAAATATAAAGAAATTTTTATATATTGAAAATTGTCAATAAAAAATGTGTATAATGTGCTTGATTAATCTAGACCATTTAATTTGCATTAATATTGATTGGTCCATAGTGGTATATACACGTATCTTTTTATTTTTATTTCTATTTTATTTTATATTTTTTGTTGTTTCTATTTTATTGGTGATTTGTGGAATAAAAATGCTGTGAAGAAAAACCAGTGTTTTTAAATTAAACCAATATCTGAACAAATTGTATTTGTATATGAGTGTATGTCTCTTTTGTCTGTTGGGATAAAGGTCGTCCCGGGGGGGGGGGGGTATGCAGTACATAACAGTAAACTGTTGTATGAACATGCAGTAGATGGATATATACGAATAAACAAAGCGCATGTGTAAAGATATGTATATATATATTGTGAGGGGGTTAGCTCGGCAGCGGGTGTGTGTGACCCCCGAGATGGGCTCCCCACACAAAAACAGGCCCAGCAAACGGAGGTTGTGGTTTTCAAAATCAAAAAGGTGCGGTTTATTTTCTATTTACAGTGACAAAACACAGCAAAGAAAAAAGAAACATAAACAAAATAAATCCTGGTCAACTTGACCTCTGACTAAACATACAGGTTTCCTAACTAACAACTGGGATCAGCCTAGTGCTGTCCTAGTCCCTAAGTCCCTGGTTTTAAATGTCCAAGCAAATAGCCACACAGGCTTTGTCTCACCGCACAGGGGTTCACTCTCCCTAGACAGTCCACACAGGTCTGGGTCCAGGCATGAGCTAACATCTAATGAAGCTGGGAGTTCTTATAGAGGCCTAAATGAGCTGACAAGCTTCAGCTGGTCTCATCAACTCCCTGTCTGCACGACGCCCCACACTCTCCCTAGAGGTATGAGTCATCCATGAGCCCACTAGCCTCAGCTGGGCTTATACAACTCTCCACCTAGTTGTATAAGTCGGCGTAAAGCCTGAATCTGGGCGAAATATATCTACCCCCCTGGATGCAACCAGGTGACTTTACCTTCCTGCTGTCACATACCCCCCCCTCTTGTTTTAACCTCGGGGTTGGAACACCAGCAATCAGGCATTCATGTACTCGAGACAAAGCATCCACATTCCCCATTTGAACGCCAGGGCGATGCTTTACTGTGAAGTTGAATTCCTGGAGGGCCAGGAACCACCTATTCACTCTTCTATTTGTTTCCTTGTTTTGAGCCATCCACTTTAACGGAGCGTGATCCGTAACCAAGTCAAAGTGCCTACCTAGCAGGTAGTACCGAAGGGAATCTAGAGCCCACTTCACCGCTAAACACTCCTTTTCAACGGTGGCGTAATTTACCTCATGGGACTTCAACTTCCTGCTGAGGTAAATGACTGGGTGCTCTTCCCCGTTCCAGACCTGGGACAATACTGCTCCTAACCCCACATCTGACGCATCACTTTGTACGACAAAGTCTTTAGAGAAGTCGGGTGAGTACAACACTGGCTGGCTACATAAGGCTTGTTTCAAGAATTGGAATGCTGCCTCAGCCTCGGGGGTCCATTTAATCATGACCGACCCTTTCCCCTTCGTCAGGTTGGTTAGGGGCACAGCCTTAGAAGCAAAGTGGGGAATGAATCGCCGATAATACCCAGCGATTCCCAGAAAGGCTCGTACCTGCTTCTTGCTGTTGGGACGTGGCCAACTCTGGATGGCCTCGACTTTGTTGAGTTGGGGTTTTATTACTCCCCTCCCAATGGTGTACCCAAGATATTTGGCCTCCTCCTGCCCAATGGTACACTTCTTGGGGTTAGCCGTAAACCCCGCTTCCCGAACAGAGTCCAGGACTGCTTGCACTTTTGGCAGATGTGAGGCCCAATCTGTGCTATGGACAATTACGTCATCCAGGTAAGCCGCAGCATACTTCCGATGGGGCCTCAGCATCTGGTCCATTTTCCGCTGGAATGTGGCCGGCGCATTCTGTAACCCGAACGGCATTCTTTTATATTGGAACGCCCCGTCTGGGGTTACAAATGCGGTTTTCTCTTTGGCCGACTTGGCCAGGGGGATTTGCCAATACCCTTTTGTGAGGTCAAGAGTCGTCATGTATCGGGCTGTTCCCAGCCGGTCGATCAACTCATCTATACGTGGCATGGGGTAGGTGTCAAATTTTGTAACTTTGTTCAACTGACGAAAATCGTTACAAAATCGCCAGCTCCCATCCGGTTTAGGCACCAACACAATGGGACTAGACCAATCACTTTGGGACTCCTCTATCACCCCTAAGTTCAGCATTTTCTGTACTTCCTCCCGTATTGCCTCCTGTCGGGCCTCTGGGATCCGATAGGGTTTTAACTTCACCTTTTCACCGGGCGGGGTAATGATGTCATGCTCTACCCCAGATGTTTGTCCCGGCAGCTCAGAGAATACCTCCTTGTTGCGAAGCACAAACTCCTTAACCTCCTGTTGTTGGGGTTGTGACAAGGTGGCTGCTATTCCAACCTCAGGAATCACGCAACCAGTTTGAGCTGGTGACCAAGTGTCTGCGACTAGGGACTCTCTATCCCTCCAGGCTTTCAACAGATTAACGTGATAGATCTGTTCGGGCTTTCGCCTTCCTGGTTGTCTGACCTTGTAATTCACTTCGCTCACTTTTTCCATTATCTCGTAGGGGCCTTGCCATTTGGCAAGGAATTTACTTTCAACCGTAGGGACAAGTACCAGTATCCTATCCCCCGGGGAAAAGGTACGGGTCTTGGCTCCACGGTTGTACACTCTCTGCTGTGCTAACTGCGCTTGGGCCAAATGTTCCTTCACGATGGGCATTACCTGTGCAATTCGGTCTTGCATCAGGGCGACATGCTCAATCACACTCCTGTGGGGAGAACTCTCACTTTCCCAAGTTTCCTTGGCAATATCCAACAGCCCTCTTGGGTGTCTCCCATACAGTAACTCAAAGGGGGAGAATCCCGTAGAGGATTGGGGCACCTCCCTAATAGCAAACATCAGATACGGAAGTAGACAGTCCCAATCCTTTCCATCTCTATCCACCACTTTCTTCAACATTTGTTTTAGGGTTTTGTTGAATCTTTCAACCAGCCCATCGGTTTGGGGGTGATACACAGATGTACGTAATTGCGTCACTTTAAACAATTTACACAGCTCCTTCATAACCCGGGACATAAAGGGTGTACCTTGGTCCGTAAGCAGTTCTTTACAAATACCCACCCGGCTAAACACAAGAGATAGCTCTTTGGCTATGGTTTTGGCCGAGGTATTTCGGAGAGGGATCGCTTCTGGATAACGGGTGGCATAGTCCATTATAACTAATATGTACTGGTGCCCCCTAGCGGACTTGATGATAGGACCTACCAAATCCATGGCGATCCTCTCAAACGGGACCTCAATGATGGGTAGAGGGACCAGCGGGCTACGGAAATGTGGCATCGGGGCCGACCTCTGACACACAGGGCAGGAGGAACAATAATTTTCTATGTCCTTCATCACCCCCGGCCAATAGAATCTCTGTAATACCCTCTCTCGGGTTTTCTCTGTCCCCAGATGACCTCCAAGAATGTGCCCATGGGCCAACTCCAACACCAACTTCCTGTAAGGTTTGGGCACCACAAGCTGCTCAACGGTTTCTTCTGCCCTTTTTGCCACCCGATACAGTAGGTCCTTCTCTACGCTGAAGTATGGGTAAGTGCAGGTATTATCTGGGTTCACTAACTCGCCATCTATTTTCACTATGTTTTCCCGTGCCTTTATTAGGGCGGGGTCTTTCAACTGTTCTGTGGCAAAGTTTTCCCTGTGAACCTCAAGATCAGAAAACTCCACAGACGGTAGGTTTTCGTCTGAGGAGGTGGGCTCCTCTCCAGTTTCTTGAGTCTCCCCTGCCAATACTGATAAGGGAAATTCCGGAGAGTCCTCACCACTCTCAGGGGAGTTCTGGCTATCACATTCCTGGTACATAGGGGCACCAGTGGGGGGCTCAGGATCATCCCACAGTTCCCAGAACTTCGGAAAATCCCTTCCCACAATGGCGTCATGCGGTAACTGAGATACTAAGCCCACTGGATGAGAGAGGGTACCTTTGGGGGTCTCGAAACACACTGTAGTCACTGGATACTCTCGGGTGTCCCCATGCACACAAATAACAGCTACCTTGCTATTCCCAGAGACCTCTGTTTTAACTAACTCAGCCTTTATCAGGGTCACAAGGCTACCTGAATCCAGCAATACCACAACATTTCTACCATTAACACACATTTTGCATAAATGTTTCTCAGTTCCTCGAATGGCAGTGCATGCAACTGTCGCACACAGCGACTGACGTCTGCCCGTCAGAAAGTCACACTGCATGGGTTCCTCCACAACCGGGCAATTGGCTGCAATATGTCCCGCGTGTCGGCAGCGGTAGCAAACGATCCTTCTTGCGGCCTCTTGAGCCGCTGATTTCCCAGGCTGTTCTCGCCAAACTTGGGGTAGAGCTCCCACCCTCTCACTCTCTCCACCCTCACCCCTTGGAATCCTCTTATCCGCCCCTGGGGATGGTCTGGTCTTAGGGTGGAAAGTCCGAGTGTCTCTGGAAGAGGCCGTCAGGTTCTCTGTAGCCAAGTATTTCTCCACACGATCCACAAGACCATCGGCCGTCTCTGGGTCTCCATGGCTTACCCACTTTTGGATGGCAGTAGGAAGAGCTCTCAAAAACCGATCCATTACAACACGTTCCACAATCTTTGGTGCGGACAAAGTCTCTGGCTGTAGCCACTTTCTGCTCAGGTGAATGAGATCATACATTTGAGACCTGGGGGGTTTTCCAAGCTGGAAAGTCCAGTTATGCACACGCTGAGCCCGGACAGCCTGGGTGACACCCAGCCTTGCCAATATTTCAGCTTTTAGCATCACATAGTCTTTTGCTTGGTTAGGCTCTAGGTCATAGTAAGCCTTCTGCGATTCACCAGTTAACAGAGGAGCCACCAGTCCAGCCCACTGCTCCTCAGGCCACTTTTCTCTTTCAGCGGTCCTTTCAAATGTGGTCAAAAATACCTCTGGATCATCCCAAAGGACGCGGTATTAGTGGGACGGCTTTCCTCACTGGTCTGCGGACGTTGCTGCATTACTGCTTCCATCTGTTGTTGTAGTCTCTGCTCTTGCTTCTGCAACAGGTCTATGAAGCGGGCCTCAGATTGCTGCTGGGCTTGTTGCTGAGCCTCCAGACTCTGTTGCAAAGTTGCGTTTGTCTGCTGCTGGGCTGCAAGGCTCTGTTGATGAGCTTGCTGCTGGGCTGCGAAGTTCTGTTGTTGAGCTGCAAGGCTCTGTTGATGAGCTGCAAGGCTCTTTTGCAAACCTGCATTTGTCTGCTGTTGATTGGCATTTGCTAGAGCCAGCTGCTTCAGTATCTCCTCCATGCTGGCTTAAAAAAAAACTGCCTGTATTCTCCACCAACTGTGAGGGGGTTAGCTCGGCAGCGGGTGTGTGTGACCCCCGAGATGGGCTCCCCACACAAAAACAGGCCCAGCAAACGGAGGTTGTGGTTTTCAAAATCAAAAAGGTGCGGTTTATTTTCTATTTACAGTGACAAAACACAGCAAAGAAAAAAGAAACATAAACAAAATAAATCCTGGTCAACTTGACCTCTGACTAAACATACAGGTTTCCTAACTAACAACTGGGATCAGCCTAGTGCTGTCCTAGTCCCTAAGTCCCTGGTTTTAAATGTCCAAGCAAATAGCCACACAGGCTTTGTCTCACCGCACAGGGGTTCACTCTCCCTAGACAGTCCACACAGGTCTGGGTCCAGGCATGAGCTAACATCTAATGAAGCTGGGAGTTCTTATAGAGGCCTAAATGAGCTGACAAGCTTCAGCTGGTCTCATCAACTCCCTGTCTGCACGACGCCCCACACTCTCCCTAGAGGTATGAGTCATCCATGAGCCCACTAGCCTCAGCTGGGCTTATACAACTCTCCACCTAGTTGTATAAGTCGGCGTAAAGCCTGAATCTGGGCGAAATATATCTACCCCCCTGGATGCAACCAGGTGACTTTACCTTCCTGCTGTCACAATATATATATATATATATATATATATATATATATATATATATATATATGTTTTAAAATTGCACAAAGGTACTCGATATATTCACCTCCCCTGGAGCCCTAAGTACAAAATTTCTCAGCAAATATTCCAAACGAGAAATTTAAGACAAACTAGAATTATGTATAAATGCAAATATAAATATAGTAATGTAAATATAGTATGGTATAGAGGGACATAGAACCCATGCAACGTGCATGGTAAATGGGCACGCATGCATGGACAAATTGGTTTGGATTGGTTGTAATTAACCGATGTCCATAACCATGACCAATCTATATGAAACGTGCATGAAAGGTCTTAATGGAATATTGTGTGAAATATTTCATGTCATTTAAGATATGAGTATGCATTGACAAACTAGAAGAACTATAAGAACTATAAATATGCCCATATGTATGAGTAATGAATAGTAAAAGTAACAAGAGTGCGTGTACATGTATGCCTGTCTGTTTCGGGACAAAGTGCATATGAATCCCAAACCAACAAGAATATGTCATTGTGAACATACAGATCAATGTGCACACATACATAGTCCACTAAAAAGATGTGTCTATGTGTGTGGTCGTTGCAAAATTGTGTATATCGGTTGAGGTACACGTTCAACTATAGACACCTCGATGGAAGTTAATATATCCAATCAGAGTGTGGAAAGATGCACAAAATGATTCTGTGTGAGCAATTCACACTAGAGCGAGTATCTGTGTGAAAATGTTTATTTAAAAGTAATAACAGTAATAACAATAACCTTGTGGTTGGATCCTAACTAGAATAAACATACATGATGCCGACATACATGTGGGCACTCAACAAATACCAATACAATGTTGCATCTGTAATATAGTTCAAAATGCAATTTGAAACACAATTTTCCCGCATATATATATGTTTGCGTCCAAAATGGAAGATTATGGTTGTATCGCCTACATATGCATAATTGTGTTTGTATAAATGCAAAACAGTGCATACTATCGAAAATGACATAACAGTACCAACATGAGTTAAAAGAATAGAAAAAGAGACTATGAAACACTCAAAACAAAAAAACAAAAAGGATGTGTGGAACATATATGACACAACCTGATCGTTACAATCTACCACTAGATGATAATTTGTGCAAATGAGAGACCAAGTCCATATTATTTCTTCAAAACCATATGAATTATGATTCAATGCTAAAAAAGGAGTAAAAGAGGAAAAAAGAAAGGAAATTGGTCTCAATGAAATAGTAGAACTTTCATGTTACATGAATATTGTAAATTATATTACAGAAACCATGAAGATAAAAACATGCAAAAAGCAATCAGTATCATGGTAACTGAATAAAATAAAATAAAATAAAATAAAATGGAAACCTCTGACAGTATTCCGAGTGTATAAATGCACGTCAATAGACGTGTCATATGCAGGGACAAAACACAGTACAAACCTCAGCCAACATACATAGGTGACAGACGTTGAAAAGGACACTGTGCAGGACGTGAGAACTAGTCATAGTAGTGGGATACATCCCATTCAAAGTTGAGGCCCGCCGGTATCCTAGTATCCAACAAGAAGATCCAATAGACTTCACGCTTGCACAGTGTCCTGAACTTGTCTCCCCCTCTTGCAGGTGAGCTGATTTTTTCTATGCCTTGTATAGAGAGGCATGAGACATTTTTCTGATGTACAGATGCCCAGTGCCTAGCAACATTTGTATTCCTGTCTTTCTGTATATCATACAGGTGATCGTACAGTCTATCCTTAAGTCTCCTGGTTGTTCTTCCGACATATTGGATATCGCACTGTTCGCATTTAATCACATATACCAAAAACTTGGTATTGCAATTAATAAATTGCTTGATGTCAAAAGAACTGTGATTGGTGCTTGACTGAACTGTATCACCTGTTTTTATATGTTTACAGTAGTTGCAGTGAGGCATTCCACATCTAAAGGTGCCCTGGAAGTGCAACCAATTGGTGGCCGAGGATTTACTTGAGAAAAGGCTGGGGGAAAGGCGACTGCCCAAGGTGGGGGCTCTACGGGACACTGATTTAACCCCCCTAGAGAGTATTTTGTGATAAGCAGGGTCATTCAGTAGAATGGGAAGGTATTTCTCGATAGTAGATTTTATTTTACTGAATTCAAAACTGTACGGTGTGGAGAATACCGGAATTCCACTGAAAGACAATGCCACTTGGTTTTTATGTTTATTCGGATGATTCCGAAGTAAAGCCTCTCTAGGGATGGCACTCGCAGCTTTGGAGGCTCTTGTTACAATATTAGGGGTATAACCCCTACTAATGAACTGTTGGGTCATGTTCACAGCCTCAGTGGCAAAATCCTCAGGTCTGCTGCACAAACAACGGAGCCTGAGGAATTGTCCGACCGGAACCCCGCGAATGGCATGGCTGGGGTGACCCGAATCTGCTCTAAGGAGGGCATTGCCAGCTGTGGGTTTTCTGTAAATGCCTGTGACTACCACATCATTGGCAGCCGACAAATTAACGTCCAAAAAATCTATGGAAGTAATACCTAGTTTCCCCGTGAAACGAAGATTCATGGAATTGTCATTAACCACTTAAGCCCCGGACCATTTCGGGCCATTAGGACCAAGCCTGTTTTTGGGATTCGGCACTGCGCTGCTTTAACTGTAAATTGTGCGGACATGCAATGTTGTACCCAAATGAAATTTGCGTCCTTTTCTTCCCACAAATAGAGCTTTCTTTTAATGGTATTTGATTGCCTCTGCGATTTTTATTTTTTGCGATATAAACAGAAAAAGACCGAAAATTTTGAAAAAAAATGATATTTTCTACTTTTTGTTATAAGAAAAATCGAATAAACTCAATTTTAGTCATACATTTAGGCCAAAATGTATTCAGCCACATGTCTTTAGTAAAAAAAATGTCAATAAGCGTATATTTATTGGTTTGCGCAAAAGTTATAGCGTTTACAAACTAGGGTACATTTTCTGAAATTTACACAGCTTTAAATTTATGACTGCCTATCTCATTTCTTGAGGTGCTAAAATGGCAGGGCAGTACAAAACCCCCCCAAATGACCCCATTTTGGAAAGTAGACACCCCAAGGAAATTGCTGAGAGGCATGTTGAGCCCATTGAATATTTATTTTTTTCGTCCCAAGTGATTGAATAATGACAAAAAATAAAATAAAAAAAAAAAATTACAAAAAGTTGTCACTAAATGATATATTGCTCACACATGCCATGGTTATATGTGGAATTGCACCCCAAAATACATTCTGCTGCTTCTCCTGAGTACGGGGATACCACATGTGTGGGACTTTTTAGGAGCCTAGCCACGTACGGGACCCCGGAAACCAAGCACCGCCTTCAGGATTTCTAAGGGCGCAAATTTTTGATTTCACTCCTCACTACCTATCACAGTTTCGAAGGCCATAAAATGCCAAAATAGCACAAAACCCCCCCAAATGACCCCATTTTGGAAAGTAGACACCCCAAGCTATTTACTGAGAGGCATGTTCAGTCCATGGAATATTTTATATTTTGCCACAAGTTGCGGGAATATGACAAACTTTTTTTTTTTTGCACAAAGTTGTCACTAAATGATATATTGCTCACACATGCCATGGGCATATGTGAAATTACACCCCAAAATACATTCTGCTGCTTCTCCTGAGTACGGGGATACCACATGTGTGGGACTTTTTGGGAGCCTAGCCGCGTACGGGACCCCAAAAACCAAGCACCGCCTTCAAGGTTTCTAAGGGCATAAATTTTTGATTTCACTCCTCACTACCTATCACAGTTTTGAAGGCCATAAAATGCCAAGATGGCACAAAACCCCCCCAAATGACCCCATTTTGGAAAGTAGACACCCCAAGCTATTTGCTGAGAGGCATGTTGACCCCATTGAATATTTTTTTTTTTTGTCCCAAATGATTGAATAATGACAAAAAGAAAAAAAAAAAAAAAAATGTACAAAAAGTTGTCACTAAATGATATATTGCTCACACATGCCATGGTTATATGTGGAATTGCACCCCAAAATACATTCTGCTGCTTTTCCTGAGTACGGGGATACCACATGTGTGGGACTTTTTGGGAGCCTAGCCGCGTACAGGGCCCCAAAAACCAAGCACCGCCTTCAGGATTTCTAAGGGCGTAAATTTTTGATTTCACTCCTCACTACCTATCACAGTTTTGAAGGCCATAAAATGCCAAAATAGCACAAAACCCCCCCAAATTACCCCATTTTGGAAAGTAGACACCCCAAGCTATTTGCTGAGAGGCATGTTGAGTCCATGGAATATTTTATATTTTGCCACAGGTTGCGGGAATATGACAAACTGTTTTTTTTTTGCACAAAGTTGTCACTAAATGATATATTGCTCACACATGCCATGGGCATATGTGAAATTACACCCCAAAATACATTCTGCTGCTTCTCCTGAGTACGGGGATACCACATGTGTGGGACTTTTTGGGAGCCTAGCCGCGTACGGGACCCCAAAAACCAAGCACCGCCTTCAAGGTTTCTAAGGGCATAAATTTTTGATTTCGCTCCTCACTACCTATCACAGTTTTGAAGGCCATAAAATGCCAAGATGGCACAAAACCCCCCCAAATGACCCCATTTTGGAAAGTAGACACCCCAAGCTATTTGCTGAGAGGCATGTTGAGCCCATTGAATATTTTTTTTTTTTGTCCCAAATGATTGAATAATGACAAAAAGAAAAAAAAAAAAAAAATGTACAAAAAGTTGTCACTAAATGATATATTGCTCACACATGCCATGGTTATATGTGAAATTACACCCCAAAATACATTCTGCTGCTTCTCCTGAGTACGGGGATACCACATGTGTGGGACTTTTTGGGAGCCTAGCCGCGTACGGGACCCCAAAAACCAAGCACCGCCTTCAAGGTTTCTAAGGGCATAAATTTTTGATTTCACTCCTCACTACCTATCACAGTTTTGAAGGCCATAAAATGTCAAAATAGCCCAAAACCCCCACAAATGACCCCATTTTGGAAAGTAGACACCCCAAGCTATTTGCTGAGAGGCATGGTGAGTATTTTACAGCTCTCATTTGTTTTTGAAAATTAAGAAAGACATTTTTTTTTCTTTTTTTTTTTCTTTTTTTACATTTTCAAAACTTTGTGACAAAAAGCGAGATCTGCAAAATACTCAACATACCTCTCAGCAAATAGCTTGGGGTGTCTACTTTCCAAAATGGGGTCATTTGGGGGGGTTTTGTGCCATCTGGGCATTCCATGGCCTCCGAAACTGTGATAGGCAGTGAGGAGTGAAATCAAAAATTTACACCCATAGAAATCCTGAAGGCGGTGCTTGGTTTTTGGGGTCCCGTACGCGACTAGGCTCCCAAAAAGTCCCACACATGTGGTATCCCCGTACTCAGGAGAAGCAACAGAATGTATTTTGGGGTGTAATTCCACATATGCCCATGGCATGTTTGAGCAATATATAATTTAGTGACAACTTTTTGTACATTTTTTTTTTGGTCATTATTCAATCACTTGGGACAAAAAAAAAAAATATTCAATGGGCTCAACATGCCTCTCAGCAAATAGCTTGAGGTGTCTACTTTACAAAATGGGGTCATTTGGGGGGGTTTTGAACTGTCCTGGCATTTTATGCACAACATTAGGAAGCTTATGTCACACATCATCCACTCTTCTAACCACTTGAAGACAAAGCCCTTTCTGACACTTTTTGTTTACATGAAAGAAAATTTTTTTTTGCAAGAAAATTATGTTGAACCCCCAAACATTATATATTTTTTTAAAGCAAAGGCCCTACAGATTAAAATAGTGGGTGTTGCATTTTTTTTTTCCAAACAGTATTTGCGCAGCGATTTTTCAAACGCATTTTTTGGGGGAAAAACACACTTTTTTTATTTTTAATGCACTAAAAAACACTATATTGCCCAAATGTTTGATGAAATAAAAAAGATGATCATAGGCCGAGTACATGGATACCAAACACGACATGCTTTAAAATTGCGCACAAACGCGCAGCGGCGACAAAACTACATTCATTTTTAAAAGCATTTAAAAGCCTTTACAGGTTACCACGTTAGATTTACAGAGGAGGTCTACTGCTAAAATGACTGCCCTCGATCTGACCTTCGCGGTGATACCTCACATGCATGATGCAATTGCTGTTTACATATGACGCTAGACCGACGCTTGCGTTCGCCTTTGCGCAATAGCAGGGGGGGACAGCGGTGCTTTTTTTTTTTTTTTTTTTTTTTTATTATTTATTTGGCTTTTTTATTTTATTTTTAAACTGTGCCTTCCATATTTTATTTTTTTACCATTTTTATCGTTATCTCAGGGAATGTAAATATCCCCTATGATAGCAATAGGTAGTGACAGGTACTCTTTTTTTGAAAAAAATTGGGGGGTTAGACCCTAGATCTTTCCTCTGCCCTCAAAGCATCTGACCACACCAAGATCGGTGTGATAAAATGCTTTCCCAATTTCCCAATGGCGCTTTTTATATCCGGGGGGGGGACATTCCCTCCCACTGCTTGTAAAAGCAGTCTAGAGGCTAATTATCTGCTAGAATTGCTTTTACATGAAAGCCGGCTGCTGGCTGAAAAGAATGATACCAAGATGATACCTAAACCCGCAGGCATCATTCTGGTATAAACATTCAAAGTCCAGCAACATACCAGTACGTTGCTGGTCCTTGTTGGACATGTATTGTAATCTTTTTTTTCATACAGCCTATTGGCTGAACGAAAAAAAGAGATTGATTGGTGGGTATGCCCACCATTAGAATACCTCCCTTCATCCACCCACTTCTAATGATGGGCATATATGCCGAAGCATGGGGGCATCCTCCCGCAAAAAAGTTATGCCGCGTACACACGGTCAAGCCTTCGTCGGAATTTCGACCGTATGTACGCGGCATAAAAGGTTATGCCGCGTACACACGGTCGGACTTTTCCACGGATAAGCCTCCGTTGGAATTTCGACCGTATATACGCGGCATTAGGAGCAAAATCGCTCCTCCGCCCCTGCTGCCCCCATGCTTCGGCATATATGCTCTTTTTTTTAACTGTGGTGGTGAAATCACCTCCTACAGCGTTGGAGTCACGGCTTTATGTATCGTGGGAGCAAACGCTGTTGCTGTCAAGATAAATAGATCCGTGCTGCAACTGAATGGCGTACCTGCTAAGCAAATGGTGGTTAACATTAAAACAAAGTAACATTACAGTACAACAGTAAGACCTTACCATGCCATACCTGCAAAGCAAATACCAAAACAAAACCTAGTAAAAAATAAAAAAATGTTTTAACGCAACCTGTGCCTAAAATATATATATGCCGAAGCATGGGGGCATCCTCCCGCAAAAAAGTTATGCCGCGTACACACGGTCGGAATTTCGACCGTATGTACGCGGCATTAGGAGCAAAATCGCTCCTCCGCCCCTGCTGCCCCCATGCTTCGGCATATATGCTCTTTTTTTTAACTGTGGTGGTGAAATCACCTCCTACAGCGTTGGAGTCACGGCTTTATGTATCGTGGGAGCAAACGCTGTTGCTGTCAAGATAAATAGATCCGCGCTGCAACTGAATGGCGTACCTGCTAAGCAAATGGTGGTTAACATTAAAACAAAGTAACATTACAGTACAACAGTAAGACCTTACCATGCCATACCTGCAAAGCAAATACCAAAACAAAACCTAGTAAAAAATAAAAAAATGTTTTAACGCAACCTGTGCCTAAAATATATATATGCCGAAGCATGGGGGCATCCTCCCGCAAAAAAGTTATGCCGCGTACACACGGTCGGAATTTCGACCGTATGTACGCGGCATTAGGAGCAAAATCGCTCCTCCGCCCCTGCTGCCCCCATGCTTCGGCATATATGCTCTTTTTTTTAACTGTGGTGGTGAAATCACCTCCTACAGCACTGGAGTCACGGCTTTATGTATCGTGGGAGCAAACGCTGTTGCTGTCAAGATAAATAATTCCGCGCTGCAGTTGAATGGCGCACCTGAAAACAAAAAATTACATACCTGAAAAGCAAGCATGATAAAACATTGCAGAATACAATACAGTAAAAAAGAGCAGAACAATAGAGAGAAAATAGAGAGAGAGAGAACAATAAAACGACAACTATTTTTGGTTTTTTTATTTTATATTTTTTTTGTGTTTTGTTTTTTACGTTTTTTTTTTCTTTTTTACACTTTTTTTTGTAACTTTACAACTGTAATGGTTCGGGTCTCTCAAAATGTAATGGCATCTTGGGAGACCCTGTGTAAGTGTGTCCTAGTCTGTGAAATGCTGTACCCTACGCTAAAACTTCACTTTTGAGTGGTAGCGTTCAAAACATTCACCTTGGCAAAGACCAGGCTTGTCAGGACAGCGTGGACAAAAACTACGGGTGTCACGCCTAAATCCGCGCTTGCTACAGACACGACATCTTTTTTGGGGGTGGCTTTGGGTAGGGGTACTCGGGAGGACATACGAATAATGCCTCTCATGCAGCCGGCTTACTGCATTTGGTTGGGGATGGTGAGGTGCAGAACCGCCTGGATACAGGAGTTCTGTGACTATCTCATTCTGGAATTTTAGAAGAGATAACGTCCCGCCTGAAGCTCTGTATAGCACATGAGCGTTCAGCAAAGCCAATTGGAATAATGATAGAGACACTTTTTTGTACCAGCGTCTCGCCTTACGGTCAATTAGATACGGCGCCATCAACTGGTCGTTGAGGTCCACCCCTCCCATATTTTGGTTATATTCGTGGACACAGAGGGGTTTCTCCACAACACCAGTCGCCGTAGGAATTTGGACTGTCGTGTCTGCATGAAGGGAGGTAAGAAGGAAAACATTCTTATTGTCCCTCCACTTCATAGCGAGCAAGTTATTACACTTCAAGCAGGCTCTCTCCCCCAGCCTAAGACGGGCATCTACAAGCCGCTGGGGAAAGCCCCGGCGATTAGGTCGCACGGTGCCACATGCTCCAATCTTATGATCAAACAAGTGACTAAACAGTGGCACGCTCGTGTAATAATTGTCCACATACAAGTGGTACCCCTTTCCGAATAAGGGTGACACCAAGTTCCACACTATCTTGCCAGCGCTCCCTATGTAATCCGGGCAGTTGACCGACTCAATCTGACTGTCTTTTCCCTCATAAACCGTAAAGTTCACTACATAGCCTGTTGCCCTGTCACAGAACTTGTAGAGCTTGACCCCGTATCTGGCACGCTTGCTGGGAAGGTACTGCTTGAAAGACAAGCGGCCAGAAAATTTAATCAGGGACTCATCAACGCAGACAACTTGATCGGGAGTAAACAAGGCTGCAAAACGTTCGTTGAAGTGGTTTATGAGGGGCCGAATTTTATAGAGCCGGTCGTATTCAGGGTCCCCACGTGGACGACAAAGTTCATTGTCGTTGAAGTGCATGAACCGCAAAATCTGCTCGTATCGTGCCCTGGACATGGAGGCAGAGAACACGGGCATGTGGTCAATTGGGTGCGTGGACCAATAAGCACGCAATGACGGAAATTTATGTGTGCCCATGTTGAGGGAAAGGCCCAGAAAGGTCTTAAATTCGGAAACCGTAATTGGTTTCCAATTTCTGGCAATTTTAGGCAACTGGGGGTTAGCGGCGATAAATTGACCAGCATATAAATTACTCTGGTCCACAATAGATCTATAGAGATCTTCCGTGAAAAACAGCGAATAAAAATCGATTGGCATAAAATCAGCTGTTTCCACCTGAATACCGGGTTGGGCAGTGAATGGGGGAAGTACGGGTTCTGCAGAAGTGGTGGGGACCCAATCAGGATAGGCGAATTCTGCAGGAAGGGCAGTATGGGCACGACGGGCCTGCCTTTGTCTTCTTGGTGGCAGCGGGACACTACTTGTGCTTGCCACCTCGCCAGCTTGAACTGCACTTATGGGACTCGCCACGTCACCAAGTGTTACTGCAGTGCTGGATGTACGTCCAGGCTGTACTAGGCCGCTGGTGCTTGCCAGTTCACCAGAAGGAATAGCGGCGCTAGTACTACTCTGCTCCATGATACGAGAGACCTGCGGTTCTTGCTCCTCAACAACCTCAGAAGATCGGGATCGGGTACGCCTGACCTTAGCAGGGACCTCAACTTCGTCGTCAGAGCTATCTGACGTGGGGCCGCTGACGTCACTGTCTTCTACGGGAAGATATTCTGAGCCTGAATCTGACAGATACGTGACCTCCTCTTCACTATCTGTCATGCTCAGAATCTCGTAGGCCTCTTTACTAGTGTACCTTCGACTTGCCATTTTGGGCTCTAAATTTAGGGGTACACTAGTAAGATTCACAGGAAAAAAAGCACCTGACTGTCGTCAGCAAATATATCAAACGCTACAAAAAAACTGTTAGCGATCGCAGGGATCAGGCCTGTCTCTGCGAACGCTGCAGTTATGTGTGTTGTGTTTGGTAAGTGACAGTGATCGATCGATACTACACTTGGGTGGGCTGGGCTGGGCTGGGCGGAGGGGCTAAACGCAGGTACTAGCAGGTATCTGGGCTGATCCCGCTAACACTGCGTTTTTGGGAACCCTAAACCGCTGGGGATGCTAGTATAGATCTGATCAGATACTATACCACTAAGGGGGGTGTATGCTTTGCGCGTGGGTGTTAGCGTTACTGGCACTAACCTAACACTGCCTGGGGCGACGCAGACCCTCTCTGGCGCTAAAACCTAATTGATCTCACCCGCCGGGCGATCAGGGGGGTTAAACCTTTATTGGGTTATATACGGCGGGTGCCCTGATGCTATAAAAAGCAAACTAATCAACCAGCGTCACCCGTAACCTTTATATGGTGATCACTGGTGAAAGGGTTAACTAGGGGCAATCAGGGGGTTAAAACCTTTATTAGGTTAAATATGGGGGTACCTGACACCAATAAAAACCTGCGGCGAACCTAAAAAAAAAATAACTGCCTATCTAAAACACCAGCGACACGAATACAGCGATCGGAAAAACAATCGCTTAGTGATGCTGAAGTTAGGGGGTGAAAGGGTTACCTGGGGGGTGTTCAAGGGGTTAAACCTTTATTAGGGGGGGTTAGGGGGCTACCCTGGACCTAAAGGGGCCTAATCCTAACTGCCTTGCAACTTTTTACAATCACAGATGACACTAAATGCAGTGATCAGTAAAATAAATGATCACTGCAATCAGTGACACTGTGATTGGGGGCTTTGGGGTGACCTGGGGGGTGATCTGGGGGTGACTGGGGGGTGATTTGTGTGCCTATGTGTACCTACGTGTCAGTGGACTGTTGGAGCACTAACCTCTGTCTTCACTCCTCGGCGCCGGGAACGAAAAGACCGCGGCGAGGGAGATGACATCACTTCCTCCAGCCTGTGTTTACATCACATGGCGGAGGAAGCAATTTCATTGGCCGGGAGCGATCGCGAGGGGGGGGGCGGAATCGAGCGGCCGCCCCCTCATGCCTGATCGCTCCCGAACACTTAACGGCCGCTCACTGCAGTGAAGGGGGGTCCGGATGGACCCCCCAACTGCACAAAGGCGATCACGTAGATCTACGTGATTCTGCCTGTCCGTGCCATTCTGCCGACGTAAATCGGCGGTGGGCGGTCGTTAAGTGGTTAAAGTGATCCAACCAATCCTGTAAGTTTGTCTCCTCATGGGAGGAAACGAACAGGAGGTCATCAATGAACCTGCAAAAGAAAACCGTATCTGAACGACGGGGGCTGCCATGTCCAAAAATGCGGGACCTCTCCCAAAATCCCATATAGAGATTGGCCAGGGAGGGCGAGAATTTCGCTCCCATGGAGGCCCCGCATTTTTGGAGATAATATCCCCCGTCGAACATAAAAAAATTGTGTGTAAGTAAGTAGTTTAATGACAACAAGATGAACTCCTGTAATGCCAACGAATACCTCCTGGATTCTTTAAGAAAAGTGGACACAGCCAAAACACCCAGGTCATGAGGAATACTCGAATAAAGACTAGTGACATCGCATGTGATCCACCTGTACTCTGCTTTCCACTGGAAGTCCCTAAGTTTTATAAGTAGTTGTTTGGTGTCGCGTAGATACCCTGGGAGGTTGACTACCAATGGCTGGAGTTGGCCATCGATCCACTCTCCCAGGCGCTCGTTAAGCGATCTAATACCTGCCACTATGGGCCTGCCCACGAGTGGGTCCAGGCCTTTGTGAACTTTTGGCAGGTGATGGAACACTGGCATCACGGGATTAATGGGAATGAATAACAGTTTTTCTTTTTCTGAAAAAATTCCCGCATGGACTGCTATGTCCAACAAAGAGGAAAGTTTAGCAGAGAAAGTGATGGTGGGATCACCTTTGAGTGAAGTGTAAGTATTGCTATCAGACAGCTGGCGTAGAGCCTCACTTTGATAAGTGTCAGAATCAAGAACCACCACCAGCCCACCCTTATCCGCATTACGAATGACAATGTTCCTGTCCATTTCTAAATTCCTAAGGGCCTTATGTTCTAATGGAGACAGGTTGTGGGAAACAGACCTCCTACGGCAATCGCGAGCCAGATGGGTAAGGTCCTTCTCGACCATTCGCTGAAAAAGGTTGAGATCCCTGCCCCACGACTCCACCGGATAAAAGTCCGATCTAAGTTTAAATGAAATACTGTTAGGGACATCAGTGGGGTCAACGGGGCAAGGACTGGACTCAGTGGCCAAATCCACAAGCATCTTTCCACACTCTGATTGGATATATTAACTTCCATCGAGGTGTCTATAGTTGGACGTGTACCTCAACCGATATACACAATTTTGCAACGACCACACACATAGACACATCTTTTTAGTGGACTATGTATGTGTGCACATTGATCTGTATGTTCACAATGACATATTCTTGTTGGTTTGGGATTCATATGCACTTTGTCCCGAAACAGACAGGCATACATGTACACGCACTCTTGTTACTTTTACTATTCATTACTCATACATATGGGCATATTTATAGTTCTTATAGTTCTTCTAGTTTGTCAATGCATACTCATACCTTAAATTACATGAAATATTTTACACAATATTCCATTAAGACCTTTTATGCACGTTTCATATAGATTGGTCATGGTTATGGACATCGGTTAATTACAACCAATCCAAACCAATTTGTCCATGCATGCGTGCCCATTTACCATGCACGTTGCATGGGTTCTATGTCCCTCTATACCATACTATATTTACATTACTATATTTATATTTGCATTTATACATAATTCTAGTTTGTCTTAAATTTCTCGTTTGGAATATTTGCTGAGAAATTTTGTACTTAGGGCTCCAGGGGAGGTGAATATATCGAGTACCTTTGTGCAATTTTAAAACATATATATATATATATATATATATATATATATATATATATATATATATATATATCTTTACACATGCGCTTTGTTTATTCGTATATATCCATCTACTGCATGTTCATACAACAGTTTACTGTTATGTACTGCATACCCCCCCCCCCCCCCCGGGACGACCTTTATCCCAACAGACAAAAGAGACATACACTCATATACAAATACAATTTGTTCAGATATTGGTTTAATTTAAAAACACTGGTTTTTCTTCACAGCATTTTTATTCCACAAATCACCAATAAAATAGAAACAACAAAAAAATATAAAATAAAATAGAAATAAAAATAAAAAGATACGTGTATATACCACTATGGACCAATCAATATTAATGCAAATTAAATGGTCTAGATTAATCAAGCACATCATATACATTTTTTATTGACAATTTTCAATATATAAAAATTTCTTTATATTTTTTATTAATAAATATATGTTTTTATTGGACATTTTTTCATTTCACTACCACACACTTTATACTTTACACATACATCCTCATATATATTTTCCACAAGATTGCATGCATGGTGAGGCACTCCTTTCGTTCTTCCTTTCATTATGGTTAGTGAACCACACCTATTTCACCTGAATCACCTCACGTCCATCAATCTTTAATTAATTAATCATTTTCACCTTGGGGTTGGATCCTATGACTTCCCCTGTTTCAGGGTATATCTTAGGTAACATTTGTACAATAATCAGCTATGAGTAAGCACTACAATAGTGTGAAACGCGTTAGCCAGATGTGATCAGTTTGCTGTGTCGTGCAGTGTGTTTTGTTTCCTGAACCTTTTGGAATAAAGGCTTTTTAATCGGAGTGCTGCTTCCTTTCTTTTCTTTTTGAATGCTTCATACAAAGTCCCGCTCTCTCCTGTTCTCTTTTTTGTCATTCTTTTACACATGTTTATTGAGAAAGAAACCAATGATATAGTGTTGACAGTAAGAAAGATTATCATGGACATATAAAAATATCAATAGCATAGTTGAAGCACAATAAGGTTAACCACGTAACCAATTACATGGTCTAGGGTATGCTCCTCGCAGGTTTAACAGTTTAAAGTCATAAAATTTTACAGGGATCAAGAAAACAAAATGATCTTCCCTTGTAAGGCCAAGGGATGCATACATGCAAAAAGAAAAAGTTTGGGAGATGTTCCAGGGTAGAGGCAGTAAAATTAGAAGACAAGCGTTAAAGTAAGAAAAGCAGGGGTAAAAGGGATAGGGAAAGGGAAAGGGAGTAAAGGAAAGGGAAAAGAGAGGTAATAAGAAAAGAGAGGTAATAAAACTAAGGGAAGGAAAAAGGGATGGGGAGGGGGGAGGGGAGAGTAAGATATTCAAGGTTGTCAAAAAAAAGTCAGAAGCCCCCCTGGAGATTGGTTTCATTTTGGGTACTGGAAGTTGTGAAACCAAGCCCCAGAGGAGGCAATTTTGATCAAATCATACTTCAAAGAGAAACCAAAAAGATTTGGGAGTTGGAGGCTTCTAATCCCCCAGGTCTGAATTACAGTTTGTCTTTTATGCTTTTAAAATAATTATAATGCCGCGTACACACAACCGTTTTTCATGACGAGAAAAATGCCATTTTTAAAAATGGTCGTGAAAGACGGTGGTGTGTATGCTCCAGAGCATTTTTCTCGATGAGAAAAATGCCCGAAAAAATTAGAACCTGCTCTATTTTTTCTCGTTGTTTTTCACGTCGTTCTTTTTAACGTCGTGAAAAACGGTTGTGTGTATGCTTTTACAAGGGGAAAAAAAATGCGCATGCTCAGAATCAAGTATGAGTCAGGAGCGCTCGTTCTGGTAAAACTAGCGTTCATAATGGAGGTAGCACATTCGTCACGCTGTAACACTGAAAAGCATGAATCGTCTCTCACCAAACTTTATTAACACAGGGATCAGCAAAAGCGTCCCAAAGGGTCGCGCCATTCAAATGGAACTTCCCCTTTATAGTGCCGTCGTACATGTTGTACGTCACCGCGCTTTGCTCAAGCGTTTTTTTCATGAACGTGTGTATGCAAGGCAGGCTTGAGAGGAAACACGAAAAATCACGTTGAGAAAACGTTGTTTTTTTCCATGACATGAATAACGGTTGTGTGTACGCGGCATTAGATTTGTCTGATAATGCATTTCTCTCTGTTGTGCATTAGCTGTTATAATGATATTTGTATATATGGGAATTTTGAGGGACCATGTGGCACAGGCTAGATTTTGTGATGTTAAGATTACACTAATATATTTAAACAGAGCTACAAGTGGCTTGTTGTGATGTGTTTTGTTGAGTATTGGACACACTCCCTGTGTGTCATGTACCTGGGTGTATTTGAACCGGGATCTTCCTGGTCCCAAAGCTGCAGCCTTACCTGTTGCGCTACTGAGCAGATCTGGACTTTTGGAAATGTCCTCTCAGTGTTAAACATTACCTTGGACTCACTAGCCCCACCTGCTGCCAGCTGTGGACAATTTTCAATCAAAGCAGCCCTTAAAAAGGAAGTGATGCTATCTCTCAGCGCCCGTTTGTGTGGAATAGCTCCCTGGGTGTTGTGACTGCTTTTTGATCCTGATTTTCGTGTTGAACTTCTGCCTGAATTCCTGACTACTCTCCAGCCTGCTGATTTTGTACTTCACTGCCAGCTCGTGTATGACCTTTGCCTGCCTGACCACTCTCTGGATTTCGATCGTGTACCATTTTGCCTGATCTGTTGCCAACCTAATCTGCCTGACTACGTTTTCGCCTGAATCCTCAGCACACAAGTTCCACTTCGGACACTACCTATCACAGGTACCTTACATTACAAACGGGCCACAATGACAGTGGACCCTGCTGAGATTGTTAAGGCGATTTCACGTCAGGGACAATTGATTGGAGCTCATGAACAGCATCTTTCTTCCCTGGACGCCAAGTTAGATGAACTTTGTACTATGCTTAAATCTTGTTTGCCTGCTTCCTCTGCAACGGTCCAGACTCTGGATCCTACTCCTGCTACGATCCAACCCACCTCTTCTGTACCACCCAAACTTCCTATGCCTGACAAATTTGGTGGTGATACTGAGGACTGCAGAGGCTTTTTAAATGTTTGCCGTTTGCATTTCCGCAACAACCCTGGGACCTTTAGCACTTCTTCTGCCAAAGTGACTTTTGTAATTTCCTTGTTAAAGGGGAAGGCCCTGGCCTGGGTCTCTCCTTATCTGGAACGCAATGATCCTGTGCTGCAAGACGCTGACAAATTTCTGGCTTCTCTCCAGACTGTATTTGACAAGCCAGATAGAGCTTCTGCAGCTGAGTACTCACTCTTGGACATGCAACAAGGCACCAGGTCTGTGGCACAATATGCTATTGAGTTTCGTACCCTTGCTGCTGAGACTACTTGGGACTCAAGGGCATTACGTGCAGCCTTCCGAAAAGGTCTTGCAGATCGCATCAAAGACGAATTAGTCTATAAGGATTCCCCAGAAGACCTAGAGAAATTCATAGAGCTCTGTGTTCGTCTGGATGTCCGGTATCATGAAAGGTGCCAAGAGAGACTTAGAACTCGCAAGTTTCCTCGGCCAGTCTACCGTTTGGCCCCTAACTTCCAAGCACCACCTCAGCCAGAACCTGAAATCTCAGTTGAACCCCAGACACCTGTGGAACCCATGGATGTAAGCCGTCTCCACCTAACTGAGTCTGAGAAACAAAGGAGGCGTGCATTGGGCCTATGCCTATACTGTGGACTTAAAGGACATTTATTATCTGTCTGCCCTTCCCATCCAGTAAAAGGCAGGGTCTAACCAGTGTTGGAGGAGCTGGCTTAGACCTTACAGGTATATCCTCCAAGACCAAGATTACCATTCCTGCAATTATCCATTTACCCTCTAAACTTGTCTCCTGTGAGGCTTTTGTGGATTCTGGGGCTGCTGGCATATTCTTGGACTACACTTTTGCTAAAAAAAATAATATCCCATTTGTTCCAAAATCTAGACCCCTGAACATTACCACCGTGAATGGAGAACCCTTGGGAGATGGCATTGTAAAATTTGAGACTATAACAATCACCCTTCAGGTAGGTGTACTCCACAAAGAGGAAGTTGTCTTGTCTCTTATTGATTCTCCACTTCTGCCTGTTATCCTTGGTTACCCATGGTTACAACAACATAACCCTTCTTTTGATTGGGAAAATGGAGAACTAACCTCTTGGGGGTCGTTCTGTCATTCAAACTGTTTGTCTCAACCCAAAAGACTTCCTGCTTGTATGTTGGCTTCCGTGGCCATCCCACCTACCTTGCCTCATGAATACCATGCGTTTGCAGACGTATTTTGCAAGCAAAAGGCAGAGGTTTTACCTCCACATCGTTCTTTTGACTGTGCAATTAAATTGATTCCTGGAGCACCTCTTCCCAAAGGAAGGACCTATCCCCTGTCTTTGCCTGAACAAAAATCCATGGAGGAATACGTAAAAGACAACTTGGAAAGAGGTTTTATCCGACCCTCTTCTTCTCCAGTAGGGGCAGGTTTTTTCTTTGTTGAAAAAAAAGATGGGGGTCTTCGACCATGCATAGACTATCGAGGGTTAAATCAAATCACTGTAAAAGACTCCTACCCTTTGCCTCTCATTCTTGAACTGTTTGATGTACTTAAGGGGGCTGTTATCTTCTCCAAGCTAGACCTACGAGGGGCTTATAATCTAATTCGAATTAAAGACGGGGACGAGTGGAAGACAGCATTCAACACTCGTAATGGACATTTTGAATATCTGGTTATGCCATTTGGGTTGTGTAACGCCCCTGCTGTCTTCCAACGTTTCATGAATGAAATTTTTCATGATTTCAGCAACAGTTTTGTGATCATCTACTAGGACGACATTTTAATCTTTTCCAAGACTCATCTAGAGCACATCTCGCATGTAAAGCAGGTATTGCAACGACTGAGAGAAAACCATCTTTACGCGAAGATTGAGAAATGCAGTTTCCATCAAAGCCGTATTCCTTTCCTTGGATACATTATAAGTGCTGCCGGTTTCCAAATGGACCCTCAAAAACTTTCCGCTGTCTTGCAATGGCCCCAACCGACCACTTTAAGAGGGCTCCAAAGCTTTCTAGGGTTCTCAAATTACTACAGACGCTTCATCAAAGGTTTTGCCTCCATTGCGGCCCCCCTTACTGCTATGACTAAGAAAGGTACAAATTGCAAGGTATGGTCCTCAGAAGCAGAATCGGCTTTCCAGCAATTAAAAGACATGTTCAGCAAAGCTCCAATTCTTCAGCATCCAAATCCCGATCTCCAGTATATAGTTGAGGTTGATGCCTCTGAGGTAGGAGCAGGTGCCGTGCTCTCCCAGAGACAGCCTAAGTCTGGTAGAATCCATCCAGTAGCATTTTTTTCTAGAAAGTTTTCTCCAGCGGAGATGAATTACGATGTTGGGAATCGAGAACTACTGGCCATTAAATTGGCATTGTCTGAATGGCGACATCTTCTGGAAGGGGCTCCCAAACCTTTTTCTATCCTCACTGACCATAAAAACCTACTGTACCTTCAGACTGCAAGACGTTTGAACTCACGTCAGGCTCGATGGGCTCTGTTTTTCTCCCGTTTTAATTTTGTTCTTTCTTATGTTCCTGGGCATAAAAACAAGAAAGCCGATGCTCTTTCCAGACAGTTTGCTACCTCTGAAGAAGACCAACCTACCGAGCAGTATATAATCCCACCTCACAAAATTGTCGCACAGATCTCTACGGCTCTTTCCCAACAGTTACAAGAAACCCAGAATTGTGTTCCCCAAGGCTTGAAGATACCACCAGGTCGCCTGTTCGTAGCCCCTAGCCTCAGAAAACCTGTACTCCTCTGGGCACATGATGGTGTTTTATCTGGTCATCCTGGTGTCACCATCACTCTTAAGACCTTGCAGCGTCATGTCTGGTGGCCTCATATGAAAAGGGATGTTACTGACTATGTGGCTGCCTGCCCAACTTGTGCTGCTAATAAAGTACCCCGTACATTGCCTACTGGACTGTTACAACCACTTTCAGCACCTCGTCAGCCTTGGACCCATTTGACTATGGACTTCATTACAGACTTACCCAAGTCCGAGGGCATGACTGCTATATGGGTCATAGTGGATCGCTTTTCAAAAATGTCTCATTTTGTGCCGCTCCCGGGATTACCTACAGCGGAAGCACTGTCTACTCTCTTCCTTTCCCATATTGTGAGATATCATGGCATACCTACCAATGTCGTCTCAGACCGCGGATCCCAGTTTGTTTCCCGATTCTGGAGAGCGTTCTGCAAGAAACTGGGAGTAACGCTTTCACTCTCTACCTCACATCACCCTCAAACAGATGGTCAAACCGAACGCATGAACCAGACCCTAGAAACCTATCTTCGACATTATGTCAATGCCTTACACTCCAACTGGTCTGAGTATTTGCCTTTAGCTGAGTTCGCCATTAATTCCCGTTGGCACAGTGCTCCTCATACCACACCATTCTACGCAGCCCTAGGCTATCACCCTCAGACTTTTCCCCTACTTCAGCCTTCTTCTGGTGTACCAGCAGCAGATCAGCGGGTTAAAAATATTCTGCTACATTGGAAAAAGATTCGCTTATTACTACGGAAGTCAGCCGGCAAGTATGCACTTTTTTCCAACAAACGAAGACGCCATATACCTCCATATGTGGTGGGGGACAGAGTTTGGCTATCAACCAAATATGTGAGACTGAAACAACCTTCTACCAAATTGGGCCCTCGATTCATTGGTCCTTACAGAATTATTGCTCGAGTCGGGCCAGTCTCCTATCGGTTGAAATTACCCTCCTCTCTCCGGATTCATCCTGTGTTCCACATTTCCCTCCTCAAAAAAGCAATTTTCAATCGCTACTCCAGAACACAACAGCTACCTCCTCCTGTTCTTGTTGATGGACAAAATGAGTTTGAAGTCTCCAAGATTCTTGAAGACAGGGTCGTGGCCTTCGGTATCTGGTTCATTGGAAGGGATATCCTGTCACAGACCGTTCCTGGGTTCCAGCCAAAGATCTGCATGCCCCTTCTCTTATTCGAGACTTCCATGCCTCCTTTCCCACTAAGTCCCGCTAGGCCCCCGGAGGGGGTCCACTGGGGAGGGGGCCCTGTCATGTACCTGGGTGTATTTGAACCGGGATCTTCCTGGTCCCAAAGCTGCAGCCTTACCTGTTGCGCTACTGAGCAGATCTGGACTTTTGGAAATGTCCTCTCAGTGTTAAACATTACCTTGGACTCACTAGCCCCACCTGCTGCCAGCTGTGGACAATTTTCAATCAAAGCAGCCCTTAAAAAGGAAGTGATGCTATCTCTCAGCGCCCGTTTGTGTGGAATAGCTCCCTGGGTGTTGTGACTGCTTTTTGATCCTGATTTTCGTGTTGAACTTCTGCCTGAATTCCTGACTACTCTCCAGCCTGCTGATTTTGTACTTCACTGCCAGCTCGTGTATGACCTTTGCCTGCCTGACCACTCTCTGGATTTCGATCGTGTACCATTTTGCCTGATCTGTTGCCAACCTAATCTGCCTGACTACGTTTTCGCCTGAATCCTCAGCACACAAGTTCCACTTCGGACACTACCTATCACAGGTACCTTACACTGTGATGGCTTGTATGTTATGAGATTGATATTTTCTCATAATATGAAGATTCTTATAATTAAGCCTTCTATTTGTGTTATCTCCATTTAAAGATGGCGGCCATTTGTTTTGTTTTTTGTGCATCGCACTTTGTGTGTCGTGATGTCACAGCATGCGTGATAACGTCATGACACCATATGTCAAGTGTACTGGATGTACCTCTGATGCAGCCGGTGTGACTGGAAAAATCGGTCAGGTTTCTATTCCAATCTATTGCACCCCCAGCACTCCAAGGAGCCTCCTAAAGTTTTCCTATGAACCAGACTACACTTGGTTAACATTATGGCACACAAGGGCACTCTGTGTGCCTCTGCAACTTACTGAATTTACAATGCGTGAGTATTCAGCTGGTGTCTTTTTGACATGTAACTATATATACCTATATTATGCTACATGGACTTTAATGTCTACAGTGACCTTTGATGAAAGTTTAACCACTTCAGCCCCGGACCATTTCGCTGGTCAAAGACCAGGCCACTTTTTGCGATTCGGCACTCCGTTGCTTTAACTGACTATTGCACGGTCGTGCGACGTGGCTCCCAAACAAAATTGACGTCCTTTTTTTTTCCACAAATAGAGATTTCTTTTGGTGGTATCTGATCACCTCTGCGGTTTTTATTTTTTGCGCTATAAACAAAAATAGAGCGACAATTTTGAAAAAAATTCAATATTTTTTACATTTTGCTATAATAAATATCCCCAAAAAATATATAATTTTTTTTCCTCAGTTTAGGCCGATACGTATTCTTCTACATATTTTTGTTAAAAAAAAAATGCAATAAGCGTTTACTGATTGGTTTGCGCAAAAGTTATAGTGTCTATAAAATAGGGGATAGTTTTATGGCATTTTTATTAATATATATTTTTTTACTAGTAATGGCGGCGATCAGCGATTTTTATCATGACTGCGACATTATGGCGGACACATCGGACACTTTTGACACCATTTTGGGACCATTGTCATTTTTACAGTGATCAGTGCTAAAAAAATGCACTGATTACTGTAAAAAGGACACTGGCAGTGAAGGGGTTAACCTGTAGGGGGCGCTGAAGGGGTTAAGTGTGACCTAGGGAGTGCTTGTAACTGTTAGGGGGCGTGGCTTGGCACGTCACTAATCGCTGCTCCCGATGACAGGGAACAGACGATCACTGACAGTGTCACTAGGAAGAACGGGGAGATGTTTGTTTACACTTACCTCTCCCCATTCTTCAGCTCTGTGACCCGATCGCGGGACACCGGCGGCGATCGGGTCCGCAGGTGCCGCGGTCACGGAGCTCCTGACCGGGTCGCTAGCGCGCCGGCGGCGGCACGCGCGCAACCCACGACTCGCATCTTAAAGGGGACATACCTGTATGCCCAAATGCCCAGCCGTGCCATTCTGTTGACGTATATCGTCGTGCGGTGATCGTCAAGTGGTTAATAGTTGCCTTTGGGGAGTACACATCTATAAAATGGCACATGGAGGAGTTATGTTGCCTATATACAAAATTTTATGACATCAGAGTTACTTCCTGTGGAGTCTTCCAGCATTTTGTACCCCTACATATACATAGTCTATAGAACTATACACCTTTATTGATAACCAGGTTTGGGGCTTTCAACACTCTACCTTATAGATGTAACATCTAAGTCAATTGTGGAGTTTTCTGATAAATACTTATAGTTCATTGAATTGCCAAGTAGGGTATTTACAGCACTTCTATCCTTGTCTCCCAGCTAGAGACATCTTGGAGGGTTAAGGATTTATGCACCAGTGATCTGGTGATCTCTCATCAATAAAAGATTGCACACACTATCTGCAAACTATGCAATAGATTCATTGGAAGTTCATCTTACATGATTGTAATGTAATATAGTTATATACTACAACACTATCCTGTGGAAAAGTGCTGACCTCTCAAGTAGGACTACATTACTGTCTTCTGCTTATGCAAACCTTCCACATTACCTCAATATTAAATATTCCAGTCTGGATTTTCAATACATACAATGTTTTCCTGTTTGGAACAGGCTACTGTTACATTTGAGGATACACCTTGTTTTTTAAGTGTGTTTCCGTGTCCAGCTGTGGGGGTTGTGGTTTTTAGTTTATAATTGGGCAATTATTTTTATTATTGTGGTTCTTGTTATTGATTGTTTTTTGATACAATAACATTATACAGGTATAGAGGTTGTGCGCAGTTGTCCTTCAAGTCCCTCCATTCATGGATCTTGATTCATTTAGTATGTTAGCTGGGTTGAGCCAGGTTTTTATTTTATTTTCATATTCATGTCATACCGATGATTCTCTCTGACAGGTGCTTATTATTATTATTATTATTATTTATTTATTTTTGTTACATTTGTTTAACAACTTAAGCCCCGGACCATTATGCAGCTTAAAGACCAGAGGTGTTTTCAGAATTTGGCACTGTGCTGCTTTAACTGGAAATTGTGCGGACATGCAATGTTGTACCCAAACGAAATTTGTGTCCTTTTCTTCCCACAAATAGAGCTTTCTTTTAATGGTATTTGATTGCCTCTGCGATTTTTTTTTTTTTTGCGATATAAATGGAAAAAGACTGAACATTTTGAAAAAAAATGATATTTTCTACTTTTTGTTATAAGAAAAATCGAATAAACTCAATTTTAGTCATACATTTAGGCCAAAATGTATTCAGCCACATGTCTTTAGTAAAAAAATGTCAATAAGCGTATATTTATTGGTTTGCGCAAAAGTTATAGCGTCTACAAACTAGGGTACATTTTCTGGAATTTACACAGCTTTTAATTTATGACTGCCTATCTCATTTCTTGAGGTGCTAAAATGGCAGGGCAGTACAAAACACCCCCAAATGACCCCATTTTGGAAAGTAGACACCCCAAGGAAATTGCTGAGAGGCATGTTGAGCCCATTGAATATTTTTTTTTTGTCCCAAGTGATTGAATAATGACAAAAAAAATTAAAAATACAAAAAGTTGTCACTAAATGATATATTGCTCACACATGCCATGGTTATATGTGGAATTGCACCCCAAAATACATTTTGCTGCTTCTCCTGAGTACGTGGATACCACATGTGTGGGACTTTTTAGGAGCCTAGCCGCGTACGGGCCCCCAAAAACCAAGCACCGCCTTCAGGATTTCTAAGGGCGCAAATTTTTGATTTCACTCCTCACTACCTATCACAGTTTCGAAGGCCGTAAAATGCCAAAATAGCACAAACCCCCCCCCCCCAAAATGACCCAATTTTGGAAAGTAGACACCCCAAGCTATTTGCTGAGAGGCATGTTGAGTCCATGGAATATTTTATATTTTGACACAAGTTGCGGGAATATGACAAACTTTTTTTTTTTTTGCACAAAGTTGTCACTAAATGATATATTGCTCACACATGCCATGAGCATATGTAAAATTACACCCCAAAATACATTCTGCTGCTTCTCCTGAGTATGGGGATACCACATGTGTGGGACTTTTTGGGAGCCTAGCCGCGTACGGGACCCCAAAAACCAAGCACCGCCTTCAAGATTTCTAAGGGCATAAATTTTTGATTTCACTCCTCACTACCTATCACAGTTTTGAAGGCCATAAAATGCCAAGATGGCACAAAACCCCCCAAATGACCCCATTTAGGAAAGTAGACACCCCAAGCTATTTGCTGAGAGGCATGTTGAGCCCATTGAATATATTTTTTTGTCCTAAATGATTGAATAATGACAAAAAGAAAAAAAACATTTACAAAAAGTTGTCACTAAATGATATATTGCTCAAACATGCCATAGTTATATGTGGAATTGCACCCAAAAATACATTTTGCTGCTTCTCCTGAGTACGGGGATACCACATGTGTGGGACTTTTTGAGAGCCTAGCGGCGTACGGGGCCCCCGAAAACCAAGCACCGCCTTGATAGCACAAAACCCCCCCAAATGACCCCATTTTGGAAAGTAGACACCCCAAGCTATTTACTGAGAGGCATGGTGAGTATTTTACAGCTCTCATTTGTTTTTGAAAATGAAGAAATAATTATTTTATTTTTTTTCAATTTTCAAAACTTTGTGACAAAAAGCGAGATCTGCAAAATACTCAACATACCTCTCAGCAAATAGCTTGGGGTGTCTACTTTCCAAAATTGGGTCATTTGGGAGGGTTTTGTGCCATCTGGGCATTCCATGGCCTCCGAAACTGTGATAGGCAGTGAGGAGTGAAATCAAAAATGTACACCCTTAGAAATCCTGAAGGCGGTGCTTGGTTTTCGGGGTCCTGTACGCGGCTAGGCTCCCAAAATGTCTCACACATGTGGTATCCCCGTACTCAGGAGAAGCAACAGAATGTATTTTGGGGTGCAATTCCACATATAACCATGGCATGTTTGAGCAATATATCATTTAGTGACAACTTTTTGTACATTTTTTTTTTCTTTTCTTTTTGTCAATATTCAATCACTTGGGACAAAAAAATAATATTCAATGGGCTCAACATGCCTCTCAGCAAATAGCTTGGGGTGTCTACTTTCCAAAATGGGGTCATTTGGGGGGGTTTGAACTGTCCTGGCATTTTATGCACAACATTAGGATGCTTATGTCACACATCATCCACTCTTCTAACCACTTGAAGACAAAGCCCTTTCTGACACTTTTTGTTTACATGAAAACATTTTTTTTTCTTGCAAGAAAATTACGTTGAACCCCCAAACATTATACATTTTTTTAAAGCAAAGGCCCTACAGATTAAAATAGTGGGTGTTGCAGTTTTTTTTCCACACAATATTTGCGCAGCGATTTTTCAAACGCATTTTTTGGGGAAAAAACACACTTTTTTAATTTTTATTGCACTAAAACACACTATATTGCCCAAATGTTTGATGAAATAAAAAAGATGATCTTAGGCCGAGTACATGGATACCAAACACGACATGCTTTAAAATTGCGCACAAACGCGCAGCGGCGACAAACTACATACATTTTTAAAAGCCTTTACAGGTTACCACATTAGATTTACAGAGGAGGTCTACTGCTAATATTACTGCCCTTGATCTGACCTTTGCGGTGATACCTCACATGCATGGTGAAATTGCTGTTTACATATGACGCTAGACCGACGCTTGCGTTCGCCTTTGCGCAAGAGCAGGGGGGGACAGGGGTGCTTTTTTTTTATTATTATTTATTTTGCTTTTTTACTTTATTTTTAAACTGTTCCTTCCATATATTATTTTTTTTACCATTTTTATTGTTATCTCAGGGAATGTAAATATCCCCTATTATAGCAATAGGTAGTGACAGGTACTCTTTTTTTGAAAAAAATTGGGGGGTTAGACCCTAGATCTTTCCTCTGCCCTCAAAGCATTTGACCACACCAAGATCGGTGTGATAAAATGCTTTCCCAATTTCCCAATGGCGCTGTTTATATCCGGGGGGGGGGGGGCATTCCCTCCCACTGCTTGTAAAAGCAGTCTAGAGGCTAATTATCTGCTAGGATTGCTTTTACATGAAATCCGGCCGCTGGCTGAAAAGAATGATACCAAGATGATACCTAAACCCGCAGGCATCATTCTGGTATAAACATTCATAGTCCAGCAACATACCAGTACGTTGCTGGTCCTTGTTAGACATGTATTGTAATCTTTTTTTTCATGCAGCCTGTTGGCTGAATGAAAAAAAGAGATTGATCGGTGGGTATGCCCACCATTAGAATACCTCCCTTCATCCACCCACTTCTAATGATGGGCATACATGCACCATTTATATATGCCGAAGCATGGGGGCATCCTCCCGCAAAAAAGTTATGCCGCGTACACACGGTCGGACATTTCCACGGGCAAGCCTCCGTCGGAATTTCCACCGTATGTACGCGGCATAAAAGGTTATGCTGCGTACACACGGTCAGACTTTTCCACGGGCAAGCCTCCGTCAGAATTTCGACCGTATGTACGCGGCATTAGGAGCAAAATTGCTCCTCCGCCCCTGCTGCCCCCATGCTTCGGCATATATGCTCGTTTTTTAAACTGTGGGGGTGAAATCACCTCCTACAGCGTTGGAGTAATGGCTTTATGTATCGTGGGAGCAAACGCTGTTGCTGTCAAGATAAATAGATCCGCGCTGCAACTGAATGGCGTACCTGCTAAGCAAATGATGGTTAACATTAAAACAAAGTAACATTACAGTATAACAGTAAGACCTTACCATACCATACCTGCAAAGCAAAAACCAAAAAAAAAACTAGTAAAAAATAAAAATACATTTTAACGCAACCTGTGCCTAAAATATATATATGCCGAAGCATGGGGGCATCCTCCTGAAAAAAAGTTATGCCGCGTACACACGGTCGGACTTTTCCACGGGCAAGCCTCCGTCGGAATTTTGACCGTATGTACGCGGCATAAAAGGTTATGCTGCGTACACACGGTCAGACTTTTCCACGGGCAAGCCTCCGTCGGAATTTCGACCGTATGTATGCGGCATTAGGAGCAAAATCGCTCCTCCGCCCATGCTGCCCCCATGCTTCAGCATATATGCTCTTTTTTTAACTGTAGTGGTGAAATCACCTTCTACAGCGTTGGAGTCACGGCTTTATGTATCGTGGGAGAAAACGCTGTTGCTGTCAAGATAAATAGATCCGCACTGCAACTGAATGGCATACCTGCTAAGCAAATGATGGTTAACATTAAAACAAAGTAACATTACAGTATAACAGTAAGACCTTACCATACCATACCTGCAAAGCAAATACCAAAAAAAAAAATAGTAAAAAATAAAACATTTTTTTAACGCAACATGTGCCTAAAATATATATATGCCGAAGCATGTGGGCATCCTCCCGCAAAAAAGTTATGCCGCGTACACACGGTCAGACTTTTCCACGGGCAAGCCTCCGTCGGAATTTCGACCGTATGTACGCGGCATTAGGAGCAAAATCGCTCCTCCGCCCCTATGCTTCGGCATATATGCTCTTTTTTTAACTGTGGTGGTGAAATCACCTCCTACAGCACTGGAGTCACGGCTTTATGTATCGTGGGAGCAAACGCTGTTGCTGTCAAGATAAATAATTCCGTGCTGCAGCTGAATGGCACACCTGAAAACAAAAAAATACATACCTGAAAAGCAAGCATGATAACACATTGCAGAATAGAATACAGTAAAAAAGAGCAGAACAATAGAGAGAAAATAGAGAGAGAGAGAGAACAATAAAACGACAACTATTTTTGTTTTTTTTATTTTATATTTTTTTCGTGTTTTTGTTTTTACGTTTTTTATTTTTTTATTTTTTACACTTTTTTAACTTTAACAACTGTAATGGTTCGGGTCTCTCAAAATGTGATGGCATCTTGGGAGACCCTGTGTAAGTGTGTCCTGTTCTGTGCAATGCTGTACCCTACGCTAAAACGTAACTTTTGAGTGGAAGCGTTCAAAACATTTACCAATGCAAAGACCAGGATTGTCAGGACAGCGTGGACAAAAATAACGGGTGTCACGCCTAAATCCACGCTTGCTACAGACACAACATCTTTTTTGGGGGGCTCGTTGGGTAGGGGTACTCTCGAGGACATACGGATAATGCCTCTCATGCAGCCAGCTTACTGCATTTGGTTGGGGGTGGTGAGGTGCAGAACCGCCTGGATACAGGAGTTCTGTGACTATCTCATCCTGGAATTTTAGGAGAGATAACGTCCCGCCTGAAGCTCTGTATAGCACATGAGCGTTCAGCAAAGCCAATTGGAATAAGGATAGAGACACTTTTTTGTACCAGCGTCTCGCCTTACGGTCAATTAGATACGGCGCCAACAACTGGTCGTTGAGGTCCACCCCTCCCATATTTTAGTTATATTCGTGGACACAGAGGGTTTTCTCCACAACACCAGTCGCCGTACGAATTTGGACTGTCGTGTCTGCATGAAGGGAGGTAAGAAGGAAAACATTCTTATTATCTCTCCACTTCACAGCGAGCAAGTTATTACACTTCAAGCAGGCTCTCTCCCCCAGCCTAAGACGGGAATCTACAAGCCTCTGGGGAAAGCCCCGGCGATTAGGTCGCACGTTGCCACAAGCTCCAATCTGATAATCAAACAAGTGACTAAACAGTGGCACGCTCGTGTAATAATTGTCCACATACAAGTGGTACCCCTTTCCGAATAAGGGTGACACCAAGTTCCACACTATCTTGCCAGCGCTCCCTATGTAATCTGGGCAGTTGACCGGCTCAACCTGACTATCTTTTCCCTCATAAACCGTAAAGCTCCATACATAGCCTGTTGCCCTGTCACAGAACTTATAGAGCTTGACCCCGTATCTGGCACGCTTGCTGGGAAGGTACTGCTTGAAAGACAAGCGGCCAGAAAATTTAATCAGGGACTCATCAACGCAGACAACTTGATCGGGAATAAACAAGGCTGCAAAACGTTAGTTGAAGTGGTTTATGAGGGGCCGAATTTTGTAGAGCCGGTCGTATTCAGGGTCTCCACATGGACGACAGAGTTCATTGTCGTTGAAATGCATGAACCACAAGATCTGCTCGTATCGTTTCCTGGGCATGGAGGCAGAGAACACGGGCATGTGGTCAATTGGGTGCGTGGACCAATAAGCACGCAATGACGGAATTTATGTGTGCCCATGTTGAGGGAAAGGCCCAGAAAGGTCTTAAATTCGGAAACCGTAATTGGTTTCCAATCTATGGCAATGGAAGGCAACTGGGGATTAGCGGCGATGAATTGACCAGCATATAAATTACTCTGGTCCACAAAAGATCTATAGAGATCTTCCGTGAAAAACAGCGAATAAAAATCAATTGGCATAAAATCAGCTGTTTCCACCTGAATACCGGGTTGGGCAGTGAATGGGAGAAGTACGGGTTCTGCAGAAGTGGTGGGGACCCAATCAGGACAGGCGAATTCTGCAGGGAGGGCGCTATGGGCAAGACGGGCCTGCCTTTGTCTTCTTCTTGGTGGCAGCGGGACACTACTTGTGCACCTCGCCAGCTTGAACTGCACTTATGGGACTCGCCACGTCACCACGTGATATTGCAGTGCTGGATGTACGCCCAGGCTGTACTAGGCCGCTGGTGCTTGCCAATTCACCAGAAGGAATAGCGGCGCTAGTACTACTCTGCTCCATGATACGAGAGCCCTGCGGTTCTTGCTCCTTAACAACCTCAGAAGATCGGGATCGGGTACGCCTGACCTTAGCAGGGACCTCATCTTCGTCGTCAGAGCTATCTGACATGGAGCTGCAGACTTCACTGTCTTCTACGGTAAGATATTCTGAGCCTGAATCTGACAGATGCGTGACCTCCTCTTCACTATCTGTAATGCTCAGAATCTCGTAGGCCTCTTTACTAGTGTACCTTCGATTTGCCATTTTGGGCTCTAAATTTAGGGGTACACTAGTAAGATTCACAGGTAAAAAAGCACCTGACTGTCAGCAAATGTATCAAACGCTTAAAAAAAACTGTTGGCGATCGCAGGGATCAGGACGGTCTCTGCGAACGCTGCAGTTATGTGTGTTGTGTTTGGTAAGTTACAGTGATCAATCGATACTGCACTTGGGTGGGCTGGGCTGGGCTGGGCGGAGGGGCTAAACGCAGGTGCTAGCAGGTATCTGGGCTGATCCCGCTAACACTGTTTTTTTGGGAACGCTAAACCGCTGGGGACGCTAGTATAGATCTGATCAGATCAGATATTGATCTGTTCAGATACTATACCACTAAGGGAGGTGTATGCTTTGCGCGTGGGTGTTAGCGTTACTGGCACTAACCTAACGCTGCCTGGGGCGACGCAGACCCTCTCTGGCGCTAAAACCTAATTGATGTCAGCTGCCGGGCGATCAGGGGGTTAAACCTTTATTGGGTTATATACGGCGTGTGCCCTGATGCTATAAAAAGCAAACTAACCAACCAGCGTCACCCGTAAAACTTATATGGTTATCACTGGCGAAAGGGTTAACTAGGGGCAATCAGGGGGTTAAAACCTTTATTAGGTTATATATGGGGGTACCTGACGCTATATAAAAACCTGACGGGTAACCTAAATAACTAACTGGCTAACCAGTGTCACCAGTGACACTTATACGGTGATCACTGGTGAAAGGGTTAACTCTAGGGGCAATCAGGGGGTTAAAATAATATATGGGGGTACCTGACGCTATAAAAACCTGCGGCGAACCTAAAAATAAATAACTGGCTATCTAGGGCACCACCGGCACTAAATATAGCGATCGGAAATACGATTGCTTAGTGACGCTGGCGTTAGGGGGTGAAAGGGTTACCTGGGGGGTGATCAAGGGGTTAAATCTTTATATGGGGGGGTTAGGGGGCTACCCTGGACCTAAAGGGACCTAAACCTAACTGCCCTGCAACTTTTTACTGTCGTAAATTACACTGATTGCAGTGATCAGTAAAAAAATTACCACTGCAAACGGTGCACTGTGACTGGGGGGTGATCTGGGGGTGACTGGGGGGTGTAAGTGTGCCTACGTGTACTGGTGTCAGTGTAGTGTTGGTGCACTTACTGTGAGATGTCTTCTCTCCTCGCGCCGGATCGAAAAGACCACCGCATGGAGAGATGACATCACTTCCTCTGCCTGTGTTTACATTACACAGGCAGAGGAAGATTCTCATTCGCCGGGAGCGATCGCGAGGGGGTGGCAGGAAACGAATGGCCGTCCCCTCATCACAGATCGCTCCCGGAATGATAACCACCGCTCACTGTATAGAAGGGGGGTCCGATTGGACCCCCCAACTATACGAAGGCAGGCACGTACAGGTACGTGATTGTGCCTGTCCGTGCCATTCTGCCGACGTATATATACAGTGAGCGGTCGTTAAGTGGTTAAGAACTAGTTATATAATATTAGACTAAGACCTGGAGGACAGATTTTATTATTGATTTGTTGATATATCATGTTATGTGTGAAACTTCTGAAAAGTCTTAACACAAAGTTAAGAATTAATATGAAAGTTATATTCCTGTTACTACTAAGATTGTACAGGAAACCCATGTCTGGAGGAAATGTGCCCCAAATAAATTGCAAGAATTGTTGTTTATCTGAAAGATATGAATGGGGATGGAAACTGAGGACCCAGAAGGTGAACAATGATTTGGGAAGATCTAAACAGATAAAAACACGCTAAAGTCAATACAGTGCTCCAAAATAACAGTGTGAAACAACAAAACAAAAGTGCAAAGCAACGACTTAATAATGTGATATCAGCACAGTAAAGCAAATATAAATCAACAGATTAACACAACATATAATTCTTTTAAAAATGCAATATAATGAATAAATTAGATATGGGATATACTGCGCTGTGCAATGAGTGAACACAAAAATTAGCTGCCAACACAGCTGAGACAAAGCAAAAACTGGTGAATATGAAAAAGTGTAGCGCTTATTTTTGTGAAAGAGTCAGTTACCAACACATAACAAATGTTGCAAACATGCATATATATTAATTTCAGTGACACCAAGTGACTGAGTGTGATTCGTGAAAAAAAATATTATATGTAAATAAATCAGAACGAAACAGTCCTCTATTGTGACCACACACAAATAACAGTCCAAAAGTGTAGAAAAAACTGCAAGGTTGAAATAAAGAGTCCCACATGGATATGACCCTCTCTGTGAAAGGATAGAGACACCACCACCGATATAAGGAGGAGGCTTACCAGATGGTATTGACTTGGTAAGGTGTATACCACCCAAGTCAAAACAGGCTTAAATAATCAGTCAGCAAGGTGTATCCAGCTGGTCCTGAATCCGCATATCAGTCGGCACCGCAAATTCCCGTAAACACCAGGAAGTGTGAATACATATAGTCTTGTAGAAGCCAGAGATACGGTAACCACATAACATGCGTAATGGGGAAAAAAACTCACATAGTGTGATACCGTACAAGGAAGTATTTATTTAAAAAAAGATTAAAAAATGTACACTCACATTTGGAAGAACATCATAGGCATATCACAAAATGCAAGAGCGATGTGTGTGAATGGGTCCACCCGACGCGTTTCAACTAAAAAGTCATCATTAATGAATAAAGTCTACATGAAATGGTGAAAAAATATTAACAAAATCTTCTTTAAAGTTCATTCAGAGCTCCCTCACCCCAAGTGTAAAAGACTCCTTATGTGAATACCACCACCTCTGACAATAAGAGCGCTTACCAGATCTTATAGACCTTCTATCTCTAGAAAGGTAAACAAGCAAAAATCGCAGTCATCGGTGAGATGTTGTATGCCCCTCTATGGACCTTGGACTGCCTCTCCTCAACTCCAGACCAACCACCTCAATTCACATGGACGATTGTATAAAGGGAAAGAGATGCTCCTATAGTGTAAAATTGTTTACTAGTTTATTAAAACAATTAAAAGTTGCACTTACATTCAATAAGAGATATATACGTGAACCGTACAGTCTTTCTTGCCGGTAAAACAATACACTCGCGCTTCCGTGATCAGTGTAAACACAATGACATTTACAGCCAGCACATATTTCATCATAGATGACTTCTTCCGGGGCACGTTGTTTTGCCAGCAAGAAAGACTGTACAGTTGTACAGTTAGCGTATATATCTCTTATTGGATGTAAGTGCAACATTTAATTGTTTTAATAAACTAGTAAACAATTTTACACTATTGGAGTATCTCTTTCCCTTTATACATTCGTCCATGTTGATTGACGTGGCTCGTCTGGAGTTAAGGAGAGACAGTCCACGGCCCACAGAGGGCTGTGATTATTGCTCGCTTGACCTTTCAAGAGATAGAAGGTCAATAAGATCTGGTAAGCGCTCTGAATGAACTCTAAAGAAGATTGCTTTATTATTTTTTCACCATTTCATGTGGACATTATTATATTGCATTTTTTTAAACAATATATATGTAGTGTGACTTTATTTATTTATAAATGATTTGGGAAGACATGTCATCTTGATCCTACCAAACCACGATATAGGGAAATGTTGACACTATTCAAGTAAGGATTTTATCTGTCTAAACAAGGGATGAAAGTTAGCTTGGTAGGGAAGGGATTAAGGTGATACACAAATAAGGTAGAGTATCTAACCATGAAATGAATAAGTTCTTCTTGGCACATTTTCAAATAGAATGTTGATAATGTGTGTTCCTCAGTGCACTTTATTAGAATAAAATATACATATGCAGCATTATTTAAATATTTTGCATTATTTAGATTGTCACTATACATATTGACCACTAGTGTACAATTTCCATTGTGTTTGCTGTGCACACAGATATACCATCTGTTCTTAATTAGTATCAATCTATACCATAACCACTGTAATAAGTCATTTTGCTAGTTAGGAGGTAATATTTGCCTCCAAGGTGGATTTGGAATCTGATTTATGTCAATTGGACATGGGGCTCAATTTGATGGTTTACTCATCTCTAAAGTCCTGTACACACGATCGGATTTCCTATGGTTTTTAAACCGATGGATTTTTTCATCGGAAAACCGATGAAGCTGACTTCCATCAGTCTTGCCTACACACCATCAGTCAAAAAACCGACCGTTCCATACGCAGTGACGTAAAACACTCCGATGAGCAGAGAAAAATGAAGTTCAATGCTTCTGAGCATGCGTCGACTTGATTCTGAGCATGCGTGGGTTTTTTAACCGATGGACTTGCCCATAGACGATCGGAATTTGCTATTGGTTTTTTATCCATCGGAAAAATTGAAAACATGTTCTATTTTTTGACACCGATGGAAAAAAGACCGATGGGGCCCATACACGATCGGTTTGTCTGATGAAAAAAATTAATTGGACTGTTTTCATCGGTAAAACCGATCGTGTGTACGCGGCTTAACTGTAGTTGCTTGCAAATAAACTTAATTTAGAAAATATTGCATGCTAGACAGGGAAGTCTTATCTAGCCTATAAGGCAGATATTTGTATTAAAAAGATAACATAGCATAACAAGGGGTTAAAACTGGATTGATTTTGCAATCCTTTGGGTATGTAGTAATTCTTAATAAACATTAATTATTAACGTTAAGAAATTGCACCTTTTTAAAGGGAAATGTATTTAGATTATCCAGCCGCAGGGGATTTCTCATGATGACTGTTATCACATGTAATTACCCTGCAATATGATAGTGCTGATATTGCTACGAGGAGTATGAATGCTTGCTTCTGTACTGCCAGTTATAGTTTTAGAATTATGGCAATAGAATCTCTGAATCTCACTGGGCGATGGGTAAAAAGACAGTGAAAAAATCATACAGAAAAGAGCGTTACTGACATACAACTAGTAGCTCATACCTTTAAGTTCAAAAGCAAAATTTCAAACCGCTCTTTATAATCACTTTTTTAGTGATGTTGGACTCTGTCATTCATAAATTAGCTCAGCAATTGAGTTGCTAGGGAATCAAGTACAAGTTTCAGTGACTCTGATTTATACTATGACAATGATGGCTGATATTTTAAGGTATCCTAACTAGGGATGAGCTTCGTGTTCGAGTCGAACATACGTTCGACTCGAACATCGGCTGTTCGATCGTTCGACGAAGATCGAACGATTTGGGCCGTTCGCGCCAAATTCGAGTGACGCGAACGGCCCACAATGCACTACGCCATCGCAGTGTCATCCAGGCGCTGTGATTGGCCAAGCATGCACTGTGACCCCGCATGCTTGGCCAATCACAGCGCGGCAGCGAGGAGAGCAATGATTGGCCACAGGCAGGATGCCTGTGGCCAATTATTGCTGAGGGTGTTTAGTACACGCCCCACACTATAAAAGGCCGCCAGCACGGCGGTCTAGTGTAGTGTGTTCCGGAGCAGGGATAGAGCAGCATAGGCAGGGACAGTGACTTTTATTTCTTTCTTGCTTAACCTGGATTCCTTTAGTTTAGGGAAAGAGAAGGATAGGTAGGGAGAGTGTCAGTGTGTTTTGTGCTTGTGCTATATTGTGCTTAAAAAAAACATTTTTTCTAGGGACAGAAAACTGTAGGTAGGGAGAGTGTCAGTTTCTTTCACTGTCAAAGTCCTTGTTTCCAGGGACCTGGAAGGACAGTGAGTGAATTCTCCTTGTGCTAAATTGTGCTTAAAAAAAAACATTTTTTCTAGGGACAGAAAACTGTAGGTAGGGAGAGTGTCAGTTTCTTTCACTGTGAAAGTCCTTGTTTCCAGGGACCTGGAAGGACAGTGAGTGAATTCTCCTTGTGCTATATTGTGCTTAAAAAAAACATTTTTTCTAGGGACAGAAAACTGTAGGTAGGGAGAGTGTGTCAGTTTCTTTCACTGTCAAAGTCCTTGTTTCCAGGGACCTGGAAGGACAGTGAGTGAATTCTCCTTGTGCTAAATTTTGCTTAAAAAAACATTTTTTCTAGGGACAGAAAACTGTAGGTAGGGAGAGTGTGTCAGTTTCTTTCACTGTCAAAGTCCTTGTTTCCAGGGACCTGGAAGGACAGTGAGTGAATTCTCCTTGTGCTAAATTGTGCTTAAAAAAAACATTTTTTCTAGGGACAGAAAACTGTAGGTAGGGAGAGTGTGTCAGTTTCTTTCACTGTCAAAGTCCTTGTTTCCAGGGACCTGGAAGGACAGTAAGTGAATTCTCCTTGTGCTAAATTGTGCTTAAAAAAAACATTTTTTCTAGGGACAGAAAACTGTAGGTAGGGAGAGTGTGTCAGTTTCTTTCACTGTCAAAGTCCTTGTTTCCAGGGACCTGGAAGGACAGTAAGTGAATTCTCCTTGTGCTAAATTGTGCTTAAAAAAAACATTTTTTCTAGGGACAGAAAACTGTAGGTAGGGAGAGTGTGTCAGTTTCTTTCACTGTCAAAGTCCTTGTTTCCAGGGACCTGGAAGGACAGTGAGTGAATTCTCCTTGTGCTAAATTGTGCTTAAAAAAAAACATTTTTTCTAGGGACAGAAAACTGTAGGTAGGGAGAGTGTGTCAGTTTCTTTCACTGTCAAAGTCCTTGGTTCCAGGGACCTGGAAGGACAGTGAGTGAATTCTCCTTGTGCTAAATTGTGCTTAAAAAAAACATTTTTTCTAGGGACAGAAAACTGTAGGTAGGGAGAGTGTGTCAGTTTCTTTCACTGTCAAAGTCCTTGTTTCCAGGGACCTGGAAGGACAGTGAGTGAATTCTCCTTGTGCTAAATTGTGCTTAAAAAAAACATTTTTTCTAGGGACAGAAAACTGTAGGTAGGGAGAGTGTGTCAGTTTCTTTCACTGTCAAAGTCCTTGTTTCAAGGGACAGAGAAGGACACCTGAAGGTAGCCCTTATTGCTTTTTTCCCATCTCCCTGCAGGCCATCTATTAGAATGTCTGGAAGGCAAACAAGGAGAGGCAGACAGTCAGGAGGCAATAAAAGAGGGCAAGCAGGCTCTGTGTCTGGGGGCAACAGTGCTGGTCGTGGACGCGGTGCATTGTCATCAGCACATGGCCATGGGACACGCTTGTCCTTCTTTTCGGCAGCTGGACATGTTGAGCCACATCATGCCGAAGACTTGGTAGAGTGGATGACCAAGCCCTCCTCCTCCTCCTCATCCTCTCTCACCCAGGCTCAGGGTACTGGAAAAGCAGCTGCCAAAGCGTCCTCTTCCCTGGTATCAATGTCAGACTCATCATCAGTCACTCCTTCCCTAGACCCACCATGTCCTCCTCCTGAGGAGTCCCCCGAACTGTTTCAGCACAGTGTTGGGTACATGCTCCAGGAGGATGCCCAGCGTTTCGAAGGGTCTGATGATGAAACCCAGCTAGAGGAAGGCAGTAGCGTGAGAGCAGACAGAGGGGATGCTCAAGAAGGACACCAATCTGGCAGTCATGTTCCAGCAGCTGCAGCATACTGCCAGATTGGCTCCAGTGATGAGGAGGGAGGTGATGATGAGGTCACTGACTCCACGTGGGTGCCTAATAGGAGAGAGGAGGAGGAGGAGGATGAGGAGGAGGCACATCTCCAACGAGGCAGGATGCCCTTTGGTGGCCAGCGTAAGGGCAGTACACCGACGGAATCACACCGCAGAGCTCCGCCTGTGCAGGGCGCTGCCTCTGCCCGTCATTCAAAAAGTTCTTTGGTGTGGGCCTTTTTTGAGGCTAGTGCATCAGATCGCACAGCTGCTGTTTGCAACATATGTCTCAAGCGTATATCGCGTGGCCAAAACATCAGCCGCTTGGGTACCACATGCCTGACCAGACATATGTTGACCTGCCATGCAGCTCGTTGGCAAGCCTACCTCAAAGACCCACACCAAAGAACAAAGCGGACCTCTCCTTGCACCGCATCAGCTGGGATCTCCAACCCCACTATAACTTCAGTCCTCTCTGAAACATGCACTGAGAGGAATGAAGGTGTAGAATTAGGTGTGTCACAGCCAAGTACTTGCGGCCACTCTGCTAGCAGTACACCGACGTCCGATTCTAGCAGGCAAATTTCCCTGCCCCAGCTGCTGGACCGTCGAAAGAAGTTCACTCCCAGCCATCCACAAGCCCAGCGGTTGAATGCTAGCTTGGCTAAATTGCTAGCGCTTCAACTGCTGCCTTTTCAGTTGGTAGACTCGGCCCCCTTCCGTGAGTTTGTGCAATGTGCGGTTCCTCAGTGGCAGGTTCCCAAACGCCACTTTTTCTCACGGAAGGCTATTCCGGCTCTCTACCGGCATGTGGAAGGCAATGTCTTGGCCTCGCTGGACAGGGCGGTCAGCGGTAAGGTGCATATTACCGCTGACTCATGGTCCAGCAGGCATGGACAGGGACGTTACCTTTCTTTCACGGCCCATTGGGTCACTCTTTTGGCAGCTGGGAAGGATGCAGGACAAGGTGCAGTAGTGTTGGAGGTTGTCCCACCGCCACGCCTCCAAAATGCTACTACTGGTTGTGACACACCTCTCTCCTCCACCCCCTCCTCTTCTTCTTCCTCCATGGCCTCTTCCTGTGGTTTGTCCTATGAACCAGCGGTGCTCCGTAGCCGTTCACGGGGCTACGCAAGTACGCAGGCAAAAAGATGCCATGCCGTGCTTGCGCTGGTGTGTTTGGGGGACAGAAGCCACACTGGGGCAGAGGTCCTGTCTGCTCTGCAGGGCCAGGCCGAGAGGTGGTTGACGCCACGCCAGCTTAAGCCAGGAATGGTGGTTTGCGACAATGGCACCAACCTCCTCTCCGCCCTCCGACAGGGACAACTGACCCATGTGCCCTGTGTGGCTCACGTCCTTAACCTGGTGGTGCAGCGGTTCTTGGGCAGGTACCCGGGCTTACAGGATGTCCTGAGGCAGGCCAGGAAAGTCTGTGTGCATTTCCGCAGATCTTATAATGCCAGTGCTCGCCTGGCTGAGCTGCAAAAGGAGTTGAACCTGCCCAAGAACCGCCTTATATGTGACATGCCCACCAGGTGGAACTCAACGTTGGCCATGCTGCAGCGGCTGCACACGCAGCAGAGGGCCATCAATGAGTACCTGTGCGACTACGGCACCAGGACAGGGTCAGGGGAGCTTGTTTTTTTTTCTCCACGCCAGTGGGGCATGATCAGGGATGCATGCACTGTCCTGGCACCATTTGAGGAGGCCACGAGGATGGTGAGCAGTGACAGTGCATGCATCAGTGACACTGTACCTCTTGTCCACCTGTTGGAGCACACGCTGCGTGGAATAATGGACAGGGCACTTGAGGCAGAACAGAGGCAGGAAGAGGAGGACTTCCTTGCCTCTCAAGGCCCCCTTTACCCAGACAGTGTTCCTTCTGTCCCACCCATCGCACAGGAAGAGGAAGAGGAGGAGGAGGAGGAGGAGGATTGTGTCAGCATGGAGGTGGAGGCTGGCACTCAGCATCATCAGCAGCAGTCTTTTAGGGATGATTTACAGTCCCAAGAAACCAGTGGACTTGTACGTGGCTGGGAGGAGGTGGCTGCGGATCATGTCGTCCTTAGTGACCCAGAGGACTCCGGAGCGAATGCCTCAGCAAACCTACGCTGCATGGCCTCCCTGATCCTGCAAAGTCTGCGGAAGGATCCTCGTATTCTTCGGATCAAGGAGAGGGACCATTACTGGCTGGCCACTCTCCTTGATCCACGGTACAAGGGTAAGGTTGCGGACCTTATGTTACCGTCGCAGAGGGAGCAGAGGATGAGACAACTCCGGGAGGCCTTGCAGAAAGGTCTGTGCAACGCGTTCCCAGAGACTGGGAGGTTACAAACTCCTGGTCCTGGACAATGAGTTGCTGAGGCTTCGGCCAGTCAAAGAAGGAGCGGTGGGGAAGGTGGCCGTCTGACCGATGCGTTCAGACAATTCTTTAGTCCGCAGCCCCAAAGTATGATCGGTTCCAGCAACCATCGCCAGCGTCTGATAAACATGGTGCAGGAATATCTAGGGGCAAGGTCAGACTTGGACACCTTCCCCACCGAAAATCCTCTGGCTTACTGGGTCTTGAGGATGGATCACTGGCCAGAGCTTGCACAGTATGCAATTGAGCTACTGGCCTGTCCTGCATCCAGCGTTCTTTCGGAACGCACATTCAGTGCTGCTGGAGGATTTGTCACGGATCACAGGGTGCGCCTGTCCACCGACTCGGTTGATCGACTGACTTTCATCAAGATGAACCAGTCTTGGATCACCACCAGCTACCACACACCTGATGCTGATATAACAGACTAATTGATTTTAACATGTCACATCCCTTCAAGACTGATGCTGATGCTGAGTGCCTGTGCTGTTATGTTGACTGGCTATCCTCCTCCTCCGAGTCCTCAATGATACGATTGATGATGATAGCTTGGAAGATCATTTTTGTTTATGGGTGCCGCCACCAGTGGCTAAGGCCCAATTTTTCAGCCCCTGTTTTACAGGGGCGTGTAATTACAATTTTTTTAGCAATAATTTGCCATAGGGCTCATTGCTGTGCTCCAAGTACAGTATCTGTGAGGGGTTGGAGTGTTGTGGCACCAGTGCCTAAGGCCCAATTTTTCAGCCCCTGTTCAACAGGGGCATGCAATTACAATTCTTGATCTAATAATTCACAGCAGGGTCCATTGCTGCACCCACCAAGAGTAACTCTGAGGGCTTACAGTCTTGTGGCAACGCCACCACCACCACCACCACGAAAGGCCCAATTTTTCAGCCCCTGTTCAAAAGGGGCATGTAATTACAATTCTTGATCTAATAATTCACAGCAGGGCCCATTGCTGCACCCACCAAGAGTAACTGTCAGGGCTTACAGTGTTGTGGCACCAGCACCACCATCAAAGCCCCAATTTTTACTACCACTGTTCAACAATTATATGTAATTAAAATTCCTGATATAATAGTTGACAGCAGGGCGTTCCAGCACCAACCAAGAGTAACTGAGTGCTTACAGTGTTGTGCCAACACCAACAACTAAGGGGCCTATTTCTGCAGAGTATATACGGCAGGTCCCTACTTTCAAACATCCAACTTACAAACGACTCCTACTTGCAAACGAAAGAAGACAACAGGAAGTGAGAGGAAATCTACCCCTAGAAAGGAAAATTCTCTCCTGTAAGAATAAATATGGGAGAAAGGGGTCTCATCTGTACTGATGCTTTATCAGCAATCCTTGTTTCAAGAAAAACACCACATTTCAAAAACAGTTGTCATTGGGACGGAAAGTGAGGTGAAATGTTCTGAACAGGGGCACAGACAGCAAAACAAATGTTACAGGGGTGATAACCCTTACCTATGTTTCCCAAAAAGTTTAAAAATAGATTTTTGGGCTGGAGCTACACTTCAACAATGTACCTGTTCAAAATTACAAACAGATTCTACATAAGAACAAACCTACAGTCCCTGTCTTGTATGCACCGCCTGTATACGGCTGTTCAGAGTATATAGGGCCTTTTTTATTTTATGTGCGGGGTTCCCCTTAATATCCATACAAGACCCAAAGGGGCTGGTAATGGGCTGGGGTAGGGGGGGGGTCATGGGGTAGCTATGCCATTTTTCTTAAAGAATTTCATCCATATTACCGGGACCAGACATTACATTAAAGCCGCAAGCAGTTTTAAATGGCTTTTTTTTCCTTTTAGAAGTGTCATTTTGTGCAGGGACAGTTCTAAACACGGGAAACACGTGGCACTTCACAGGCATACTTTAGACACCCCCCAGGTACGATATTTAAAGGAATATTTGACTTTTTTTTTTTCACTTTATGCATCATTAAAATGACTGCTCCCGAAAAACGACCGTTTTTAAAACTTCTTTTTGCATTGATACATGTCCCCTGGTGCAGAACCCGGGTTCCCAAACCCTATTTATGACAATAACATGCATAATAGTTGTTATAATTAGCACTTTAGAATTCGAACGTTCGCATCCATTGTATTTAATAGGGTTCTAATGTTCGTTCGAACTTTCGGTCCGTTCGCGGGTTCTGGTGCGAACCGAACCCGGGGGTGTTCGGCTCATCACTAATCCTAACCAATAAAAGCTTTCAAAATAGAAAGAGCTTGATGGTATAATGAAATTCTATTGCAATAGAGCTCTGCTTTAGAGTTTAGTCTTTCTTGGTCTTTCCTTAGCTCTTTTTTTTGTTTAGTGTCTTTTTTTTTTCCTTAGTTCATTATTCTTGTTGAAAAGTCTTCATCTGTTGGGCTATTTTCATAGACTACACTAAGAAAGAATTTTGTAAGTGTGGATATTTTTTTTTTCTTCTAATCAGAGCCATCTGACAGGTGGATCACAACTCGACCATGCTAGCAACACATTCTGATCCCACTCTCTAACAGCACTCTCTCCCTCTAGCTGATCAGTACCACAAGATAGCTCTCTTTGTTATCTCCTTCAGTATCTAGAGTGGATATTAGATGACATTACATATAAAAATGAGCATAGGCACATCACTAATAAAAATTAGCATGGCCACATTGCTCATGTGGGAGTGTGCCCACGGTTTCTGGTGCCAATTTAAGGAATGCTCTTGCATCTCTTGTTAGAAAAAAAAAAGGAATGCTCTTGCTCATTGTCAGTGCTGACTGGTCTTCAGCTTTTCCTGTGTCCTGAATGTATCCTGTATCTGACTTCTGTTAGTGACCTGCATAATTATTATGAACCCATGCACTCTGCATTACTTACTTATGACCCCTGAACTCTGCATTAATTAATACTGACCCCAAGGGTTTCTTGCTTCTGACCCCTGTACTCTGCATCACTTACCCTGACCTCTGCACACTGTATTACATACCAATGACCTCTGCACTCTACATTATTTACCCCTGACCTCTGAACTCTGCATTGGACAGTAGTAGAAGAGGGATGCAGGATTTCTTCACTTTCTCTATGACATTCAATATCCAGACAGTATTGTCTCTCGCCTCCCTTGTCTGGATAAGGCTGACTTGTCGCAATTAGGCATTGCAGCAGAACATTCAACCTGGAGGCTAAAATTCTGGTGAAAGGTTTAATATCACAGTTTAGAGGGGAGATACAGTGGTTCCTTTCCTGGCTTTGGAATTGCAGAGATATATGCACGCAACATGTCTGTAGGGATACTGTGCCCATCCAAGAGGACATTAAAGGTCCTGGTAAATTGTGGTGCTTAATGGGTCTGATATGTTTTAAAGTATAGAAGTGTAAATCCGTCAGACCCAGGAGCTTCCCCCCGGGTGGATATCAGCTATGGAAAATGCAAATTTCTCTCCCATAAGAGGCTGGGACAACATCTCCCTGTCTTCACTAGTAAGAGCTAGAAAGATTGGCCTCCTGTAAGTACTCCTGGATGGTTAAAAGGGAGGGCGCATTGAGCCGGAGATAGAAGCTGAGTTCAGATTGTAAAGCTTAAAGTAGAAATCACGCAAAGCATCCACTAGGTAGGGCAAGACAGGAACCTTAGATCCAGACGTGGTAAGCAAAGCGGGAATGTAAGATTGAGAGCGTTTGTCCCTTAAGGCAGTGGCTAGGAAACGGCCGCATTTATCTCCGTAATCGTAGAATGAGCAATGGTCCTTGAGTACTACAAGCTTTACCTGGTACAAGGAGTGTTTCCTGATTGCCTCCCTAAGTCAGACTAAATCCGTCTCTGTTGTGCGGTCAGGGCGATCTTCATGTTGCCTTCCCAAGGTATAGAGTCTTGCTAAGAGGTCAGATAAGGTTCTGGCAGAGCTTTGTTTGGCTGCATGTTTGGCCATGTTTTATGAACAGAGAATATAGCATTTATGAGCAGACCACACAGAGAGAGGGTCAGTCACAGAGTCAGCATTAGTAGCAAAGTAGGAAGTGAGTTTTCTGAGAACCTCCGCGGCTGTGTTCAGGGTCCCTGAGAAGTGCCTCAATGAGCTGCCAGGTGGGTGCCTTAGGGGACGAATTTTAAAGAACAAGAAATAAATTTATTTTAATGAAAAACTGGGGCATGATTAGAGAGCGATATCTGACCAATATCCATTGTCAGGACCTGGGCTTGAACCTGGGACCTCATCTGTGCCTGGCATTGACTCTTCCCACTGAGCTATCTAGGATGCTGGACATCTCCCTGCCTGATCTGCTGGACAACCCTGCCTTGAGTCTTGATTACTGTTGAACCTTGAACTTCTTGCTCCTTCCATGAACTTCCTATATAAGCCTTGTCTCAGCACTTCCTCTTTGCCAGGTTATTGTGCCTTCCCTGCCGGTGCCTTGCTGTTGTCTTTCCTGCTACCATCTGTATCTACAACCACTCGTGATTGACCCTTGGCTTGTTCTTGGACTTCTCTAATGCCTGATCCCAATCTGCAACCACCCGTGTTTGACCCTCGGCCTGTTCTTTGACTACTCTACTGCTTGATCCCAACCTGCAGCCACTCGTGATTGATCCCTTGGCTTGTTTTCTGACCACGCTGCTGTTTCATCTTGTCTGTTATCCGCTATTGGCTTGCTCACACCCTGGTGGGGCAAATTGAGGACCACGACCTGGTACTAGCTCGCAGCTAAATCCATCTCCACCATCAGGAGCTCTGGGGAAAACCAGCTAGTACTTATGCCGCGTACACACGATCATTTTTCCCGTCGTGAAAAATGACATTTTTTTTTTCGCCGAGAAAAACGATCGTCTGTGGGCTTTATGCCGTTTTTCTCGTTGAGAAAAACGGCAGGAAAAACGACGAGAAAAATTAGAACATGTTCTAAATTTTCTCATCGTTTTTTCCATCATTTTTTTCCGCGGCAGTTTTCCCATAGGGAGACACTGCCGCGGAGCCCACAGACGGTCGTTTTTCTCGACAAAGAAAAAAATGACGGGAAAAACGGTCGTGTGTGGGGGAAAATGCCGTTCCCTCGTTTTTCATTTAATTTCATGTCGTGATTCACGGCGGTGTTTTCACCGCCGTGAATCACGATCGTGTGTACGCGGCATGAGACTCCGCACCTCAGGTGAGCCTGTGTCATCTGCCAGAAGTGACTGCCTGTATGCCTGTCCTGCAACTGTTATAGCAACTGGTCTTCAAGCCCGATGCCTGATCGTGACATCCATCTTAGAACCCAAGGTAATAGCTGAGTGTTTCAATAAGGAAAAGGTTGATTCTGGATTAGGAGCCATGAGTGGAAAAGTAGAAGGTGTAATCTCATTTCTTGTGAGTGAAAAATTCCCCTGATGTTGACCAGTGGATGGGAATGCAAATCTTTAAAGGGGTTGTAAAGGCTCGTTTTTTATTTTCTAAATAGGTTCCTTTAAGCTAGTGCATTGTTGATTCACTTACCTTTTCCTTTGATTTACCTTCTAATTTTTTTTTTCTTTGTCTGAATTTCTCACTTCCTGTTTCTCCTCACTAAACTTCACACCATCATCCGAGTGGTGTGGAGTCAGCCAGAACAGCTTACTGAACAGCTTACTGAGGAGGGACAGGAAGTGAAAAATTCAGACAAAGAAAACAAAGAAAAAAAACATTTAGAAGGTAAATCAAAGGAAAAGGTAAGTGAACCAACAATGCACAAGCTTAAAGGAACCTATTTATTCAGGGTAAGGGCACACTGGCGGACTTTAATCTATTCCATGTCCTTCAGGTAGATCTCCACCTCTCCAATGTTGCTTACACCTATTTTATATATTTTGTTTTTATACAATAAAGCTTTTATTGATGCTTAAAAGTAGCATTTGTACAATCATACTAACATTTGTATAAATAAATTGCATTATTTTAAATATTAACTGCTAATGCTATACAGGAAACATTTTTACTGTGCAAAATTTAGATAGTACACCTAATATCTCTCTAATGTGTGATGATATAGTCCTACCTAGTTTCAACATGCTTTATTGACACTTCTCCACTGCATCACAAGAAAAATGGTAAAATATTTCTAATGATATAATGATTTTAAATATAATAAATATAAATGCTAGCATTATTCAACCTGAAATATTGAGGACATACTATGAATTTTGGGTGTCATAAGCCCCCCATTAACAGTGTATTGATGCAGAGATGTAGTAGTTTCAGAAAGTGTCACTGATGTCATCATGTCAGTGCCACCCTTTGCATTATTTTACTGAGCAGTGGATCCACAGTTTTTTAGACAAGCTATGTTCTGTTTGAATGTTACTTTAATGAGTGAACGCCTAGAATTCAGTCTATGACATTTCTATCCAGTCTGTTACCAACAATTCATATTTAAATTGGTTTACTTTATGTGACAGGAGATGTAGTGTTAGCTCTCATATGACATCTTTCTGAAATATTCTTTACCCTATGGGACCTTGTAAATAACACCCTTGCTTTTATATTTTTCTGATATTTCTATCATAACCATGACAACTGCTTTATATTAATACAGTAGTGGTTAAGAACGACGACAGGGAAATACAGGCATCTGTAAAGGCAGACTGCTAAAGATCTTTCAATTCTTTTATATGAGAGATCTACATAGCTTGCTCTGTTTCACTGTAAAGTACAGTAATAACACAGTAGAAAATGTATTAATGTCATTCAAAGGGACAGGTATTTGGTGTCAGCCACCACTGGAAAACTGATGGCTCCCTTAAAAATTATAGTCTTTTTTTTTTTTTTATAATTTTGTAATTACTTGGTCAGTTGGCTACATGCAGTTCAGCTTGCTTTAAAAATATCTAACCCACATAATGGAATTTTCATTTCTTGGCTACAATGTATATCAACAACATGTTTCAGCATCAAATCAATAATTTGATACACACACACTATATTGGATGCTGAACAATTCCATAACACACTAGAGCAGTAATAATAAACCCGTGCCACACGTGCCACAGCCGGCACTCCGAGTCCTCTCTTTGGGCACACCAGGAAAAATCACACACTGACACTGACTGGCCATCACTGCACCACCATCTAACTACATCTCCCACAGGCCTTTAGGGCCAGAGGGGATGTGTCCAAGGTGGGTGTGACTGAGAAAAAGCATCTCCCACACGGCTCTGGGGTAAGGGGTGACGTACAGGCAGGAATCCATTCACAAGCTGTCTCGTCCACACCGCTTACCTCAATACAATTGCTGGTATTCTCATACTAATACCACAGGCAGGCAGTTCAAAATTACAAACAGATTTTACGTAACAACAAACCTACAGTCCCTGTCTTGTTTGCACCGCCTGTATACTGCTGTTCAGCGTATATAGGGACTGGGGGCCCCACGCCTTTCCTTTTTTTAATTTGGGTGCGGGATTCCCCTTAATATCCATACAAGACCCAAAGGGGCTGGTAATGGGCTGGGGGGGTACCCATGCCATTTTTCTCAATGATTTTCATCCATATTGCCGGGACCAGACATTACATTGAAGCCGCAAGCAGTTTTGAATTACTTTTTTTTCCTTTAGAAATGTCATTTTGTGCAGGGATAGTTATAAACACGGGAAACACGTGCCACTTCACAGGCATACTATAGACACCCACCAGGTACGATATTTAAAGGAATATTTAACTTTTTTTTTTTTTCACTTTATGCATCATTAAAATCACTGCTCCCTAAAAAACTTCAGTTTTTAAAACTTCTTTTTGCATTGATACATGTCCTCTGGGGACAAAACCCTTTTTAGGACAATAACTTGCATATTAGCCTTTAAAATTAGCATTTTTGATTTCGAACGTTCGAGTCCCATAGACTTTAATAGGGTTCTAAATTTCACACAAACTTTTGGTCCGTTCGCAGGTTCTGGAGCGAACCGAGTTTGGCTCATCCCTACTGCTAATGATACCATTTTCATTACTAAAATCTTGTATATAGTCCCTTATCATCGCCTCCAAGAGCTGGCATACTATTGATGTTAGGCTAACTGGTCTTTAATCTCCAGGGATATATTTTGGGCGCTTTTTAAATATTGGTGCTACATTGGCTTTTCTCTAATCCCCTGGTACCATTCCAGTCAGTAGACTGTCAGTAAAAATTAGGAAAAATGGTCTGGCAATTACTTGACTGAGTTCCCTAAGTACCCTCGGGTGCAAGCCATCCGGTCCCGGTGATTTATTCATGTTAGGTTTCCCAAGTCTAATTCAAATTCTGTCCTCTGTTAGCCATGAGGGTGCTTCCGGTGATGTGTCACGAGGATAAACACTGCAGTTTTGGTTATGTGTTATCGTTATCTTTTCCGTTCTGTCTGTGGTGTCCCCCTTCTTAGGGGCAAAGGCTCAGTAAACGCATCCTTACCAATGCCCGGCAAATGCATCCTTATCAATGCCCAGCATTTTCAATAAAAAACTGTATTATTGAAAGCTCTGTTATTGCGTTTTTCTTTTGAAACAAAAGCTGTTAATTCGTTTGTACAACTGTGTGAGTTATTTTTTCTAAACTAAAACCTTGGTATTCAGGTTTAATTGCCGTGTTGACACTTTGAAATGAATAAGTTGGTTTTGTGTTGCAGTTTAGGCACTCAGGCTTAAAAAGGTTCACCATCACTGCACTAGAGTGTTCCTCTACAAGTATTCATATCTGAGTATTTTGCCTAGTAAGTAAAATCACTCAGATGCTAATACTATCCAGGAGTAGGGATGAGCTCGCTGTTCGAGTCGAACGCATGTTCGACTCGAACATCGGCTGTTCGCCTGTTCGGCGAAGCCAGAACTTTGTGGGCCGTTTGCGCCATATTCGTGTGGCGTGAATGGGCCACAATGCACTGCGCCATCACAGTGCATTGCTGGCTGATGATTGGCCAAGCATGCACTGTGACCCTGCATGCTTGGCCAATCACAGCGCCAGCAGCGAGGAGAGCCATAATTGGCCACAGGCAGGATGCCTGTGGCCAATTATAGCTCAGGGGGGTTTAGTACACGTCCCACACTATATAAGGCCGCCAGCGCAGCAGCCTTGTGTAGTGTGTTGGTGTGCAGGGAGAGAGCAGGATAGGCAGGGACAGTGTCAGTGTCATCTTTGCTTAACCTAGCGCAGTTACAGTGAGTGTAGTGTGTTGGCGTGCAGGGAGAGAGCAGGATAGGCAGGGACAGTGTCAGTGTCATCTTTGCTTAACCTAGCTCAGTTACAGTGAGTGTAGTGTGTTGGCGTGCAAGGAGAGAGCAGGATAGGCAGGGACAGTGTCAGTGTCATCTTTGCTTAACCTAGCGCAGTTACAGTGAGTGTAGTGTGTTGGCATGCAGGGAGAGAGCAGGATAGGCAGGGACAGTGTCAGTGTCATCTTTGCTTAACCTAGCGCAGTTACAGTGAGTGTAGTGTGTTGGCGTGCAAGGAGAGAGCAGGATAGGCAGGGACAGTGTCAGTGTCATCTTTGCTTGTTAACCTGCAGCAGTTACAGTGGGTGTAGTGTGCCTCCTGCACAGTATACACCTGAAGCTACCCCTTATTGCTGGTGTTGGTGTTGTTCTGTTGTGTAACACAGGCATCTGCAAGCAGTTACAGTGGGTGTAGTGTGCCTCCTACACAGAATACACCTGAAGCTACCCCTTATTGCTGGTGTTGGTGTTGTTCTGTTGTGTAATACAGGCATCTGCAAGCAGTTACAGTGGGTGTAGTGTGCCTCCTGCACAGTATACACCTGAAGCTACCCCTTATTGCTGGTGTTGTTCTGTTGTGTAACACAGGCATCTGCAGCAGTTACAGTGGGTGTAGTGTGCCTCCTGCACAGTATACACCTGAAGCTACCCCTTATTGCTGGTGTTGTTCTGTTGTGTAACACAGGCATCTGCAAGCAGTTACAGTGGGTGTAGTGTGCCTCCTGCACAGTATACACCTGAAGCTACCCTTTATTGCAGGTGTTGGTGTTGTTCTGTTGTGTAACACAGGCATCTGCAAGCAGTTACAGTGGGTGTAGTGTGCCTCCTGCACAATATACACCTGAAGCTACCCCTTATTGCTGGTGTTGTTCTGTTGTGTAACACAGACATCTGCAAGCAGTTACAGTGGGTGTAGTGTGCCTCCTGCACAGTATACACCTGAAGCTACCCCTTATTGCTGGTGTTGTTCTGTTGTGTAACACAGGCATCTGCAGCAGTTACAGTGGGTGTAGTGTGCCTCCTGCACAGTATACACCTGAAGCTACCCCTAATTGCTGGTGTTGGTGTTGTTCTGTTGTGTAACACAGGCATCTGCAAGCAGTTACAGTGCATGTAGTGTGCCTCCTGCACAGTATACACCTGAAGCTACCCCTTATTGCTGGGGTTGTTCTGTTGTGTAACACAGGCATCTGCAGCAGTTACAGTGGGTGTAGTGTGCCTCCTGCACAGTATACACCTGAAGCTACCCCTTATTGCTGGTGTTGGTGTTGTTCTGTTGTGTACAACAGGCATCTGCAAGCAGTTACAGTAGGTGTAGTGTGCCTCCTGCACAGTATACATCTGAAGCTACCCCTTATTGCTGATGTTGGTGTTGTTCTGTTGTGTAACACAGGCATCTGCAGCAGTTACAGTGGGTGTAGGTGCCTCCTGCACAGTATACACCTGAAACTACCCCTTATTGCTGGTTTTCCCATCTCCCTGCAGGCCATTAGAATGTCTGGAAGGCCAAAAAGGAGAGGCAGACAGTCACAAGCCAATAGAAGAGGGCAAGCAGGCTCTGTGTCTAGGGGCAACAGTGCTGGTTGTGGACGCGGTGCATCGTCATCAGCATGTGGCCATGGGACACGCTTGTCCTTATTTTCGGCAGCTGGACGTGTTGAGCCGCATCATGCTGAAGACTTGGTAGAGTGGATGACCAAGCCCTCCTCATCCTCCTCATCCTCTCTCACCCAAGCTCAGGGTACTGCCAAAGCAGCTGCCAACGCGTCCTCTTCCCTCGTATCAATGTCATCAGTCACTTCTTCCCTAGACCCACCATGTCCTCCTGAGGAGTCCCCCGAACTTTTTGAGTACAGTGTTGGGTACATGCTCCAGGAGGATGCCCAGCGTTTTGAAGGCTCTGATGATGATACCCAGCTAGAGGAAGGCAGTAGCGTGAGCGCAGAGAGAGGGGAAGCTCAAGAAGGACAGCAATCTGGCAGTCATGTTCCACCAGCTGCAGCATACTGCCAGGTTTGCTCCAGTGATCAAGAGGGAGGGGATGATGAGGTCACTGACTCCACGTGGGTTCCTGATAGGAGAGAGGAGGAGGAGGAGGAGGAGGCACATATCCAACGAGGCAGGATGCCCTCCGGGGGCCAGCTTAAGGGCAGCACACTGACTGAATCACACCGCAGAGCTCCGCCTGTGCAGGGCCTCTGCGCGTTATTCCAAAAGTTCTTTGGTGTGGGCCTTTTTTGAGTCGAGTGCATCAGATCGCACCGCTGCTATTTGCAACATATGTCTCAAGCGTATCTCGCGTGGCCAAAACATCAGCCGCTTGGGAACCACATGCTTGACCAGACATATGTTGACTTGCCATGCAGCTCATTGGCAAGCGTACCTTAAAGACCCACACCAAAGAACAAAGCAGACCTCTCCTTGCTCCTCATCAGCTGGGATCTCCAACCCCACTATACCTTCAGTCCTCTCTGAAACCTGCACTGAGAGGAATAAAGGTGTAGAATTAGGTGTCTCACAGCCAAGTACTTGCGGGCACTCTGCTAGCAGTACACTGACGTCCGATTGTACCAGGCAAATTTCCCTGCCCCAGCTGCTGGACCGTCGAAAGAAGTTCACTCCCAGCCATCCACATGCCCAGCGGTTGAAGGCTAGCTTGGCTAAATTGCTAGCACTTCAACTGCTGCCTTTTCAGCTGGTAGACTCGGGCCCCCTTCCGTGAGTTTGGGCAATGCGCGGTTCCTCAGTGGCAGGTTCCCAAACGCCACTTTTTCTCAAGGAAGGCGATTCCGGCTCTCTACTGGCATGTGGAAGGCAATGTCCATGCCTCGCTGGACAGGGCGGTCAGCGGTAAGGTGCATATTACCGCTGACTCATGGTCCAGCAGGCATGGACAGGGACGTTACCTATCTTTCACGGCCCATTGGGTCACTCTTTTGGCAGCTGGGAAGGATGCAGGACAAGGTGCAGTAGTGTTGGAGGTTGTTCCGCCACCACGCCTCCAAAATGCTACTACTGGTTGAGACACACCTCTCTCCTCCACCCCCTCCTCTTCTTCTTCCTCCATGGCCTCTTCCTGTGCTTTGTCCTCGGAACCTAGCGGTGCTCCTTAGGCGTTCAAGTGGCTACGCAAGTACGCAGGCAAAAAGATGCCATGCCGTGCTTGCGCTGGTGTGTTTGGGGGACAGGAGCCACACTGGGGCAGAGGTTCTGTCAGCTCTGCAGGGACAGGCCGAGAGGTGGTTGACGCCACGCCAGCTTAAGCCAGGAATGGTGGTTTGCGACAATGGCACCAACCTCCTCTCCGCCCTCCGAAAGGGACAACTGACCCATGTGCCCTGTGTGGCTCACGTCCTTATGCTTGGCTGGTTGAGCTGCAAAAGGAGTTGAACCTGCCCAAGAACCGCTTTATATGGGACATGCCCACCAGTTGAAACTCAACGTTGGCCATGCTGCAGCAGCTGCACACGCAGCAGAGGGCCATCAATGAGTACCTGTGCGACTACGGCACCAGGACAGGGTCAGGGGAGCTTGTTTTTTTTTTTCACCATGCCAGTGGGCCATGATCAGGGATGCATGCACTGTCCTGGCACCATTTGAGGAGGCCACGAGGATGGTGAGCAGTGACAGTGCATGCATCAGTGACACTGTACCTCTTGTCCACCTGTTGGAGCATACACTGCGTGGAATAATGGACAGGGCACCTGAGGCAGAACAGAGGCAGGAAGAGGAGGACTTCCTTGGCTCTCAAGGCCCCCTTTATCCAGACAGTGTTCCTTCTGTTCCACCCATCACACAGAAAGAGGAGGAGGAGGAGGAGGAGGAGGATTGTGTTAGCATTGAGGTGGAGCCTGGCACTCAGCATCAGCAGCAGCAGTCTTTTAGGGATGATTTACAGTCCCAAGAAACCCGTGGACTTGTACGTGGCTGGGAGGAGGTGGCTGCGGATCATGTCGTCCTTAGTGACCCAGAGGACTCCGGACAGAATGCCTCAGCTAACCTATGCTGCATGGCCTCCCTGATCCTGCAAAGCCTGCGGAAGGATCCTCGTATTCTTCGGATCAAGGAGAGGGACCATTACTGGCTGGCCACTCTCCTTGATCCACAGTACAAGGGTAAGGTTGTGGACCTTATCTTGCCATCGCAGAGGGAGCATAGGATGAGACATCTCCGGGAGGCCTTGCAGAAAGGTCTGTGCAATGCATTCCCAGAGACTGGGAGGTTACAAAATTATGGTCCTGGACAACGAGTTGCTGAGGCTTCGGTCAGTCACAGAAGGAGCGGTGGAGAAGGTGGCCGTCTGACCGATGCGTTCAGACAATTTTTTAGTCCGAATCCCCAAGGTATGATCGGTTCCAGCAACCATCGCCAGCGTCTGATTTACATGGTCCAGGAATACCTAGGGGCAAGGTCAGACTTGGACACCTTCCCCACCGAAAATACTCTGGCTTACTGGGTCTTGAGGATGGATCACTGGCCAGAGCTTGCACAGTAGGCAATTGAGCTACTGGCCTGTCCTGCATCCAGCGTCCTTTCAGAACGCACATTCAGTACTGCTGGAGGCTTTGTAACCGATCACAGGGTGCGCCTGTCCACCGACTCGGTTGATCGACTGACATAAAGATGAATCAGTCTTGGATCACCACCAGCTACCAAGCACCTGAAGCTGATATAACCGAATATTTTTTTTTAAATGTCACATCCCTTCAAGACTGCCTATGCTGACTGTCCTGTTATGTTGACTGACTATCCTCTTCCTCCTCAATGATCCTGCTGATAGCTTGGAAGAACATTTTTGGTTCTGGGTGCCGCCCATTTGGCTAAGACCCAATTTTTCAGCCCCTGTTTAACAGGGGCGTGTTTTTACAATTTTTTATGCAATGCTTTGCAGCAGGGCTCATTGCTGTGCTCTAAGTACAGTATCTGTAAGGGGTTGAAGTGTTGTGGCACCAGCACCAGTGCCTAAGGCCCAATTTTTCTGCCCCTGTTCAACAAGGGCATGTAATAACAATTCTTGATCTAATATTTCACAGCTGGGCCCATTCCTGCGCCCACCAAGAGTAACTGTGAGGACTTAGTCTTGTGGCACCAGCACCACCGCCACCACCAAAGGCCCAATTTTTCAGCCCCTGTTCAACAGGGGCATGCAATTACAATTCTTGATCTAATAATTTACAGCAGGGCCCATTCATGCACCCACCAAGAGTAACTGTGAGGGCTTACAGTGTTGTGGCACCAGCACCACCACCAAAGGCCCAATTTTTCCTACCACTGTTCAACAATGGCATGTAATTACAATTCCTGATCTAATAGTTCACAGCAGGGCATTCCAGCGCCCACCAAGAGTAACTGTGAGGGCTTACAGTGTTGTGGCAACACCAACACCTAAGGGCCAAATTTCTGCAGAGTATATACGGCAGGACCCTACTTTCAAACATCCAACTTACAAACGACTCCTACTTGCAAACGGAAGGAGACAACAGGAAGTGAGAGGAAATCTACCCCTAGGAAGGGAAATTCTCTCCTGTAATGCCCCATACACACGATCGTTTTTCTTGCCATTTTTTTTCTTGCCGTTTTTCACGTCGTTTTTTTTCATGTTTCCTCTCAAGCCTGTCTTGCGTACACACGATCATTTTAAAAAACGATCAAGCAAAGCGCAGTAGCGTACAACACGTACGACGGCACTATAAAGGGGAAGTTCCGTTCGAATGGCGCCACCCTTCATGTTAGTAAAGTTTGTTGAGCGACGATTCGCTCTTTTCAGTCTCGTGCTTTTCAGTCCGTGACTGCGTGACGAATGTGCTATCTCCATTACGAATGCTAGTTTTACCAGAACGAGTGCTCCTGTCTCATACTTGATTCTGAGCATGCGCATTTTTTTTCACGTCGTTAAAGCATACACACTATCGTTTTTCACGTCGTTAAAAAAAACGACATGAAAAACGACGTGAAAAAAGAGAGCATGTTCGAAATTTTTAATGCCCGTTTTTCACGTCGTTAAAAATGCTCTGGAGCCTACACACGATCATTTTTAATGGCCATTTTTTTTAATGGCATTTTTAACGGCATGAAAAACGATTGTGTGTATGGGGCATAAGAGTCAGTATGGGAAAAGGGTGTCTCCTCTCTACTGATGCTTTATCACCAATCCTTGTTTCAATAAAAACCCCAAATTTTCCAAAAACATTTGTCATTGGGACAGAAAGTGAGGTAAAATGTTTTGAACAGGTGCACAGACAGCAAAACAAATGTTACAGGGGTGTTAACCCTTCCCTATGTTCTCCAAAAAGCTTAAAAATTTATTTTTTGGCTATAGCTACACTTAAAAAATTTACCTGTTCCAAATTACAAACAGATTCTACTTAAGAACAAACCTACAGTCCGTGTCTTGTTTGCACCGCCTGTATACTGCTGTTCAGAGTATATAGGGACTTTTTTTATTTTGGGTGCGGGGTTCCCCTTAATATCCATAAATGACCCAAAGGGGCTGGTAATGGGCTAGGGTAGGGTGTGGGCGGTGATGGGGTAGCCATGCCATTTTTCTCAATGATTTTCATCTGCTCCCGAAAAAACGACTGTTTTTAAAACTTATTTATGCATTGATACATGTCCCCTGGGGCAGGACCCGGGTCCCCAAACCCTTTTTAGGACAAAAACATGCATATTAGCCGTTATAATTAGCACTTTAGATTTTGAACGTTCGCGTCCATTGTATTTACTAGGGTTCTAAAGTTCGCGCAAACTTTCGGTCCGTTCGCAGGTTCTGGTGCGAACCGAACCGGGGGGTGTTCGGCTCATCCCTATCCAGGAGCTACTGGCAAAAAGATGGCTAAAGCCAGCCATAGATGGATTTAAATTTGGCCGGTTCAGCAGGAACCCCTGCATTTTTTTTTGTTTGTTTTTTATTTCGATTACTGCTGACAGCTATAGCTGCAGGCAGTGATCACAGTCAGAATACAATAGTACAGTGGGAGGGATACCACCATCAACACAGTCTGTGTTATTAGCAATCCATGGTTGAAGGAAAGAAAATTGCTTAATGTATAACCTGCCTTAGTGGTTAATAGTGCTCTCTTGCAGTACTAGTGCCTGGATTCTGCTTACAAAAGATACATTATTGCCCTTTTTCATCCATGTGCAATTACACATAAGGTGTGCTAGAGGCATGCTGAAATCACATACAACAATAATGACCAAGAGCCCACTTTAGTATGCCTTTATGTGTATATCCATGTTTGCAGCCCAATTGGGATAGCACCTACAGTACTTTATTGGTACATGTTCCCACTTACATAGCATAACTTTAAAAAAGATTTAAACATTTCTTCTTACCTTTGTACTTGCTGAACAATCTTACATAGGCAGACCATAGATTATGCAAATGCGAGGAGCCGTCCCTGTTTGGAGAACACAAAGATTACTGCTAGTGGCTATAGCCTATGCTGGTTGTATCCAAGTCAAACTTGGATACAATCAGCCTGCCCATAGATAGATTGAACCAGCTGGATTCAATCCATCTATGGCCGGTCGGCTTTAGCTTTCCCATTCAAAGTATTGTTAGGAGAGGGGTGTAGGGCTATGTTATCCATAATTAACTTTGCCTGTACTGTGCTAGTAGATCTTTGTTATCAGTTGTAAACTAGATTTGCACAATTTCTGTCCAAACAAAGGATTAAAGATCTTAAAGCTAGATACGCAGAGGCCCAAATTCAGGCAAAAACTGACGGTTCAGCAGTTACGATTCGACTTTCAGCCCTTGTGTACAGCTCCTCGTCTGACAGAAGCCGGTCTTATGGCTGGCTTCTGTCGAACTAACTTACTGAAAAAAACAGCATCCAAACAGTGCTAACAGCCAATGGCTGTGAGTGCTGATACCTGTGTTCTAGTGAGGGGCCACCCCCCTGTCAGAACTGCTCCTTAGAGAAACCCATGTTTACCACAGGTAACTATCAAGGACTGACTTTCTTCTGCCCAATCTACCTGTCAACCAGAGGCATAACTAGAACCTTCAGGGCCCCAGAGCAAGAAATCATGAAGGGCCCCCCTGCCCCCCCTTCCATCTGATATCTGGGCTGTCAGTTCTGGGAAGGCCTGCATTGACATCCTTCCAGAACCCTGCCTCCTGCTTGCCCCCTGGGGTGAGCATCCAGCACGTTCTGTGACTGCTGTGTCCTTCTGACACAGCTAATCACAGATCATGGTAAATGGCCAATCACAGCAGCCCTTTACCATGTGATCAGCTGATCACATGTAAGCAGGCTTGCCGGTTATCGGTAGCCCTTTCCTCCAACGCTGCGTCTATGTAAGGAAAGGAGAGCCGTTAATCGGCAAGACTGTCAGTACATTGTTTACACTGATAATTGGGGCACTGACTGGTTATCAGTGCAGCTTCATCAATACCACCTTTCAGTGCTCATCAATGCGGCCGCCTATCAGTGCAGCCTATCAGTGCTGCCTGTTAGTGCCAATCAGTGCTTTTCAATGCCGCCTATTAGTGCTGTCTATCAGTGCTTATCAGTGCCACCCTTCAATGCCGCTTAATAGGGGTTATCAATGTTGCCTATCAGTACTGTCTACCAGTGCCCCCTATCAGTGCCCATAAGTGCTGCCTATACCACCTATCAGTGCTCATCAATGCAACCTATCAGTGCTGTCTATCAGTGGCTCCTCAGTAGGACTCTGATCTGAGAGTGTCTCTCTCATACAGCCCAGAGCCTGCACTGACAGTTTCCTCTCCCTCTGCCCTCCACAGATGGGAGAGAAGAGAGACAATCTGCTCCTTCTCCTCCCACCTCTTTTCTCCTGTGTGTGCACCACAGGAAGTGTGAAGCCCATCATATTTATTGACTATTTAGACCATTTAGAGGTCTATTTATAAATGTTTTCACATAGTATTCATACAACTTTCACCTAGGATTCACATGATTTTACCAATTAAATCCAAATATATAAATAGACCCCTCAATCTAAATTTGAGGATTGAGATTTACTTACTCTATCTATCTATATATCTATCTTTTTTGTGAGATATAGCTTTAAATGTAGCGTTTTAAGAACTCAGTCCACTCATAAACTCAAAATATAAGGTTTTTTATTTAAAAAAAAAAAAGATATTTCACAAGGATTTTCCCATGAAGGCCTTCTAACCATCATAAAGAAAACAACACATGGTTTTCAGTCTCCTGACTATATTTTCCAGTCGTGTTTTACTCCGCCCCCTGGAGCTTAGTCATGGGATCCCCATGATTAAGCTTCCGGGTGGCGGAGCAAAATGTGTTGGTGGCGTGACCTGGTCTGAGTCCAGGCTGAGATTGTCACTCTGTTCACCTCCATAGGATTTCTCAGCTGTGTGGCATCAGGGATCACCCCTTTCCTTTTTCAGTCATTGCAGGAGTCGGGACCAATTTTATCCCTTGCCAGCACTCTCAGCAAAACACCTAGCTTATTTTCATAGTATAGCTTATTCTTCCTGGTCACCTTTACATGCTGTCTTGGTGTTTGCCAATGTTTACCAAACTATGCCTAAGGGCTAAGGATCTGATATTTTTGAAACATTCAGTATATGAGGATATAGCAGGGATTTCTTTACACCCAAGATGAGGGTATGAGGTGTTTTGAGTGCACAGTGTTTTTATATTTTTTATTAAAAATATGCAGTGAGGTGCTGAAAAAAAGGCAGGTTTTAAATGGATTGTCAGCAATAACTGATCACTTGTCGCTAAAGGGTATAATCTACAGCATAAAAAGGAAAACTATTAGGAAAAAGTACTTAAGGTGTTGACAATTGAGGCTCTAGCTATTAATCAGTTGTTGCAGACAGATATTGGTCTTTAAATTATTTTTAGTTGAACAGATCTGTGCAAATGTACCCCAGCACCACAATTCAAAGAACCAGCATAGTTTGGTAAAGTATACCCAGCCAATAAAATCTCATATAAACATTAACGTGATAAAATCACATGGAAATATTTATATTTTATTTGATAACGTTCACGTAAATAACAGTTGGTAACACTAATATAAAGGTCTTTGTTGGGGCACTTTGTGTTATGGGATGACAACCCTCTTCCCCTGTATCCCAAAATCTCTGCCTGTAAATAATCATGCCATATGCTCTTCCAAAGGAAACTCTCAGCTACTATGATTATGCACATTGTCCAGAAATATTTGTCTGTTGTCGCCATAGAAATATAAGACCTGTTTTAAAAAAAAACTATTTCAAACAACAACTATTAGAAAAAATGCCCTATGAAAAAACACATGTAATGGAATTATCACTGTAGTGTGTGTGGACAGGGACAAGCTGTAAAAAGACTGCAGAATATCAGCAGAACTAAGATGCAACAAACGTTGCATCCCCGAATTCTTTAACATATACAGAATGTAAACATTCAGTAAGGGTTTACGTCTACTTTAATAGACCTTCCAGTCCCTACAAGCCCCACACTAAACTCTCCCTATGCAGTTTGTTAGCAGCACTCTCTTTGTGTTCCATATCACAGCTAAAGCACATTGTTAATATGGATGCTGTGACCTTTTATATTGAGAGGAGTAGCTTATCTAAAAGACCCCTTATTGGTCCTTCTAAGACAGCTGACTTAAAGTGTTTGTAACCTTACACTGCATGCCAGCTGCCAGCCCCTCTCTTTTATCCAGCTGTAACATGAAGTGTTAAGCCCTGTACACACGATCGGATATCCTATGGATTCTAATCCGATGGATTTTTCCATCGGAAATCCAATGAAACTGTCTTCCATCAATCTTGCCCACACACCATCAGTCAAAAAACTGACCGCACCAAAACGACGTGACATACACCACGTACGACGGCACTATAAAGGGGAAGTTCAAATCTAATGGCGCCACCCGTTGGGCTGCTTTTGCTGATTTCGTGTTACCGTGTGTTAGTAAAAGTTTGGTGAGAGCCGATTCGCGCTTTTCAGTCTCTGTGCTTTTCAGATCGTTTTCGGGTGTTCAGTTTGTGCTTGTGGGTTCGTATTTGTCATTCAGTGCGTGCAGTCAGGTCGGTTACTGTTTTGCAGTGCCTTCTTGGCCATTCGTTACTGTTTTTCAGGTCGTTCTTCTCAGGCCTTGCTGTTCCTCGTTGCGTTCTGTTTGAGTTCATTCTGACCAGCCGACCGGTTTAAAACCATGTTTGAAGTACGTTCTCGTCGTAGAGCTCGTGCTGGCTATGGACTTGGTGTTGCGGTTAACACTGTAACCCAAGCTCAGTCCATGAACAGGGTGAGGAGGAGTTCATGAACCAAGTATTGGTTGCTCCAGCGGGACCAATTCTCTCATATGCCTCTGCTGCGGGAAATCCATGAGAATAATCGTGATGATTTCAGGAATTATCTCTGGATGACGGACCCCGTTTTTCACTGTCTTTGGATTTGTTGTCCCCTATATCACGAGGCAGGACACTGTGATGCGCCAGGCCAGAGGCTTATTGCCACGTTGATAATATATTATGTATTAGAGCGCTACTCGGCACAATGTAGACAAATCAAGGGTGATCAATTGGTATCAGCTGCAACCATTCTAAGTGAAAAAATCTGTGTTTCTCAAAAATCAAGTGTTTGAAATATAATAGTGCGCTGGAGACCTAGAACCTACAATCCTAAAGTGATGTCACCGTGAATAAACAAAAATAAACTGAGTGAGACAATACCTCAAAAAGTTAGAAATCAATAAAACTATTGTGATCTGCATTAGTACAAAAAAAAAAAAAAAAAAAAGTGAAATAATATAGGATATCAAAAAATACAAAATATAATTCACAATGGTATTCCAAAAAAATATATGAGGGCTTCTGTGATAAAATGCAAATATAAAAAGGTCTGTGTACAAAGCTGAATGCCAGGTCTCAACAATAATCCTATGAACTGCTTGGTCACAATTGAAGTCAATATACGTGATGAGCATAAACTTGTCCACACCAACGAGAGCTGTCAGCTGTTTCACTTGCATGTAGCGATATGATAAGAAACAAAGAAAACAATCATAGCGCAGACATCCCTACTAGAAATAGAAACATCAAGTAAAATCTGCACTCACACAGCCAGGAATAAGAGGCGCTTGATAGCTCAGTAAGATGCAATCTCCTCACTAGTCACTTGCATGACTAGCTTGTAGCGTGATTAGGCTCCTCCTCCCTACGCGTTACGTCGAAGTCACTCGACTTATTCATGGGAATGAATAAGTCGAGTGACTTCGACGTAACGCGTAGGGAGGAGGAGCCTAATCACGCTACAAGCTAGTCATGCAAGTGACTAGTGAGGAGATTGCATCTTACTGAGCTATCAAGCGCCTCTTATTCCTGGCTGTGTGAGTGCAGATTTTACTTGATGTTTCTATTTCTAGTAGGGATGTCTGCGCTATGATTGTTTTCTTTGTTTCTTATCATATCGCTACATGCAAGTGAAACAGCTGACAGCTCTCGTTGGTGTGGACAAGTTTATGCTCATCACGTATATTGACTTCAATTGTGACCAAGCAGTTCATAGGATTATTGTTGAGACCTGGCATTCAGCTTTGTACACAGACCTTTTTATATTTGCATTTTATCACAGAAGCCCTCATATATATATTTTTTTGGAATACCATTGTGAATTATATTTTGTATTTTTTGATATCCTATATTATTTCACTTTTTTTTTTTTGTACTAATGCAGATCACAATAGTTTTATTGATATCTAACTTTTTGAGGTATTGTCTCACTCAGTTTATTTTTGTTTATTCACGGTGACATCACTTTAGGATTGTAGGTTCTAGGTCTCCAGCGCACTATTATATTTCAAACACATTATTGCCACGTTGAGATACCTGGCGACTGGGAGATATTAAGGTAATTTTTATCCTTTAACCACTTAACAACCACCTGCCGACAAATAACGTCGACAAGGTGGTTGCTTAACTCTGGGAGGACGTTATATAACGTCCTCCCAAAATCGCGCTCCCGCGCGCCCCCTGGGGCGCGCACACGGGAAACTCCGTGACCGCCGGGTCCAGAGGACCCGGCGGATCACGAATCGCGGTAAATCGCCGCTGATAGCGGCCGTTTACCACGTGATCGCTCCGTCAAATGACGGAGCAATCACTTGTAAACAGACCGGCGTCATTTGATGACGCCGGTTCCTCCCTCCCCTCTCTGTACCGATCGGTACAGTGTGAGAGGGGAGGGGGAGGGAGCGGATGGCAGCAGCAGCACTGTGGGCTGGATCTGTGACAATTGCAGTCACAGATCCATCCATCCATCCATCCCTGCTCAGCCATCCCTGTGCTATACCCTGCCAATACTCTGCAATACACCCTGCCAATACTCTGCAAAATACCCTGCCAATACTCTGCAAAATACCCTGGTGCAATACTCTGCAATACCCTGGTGCAATACTCTGCAATACCCTGGTGCAATACTCTGCAATACCCTGCGAAATACTCTGCAATACCCTGGTGCAATACTCTGCAATACCCTGGTGCAATACTCTGCAATACCCTGGTGCAATACTCTGCAATACCCTGGTGCAATACTCTGCAATACCCTGCACAATACTCTGCAATACCCTGCAAAATACTCTGCAATACCCTGCGCAATACTCTGCAAAATACTCTGCAATACCCTGCACAATACTCTGCAATACCCTGCACAATACTCTGCAATACCCTGCACAATACTCTGCAATACTCTGCACAATACTCTGCAATACTCTGCACAATACTCTGCAATACCCTGCACAATACTCTGCAATACCCGCCACAATACTCTGCAATACCCTCCACAATACTCTGCAATACCCTGTGCAATACCCTGTGCAATACCCTGTGCAATACCCTGTGCAATACCCTGTGCAATACCCTGTGCAATACCCTGTGCAATACCCTGTGCAATACCCTGCCATACACCGCAATACCCTGCCATAGTCCGCAATACCCTGCCATAGTCCGCAATGCCCTGCAATACTCCGCAATGCCCGGCAATACTCCGCAATGCCCGGCAATACTCCGCAATGCCCGGCAATACTCCGCAATGCCCAGCAATACTCCGCAATGCCCGGCAATACTCTGCAATAACCACTTCCCGCCCTCCGGCCGTCATATGACGTCCTTGACTTTGTGCGGGGATATCTGAATGATGGGAGCAGCTACAGGCATCATTCAGATATTAGCTTTTTCAGCCGGCGATTCCCTACACCATAAGAACAATCATAGCGGCTGTTCCGCCGCTTGATCATTCTTACGGGAGGCGAGAGGGGATGTGTCCCCCCCCCACCGCCCTCCGGTGCTTCTACCGACTCACCGCTACGATCAAAGCCAGGATTGTTGTTTTTTTTTTTTGTTTTTTTTTCAGGCTTCCCAGCCTAGAGGTGAGATGTGGGGTCTTATTGACCCCCCCCCCCCCCCATATCTCACTGTAAAGAGGACCTGTCATGCCATATTCCTATTACAAGGGATGTTTACGTTCCTTGTAATAGGTATAAAAGTGATCAAAAAAATGTTTAGGGCGGAAAAACATGTCAAACTAAAATAAATAAAGTAAAATGAAGAATAAAATATATATTTTTTTTTAAAGCGCCCCTGTCCCCGTGAGCTCGCATACAGAAGCGAACGCATACGTAAGTCCCGCCCACATATGAAAACGGTTTTCAAACCACACATGTGAGGTATCTCTACGAACGTTAGAGCGAGAGCAATCATTTTGGCCCTAGACCTCCTCTGTAACTCAAAACATGTAACCAGTAAAAATATTTAAAGCGTCGCCTATGGGGATTTTTTAAGTAGCGAAGTTTGGCGCCATTCCACGAGTGTGTGCAATTTTTAAGGGCGACATGTTAGGTATCTATTTACTCGGCGTAACTTCATCTTTCACATTATGCAAAAACATTGGGCTAACTTTACTGTTTTTTTTTTTTTTTTTTTTAAGCACAAAACATTTTTTTTCCGTAAAAAACGCGTTAAAAAAATTGCTGCGCAAATATCGTGCGAGATAAAAAGTTGCAACAACCACCATTATATTCTCTAAGGTCTTTGCTAAAAAAACATATATAATGTTTTGGGGTTCTATGTAATTTTCTAGCAAATAAATGATGATTTTTACATGTAGGAGAGAAATGTCAGAATTGGCCTTGGTGCTCCAGAACGCCTGAAGGTGCTCCCTGCATGTTGGGCCTCTGTATGTGGCCACGCTGTGTAAAAGTCTCACACATGTGGTATCGCCATACTCGGGAGTAATAGCAGAATGTGTTTTGGGGTGTAATTTGTGGAATGCATATGCTGTGTGTGAGAAATAACCTGCTAATATGACAATTTTGTGAAAAAAAAAAAAGAGAAAAAAAAAATCTTGATTTTGCAAAGAATTGTGGGAAAAAATGACAACTTCAAAAAACTCACAATGCCTCTTTCTGAATACCTTGGAATGTCTTCTTTCCAAAAAGGGGTCATTTGGGGGGTATTTGTACTTTTCTGGCATGTTAGGGTCTCAAGAATTGAGATAGGCCGTCAGTACTTCAGGTGTGATCAATTTTCAGATATTGGCACCATAGCTTGTGGACTCTATAACTTTCACAAAGACCAAATAATATCCACCAATTTGTACTTATTTTTACCAAAGATATGTAGCAGTATAAATTTTGGCCAAAATTTATGAAGAAAAAATTGTAATTTGCAAAATTTTATAACAGAAACGAAAAAAAAAATCATTTTTTTACAAAATTTTCAGTCTTTTTTCTCTTATAGCGCAAAAAATAAAAAACCCAACAGTGATTAAATACCACCAAAAGAAAGCTCTATTTGTGTGAAAAAAAGGACAAAAATTTCATATGGGTACAGTGTTGTATGACTGAGTAATTGTCATTCAAAATGTGAGAGCACCGAAAGCTGAAAATTGGTCTGGTTATTAAGGGGGTTTAAGTGCCCAGTGGTCAAGTGGTTAACATCACATTATATGTTTTGATTGTTTGCTAAAGTATTGTATTTCTTTCATCCTTCCCAAATTGCCATGATTGTAAGATTCTGTGAATGTCCCCTTTCTCCCCATGCATGTTTTTTCTTTTATATTTTTATATTTTTGGCCTACATGCCTATTTCCCTTCACTAACCTCTCCTGCATGCTATCCTGGGCCCATATCCACCTAGCCTAGTCTGTTCTTTAATGATGTTTTTGTCTGCGCCATTGTAGTTTTGAACCACTCCCCCCCCTAAAATGTGTCATAAAGATTTTTGCCCATTCAAGGTCAGCAGAGTGGTAGAGCCTTTTGTTGCGGGGCACAAAATCTGCTTAAACAACATCCCCCCTTTATAATTTGTTCCAATGGCCCATCAGCGGGGGTGAGTCATCTGATAAGTGGGCCTTCTATTTTTGTGTTTAAATACTCCTAATAAATGTTATACTAACGTTGGCCAAGAAGGTATTTGGGTAATCTGCTTGCAATGTAATGTGCAAAAGTACAAATTTCTTCTTTTTGTTTGACTTCACAGTTCCCTTCATCGCCACAGGAATGGCAAAATGTGGCCTCCCAATTTGCCCAGCGGTGGGACTTCCCCAACTGCGGAGGGGCAATTGATGGGAAGCACGTCCACATAGTGCCGCCACCCCGTTCGTGGTCTTATTATTATAACTATAAAGGTTTTAATTGTATAGTGTTAATGGCGGTGGTGTCGGCACGCTATGAGTTCCTGTATGTGGACGTGGGGAAGAACGGCCGGATGTCTGATGGCGGAGTGTTCGCGCAGATGGAGTTCGCTCACCGTCTGCAGTCTGGGGGCCTTGCACTGCCTCCAGATGCAGACAACGTGGATGGACTTCCCTTTGTGTTTATAGCGGATGAAGCCTTTGGACTGGGACCACACCTGTTGTGGCCGTTCCCGGAGAGGAGGGTTTTTAATTACTGGCTGGCCAGAGCCCGGAGGGTTGTGGAGAATGCCTTCGGCATAATGGCCAGCCGGTTCCGCCTGTTTCTGACAGCCATACACATGGCGGAATACAAACTCAATCACATCATCTTAACCTGCTGCATATTGCATAATTTTATGAGACAACACTCTCCTTCATATCTATCTACTGTTGGGCCAGAGGCCGGTGTATCAGACATGCACAATCTTACTGGCCTGGACACTGGTCGTACTGGCTTGGCCCTCCAAAGCGCCCGTGAAGTACATGATAAATACATTGAGTACTTCACGGGTAGGGGGGCCATCGCAATGCCAGACCATATTTGAAACCTTTTGAAAAAAAATTAAAAAAATTATATTTTTAAAAAAACCTTGTTTTGTCATAATTAATTTTTTATTATTATGTGTCTCCCAGGTTATCATAGTGCACTTTGTAGTAGTGCCAAGTGTATTTGTCTTTAGTAAATAGCCACAATTGTCACACTTAAAAACCTGAACTTTCCCATTTTAGATAACTGCTATTGAGCATAGAAAGAACAAGCCACACATTGTTGAGTGTCCAAAATATTTTTTACTCTGTGCACAACATGTGCGGTAATTTTTTATTCAAAATACAATCTTGACATTTTGGCCTCCAAATTTTGGAGAATTTTTTTTTGTGTGTGTGTTTGCAGAAACATGCATGGGTCAAAAAAATAAAAAATAAAAAAAAGGAACTTACAAAGTTCAACCTTAAAAATATAAACATGAGATGGGGTCACCCCTGAACCATCCAAAATTAGAAGATGCACACAGTTTTTGATGTGCAAAATGGTTTTTTTCTTCCTGATCCCATGGCGAAAGTCAACATGTTCTATCTGCCATCATGGGGGATCAATGGACATGTTTTGGGTGTGCAAACCCTTCCTCTCACCTACTTGAGTAGCGAGGAAAAGGTTGCACCCCCAAAACAGGGACATAGATATCCTGTGACGGCAGATAGCACACGTTGACACACTGTGTGCATCTTGAAATTTGGGCTTGTGTTAAAACAAATGCAAATTTTTGCTTACATAAGAAAACTAAAAAAGTAATATCAATGATGCTTTTATATTTTTGCTCAATCACATTCATCCTTTTCCTCATTATGTCCATTTCGCTACTACATTCCATTATTTCTTGAATGACGATTTTGGCCCTAGCACTTGAGAATGGAGTAGTAGGAGTTTCTGACACACCACCATGTTCATCCCCTAAAAATAAAAAGGTATTAGAAATATGCAGGCCTACATCTCTTTTTACCAAAAGCTGTGGTGACAGACACTGACCTGTTGTGGTGATAAGCTCCACCTCTCCTTCCTCCACCTCTGCTTCCTCCACCTCTGCTTCCTCCACATGCTGATCTTGGGGTTCTTTTGGATCTTGGTTTTCTTTCTGTGGTCTGTGCTTCCTAGGCTCCTCACATTGGTGTCCTCCCAGTCTCCTCTCCCCTATGAGAATGAAACAATCAAAAGGTATCCTTTAGCATACAGAGATTTGAGGGCATAATTTTATAACTTTGCCTGGAAGTGGGGTACAATTGTTGGTTTTGCCAGAGTTCCAAGATGAACATATGAGATTTTGTTAATTCAACAAAGCAAGAATACTTTCATTCTTGGTCCTCAAAAATAAAAAGGAGACACCCCAAGGTATCCACTGGAGCACCTGTGTGTGACACCCTAAAAAGGTTGTTCTGGTGGCCCACACTATAGTACTCCTGAGTCAAGATGTGTAACCAGCTGCTTGAGTGTCCTCTCCTTTACACAGAATCTAGTTTACCATTTAACATTCTACTTATACTTACAACACATCATCTAGACAACAATGTATATACTGTATAAACGTTGTTTAACGCCAAATAGGCATGACCACATGTGGTTTACGTGTATATGTGCAAAACATGTTATTTTTTACACGATCACTGTTTACTAGGAAACATTACCAAAAATGAGTCCACTCAACTTCACATGAAAGTTGCCATTCTACAATATGAAACCAGACAATCCAAGCACATGGAGCAAAACCTGCAAGAATACATATTCCAATTTGATTAAAGTGGTTGTAAACCCACTTTTTAAACAAAGCCCTACAGGTAAGCCTAGATTAAGGCTTACCTGTAGGTGCAAGAAATATCTCCTTAACCTACACGGTTAAGGAGATATTTGTATGTAAATGCGGCGACGCTGACGTCACCCCATTCACAAATTCGGCTAGGTCGCAACATTCGACGACGTAGCCGAATTCGACAGCTCACGCGCGCATGCGCGGAGTCACGTCTTCTCCGCGGCGCTGTGATTGGCTGCAGCGGCGATACCCGGAAGTAACATTCCGGCTATTGCCGCAGCAATGGATGCGGCTAGAGGAGGGACACGGACGACTTCGGAGGCCCCGATCGAAGGTAAGTGGTACATAATGAGCTAGTATGCTAGTCATACTAGCTCATTATAGCTTTGTCTTGCAGGTTAGTCTAAAAAAAAAAAGGGTTTACAACCACTTTAATTTTTTAAGCTTCCTATACTGGTCCGGCTCCCTCAGCTTCAGGTCAGACCACCTTTTACGGAGCTGCTCCTTGGATCTCCTGGCCCCAAATTTATTATAGAGACTCGTCGCCACTTTGTCCATTATTTTATACTTTCTGAGATTAGGGGTGTCGTATGGCCCATGCTTCCCATCGTAATCCTTCCTCCGCAGGATGTCCACCATCTCCGCCATCTCAGCAAATGACATATTAGTCGCCTTGAATCTTTTATTCCTGGATCGGGACGTTCCCCCCTCCGGGCTTTCCTCGTCGGTACTTAATAATAAAGCACGCACCTGTGTCACCGCCATGTCGTAGTCTCCCACTGTGTGCCGAACGAGAAGGGGCGGGGAAATTCAGAAAAAGACCGTCATGAGCGGGCTACGCGGCCAGGGTTTCACGCATGCGCAGGGTATATAAAGGGTAACCGAGGTTGTGGTTGCGCGGAGTAAGGATGACCGGAAGTGCCAAACGAATCCTACTAAGGTAAAATATTAACTTGGGGCATCAGTGGCCTATACTGGTTCATGATTGTAAAGGCCTATCTTGGGCTATGACAATTGAAGCTGACCTCCTGTTTTTGACTTTTGTTTTATCTTGTAGAAAGAACTATGTATAAATTGCGTGAGCCAGACGTGATGTTAATTTTTATAGAAAAGTATAAGGAAATGCGCAACCTCTGGGAGCTAAAAAATAGCTCCTACCATAATAGCCAAGTACGCAAGCCAACAATTGTTAAATTAGCGGAATATATGAAGACCTGGATCCCAGAGGCAGACTATACTATGATGAATAGTAAAATCAACAACATGAGGAATGCGAACAAAAAACGCTATAAAGAAGTGCGTGCTTCTATGAGATCAGGAGCAGCAGCAGACAAAGTAGTTAAACCCCAACCGGTGGTACTACAAGCATCTGCAATTTCTGGATGACCAGATTGAGGCCAGGGAATCACTTTCCACCCTTCCCTCAACCCATTCTTTCCACCCTTCCCTCCAGCGTTCCTTACACCCTTCCCTGCACCCCTGCAGAGGGGGAGGAGGAGCCACCGGAGCTTGAAGAGCTGGATCTGTGCATCTTCAGCCAGGTATATTATTTTAAAATATATTTATTGTCCTTAATTGATTTTTGAGAACTAGATGTTATTATTTACAAATGACAAAATTTAAATGTTTAAAAAAAACAAAAAAAACCCCATTAATGATTGGTACAGTATATAAAAAGCAGGGGTCACAATGAGAGTCTTTTATATTTATTAAGATTCAAATTGCAATAGTCATGAGATGAAAATTGTGTGTGATTGATTCAACAAAAAATAAAACTATGTCCCTTTTTTCTACACAGGATGAGCTCAGCCAGGAGGAAGAGGCTCCGGAATGTGGCAGGCAGGAGGAGGCAGGGGTGAGTGGCAGAAAGGAGGAGGCCGGACCAAGTGGCACTCAACGGGTCCCCAGGCCTAGTGGCAGCACACAGTCCCAAGTGGCTCCCCTCCACGTGAGACCCACAAAAAATCGGCGGATGACAAAGGTGGAGGAGGAGTCACTTCAGATGATAAGGGACGCTGCTGCCATAATGAGGGCCCCCCTCAAACCTGTTGAGGCCTTTAGTACATATCTTTCATCAAAACTTCTGAACCTGGAGGAGAGAAAACGTGCCCTCTGTGAGCACCTGGTGTATACGGCCATTCACATGGTGGGGATGGGGCGGTTGACAGAGGCCACTCATCTCTTCCATCTGCCCCATCCTTCTCCTCCTCCTCTTGCCACATTACCACCGACAGAGCCACAGCCTGCAAGTGGGTGTGGATGGGGCCGTGGAACAAATGCTGGAGGGAAGCGTGGAGGGAACACTGCAGGGAACAGTGCCAGGAAGGCTACCAAGAAGAGCAGAAGGTGATTATCTGGCTTCAAGCTGCTCTTCCAGAAGTTGCAGTTTATAGGAGTACCACAGCTTGGGATGATGTATGTCTTCAGCTGCTGCTCCTGATTTCCTCATGTTGTTGATTTTATTGTTCATCATAGTAATGTCTGCCTTTGGGGTCCAAAGTCTTCATAAATTCCACTAATTTAACAATTGTTGCCCTTCCTGTTTATTTATTTTTTGCCAGAATAAATGGATTTTTGATTTCGGAAAAATACTTGCCTATGTTTTTTTATTGGGAGTAGCAATAAGATGTCATAAATACAATGTGTAATTAACAAGGGACACCAACCTCCTTGAGGAAAAAACTCAAAAAAAATTATGTTGTTGTGAGAACTTTACACCCAAAAAAATGAGCCCACAAGAACCAAAATCTAATAAATTAAAAAAAAAATGGTATATCTTGATTCTAAATAACAATTAAAATTAAGGAGATCTGGCTTTAAAAATATATAAAAATATTCTAGAGATGACAAGAAACTATAAAGAAATAAGTTTGTCAGAACTCAGGATAAAGATCTGCAGCAAAAAAACAGTTAAAAGACCATTATAAAGAAGAAAACAATGCGCTGCATTAAACGAGGCAATAATTTGCAGAATGACGAATGTGCTCTCTCCATTAGGAATGCTAGTTTTACCAGAACGAGTGCTCCCGTCTCATAATTCAGTCTGAGCATGCGTGGTTTTTTTAACCGATGGACTTGCCCATAGACGATCGGAATTTGCTATCGGTTTTTTATCCATCGGAAAAATTTAAAACACGTTCTATTTTTTGACACCGATGGAAAAAAGACCGATGGGGCCCATACACGATCGGTTTGTCCTATGAAAAAAATCCATCGGACTGTTTTCATTGGTAAATCCGATCGTGTGTGTGCAGCTTAAGTATTTGTGGAAAACCAAGCGTCTGAATAACACTTTTGCAGATATCTTCAGGCGAGTCACGTGACTCCCAGCCGCTCTTCTTCTCTGATCCAGGGCTACAGCGGGAAGAGCCAAGATCTCCTGCTGATGTCAGCCAGGAGGTCACGTGACTGCTGTGCTGGCCACTTGGCTCCTCCCACTGTAGCCCTTAGATGGGACAGAGAGTGGCCAGGAGTCACATGACTGGCCTGTAGATATCTGCAAGAAAGGTTTACCACAAACACTTAAACTGCATGTTATAGCTGGATAAAAGAGAGGGGCTGGCAGTACACTTTTTAAATGTTTAAAATACTACTAGTAGCGGCAGGAGGTGAGGAGAGGGCAGCACACATACACACAGCTGACAGGCAGGGTGGAAGGGGGAGGGAGGACATAAGAGGACAGGAGAGCTGCGGGTGACAGAGGCATGTAAACTGACCACGGTGTCAGGGCTCAGCAACCATGATATACCAGTCAGTTTACATGGCAGAGGGCAGAATCTGGCAGGATCTGCCAGGTATTTCAGGTGATACAGGGGGCCAAATTACACAGCACAAGCACTGTGCTATATAACATTAACATGCTTTAAGGGAACAGGATCGATTTGTTTTTTTGGGGGTAACAAACACTTTAAGTTCAAAGGCCATGTTGTGCATTATAATTATAAAGAATTCAGTTTGGGGAATGCTTGCATTAGTCCTCTGGGGACTCAAACATGTAGGGTTCACCTCAAACCCCTTGGAGACCTGGAAAGCATTACATGTGATTGGATCTATTTTTTTTTCATGAGCACTTGTGGTTTTTTAGCACTTAGCATTTTGCATATGTGTGAGCCCCTGCTTGCGTAACATTTTAACATTTAAAAAAATCAAGTCATCCTTTACAATTTTTTAGGGTGACGTTCATTAAACAGAAAACAGCTGGCAGGAAAAAAACTTTTATTCATTCTTTGGCAAGGTAAGTGCTAAGGTACAACTAAACGGGTTTTAAGGTGTACTAATATATTGCTGCTGATAATATGGCAGCTGGCTACTGATTTATTATGTTTATGATGGATACATCACTCCTATACAGCTGGAGTGAAGTGTTCAATAGCTGAAGGCGTGTAAGTATTTCTAAGCCCCTGTCAACGTCTGTGTTATGATGCATTTTCAAAAAATAATCGGACTCCCAGACTATGCTTTGCTGTAGATAGCTATAAATCCCCCCACTTTTGGCTTTCATATGGCAAAGGATAGAAAATCTGGCATGAAATGTAGCTCAGTATGTTTTATGATCCACTATATCTAACAAACGATTTGTAATGCAGAAGTGTACAATGACGTTATTCAGCAGACAAAGCTAGTGTAAATCTAATACATAATAAAGCACAAAAATGGCCAGAGGAGAGGTTATGAGTTGTTTTCTTGCCTTTCACGGACAATCCACATTATTTATGTCATTTATAATTAAAATATGCTTAGGTAAAAGCTTCCTTAATTACATATATCAAAGCTGCTAGATGAATTAAGCTGTTAAAGTAATTAGTTTTTAAGACTAAACCATATTTTTTCTCATTAAATCATAGCACACCTTAAGCACAATAGAGCTTTCCTATACCTGAAGGTATTTATATGCCTCTTTTCATCACATATTCCAAAAATAAGGCAATTATCTCTCATTTTAGGATAGTGGAATGAGCCACGTAAATAAATCATACCAACTAGTCATGCCAATGGGGTGTATCTATGATTAAAGAATGTACAGCATAGTTTATAGACATAGGACGTGTGGAAAAAAACATGCACAACAAGGTGTATAAAAGGAGGTGGTGCAGAATAGGTGAACATACAGAATGACATATAGAATGAGCCAGGGCTGGAAGGAAACATGCAAGCATTGTATATGGAATGAGACACTGCAGAATTAAGAATGCACAAATATGGAATATGGGATGAGGCCCAATAGGGAATGATTAGCATGGCATATTAAATGAGCTGGAACAAAATAGTAAATGTCCAGCATGGTATATGGTATGACGTGGTATGGAATTGGGAATGCACAGCATAGTATATGAAACTATATGGTGCAGAATAGGGAACATATAGCATGGTATATGGAATGAGGTTGTGCAAAATTGTGTATATACAGCATGGTATTCAGAAGAGGTGATATGGAATAGGCAATGTACAGCATGGTATATGGAATAATGCAATGCAGAATAGGGAATACACAGAATGGCATACAGAGTGTACTAGTAGAGATATTTTTGTACCTTAATAGATAAGTTCAACTTTGGGAGCATGTTATACGTTACACCCATATTTATGGTGTAAAGTGTAACATGCTACAGCAGTATCATCCCCCCCAGACTGTGGTATGTCTGTAAGATATAGGGTATAAGTACAACTGAGTGAACCATTTGTAACCAGGCTCTGAGGAAGAAGGTTGATCATTCGAAACGCGTAAGCCAGAAGGGTCCCTTCTAGGATCCCCTACCTTGGTCTGGTAGTCAAAGCGATTTGAGAGAGACTAGTCACTCATCTGGCTCGATGAGCGAGTTTACATGTCTATGTTTGTGAGTGGACATCTTTTTGGTTTTATCAGATATCTTTGTAAAGTGTTAACTGTGAAGTTAACCTGCCCCAGTGCTGACCACTTTCAATCTGCTGGTGCTTAGATTGTTGTTCTGTGAGCTGGAAAAAGTCTGTGCAGTGTAAGGCTGAAAGTGTAATACATCATATATATATATATATATGTCAATCTCCAAAACTTTAATCCATTAAAAAAAATTTAAATCCACAGTATATCACTCACATATCAGTGAACATAATAAGTACAACACGTGTGTCGTTTAGTGAATAACAGAATATTGGTTGTGTTCAGCTGGTTCGCAGTGAAACTCGTCTGATTTCATTAGTTTAAGCCTTTTATATTTATTGGTATAAAGAAATAGACTTAAGTATATGAAGGTTAGAAAACACATTCAGGCACCCTTTGAAGCAGCTGGCAGCAAAAGAAACCCCTATTGTTTAATCCAATGTTTGGATAAGAAGCAAGCACAATTTTGAGGGATTACTTAAGATGAACTGCTTTATATTCCACGGAACATCAAATAGATAGCCATGGAGGAATTAATTATCCATCAGTACAAAAGCTTGTACACTCTTCACAGGGAATTTTCTTTATAATTAAAATGATTATGGACTGGCCTTATCTAGAATATATTACAACAACTACCTTAAAGAAATATTATGGAACACAATAATTGGAATGCAATGAGGAGATTAGAGCGCTGTATTAAGGGTACTGAATCTTGTTATGACGGAAGGTAAGTAGAAGACAGAAATTCTATTTCACATTCTGCTAAATCATTTTTCCCTGCCCTGGACACTTTACAGTTCAATTTATATTTAGGATTATAATTCAATTTAATCTTTTTTCCAGGGACCGATGAAGCAAAAGTTGAGAGTAGGTTCAGAGGACAAGACTATGAAAACAGTCTGAACTAGTCACATGAACTAATTTACTTATTCATATAGTAACATTCATTGTTGCTACTGGTTCACATATTTATTATTGCAGCACACAATGTGGAATAAGGCTTGAGACAATTAATGGAAATCCAGCAGGTAGGACTTTTATATTACCCCTCACTGGATGGGCATATAAACTCTTATGTCCTGTATACACGATCGTTTTTTCCGATGAAAAAAGTCTGATGAACTTTTTTCATCGGAAAAACCGATCGTGTGTGCGCCCCATCTGACTTTTTTCCATCGGTTTAAAAAAATAGAACATGTTTTAAATTTTTCCAATGGAAAAAAAACGATAGGAAATTCCGATCGTCTGTGTGGAACTCCATCGGAGAAAAATCCACGCTCAGACTAAATTACAAGACGGGAGCGCTCGTTCTGGTAAAACTAGCGTTCCTAATGGAGATAGCACATTCCTCATGATGCAAATTTTAGCATCGTTAAATGTAGCGCATTCTTTTCTTCTTTCTAATGGTCGCAAAAAAATTATTTTTTATTATTGCGGATATTCACACAGAGTTCTGACTAACTTATTTCTTTGTGATCTCATGAATCTTTGTATTTTATTTTAAAGGCAGGTCTCCAACATTTTTTTTTTTGGTGATACGAATCAAGTTTTCTGGTCAAGTTATCACAACATTATAATTTTTTTTCCCCTCAAGGAGGTTGGTGTTGGGGTCCCTTGTTAATTACACATTGTATTCATGAAATGTACCTACCTACTCACAAGAAAAACACATAGGCAAGTATTTAAATTAAATCAAATATCCATTTATTATGGAAAGAAAATAAAGATGAAGAGCAACAATTGAGAAATTAGTGGAATATATGCAGACTTTGGACCCCAAACGCAGACATGAAGGAAAATAAAATCAAATAACATGAGGAATCCCTCTAATTGGGATCACGATCTGGTCCCCCGAATCGCAGAAATCAGGAGCAGCAGCAGATGTCATACTTGTCCCCAAGCTGTGGTACTCCAACAAACTGCGTCTTCTGGCAGAGCAGCTTGAAGCCAGGGAATCACTTTCTGGTCTTCCTTGTAGCCTTTCCTCCACGCTTCCCTGCAGTGTTCCCTCCACGCTTCCCTGCAGCGTTCCTTCCACTGCTCCCTCCACGCCCCCTTGCAGGCTGTGGCTCTGGTGGTGGAAATGTGGCAGGAGGAGGAGAAGGAGGAGAAGGATGGGCCAGATCATACAGATGTGTGGCCTCTGTAAGCTGGCCCTCCCCACCCTGTGAAGGGCCGTAGAAATAAGCTCCTCATAGAGGGCATGTTGGCCCTCCTCCACTTTATGGAGTTTATCGGCCACATAGCACCCATAGGACTCTACTGGGTTGAGGGGGGCCCTCATGATCTCTGCTGCTTCCCTTATTATTTTCAGGGATTTCTCCTCTACCTGGGTCATCCTCCTTGGCCTTTTTGGTCTCACCTGGAGGGAAAGCACCTCTGACTGTGTGCTGCCACTTGGCCTGGGCACCTGCTGCCTGCCACTTGGCCCTGCCTCCTCCTGGCTGCCACTCACCCTTCCTCCTCCTGGCTGCCACACCCCAGAGCCTCGTCCTCCTGGCTGACCTCATCCTCTGTATAAAAAAGGGACATAGTTTTAGTTTTTGTTTCATCAATCACACACAATTTCCAGCTCATGACTGTTGCAAATTAAATGTTAAATAGAAAAGACTCTCATTCTGAACCCAGCATTTTTCATTCTTGTCCCAATCAATTCTGGCCACTACTGTATTTTTTTATTTTTATTGTTTTTTTTATTATTTTCCTTTGGAATAATAACATCTAGTTCCCAACAATTATTCTAGGACAATAAATATTTTGAAAAATACTATACATGTGCAGATCCAGCTCTTCGAGGTCAGCTAGCTCCTCGTCACCCTCTGCAGGGGTGGAGGGAACGCTGGAGGGAACGCTGGAGAGAACGCTGGAGAGAATGCTCGAGGGAAGGGTGGAGGGAACGCTGGAGGGAAGGGTGGAGGGAAGGGTGGCGGGAAGCCTGGAAAGTGATTCCCTGGCTTCAATATGGTCGTCCAGAAATCGCAGGTGTTGGTAGTACCACAGCTTGGGGACATGTACTTGGTCTGCTGCTGCTCCTGATCTCCGGGATGCACAGACTTCTTTGTATTGTTTTTTGTAGCTATTCCTCATATTATTAATTTTATTGTTCATCTTGGTATAGTCTGCCTCTGGGATCCATGTCTTCATATATTCCGCTAATTTTTCAATTGTTTCCCTCCGTACCACATGGTTATGGTATAAAGGGTTTTTAATCTCCCATAAATTGGTGAGCTCTCTATATTTATCTATGAATGCTCTGAATAAGACAGGATCCTTGAAACTCTGCATTTTTTCTGCAAGATAAAAAACAAGACAAAAACACTAGGTCAGCCTAAACTGTCCTAATATTATCCCAATCTAGCCCTTTAAAATCATGAATCAGTATAGGCCACTGATGCCCCAACTTTAATTTTTACCTTCGTCAGTGACGTTCGAAACTTCCGGTCCTCCTTACTCCGCGCACACAACGTCGTTACGACACATGCGTGTTCTCATTATATTCCCTGTGCATGCGTGAACCTCCGCCCAGGTCATCCGCCCCTGATGTTCCCGCCCCTGACGTTCTTCCTTGGATATTCCCCACCCCTTTTCGTTCGAAGCACAGTGGGAGACAACATGGCGGTGACACAGCAGGTGCGGGTTGTTTTAACTTCCGACGAGGAAAGCCCGAAGCCGGAAACGTTCCGATCCAGGACAAGATACAAGGCCAGTAATATGTCCTTTGCTGAGATGGTGGAGATGGTGGACATCTTGCGGACGACATATTGTGATGGGAAGCATGGGCCATACAACACCCCTAATCTCAGGAAGGACAAAATAATGGGCAAAGTGGTGAGGAGTCTGTACCATAAATTTGGGGTCCAGAGATCCAAGGAGCGGCTGAGAAAAAGGTGGTCTGACCTGAAGCTGAGGGAGCCGGAGCAGTACAGGAAGATCAAAAGAATGCTAGTAAAAAGTAAGTGTTTCTCCTGTGTTATTAATAATTAGATTATTATACTTGCATGTTTAGCTTCATGTGCTTTGATTGACTGGTTGGATATTTGAAAATGACAACTTTCAGGGTAGTGGCCAAAGTATAATTGTTCGTAATAAACATCAATCATCCACAAAATTTGATATTTTGCGCAGATACAGGTAAACCACATTTGGTCATGCCTATTTCTATTAAAACAATGTTTATAAACATTGTTGTCTAGATGATGTGTTTTGAGCTAGAATGTGAAATGCAAACTTGATTCATTGTAAAGGAGAGGACACTCAGCAGCTGTTTCCACAGCTGTACTCTGGAGCACCTGTGTGGGACACCATAACAACCTTTTTAGGGTGTCCCACACAGGTGCTACAGAGGATACTTTGAGGGTGTCTCCATGTGTGTAACTTGGACAAAAAAGGCCAGGATTCCAGCTTAGAAATACATTTTAAAACATGTCTTCAGCTTGTAACTCTGCCAAAACAGACAATTGTACCCCACTTCCAAGCAATGTTTCATATTCCTATTTCTGCCCTCAAATATCTGTGTGCTAAAGTATACCTTTTGTTTCATTCTCATAGGGGAACGGAGACTTGGAGCACACCAGTCTGAGGAGGCCAGGAACCCCACACCTTGGAAAGAACATGATTGATATTTTGGGGAGAGTATAAAGATGTTGTTATTGCCACCATTTCACGTTTTTTGGCCTACTTTTTGAAATATTTGTGTAATTTAACAAACCAAATTTAGAAGAAGCACACAGTGTGTCAACATGCTATCTCCTATCAGTGCAAGTCAATGGACGTGTTTTGAGGGTGCAACCACTTCCTCACAACTCTAGTAGGTGAGAGGAAGGGTTTGCACCCCCAAAACACGTCCATGGATCCCCCATGATGGGAGATAGCACATGTTGACATTTGGCATGGGATCAGGAGGAAAATCCCCATTTTGACGCACAATTTGTGTGCATCTTCCAAATTTGGCTTGTTCAGGGGTGACATCACCCCATCTCATGAAGGCAACAGCAACACATTTTTGAAATACTATATAATGTCTGATATTGCCTTCAGTTTTTCTAAGGTTGAACTTTGTAAGTTCCATTGTTTTTATATGTTTTTATTTTTTCCAACATGCAAAACCAAAACCAAAACATTTTTTGGGGTGGAAAACACTGTTTAGATTGTACAATTTTTTTTATTTTTTTTATTGGATTTTAAGAATAAATGCCAAGCATGTAAAATGACAAAAGAAGTACACTTATGAAAAAGGCACATAACAGATGGCAGAACCATAGAAGTAATGCTACAATGCTACCAAAATTACAAAAGCATAACAATTCAACTGTATAGACCAGGGAGGTGGAAAGGGGAAAGGGAAGGGGGGACCCAGGGAGCTGGCTGGTGACATGAACAAAAACAATTTTTCACATAAAAGGAATGTTGCTCACTGCATCCAGTGTCAGTGGGGTCCCAAGGGCATCCAAACTGAGGGACCAGGACGTCCCAAGGGGAGCCCACCTTGGAGGGAAAGAGGGTGGGGGGGAAGGGAAGGGCACCATGGAATCATAGAAGGAACAAGCTAGCAAGACTAAAGAAACATAAAATATAGCACATATACTTAAGAGGGTGTCACACTACTGGGAGGGAATGAGACAGCACCTGGATTAAGCATCGAATGATCCCACAAATCCCAAATTTTGGAATACTGAGGAAGTGTGTCCTGAACTGTCGCAGTCAGGTGTTCCATCCTGCGGATTTGTTCCAGTATTTGCAGAACCTGTGCAAGGGTGGGTGGGGAGGGGGATAGCCATTTCAGGGGTATAGCCCTTTTTGCTGCTAGAAGAATAAAGGCGGCTAATTTTTGGGTTTGTTTAGGGATACCAGGGAACAGCAAACCTAAAAGATACTGGATTGGGTCCAGAGGGAGAGTAGTTTCAAAGAGTTCTTGTAAATGAGCTTGAATGGAGGACCAGAAAGGTTGGATCATGGGACATTCCCAAAAAATGTGGAAATGAGAACCAACGTCATTCCGACACCTCCAACACACCCGGGAAGCCTTGGGATCATATCTATGTAAGATCTCTGGGGTTCTATACCAAAAAAGTAGTATCTTATAGGATGTCTCCCTCTGCTCTACACACCTTGAGGACTTGGAAGCGACCTCTCAGATCTTCTGCCATTGAGGGAGTTGGATAGGTCGCTTAATAGTCTGGGACCATTTCTGCATATAAGAGTGATATGTGCTGGAGAGTAAGGAAGTTTCATGTAGGTGTCTATAGATATCTGAAATAAGATGGGCTTGGTATGGGCCTTGAGCACACAATAGTTCAAATGAGGTAGGCTTAGCTAACATTAAAGTATGGGATTTAGAGGAAAAATTGTGTTTGAATTGGAGATAAGAGTAAAATAGTTGTTTAGGGATCTGATATTTATGCTGCAGTTCGTTAAAAGGTAGAAGCGTGTAGGTAAGTGGGTGCACAAGGTTTCTGAGCTAAAAAAATCCAGCCTGTGTCCACGGAAGCATTTGGGTATAAGAAAGACTGTCTGGGACATCGGGGTTGAATAATACATTCAATAGGGGTGGACAAGAAGAGGCAAGGGAGAATTGGCTCGAACACTTCTTCCATATGGAGAGAGTGAATAACATCGGGTGCAAACAAAGGCTTCGAAGTTGGGTTATGGAGGTCTCTAAAGGTGTCCAGATCATAGAGCAGGGGTGGACTGGTCTAGTGACACTCATTTCAATCTCTGACCAGATGCTGGATGCCATTCTAGAAGACCAAGTGATAATTGATTTGAGATGGGAGACAAAATAATATTTAATAAGGTCTGGGGCCCCCAATCCACCTCTGGATCGAGGGGCCAACACCACCGAGCTGGCTATTCGATGGGCTTTATAGTGCCAGATAAAGTTAAGGAATGATCGGCTTTGTGGCTTTGAGCTGTGACATAGGGACAGGAACTGGCAAGGTCTCAAATAGATAAAGGAGTCTTGGTAGAATAGACATCTTCAGGACATTGATGCGACCCAAGAGAGAGATGGGATAAGTGTCCCACTGTCGCAGGAGCCGCTCAATGTCACGGAAGAGTGGGGGGAAATTGGCCTGGTAAAGTGTTGAGTATGAAGAGGTGATATGTATCCCTAAGTACTTAAGAGAGTTTGAGCACCAGTGATAGGAATCGTTTTGCTGTAGGATAAGATCTGAAGGTGGGATAAGTATTGGTATGGCCTCCAATTTGCTAGTGTTGATTTTATACCCCGAGAGAAATCTAAATT